>CM057456.1:1427065000-1429465000 GCA_016271365.2 Neoceratodus forsteri
CTGCCTGTGATGTTCATATTATGTCATAATTGCTCCCATTGTTCCATGCAAATGTCCACCTGCGTAAAGCCGCTTCACCAACCAAGCTATGCTCAGTCAGGGTTTGTCTAGTGATGCGTTTAGGTGGGCATGACATGTTGAAAGATCCAAGATAAACGGTTGTGACCTTCTGTGTGCAGCAACTTGCTTCTAAAGGGACATACATTGTAGCAGTTGCTCAATGTGATACTTGCACATGGCAAATTCGAATAGTCGTCACCTACTAAGGTCCTCTTGGACTGTGTCAGGCAAATTATATAAACTATTAAAAATAATTGGCAATTGTATTGCTAATTGCATGTGCTTCATCCAGTGCAGGGGCGCTGTCTGCTTCCTCTAGCGTACTGCCATATGGTTGTGGCAGCTCTACAGCAGCAATGTCCAACATCCATTCCGTCTGAAATGATTCTCCATGCTGCTCACACAAGTTCTAAAGAATGCAGCACATCATCACAACTTGTGAAATATAATGTAAGTTCATGTCAAGTCATTTCAGTAGGCATCTCCAATGTCCCTTTAGACACCCGAAGGCATTCTCTAACACCATGCGTGCGCTGGACAATCAGTAGCTAAATGTTTTTTCGGATGCAGTGAGGCGGCTTGTGTCTGGATATGGTTTCAGTAACCATGTCAACAGTGGGTACGCTGGATCTCGCAGCAGGTGCATGGGTATTTCAACATTGCTGATTTCCTTTGTCACACCGGGAAACTGTAATCCTTGTGTCGCCTTGGTTTACAGTGGGCTGTTTACTAAAATATGCAAGTCATGCACTTTCCCAGGCCAACCAATGTACATGTCCCAGAAGCAGTACTGGTGGTAAACAACAGCCTGCATCACAATCAAGTGCTATCCCTTGTGGTTGTAATAATCTCCTGGATCAACTGAAGGTGCAAGAATTGGAATATGGGTACCATCTATTGTGCCCGCTGTTTGGGGGAATCCAAAACGCTCTTCAAAACCATGTACAATTGCTTTTAAGTGGCTCCCAGAAGGATGTGCAATAGCACATGGGAACACTTTGATGATGGCGCGACAAATATCGCACAACAAACAGACAGCAGCTCAAGAGACACCAAACAAACATCTAATGGTACAGTAGTCATTATTTGTTGCCAGGCGCCACAGGGCAATGGCCAGCCACACATCCACTGGTATTGAGTTGTGCATCGTAGTGTTCCTACATCGTATATGTGGCTCTATCTTGTGCAAAAGGAATTCAAAGGTGGCTTTGCTCATATGGAAATTTTCAAGCCACCGTGCGATGCAGAATGAGGTCATGACTGCATTCCAAAAGAAGGCTGACCGAAAACATGCCCAGACACATTACACTGGTGATAAACTGCAGGAGGCCAGCAGCAACAATATAGTAGATAACATGGGCCTTCCTTTCTGTAGGTAGCGTTGAATTCACTCTGTCTACGTGTCCAATTCTAGCCGCCATCTCCGCGTGAGTTCTTCTCACTGTCTCATGACAAAGGACAAGACATCTGGATCCATGACTTCTACACAGACAAAAAATGGAGAGCGTTAATGACTTGCGACAGAGGTATGGTGCCATACAGATTGTTCCAAGTTGCACTGGCACATATACAACCAGTGATCAATTCTGGTGCACTTAGAGAAAGCTCATTAGACGATGCCCACCGAATCTTGAATCACATCACATTAAAGTACATGCGTTCTGCTGTTTTGGAGTCAAACAGCACAACAGGGTAATAGACGAGGCAATAAGTAATGAGATCACTATCATCCATTTCACATTGTGTGAACGCCACACCAATGAGCATCACCTTACTACGGCTGTCAATGTACATTGTGAATTACCTGAATACACCCACCGCGTATCTCAGCGTGTATGCCATGATGATACAACCGACACCACCCTCTACACGTGCTGTGTACTGCACGCTGTGTGTTTACACAGCCGTGAGTGTTGTCATGGTGGTAATTGTATGAACCGTAATTTAGTCACATGCATGCCCAGGAACCGCGTATGGTAAATCGTGCCAAATAATGGCGTGCAGCATGTGTACGAGTTACTGACTGTGCATGTCAAGGGTTGCCAAGCCTTATTACCAAGCTAATAATTACACTGAAACCATATCAATATGTAAACAATACTTTCATAACGTTTCCATCGAACAGGGACATTTAAAATGCAGTTGTTATTACAACATGTAATTAAGGCTTGCTCAAAATATGAGTGCATAATTTCAGAAGTGCAACTTGATCTAGAGTGGAATGATGACAAGAATAACCCAGGTGCCAATCAGGGTTTGGAATTGGCAACAGACCACTAGCCAAATGCTGGTACACTTTGTATTGGGCTAGTAAGATTTTCATTTAAGTAGCCCTGCGTGCTTGTGCCAAATAAGGCAACATTTCAGTAAGTGCACCAGCTGGTGCTAGTGGATTTTTCCAGGCACTAGCCCTGCTGACTAGTGGCTGCAGAACTTAATTTTGACCTTTCCCTATGAATGAGGCTGTACACATGGCACTGTTACAAGGATGTGTTTAATGCTGTTGGAATCCAAACAGCGCATTGTAAGGATGCACATATTAGGGCCTGCACCAAAGTATGTCTGATGCAATGTACGACACTGTCGTGTATAGTGCAAGACTGCACAAACACACTATGTTTTAGCAGATATCAGTTGGGTAGACGATGGTATGACACTGTATGTCAACAGAGGCATGGAGCCCTTCACATGTGAGCAAGCACTTAGCTGTGAATGCACACTGCATTAAGCTGAATACAAAGCACAGCAAGAGGTAGTCATAGTACACAGAGAAAAAGAGCGCAAGCCCACCCACTTGCATTACTGGACAAATACAGCTATCCCCTCGTCACTGCTAAGGACTGGATCAGGGACCAGCAGAACTATTGTAGTTGCTATGCAGCCGTGTTATTAAATAATGGCCAAACAATCTGCTGTCCCCCTCAGCTCTTCTACAAACAGGTCCCTGTTACCATTTCTGACCTTTTCTGGAGTCTGTGGAGCCTTTTAATAGTGTATAGTAGTATGTGAAATGTGCACACCATGGGTCTTTCATTTTCAGACTGAAACTGACTAGTGCAGTCTCTTGAGGTTTCAAAATGCTGTTGCACCACTGAAGGGTACAATCACAGTCCATGACCTTTGAACTGTGGTATAACAGCATTTCAAAAATGATGGAATTCTATACAGAACAATGCTCTACTATACACAACAGTGCTGTACTGCAACAGTGACATCATTCTGTTGTGCTGCAGTGCTGATGTTACTATAGCAGCAAAGCTTGAAATGTTGCTACACAGGTGCTTTCCTTTAGCAAATTGAGCTGGAAGCTTGATGCTTGTTTAATTATTAATCGTGAACTTCCAGAAACAGTTGCAGTTGCTAGCCGAATGTGAATCCGTAATCCAAGCCTACCACCAACCTTCAAGTTCCCTCCAACACCTAGTTCACTGAAAGGGATCGGGGTGTCTGAAATGGGCATGAACACCTGTACACTGTAAGAGTTTTCTATGGCAACCAAGGAACCTCTCAAGATTTTTCCTCAAGGTTCAAGGTTGCCAAAGAAACCTACTTATGTAGACACAGGCTTGTTGTGTATGGTTGTTACAGTGGCCTCTATGTTATGGGCCCTAGTGATGTTGTGAATAAACACCAGGTAATAATATCAAGTGAATTGTAGGGACACAATTTACAGAATTCTTTTCTGGGATGTTTAAAGCCACCTCCTCTTTTGGCTATCTAACTTGAGAGCCAAAAAGAGCATTTGCTACTTGTGTACAGACAGTGCTATAGTAGCAAGTGGCACTACATGCTTCCCTTCATCTGGGCCGATGCTACATAACCAAGCACGGTGTTGTTGCTGCTATGCCTTCCCACACACAGGATGTGCTTAAGCAGTGGGCCAAGCACCACCCTCTATATCACAGAGGCTGAGCATAATGTCGCCTCAGCACCTGTACGGGAGTCAGGTTCAGGATTAAAACTCGGGGTACCACACCAAAAGGAAGCACAAATCGCTGCCTCCAGAACCTCTGTCTCAGCCTGTTGTTTTCATTTTTTCCCCCCAATCATGCCTTTATCTCTATTCTCCTTGACTGCCCACCCATCTGTGCTGGTCCCCCCAGCACTGTCACCTGACTTCCCTAGAACTGATGTTGCTCCGGTGTGTTCTCACCACCAAGACCTATTCCAGAGAAGCTTAGTTGTTAGTGTGCAGCCTGTGAAGAACTACGACCTCACCCAGCTACAGTCACTACACAGCATGTGGGGTACTGTGACATCACCCAGCTGCAGTTGGTGTGAAGCCTGCGGGGAAGTGTGACATCACCCAGCTGCAATCAGTGCAGAGCCTGTGGGAGAGTGTGACATCAATTTGCTGCAGTCAGAGCAGAGCCCGTGGGGTACTGTTACATCACCTAGTTGCAGTCAGTGCACAGCTTACGGGGTACTGTGATGTCACTTAGTTGCAGACAGAGCAGAGCCTGCGGGGTAGTGTGACATCACCTAGTTGCAGTCAGAGCAGAGCCTGCGGAGTACTGTGACATCACATAATGCCAATTGGGAAGTTTCTGCTCTGCCCTTTCCAGCTTTGCCCTTTGTATTCTAGTGAACAGTGGGTAAAATTAATGAAATTAACAACAATTTAAAATTTGAGAGTTATGACTTGCTCTAGCCCTGCCTGTGGTTCACTATGAAAAAGGGGGCCCAAGAGGCTGAAAGTGCAGAGGGTCTCGGTTTTAACACCCTCCTCCCCCATAGGCATGACAACCCTCACAGCATTTGTGCTGTGTAGCCTGCCCTGGGAAGAGGTGCTGCAACCAATACATGAAGCATTATATGCAGCAACGGAGTCCTGGTTGTTGTTTAACCCCCCCCCCCCACACACACACACACACACACTGGCATGACAACCTTCACATAGCGCTCCCCAGTAGCATTTGTGCTGTGTAGCCTGCCCCAGGAAGAGGTGCTGTAGCCATTACAAGTAGCACAGTATGCAGCAACAGAATCCCAGGGGTCATTTAACCCCCCCCCCCACGCAACCACCAGCTGAAGCTGTCTGTAACAACAACAATAAAAACAGATTTCCAGTGTGTGCACATTATTCTGCTTTCCAGATCACACTGGGTTTAGAAGCATAGCAGCAACATAGCCATCAGCCCAGAACCTCGGAGCAGCATACTGCCCACTTGCAGCAGCTTGCCCAAATCACCGTACCACACGTATGCTAACCGGCACCCCGCCACAGTAAAGAAAGACACTGACTTCAGATTTGTGCTTTTTGAACCGGTTCTTTTATTTGATCAGTCAGGGGAAAAAGAAATGCTGCAGCCTGTGGGGAAGTAAACATTCATGGTCTTCCTGCTTCCAGCACAAAGGATGCCAGGAGTCCACGGCACGACAGGTAATTGGCAAGGCGCGTCGGATGCAGTGCACAATCGGATTCACACACAGGGTTGATCAGGGCTGATTCGTTGTAGTCGCATGTTGATCCCTCTCCTGCTGTGGTGCCAGAAACTAAACCGAAGGCACTCTGAGGCAGAACGGTGAGTGTTCACATGGTGACATCTGCAGCACATTAACATGTGCACATGGGTTAATGCACTGCAGATAAGGTAGTGTAAACAGGGCTAAAGAATCAGATTCAAGCCGGCCCAGTGGTGCTGAGGGTCAAGGCGCTGGATGCCACACCTCACTACATGCCGGCAACCCAGGTTTGATGACAAGCTTGGACCGCTGAGGGTCGGCAGGGAAGAGAGGGCTCGAGTGCCCAACGATGGCTCTCCCTCTCTGGGGAGGGTTCTATACCTGTCCCACTGCTTTACTACCATCTCTCGAGTGAACCCGGGATTGGCAGTACAGAATGGGTCATGTAAGGGGAAAAGGAGCAGCGTTAGCCGGGAGCCCTGGGAGAAGTTGTGTCATTATGCATACCTCCCAATTGGCTCTCCTAGAGTGCCGATGACAGTGGGGACCAGAACAGAGGAAAAATAACCCATCCAAATAACCTGTCACTCCTAGGTGATGACCCCTCTAGCACCGAGCACATCGGCAGTCGACACCAGGAGCAGACTCAGCTGTATCACCCGCTCAACTGTTATCTGGGAAGAAGGTAAGGGGGACCTCTCCTCACCCCATCCGGGGGGGGTAATCCGGGGGGTATTCAGGGCTACCGAGGGGGTGAGTACTATAGGGGCAGACTCCTGGGTCAGAGGGTGGAGTAGTGCGGCTAGTAGGGGCTCTGATTGCGTGGAGTGATAAGGTTGGAAGGCGGGGATAAAAAGCAATGTTAAAAAAAGAATCAGATTCAGTTGAAGGCTTGTAACAACGGTTCTATAATTAAGAGCCTGACTCGGTAAAACGCTGAATCTAAAGGGGCTTTTAAACTATCAGATTTGCACTGGTGCCAGTACTGCAGATGAGTTGCTCCAGTGCAGATCCAGCAGTATAAAGAGCTGCCGGAGCATTGCAAGATGCTCCACTGCATTCTGTTGTGGCGCAGAGCATTCCCTGGTTTTGTTGGGAACGTGGACTAGTGAGCACCAGTGCAGGCGTTTTTTGCAAGTGTGTAAAGATGCTTCTTCGCCTGCACCAGTGCCACTGCCATTCACAAAACCCTCTGTCAGAAATGCCACCAAAACATGGGAAGGTCACTGGGAGTGTTTCACAGCCGCAACTGGTAAAGAGACGAGGCCGGTGGTGCAATCTGAGCAGAGGAAGATGATTCAGATGGCACCACTCTAGTTAAAGTGTATGTAAAAGTGCCTTAAGACTCAGATTCAGTTGAAGGTTTGCTGTCTATTCCTAAGCATTACAATTTGATAAGTGTCTGTGTGACAGTCAAACCTTAAAACTTGCTTCACTCTTCAGTGCTCTAACCACTAGAAAGTACTGCCATCTGCATTTTAATTCATTTGATTAAAGGAAATTCTACACTGGGACGTGGCTGTTCAGACAGCTCACACAGTACTACCAAACATGCTCTTAAAAGGTGTAGGGAAGACTCAGCTTGAATCTAAAACCATTATCATTAGTGAGCAAAAGTGGCAAGCACTCTTTTTTTTTTTTTTTTTTTATGAGTAAGTTGACTAAAAACAGATCATTACTGTGAACCTATTGGATCCCATGGCAGTAAAGTATGATAAGACACCAGCACACTGGAAAATGGCTAAGGAATGCTAGGCAGGGCAGGGCACGTAGCAGTGAGAAGAAGCCTCGCCCTTCACACAGAAATAATTACAGAAAGCATACATTTTTTCTTCCTGGGTGTGTATGCATTTGCCCTGCAGAATTAAAGTGCTTTGGTATTCATCTAGTACCAACTTAAAAGCTGGGCCATGCAATACTGTAGAAAGAGGGAGCAGCACCAACAGTGGAAGGAAATAAAGTACATCCTTCACCATGCTTACAGCTTAGTAAAATAAACACATACGTACAACAACCAAAAATCGAGCTCACTCAGGTATTATTCCACGTGGTAAAATGAGGCTGACTAAACAAGAACTCCAGGCTGCCTTGTAATTTGTACTACATGCCCATATTGCCTCCAGACCAGCCAATACGGAAATAAATGAGAAACACAGATACACAGAATCTGACAAGAGAAAGAGACCAAATGTCCATCTAGCCTGCCCTTACTGTCATTACCTCACCTCACTGACCTGCTGTCCTAGTGGGTAGAGCCATAATACTGTAGCTCCTTTCAAGAGGTGTCCTGGGGAGAGGGTAGAGGGGAAGACAAACATCAGCAATCATACAGAATGAGTTACAATGTTACAGCAGTATAAACAGGAATAGGTACAGCAACACTGATAGATATGCAGTATAAACAGATTACACCGTACAATTTACAGTTCTACAGTTTACCATCACAAGGAAAGCAGACTAAGCAAATGAGCAGCTGTGAGGTTAGCGCAGGCAGCAGAAGTGGTGTGGACAATGTGTACCAACAAATAGCATCTGAAACAGCTATACAATGTGCACTCAGTAAGAAGCAGCATTTTCTGAGTATGGGTAGTGGCAAGTATAATATACACGTACTGTAATATAAACAGAATTACATATGGCAATCCAACAGTCACATTGTTGTAACTTCATCAAGGGATTCTACGGAGGGCATAAACCTCAAGAGCAAAGCTTAAGAGGTTTATCACGTCATGAGGAACAGAAAGAGACGCTCAGTACAACACCTGTGACAAGGCTAAAATCCATAGGAACAAAGTCGTGGCACGCCACACTCAGAACAACTGAAAACCATTCAAAGACCAGTCACAGACTTGAAATAAGGTTTACCTTTTATTTAAAGGCACTTGTTTTGAACAGAAAAATGACCGCCCTTCCTAGAGCTTGTGAAAGTTCATGATGACAGCCTCTATGGTTTTCAATTGTTCTTAGTGTGGAGTGCCTTGACTTTGTTCCTAAAGGTTTATTATGTCACCAGGGGAAGGCACTGAAAAGGAAAAGGGAAATCCTAGGCCACCCCCAAAAATCAGGGTAGTTAGTGAGGTAAACACCAAGATAGAGAAGTCGATAGGGTAAGGGGCAGGGGTAAATAGAGAAAAAGACAAAGGCAGTAAGGATAGGGATGGGGCTAAAAGGGGTAGGGCCATCAAAAAATGGAGGGTAATGAGTACCAATGCCCTTAGTCTGGGTAACAAGCTCCCTGAACTGGTGGCTTTGATGGACGAGGGATGCCTGGATATCGTGGTAGTCACAGAAACATCGTACACAGAGAACCATGACTAGGAGTAGCTCTCTATGTAAGAGAAGGGATCAAAGCAATGGAACTAAAGGGTAAACAGGGAGGAGAGGAGACATTGTGGGTCACACTGGAGACTGGAAATGGCACCACAATCCGCACAGGGGTTGTATACAGACCCCTATCTCAGGGGGAGGAAATGGACAAGGAAGTAATAGAAGACATGATTGGGATGGCAGAAAAAGGGGAGATATTGTTGATAAGGGACCTGAATATGCCAGATGTTAACTGTAGTACCTTTGCTGCAGCCACATCCAAGAGCAGGGCCATTCTTGATGCCCTACAGGGGGCATACCTCAGACAGCTTGTGTTGGAACCCACTCAGGAGGGAGCACTCTTAGACCTGTTACTCTTAAATGGGGATGGAGAGAGGATATCAGATCTACAAGTGGGTAGTCATCTGGGAACAAGTGACCACCAAACAGTGTGGTTCATGATAAACTCAGCTGTAGAGTCAAGCCATACAAAAGTGAAGGTACTGGACTTCAGGACGGCTGATTTTGTCAAAATGGGAGAGTGCTTCAGAAAAGCACTAGCAAACAGGCATGAAGGAGGGGTGGCTCAACAATGGGGAAACATCAAAACAGCCATCACAGAGGCAACAAGCCTTTGTGTGAAACAAATAAACAAATCAAGCGAAAAAAAAACACTATGGTTCTCAAAAGAGGTGGCAGGAAGGTTAGGAGAAAAGATAGCATTCAGGAGGTATAGGAAACACAGAAGGAGCAGGACAGAGAACTGCATCAGTTAAAGCAGAAGGAGGTGGGGAAGGCAGAATAGCAAAGGCCCAAACCAAAGAAAAGATAGCCAACTCGGTTAGGAAGAGGGATAAAACCTTTTATAGGTACATTAGGAAGTGAAGAAAGACAAAGGGAGGGATACTGAAGCTGAATAAAGAGGAGGGTAGGTGGGCACAGAGGGACAGTGAAAAAGCTGGGATACTGAACAAATACTTCTGATCAATATTCACAAAAGAAGAGAAAGGGAAGGTACCTAATCCAGTCAATAGAAGTACTTTGGATAGGGCGGTCGAACTAGTCCTTTCACAGAAGAAAGGGTTCTGAAAGAACTCCTAAAACTGAAGGTGGACAAAGCAATGGGGCCTGATGGGATTCACCCTAGAATTCTGAAAGAACTAAGGGAAGAACTAGCAACACCATTGACTACACTTTTTAACAAATCATGGGAGGATGGTCTGGTACCTGCAGACTGGAGGAGGGTGGATGTGATTCCCCTTCACAAAAGTGGGAGCAAGACAGAGGCAGGAAACTACAGACCTGTCAGTTTGACCTCAGTGGTAGGGAAAATGATGGAATCACTTCTGAAGGAAAGAACTGTTGAGTACCTAGAGGTCAGTGGAGCACAGGATGCAAGGCAGCACGGATTCACAGTGTGAATGTCATGTCAGACAAATCTAATCGATTTCTTTGACTAGGTGACCAAAGTAGTAGACCAGGGAGGGCCTGAGGACATGGCCTACCTAGACTTTAGCAAGGCATTTGACACAGTCACTCACAAAAGATCAATAGACAAATTAGCCAGCCTGGAAGTAGGTCCCAGGGTGATAGTCTGGGTAAAACATTAGCTAGACAACAGGCACAGAGGGTAATAGTACACGGAGTCACAGTGAAGAACTTGGGGTCACTAGTGGGGTACCGTAGGGTTCAGTCCTGGGTCCGGTCCTTTTTAATGTCTTTATAAGTGACATTGCAGAGGGACTAGAAGGAAAAGTATGTCTCTTTGCAGACAATACAAAAATCTGCAACAGGTTTGATAGACAAGGTGGGGTGGAAAGGATGCAAAGGGACTTGGCAAGGTTTGAGAAATGGTCAAATGTATGGCAGCTTAGAGAAGGGACTTGGCAAGGTTTGAGAAATGGTCAAATATATGGCAGCTTAGATTCAATGCAAAGAAGTGCACCGGGGAAACAAAAGCCCAGGGGAAGAGTACACAATGGGGATGAGATACTGACAACAACAAAAATGGAAAGGGACAAGGGGAAGTTGCATCAGATGACCTAAAGGTGGGCAAGCAATGTGAGAAGGCAGTAAGGAGGGCTGGGGGGGTATTGGGATGCACAGGGAGAGGCATCACCAGCAGAAGACAAGTTGTTATCCCTCTGTACAGACAGTTGGTGAGACCCCATCTGGAGTACTGTGTGCAGTTCTGGAGACCACATCTCCGCAAAGACATAGACAGGGAGGAGGCTGTTCAGAGGAGAGTAACAAAAAGGGTGCAGGGTCTGCACCAGAATACAGACGAAGAGAGACTAAAGCAGCTTAATATGTATACCCTCGAGGAAAGGGGGGGGCACGATAGAAACTTTCAAGTACTTCAAAGGAATCAACAATGTTCAAGAGGGTAGCATCTTTCAGAAAAAGAGATGTGCAAGAACAAGGGGGCACGATCTGAAGATAGAGGGGGGACAGTTCAGAGATAATGTCAGTAAGTATTTTTTCACAGGGAGGGTTGTGGATGCATGGAACAGCCCTCCTGAGGAGGTCGTGGAGTCAAAAACAGTGGGGGAATTCAAGAATGCATAGGACAGACATAAGGCAATTCTAGTTGGGGGTAGGAGGAAGTAAGCTGTTGGTTAACTAGGATCTGCAGCTTATACATTAGGTAGGGAAATGGGCAGACTAGGTGGGCCAAGTGGTCCTTATCTGCCATCAGATTCTATGTTCCTATGTTTCTATGAATGCTGACGTGAAGTTACAACTGTAACAGATGCACTGTCATATGTTGTTATGTGTAATATACTGCAAACTATTTCACACAGAATCTCTCACTTATGTTCGCTAATCCCCTCCCGATTCTCTCATGCTAACCGCTGGCCATAGTTTGCCATAATGATCTCTACTGACTCTGTCCTGCAGTAACTGTAATTAACTGTAAAGTACAGTTACGTAAGAACTTACCGTAACAGTAGATCTTCGAGAACAGCTCTTGCAGCAGGTTACACCATTAGGACTGAAGCCGGCAGGCGTCAGGACCCCACGGAAAAATTCTAGCTAGCTATCTTCAGCGGGGACATCCCGACGTCAGGCGTGGTACATAAGGCGGTCACTTGGATTCCCAGTTCTCCGCCGGAGACTTCGGCCACAGGCTAACATCGAGATGGGAGACCGAGGATCCACGTCAGAAGACAAAGAGGTATAAACCCTGTTAAAAGATGCTTAAGCCATGCCTCCTCCAAGGGGAAGGTGGGCGGAATGTACCTGCTGCAGAGCTGTTCTCGAAGATCTACTGTTACAGTGAGTTCTTACGTAACTGTACTATCTTACTGAGACACAGCTCTTGCAGCAGATACCACCATTAGGACTGATTCCCAGCAGTAGCAGCTGCCAGAAATTCGGGAGGAGGAAATAGGAAGCACATTCCAGGTCCTGAACCTAGGACAGGAGACCCTGTAGCACCGCCAGGCCGAAACCAGCTCTTCGCCGAGAGGCGATGTCCAGGCTATAATGCCTGATAAAGGTATGCACAGAGCTCCAAGTGGCTGCAGCACATATAGCAGAGGTGGAGACATTTCTGAATGCTGCAAAGGAGGTGGCCACACCCCTAGTAGAATGACCCCGGACTGTTCCCGGGAGGGGCTTTTGTTTGATATCATAACAGAATGAAATTCACTGGACAAGCCAGCGAGACAAGGACTGTTTGGATACAGATTGGCCCATCATCCTCTCAGAAGGAAGCAGTTGCTCAGAACTACGAAAGGTTTAGTTCTGTTGAGGTAATACCTCAGGCTGCGGTGAACATCCAGGGTGTGGAGCAGAGCCTCTCCTCTATTCGAGTAGTTCAGGAAGTAGACTGGTAGGTCAATGTCCTGATTTAGAGTGAGTGAAGAGACCACCTTAGGCAAAAATTTAGGGTTCGTCCTCAGGGATACTCTGTCCCGGTGGAAAACTAAATAAGGCTCTATGCACATGAGAGCGTGAAGCTCAGAAATTCTTCTCGCTGAAGTAACAGCAACCAAAAATAACGTTTTCCACGACAGAAAACGTAGCTTGCAATCTGCGGCAGGTTCGAAGAGGGGGAGCGTGAGTTGTTCCAGGACATAGAGCAAATCCCATGGAGCTGGGGTCCCTAATGGGTGGCCTAGAGTGTAACACCCTCTCAGAAACTCCGAGAGTCCAATTGTGCCACTGTCACGTGTCACGGAGGTGGTAGGCAGAAATGGCACAAAGGTGCACCTTGATAGAGGTAGAGGCTGAACCCAAATGAAGAGGGAGGCAGGTAGTCCAACACCACCCCACTGGGCAACCTAAAGGGAAAAATCGCGTGCTCGCGACCACAAACAAAGCAGGCGCCATTTCATGGCGTCGTTGCATCGTTACTCGGCTTTCTGGCTGCAGAAAGAACTCTGCAACCTCTTGCGAGAACCCGTGGCGCGAAGATGGCTAGTCTCTAGGGAGCCATGCATGCAGGTTCAGTGAGCGTAAGTCGGGTGGACTAGTGAACCTTTCTCCTGAGACAGGAGATGGGAGCTGAATGGCAGCGGGAGGGGTTCCCAGGATAGCTGCATCAGCAAAGGAACCAGATCTGTCTGGGCCAGGCAGAGGCCACCAGGATCATGATTGCATGCTCCCTGCGCAGTTTGAGAAGAACTCTCTGGATCAATGGGAAAGGAGGGAAAGCATAGGAATCTGTCTGCCCAGGAGGGACAACGTCTCGCCAGAAACACCTGGCCCTGGATCTAGCGAGCAAAATTGGGCAGTTTGCGTTGGATGGGGATGCGAACAAGTCTAGCTCTGGAGTTCCCCATCGAAGAAACAGATCCTCTGCTACCTCTTGAAGAAGTTCCCACTTGTGGACTCTGGCCTGGGAGCGACTCAGACCGTCTGCAATCGTGTTGTCCACCCCAGGAACATGCACAGTGATCAGATTTGCGCCGTGTCCGATTACCCAATCCCACACCCTCATGGCCTCCCTGCACAAGGGGTAAGAGTGTGCGCCTCCTTGTTTATTGAGGTAATACATCACCGCCATGTTGTCTGTCTGAAGCAGAAGAGTACATGGTGGGATTACTGACTGAAAGGCCTGCAGGGCATAGAGAACAGCCCTCATCTCTAGAACGTTGATATGGAGATGAGCTTCCATCGGGGTCCACGTACCCTGGGACTTTACCCCGTCTAGGTGTGCCCCCCACCCTAGACCCAAGGCGTGTGTGGTGAGGGTTACCTCCGGGGACGGCGCTACGAACGGGACGCCCAAGAAGAGCGACCCTGGGACTAGCCACCACTGCCAGTCTCGAATCACGGTGTTCGTGACCCTGACCGGATGCTGCAAGTGGTCTTGCCTTTGGTCCCATTGCACTTTGAGCATCCACTGAGTTACCCGCATGTGGAGCCTTGCGACAGGGATGGTGGAAGGCCGCAGCCATGTGTCCGAGCAAGCGATGAGGACCGACTCTGGCAGAGACGGTCTTGTTCGACGATAACTCCTGATGAGGGATCTGATGCGCTCCAGCTCTGTAGTCTGGAAGAAAAGCTCTTCCCTGAACAGTGTCCAGTACTGCCCCTATAAACTGCAGTTTCTCTGACGGTACCAGGAGAGACTTCGTTGTTATTAGGATTCCCAGAGATCGGAACAGGTCCTGGGTGCTCTGGACCACAGCATAACGCCTCTGGAGACCGCCATGAGAAGCCAATTGTCCAGGTCGGGAACACATAATGGCCCTGTCTCCTCAGAGACACTGCCACAACACCATGCACTTGGTAAAGACCCTGGGTGCGGATGACAGTCCGAATGGAAGGGCTCGGAATTGAAGGTGGTGGTCGAGGAACTCGAAGTGCAGGAACCTCTTGTGCGCCTGAGCTATAGGGATATGCAGGTATGCGTCCTGCATGTCTAGAGACGCTAAGAAGGCGTCTTGTTTCAGCATGGGAATAAGACCCGGAAGAGTCACCATGCAGAATCTCTTGTAGGCGACCGACACGTTGAGGTCGCGGAGGTCCAGAATCGGACGGAGGTCCCCTGTTTTCTTTGGAACCAGGAAGAAGTGGGAATAATATCCTTGTCCTCTCTGGTTCTCCGAGGCGTACTCTATCGCTCCCTTTTGCAGGAGCATGAGTACTTCTTGCCAGATCAGAAATTTGTGCTGACCCGGATACCGGGAGAGCAAAGGAGGCCTCGAGGGTGGCTTTTCTGCAATTCTATATAGTGGCCTCTTCTGACCAACTGAAGAACCCACCTGTCGGTGGTTATAGCCTGCCATCCCAGCAGGAAGTTCGCTAAGCAACCCCCGACCATGATTTCCCGTTGATTCTGAGGGGCAGGGGCCGGAAAGGAGTCAGGCTGTGGCGGCAGAGGGTCCCGCTGGCTGGGCCAGCTTAGAGGTACGCTGGCTTCGGCTGGTGGGCTGTTTCCCCTGGGCTCTACGGAAGCCAGAGCCCCTCTGTTGTGTAGCGGAGCAGGGCTGCTGCCTCTGCATCTGCCCACAAACTCGGCTTTGGTTCCTACGAAATGAACTAAGCCTGGGTCGGTACATGGCCTGAACCTACCTTACCGCCTTCCCGGCCTCTTGAAGTCTGGTAATGATCTTCTCCGAAGGATTACCAAACAAGACTTCTCCCATTGAATGGAGTGTCCATGATATTCTTCTGGACGTCCGGGGTAAAGCCGGAGACGCGTAACCAAGAGTGCCTCCGGAGGCATACACCAGAAGCTGCTGCTCGGGCCGATGAGTCCGCGGAGTCGTACGCGGCTCGTAGCACTTGGGTTCCCACGTCCGAACCCGTACGGAGGAGCTGAAGCATCTCCTCCTTCTGCTCACCTTCCAGCAGTTTTGCAGCCGTTTCCAGACCCTGTTCCCACAAGGCGTTCTGGAACTGAACCATGTGGGTCAAATAGTTCAAGGATCTGATGGCGCAGGTAGCGGAAGCATACGTGCGCCTACCCAACGCGTCCAACTGCTTGAACTCTGGGTCCGGTGGCAGGGTGCTCAGATGTTGCGGCCTCTGTGACCGGTCATGTGAGGCTGTGATGACCAGAGAGTCGGCCTGACGCTGCTGAGCCAAGTACTGGTCTTCTCTAGGAGCCTTGTACAAGCGATCAGCTTTCTTCGGCATCGCTGGGAGCGAATGTGGATGCATCCACGCTGCCTTGGTGACGTCCAAGAAAGTGTCAACCAAGGGTGGCAGCACCACAGGCTTGGGGTCTTTTTGCCGAAGATATCTGGCGAGGCGTATCCTTTCGGGGTCTAGCTCTTCTGCATCCCATCCCATGTTCTCTTGGATGTGTCTCATAATATCCGAGAACGAAGGGTCATCCGGAGGAGATTTCGGCATCTCACGTGGGTCCGGAGAAGGGATGGAGAGGGGAGATGGGGATCTAGATGAAGAGTACTCTGATCCCGTGTCCTCCGTCGAAGGCAATCGTCGGTGTCTCCTGGTTCTCTTGGGGCTGGGTGACCTAGAAGAGGATTTAGACGGAGGTCTCCGTTTTTCTGGTCTCCCCCTGGGAGGGGTTCCGAATTCCCGGGGAGGAGGTAAGCGGCCTGCCGACCCCGATGGCGAGGGGGGTGCAGGAACCGGAGGAGGAGGAAGAGTGGGAACCATGTCCTTCTTTATGGTGTCCCACCAGTAAGTGAAGAGGTCCTTCACTTCCGCTAAGGAAAGGCCCGACGACGGTCCGGGTGTTGGTGGACGGTCGTCGGGTCCCAGCGTCAGCTCCACAGGGGGCTCGGGTAACGGCGAGGGTTCCCTAGGAGTCTCGACGAGACCGGGGTCGCCCGTCTGGTCCTCGGGCTGCGTTAGATCCTCCTCAGTCAAGGTCTCCTGACTGACGTCGGTCGGAGGCGTCAGGGCCCTCTTCTCAGGGGGAGCGGGCGCCGGTCCCCCCACCAGCGTCTGCTGAGGAGCTTGCTTAGCCAGCGATGGTCATCTGGCCGACGGCGGCTCCAGTGATGCATGACGCAAGGCCGACGACGGACGCACCGGCGTCGGATCCAGAGGTCTCTTTAAGGAGGTGAGCTCCCAACGTCTTGCAAGGAGGCAAAAAAGCTGACCTGACGTCGGGTTCCGAAGGGCGGGAATCCGACTTGTGATGGTGATGATGGCGATCCCCAGACTTCGCCAAGACCCTGGAGGATGAAGAAGAGGACGGCCTGGCGGACCTGGCCTGAGAAGAAGGCTTCCTTACCGCAGCCGGGGGAGGCTGAGAGCTGGCCCTGGAGGGGGAGCAGTCGGACCTGGAACCGGAGCTGCGCGAGTCCGAAGCCCTGGAGGGGGACCTGGAAGGGGCCTTCTCCCTTCGTTTCTCCACGTGCGTGTGGGTCTTTTTTGAAGATTCCCCCTTGGAAGGCATGGTCTTCAGCTTCTCTTCCAGTAAGAAGGCTTGAAGGGCCTTCTGACGTCGGATCCGGGTACGACTGTTAAACCCCTGGCAGAAGGAGCAGGCCCGGGTATCGTGGTCTGGGCCCAGGCAACCGACACGGCCGTATGGGGATCCTTGAAGGGATCTGTTTCCGCAAAGCACACTTGGAGGAGTGACCGAGGTCGGAGAGGACATCAGCGAAAATCTTGCTAGAAGAAACTAAATTTCCAAGAAAAGCACTTAACCACGCCGTCATACAAGCTAGGATAGACTATAACCAAAGGGTCGAGACATGCAAGTCGACGGCGGGAAAGAACTGGGGAATCTGGCGGGACCGCCCCCTTATGTACCACGCCTGACGTCGGGGGCGGGACCGACGTCAGGGGCGGTCCCCGCTGAAGATAGCTAGCTAGAATTTTTCCGTGGGGTCCTGATGCCTGCCGGCTTCAGTCCTAATGGTGTAACCTGCTGCAAGAGCTGTGTCTCGAAGTAAGATCTGTAATTACGACTGCTTATGAGTGAGCCCCCCTCGGCTGATTCAGAGACCCCTCTTTCTCACACACACACACACACACACACACACACACACACACACACACACACACACTGTCTCTGAGTCTGCACTCAACACTTTCCAGACAAAACCTCACTGCCACCCTGTGCCAGTGAGGGACAACTAAATAAACACAAACAGCACAACTTCACTTCCTGTTTGCTGAAGTCCTGCTGATCAGATGCCATTGATTCCAACTTGCTCTGTCTCCTCATTCAGCTCACAGTGGGTTTTCAACTGTGAGCGGTGTGCAGCTTTTGAAGAATTCAAAGATAAACTATCATTCTGACATCAGAAGGATGCTATGATGAATTTCTGATGCCAGAACAATGGTACTATGACTTTTTGATTCCACTACTTCTCTTTTTTTCCATACAGGTTTTTTCCTCCATGAGCCCTGACAAGTGGCTGTGGTCCTTCTCATGGAGGAACTCACTTCTCTGGTCCCACATGTCCCCGTTCTTGCCAACCCTGGAAATTCCCCCGTGGATTGCCCCCTGCGGTAGGGCTAGGGAGGAGGGCACCCCCCCAAGACCCAATCCATACACCAGGGACCATCAAGGAACCCTGCCAGGCTCCTTTTTCCTTTTTCTCCCATTGCCGCCAGAGGGCAATTAATGAGCAGGACAAGTCTCCCTGCAGTCCTCAGATCGCTCAATCCACTCTCCCAGCTACCGACTCCCGGTGGCCCAGGCTCGTTCCCGAACCAGGGTCGCCGGCCTGGTGCGAGATGTAGCTACCAGCGCCTCTTACCTTCAGTGCCACCTGGCTGGCTCCACGCCACTGCTTCTCTATGGGAAAAGATACTTATCTATATATTACAATATAGCAATACTGAATGTGGGTTTTTCAATTACACATGAAAGGTCTGACCTTTTCCATCAATCACTCCCCCTTGCAGTGTGCCTTTAGAAGGAAGGTTTGAATTTTCCAGTGGATCCTCCCCGTTGCAGTGGGCCCTGAGAAGGGAGGTTCTTATTAAGGGCAATCCTGCCCCCCCAACAATTTTGCTCTTAATACTGTTTGTCAATTTCATAACACATCTGGAGAATGCAGCAGTTCTATCCTTCTCTGCCTGCTGCTGTGGTGCATTCTGCTAGAGTGGCATTGTTAGTGTGCTGTGTTCTGACTGTCAGCACTTTTGTTTTACCAGTGCATTAGACAGACCTAAGGGATAGGTGCCAACCAATCAGGATGTAGGATCTTCCTTGCCCATTTTATAAGCAGGGATGAAATATAATGTGCATACTGTATACGTATAAATTTATAGGTCTTCCCTTCACACTCTACTATAAAAGGCCTGTACTCCCTTCATGTCTACTGTATTCACTAATATGATTTTGTTCCATAGGCTTACCAACATTTGAGGAAAAAGTGCCTCCTAACAGCACCCCTGAGTTTAGCACTTCTGATTTTTCAGGGTGTGTTCCCCCACCCTGCTGCAGGACACCATATTAAACCTCTCCAACTGTTGATCTTGTGGATACACTTCAGTTTGGGAAAGACGCAGTTCATGTGCCTTCTAAGTCTCCCTTTCTCCAGGATGAACATGTTAAAGGCATCCAGTCCCGCCTCAAATCTTTTATCCCCTATACTGCTGATCCTTTTGGTAGCCTTGTGTTGCACCCCCTGGACTGCCCCAATGTCCTTTTCGTATTGAGAAGACCAGAACTACACACCGTACTCCAGGTAGGGGCCTGACCTAGGTCGTGTAAAGGGGCAGGATTACTTACCCTGCTCTGCTGGTTACCCCCATTCTGATGAATTCCAGCTTTCTAAGGGTACTTTTGACAGTAGCCATGTACAACCTGTCCTTATTCCATCCACTCCCTACTGGCCACATGGGTCCTTTCCCTCCTCTACTGCAGCAAGAGAAGCCCCATGCAGCATGCAGGGCCCACCCTTGTTTTCCTTCCCAACAGTGGCTCTTTGCATTTGGCTACATTGTATTCAAGGCTCCAGGAGTCCAACCAATCAATCAGCTTGTTCAGGTCCTCCAGAAGCTTGTCCCCATCTGCAAGGGAGTTGACTATCCTAGCCAGCTTAGTGTGATTCATGACTTCAGCAGCCTGCTGAAAACCCCGGTTTCCAGATCATTTGTGGAGAGTTTGAAGAGCAGTGACGTCAGCACTGATCCCTGAGGAATGCTGCTCAGTACTCCTCTCCACTGGGAGTAGTGCCCATCCACCACAACTACCACCCTGCTTCTTGCCCCAAAGCCAGTCAGTAATCCGCCTTGTGTATGTCCCATGTATGCTACACTGGTTTATTTTGGCCAGAAAATTGTCATGCAATACAGTATCAAAGGCCTTGCCGTAGTCCAGATAACTAGAAGGCTTTGCTGAAGTCCAGATTGACTACGTCCATGGACCTGTCCCTGTCTACCTCCCTAAAACATGGAAAAAGTGCTAGTATAGATAGGATCCTACTATGGCATTTACCTAAACAGCCAAGGGTTTTACTGCCCCATTATCAAGTCCTGCTGCTGCACCCCTTCCTTTTTTATCTCTTCATTAGGAACGCCTCGGATCATGGCTGTATGCTGCTGATGCGATTCTGTACATTGTAAAGTTATCCTAAGCCGCATGTTGCTTGAAATTTACAAGCCCCTCTCACCATTATTTTCTCTGGGGAAGAGGAACGATGAGTAAGTTGCTACTGAACTAGGCCGTGAAAGCTGATTCGCTATTGTGGGCTGGCAGACATTTCTGCCTTCCTCAAACACTTGGTCTGAGTTGTGGCCGGAGTTGGGATCCATACAGTTTCTGTTGAAATGAACAACATACCCTGAAGGATCGGTCTTCGAGATAAAGGTTTTCTACAGCCGAGAGGACCTCAAATAGAAACCAGGAGCTCAACCAATCTATGTACTGCTTTGCAAAAACAAAAAAAAAAGCCTGACTAGAGGCTGATGTGTACTCATGTTTGGTTTAGGTACATTTTTATAGCTAGAACCCCATAGCCATGTAGCGTGCAGCAATCCTTTTCACTTTCAGGACTTTGCAATAAAGACTTTGGTCTGGACTTTCCCCCCTATCCGTAACTGCTTCTCTATAGGTTAATACACTCTTTTCCACAGGATGGCTCCTTATGTAAGAGAGGGTTGTGGATGCATGGAACAGCCTTCCTGAGGAGGTTGTGGAGTCAGTAACAGTGGGGGAATTGGAAAATGCATGGGACAGACATAAGGCAATTCTAGTGGGGGGTAGGAGGAAGTAGGCTGTTGGTTAACTAGGATCTGCAGCTTATCCATCAGGTAGGGAAATGGACAGACTAGGTGGGTCAAGTGGTCCTTTTCTGCTGTCAAATTCTATGTTTCTATGTAATGTGATGCCTGACAAATGATGCTTTCCTTTCATTGTAGTGTGTTACAAAATGCAATAAATAAAAAAGTAAATGTAACCCCCTTGCAAATGGGGGTTCCTGAACGCTTTCTAGGATCTTGTTTTATGCTCCCCGCCTGGTTGGTGATCGGCATAAAGCCGTTGAAATGGGTAGCTAGTGAGCACTTTAAAAAGCCTCCGCAAACTGTCTCTTTAAGGGCTGCCTGTTGCAGTCGGAATTAACTGGAATGGGGGGACTGTGTGGTTGTATGACCGAGTCCCGCCTGGGACGCTGGGGAAAAGCGCCCTGTTGGCCATCGTTAGTGGTACAAGGGAAGCTCTATTGGAGGGGGTAATTGTTTGCTTGAAGTAATGTGAAATGATAATGATAATATAGTTGTTCTAACCTGCCTTCCTTTGAAGTGAGGACTGTTTGATTGTCTCCTCCATTTTGCTCCAAAACTGTTGAATTGGGTCAGTCAGTGCTTGGGACCCTATAGAGACGACTGACCAATGGGGGATCTTTTCGTCCTGGAGAAAGGCATTATGGACTATGGCGCTTTTACACACTACTAAGAGCAGGAAAAGTTGACTGGCAGGTGTCGCCAGCCAATGGGGATGGGTAGCGCCCGAACTAAAGGAAGAGACCCTTACTGCTGGGGCAGAGTCGTTGTGGCTGAGGAGAAGAGAGGGCTGTGTGCTTCGCGCGAAGAGTGCTTTCGAGGCAGGAAGCGTGTGAAGGCCTAAAGTGACGTTTCCCTTTCAAGCAATTCGGATTAAATCCGTCGGCAGGAGGTCAGAGGAGACTGTGTCCTGCACAGCTACCCACCAGGCTCAACCTGTGGCGTACTGGAGACTTTTCTGAATCGCGCTTGTTCCGAGGGAACGTTAAAGCTGCCATTGCAGTGCTTTAGTGGCTGTGGAATCTGGGGATCCTAGAAGCTGCTGCTTGGTGTGGTACCCCTCTGCTATTGCTGTTGCCATACAAATGTGTGAGGAGGTTCGAGGAGTTCAGGCTCAGCCCTGCTGGTGTTGGGGGACTCTGCTCATTGGGAAGTTGTGAGTACTGAATCAGGGTAGCTCCCTGCTGAGTGTGAAGACAGTGATTCTAAATGGTATTGCTATACTGCTGTCTGCTTAATTAAACTTTCTTTCTTCTTTGTGCGAAGGGCCCTGACCAGCTGCCACGTTTTGGACTAGCCATTAGGGCTCGGGTACCCAGGGACCATAAATCGTAGGGTTAGGCCTGTGCACACAGCCCTAGGTATATAGGAATAGTGTAAGCCAATTAACCTGATTATCCCTTGCCCTTGTTATGTGCCTCTTCAATAAATCAGATTGTTGTGTTGCAACTACACCCTGGCTGGACTGTGCATCGCTGATAAACTGCTGCTTGGTTACTGTGATATAACTATACCTTATTTTACAGGGGGTCTCTGGAGTGAGCCAGAGGATATTATCCGGGGGGTAAGTGTATTGGTGAAAAGAATTGTCTGCACCCAGCGTGAGCCACTAGAAGGACAAAGGGGTTGCAGTCGCCCAGAGTGCTGTAACCAAGGTAGTCCTAGCTGCACTAACCCCGACCTCTGGGTGGAGGCACCTGTCCACGGATCTGGGCCCCTCACCCTACCTCAGTTGGGGCAGACAGGGGTAGTAGCCCTAAGGGTAGCACCCTGGGGGTTACAAATTGGAGGCACTGCTGGGATTCGCGCTGCCTAGTGGCCAAGTGAGGAAATACATTAGCGATGGAAAAAATGGAAGGGGATATGTTGGGAAAAATTAAACTGGGACCCATTAAAACCATGGTACACAGACTGATGGGTTGGGGTGAAGCCGAAGAGCTAAACTCCCAGAAGATTGTATTATTGTTAGATGTGCCCCAGGGTACCTCAACTGCTGATATTGTCTCTGTTGCCGAGCGAGTAAAGTGTTTGGGTAAGGTTGAAGTGAAAGGGCGTATGGCTGATCTGCTTGACCAGACACTGCAGGTGTTACTCCTATGCAGTGTGGCCATTGACCCTGAAAAGGTGCCTCCTGTGATTTACCCGGAGGGTGCGTCCCGGGGTGGAGGCTAATTCACATCCGAAGTGGGTCAGTCACTCCTGGGGTCTCCCCAAATGAACAGTTTTAAAGATAAACTGCTTAAATTGTTAGCTGTGGAGGGTAGGACTACCCAGGAGTTGTTGCAAGCCTTGTATTTGTCCAGTGATCCTACCCCTCGAGATTCCCCGGGCACCTCCCCTTGCCCACCCAAAAGTTCCATGCTGGCTTCTTTGCCCCTGGCAGTCCCATCCATACAGCTCGATTCCTACCGTAAACTAAAACGTTTCTCTGGCACGGTGCCGGTGCCTTCTCGGGAGGATGACCTGGAGGCTTGGATGGACTATGCCACCCCTTTAGTCCAGGAATGGCAATGCTCTGAGGGGGAGAAAAGGAAGAGGCTGATGGAAAGCTCACGGGGTCCTGCCTTAGAAGCCATTAGATTCTTCCGGGCCACCCAGCCGGAAGCCACTGCTGCAGAGTATCTCTCTGCTTTAGAAGGGGTTTTTGGGAGTACAGAGACTGGTGAGGATTTACTATGGAAATTCAGGTCTGCTAAGCAGTGGAGAAATGAAAAACTGTCTGCTTTTGTTACTAGAGTGGAGCGGGCATTGCAAAAGGCTTATAGGAAAGGGAGAATCACTGCTACAGCCCTGAATCAGGTTCGGTTAGAACATGTTTTAAAATCTGCCAGATTCTCTAGTGTAACGCTGCTGAAACTCAAGTTACATGATCGGCGGGCCTCCCCGCCTGAATATTGTCAATTGATGAGGGAAATTCGGGAAGTGGAGACTGATGAAGAGGGGTGGGAACCCTGTGTGGGGGCAGTGAACCCTAGTGGGACCCCTGAGTCTAACACCCCAGAGGAGACTGGTTTGCCTGGGGGGATCCGAGGGGTCCCCAGATTTTCCAAGTACTGTGGGAATGCGAGCTGTTTCCTCTGACCCCTACGTGGAGGGTGAGTTGAGGGCTGAGATCAGGAATCTACGAGAACTGGTGAAGGACTTAAAGCAGTCTACTGTACCCTACTCAGCCTGGGGCCCCTGAGTCATGTAGAACCCCAAGCCCCAGCCCCAGAGAGCTTTCTCACTCCCCGTAGGGCCCCCCCTCAGAATAGTGACCCCCAGGACCCCAAGTTTTGTTATCATTGTGGGGAAGATGGGCATTTCCAGCCCGAGTGCCAGAGGCCGGAGAATTTAAGGAAAGTCAACAGCAGACTGATCGCTCAACACCTCCAGGACCAGTCTCGGGCCCCCAAGAAAAGTTTTGTGACTCAGGCCCATGCCGGCCGGGCTACCAATGCTGCTACCCCCAATTGGTCTTATGTGGTCGGCCCGACTATGGAGACCCAGGTGCGGGTAAATGGAATTCCCACTCGAGCTGTACTGGACAGTGGCTCCCAGGTGACCATCATGTTTCAGGACTGGTACCAGGCACATTTGTCTGAGGTGTCCCTGCAGCCCTTGACTGGTCTACATGTATGGGGGTTGAGTAACAAGTCCTATCTGTATTTGGGGTACATCCGTATCTGGTTATCTTTCCCTGCAACTGTGCATGGAATCAAGGAGCAAGTGGAAACCTTAGTTTTAGTTTGCCCACCCACTGAACTGTACGATGGGGTGCCCTTGTTGATTGGCACAAATGCACAAATGTTTGGACAATTGGCCCAATTGTGTTCAGAGAAGCGGGCATTCCAGACTGGGCGAGCTGTGAGTGTACCTGTTGTGATTCAGAAGGTCAGGGTCACTCAGAAGAAGAGTAATCTGGAGGAACCCGAAGGCCCTGTGGGGGTGGTGTGGAAAAAGGATCCGGCCCCTGTGGTACTTGCCCCAAATGCACAATGTGTGCTGCAGGGAGAGGTACGACAGAAAACAGATACTAAAAATAAGTTGTTGATGCTGGATGCACCTGCGGAAGAAAGATTGCCTGACGGGTTGTTGCTCAAACCCAGCATTCTGCCAGCTAGAGCTCATGCTTATGTTAAGAGGGTGATGGTTCAAGTGCACAATGTGTGTCTGATAAAGAGTTGAATAAGAAGAGGGTGTACCCTGGCTAGCGTCCATTGTGCCGATACTGCTGTACTACCAAATAGAAAGAGTCCCCGGACGGGTGATAGAGTTACTCTTGATCTGTTTGACTTTGGTGACTCCCTGCTGCCGCCCGAGTGGAAACGAAGGGTCAACGAGAGGCTTGCCAAGAGAGACCAGGTTTTCTCCCTGAAGGAGTGGGATGTGGGATATGTGCAAGGGGCTGAGCATCACATTCGGCTGCATGACGAAAGACCTTTCCGAGAGAGATCCCGACGTCTGGCTCCTGCTGACATAGATGATGTAAGGTGGCATCTGCAAGAAATGGCTGCTGGCATAATTCAAGAGTCTAGGAGCCCCTATGCCTCCCCCATAGTAGTGGGAAGGAAGAACAATGGGGCGGTTCGAATGTGTGTAGACTACTGCACTTTGAATCGGTGGACCATCCCTGATCAGTATACCATGCCACGCATACAGGATGCATTGAATTATTTGAATGGCAGTAAGTGGTTCTTTGTGTTGGATCTTCGGAGTGGATACTACCAGATCCCGATGGCCGCAGACGATCGGGAGAAGACCGCTTTCATTTGCCCCCTAGGCTTCTATGAGTTTGTCTGGATGCCTCAAGGAATTTCGGGTGCACCAGCCACTTTTCAGCGCTTGATGGAACGAGCTGTGGGGGACATGAACCTACTCGAGTGTTTGGTCTATTCAGATGATGTTATAGTGTTTGGCCGATCATTGGAAGAACACGAGCAACGATTATTCAAAGTCCTGGATCGGTTGGAGGATTTTGGCCTTAAGTTGTCTATCGACAAATGTCAGTTCTTCCAGACTTCCGTGAAATATGTGGGCCATATAGTATCCACTGAAGGCATAGAGACTGATCCTGGCAAAGTGGAAGCATTGACCACTTGGCCTCAACCCAGGAATCTGAAAGAGCTGCAACAATCCTTGGGATTTTGCAGATACTATAGGCGGTTTGTCAGAGACTATTCACGAGTGATACGCCCCCTCCTTAACCTCACTCAAGGGTATCAGCCTACTCACAAAAAGTATAAGAAGGGTGTGCACACTGACATAGAGAAGAAGTATTTTCGGCCAAACGATATGTTCGGGGATCGATGGACTGCTGAGTGTGAGGAAGCTTTCCACGACATCATATATCAACTCACCCATGCTCCGGTACTGGCCTATGCTGACCCAGTTAAGCCCTACACTCTTCATACTGATGCTAGTCTACAAGGATTGGGGGCTGTGTTACACCAGGAGCACTTCGAATGGGCTGAGACCTGTAGCGTTTGCCAGAAGAAGTCTGATGCCTTCAGAGAAAAACTACCCTGTGCACAAACTAGAGTTCCTGGCTCTGAAATGGGCCATTGTTGATCAGTTTCATGACTATTTGTATGGTGCCAAGATATTAGTAAAGACTGATAAAAACCCTCTGACCTATGTAAAGACCTCTGCCAAATTGGATGCTACTGGGCATAGGTGGCTCTCTGCTTTGGCCACCTACGATTACGCTGTAGAATACCGGGCGGGCCTAAACCATATAGATGCGGACGCTCTCTCTCAGAGGCCTGTGCCCCAAACTGAATGGGTCCGGTTGTCTGAACCTGACATAAGAGCCCTCTGCCAGAAATTTGATAAAGAAGAGCAGGTTTCTCTAGACATGGTGGATTGTGCGGTAGATTGTTTGGGGCCGCCGGAAAACTGTATACCTGTCACCTACTGTCATTTCTCTGCATTAGACACCAGCTCCCTGCCGCAACTCAACAATGATGATCTCCAACAGGCTCAATCCTGTGATTCTATGATAAGGATGGCTGTAGAGGTTTTGCGGGCTGGAAGGGATGTATCCAAACTATGTTCCCCTGACTTACGGACTACCTTGTTGTATAAAGAAGGGCCAAATTAAAGCTGATCAATCAACTACTATATAGAGACTGTGAATAAAGGGCCGGTACACGACAACAACTGGTGCTGCCATCAGCTTTCCGAACTAGTTCTAAGGTCCTTACATAATCAAATGGGGCACCTGGGTATAGATCGAACACTTGACCTGGTGCGGGCTCGGTTCTATTGGCCAAAGATAAGTGTGGATGTGGAACAGTATGTCAAGTCCTGTGGCCGTTGTTTGCAAAGAAAAGCCTTACCCCAGAGAGCTGCTCCCCTGGTCAACATTGCCACTAGTGCCCCTATGGAACTGGTCTGTATTGATTTCTTGAGTTTAGAACCTGATCTGAAAAGTGTCAGCAACATATTGGTGGTCACTGATCATATTACTCGGTACGCACAGGCCTTCCTGACCAAGGATCAGAAAGCAACCACGGTGGCTAAGATACTTGTTGAGAACTTTTTCATTCACCATGGGGCCCTGCAGTGGATTCATTCCGACCAGGGAAGGGACTTTGAGAGTCGTTTGATTAAAGAGATGCTATCTTTGTGGAATGCGAAAGTCACCAGACCACCACTATCATCGAGAGACCCTCAGCGGAAAGGTTTAATCAGTACATTACTTGACATGTTGGGCACATTATAATCAAAAGACAAACCGAGGTGGAGCCAACAGATTAGCACCCTAGTTCACGCCTACAACTGTACGAAAAGTGATGCCACACGATTCTCCCCTTACCGACTGATGTTTGGGAGAGAGGCTAGATTGCCAGTGGATGTGTGTTTTGGGGTCTCCCCTGATGGAGTGCAAGCAGAAAATCATCTACAGTACGTACAGAAATTAAAGGCCCAATTAACCCATGCCTACCAACTGGCTCAGACCATGGCTGCTAAACGAAATTTGGCCAACAAGGAGAGGTATGACAAAAAAGTAAAAACAGTAGAGTTGAGAGAAGGGGATAGAGTGCTGTTGAGAAATCTGGGACTGCATGGCAAACATAAGATTGCCGACAGATGGCATCACCTCCCTCATATTGTTGTGGGACAGCTGGCAGACCTACCTGTATATAAAGTGCGGCCAGAAAACAATTCGAAAGTTGTAAAAACCATACACAGAAATCATCTGCTGCCAATTGGGCAGATCTTGATTGAAGCTGAACCTTCCACTGCCACTCCTTCCCGGCCCATGACTAGATCTGTTGCTAAAGAGAACAACCAAGCCTGTGGAGCTTTCAACCCAGCCACCAAGAGGCCTTGTCCAGCCCTCCATGAAGAGATGATCAAAACTCAGTGTCAGAAGACAGCGAAGATGATACTGAATACTATCCCTCTTATGAACTAAGTCAATTGTTTCGGGGCAATCCCCTTGTTAACTCGGGAACTGAAATTAGCCCACCTGGATTGATTGAGCCCTCTACTTTGTCCCAGGAAGCGATGCCTCCAGAAGATGAATGGGGTAGCAGACAAGCTCAAGGGGCAGAGTCCTTAGGCCTGGCTGAACTGTCTGGCCTGGCTGAATTATCTGACTTTTCAGAGAAAGAGAGTGAGATGGGAGAACAAGCCCATGATATGCCAGAGTTGGAAGAATATTTTGAATGCCCGGATGATTCCCCTCTAGTACCTAAACAGCCCTCAGATGAGCCCAGAGGGGTGGGTTCAGGGATAGAGGGTCAAGCCCCTAATAGTATTATGAGCACTGAGCCTGTTTCCCTTAAAGAGATTCCCGTTGCTAAGGTCATTGACACAGAAGTGAAGTCAGGGCCTGGTTCAGAATCCCACGAGACCCCTAGACGGTCCGGCCGCCAAATAGGCCAGTAATAAAGTTGAGCTATGAATCTCTGGGTCAGCCAGTGGACCTGCCTTTAAATGTGGTCCACAAGGAGGTATATGTGTCCCAGAGTTCTTTGCCTAAGTTAGCCTTGGGGGATAATTCCAGATTGTTAGTGATGCCCTTTGAGTGTGGGGTTCCTGTTCCGGGGGACCCGTTAGTAACTAAAAGTAGAGGGATTCCCTCAGTCTCGGTGTCATGAGCAGGAACCCATGACCTGAGTTAAGAAGAGGGAGCAAGAGTTGTGTGTATAATGCTGTTTAACCCATAGTACACTGTAAATGTAATGATCCTATATATAATGCAAAGTGGATATGGTGTTAACTAAGATATTTGCCTTACAGTAATTCAAGGGTAACTACTTGACACGGAGCCAAGTTTTTCCAGGCTAGGAGGGTGTAACCCCTTGCAAATGGGGGTTCCTAACGCTTAGGAGCTTGTTTTATGCTCCCGCCTGGTTGGTGATCGGCATAAAGCAGTTGAAATGGGTAGCCAGTGAGCTTTTAAAAGCCTCCATAAACTGTCTCTTTAAGGGCTGCTTGTTGCAGTCGAATTAACTGGAATGGGGGACTGTGTGTGGTTGTATGTCCGAGTCCCCTGGGACGCTGGGGAAAAGTGCCCTGTCGGCCATCGTTAGTGGTGCAGGGAAGATCTATTGGAGGGGTAACTGTTCGCTAAGTAATGTGAAATGATAATGATAATATAGTTGTTCTAACCTGCCTTCCTTTGCAGTGAGGACTGTTTGATTGTCTCCTCCATTTTGCTCCAAAACTGTTGAATTGGGCCAGTCGGTGCTTGGGACCCTATAGAGACGGCTGACCAATGGGGGATCTTTTCATTCCTGGAGAAAGGCATTATGGACTATGGCGCTTTTTCACACCACTAAGAGCAGAAAAAGTTGACTGGCAGGTGTCGCCAGCCAATGGGGACGGGTAGCACCCGAACTAAAGGAAGAGCCCCTTACTGCTGGGGCAGAGTCGTTGTGGCTGAGGAGAAGAGAGGAGCTGTGTGCTTCTACGCCGAAAGAGTGTTCGAGCGGGAAGCGCGTGAAGGCCTAAGGTGGCCGTTTCCCTTTCAAGCAATTCGGATTAAATCCGTCAGAGGGCAGTCAGAGGAGGCTGTGTCCTGCACAGCTACCCACCAGGCTCAACCTGTGGCGTACTGGAGACTTTTCTGAATCGCGCTTGTTCCGAGGGAACGTTGAAGCTGCCGTTGCAGTACTTTAGTGGCTGTGGAATCCGGGGATCCTAGAAGCTGCTCCCTGGTGTGGTACCCCTCTGCTATTGCTGTTGCCGTATAAATGTGTGAGGAGGTTCGAGGAGTTCAGGCTCAGCCCTGCTGGCATTGGGGGACTCTGCTCATTGGGAGGTTGTGAGTACTGAATCAGGATAGCTCCCTGCTGAGTGTGAAGACAGTGATTCTAAATGGTATTGCTATACTGCTGTCTGCTTAATTAAACTTTCTTTCTTCTTTGTCTGAGGGCCTGACCAGCTCCCACGTTTTGGACTAGCCATTAGGAGCTCGGGTACCCAGGGACCGTAATCGGAGGGTTAGGCCTGTGCACACAGCCCTAGGTATATAGGAATAGTGTAAGCCAATTAACCTGATTATCCCCTTGCCTTGTTATGTGCCTCTTCAATAAATCAGATTGTTGTGTTGCAACTACACCTAGCTGGACTGTGCATCGCTGATAAACTGCTGCTTGGTTACTGTGATATAACTATACCTTATTTTACAGGGGTCTCTGGAGTGAGCGGAAGACATTATCGGGGGTAAGTGTACTGGTGAAAAGAATTGTTGGCACCCAGCGTGAGCCACTAGAAGGACAAAAGGGGGGTTGCAGTCGCCCAGAGTGCTATAACCAAGGTAGTCCTAGCTGCACTAACCCCGACCTCTGGGTGGAGGCACCCGTCCACGGATCTGGGCCCCTCACCCTGCCTCAGTTGGGGCAGACAGGGGTAGTAGCCCTAAGGGTAGCGCCCCCTGGGGTTACATAAAAAAAAAAAAATTCTGACTGCTGTCTTCTGCTAGGGGCATCCCAAACAGAAAATGATTACACCATTTCTGATGGGGCACTAAAATAAAAAAAGTTTTCTAAAACTTAACTGCTACTGGACTCATGGACTCAGCAGCAGGCATGTTTTAGAAAGATCTTTTGATTTTCTCGCAGCATAAAAAAATAGTGTGATCATTTCCTTTTTGGGCTGCCAGAACGTGTGCGTGTGTGTGTGAGTGAAATTTTCAACATTATGTAACAAACATTGCTTGGAGAGCTGCCACTTTCACCTGTCTCAGTTCACTTACAAGGGAGAAACAAACCTAAATAAAGAAATCAGAACAGAGTAGATAGCACTGGGGGAATGACAGGGGCATTTTGTGCAATAATGTGTCTGACCTATGAAGTCACTGGGCTGAAACATGGTGGTGCCGGCAGGCGTACTCAGTGTACTTTGCTAAGTACAGTAAAATCTGGAAAATCCAGGGGCAACATGAGCCTCAGGCCAGGGCAACAAACACAGAGCCTGATGTACCTGAAGAGCTGTTTTTCCCCTCCTTGGATGCTTTAGCGTGAGATTGTGAGTGATCTATGGAAGACGTGTGGGTGCTAAACTTGGAGGCCATGATCGTATGAGTGACCCAATTGAGCGAGCATGCATGGGTGCTGGTGTGAATGGACTTCCGTAAGGCTTGCTACCTTGAGGAGGTACACTGGCTTGTCACAATGTACACTGTAAACACTGCAACTAAAAGCTATCCAACTTCAACCTAACTGGTAGTCTGTGTGTTAGATAAAATAAAATGTTGTGAATCTATTAGGATCATTGCCTTACTGCATATTTTGACTGGAATGAGGGTGGGGCAATGTTTTTTGTGGTGACAGCACAACCTTTGGTTTGTGTTTGTTAAGGAGAGTCAACAGTTTCATCAACTCTAGAGTACAAGTTAAAAATTCCTGGCTACACCCCTGGGCTGATATCATGTGCCAAAATACCACGACTATCAAGGTAGAGGAAAACCGACACTTCACAAGTAGGCCTGGGTGCTGCATCCTGCACACTGGTGGTGCTAGTCTTGGCAAAGCTAAGGCAGGTCATAAAAGCACACTGTAACACTGTATTTCAGATCTGACTATGGGCTGATTCTGAATCAGGTTGCTGTTCTGAACAGTTCTATGTCAACAAAGGGAAGTGTAACTAACACCAATGTTTTCCTTTCCAAATGTGTGCTTCTCTGACTGTCTTATGTGTGCTGCTTCAAAATACTACTCGCGCTTAAATAATTAAAATGACCTGAGAAACTGAAGTAACATGATTAGTCAATATGATTCAAAGGGTGAATAATTATCCTATTTACAGCTACATGCCTGAACTCCCTGTGACACAGTCTCTAGTTGTTTACCATTTCTTCTTTCAAAAGCCATTTTATAAATGCAGGAACAAGCTCCAGGAACTCCATCATAGGCAATACAGACTTCTTGGGTGGCTAAAGGTACTCAGCTCTGCTTCATGCCTCACAGTTCACTCGAGTCGTCCATATATCTTATGATGAACATACACCTTCTTGTGTGTTACTGTTTACATGTGCCTCAGAACTACATACACCACTGTAGTGCTCACAGGCTCAAAATCAATGTTTTTGCATTGTGCCTTTTTTAGTTCAAAAGAGGTACTGGACAAGTTCTGACTTAATGCCTTGCTGGTGGTATAGCCTAGAGGTTAGGTTAAAGTAATGAGCTGTAAACAAGCGTGATACGTCCAGCAGACCTGGGCTTGATTCCCATAACCTCAACCACACCTTAACTTGCACACTAAGTGACTGAGCAAGTCACTTAACCTCCCCATTTCTCCCAGGTCACCCCTGCAAAGGGGCCTTGTGCCAGTGGACCTTACCTGGCTACCACAAAGAATGAAATGTGGAACCAGTGAACAGAACACAGTGATACTTCAGTCACTGAAAAAGAAGCAGGCTGTAAAAAAATAGAACAGAGAATAAAATCCTGTGTTACAACTACTTGAGTACTGGCTGACCTGCCACAAGACTGTGAACTCTCCTTCTTGGCACTGGAATACTGAGCACTACACCCAGGTCTCCACCTGGGGCAGCTAAGGGGCCGAGACAGCAAATCTCCCCACTCAGGAGAGAAAAGGTCTTCCACATGCTTGATTCCCAACCCCCCAGCTGACCCCTGGCAACACAAGCTTGTTCCTGAACTCAGGTCGCCGGCGTGGCAGGAGGTAAGGCGCACAGTGCCTCAGCCCTCCATGCCATTGGGTCGGCTTGTCAGTATGGGCCACTAAGTGTTTCTAAGCACAGATCAGCTACTGGTCCGAAAGTGAGTCCATTGGAGTTGTTACTCTTCTACATACCTTGGGACAACACTGTTTTTTATAAATCCACAAAAAGACAGACTCGTTTTTTTTTTCAAACAAACACTGTTAATCCAAACCCAAAAGCAAGTGAAGTACAGTACATACCTAGTGCAGGCAAGCTACCAGTTTCAGGCAAATGTGCCTGACAAACAGCCATGTGTCAATTAAAATTTTAACAAAAAAAAATACCACCAACAGCTTAATCTGGTTCAAGTTCAGAAGTTCAGTTGTCATTCATCTGTATCCCCCTCCACCGGGTCGTGCCTGAAAATAGGCAGGATTTGTCTAGTGCACTTACCTGGTCAACAAAAACTAGCTAACTAAATAAATAAAAATGCTGCAAAACCCACCGGTGATCCTTATTTTTTTTTTTTGGGGGGGGGCATTTGCCTAGGCTAGCCTATTAAAGCTGCAGCATCTCATTTTAGTCTAGACTTGCTCTGACTCAGTTTAAAAGCATGGAAGACTGAATCATGCAGAAATTTAGGAAGCTGCTCAAGGTCATAGAGTGAGATGTGGATCAGTCTATAGCAGGGGTTCTCAAATGGTGAGGCCAGCCTCCTTGGGGAGGCCCCAACCTGTTCAAGGGGAGGCTCAAGCAAGTCTGAAAAAGTACTGCATTTAAATTTGAGTTGTATATATTTGTGTGAAGAGATGAAGCAAACTGAAAGTGGATAATAGTAAGTTGAATTGAATGTATTGTTGTCCAATAGGTGATAAAGGAAGTTGAATGAGCCAGGCTCATCTCAGGTGTACCCAGGGAAGGGTAGGGAGTGAATACATTTCAAAAGTAACTGCAAACAATCAAAATACACAGTGAACAATAGTGCAAACAAATACGAATCGATAAACTAATAATAAGTGGTGGCAATTGATCAATTTGTAGCCTGATGGCAGAACAGCCCAACTACAAGGGTTGAGCATAGAAGTGCTAAGAGGAATAGCAGTAAGGAGCAAAGTAATAAGCTGAATAACAATAGTTGTTTATTTTATTTGTTATTCAGATAACACAACTAATACAGGAGCTCTTTTTCAAAGGTTTCACGTCAGTATAAGACAAAGAACTGAATGTGAGCCACGTACTCAAAGGGGTTTCAATATATTTATTGTGCACTGTGCAAAGAACAGTATGTTATTTTTCTTTGGGGAGGCCCAAGATTATTTCAGTTTTAAGGGGAGGCTCAAAATCTTTTCCAAGGATTTGGGGAGGCTCACTGTAACAAAGTCTAAGAACTATTGGTCTATAGCACTCATTGCTGTCCTGCAGGTTGGAACAAAGGACTTTATAAAAAGGAACAGATGAATCAGGCAACATGCTGGTCACAAGCAAACCATAGAGATATTTCCCACTTCCTAATGGTTTGGACAATATTAGTGTTTTTAGTTATGTTGATACTGCCGATAGACCACTCTTTAACAGTCGTGGTCTCACGCACATTCTTAGGTTATGAGAACCACAGACTGAAGGTGAGTGGTTATACAATATACTAAGTTGCCAGCAGATTAGGCCAGTTGGTTCTATCAAGTCTGCTCAAGCTGAAAGAGTGGTCTCAGTATTAATAGTTATTTATTTTATTTAAAAGAGTTTTACCAGGAAAGACAACAATGAGCCAAAAGACTCATTTCCAGATGTGTCCGGGGAGGATAAGGGTTGATAAAGCAAAGTAAAACATCACAACATAATATACAGTAATAATAAATACAATGACAGGGAAAAAAACAGCAATTGTTCCAGTAATACCAGCGAGGATGAACATTAGAGGTGATGTGTTGGACGGTCCTACACTATAATGCCAGATAAACAAGTAAAGGAAGGAGAAAAGTGGAGAGGATTGAGGTTGGAAAGGAGGAGAACCAGATGAGGTTAAAGAGAGGCGATGTCAGCGAGAAAAGAAGCGTGAAAAGGGAAAAGAGAAGGAGGAGGATGAATCTGGGTGGAAAGTGAAGGAAGTATAATAAGATGGTGGAGAGAGTGAAAATGGGGAAGAGGGAGAAGGGTGGGTAGGGATGACATGAGGTGGGGGTGAGAACATGAGAGATGAGAGAAGTACTGCAAGAGGCTAATGGCATTGGCAGGAAGGGACGTGTGGACTCAGGGGAGGGGTGCTTGGAGGAGCTGTCCGAATAGCTAGGAAAGGGTTCCTGAGAATATAGCAATATATCAGTTGGGGGTGAGGATATAGCATGCACCAAGCAGGAAGGATCTTGAGGGTTGTCATCTCTGATGACCTCAAGGCCAGAAACAGTGTGACAAGGCAGCGACGTAAAGCAAATAGGATGCTGGGATGTGTAAGCAGGGCATCACCAGCAGGAAAGGGAGGTCATAATTCCTATACAAGACTAGTGAGGCCCCACCTGGAGTACAGTGTACAGTTCTGAAGACCATACCTACGTAAGGACATAGACAGGGGAGAAGGTTCAGAGGAGGGCAACAAAGATGGTGCGGATTGCATCACAAGTCCTATGAAGACAGGTTGAAGGAACTGAACATGTACTCCCTGGAGGAGAGGAGGAGAGAGGGATATGATAGAGACATACAAGTATCTTACAGGGAGGAACAGGGTGCAGGAAAACACTATTTTAAAGTGAAAAAGATGTTCCAGGACTAGAGGCATGGGATGAAGTTGGAGGAGGACGATTCAGAGGAAACATGATAAAGAATTTCTTCACAGAACGGTGGTGGACAAGTGGAACACCCTGCCAGAGGAGGTGGTGGGGCTGAAACAATCATAGGATTTAAGAATGCATGGGATAGACATAAAGGAATTCTGGAGGTCAGGGTGAGGGCAACAGACTTCTAGGAAAACAAACTAAACTTACAAGCTCAAATGGGCAGACTGGGTGGGCCATAGGCCCTTATCTGCCGACACTGTCTATGTATCTATGTAGATTAGGAAGTTGGTAGGAAAAAACAGACTGGCCAGCTAGGGATTTTCAATATGGAACTTGGAATGAGAGATAACCAGAGGTTTGGAGAAAGTACAAAGAGAGGGGTAAGAGAGAGAGAGAAGGGAGCTGAGATATGGTGGGAGATAGGCTAACTAGAAGTTAGAGATAAAGAAGGCACAGTGTGTAGGCGGCAGTCATTTAAAGAAGAGAATGAGAGCTGAGTGTAGAGAACAGTGGTGGTTGCAGAGGACAGGCCAGGGCAGAATGGCAGAAGGAGTGGAAAAGGAGATCCAGCCGGCAAGGGAGGTTTTAGGAGCAGCACCATAGACAATATTGCCATAATCAAATATAGGCATGATCATTTTAGTGATGATGTCAATATACAATTGTAGGGATACTGCTTTTGTTCCTGAAAAGTGTGCCAAACTTAGAGCTCAAGACTGATCTATAATATATTAAATAAAAAAAAAATAAAAAAAACTCCCCTGAATGTACCTATTTCCAGGACAGCAATGAGTCAGACACTCGTCACAAAATAAAGAGTGCCTCATGCACAGAGAAAATGACCAATCAAATTGGACAGGAGTGCTCCCTCAATCTATAATACATTTTTATACTGCTTGTTAGAAGAATGATTGTTCTTAGCCAATTTTTTATGTCTAAATATTCCAGGTACTAAGATGGCATAGCTCATTTTCCACAAAGGAGGTTCTCTGAGTTTCTGAATAGTAAAACATTTTTATTTTAAATTACAGTTCCATTTTTTTTAAAAAGACATATTCAACTTGATTATAATAGCAGGGTTTCTCTTTCTACCATAGGGAAACTCGTGGCATAATTTGCCGTTATAAAGGAGTGTTTATGCCGGCAAACATGCACTGGGTTTCCGTTGCTCTGCACATGCCCAGCCACAGCGCTTCCATGTTTGCGAACGCTAGCCACCTTGCCTTCTCGCCCAAACCACGTTGCCACTCTAACTCTGTGGTAAGTAATTTTTATGTCTTTTTTTTAATCAATATTTTTGCCATTTTTGTGTTTTTCTCCTGCTTCCGATCCTGTCGTCCCCAACATGATGCACATGTGTGGAGGCCCGTGCATGTCATCTCCAATGGGACACCCAACCCTACCAGCCATCCCTCTACCCATCTGCGCCACCACCAGACCTCCACCCAGTGGTGATGGGGCTATGGGCAGTACGGCATCTGCCCCAGGAGAGAAGAGAAGCCAGTAGGCAGCTCAATCCTGCTCCTACCCTCCCCCACCCAGCTGGCGTCCCGATGACCTGAGGTTGTTCCCGAACCCGGGTCCCCGGTGTGGCATGAGGTGTGGCGTCCAGTGTCTCAACCTTCAGTGCTACTGGACCAGCTCTATTTTCTGTTTTTAATCACTACTGTACAAGTAAACCAACTACTGGGGGACAAAGCGTAACTATCACAAAGTGGCGACGAGACTCACTAAAGGCAAATGGACTGCAGCCGCACCAGAACCTCACTTTACTGTATATAATTGCTGTGGCAAGAAAGAGAAACCCAGCAATTATATAAAATAAAATATGGGGTGGTGTGTGTAAACTCAAATTTTACACACACCCTCGATGTTGAGTGCCTAGATAGACCCTGAGAGCGTTTATGTGGCACCCAACACCTCGGGTGTGTGTAAAATTCTCGTTACACACACACCCCATACTTCACTCTATATTTAATACATTCACATGTAAAGCTCTGTGTCTCTTACCAGTGATGAAAATGGGGGGAATCCAGGGGAACTGAGTTCAAAGAGTGAAATTAAATGTCTGACTCGGTTCCAGCAGCAGAATGGGGAAGGTTTACTCCTCTGTAAAAATGTAGCCCCCTTAAGATAAGAAACTGATTAAATAAAGTGTAAAAATGCAACATATAATAGAAACAAAGAAACACTGAGTTTGTTGGCAGACACGGACCACTTGGCCCACTCAGTCTACCTATTCTTCACTTCCTACAGTATCAGCGTATACCCTACTTGACTCCAGATCTTCCCTTCCCCCATTCCTTTCCACTATGATTCCCTTATGCCTATCTCATGCATTCTTGAATCCCACCACTGTTTTGGCCCCCACCACCTTCGCTGGTAGGCTGTTCCGGGAATCCGTCACTCTTTCTGTGAAGAAGTACTTCTTCACATCTCTCTTGATTCTACCCCACCTGATTTCACAGCATGTCCCTTTTTATGTGCATTTTTCTGAAAATACTTTCCTCCTGTACCTTATTAGCCCCATGAGGGATTTAAAGGTTTCTATTATATTCCCCTCCTCTCCTCCAGGGTGTACATATTGAGTGGTTTAGTCTTGCCCATAAGGCTTTTTGATACAGACCCGCACCATTTAGTTGCCCTCCTCTTGACTGTCTCCACTCTATCACTCTATCTATGTTCTTCTGGAGAAGGGCCTTCAGAACTGCACACAGTGTTCTAAGTGAAGTCTTATGAGCAATCTACACAGAGGCAGCACCAACTCTCTCCTTCTGCTGGTGATACCTCTTCCTATGCACCCCAGCATCCTACTAGCCCTCCCAACTGTCTTGTTGCACTGCCTGGTCACTTTTAGGTCCTCAGAGATTATTACCTCCCAGGTCTCTCTCCTGCTTGGTGGTCGTCAATAGCACTCCCCCATGTTATACTCTGCCCCTGGGCTTCTGGGCCCCATGTGCATTATTATCAACTTTTTCACACTTGAACCCTGCTGCCATACCCTTGGCCACTCTCTGAGTTTTCTCAGGTCTCTGCTCATCCTTTGCACACACAACCCCTGTAGTATCCACTCTACTGCAGATTTTGGTGTCATCTCACCTATAAAGACATTAAAGAGGACTGGTCCCAGCACTGATCCCTGAGGCACCCGCTGGTCACCCTCCCTCCATTTACCACCACGCTTTGTCATTTATCCTAACCAATTTCTTACCCAGTTTATCACCTCGTGACCCACTCCTAAGCTACCCAGCTTATTTAATAGTCTGCTGTGTGGAACAGTGTTGCATGCCCTACTAAAATCTAGGTAGCCACATCCACCGTTCTACCTGATCTAATTCCTTAGTCACCCAATCAAAGAAATGTATCACATTATTTTGGCGTGACCTCCCACCTGTGAACCTATGCTGTCTTGGGTTCTGTAACCAATTAAGATTCAAGATATTTCATTATCCTCTCCTTCAGCAGTGATTCCATTAACTTGCCAACCACCAATGTCAGGTTGATTGGCCCATAATTGCCAGCCTCCTCCCTGCTACCACTTTTGGAAGTGGGACTACATCTGCCCTCTTCCAGTCCTCTGGAAACCCTCCTGTTTCAAGTTAAATAGGACTGTTAGAAGTGCAGCCAGCACCTCCTGAGCTTCCTCAATATTCTAGGCTGTACCCCATCTGGTCCCATTGCTTTGTCCATGTTCAGATTTGCAAGTCCTTTAGGACTCTCTCTTCATGAAAAGGACTAGTGTCCACCTCCCTCCCTTTAGAGCTCCTGTTACTTTTTGTGGCCACTCCCTTCTTCCACTGTGAGCACTGAACAAAGTACATTGTTCCGGATGCCTGCCTCTTCCCAATCCTTGGTGCCTCCTGTTCCTAGTAATGTGAAATCTGTCCACAGATTGTCTTAAGGCATGTTCAATCCTATATCAAAGGTGGTGGGCTCCACCAGTGAATTTTTCCATTTCCAACACTGTCTTTAATGATTGTAGAAACTTTTTGTCAAGTCTTTTGTTTAGTAGACCTGCTCAGCTTTGTTTCACAATTCTCTCACACACAGAATTCAAGCAGCATTCTTATGTAAGTTTATCATGGGTCTAATTGGAGGGTCTCTAGTGGACAAAGGGCAGACAGTATGGGCGGCTTGGCCTTCTTCTGCCCTCACATTCTATGTTTCTCTGTTGCTATATGAAAGTGTCACCTTGCACATTCTTAGGATGACAGAACTGTGAATCTAAGGTGAGCAGTTCCGGCATCCTAAGGATGCAAGAGGCGACACTCATATCCATAAGAGGCTCTCCAACCGGGCCCATAAAATTATTATAGAGTACACTCTTTTTTAAAAATTATCGTTTATTCTTGAAAACAGTCATGGCGCAAGTAGTCAGTGAGAAGTCCATTAATGTGCCACAGTGGATGATACACTCTTATGGAAATAAAAGTGTCTTATGCTTATCTGAAGGAAGCACTGTGATTGGTCGTCGGCATCACATTGAATATGTTGTAACAACACTCGAACAGGAGAACTGGGGTGGATGGCAGAACTACAGCTACCCTGCCTTCAGAAGGGGGCTGGGGCACAGGCTTAGTGCTCTGTTTAGATGTGTTTTTTCAGTGGCAGTACCACAGCACCACTTGAGGCTGTTTACTGCCACAGACCACCTTTCAACCTGCTGCTGCACCAGTATGCATGAGGGCTCCCTCATTTGCAAAGGTGCAGCAGTATTTTTAGTGCTTTGGTGCTGCCGGGGTTTCAGGAGCGCCCATCGCCCAGGTTATGGGCTGACCGAAGCACTCACACAAACCTGGGTTAGCATATGCACTAACCATGTTAGTACAGGCACTAACTTTGAACATTGGGTCCCAGGTCCCCAATGAGGGAATCACTGTGCTTTGAGGGCGGGGAAAAAAGGAACAGAGGCAGTAGTGGCAGAATATCCACACTCACCCCTCTGAAACTGAGCAGAATTCATATACTAGAGCTTCGGGCTATGACTGGTATTTAACAGAAACAAACTTGGTCTTTATAGAACACAGCAGCACAGTTTGGTTTCAAGCCACTAAAGCACCCAGGCAACACAGAATTAGGCGTGCCTGGCTGCTTCCTGAACTCTAAGCTGAAAATGTCATTACAAATTATAGTCAGAGATGAATCTCAACCGAACTAGAAGAGACTCAATCTTTCTGTGAGTTTTTATTGAGCTGTTTGCAGTTTCAAACTTCACAGATTCACAAAGCAGACAGGGCGGCTAGAAGTCAGAGCACAGGCTTGGGAAAAACAGGGACCCAGGTTCTGATCCTATCACAGACAGTGATTTACTGTTTGATTCTTGAGAATGTCACTTCACCTCCCTGCTATCTAGCTCACTCAGTTATAAAACTAGGTAGAAACAGGAGCTCACTAAAAATAAGATGTTGCATCTCAGCTGGGCTATTCAGAAATAAAGTGTAAATACAAAACAGCTCTAAGCAGAATCCCTCTTTGTAGGGCAGACATTTCATCTCATTTGGGCCATCCTGAACCTTGCCGTCTATCATATCTGCTCATATTGCGGAGTCTCCAATGTCAGCTAAAGACCCAGTCCTCCTTCCTTAACCAATATTCCCTCATTTCCGGCTACACCTATTTTGGTCCTGGCCTTCCCCTTTACCCTGCCCCATCACCTTGTGAAGCCATCTACAGTTTGCAGTGATACTACTTACTCAGAGAGCTCATTTCACCCCACCACCTCCACCTCCATGAAGAAATGCCTCCTGGTGTCCTTCCTGAGCTCCCTCCCTCCAACTTAAGACAATGCCCCCTCCATGTTATAGCGCAGTGGTCTAAGGCTCTGAGCTGCAAATCTGGTGACATCCAGCAGACCAGACCTGGGTTTGAATCCCACAGCTTCCACTTGCATACTGTGTGACCCTGAGCAAATCACTTAACCTCCTTGTGCTCCCAGGTCGCTCCTGTAAAAAAGCTTCCAGCTTAGTGTGCTATACCTGGTTAAACAACTAAATAAAAAAAAATTTTTGTTTCCACTGAATCTGAAAAGGCATTCCTTGTCCACCTTTGTTATCAGTCATGTCCCCCTTCTCCCTCCTCTCCTCCAGAGGGTACAAGTTCAGGTCCTCCAGCCTCCCCTTGTATTTCCTGCCTGCTGACCTTTAACCATCTCCGTTGCCCTCCTATGGACTGCCTCCAGCAGGTTTATATCCTTGTTTAGGTAGGGGTGCCAGTACTGCACACTGTACTCCAGATGCGACCGTACCAGCAACCTGTACAATGGCAGCATTACATCCTCCCACCTGCTGCTGATCTCTCTTGTAATGCAGCCACATTCTACTGGCCTTTGCCACTGCCCTCCTGCATTGTGTGGAGTGCTTCAGGTTGCAAGTAATCTACACCTAGCAGGTCATTTTCTTCCTCAGATTTGGTTACTAGGACTCCTCCCAGACTATATTCCATCTTTGCGCTCTTGGCTTCTATGTGCATGACCTTACATTTTTTCGCATTAAAGCCAAGTTGCAATATTATGGACCACTTCTTGAGCTTTGTTAGATCATCCTTTAGGTTCTATATGCCTTCTGCTGTATCCACTGTGCCACAGGGCTTGGTATCATCCACAAACAAGCAAATCTTGCCCTTTATGCTTTCAACAATGTCAGGGATGAAGCCATTAAAAAACACTGGATGAAGTCCTGAACCCTGTGGGACCCCACTGGTGACACCCTAGCACCTAAGAGCTACCTGCAACTCCACACCTTGGGTCATGCCTTTCAATCAGCTAGCTACCCATCCAGTCGGTTTCTTTCCTACCCCCAGCTCCTCCATCTTTTTGATCACTCTCTTGTGGGGCACAGAATCAAAGGCCTTGCTTAAGTCCAAGTACAGGATATCCTGTGCTTGGCCCTCCTCCACTGTTTTACTGACTCAGTCAACGTGGTTGATCAGGTTTGTCTGGCATGATCTCCCAGCCATAAATCTGTGCTGCTGCTCACCCTGGAGCCATTTTTCCAGGCATTCTACCAACGCTCCTTAAGTATGACCTTCATGAGCTTGTACATGATTGCGGTCAGGCTGACTGGTCTGTAGTCACCTGGGTCATCCCTGGGTCCGATCTTATGGAATGGCACCACATGTGCAGTTCTCCAATCCCAAGGTACCATCCCTGACTCAAGTGAACTACTGAACAGCTCAGCAGGGGACCTGCAAACTCTTCTACTAGTTCCCTCAACACCTGTTGATGGATGTCGTCAGGATCCAGGGATTTGTCCACGATCAGGGCTAACAAATCTTTTCTCACCTTATCCACCTCTATTATGCCTCCCTCTACCCCTTCCTTCCCTCTTGCAGCACCAGGTCATCCCTCACTTTGTGAAGACCAAACAGTGGTACTCGTTCAGTACCTCAGCTTTGACCCCATTCGCTTCCATCCACCCTCTCCCTTCCTGAGCCATACTATGCTATCCTTTTTATCCCTGTTCTTTCTGATGTGCTTATAAAAGGCCTTTTCTCATTTTTAATCTTTTTCAGCTAATTGCTGTTCTTTGAGTTTTAGCCTGCTGGACTACTTTTCCTGCCTTACTACTTGCCTTTCCCTCATAGTCACCGCTATCCTGCTCCCTGTGGGTCATCCTGGACTCTCTACAGGCAGTCCTCTTATTTGTTTGTTTTCTCTGGATACAGAGCTGTTGTGGCCCAGGACTGCATGCAGTAAACTAAATAAAAACACATGTTAAACAGTAAGTAAGACAACAAACTAGAGAAAAAGAAATATTCACTGAGCTCCAGGTGGCCATTTTGAGTAAGATTAAGTAAAGAACACTTCAAATGACATACACACTCTGAGAGGGAATCTGTTAATAAAAAGTAAATGTAATGTCCATGATGCCTCCTGACATCTTTGGGGTTCCATAACTGCTCAATTTTGCTTCACAGTTCTTGAACGAAAAAGGTACCCATGAGATGACGCTCTAGATAAGATGGGAAACATCACATTTACTTATAGCATGATCCTAAATTCTACAGCTCTCTGGGTAGCAGGAGACAAACACAGTGGACATTTTTTTTATCTTGCATTTCATATGATCATATGTAATGTGAAGCATAGGAAGGGGGCATTCTTCCCTTCTTTCCTGTGCAGATTTTAAACCATGTTGAGGATAGTTTTTATATTAAACTCACTTCCCCATTTTCCACTAAATTATTTGTTGCTAGCAATTGGTAAAACAAAAACAGAAGAATGAAAAATGTACCAAAGAAACAAATGCCTAAAAGTTCTTGAGAAGGCATTAAATGGCACAAAATTACCATTCTTTACAATATACATCATATTAGATACACGCGGTTTAAGGGCCCGATCCACAAACAAAATGTTTGCCTTCTAGTCATGTGGAGAGACTTTTGTAACTACAGAGTATCCCCTCTGCATCAGGTTGGGGCAATCACGGGGAAGTGAATATGTGAGAGCCATGTTTGAATTTCTGCACCAGAATGGGATGTGGAGGGTGGCATTGTTACGCTACTCGGGGGTCCTCCATGGAAGAGACCACCTATGTTTCCTGGACATTCCTGGGGTCCGAACTTTGGCCAGCACCTCTTGCCCCCAGGCCCCAGAGATGGCATGGAGAGTTGGACCATCATGTGTTTTTGTATATTAACATACTTCACTTTCTCAAGGGTATAACTGCTGTATGCCAGTATCCTTTATCCAGAGTGAAGCCGAGACTCCACTCTAGTGCCAGGCATCCAACTGGATGCCCAATGTCCAACTCCACTTTGCCCCAACACCCCCAACCCCATTACATTCTGCACCTGTAGGTGGGAGGACAGAGTGTAACAGAGTGTGACATTTGCCTTTGGTAGGCATCTGGATCAGGCCCTAAGTAATATCTAGTTCTTTTGTGAAAGCTGTAAATGAGTATGAGGTGCCACGGACTCTGTACTACCAGTCCCTATATGATGATTGCAAACGTTACTATAATTAACTTTTAACTGGATTGTTATGTTAAATTTAGCAAATGTCTTCAGGAGAACATAGAAAAATACATTGTAAACTATAATGTATAACTACAACTTCTCTGCCTGGGCTAGCTGCACTCCCCCCAGCTGGTAACTCCTCCTTGGGTTCTTCATCCCAAAATGCAGCACCTTGCACTTTTTGGCATTAAACCCCAGTTGCCAGGTGTCTGACCAGGTTTCAAGCTTTGCCAGATCATCCTGCAACCCCTGCCATCCACCTAGGTCATCCACCACTGCGCCTACCTTGGTATCATCAGCAAACAGACTGATCTTGCTCTTGATGTCCAATGATATGTCTGCAATGAATATCCCAAACAACACTGGTCCCAGCACCGAGCCCTGTGGAACACCGTTCGTTACTACGCTTGGGTGTGACAGCTCCCCACCCACCACCACCCTCTGTTGCCTTCCCTGAAGCCAGTTCTCTACCCATCTCACCAGCTTTGCACCCGCCCGTGCCTACTAACTTACTTCCCAGCCTTCCATGTGGCACTGGTGAATGCCTTACTGAAGTCCAAATATAGGACATCCACTGCATGGCCCCTGTCCAGTTGCCTAGTTACCCAGTCATAGAACTCCACCAGGTTGGTTTGGCAGGATCTACCCCATATGAAGCCATGCTGTCTGCTGTCCTATAGTTCTTTGGCCTCTAGGAGGGCCATCAGCCTCTCCTTCAGGATAGTCTCCATTAGCTTACACACGATGGATGTGAGGCTCACTGGTCTGTAGTTTCCCGGTTCATCCTTGGGGCCACTCTTGTGGAGGAGCACCACATGAGCCATGCTCCAGTCCTGAGGTACACACCCCGAATGTAGTGAGGCATTAAATAGGTCTGCCAAAGGTCCTGCAAGGACCTCTGCCAGCTCCTTCAGTACCCTGGGGTGGATGTCAATTCTGGGCCTGTCACCTTATCCACCCTCAGTGCCTTCAAACCCTCCCAAACTCTGCCCTCCATGATTTCCCCATCTGTCCCCCCAGTTTCTGCCATTTCTCCCCCCCTTGGGTGTCACCCCCCCTTCTCTTTAGTAAATACTGAGCAGAAGTACTCATTTAGTACTTCTGCCCTTCACCTCTGCTTCCACCAACCCTCTCCTTTCTAATCCTTACTATGTGGTCCTTACAGCTCCCTTTTCTCCCTGATGTACCTAAAGTCCTTCTCCCCTTCTTAATACCTTGTACTAGCTGAGTTCCGTAGATGCCTTGGTTCCCTATACTGCCCTTGTCACTCCTTGATTCCGTCAAGTACTCCTCCTCCCCTCTCCCATTTTCTTGTACTTCCTAAAGGCAGCTCTTTTCCTCCTTACATTTTCCATGACCTCCTTGCTCAACCAGCTCAGTTTCTTAGCCTAGCCTTCTTGCTCTGGGCCTTGCAGCAGGTTTTGGTTGCCTCCACTATCCCCAGCTTTATGAGCTCCCACCTCTGGTTAGTGTCCATACTAGATAGAATTCTAGCCAGGTACCCTTTTACCACTTCCCCCATCCTCCCAAAGTCTGCCCTCCTGAAGTCCAGCACTCTTGTGCCAGATTCCACTCCTTCCTTGCCCATATCCAATGTGAGCCATACTGAGTGGTGGTCACTACCTGACAGCAGTTCCTCCACTGTAGTTCTCTCACAAAGTCCCCATTTGCCAGCACAAGGTCAAGGGTATTCCCTAACCTGGTTGGTTCACTGACCATTTGCAGCAGGAAGCTGTCCTGGAAGGCATCCAGCAGTACCTGCTCCCTTCTGTTCCTGGTTGCTGGGTACTCCAGTCCACTCCTGGCATGTTGAAGTCCCCACAATCACACACCTACCCTTCTCGCAGGTCCTCCTGATCTGTCCCGCTAGTTCCCTGTCTAACTCCTCCGTCTGAGATGGTGGCCTGTACACAACTCCCATTCTAAGAATCCTATTCTTGGAATCCTGGATTTGCATCCAAAGTGACTCCGTACTACCCTTCTCCCCTTCCTCCCTTACACACTTCAGTCCTTCCTTCACATATAGTGCCACCCCCTCCTTTCCCAATCACCCTGTCCCTACGAAATAACCTATACCCTGGTACAGACAGGTCCCAGTCATTGTATTGGGTGGCCCATGTTTCTGTAATGGCTGCAATGTCCACCTCTCCCTCTGCCATGAGCACCTGTAACTCTGCAGTTTTCTCCTAAGGCTCCTAACATTAAGGGTAACCACCTTCCACCTCCCCATCCTGCCCTCCTTTACTAGCATCACCAATAGTTCTTGCCATTTGTCCTTTGTCACTGTTATGGGGGTTAAGCTCATATGGTTTCCCAACCTGTGGTCTCTGCATGTCTCTTGCCCAACTGCCACCCCCCGCTCCTAGTTTAAATTCCCTACTTCCTCTATGTAATAATCACTTTCACAATACCCCTGGCACACCACACAAGTACCCACACTGTTTGCACTTACCACCAGGGCTGGTTCCTCTGGCTCAACCCTGGGTACCCCCTGTAAAACAAGGTTAAGCACAGCAAATAGCAACAGTACAGTACTTTGAGCACAAACTGGAACCACAGTCAGACTACATGCAGAAAAAGTTAGATTTGATTTATTCAGGGGACTTGAACAAGGGAGGGGCAACATCAGGTTAATTAGCTTAAAGGTTGTATCAATCAAGCAGTTATGCATGCTCATTGAGTCGCCCCACACAGTCCACCTCTGGGTACCCAGGTAGAGAAGAGATGGGCTAACCAGGACAGTTGCCCAGGGTTGCAGCTGGTTGGGGCCCTGATGGAAAATACAACATGCACAGTACACAATATTTGTAATCCAGAGCCAGAGGCTCAGTTAGTAAAGGAAGCGAAACATCAAGGCAATCAGATGACACATTCAGATTAAGCTGTTGGTGTAGGAGCTACCTGGTATTTACTCACGATACCCAAGACTGGACATAGGCTGGATGAAAATCGAGACTGCAGGTGGTTGATCTGGAATGCCAGGAGAAGCAGGGCCCACACAAGTGACAGAGGCATCATTCCTGTTCAAGTGTGGAGCGAGGGGCTGATCCCCAGGCAGGTCTTTTGTCGATGGCTTCTCTGTGCAGTGGGTAGTCTGGCTGGGCCAGTCTGGCAAAGCCCAGACCGCATAGAGACAAGTTCGGAAGCAGTCCGTTTTGGGCTGGATACAGCTTTCAGCAAGCAGAACACAGTTCACACAGTGGGGAACTAACTCACAACCCACTAGCAGCTCATAGCACATTTATATGCACGGGAATTCTATTGTACCGGGCAAAGTGCTCCCCGGACACAATCGCAAAGTCTCTGCACACACGCAGGGTAGCTGGAACTCCTGACAGGCCGATCACACTCAGCAAAAATATTCGGTCTTCTTCAGGTTGAGCCTGGCCCACTTCAGTAGCTTACTTTAGTCACACAAACCTGGATTTAATCCAAAAATAATTATCTTCTCTCCCTCTCAGGAGCAGCACACCGGCATGCAGGCCAAAAACTTAGCTTTTTCAGAGTTCTCCCATGCGAATCCACTCAGGATTGCTGCTCAGAAACACTTCAGCTCCTTCTTGCTCAGCTTCCAGCTTAGTTCTAATTGAAAACTGCAAGCAGCCCAGGACTTCCCCAAAATCCAAAAGATTTGGTTGGCTGATTTGGCTGTCAGTCAAAGTAAGAGCCCCCCCTTCAGTTGCAAAAAAGGTGCAAAAAAGCTCCAAACTAAAGTTCCTATAGATTTTTAATTCAGACAGTTCCTGTAGTCTGGCTACATTTTAGGTCCCACCAGTACTGTTTGGTCCAATTTGCAGTCAGGACCAAGATAGTAGAGACAAACAAAATGGTCCTTGCTACAAAGAAGAGTTAGACAAACTACATTATCATTATCATTCTAAATGATTTTCAGTAAATAGTTACATCTTTCAACAGAGCTCCCTCTCAGATTACTTAAGCTGCAATTAGGCAGCTCTTAAAGAGACAGTACACAGAGGCTATACAAGCTCTGGTAATCACATTTAAACTGCAACAACTGAGAACACCAGCCTGGCAGTGAGCATTTAGGCAAGCTCAAGGAAGACGTTTTGGGAACCCCCATTTGTAGGGGGGTTACAAATACTTCCTCACATTACCCCTGAATCTCCTCCCCAGCCTAATATTGTGACCCCTTGTTCTTGCATATCTCTTTTTCTGAAAGATGCTGCCCTTCTGAACCTTGTTGACACCCTTGAGGTACTTGAATGTCTCTATCATATCCCCCCTCTCCTTCCTTTCCTCCAGGGTATACATATTGAGGTCTTTCAGTCTTTCCTCATATGTTTTCTGGTACATTCCTTTCACCATTTTTGTTGCCCTTCTCTAGACTGCCGCCATTGTGTCAATGTTCTTCTGGAGATGTGGTCTTCAGAACCGAACACAGTATTCCAGATGCTGCCTGACCAACTGTCTGTACAGTGGCATCACTGCCTCCTATTTTCTACTAGTGATGCCTCTCCCTATGCACCCCAGCATCCTTTCGGCCCTCCTCACCATCTTCTCACATTGCTTGACTACTTTCAGGTCGTCCATAATGATTACGCCTAGGTCCCTTTCCAGTTTTGTTGTTGTTAGTATCTCCGCCCCCATTGTGTATTCCTCTCCAGGATTCCTGTGCCCCAAGTGCATGACTTTGCACTTCTTTGTATTGAATTTAAGCTGCCACACTCTTGATCACTCCTCCAGCTTGCCTAGGTCTCTTCTCATTCTTTCCACTCCATCTGGAGTGTCCACCCTGTTGCAGATCTTGATGCTGTCTGCAAAGAGGTTTACCTTCCTTCCAGCTCCTCTGTAATGCCACTAATGAAGATACTGAAGACCGGCCCCAGCACAGAGCCCTGTGGCACCTGCTAGTCACCCCATCTCCAGGGACTGAACTCTGTTAACCACCACCTTCTGTGTCCTGTTGGTTCAGCCAATTTCTGACCTAGTTTACCACCTTGGGTGCCACTCCCAGACTGCCCAACTTGTTTACTAGCCTCCTGTGTGGGACAGGTGTCAAATGCCTTGCTTAAATCTAGGTAGGCCATGTCCACCGCCCTTCCCTGATCCACCACCTTGGTTACCCAGTCAAAGAGATGTTTAACAGATACAGTCCCCTAGTAAAAGACTGTGAGGTAGAATCAAAGAGTCATAGAACTTGATGGCAGAAAAAGACCCCATGGTCCATCCAGTCTGCCCTTACCCCCCTTAGACTACAGCCTCCTTCCCTGAGAACCCCCCCTCCCGTAGCCCTTTATGCCTGTCCCAAGCCCTCTTGAATCCTGGCACTGTCTCCACCCCCACACCTCCCCTGGAAGCCTGTTCCAGGCATCCACCACCCTCTCCATAAAGAATCCCCTCTCATGTTCCCCCTGTACTGTCCCCCTTGTAGTCTAAGGCTATTCCCTCCAGTAGTGGTATCCTTCTTCATTCTGAATAAGCCCCCCAGGCCCCCTTTGTTTAACCCCTTGACGTATTTGAAGGCCTCTATCGTGTTTCCTCTCTCCCTTCCGAGTCCCCACAGTGTATAGCCCCAGCTTGCAGCATCTCTGCTCATATGGTTTGCCCTTTAGCATCTTCCAATATGGATACTCCCTTCCCCCCATAGCCCTTTATGGCTGTCCCAAGCCCTGTTGAATCCTGGCACTGTCTCCACCCCCACAACCTCCTCCGGAAGCCTGTTCCAAGCATCCACCACCTTCTCTGTAAAGAATCGCCCCCTCACATTCCCCCTGTACTGTCCCCCTTGTAGTCTCAGGCTATTCCCTCTAGTAGTGGTGTCCTTCTTCATTCTAAGACCCCGGGGCCCCCTTTGTTTAACCCCTTGGCATATTTGAAGGTCTCTATCATGTCTCCTCTCTCCCTTCTAGTTCCCAGGGTGTATAGGCCCTTTCATGAGCATCTCTGCTCATATGGGTTGCCTTTAACATCTCTGACTCGGATACCCAAAGGCCTACTTGTGCTGACGGTAACCCCATTAGTCCACAGACACATTTATAAAACTGTTATAGGCGATTTTATACAACGCCACACCATTCCACATTTGTAAATCTGAAAGGTATCTTACTACTATTACATTTGCCTGGTGCAGAAATAGCAGACAAAAAGCCAGAATATATCACTTAGGTACTGTATTCAGACAGATCTTACCGTTGTTCTACATGTGGGAACAAACAATGTAGGATATCAGCATGAAAAAGATATCTGTTATGAATTAATGGAACTTGGTAAAAAGATGAAAGACGAGGGATGCAAAGTTGCCATATCAGGTATTTTGCCAATTCCATGTGCTTTAATGGAGAAACAATCACACCATTTCATGAATAAATGCTCGTTTAATGAACTGGTGTAGAAATGAGGGAATATTCTTCATTGATCACTAGGATACATTTTTTTTCACTGTTTTTTAGGGACATACTTCATCTTCACAAGGCTGATACTAGGGAATTAAGCACTAATTTTCAGTCTGTACTTGATCTCTTCAAAGTCAATGCCCAAAGAGACATCAAAGGCATAAAAACAAAACAGCAATCAAATCAAGGGTTTGTTACTGAAAAACATAGTTTAAATAATAAATCTAATGAACTTTTAGTCTTATGTGTTTATGACAAACCAGATATAATTGCCATAATGGAGACCTGGTGGTCTAGCTCTGGTGTGTGGGATAGAAAAAATGCATGGTTCTGATTTGTTTTTAGCAACAGACTCATCAAAAAGGGCGTTGGTTTAGCTTTCTATACTATATAAACTCTAGTTTTGGATCAATTGATATTTCACATAAAATCAAGACATCAAGATTTACTGAGACCTTTTGGTTAAATTATTTAAAAATCTTCCCAACTCCCTTGTTTTTGGTCTCTGCTATCGCCTGCTGGATACAAAAGCAGATATAACATCACAAATCATCAAAGAAATTGAATTAGCAAGTAATATAGGTGATATTATCCTAACAGGGGATTTCTACTGCAATGACATAGACTGGGTACATGCAACAGCAGTATCTGCCACAAGTCGGCAGTTTGCTGCTGTTTGTGAATACTGTACTTTTGTATGCAGCAGTATGTATTTGAACCTACCAGGAATTATACAATTATTGACATCATCCTAGGTACAGATATTATTATTAAAAACTGCAAAGTTGGGTCACCATGGGGAAATAGTGACCATAACCTAGTTAAATTTGGGGCTGATTTCACCCACGAGAAAAATTACTCACTGTAGTAATCTTGTTTCTAATCTTGTTTCTTCAAGGTGTCCTTTCCTCAGTAATCAATGCAGTAAGCTGGCTAGGCTGAGCTGCCTCGGGAGGTGGAGTTTATGATAAGAAATAAGTGAACTAGCCAATCAGAAGAGAGTTAGAAGGTGTGCTAAGTGGAGCTTGCCCAGAGGGCACCAGCATTTTTTTGAAGCTAGAATGGGAACATGCCCATGGTAAGTGTGAATGAATCAACAGGATTTAAAAATCATGCAACAGCATGATCAGAGAACAATAGAAAAATATGTAAACTTTGCTTTAAACGAAATTCAAAAGTTCAGGAACAAATTTGAGCATAATGAGGAAGCAGAGACCTCTTCAGTTAGGTTACTTGGGGAGGAAGGGTGGGAGTTATTGATGCTAAAGGACACCAGGAGAAACAAGATTACTAGGGTGAGTATTTTTTTCTTCTCACTCCAGGGGTCCTTTAGCATAATAACAATATGCAGACTACAAAGCAGTGTAGTTGGGAGGCTGGTACCGAACCTACTTAAGGAAGAGGCTCTGCAGGACTGCCCTGCCAAATTTGTGCTGTACTATACATCCAGGCAATAATGCTTTATGAATGTGTGTACAGTCTTCCAAGTGGCTGCTTTGCAGACATCAAGTAAGGGAATATCTCTTGCAGCTGCCAATGTGGCAGCAATGCCCTAGTAGAATGGGCCCCGAGGCCTTCAGGGGGTTGTCTACCAGCCTTGTCATAACAAAACTGAATACAAGAGACTATCCAGTGAGAAATAGTTCTCTTAGTGGCTGACTTTCCTCTACCTACCTTCCCACAGGTGAGGAACAGCTGGGTAGCCGAGCCCCTAAACTGTTTGGTGTGTTCCAGTTCCAGGTAGTAAGAAAGGGCTCTTTTCACATCCAAACTATGGAGTCTATTCTCCAAGAGTAGATTTTTCAGTGAAGAATACAAGAAGGGTAATAGACTGGTTCAGGTGAAGTTGCTCTGAGCTCTGCCTTGTCCTGTGAGGATTATGTAGTTTGGCTCAGTACAGAGTGCCTGGAACTCTGAAATTCTTCTTGCAGAGGTGATAGCAACTAGAAAGACTGTCTTCCACATGACATACTTTAAATGTGCCGTAGCCATGGATGTAAAGGTCAAGGGTATTCCCTAACCTGGTTGGTTCACTGACCATTTGCAGCAGGAAGCTGTCCTTGAAGACATCCAGCAGTACCTGCTCCCTTCTGTTCCTGGTTGTTGGGGTACTCCAGTCCACTCCTGGCATGTTGAAGTCCCCCACAACCTGGCTCCATGAGCTTGGCAATGCAGAGGTTGAGATTCCAAGGGGAAACAGGTTCCCTAATTGGGGGCAGAAGATGGAGGAGGCCTTAAAGAATTTTTTGAAACAGGCAATGAAACAATTGACTTGTCTTTGCCTATGGACAGGTAAGCAGAAATTGCAGCCAGTGAAGTTTTAAGGATGAGGCCTTGAGGCCTGAGGCCTGTAAATGAACCAAATAATCTAGAAGACTGGGGACTGAGGCTTTGAGAGGATTTATGTGTTTCCTCTTGCACCAGAAAGAAAATATCTTCCATTTACGGTAGCTGCATAAGTTTTCTTGGTGCTAGGTTTTTTGGCCATCCTCAGGATTTTAAGGACCTGTTCTGAATACTGCATACCTGGGTACTCTAACTCAAGACCCAAGCTTTGAGGTGAAGAGATTGTAGATTTGGATAGGTCACTCCTAGCTGTGGTACAGTCAGGAGAGTGTGACTGAGAGGAAGCTGAATAGGCTTGCTGTGAGACAGTGCTACTAGAAGGGGCTACCAAGGTTGCCTTGGGCAATCCAGTGCCACCAGGATCATTGTTGGTGATTGAGCCCTCAGCTTCAGCAGCGCTCTGTGGATCAGAGGAAATGGAGAGAAGGCATAAAGAAACTAACCTGCCCAGGCTAGAGTTAAGGCATTTGCTGGGAGAGTCCCTAGTACTGGGGACTGCAGCAATACAGAGAAGTTGATGGTTGAGGTGAGAGGCAAGAGATCTATTTCTGTGTGCCCACCCTGAAGACTGTGGCAGGACTTGTTTGTTCAGAGTCCATTTGTTGTGCCCTTGGCTAATGTGGCTCCAAGCATCTACTAGGGTATTATCCTTGCCTGGAAGGTGTATGGCTAAGAGGCTCACATCGAGGCAGTAAGCCAGTGACCAGATTCTCACTGCCTCTGTACAAAGGATGGTGTACCTTGTACCACCCTGATTGTTTATATAGAACATAGCAGTGTTGTCTGTCCTGATTTGCACTGAATTACCTTTTATCTGGGAAGCAAAGGTCTTTAGGACAAGGTAGATGGCTCTGAGCTCTAGCAGGTTGATGTGGCTTGCAGATTCCTGGGGTCAAGCACCACTTACAGAGTGACTGCCTAGATGAGCTCCCCACCCCGCAGGGAGGCATATGTAGTAATGATTTTTGTGGGAGAAGAAAGCTGGAAGGGGATTCCCTCTGACAGGTTGGCAGTTTCCTTCCACCAGTCTAGAGCTCGGATAGGTTTCTGTCACTGGAACCAACTTGGACAAGGAATGTCTTTTTGGGGATCAGTGTGCCCACAGGTGGTACTGTATGTCCCTCATTTGGAATCTGACACCTGGGACAACTGCTGTCATGGAGACCATATATCCCAGGAGCTTTAGAAAATGTATGGCTGGCCTGGGCTGGTCCAGGACAAAGGGGTTTACCACTGACAGGAAGTTTTGGATCCTGTCTGCTGGAAGAAAAGCCTTGCTCTGCTGTATATCCAGATCTGCTCCCACAAAGGTGAGCAGCTGAGTAGAATCCCAGTGGGATTTCCTTTCACTGATGAGGAAGCCTAGCAACCACAGAGCTTCCTTTGTGTAACTGAGAACCTCTCTGACTTGAAGAGGGGACTTGCCCACTAGAAGCCAGTCATCCAAGTATGGGTAGACTGCAATGCCCTGTTTCCTGAGATAAGCTGCAACAACAGCTAGGCACTTAGTAAAAACTCTTGGGGTCGATGTTAGGCCAAAAGGCATGGCTGCAAACTGGTAATGCCCTGATGGCAGCATGAACCTTAGAAACTTTCTGTGAGACAGCCTTACTAACATGTGGAAATAGGCATCCTTTAAGTCCAGGGAGGCTAGCCAGTCTCCCTGCGGCAGGAACTGAATAACCATTGTGAGAGTGACCATTCTGAATTTCAGTTTCAGTAAGTGCCTGTTGAAGTACCAGAGGTTCAGAATAGGTCACCACTCCACGTTTTAATTTTCTGTGAGGAAGTACAGTATCTGGAGTACAGTCCTTTTCCCACCTGGGAAGAGGGTACCATCTCCACTACTTTTGCTGATAGCAAATTCGTTACCTCCTGCTCCAGTAAGAGTCTTTCTATTGGAGTGAGGGGTTTTGATAACAATGGACTCCTGAGAGATGGAACATTTTTGAATTGGAGGAATAGGCCCTCCTCCACTACCTTCAGGACCCACTTGTCTGTGGTTATATGGTTCCAAAATTGGAGGTAGTGGGAGAGCTTGCCTCCTACTGGAGGAGGGGAGGCAACCTGGTTGCTGAAGTCAGAACTTAAGACTGTGTAGCAGGTGCAGGCATGGTGGCAGCTCTCCTCTGACCCCTCCTGCCTCTTGCTGCAAAAAGGTAACTAGGGAGGAGATATCCTCCTGGCCATTTGGTGAGGAACCAAATGCCTGGCCTGGCAAAACATCAGATTCCAGGGGCTGACCTCCTGACTCATCGCCATCATCATCCCCATCTCCCATGCCATAGTAATAATTTGGGCCAAAAGAAGGGACAGAAGTGATGTGGTGCACAGGAGTAGAAGGGGCAGAGAAAAAAATTGTCCATACTTCTCTTTTTTATTGTTTCTGAACAAAATTTAGAGCAATGAACACAGTAATGGTCTCGGTCTAAATACTTTAAACACAAGTCATGGCTGTCTGCTTTAGCCACAATTTTGTTACATTTCAAAAATTTTTTAAAACCTCTAGGTCCAGTCCTTTTCTTGGGTCTTTCTGACATACCAAAATGCCCAAAATGACAGAAAGAATTGTTCCCAAATGGAAAATATGAAGCTTAATGGTCGGTACCCTCGTGGTAAAGAACCGCGACTTTCTGAAGTAAAAAGTAACTTAAAATGGATAAAAACAACAGTTCTCACAGAAAAACAGGAACCTTTAACTAAATAAAACAAAACCATCGAATACACTCAAAATGCTATCATTTTTACTTCAAAACTAACTGAAAGGAACCACGGAGAACTGCAGAAAAAGAGGGAAAACGCAGTTCTCGGGAACTGCTAAAATACAGAAAACTATAAAATACTCACACTTCAGCACAAATATTAGAAAAAAAACAAGAACTTTCAGTTAAATTTCCTCTTTGGCCAAAAGTGAGAGAGTACCCCAGAGGAAGTGTTACTCAGGTGGAGAGAAAATTCTGGTGCCCTCTGGGCAAGCTCCACGCAGCACACCCTCTAACTCCCTTCTGATTGGCTAATTCATTTTATTCATTATCAAAAACTCCACCTCCAAGGCAACTCAACCTAGCCGGCTTAGTGCATATTGTTACTGATGCTAAAGGACCCCGGGAGTGAGAATGGATTTTATGGTACAACTGAAATCTTCATATATATGAAATGCAAATATAGATGTAACCTTTTTGTTACCGAGGTTACTAGAATCCCAGTAAGACCTAGTGGTAGGCAGGAAGGCAGCTTGTGAACTCCAGTTAAATGGGTTTCACACTGTCTCACTCTGTCCTCAGTCACAGCTGAGACTTGAGAGATGACATCATTATAGAACTGTCGCAGCTGCATGAGCCACATTTGGAATCTTCAGCTCAGAGAGTGAAGTTTAGAACTTTGGGAAATTCAAAGTGAGTCTTCCGTTTGTCCTTAAGCAAGAATGAAGCATTAGTGTGCAGTGTGATTTCTCACTCAGAAAAAAGGAACAGTTCCTGTATTTTACCTTTTTAAAGTGGTGGAGACCGCTCCCCCAGTCTCAGTGCCCCCTCCTGTGGGGGGGGGGGAGTTCTCTGTGGATTCCAGGGGCAATCCCCTTCTCTCACCCTGGGAAGAAAGCTGCCTGTTTTAATTTAAGTCTGTTCATGTATAACAGCAAAGGTTACAGTACTTCGCCTGTGGGGCACCTGCAACAAATGGGTGAGTGTTTGGCTCCATTGGAAGGGCCAAACGACTTCTTTTCTTCAGTTGGATTTCAAGTAAATGTGGACTGCTATTTGGGAGGACTATGTCAACTAGGACAAACAAATAGAGCAGTCATCTGTTTAAAGTGTTAATGGATTTAAAGTTCACTGTAGAGGGGTGCTTCAGGTCATCCACCGTTCAATCTACATTTTAAAGTCTAAAGTTTTCTGTGTGTCCAGAGAAATGGCGGGTATGGGCTGTGGGAGCTGGAGGTGGAACTCCCCATCTTTAGTAACCAGGTCCACCTCTCACGGATTTCTTCTGTGTTTTGCTACTTACCTCATGCGCTTGGCCGGTGGTGGGTTGGGTACCCAGGCGTGGGTGCAACTGAAAATCTCTAGGAGTCGCGAGACTCTAAGTGGTGTGGGGAGCCACAGGATGGGAAAATTACTTCTTGGATGGGAGTCTCCTTGTTTAATGCGAGTTTCGATTGGAAGTACGAAAACAAAATCTCTCTAGGAGTCGCAGACTTCAAGTGGTGTGGGGAGCCACAGTTTGGGAGTCTCCTTGTCTGATGGGATGTCTTTCCAAGTAAAGTTTGGGTTCATTCGCCAAGTGGACCGTCAGTCGAGTGGCCGGCAGGGGAGCCGGGCCAGTCGGGCTATGTATCCAATGCGCATGCAAAGTCCAGGCTGAGTGCCTGGTGGGTCCAAAGCCAGACATCTGTGGTAATGTGTTCATTCCTCAAATGGACCGCTGTGTTTAACCTCTAATCTGCATTACAGTAACGTAGCCCTTTGGGGGACCATGCAGTGCTTTGTTTATGTTCAGTGAGTTAATAAATAAAGCCACACTGAAAAATCCCAATTCTGGTTCTGGACATTACAGTTATTGCTTCCTGTAGTTGGATTTACTTGGGTGCCCCTGAGCAGAGTAGTCAAACCTAGGTCTCTTGTGCCAGGTAACCTCATCCTTCCCCGAACCCATAGATACACATATGTATAGCCATGTTACAAAAATGGACATATGGGTTATATAGAAAAAACTGATGAAGTTTTAACAGGGTTAGACTGGGATGCACTTTTTAATAACTGTAGTGCAGCAGCTATGTGGGATAAGTTAAAGAATACTATTATTCGAACAGACAATAAATACATACATATGATAACAAATATAAATAATAGATGAAGACCTAAATGGTCAACAAAAAAATATCAAATTGGTAACCAAAAAGAAAAAGAATACAAAATATACAAAACTCCTGTGACGTAGAAAGCATTTAAAAAGTTCAAATACAGTGTAAGCAGGAAATCAAAAGTTCCAAAAGAAACATGGAAAGGAATCTAGCAAATCAAGCAACTAAAACAATGGCAAGGTCTTTTGTAGTTACACAAATTCATTAAAGAAACCACAATGTAAGGTGGGTCCTTTATGCACAAACAATAATAGCATCAGAAGGCCAGATGACATGGCCAACATCTTGAACAAACATTTTATGATGCTTTTGAAAAAAATAAGAACTAACCGGTACGTGCTGATTCAAGTTTAGGGCAGGAAATTGTTCTCCCTTGAGGACATTAATAACAAACTGAATAATATCAAGGTTAACTCATCCCCAGGTCCAGACTGTATAACTGGAACCATGATAAAAATCACGAGCAAATATATACCATACCCTCTTAAGCAGCTTTTTGAATGCTGCATTAATAGTGAGGGTATACCGAAAGACTGTAAAACAGCTAATGTGGTTCTTTTGTTTTAAAATGGTGGAAAATGGGATGTGAATAATTATAGGCCGGAAAGTCACACTGATCCTATGCAAAGTTATGGAGGGTATTTTTAAAGACAAGGTGATAGCCGCACTGGGAGAGCTTGATATAAATCAGCATGGGTTTACACAGAAGCTCATGTATTATGAATCTCCATTGTTTTACAAAAAATAAGTCTAAAACTTGATATGAAGATACCATGTGAAGTGATCTTTCTGGACTTTGGTAAGGCTATCGATCTGGTCCCATATGGGCTTTAATTGAAAAACTATGCATTTGACAAATGAAGCCTAGATATCTAAATAGGATACTGAATTGGTTGGAGAACAGGACACAGAGAGTTTTGATTGATGGTCATTTCTTGGAATGGGGGCCAGTGTCTAGTGGAGTTCCTCAGGGATCAGTGTTTGGTCCTCTTGTTTTCCAATACTTATCCCCTATTTATCATTACATCTTGAGAGCTGGGTGACAAAACATGCAGAGGATTGTAAGCTAGGGGGCTCTTGCAGAAACTATGAGGAAGCATCTAGAATCCAGGAAGACCTAGATAAAATTACATACTGGGCAACTAAATGACAAATGCAGTTCAACCCTGACAAACGCAAAGTTATGCATTTAGGCTTCGATTAACCCCAAACACAGAACAGTACCATCTTTGTGGTAAATTGCTACATGAATCACAAGAAAAAGACTTGGAGGTCATTATCACCAATAATTTAAGTTGTGATAAACAAATAACTGAAACTATAAGTAAAACAAATAGTAATATGGTGGGCCATGAGAAGAAATATTAGATCCAGAGGTCGATCGGTGATACTTCCATTGTACAGATCTTACATCCGCTCTCACTTGGATTACTCATTACAGTTTTTGTGCCCTTTTAGGAAAGGTGATATAAGATGGGTTGAGAATGTACAGAGAAGAATAACTAAGCAAACACATGGTATGAGGGATTTGGGATATGAAAACAGGTTAAGCACAGAAACATAGAATTTGACAGCAGATAAGGACTGCTTGGCCCACCTAGTCTGCCCATTTCCCTACCTACTGTTGCACCATAGACCCTACTTGATCTCCAGCTTTCCTTGTTTCTAAGGTTCTTACTTCATACTTGGCCTTATGTTGCTTGAAGCATGATGGTTGAGGGGAGATCTGTTACTGATGTGGGGACATATTACAGAACCCATATTTAATGATCGAAATAGGTCTAGACTTTAAACAAATATCTATGGGGACTAGAGGATACCCACTGCAGTTAAAATGTCAGAAATGTAATTCTTTGAAGAGGAAGTACTTTTTCTCACAGAGCTGTGAATCCTTGGAATTCTCTTCCGTTAGAGATTATTATCAGTGACTCCAAAACAACTTTTAAAACAGAGTTGATAAGTTAGTACTGTCTGGAATGAATTTATCCTATTATAGGAATGTGTTAGGAGCTGAACTGGCTACTCCTATGCTCCTGGTTTTGAACTTAGTGTGATGTGTGACAGGGTAGATCTGCCCTTTGCCCTCCAGTTATCCGTCACTTTCAGGACCAGAGGGATCTGGTGGAAGCCAAATTAGGATTTGGCAAGAGTAGCTTTTTGGAGTTGCCTTTAAGAATACTGTACAGGGAGACCTGTAAACTTGCAGTCAGCCCTTTATTGGATAATTGAGGTCAGCTGATAATTGGGAGCACCTGCAGGCTGAGGAGCTGAATAAAGCCTCAGTGTGAAAGGATTTTTACTTTGGGCTGGAATCTAAAGGGCTATAGGGGGTAAATCCTGCAAAGCACAGAGCTGAAGGGGAGTTCAGAAGAAATTGGGGTTGAACATATAGGGGGAGATTACCCCTATGCGCCAAAAACTACTCAAAATATATTTAAACATAAGTACGTACTTTGTATTTTGGAAGCCATTTTGGCTAGTAAAGAAAAAGTATGAAATAACATGACAAAATGAAATAAGTAGCATTAACCACCAGAGGAGGCTCTACAGGGATTAATGCCCGCTGAAGTGTTGTTGCGGCGGCCCGGTTTCAACCCGACGATGTCTAGTAGACCAACTGCTGGTGATTACTGCTTGTAACACGGACAAGCGCGATGTACAGTAGGGCAAGCAGAGTCATTAAAGTACAGAGTCATTAAGAAAAAGTGGCGGAGACTGCGACTCTGTCCCTGTGTCTGCCTCTGTGTGTCCTGAGCAACTGTGCCCCATCCAAACGCCCATGCACTCCGCCTGCCTGAAGCCTCTATACCCTGCTTGCAGGGATACCAACCGCACTACTTACGCCTCTGGCTGCCGTGGCCACTACAGGGACAATCACGGCATTATGAGACATAATGCCGTGTTGGGCATCGCAGCAACAAAACAACACGGCATTATGAGACATAATGCCGTGTTGGCTCGGGAACGCGCAAGAGCAACATGGCATTATGAGAAATAATGCTGTGTTTGGCTCGTGAACGCGCTTCCCATGACAGCAACACGGCATTATCGGCTTACAATGCCGTGTTGCTCCTGCACCACGTGATTTGCTATACTTGTCGGCGCCTCGTGAGACCTTTCAATAATGCCGTGTTACAATGTAGAATAAGCATAAATATATGCATTGGAGCAATGAGTTTATCTAATAATAGTAATAGCATGGTTTAATAATGATGTCACAAATCATGGTAGCCATTTATGGGCTATTAATTTTTAGTGTTTTTAATAACAGTACTATCATTAGAAAGATGTATTAGAGTGTGTATTTATATGTTTAAATATATTTTGAGTAGTTTTGTAATATGGTAATAGGATTTAAAAAAAAGCTTTTGTGTCTTTAATCAGATTAATTAATGAAATGAATACCACGTTGATGGTGAGCTATTTAAACCTGTGTTTATGGCCACTATGACGTCTTGAAAAAGCACCAGGGAGGCGTGAAACGTTGACGTTAATGAAGTTTGTTTAGGGGTGCTACTCTTCTTGTTTTATGTGCTTTAGAATACTAAGGCATTTGTAATTAAAGCCCTTTTTAGTGTGTCCTAATGTTTTGGACTCGACTGCTTTTATGAGCCACGTTGAGCCATGTGGAGTTCTTTCTTTTGCTTGCACTGTGTGTGATGGACATGGCTCTGTCATATTTCTCTTTGAGCCGCATTTGCTGTTTTTTGGCCTTAGAATTAGTGCTCAGAGAGGATCAGAGAGTGCAATTTATCCCTGAAGTATAAAGGAGGGAAATCATGGATGAGAGATTTTAATTTTTTTTAAACTAAAAGAAAAATCATTTAATTTTGTACTGTTCAAACAAATGTGAAAGAAGGAGTTTATGTGTTTAAACTTTGGAACTTGTCTGACCTATCATTTTGAATGTACCTGAATAACCTAGGCCACATGGTTACATATTACCTGTCAATGTGGATGGCTGATGTGGTGGCATGAATTCTGCCTTCTGTTATCCATTTATGTTGAGTTCATAATAGGCTCCTTCTGAAGAAAATTTATTCACATTTTGTGGTTAAAAAGTTTTGCATACAACCACCTGGGTATAGGTAATGCCCCTTGCCAGTTACCATGAAAAATTACAAACTGTCTTCACAGCAGCATTGCAATTGATTTTTAGTAACTGGTTGTTAAATAAATTGTTGGATATTGATAAAGCTATTGTGATTTATATATCAAACCATTTTTTTGCCAAATGTGTGTTTTGAAGTTTGAAGTATTCTTTGGATATTGGGTTATAAGTTATTTAGCATATTAGTTAACAAGTAAATTAACTGTGTCTTCTCCTCCACTTCCCCTTTCCCCAAGGAGGCAGCATAGCGCAGTGGGTTAAGGCTCTGAGCTGGAGATCTGGGTTTGAATCCCACAGCCGCCTAGGTGCATACTGTGTGATCATGAGCAAGTTCACTTAACTTCCTTGTGCTCCCAGGTCGCATCTGGAAACAAGCTTCAGCTTAGTGTGCCACTCCTGGTTAAACAATGTTCCCCTTTCCCTGCTCTGACAGGACTGACTGACTGACTACGCACTCAGTTCAGAGGATTATTTGCAGCATGTATGCCTTGAACCAACTGCCATATCCTTCTGCCAGTCACTTAAGCTTCCATTTCATTTCTGGTTCACACCTGCTCAGTAAGGCATTTAGGGCAGGATTCACAAAGAAAGCCAAAAATTCTGCAGCTGCAGGAAAAACTCTGCAGCACTGCAGAAACGCTGATTGTGTGATATTCATATAGAAATTTTGAGCAAGTGCAGAATTTTAGAATACCGCAGCTATGAATTTCAGTGCCACGGAAATTGCGCACATGCTGAAAATCCGAATCGCGGGATCTGCAGCTGCAGAAATAGCTTAGGAGGCACAGCAACAGTGAACTTAATTAGCTGGAACAGCAGATTTTAACAGGGCTGCCACAGAATGAAGCTGAAAGCACCCACAAAGAGACCAGCAACCAGTCCTCAACTGGGACCATCAGCAATCACGCGTACCAGCAACAGCATGGCACCACAGAGGCCAACTGTCGCTGCTGGTCTTCCCTCCCTGGGTAAGCTCCTGTTGCCTGCAGGGTAGCACTCACTGCAGGCTGTCCAGACTCTACTGCCTGTGGGGCTCTGTCATGGGCTGCACCGTGTCTAGTGGTTGTTGCCTGTTGCCATATCATGGCAACGTGTGCTTTTGTTGCTGTCACAGTTATACTATCTGGGATGCTATTACCTGTGCCTCACCTCCACCTTAATTGATTCCAATTGCTGGGCCATTACTGCAGTTTGCTGAGGGAGAGTTACGCCTGATTCCACAGTGTGTGACATTTTTTCCGCACCTGTGGAAAAAAACTGGTTGTGAATAGCCTTTCAGGGGCTGTGCCTTACTTATCTCACCCCTTTTTTTCCTCAGGGATTGCTGCAGCTGCACTTTTTCCACATTCCTTAGTGCTGTTTTCCACAGCTGCGGAGGTTTTGTGAATAGCACTTAGTGCAAGTTCCCCTTTGTTTCATAGCTTACGTAGTTTTGAGGACTTTGGGAAGGTTTTGCACTTTCAGAAAGCTTTTGAATCCAGCCTAAGTCTTTAATATTAAAAAATGTGTTAAATTGTTTTATACTCTGTTATACATATGAACTAATAGCACTTGAATTTTGTGTGTGGAAAACTAGGATGTTGTTGCAAATACTGCTCTTTTTTATTCCAGTATGATTGTTTTTCTTTAAAGGAGATGGGCCACTATGATTAGGTCACCATGACAACAGGTGATCTCAATTAATTAATCAGTAATAGTGTATAATGAGAGCAGTGCCTTGCACATCACGCCTGACAAAGAGTTTGTTTTACCAAGCGCTGGGGCAGGTTATGGTACTCCACATGTCTGTCTGCACTTACTTTACTTTAAAATTCAATAAAGCAGTTATTGGTGATTTGGTATTGTGTAGTTTCCATTTTTGGTTGAGTGCAAACCTTCTGGAGGATTGATTGCGGTGACATTTGGATGCCCCTAGTAGTTTGGGGAAAATAGTTTCAGAACATTTTTGGGATTGTCCCTAAGGTTATGGAGCATAGGTTCTATACTGGCAAGCACTCAACAGGTAGAAGTTTGGCATTAACACACCAAGGCAGCTGATGATCGAGTGAGCAGCAGTACCCGGGTTCGAGTGGAAAACCAGCACTTTTGTTTGGCGCAAAAACTTCAGGAGCCAGTAAGGGTACCTAGAAGGGGTTAAAACCTAAAGATATCTTTGATTGTTATGCATGCAGTCTCCTTGAATTTAGTATGCATACCTGAGCAAGGGAAATTTTTCTTGTGGTTGTGAAAAACGGTCTGCACTATGGTGTGTGTTTTGTTTTCTTTTTAGAGTGGATCTCCTAACCTGAGAAGGTAAAGCCATGCCCTGAAGATGATAAACATTATGGCCCTTTTGGAGGACAAGACCAGGGAGCAGCTGGTGAAGTCCAGGGCAGAAGTAAGAGTGGTTGAGATGGGTTGAGTCCACTCCCTAGATAGAACTGAACCAACCACCTCCAAGCTGCAGTAGAAGCACTCGCTGAAATCTGAGGACTTGTACATAGAGCACTCCAAGCTGAGAAATTGACTGAAGGAGGTGGTGAAGGGACACGGGGGTGTCAACCAAACAGCTGTGACTATGGTGTCTACGTGTTGGGAAACTGTTTAAACAGTTTGTTTCTGGTGCAGGGAATCAAACTGCATCCACAGTCTTTGTCCCATTCAAGAAGGTGACTATGCAACAAACTGGACCCCAGCTTATTAACCAAAACATTTCCCCTGAGGTTCCCAAGTGGGAGAAGCGTATCAAAAGTGAAATCAGTGTATGTAAAAGGTAGATAACAGAAGAAAATATTTTCCTAGTACTTCCAGGTGTGGAAGGAGAACAGAAATGTGGAGACATGCCTTGTTATGTTTGTGGTAAAAGCAGCCTTGATGTATGTACATGATTACACAGAAAGTGGTTATATAGAGAGGCCTAATACTGAAGAGTATACCATACATAGAAACATAGTCACTAATGTGGACTACAGCAATAATACCTAATTGCAGGCTGAGGACCAAACGGCTGGACCCTCTGTTAGAGGTTGGGGGAAGGGGGCGATTTTAGTGAAAGAAACACTTTTGGGCCCACAGGTGTGTCCAGGGAAAACTGAAACTGGGGATCCATGTATTCAAGAGGACCTTAATAAATACTTTACTGCCCCTTCAGCGCAAATGTATGAGGAATGGGGAACAGTGATAAGAGAAGTTCCACACGGTGGTTGCCCTGAGAACTGTGAAATGGTGGACCTGCAGGCAGATGGGGCTAATCAAGTGATAACTGGCAATCAGGTAGAACTGTGACTGTACTTAGTCCAAGGAGGACAATGAGACCAGCAAACAAAAGATCAAAGCCAATGAAAAAACAGGTACTGCAGGCTAGACAGTCTCCCACTGCTGCACCCCTCCTCTGAGGTCAGCAGCAGAGGATTCTGGGATTTCTTATTACAGAAAATGTCAGCTTGGAAGTTAGCAGAATCAGTCAGCTACATTATACTACACTGCAGTAAACAGTAAGTAAAAAAAATGTTTTGCACACAAAGTGCAAATTGGGACTGGTCCCACACTGGATGGAGCTCTTGCTACTCAATGCTGCCCTTTAATGCAGTCTCTCCAGGGTGGTCATTTTGTATCAAGGTTAAACTACTAAATGTTCAGATCTCTAAAACTACTGCTGGAGGAAATGGTTGGATGTCTGGCATTTTCAAAAGATCCACTGAGCATCTTAGCACCCCCAAGAAAAAAACAGTTTTTTTTATTTCTCAGTGCATTTTCCATCAATTCAGTTTTCCTGTTTATTGCAATACAGTCTCCGATATTCATTGCTAAAGGTGCCTCGATAGATGTCACTTTACTCTGCACTTTAAGGAAATCAGATTTCAGAGTTCTCACCTGTTCTTTATCTCCATCTGTCTCAAGAGTTTAACATTATGCCCAGCTTTTGGTCCGATTTCATGCAGATTTCTCTCAGACCCTTTATCATCCCTCCCAACTTGTGCAAGCTGAAGACTGAGTGGGCCTGGTGTCCACTGCTACTGCCACCTGTTTGGGTCAAACCACTGTATGACCCATGACATTCAGGTCAGGGTCAACTGCAGACGCTGCAGCCATCTTGACCACACCCAGGGTTCCTGGGCTTGGGCTCTCTCAGACTGGGACTCCCTCAGAACACAAACTGGTCAAGAGGGTGCTATCAGAGGTATCTTCTCATCAGATGAAATGCATTCCTTCCTTGTATCCTGCTGGTGCTACTACTACTACTTCTTCTTTGATTTTTTTTCTGAAGTGGAGAGGATAGGGTTACCACCTTCTAAGAAGCCCAAAGTGGGACATCTGTTACTGAAACATGATTTTTCACTGGACAATATTTAACCTCAACCAATGCAACAGACTTTGTTTCTCTAAATAATCACAATTAAAACTAAGTATTGTAGTTTTTAATTGTTTCATTTGTTTCTTGTCATTGTAAGGTATTTTAGTTAAGGTATTATTGTTTTCTGTAACATTTAGAGGAAAGTTAGAAAACAATTTTTCACTATAAGGTCAGGACAGGTAGTAGTTTTCATGTTTTTTTGCAAGACAAAGCTGTCCAAATCAGGACTGTCTTGTGAAAATTAGGACAGGTGGTAACCCTAGCAGAGGAGGTTTTCCACGTGTTTGCAAAGGTTTCATAGGTATCACAGGTCATAGGTATTATAGGTAGTTACAGAGCTAGTAGCCTTTTGTCCATATTGCTCACCACAGATTTAACCATAGCCCATGATGTTGTTCTTTAAACAATAATCATCTAATTTGACTTTGATTCATTAACAGTGTTGCTACTAACTACTTTTAATGGTAGGGAGTTATATAGTGCAATCACTCTTTGTGAAAACCATTTTGGTCTTTTATATGTATGACATTTATCATCCAAAACTACAGGGATGTGCTTGTGTATTATACATTTCATCTCTAAAGTCCATTCCTAACAATTTCCATAGGTCGTCATTAGAAATAGATTTGAAAGAAAACACGTCTCCACGCATACGCCTATATTCAAGTGTATACACGTTCAAATCACTTAGTCTGGCTTCATAACCTTTGCCACCTTGGTTTTTAACAATGCGTGTTACTTTTCTTTGGGCTTGCTCTATCTTTTGAATATCTGATTTCTTGTGTGGTGCCCATACCTGGGCACAATACTCCAAATGGGGTCTCACCAGCGAAAAATACATTGGTATTAAGACCTCTTTATCCCTGCTGGAGACATGCCTTATTATACTGTTTAATATTCCATTCGCTCTATGTGTGATTTTGTGACAATGGGTAGTAAACTGGAGGTCATTCAACATGGTGATCCCCAAGTCTCTTTCCTTGGTTACTGCTTTTAATGAGCAGCCATTCAATTTGTATCCAGGCGACTTTAAGTCACCTAGATATTATTTCCTCCCAAAGTGCATAATGTACACTTTTCAGTATTAAATATTAGTTTATTTCTAGTTGCCCACTCCTCAATTGACATTAATGCATTTTGTAATTTGAGCATATCACCAGTTGTTTCAATTACTGACCCCAGCCTAATATCGTCTGCAAATCTGGATAACCATATATCCTCAATTTCATTTCCCATAGAGGTCACATACAGATTAAACAATGAAGGACCCAGAACTGAGCCATGAATTAGTGCACTCCTGACTTCTGCCCAATCAGAACAAATCCCTTGAATAGACACTCTGTCTCCTGTTTGACAACCAAGAAATAATCCAACTGATAACAACACAACCATGGATACCCATTTCCACCAACACTGATATTATTTCCTGGTGCGGTAGCTTGTCAAAAAGCTCACTGAAATCCAAAAATATGACATCTGCCGATTTGCCCTGATCCATAACTTTACTGATTTTATTACAGAATTCCAACATCTGGCATGACCTGCCCTTTGTAGATCCATGTTGCTTCTGATCCTCCATATTTGTACTTGCTCTGTGCATACCAATGTGCTCTTTAATGATACCCTCAAGAACCTTTGACAATACTGGTGTCAAGCTAACTGGGTGATAATTACTATGATCTTTCTTGCTACCTTTTTTATATAATGGAATAACTGTGGTAGATCTCCAAGAAGAAAAAGTTACTTACCACAATAACCTTGTTTCTCCCAAGGGATACTCCAATATTCATAACTCTTCTGCAGTATACCCTTAAGGTCAGATCTGCCCGGAGATAGAATGCTATGCTAATGATGGAATTATTGGCGTGAGACACTTTTCAAATGCTGCCACCTATCAACTGCCTACATTCTAACCCTCAGATTTCGTGGATGCCTGGAAAGACAGGGCCCAACATTTAAAATATATAAAATTTAACTTCAAAATTCCCCACCCAAACCTCCAACTGGAGGAAATATAAACTTATCATAAACAATCCCATAAGCTCCTATGTCAGAATCACCTGAAATGAGAAAGCGAAAGAACAAGTTCAATAAAGTCGAATGTGTCATGCAAACACTAAGGTACAGCATGCATTACAGAGGCCACTGGTTCTTAAACAGGGAGGCAGGGTGGGAGAGTTATGAATATTGGAGTATTCCCTGGGAGAAACAAGGTTACTATGGTAAGTAACTTTTTCTTCTCACCCCAGGAATACTCCAATATTCCTAACTCTTCTGCAGACTAAAAATCAATCAATCAATTAATCAAACTTTTATTTATATAAGGCGCCCTTCCAATACTCAGGGTGCCTTTATATTATAACATTAAAAACTCACCACATATGGTAAAACACATATTAAAACACATCCGTATAACTTCAAAATTCAGTACATTCCTGAGATGGCCTGGTTAAATAGATATGTCTTTAGAAGATTTTTAAAACCAGTACCTTAGGAGGCAAGAAGAACCTATTTTGGAAACAGGCCCTGCAGGACAGCTGTACCAAACCTGGCATCAGCCCTAGCCTGCATATCCAAGCTGTAATGCTTGACAAATGTGTGTACTGTTCGCCAGGTTGCTGCTTTACAGATATCCACCAAGGGTACATCTCTTGCAGCTGCCAGTATTTTAGCTGTACCCCTTGTAGAGTGGGCTCTAAGCCCTGCTGGAGCTTCCTTGCCCACCTTTGAATAGCAAAACTGGATCCACTGAACAATCCAACTAGAAATGGATCTTTCAGATGCTGGATTTCCCTTTCCTACATCCCCATAAGTGAGGAAAAGTTGTGTTCCTTCCTGCCTATGGGGCTTAGTGGCTGTCATATAGTAGCTCAAGGCTCTTTTGACATCCAGGCTATGCAGCCTATGTTCACCAGAAGAAGAATGGTCAGTGAAGAACACTGGCAAAGTGATAGATTGGTTCAAGTGAAAGTGTGAAACCACTTTGGGAAAGAATTTCCTATTTGTCTGTAGGACTACCTTATCCCTGTGGAAGGAAATGTAGTCCTTTTCAATGCATAAAGCTTGCAGCTCACTAATTCTTCTAGCTGAAGTAATGGGTACTAGAAACACTGTTTTCCATGTGACATACTTCAAAGCTGCTATAAACATAAGCTTAAAGGGAGGGACCATAAGTTGGGCAATGCAGATATTAAGGTCTCAAGCTGGCACCAGTTCTCTCACTAGTGGAAACATATGAGAAAGGCCCTTGAAGAACCTTTTAAATATGGGGTTTGATGCCAAAGAAACAGACTTGCCTGCAGATGCATAGGCCGAGACTGACGCCAAATGAATCTTTAGTGTAGAAGGCTGTAAGCCTGTGGAATGTAAGTAGACCAGGCAGTCCAGTACCAACAGCATTCCTGCCTGGGTTGGCACTATACTCCTACAAGAGCACTCAAATAGAAAACCTCTTCCACTTTGCTGCATGGGTTTTCTTAGTAGAGGATTTCCTGTATCCTCGTAAAACATCCATAACTGGTTCAGAAAGATGTAAACTAGCATACTCTAGGTCCTCAAGAGCCAAGCTTTGAGCCTATGTGACTTGAGGTTTGGATACAGGGTCCTCCCCTGGTTGGAGGTCAGATGATTGTGCCTCCTGGGAAGGTGTATTGGTTTATCCACTGACATGGACAGCAATAGGGAGTACCATGGCTGCCTGGCCCAGTCTGGGGCCATCAGAATCATTGCTGCTGGCTGAGACCTGAATTTCAACAGCACCCTGTATACCAGAGGAAATGGAGGGAATGCATACAGGAATTTCCCTGACCAATTCAGAATAAGGGCATCCAGAGGAACTGTGCCCACTACTGGAGGCCTGCAACAGAACTGTGGCAAGTGGTGACTCTGATGAGAGGCAAAGAGGTCTATTTCTGGAGTGCCCCACCTCCTGAATAAGGTCTGTGCCACTTGCCTGTTCAGGGATCATTTGTTATGATCTTGGCTGATTTGGCTCAGCGCATCTGCCAGAACATTGTCTTTGCCTGGCAGATGAATGGCCTGTAGTGAGAAGCCCAGTGAGTAACCTGGGGTCCAAATTCTCATAGCCTCGATGCAAAGGAGGCTTGACCTTGTTCCTCCTTGCTTGTTTATGTAGTACATGGTGGTAGTGTTGTCTGTCCTGACTTGCACTACCTTTCCCTGTATCAGTGGCTTGAAAGCTTGCAATGCCAGAAACACTGCCCTGAGCTCCAACAAGTTTATGTGTAAAAGAGTCTCCTAACTTGACCAAGTGCCCTGGGTAATGTGCTCTGCTAGGTTAGCCCCCCAGCCCAAGAAGGATGCATCTGTTGTGAGAATCATTGATGGAAGTTCTTTTTGGAATGGAACCCCTTATCTGAGGTTGGCTTCCTCTTTCCACCACTGAAGAGCTTTAATAAATATTTTTGTTACAGGAACGAGCTTTGACAGGGAATCCTTTCTCTGGCACCAATGAGCTCTTAAGTGAAACTGGATGTCCCTCATCTGAAACCTGGAGCCCAACACTGTGCATGTTGCAGCTGCCATGTGGCCCAGAAGTTGAAGAAAATGCCTTGCGGGTCTTGGGACATTGAGCCTGAAAGAACCTGCCAACTGCAGGATGCTTTTTACTATGTTTCTGGGTAGAAAGGCTCTGCCCACTATGGTATTCAATTCTACTACTAAAAACTGCAGAATTTGAGAAGGAAGAAAACAGATTTTTCTAGATTTAAAAGGAAACCCAGAGATTGCAGAAGCTGCTGAGTGAGCTGTGGGTATTCTGCTAACTGTTGTGGTGAATTTCCCACCACCAGCCAGTTGTCTAGATAGGGAATACTGTGACACCTTGTCTGTGCAGGTGAGCCACTACCACAGCAGGACACTTTGTGAACACCCTTGGTGCTGAGGTGAGATCGGAAGGATGAGAACTGATAATGACCTGACAGAGTCTGAACTTGAGATACCTTCTGTGAGACTCCCTTATGGAGATGTGGAAATAGGCATCTTTTAGGTCCAATGATGCCAGCCAATCTCTTTTTGGAGTGCTGGTAGAATCAGATACAAAGTCACCATTTTGAACTTTGGTTTTGCTAGGAACCTGTTGAGGGCCCTGAGATCCAAGATAGCGCAGCTCTCCATTTTTCTTTGGTGTGAGAAATATCTTGAATAAAGTCCTTTTCCCCTTTAATGCAAAGGCACTGGTTTCATTGCTTTTAGTGAAAGAAGGTGTTTCACCTCTTTTTCCAGCCTTTTTTTTTCCAGGAGGGAAGCTGGTTTGAAAACTCTGATTTTTTGAACAGGTGAGGACTTGAAACTTAAAGACAGGCCCTGACCCGCTATCTTCAGAACCCACTTGTCTACGGTAATGGTTTACCGATTCTGGAAAAAATGGGTCAGCCTTCCCCCTACTAGCAAAGGAGAGGCAGCCTGATTGATGAAGTCAGGAGTCTGCTTAGATTGGGGCTGAGACTGTGCACCATGACTGGCACCTTTTCTGCCCCTACCCCTCAAATACCCTTGCTGTGGGCATTGGGGTGCCTGAGGAAGTACCATGGCCTGATAAAAAGGTCTGGAATTAAACTGTCTGCCCCTGCCTCCCCTACTGAAAAGTCTAGAGGAGGTGGAGGGTCTTTCTTTTGCAGAATTGCTATGAAAGGTGGCTTTATACTCATTCACCTTCTTCATATAGGCCTCTGTATGGCTGCCAAGTAGGGAACTGCCCTCCATAGAAAAATCCATGCTGATATTCTGGGTATGCTGCATGGTTTGTGGCTCTCAACTAAGCAAACCTTCTCGATGCAATGGTATTAGCCATCCACCTTGCAGCAGTCTCATTACTGTCTGCTGCAATCTGGCACTGGTATTTGGCAGCTTCCAGGCCAAACCTAGCAGTTTCTGCTGGTCTGCTGAAAGAGAAGGTGCTTTCTCAGCCGTGTCCAGGACAGACTGCCAGAGAGCCTTCTGGTACTGGGCTGCACAGGCCTGATAGCTTGCCTAATGGCCAAAGAAGCTGACAGGTAATCTTTCTTGGCCATACTTTCAATTTTTCGAGAGTCTTTCTCTGGAGGGTGGGAAGCCAGAGGGACTTTTGCCTTGTCACAAGCTGCAGCTTACACCAACCCCTGGTGGTCAGAGTGTGACAATAAGAATTCAGCCCCTGTTCTGTCAAGCTGGTACTTTTAATCCAACCTTTTGTCCAAAGGGGTGACAGACCCAGGAGCTTGGAGGAGTTTTAAAATATCTCTTTTAAAAAACTTATTTATGGGGAGTGGCAGTTTTTTAGTAGGAGTCAGCCTCATCATTTTCAGATATTCAGCCTCCTCCTCCTCCTCAACCTCTACAGCTTCAGAGGTAGGGATGTCCAAGGCATCAGCAATTTTCCTGATAAAGGAAAAATGAGAAGAATAATCTTCTATAGCCCTAGGAGGGGAGCCAAAGTCCTGTTCAGGGGAGACCTCAGACTCTATAGCCTCACCTTCCTCTTCCTCCTCCTCCTCGTCACGCTCCTCAGGAAAGGAGGGTGGATTGGAAGGTGCAGGGGTCAGGACTGGGGAAGACCCTGCAAAGTTTGCATTATTTTTTATTGCCTGTGCAATCTCTGAAGGAGAAAGCACAGTGGCAGGCATCACAGAATTCCCCTTTTCCACAGGGAGTTCAGTGTGCTTTGTTTTCTTTACTTTTTTTTCCTGGAACCAGAGAGCTAGCCAGTTCAGAGAGTCTCTTTTTACCCGTATCAGGGGTAGAAACAGTAGAAGTTGTGGTGTCACCCACAGACCCTGAGGGTTTCAGCTGGTCAGAGCCAGAGGGACCTTTCAATTTCTTATTTAATCTCTCCAGATATTTTTCCAATGTCTTGTCAGCAAAAGATTTGCAAATGTCACAGTTAGTTTTAAATGGTCAAAACCAAGGCAGAAAACACAAAAGGTGCCTATCTGCCTTGGCAAAAACTCACCACACTCAAAACAGTTTTTATAACCAGGTTCTCTGGTTATCTTTTTAGGTTTTCTGACATACTGAAGAAAAATACAACTGCAAAGCACTAAAGGTTTTAAATTCAAAAACAACAATTTTATCAGTTGTGGTCAGTTCAGGAACCGATCGGGGAAACCGAGCGGAACCAGGAACCGATAGAAATGTAACCGGGATTAGCGGTTCAGAACTGAAGATATCAGTTCTAAAAAACAAAGATTTTAGCACAAAAAATTTACAAAAACTAGTAAATAACCAGAGAAAAACCCCGAAACTAAAAGTACCTTGGTTCCTCAGTGGTTATCCAGAACCATGAGAAACTGAGAAAACAACACAAAACTAGCTAAATAAACTAACAGTTCTTAAAATAACACTAATAAGAGGCAGCAAATGAAAATAAATGAAAAATAACTTAAGTATTTGTTATTAATAAAGGCTTCTCTGTATAGACGATGAGGAGGAAACCTCCAAGCATCTGGTCTTGACAGGCAGGGAGAGAAATCTGAGGGTTAGAATGTAGGCAGTTGATAGGTGGTAGCATTTGTAAAGTGGCTCATGCCAATGATTCCCTCATTAGCATAGCATTCTATCTCCGGGCGGATCTGACCTTAAAGGTATACTGCAGAAGAGTTAGGAATATTGGAATATTCCTGGGTGAGACTCTATAGCATCTTCACTCTCTATATACTTTTGAAAAATGTGCATTAGTGGATCTGTTAGTTCAGCTGCCAACTCCCTAATGATTCTTGGATGGAGGCCGTCAGGGCCAGGGGATTTATTAGGATCCAAATTTAACTTGGTCCTTAAGACCAATCCATCCAGTTTAATTGGACTCAGAACATTTTCCTGATCTGTAACCCGCTTCATGTTAATATGATCTTTATTAGATATTGATGTAAAATACTTATTCTATATTTTAGCCATATGTTTGGATTCTGTAACCAATGTACCCACTGAATCAATTAATGGTCCTACCATAGATAAATTACATATTTTACTGCGTATATATCCATAAAATGCTTTACTACTGTCTTTAGTTTGTACTGCCAATTTTTTTCATAGTCTCTTTTAGCTTCATTTATTGTGAATTTAATTTCGTTGAGAGTTTTTGTAATTACACCATCCACCATTCTCGTTACTTATCTTAGCATACCAGTATGCATTTTTTTTATTAATCAGTTTCTTAATACTTTTATTCATCCATACTGGCAATCTTCCAGTTTATTATATCTCTTTATCCTTGGTATAAAAGCGGTTTATTAAGTATTTAATTAACCACTTAACAAATCCTATAAAGGACTTATCTGAAAAGTACTGTTTCCAGTCCCACTGTGATAATTCTAATTTCATTTGTCCAAAATCTGCTCTTCTCAAACTCAGTATTTCCATTTCTGCCTGATAATTAGAGCTCTGTTTATGGATCTTAAATGAGACCATCACATGGTCACAATTCCCTAAAGAAGGCGATGTCTTACATTCTTGAATTGTATCTCCATATTACTTATCACTAAATCAAGTATGTGATCGCCTCTGGTAGGTTCTTCCTAAGCTGTAATAATCCAACCTGGTCAAAAGCCTCCAGATATCGATTTCACATTGCCCTGAACCCCGGAGGTTTCCCAGTTCACCCGGCAAGCTGAGATTTCCATTAATATTATCATATCAGCTGGGTTCAAGTGTTCTATGAGTTCACACATAACAAGTCGAATTCCACATTTGACAAGGGGGCCTGCCTGTAAATCAGTCCTAAGACAATTTTCTGCTTCTTTTGGGGTTTAATTGAGCCCATAATTGCTCTGTATTTTAGTATCCTTTTGATATTCTTCTGAAGCTATCCTGTTGGATACACAATCGTTATTCACTTCCTTTCTATGCTCTCTGGATTTGCTATATAATGTATACCCCTCAATATTTGTTTCCCAGAAATCCCTCTCTACACCATGCTTCAGTGATTGCACACACGTCTACTGACTGGGTGCTTAGTACATATCTCAATTCTTTAAATTTATTCACTACACTTCTTGCATTTATAAGAACAGAGTTCCACCCTTCTAATGTCTTGTTTGTACTTTGTGTACACTGTTCATGGCATGGTGTTTTGGGAATTTTAGATTCCTCCTCTGCCCTCCTGTTTCTTAGTTTAAATGATGGAGGATACTGTTATTGAAACTGCTAGCCAGAGTCCTTGTACCAAAACTATTCAGATGCAATCCATCCTTCCTGAATAACCGTGGATCCTTAAAGGTATCCTAGTGATCTATAAATGTATAACCCTCCTAGAGCACCATCTCCTAAGCCATCCATTGACAGCCACAATACTTTATACTTTACAGTGTGTTGGTCCATGTACCAGCAAAATACCTGAAATAATGATTTCTCCCCCAGTTCTCTTTATAGTGGATGCTATGTTTTCAAACTCCTTGCAAATGTCTGATTGGTTCCTCTTTCCAATGTCATTTACCCCTGCATGTATAACTGCAATAGGTTTATCTGAATGTTCCATAAGTCCTTGCAGTAGGTTTTTAAGTCAGCTATCCCTGCTCCTGGAAGAGTACTCACAATAGTACTTTCTTTATGACCCTTACAAACAACAGCATCTGTGGATCTTATAATAGACTCCCCCATTATAATAATATCTCTTTTTGCTGGGGTTACAGGACCTTGCCTCTTGTTTTCTCCTCTAGATAAACTGCAGTTTTTTGTGGAGTTTTGCCACTTATCTCTTTACACTGTGTACCTACCAAATTTGCATTAGTACCATGATTTAATGTGGATGTACTAGTCTTCATTATTTGCACATGTGTAATCATTTCTGGCCCTTCCTTGTTTATGTTTGGGTCCCCTTCCTTGTCAGTGGTGATATCTGGATGCAAACTCCACTCCAGCCCATCCATGTTAGTTTCCATATTTTTGTCTCCTGTATCATGATTACTCCCCACATTTGGGATCCGGTCTAATTATGCTGAAACGATTTTAATGTGAAAGATCACTATTATATACTTCCACCCATGTTTTTCTCTTAGTCGTTGCCTTAATAAAGCACCATTCCTCATCCTCTGCATTTGCCCCTTCCTCATTTGGCCTCTACTTTTTTCTTTTCTCATTTATAACATCAACAGTTCTATTGATTTCTTTATCTTGTATAAGTGTATCCACAGCTGCTGTTCCTTTATCAATAAACTCATCTAAGCATGCAATATCAGTCTGCACTTGCACCCTTTGTCTCAATATATGTAAATCTTCCTGTAATGTTCTGATTAGCAAACATTTATCACACTCAGAATTTGGGATTAGCTCATCTGCTGTAAACATAGCACAGGAGCTGCAAAAGTTTATATTGTCCCTCATGATTTTTACGTGCAGAGAAAACAGATTTTAAAATATGTCAACCTTATACTAGAATGGTGTCCACAGTCCCTTTTGTTACGGCTGACATGGCAGATGCACACAGACATGTGTCTCTGCGCATGTCTCCGTATGCGTCGCTGCAAGTTCACCCAGACGAGCATGCCGCGCTCACTGTTCGGCTCAAGTTATGTAGTGTGTGACCCAGATGTACTGCTCAGGGTCACACTACCACACACTGCCCTGCGTAGCGATATTATTTAAAATAACTCACTCAGTTGTATGTTGTGAGCTACCTGAAGATGTCCCCCGGCTCAGTACTTAAAAATGTGCCTTAAAAATAGTATTTGCTACATGCCTTAAATCAACTAACAGGAAGCGCCCTCCTTTCTACTTCCTTGTTGCTATGGCAGCAGTCAACAATGTGGCCTACTATGTGGCTCTATTATAAACAGGCTATTTAAAATGTTTAAAACAAAAACACAGCTCTCAATCCCTACAGGGTTTCACTGTCTCACAGTTTCATGCACTGCCTCACAGCACTCCATCCGGTATATCACACCCGCTTGCTGTTCGGCTCAAGTTATGTAGTGTGTGACCCAAATGTACTGCTCGGGGTCACACTACCACACACTGCCCTGCGTAGCGATAATATTTACAATAATTCCCTCAGTTGCATGTTGTGAGCTACCTGAAGATGTCCCCCAGCTCAGTACTTAAAAATGTGCCCTAAAATTGTATTTGCTACGTGCCCTAAATCAAGCAACAGGAAGCTTCCTCCTTCCTACTTCCTTTTTGCTACACCAGCTGTCAACAATTTGGTCCTACCATGTAGCTCTATTCTAAACAGGCTATTTAAAATGTTTAAAACAAAAACACAGCTCTCAATCCCTACAGGGTTTCGCTGTCTCACAATTTCATGCACTGTCTCACAGCACTCCACCCTGTATGAGCAGCTGGTTTCACAGAGCAATATGGACAAACTGCACCTGAGTGGCAACTATCTTGCCATCCTTTTGTAAAAAATCCCATTAAATCATGAGGAGAAGCACTGAATTAAACTTTGCAAAATATAAAATCCAATATCCACGTCACAATTTAATAGGATCCCAGTCAGCACAAGTAATCTATTCTCACCTGCTTCTCTGCACATTGTTAAGACTGGTAAGGCAGTGACATCTTGATAACACCCTTCCTGTGAACAAGATGGATGCCTCCGTGTCCTTATTTTCATGTTTAACTGTAGAAACTTTATCATTTTAACCTAGCAACGTATACTTTTTTTCCTTTATAGGTTTAAGTTAATTGGTAAAAATTCTAACCCCTCTTGAGCTGGTGGATGAAGTTCATAAAATGTAAAAGGAAGGGGGAAAACAGATACATAACACTTCTTAAAAAGAGTAAAACTCATGTATTTCCATTAATACGGCAATTTCACTAGAAACACTTGGGCATCATCAGCACAAGGTTCTTGTTCTACATGGCCTCTCCTAGGTAACTGCAGTAACAGTTAAACTACTGATATACAGTATATAACATTCATACTCCTATTAAGGGTTAACATCTTGCCTAGACAGATTTACAGTGATATGAATATATCCCAAAAAGCATGGCACAAACTGCCAACCTGGAAATCAAACTATGAAAGGAGCTACAATTTAATGAGGGAAGACATCACAGACAATTCCAAGTCACTGCAGTCTTCCTGTTTGTACTAAATAAACAGAATTTTACTGAAATTATTCCATTTCCAAGCTTGGCAGCTTATTCAACATAGAAGCACATGCCAGGTTACTGCATTGTTATGAAGTTAAATTGACAACGCTGACTCCTTTGGACATTTAATTCCCTAATCTGAAGTCAAAATTGATTTGTGATTGCCAATCTTATGTAGAATTTGCTGATGCAGATTGTTATTTTGTGTCTGCTTCCTTTCTTCATAAAAGTGAAAAACTGACCATCCCCATATTGGTGTTGCCATACAAGAACCTGTTTATTTAGAGACCTTGATCTACTTACTCCCAACTGCAGCGTTTCTAGCCAGTCATGATGCAGCAAGAGGGGTCTATATCATGAGTGGATGCGCTGTTTTGGGTGTTCCTAAAGCTCAGAAAAGATGCAGTGAGAGCAGACCTATGGCTCTAAAGTCTAAACAAAACAAGTTTGGTACAGTTGCCCCCATCTGACCTGTTTTTCAATTATGCTAAGCAAAAAAGAAGCAATCAGAAAACAGCTCCATCAGCAAATTCCATATATTTTTATGCTAGGAACACTTTGATACCTCAGGGATTGATGGCAGTATCCCTTTAAAGGAAGAAACAGGAATCACTGACCTCCATTCCATGCATTAATCTCATAAAATTAAGAACTTTTCAAAAGGTAGTTATCTACCCAATTGTGAGCACCAGAAACTATGGTTCTGGCATTAATGCCCCCCCAATATAGCACTGCATATTCATGAGAAACAGATAGAAACATAGACTTTGATGGCAGATGAGGACCGCTTGGCCCACCCAGTCTGCCCATTTCCCTACCTATTGGATAAGCTGCAGATTTTAGTTAACCAACAGCCTACTTCCTGCAACCCCCCACTATAACTGCCTTATGTCTGTCCCATGCATGTTTGAATTCCCCCACTGTTTTAGACCCCACAACCTCTCCAGGAAGGCGGTTCCATGCATCCACCACTCTCTCCATGAAAAAGAATTTCCTCACATTACCCCTGAGCCGTCCTCTCTCTAATTTTAAATTGTGCCCCCTTGTTCTTACACATCTCTTTTTTCTGAAAGATGCTACCCTCCTGGACTTTGTTGATTCCCTTGAGGTTTCTATCATGTCCCCCCGTCCCTCCTTTCATCAAGGGTATACATATTAAGCTCTCTCAGTCTCTTGGTTTCTGATGTAGACCCTGCACCATTTTAGTTGCCCTCCTCTGGACTGCTTCCATCCTGTCTATGTCCTTGCGTAGATGAGGTCTCCAAAATTGCACACAGTACTCCAGATGGGGTCTCACCAACTGTGTGTATAGAGGGATAACCACTTCCTTTTCTACTTGTGATGCCCCTCCTATGCATCCCAGTATCCCCTGGCCTCCTTACTGACTTCTCACATTGCTTACCCACCTTTAGGTCATCTGATATGACTACACCCAGATCCTTTCCATTATTGTTGTCGTTAGTACCTCCTGCTATTGTGTCTCTTCTCCTGGATTTTTCTTTCCCAGGTGCATTACTTTGCACTTGTTTGCATTGACTCTAAGTTGCCATATGTCGACCATTCCTCCAACCTTGCCAAGTCCCTTCTCATCCTTGCTCAGGGACTGGTTAGCTGGATTTCTTGGGCAGGTTGCCATGGTACCAGCCTTAAAAAAAATCTTGTTGAACAACATAGATGTTATTATTTTGACCAAAATCTATATATTTCGGCATATTCCTGAATGGTATCCGGTCAAAACCACATCGGTAGAACAGCGTGGTCAAAAGCCGCACTGATATTACAACATGCGTGGTTTCAGAGTTGGTTTATTTATCTTACAGCAGCTTTTGACCACAGCCATTTTCTAGTGTCTGCACAGTGCGTGTTTTGCCCTCACCGTTCTTCCAGTTTTGACCTGGACCCTTCCCGAAACTGCCTTCTATCTGTGCGAATCGTATGTATTTCAACCTTGTTCATCTTACACGTCTGTTATTTATAACACAGGTGACCTTTCCCAGTGGGCCTTACTAGCTTATCAAACAGTTAAAGGAAATTTCTGATATGAGGAGCTACTCACATACTGTATTGTGGTAGGCGCCCGAGATTAAATGATGTGGAAGCCCTACTCAAAGTTATAATTTGTGGCCCGGGGGCCCCCTAAATGCCAATATCCCACTCTTCCATGGTGCCTCTGGGATGGGCATCTTTTAAAGTTGGCAGTTGCCTTGCCTTGCCAAGATAGAAACTGAATCCACAGGGTGACACTGACTTCCTGTACAGTTTAGACACACATTTGAGCTGGGGAAAAATGCATTACAACACTGGGAGTCTGTGAGGGATAAAATTATTACAAGATTAAAAATAGTAGCTCAGTGGTCTGATGATCAGTTCAAGTCAGAAGAAACTGATTCCCTCCCAAGTCTACACTAGTTGTCTGTGCTTGATGCACAAGGCTGCCTGATCCTGATCTTTTAGTTTGAAGTTCTTTTAAATGTATTTTGTACATGGTTCTGCATTGCACATCAAAACAGCCAACTGCCAACAAAAAGGAAGTGCATCACTTCCTTGATGGTATGGAACACTAAATGCAATCCACAAAAACACAAAATGGGCACAAATAACTAACAGAAAGTGCCCTATTAAAAACAGACTTTTGGGGGGTGGTGCCCCACTGCAGAAGGCACCATGATCTTTGTACACCAAGACCCCCATCAGTATGGCAATAATGGTCAGAAGCTGCACATCAGCCAATCAGGCTGAGGAGCCTGGACGAGGAGTCACAAGAAGCTACTGGGACAAAGGTGGTCTGCAGAAATCCTTGCACATGTAATCCCCCTGTTACCAGGGGTTACTAGAATCCCAGTAAGACCTAGTGGTAGGCAGAAAAGGCAGCTCATGAAACTCCAGTTAAATGGATTTCACACTGTCTCACTCTGTTCTCAGTCTCAGCTGAGTCTGAGGGATGACATCACCATAGAACTTTCGTAGCTGCATTAGCCACACTGGAATGCTGCAGTCGGAAGTTAGGATAGAATGTTGGGGATTTTTGAACAGAGTCTGTATGCACTGTTGAGGAGAGGAGCAGCACAGCAGTCTGAGTGCAGGCTCTCAGAGCCTTAAGCTCTGTTTTAGAGCTACTGTAAGGGAGGTGTGTGTTTCCACCGAAACAGGAACTCAGTAAGCTGATTGTGAAGTGGTGAAGACTGCTGTTACTGGTCCACGTGCCCCATCCCTGTGGGGATGGAGGTAGAAAGGTTTGCCTGTCTTCCAGGGGCAACCCTCCTGGTTCTGGCTAAGGAAGAAGCTGCCTTATTTCAAGTTGTGCTGCAGCACCAGAAGCTGTGGGAGAGAAATTCCTGTAAGGAATCATCTGTGGGGTACCTGCAACCAAAGGGTGAGTTCGCTCTGACAGAGGGCCTATATTTTCACCTGAACTGTTGGAACATGGGATTGGACTACTTAATTTGTAGGAGGTCTAGTGTAATAGACATTGCTGGTTAATTCAAGTAGGTTCAAGTCCAGCATAAAGAGTAAAGTAAAGTGGGGACTGGACTGCTTAATCAGTGGGAGGCCTAGAGCAATGGGCTGAGCCAAGTAAAAGTATGTTCAAGTCCAGCACAATGGGAAAGCAAGACAAGTAGAGGAAATGTGACATACATTTAGCCTTAATCTACATTGCCAAGCTTTACAGAATGAGATGTTTAATGTCAGAGAAATGGCGGGTATGAATTGTGGAAGCAAGAGGTGGGAGACCCCCATCAGTAGTAACCAAATTCACCTCTGGTTGCTCTGTGTTGCCTTTACTTTCTCTCAGGTACTTGGCCAGTGCCTGAGAGAGAAGTACCTGAGCGTGGGATTAAAGGAGAACTCCTTACACAGGCTGAAGCTCTTAGGTGGTTTAGGGAGCCACCAGAAAAGGTTTCCATGACATATGGAAGGTATCCAAGTGGTCGGCAAGGGGGCCGAGCCAGGGAAATCCCAGAAAGTGTACAAGTTCGGGCTGTGTACCCAAAGCAGCGTGCCTGGTGGGTTCAGAGCCTGAGGGCTGGAGTGTTGAAGAAGTGTTTCTGATTCTTTTAATCTGCATTACCAGAAGTGTAGCCTCGTGGGGGTCCGTCTATGCTTTGTTTGTTCTGTTTGGATGTGAATAAAGCCACACTTTAGAATCCCATTCCTGGTTTTGGACATTATTGCTTCCTGTGTTCGGAATTACTTGGGTGCCCTTGCGCAGAGTAGCCAAACCTAGCCCTTGTGTCGAGTAACCTATTCCTCCCTGAACCCAGTCCCACTTGGTACTGCTGCTTAGATTCAAACAGCATACCACCTGTCGCTTTGCAAAAAGGCAGGGTGGGGCTTACACACAAATTCCTGCCAGTCATTTATCCAGTGATGGAACACCAATCATTTTTTTTGTAATTTTTTATGTAATCTCTTTCTGGCACTCCAGCTAGGCTGAGGATGTACCCCATATCTGCCCCTGAGCTCCCCCATGCTGCCCAGTCCAAGAGGGGCATGACTTACCCTTCACAGAGATGCTCCCCACTGCAGTGGACCAACATCACCCTTGGTTCCCAGCAGTGTCTTATGCAGGAGTTGCTTCAGCTTAGAAGCTGCAATGATCCCCTGGGTGTCATTCTACCTTGCAGGAGGGTTTTCTTTGTTTTCCTCATGGGCATGGCTCTGCAAATGACTGCAGCCTGCACTGTGCATGCTCCCATGCATATGATGTACAGTCATCTGCCAGGGCCCCTGTGCCCTCTAGACATTGTCCAGGCTTTACTGAGAGTCACTGATGACAGATGATGCCATAACCCGAGCAGTCCCATGGATTCTCATCAGTCACCCCCACCCGACCAACCTTCTGATGCTCTTGCTGCTATGCTACTGCAGGGACAGAGTGAGAAGTAGAACTCCTGGCATAAAGACAAGGAGAAACTTGCATAGTAGCCTAGCAGAAAATTGAAGCTGATGGCTGTAGCAACCAACTGAGAGGCTTGCTGTGCTGCAGTCTGAAACCTCAAACTGCAACCACCACTGCTAGTCTGGAAGCCACCAAGCCAGTACCACAGCACAGTGCTGGTTACGTGGCTTATCTCTCAAAGAGCAGCCAGCTCAGTCCTGTGCCACAAAAAGATCATCTCCTGAATGTGGAAGTCAGGGCAGAGGAGGCCTGACTGGGGCCACAAAGAACTGTCAGTTCACTAACCAGCAACAACAGAGGCCCGCTCTTTGAGAGATAAGCTATCACCCCTCTGCATCACAGAAGATTATAAGCACAAAAGCAGGCCAAATGCAACCAAATGCACTCACAACATTCCATGCCAATTTAGCCAGATAATGATGGGACTGGGACACTGTACTAAGCAGCACAAGGAGGCCTGGCGGCAGCCACTATGCAGCAAGTCGAGGGCAATTAGGTAGATAATCCACACTCAGACTCTTCAGGGACAAGCACTAATTATTACAATCATCACATCAAGAGTGAAGAATCAACATACCTCCTTGGCTCTAGCAGCCTCCTTCTCCATTCTAGACTGAGTGAGATGGCCAGGCGGTGAAACGTCAGAATGGGATTTGTCGTCGATGACTTGTTAATCTCGACTTGACCCACCCTGGCCTGAGTGTCTGTCTTCTTACCCCACCCTCCCCGTGCAATGCCGCAGCAAACAAAAGCACACCATCTTGTTTACTTCTCTCTGTCTCTATCTCTCTCTCTCTCTCTCTGCTGAATCGGTCGAGAGACAGGACTCAGGAGCTGTACCGTACACCATGGACTTCACAGTCACACGGAGGATGGACCAACTGACCACCGCCACACCTTCACTCCACCAGTGATGAGTGATGATCTCTTCACTCTCTCCGAGTCTCTGCTAGTGCTTGCACTGCTCACTGTTCCCTCCCATCGACAACGATCGGTACATCCCTGCAGTTACGCACAAGCACTGCCAATCTGCCTCAATTCCCACTCCTCAGTAGCCACACCTCCAAGGAAATCACACATATTCTGATTGGTGTGTGTGTCGGTGAGTGCGCAGGCCAGGCTGAGAGGCTCGCTGACACTTGCTGGCGGGGGGACTGACTAGTGGGGTGGCGGGTGATGATTGCTACTTCAGGGAAGAAAAATTTTAAAAACTTACAGAGCGATGGGTGCATGGTTGAGGCCCTTCTGAATCATAGGGCCCCTACGACATAGTGTCATTTGCTACATGTTAATCCGACCCTGGTGGTAGCTGCCCTCAGCGACAGGTATATAGTCAGGTTTTAATACATAATTGTACCTCATATCTGTACAGTATCACTCGTAATTTTTCTTTAGCTGGTCTCTCTGATTATTTCAAAGAGTTGCAGTCCGCCGCCACACCCTATGCTCAAGCATGTAATGATGTGTGACCAGGGAGAGTACGGGTACACGCCCCACTGAAGTGAATGGGGCTTCTTTTTCCTAAAGTTTTTATGCTTCAGGATGGCCAGCTGGACAGTAAAGGAGGGCACTGCTTGACTAACAAGGACCTTGATAGTCAAGCGGTGTCCTCCTTTACTGTCCAACTAGCCATCCTGAAGCATAAAAATTTTAGAAAGAAGCCTCATTCACTTCAACGGGGCACACCCCCACACTCTCCCTGGTCATACGTCATTATGTGCCTGAGCGCGGGGCATGGCAGCAGGACTGCAACTCTCGGAAATAATCGGAGAGCTCAGCTAAAGAAAAAATTACAAGCGATACTGTACAGATATGAGGTACAATTATGAATTAAAACCTGACTACAATAACTGTTTCTGAGGGCAGCTACCACAATATGGGAGTGGCAGCTGCTTTCACCTAGATCTGAAAATCACTTTAAATAAATAAAATATACAGGACCTGAATGATGGCAGGTGGGTATGGGAGGGGTGCTAATACCACTGATTGATCCACTTTATGCTTGTGATGTCAGGGTTCCTTTCGTTAACTAATGATTACTGCACATGTCACTGCTAATTTGTTAACATACTCAGGTAATGAAAGTTTTACCTGGCACTGCTGCTTAAAGAAAGCTGTGTCTCTGTACCTGGGACGCTCAGAACTGGATGATTCTGGTCCAGTTTTCAGATTTACAAATTTAGGAACGTCTGAATTCTGATTTAAATCCTAAAAAGGCCTTAAAAATTATTTTAAATCCTGAATTTCAATGTACAAATAGGTTTTAGGATTCAGTTGACAAATTAAGATTTTTGATTGCCGCTCTGAAAATCCTAACTCCAAGAATCTGATCGGAATCCGATTCCATTTGGTGGATTCCAAGTAAACCTCTCTGTACAGCATTTCTTTATTTATTTAAAATCTGGTGACTGAGACAGGTACGCTGAGCTGGATAGAGCTCATTTCCAGGTGTGGCCCAGGGGAGGGGTCACGAGGGGGAGTGATACTGCAATGACAAATTCAGTGACAACAATGGGGTACATATGTACAGGAACAATAAAATGCATGGTACAGGTAATGAATCCCAGAAAAACATACACAGAGATGCTGTTTATTGGCACAGGAACAGGCAAGTCTATTATTTGTTATGGAATATTGGCTAAATAATATAAAGGTGCAGTCTCTCCATTGGCACATCCCATTTCAGAGACACTTTTCCATTTGTATCTCTTTCTGAGGGAGAACACTGAGTGCATTATTTGTCAGTAACTTAGAAACATAGAAGTTGATGGCAGATAAGGACCGCAAGGCCCATCCAGTCTGCCCATTTCTTTTTCTACCTTATGAATGTGCCATAGGCCTTTGCTCTGTCAATGGCCTATCTATTCATACTCATCTGTATTGCTCCCTTATGCCTGTCCCATGCCTGTTTGAAGCCCTGCACTGTATTCATATCCACCACTTCCTGAGGTAGGCCCTTCCATGCATCCACCACCCTTTCTGTGAAAAATAACTTTCTCACATTACCCCTTAATCGGCCTCCATCTGATCTCATGATGTGTCCTCTTGTCCTGCTATTTTGCTTATATTGAAACATATTAAACTCTTTCACCTTGCTAATACCCTTAAGGTGTTTGAATGTTTCAATCATATCACTTCTTTCCCTCCTTTGCTCTAGGGCATACATACTGAGTTCAGTTAATCTGTCCTCATATGTTTTCTGATGCAGTCCCTGCACCATTTTGGTTGCCCTTCTCTGGACTGCCTCAATTTGGTTAATGTCCTTGTGAAGGTGTGGCCTCCACTACTGCACACAGCCTAACTAGTGTCTTGTAAAGAGGGATTATGCCTCCCTCTTCCGACTTGTGATACCCCTACTAATACACCCCAACATCCCTCTAGCCTTATCTACTGCTTTAGGGTCTGCTTCGTGATTTCAGGTCATTGGTGATGATGACGCCCAGGTCTCTTTCTTTCCTTGTGACTGCCAGCAACTCCCCTCCCAGCATATAGGTGGCTTCAGGATCTTGCACTTCTTTGCGTTAAACCCCAGATGCCACTCCTCCAACCATTTTGCTAGTTTATCCAGATCTCGTCTCATTCTGCCCACACCATCTGGATCATCTACTCTGTTGCAGATCTTTGTGTCATCTGCAAACAGACAAACCTTACCCTCCAGTCCATCTGCAATGTCACTGATTAAGCTACTGAAGAGGACTGATCCATGAGGTACCCCACTTGTGACTTGCATCTCTTCTGGCTGTATACCATTTACCACCACTCTCTGTTTTCTGCCGTCAACCAGTTTTCCACCCAGTTGACCAAGTCGACCACCCGAGCCTACACAGCTTATTAGTCAATCTTCTATGTGGAACAGTATGAAAGCTTTGCTGAAGTCAAGGTACACAACATTGACTGCTACCCTTGGTCTACCACTCTGGTTACCCAGTCAAAGAAATCTATGAGATTAGTTTGACAGGACCTTCCTTTTGTAAACCCATGCTGTCTAGGATCCTGTGCTCCTATGGATTCCAGGTGCTGCACATCCTTTCCTTAAGGAATGTCTCCATAATCTTGCCCACTACTGAAGTAAGACTGACTAGTCTGTAGTTCCCTGCCTCCTCCCTGCTACCACTCTTGTGGAGCGGGATCACATGAGCCCTTCTCTGGTCTTCTGGGGCCTTTCCTGTGCTCAGAGACTCACTAAACAGTTCTGATAATGGCTCTGCTAGTTCACACTTAGCTCCTTTGAGCTGCCCTGGGATGTACGCCATCAGGTCCCATTGCCTTGTCCACCATGAGCTTATCGAGCTCTTGTAGGACCCTTTCTTTTGTGAAGGGACTAGTGCACACCTCCCTCCCCCCTGTGTCCATGGTGCAGAGCTGTGGGCCCTGCCCTACCTTCTCTTCAGTAAATGCTGAGCAGAAGTATCTACTCTACAGCTGGCCTGTATTGTAACATCATGGCTAACATCCTCATCACCTAGGTGCCATTCACATTAAAGAATCACATTTGCCATTTCTTTTTTACAGTAAGAATGAATGCGAAGAATGCAGCCGAGCCCAGTTGTCGGTGGGAGAGAGTCCCAATTCAGGCATGCAGGTAGGTATGGAGCAAATGCCCAAAAGAAACAGAGCAGAGCTCAACAAGAGTAATGGCCATGCAGGGCCCAGCCAACCCACAGGAGCAGCAGGAGGGTGGGGGGATAGGAAATGAAAGTCGGCCATTAGGCAACCCCCCCTCCCCAAGGGAATGGAAAAGAAGTAGCATAGTCAGCCCAGCAAAGCTGGAATGAGCAGCCCCAGGAGTCAGTACAAAATGGTAGGCCATCCCCAGCAAACCTCAAGAGCATGAAGGCAGCAGGGGACAGCAGATAGCAAGGGCAGCAGTCCCCCCCCCCCCACACACACACAGCTCAGAGAAAGCATGAGGAGCACAGGAACAGCACATCAATCACCGGAGGCAGGGGGAAGCCAGTGAGCCATCAGGTAGGCAAAACACAAGCAGGAGAAGAGAAGGAAAAGCACCCCTGCAGAACAGAGTGCCCATGCCACTTAAGAGCAGCACCCAGTGCCAGAACAGAACAGAGAGGCAGGCAAGCCAGCCAGCAGGATACCTCCCCACAAGCAGCAAGGGGGAGGTGTCAAAACAAAAGCAGCACATGCCTGGAGCACATGGCTGCTCAGAGCTAGAGCCACAGAACACAGCTGAGGAACAGAAAAGTGATGGCAGGACAGCTCCTAAATGGAGTAGGGAGACCGGCAGCAGCAGCCACATGGTGGGGTAAGTAGAAGGGGTGGGCAGGAAAGAAACCAACAGCCACACAACTGATGCAAAGAATTGAACATCTGGAGGATGCTGGAAAAGATGTGCTCTTATTGGCAGCTATTCTCCAATGTACAAAGTGGCTAGACGCTGTGGATCAGGGGCGCACAGCCACTCTGCACCCGCCACCACACAAAGAGTCAGATAATCTTGGACCAACTGGCTTAGACCTTCAGAAAATCGAAACCAATATTCTATTTCTCAGTTGTGTCAAACAAGACCAACAACTTACAAAACAATTAATAACTTCCCTACCAATTTCCTTCTGTTTTCTTTGTATTTCTTACAGTATATTTCAGACAGTTCTGCGCAGACTCTGGCAAAACATGTCATGTTGAACTCAAAGGGGGAAAAGTGGGAGCACCAAAGCAGCAGCACTGTTTTGCCACCAGTCAGTTTGTCCGATGTTACTACTGTACCATGTACTGCCCCTTGCTGTGCCTGCTGAGTTTTCACATGAACAAGCTATGTAAGCAGAGGTTGCAGAAGAGGAAATATAATGGATGCTGCTACATTAGATGTGGATCCACAAAACACGGTAGTTCTATTAACCCTCAAGGTGAAACAGTGAACAAATTATCAGTTAAGACTGGAGTAGAGCAGCAGATGCTATGTAAGTGATAAGCTAAGACCTAGCAAGTTTAAACTGTGTTTAGCCACATGGCTAATTACCAAATGGTGACAGAGTGACACTCAGTAATAGCAGAAAGAATTTTGCAAACTAAGGTGTGAATACTTGGGAAACAGTTTGAGACAAGTGGGAATAAGAGCTGAATTAGCAAGCTAAGTGCTATGACAAATTTGTTGAAGGTAAAGTTTAATTTAGCTGACACAAAAGCCCTCGCAAAGCAAGTACAGTTAAACTTAACAGTGAACAAAATCCTTATGCAAAGCAATACATTTGTGTGAGCCAGCCCTGGGTAACTCATAAAGATTGCACAAGGCAGGTTCACGGAAGCTAATGTGCGATATGAGGCAAGCAGCAATTAACTAAACACTCAGACAAACAAAACCCTACTCAAATATGTCACTCGACCTCCATCACCATTAACCAGCGACTGAATGACAATCACGTTGGAGTCTATACAATATTTGGGCAGGCGTGGGATACATAGATAGATATACAGTGTTGGCAAATAAGGGCCTATGGCCCACCCAGTCTGCCCATTTGAGCTTGTAAGTTCACTTTATGTTTTCCGAGAAGTCTGTTGCCCCTTACCCCTGACCTCCAGAATTCCTTTATGTCTATCCCATGCATTCTTAAATCCTATGATTGTTTCAGCCCCCACCACTTCCTCTGGCAGGGTGTTCAACTAGCCCACCACCCGTTCTGTGAAGAAATTCTTCCTCACGTTTCCTCCGAATTGTCCTCCCTCCAACTTCATCCCATGCCCCCTAGTCCTGGAACATCTTTTTTGCTTAGAAATAGTGTATTTCTGCACCCTGTTCCTCCCTGTATGATACTTGTATGTCTCTATCATATCCCTCTCTCCTCTCTCTCCAGGAGTACATATTCAATTCCTTCAACCTGTCCTCACAGGGCTTGTGATGCAATCCATGTACCATCTTTGTTGCCCTTCTCTGAACCTTCTCTACCCTGTCTATGTCCTTACATAGGTAAAGCTCCAGAACTGTACACTGTACTCCAGTTGGGGCCTCACTAGTGTCTTGTATAGTGGAATTATGACCTCCTTTTCCTGCTGGTGATGCCCCTGCCTATGCATCCCAGCATCCTATTTGCTTTACCTGCTGCCTTGTCACACTGTTTCTACCTTGAGGTTATTATGTGGAGATGATAACCCCAAAATCCCTTTCCTGCTTGGTGCATGCTATAGCCTCACCCCAACTGATATATTGTGCCAGGGTTTTTGTGCCCCATATGCATTATCTTGCACTTCTTTGCATTAATTTCAACTGCCAAACACCTGACCATTCTTCAAGTTTCTGCGGTCCTTTCTCATTCTGTCTATACCCTCTGGTGTGTCTACTCTGTTACAGAGCTTTGTGTCATCAGCGAATCGGGAAATTCTGCCTTCTAGGTCCTGCGCAATGTCACTGATGAAGATGTTGAATAGGACTGATCCCTGTGGTACCACACTGGTCATTCTTTCCTCTGTGGAGTGACAGCCATTTACTGCCACCCTCTTTCTCCTGCCGCCCTGCCAGTTACCTGCCCACCACACTACTGTCCTGCCCACACCCAGGAGGAAGGGCAAATCTGCTGACTTGCTGTAGCACAAATGGAGAAAAAGTCAGAGTTGTTCCCTGAACTCTGATGCCGCCTTCTGATTTACTGGAGCTGCGGTGGAGGGGAATGGCACCAATTTCAAACTGTACCCTTTCTTAGCAGTCCACAGGGACTCCAGCGGTCACTGGGGGGGAGCGGAGGACAGTGATTCAGCTTCTGCTGCCCTAATGACCCCATCTGCTTTGCTCCTTGTTGCTCTATACTGAATGCGTTGGGTTGCCGACTCGCTGGAGCCAAAAAAAAAAGAAAATCAGAATTTGTTCCTGCTTCCCCGATGCCACCTCAGTTCCTGGAGCTGTGGTGGAGGAATGGCACCAGTTTCAAACTGCACCTTTTGTTAATAGGCCAGGGGGGTCTCTGGTCATTGGGGGGGGGCAGCAATTCAGCTACTGCTGCCCTTCTCTTTGCACATCTCATATGGGATACAGGCTCCATGACTTACACATCTTTGCAGGGAATGCCTGCACATGACAGCATCACCATTTAACAGTCACTGATGAAGCTCTATACAGTAGTATCAACTGCAGTAAAAGTCAAGTGCTGAAGTTTTTTGAATATGTAAGCCAAAATGACAACACTGCAGAAGTTCACTGAGTAGTGTCCACAATAATCTCAAGAGTAAGAACCTAAGTAATGTTAGACCCAGTTGCCAGCTAGTACTGTACCACCCATCTAAAATTCCCAAGGCTGTTTAAAACAGTTGAAAACTTCAATGAAAACAAGCACTGTTCAATGCCAATCACTGGGAAGAGGTAAGGGTCACATGAGGCTGGCAGGCAAACACTGTCAAGACTCGAGAAAACGAGACTTGAATCGGGCAGCCAGAACGGACACTGAGTGATGGGCAAACAACACTGCAGTCCAGTAGTCTGGATCAGTGAGCAGAATGGGTATTAGAAGCCAGGCAAACACTGGTGGCACCTGCAGCAGCACAAAGTTGAACTAGGCAGTTGGAGTGACAAGCAGGCACAGCAGGACAGGAGTTAAGAGGTACTGTAGGTTCAGCACACACAACCAGGTACCAGCAATGACAGCAACAGTCCCCCATGTAAAAGTTCTTGTGTTTTGGCCCAACTGAGGTGTTTTGGCCGAACTGAGGTCTGTTCATCTCTTTGGATGGGGACCAGAAGAAAGCCACTAAGCAGTGACAACCATTGATGTCTGTTCCCTCTCTAGAGAGACAAGAAGAGAGCCACTGATGATGGTATGAAAGAAAGCGTCCAACACCAGTCTGTCCCTCTTTCTGGAGGAGGATGGGAAGAGAGCTGCCAAGCAGCAGCAACCACTGATGTCTGTCCCCCTCTCCAGAGAGGGACAAGAAGAGAGCAACAGAGTGACAGTGGCCATTGCCATCTGTCACCCTTTCTGAAGGAAGATGAGGGAACAGCTGCTAAATAGTGGCAGGCAGTGATGTCTGCTCCTCCCTGAAGGGGATGAGAGAAGAGCTGCCAATGACACTATGAATGAAAGACTGTTCAGTAAGCTACAGAAGAGAGCTGCCAATGGTGACTTAGAAGACAGATGGCTCAATTTGCAGTCATGGAGTGCCACTGAAACACCATGTCAGAAAGTGAACTTCAGTGAGCAATCGGTGAGCTGCCAACTGCAGCATGCAAGAAATCACACTCACTGGGCAGGGGTAGGACAGAGATGAACAGTGTAACACCACTGGCTTGGTGAAAACACGTCAGCAGAAATGGCTAGTTCTGCACAGGAGTAGGCGCAGCTCAGCCTACTTTAAAGTGTACATGTAAATCCAAACCTGCATCATTGACCAGGGCCAGGACCATTGGCTGTGGAGGAGGCTCATTTACACATTTCTCACACATCACTGGCTCTACAGCAGCCTTTCTGTCCTTCAGATGCTCCCAATATGTTTGTTTGCATTCTGTAAGCAAACATATAAACAATAGTCTCTCCAAGAGCTGAGGTGTAGTGATATAGCAGTATAAGAAAGCCTGCTCTGTACCTACTTGTGCTGCACCTGTCTCTGAAGATAAATGGTGAGCATTGGTCCCCACAGTGCTGTCACACCTTCACCTTTCACCAACATTAAATCTGTCACTGTGGAGGGACACCTGTATCTTGCCTGACCCTGTGGCTAGAGAGCACCAGTTAACACAGCACTGTGAGTCCCTCAGCTTTCAGCACATTAAATTCATCACAATATGAGGAAAACACAGGTTATTCACCCGTAACAGTAGTTCTAGGAGTGGTATATGATGTTCATCCACACGGACCCACCCAACCTCCCCAGCTTCGGTGCATAGACACTGCTTCCAGCAGGCAAGATCTGGTGTCATGAGGCGGACCCAAAGGATTTACCACCTGGGTGGGTGGGAGGATTCAGCCTGAAGACTTTCCGGCAAGATTTAGAGGGAAAGGACACTGCCAGAAGTGTGGATGAACATCATATACCACTCCTAGAACTACTGTTACAGGTGAGTAACCTGTGTTTCTAGGATATGGTTATGATGTTCGGTCCACACTTCTGGCACACTCCTAGCAGTTCTCTGGGAGGAGGGAGGCAAGGTGCACACGCCCTACTTAGGAAATAAAGATTGTAGAACTGAGGCCTCAAAACCAGCATCCTGGTGTGACTTGAGGTCAATGTGGTAATGGGAAATGAAGATGTGTGCTGACTTCCAGGTAGCAACCCAGCAGATTTCCTGGTTAGGGACGTCCCTAGAAGCAGCCACCGACCCAGCGGTATGGTGGGTGGAATGAGCCCTAAGCCCTCCGGAAGGCTCCCTACGTGCCAACCTATAGCAGAGTCAATGCAGGAAGTGATCCACCTTCCAGTCATCCAATTGGCTGCAGGTCTGCCAGGTGCAGCTTCAGCATAGGTGATAAACACCTGGCGAACCTCTACCCAAACTCCAGCCATGTGCTCTTTGTAGCAAGAGAGCATTCGCCTCGGGTCCAGAATATGGAGCATGTGTTCAGCCTCCAAGGTGTGATTTGGGAAGAACACCAGAAGTCATCACCTTGTTCAGCTGAAACTCCGACACAACCTTCGGGAGGAACTTCAGGTTGGGGCACAGGGCAACTTTGTCCCTGTGGAAGACCAGATAAGAAGACTCCACGAGTGCCTGGCACTCACTGATCCTTCTGACTGAGCGTGATAGCCACCAGGAAGGCTATCTTCCACGACAGGTGAGACATATCACACCAGTGCATCGGGTTTGAATGGCTTGCCCATGAGCTTTGCCAAAATCAGCAAAAGTCCTATGGTGGTGGTGGTTCACGCGGTGGTGGGAAAATGTGACCAAGACCTTTGAAGAAGCACCAGACCACTTTCTCCTGTGCCACCGACTGCTGACTGGCCCACACCGGTAGGCAGAGATGGCTGCCAGGTGCACCTTAAGGGTCGACGACAAGTCCCCTTGGAAGAAAGACCACAGGTAGTCAAAATGCTTGCCACTGGACAGGTCGAAGGGTCCAAGCCTGCCCTGACACCAAATGGAGAATCTCTTCCATTTGAAGGCATAGCATTTTCTGGTCGATCCTTCTAGAGCGCCTCCATGACAGTGAGGACATCTTGGAGAGCCCAATGCCTGGAACTCTAGCCACTCAGGAACCAGGCTGTCAGGTGCAGGGATTGAAGGTCTGGGTGGAGAACCTTCCCTGACTGAGAGCAGGTCCAGGCACATGGGAAGATGCCTCAGGAGCCTGTTGCTGAGGCTGAGGAGATCAGGGTACCAAAACTGGCGGGGCCAGTCAGAGCACCAGGATCACCTGTGCCTTGTCCCTCCCTGCCCTTGGTAAGACCCTGTGGATCAAGGGAAGTGGAGTGAAGGCACAGAAGAGACCTGGGGTCCAAGGCTTGAGAAGGCATCCCCTGCAGCATTCCCTGCTGAGGGGTGGGCCAAAACAGCTTCAGCTTTGCATTATCCCTGGAGGTGAACAGGTCCACCTGAGGGGTGCCCCACTGGGAGAACAGACTTTAAACTACCTCTGGATGGAGAGACCACTCGTGAGACACCTCGCCCACCCAGCTGACGGTGGCTGCCAGCTGATTGGAGGCTTCTGCCACATGGTTATCTAGGAGATCCACCTCCAGGGTGCGCGAGAGTCCAAATGTGGAGGGCTTCCTTGCACAAGGGCAGGGAGTGCATTCCACCTTGTTTGTTGAGGTGGTACATGGTTTTGGTATTGTCTGTCTGGACTTGGACACTTGACCCCGAACAAACAGAGTGAAGGCAGTCAGTGCCAAGCTGGACTGCTCAAGAGCTCCAACAGGTTGATATAGCTCGGGACTCCTGGGGTCCAGAGCCCATGGACTCTGTGTTCCCTAGATAGGCACCCCAGCCCATGAGAGAAGCATCAGTCATCAGGATGACTGTGGGCTCAGGGCAGACAAATGGGATCCCTTCCTGCAGATGCTCTGGGACAAGCCACCACTAGAAGGCATCCCACATCCTCTGGATCACAGTGACCAGCTAGTCAAGTAACCTTTGTGCTGAGACCACTGACTGGCCAGCTTTCACTGCAGGAGTGCATATGCCAATGAGCCCATCAGACCATGCTGGTGCAGGCTGCCATGTAACAACCCAGAAGGTGGGAAGTCCCAGGCAGGTGCAAGTGCCCAACCAGAAATGACTGGGCAAAGGAGGAGAGAACCCCGCCTTGTCTGCCAGGGCCGAGTTCTGGCTCAGCAGAGTCAAGCTCTGCTATGAGCTGATACCCTGTGAGGGCATGAGTTCCGACTTGGCCCTGTTAACCAGGAGGCCAAGGTCGATGCAGGTCTGGAGGGCCAGGTCCATAGACCGCTCCACCTATTGTTTGGAGGGATCTGCTATCAGCCAATCATCCAAGGTAGGGGTACACCCGGACCCCTTAACGTCTCAAGTAAGCTGCCACCACTGCTATGCATTTGGTGAAGTCCCTGGGGGCCAAGGAGAGGTTGAAAGGCATGGCTTGGAACTCATAAAGGGTTCCCTCGGCTCTGAAGTGGAGGAACCTTCAGTAGGATGGACAGATCGGGATGTGAAAGAACATGTCCTAAGGATCCAGAAAGCAAAACCACGTTGTGCTCCAGAGATGGTATGATCTGGGACAGGGTTACCATCCTGAAGGTGCGGGACCTGAGGAATTGGTTCAGGTCGTGAAGATCTAGAATGGGGTGCCAGCCCCCCGTCCGCTTTGATACCAGGAAGTACCTGGAAACAAACCCTGGGTGTTCTGGAGGATCCACAACTTTGACCCTGACCTCCTTTCAGAGGAGCTGGGCTATGTCGTCTCAAAGACCCTTCAAGCAATGGGATTGCAGTGTATACAGTAAACTGTTATTGGCAGGTCAGTGGGCAGGCAGCCATGGTGGTGAGAGGAGGGCTGTGCTGCTCAATGACCAGCGGGACATGCTGTGGCAGGAGCAGGGTGGGATGTGGGTATCGGAAAGGGTGAGGGAATGGTGAAGGAATGGGAATTCCACTACACTATGGAAACTGGGATTTGTTTTTTATTCTAATGGGATTAGGGACCAGGAAGGGGGGAGGGACCACTACACTATGGAAACTGGGATTTTTGAAGTATTATAATGGGATCAGAGACCGGGAAGGGACCACTACACTGTGGAAAGGGGATTATTTTTATTATAACAGGATTGGGACCGGGAGGGAAGGACACTTACTACGGAAACAGGGGTTTTTTTTTTTTTTTTTTATACTGACAGGGATCATGTACTGGGGGAGGCTGCAGTACCTCTGCCACATGCCAGGGTTTGCGAGGGAGTACCGCCCAGGTTTTACAAGCGGTAATTTTCTCCATGCAATGGCCTTTGGAACAGGCCACTCGTGGGCAAAGATTGTAGATGATGGGATTGCGGGGCTATCACGGTCCCCTCTCACTCATTTGAGTTGCAGCCCCTCTTTACTTTGCCTGGGGGCAAACTGGGCTTTGTGGTCACAGGCTAAAGCCCAGTTCCCTGGAGCAAACTGGGTTTGCGCCCGGACAAAGCTTTGTGAATCCTGTCCCAGGTATTATTTGAAGCACTGGGGTGTCCGTTCTGTAATCTGTTTGCTGCTGCTTGATTTGTTTGTTAAATGTAGACATACAGAAATAGATAAGTTGGCGTATTGGTCCTTGTAAGAACAGATCCAGAAACAAACGGTTCAATAACTTTTATTAACATACTAACATACTATTTGCCAGCAGATTAGGCCTTACGGTCTATCGAGTCTGCTCAAACCTTAGATACTTAGCTGGGTGCCGAGACCCTCCCATCCCTTGTGCTCCAGAAACCCCTATCATCCATCCCAACCCCCCTGGGACAGGCCATCATCTGATACATCCACTTTCTGTGTCTGTCCCACCCTCTCTTGAAGCCCTCCACTGTGGATCTCTGAACCAGCTCACCAGGCAGTGCATTCCAAGGGTCCACCACCCTCTCAGTGAAAACCTCCTCCTCTTTCCCCCTCACCTTCCACCTTCAAACCATGCCTCTGGTGATACCTCCTGCTTTAGTCTAAAGATCCCCTCCATGTTTACCCTATTTATTCCCTTGAGGTACTTGAAGACCTCAATCATGTCCCCCCTGTCTCTCCTCTCCTCTCCTCCAATAAAAATAGGCAGAGCTCCTCAAGTCTGTCCTTACACGTCAAATCCCCTAGCCCTCATATCATCTTTGTTGCCCTCCTCTGTACCCTCTCCAGGAGCTGTGTGTCCCTCTTCAAGTGTGGTCTCCAGTACTGTACACAGTACTCAAGGTGTGGTCTAACCAGTCCATTGTACACGGCAGAATCACTTCCTTGCTCCTAGAGGTGATCCCCTACGATGCATCCCAACATCCTGTTTGCCTTGCTAGCCGCTCTCCTGCACTGCTCAGAGTTATTCATACATGCATCCACCATGACCCCTAGGTCTTTTTCCCCTATTGAGGCCTCCAGCACCTCCCCTCCCAGGGTGTACCTGTGTTTAGGGTTTCCCCGACCAAGATGCAACACCTTGCACTTGGTGATATTGAAATTTAATTTCCATGTGTGAGACCAGCTTTCCAGGGTGTCCAGGTCCCCTTGCAGGGCCAACCTCCCCTCCTCTCCCTCAACTACTGCTCCCACCTTGGAGTCATCCATGAAGAGACTCATTTCACACCCTATACCCTCCCTGATGTCCGATATGTATGCATTAAACAGGATCGGACCCAGGACCGAGCCCTGTGGTACCCCACTACCAACCTTTCTTGGGTTCGAGAGCTCCCCACAGACCACTACTCTCTGAGTACGTCCAGCTAGCCAGTTTTCAATCCATCTGACCATCAAAGGGCCTACTCCTAACCCCATCAGTTTCTCCACCAGACCATTGTGGGGGACAGAGTCAAACGCCTTGCTGAAGTCCAAGAATAATACATCCACAGGCTTACCCCTGTCCAGTTCTGATGTTACCCATTCATAGAACTCCACAAGGTTGGTTTGACATGATCTACCTGGCACAAACCCATGTTGCCGACTATCCAGACCTCCCACCTCCTCCAAGTACACCCCCAATCGTTCCTTTAGTATACTCTCCATTAATTTTCCCACCACTGAGGTCAAACTGATGGGTCTATAGTTACCTGGTACTTCCCTCGACCCCCCTTCATGGATTGGTACCACATGTGCCTCTCGCCAATCCCTAGGTACCCTCCCTGTCTCAAGTGACCTGCTGAAACGCTCCACCAGGGGTGCAACCAATATGTCCCCAACCAACACAGAAGTTACAAAAAGAAAAGAATGTCTGAAAGCTTAGACATTGTTTTCTTTTTGTAACATCAATGTTGGTCCAATAAAAGGTATCAAACCATTTGCTTCTGGATTTGTTACATGTATTCATTTTTGACATTACAGTGAGCAATAAGACTCTTAACTTTAGCAAATAAATTTGCCTCAGAGTCTCACTGAGACCATACGAGTGTGTAGTGCTTTTCTGACTGTTTGAGTTCTTCAGTCTGTGCCGTGCCTCACAGTCATTTCCTCATGGACCCTTCAATATTTAACTGCACCACCCACACTGCACTTGACCATGTGGATAAACAGTGGCTACAGTCTCCAGTGCTTTCAACCCCCAGCCACTCATCAGCCCTAACGTCATGACAGCAGAAGGAAGCCTGCACTGTACCTGCCCACACTGTGCATTCATGCATGATATTTGTTCTGTGCTGTACCTGCACCACACTGCACCTGCTCCAAGCTGTACCTGCTGCATATTGTACATGTTCCATGTTGTGCCTGCCCCACATTGTACCTGCTCCATACTGTACCAGCTCCACACTGTACATGGCACACACTGTACCTGCCCCATACTGTACCTGCCCCAGTGTACATGGTGCACACTGTACCTGCCCCACACTGCACCTGCTGCATGTTGTACATGTTCCATGTTGTGCCTGCCCCACATTGTACCTGCTCCATACTGTACCAGCTCCACACTGTACTTGGCACACACTGTACCTGCCCCATACTGTACCTGCCCCAGTGTACATGGCGCACACTGTACCTGCCCCACACTGCACCTGCTGCATGTTGTACATGTTCCATGTTGTGCCTGCCCCACATTGTACCTGCTCCATACTGTACCAGCCCCACACTGTACTTGGCACACTGTACCTGCCCCATACTGTGCTTGCCCCACACTGTACCTAGTACACACTGACACTGTACCTGCCCTACACTGCACCTGCTGCATGTTGTACATGTTCCATGTTGTGCCTGCCCCACATTGTACTTGCTCCATACTATACCAGCCCTACACTGTACTTGGCACACACTGTACCTGCCCCATACTGTGCTTGCCCCACACTGTACCTGCCCCACAATGTACATGGTGCACAGTGCACCAGCCCTACTCTCTGTACTTTGCACACACTTTCTCTACCCCATACCATACCTGCCCACACTGTACCTGGCACACACTGTACCTGCCCATACTATACCTGCCCACACTGTACCTGGCACATTGTACTGCCCATACTATACCTGCCCACACTGTACCTGGCACACACTGTACCTGCCCATACTATACCTGCCCACACTGTACCTGGCACACATTGTAACGCTCCATACTATACTTCTGCCACATTGTACCTGGCACATGCACTGTACCTGCCCATACTATACCTGCCCACACTGTATCTAGCACACATTGTACCTGGCGCACACTGTATCTCCCCATATTATGCCTGCTCAGTGCTGTACCTTATCCATGTTTTACCTACCCCACATTGTACCTGGCATGCACTCTACCTGCCTAATGCTGTACCTACCCCACACTGTAGCTGCCCCATGCTGTTACTGGCCTATACAGTACCTGACACATGGTGTACCTGCTCCACACTGTACCTACTCATTGCTGTACTTACTCCACACCCAATCTGCCCCACCATGTACCAGCCCCACATTTTACCAGTCTCACACTACCTGCTCCATTTTGTTCCTGCCCCAACTACGTTTGCCATGCTGTACCTGCCCCATGCAATACCAGCCCTATGTCTCAGACTGTACTTGCACCATGCTCTACCTACCACCTATAGCGCCTGTCCCGCACTGTGTCTGCCCTGTACAGAAACATATAACGCGTCAGCAAAAATGGACCGCCTGGCCCACTCAGTCTGCCCAGATGGCTGCTGCACAGGAGGTATATGCTGTGAACTAACTGACAGTATCAGTGGGGCCCTGCAATGCAGAAACCCCAACAGATGGCAGTACAGGCTGCACAAATAAGACTGGAAGTATAGGTTATATCATATCTGAAAATGATGCCCGTACTACCTGCATGTTGATGGTGCCCTGGCCAGGGACTATGACTGCTACAGTCGATGACAGGCCTGGACCCATCGATGATGGCAACATACTATCCATAGTAGGAATAGAAGTGTCTAGACCAAGTCCCGACCTTGGTGTCTGGTTGTCGATGGGGGAAGGGGGGGGCTGGCATCACCTCTGCCAAGGCAGATGATGACGAAGAAGTCTCCACAGACCCTAACTGGTCTGCAACAACCCTCCCTCCTCCATGCCTATTCACTGATATACCCTGTGTCTATCTGCTTTGCTTGAAGCCCCCTACTGTTGTGCCTCCACCACTCACTGGCAGTCTATTCCAGGCGTCTACCACTCTTTCAGCAAAGTAGTGCTTCGCACATCCCTCTTTAACTTCCCCTTCCAGCTTCATTGCATGCCTTTTGGTCCTGGTGCTCTTCCTCCTTGAGAGAGACTCCTCCTGCATCCTCTTCACCCCATGAGGTACTTGTAGGTCACCATCACATCCTTTTCACGCTCCTCTCTTTCAAGGTGTACATGTTGAGATCCTCAGTCTCTCCTCATAGGGCTTTTGGTGCAACCCCTGCATGATTTTAGTTGCCCTCTGGACTACCTCCACCCTGCTTATGTCCTTTCTGAGGTGCAGTCTCCAGAACCAAACACAATACTCCAAGTGGGGTCTCACCAGTAAGCGATACAGTGGCAACATCACCTCCCTCCTCCAATGCATCCCAGAACCACACTATCCTTACCCACTGCTTTGTCACACTGCTCTGCCACTTTGAGGTCATCAGATATGACAACCCAAGGTTCCTTTCCTGCTTAGTGATTGACAGTACCCCCCATCCTGTACTCAGGTTCTGGGTTCCTTCGCCCTCAGCGCATAATTTTGAACTTTTTAGCCTTGAACCCCAACAGCTATGTTCCTGACCACTCCTTGAGTTTCCCCAAGATCTCTATGCATTCTTTCAACCCCCTCCTGATTGTCCACCCTATCACAGATGTTGGTATCATCTGCAAAATGGCATCCTTCCCTTCCAGTTCATCAGTAATGTCATATATGAAGATATTGATGAGGACCGGTCCTAGTACTGAACTCTGTGGTACTCCGCTGGTTACTCTTTCATCCCTAGAATGAATGCCATTAAAAGCCACCCTCTGTCACCTATCAGTTACTTCCTTTTTATTGGCATTAAGCTCAGACTCCCTTCCCCTTTATTTTTTTAAATTGATAGCACCAATGTGTTTAGTATATCAATAAATTTTGATATCTTCTTTTGTGACAAGCAAGACAGCTCTTTGTAAGAAAAACTCCACAAGACATCAACAAAAATAGTGGCATTTGTTGATGTTTGCACGCTTTTACCAAACCTTCCTGACACCGTACCAGCAAGACCTGGGAAAATGTACTCATGTACAAAAAGGCTCCTGAGGGAGACTCACTGGGAGACAGCAGGAGGTATTAACATGGAGGGATGCATGTCTCCATCTTTTGTACCAATTTTTCAGTGCTGCACAGGGACTTGCAAGTGACAGTATGTTGCATAAACACTAATTACAGAGATAAGGGAAACAGACAAACATGTAAATGGGCTCAGGCTGGGCAAAGTCATAGTAATAGACAGGCAATATTAAGAAGTCACAGTACAGGGGTGTAAGAGGGACTGACAGTGGTGTGATGCAAGGGTGTGTTAGTGTGACAGGGAGTTACAGCAATGTGATGTGCATACGTGTGTGACAGAATGAGTGATACCAGTGTGATGTCACAATGTATGGGCTTATGAGGGGGTTTGGAAGCAGTTTGATGTTACAGCGTGTGAGCATATAAGGAGTGACAGCATTGTGATGTAGCAGCACATTGGTGTTAGAGACACAAGTGGGATGCCACAATAAGTGTATCATAGTATGATGTCACAGATTGTGGGTGTGAGTGTAGCAGCAGTGTGTCATCACAGCACACTGGTGCAACAGTAGTGTGGTGTGAGTGTGATACCAGTGTGATGTCAAAAGGGTGACCATGTGAGGGAGTGACAGCAGTGTGATGTCACTGTGTGTGTGTGTGTGTGTGTATGTGTGTGTGTAAGAGGGAGTGACAGCAGCATGATGTCACTGTGTGTGTGAGGAGGGTAACAGCAGTGTGATGTCAGTGTGTGTGTTGTAGAGGGAGTGACAGCAGTGTGATGTCAGTGTGTGTGTATGAGAGGAGTGACAGCAGTGTGATGTCACAGTGTGTGCATGTGTGTGTGTGTGTGTGTGTGTGTAAGAGGGAGTGACAGCAGTGTGATGTCACTGTGTGTGTGTGTGTGTGTGTGTGTGTAGAGGGAGTGACAGCAGTGTGATGTCACAGTGTGTGTGTGTGTGTGTGTGTGTAAGAGGGAGTGTCAGCAGCATGATGTCACAGTATGTGTGTGTGTGTACAGTGTAAGAGGGAGTGACAGCAGCATGATGTCATTCTGTGTGTGTGTAAGAGGGAGTAACAGCAGTGTGATGTCATCGTGTATGTGTGTGTGTAAGAGGGAGTGACAGCAGTGTGATGTCACAGTGTATGTGTGTGTGTAAGAGGGAGTGACAGCAGTGTGATGTCACAGTGTGTGTGTGTGTGTGTGTGTGTGTGTGTGTAAGAGGGAGTGACAGCAGTGTAATGTCACAGTGTGTGTGTGTGTGTGTAAGAGGGAGTGAGAGCAGCATGATGTCACTCTGTGTGTGTGTCTGTGTGTGTGTAAGAGGGAGTAACAGCAGTGTGATGTCACAGTGTATGTGTGTGTGTAAGAGGGAGTGACAGCAGTGTGATGTCACAGTGTGTGTGTGTGTGTGTGTGTGTGTGTGTGTGTAGAGGGAGTGACAGCAGTGTAATGTCACAGTGTGTGTGTGTGTGTGTGTGTGTGTAAGAGGGAGTGAGAGCAGCATGATGTCACTATGTGTGTGTGTGTGTGTGTCTGTGCGTGTGTAAGAGGGAGTAACAGCAGTGTGATGTCACAGTGTGTGTGTAAGAGAGAGTGGCAGCAGTGTGATGTCACAGTGTGTGTGTGTGTGTGTGTGTGTGTGTGTGTGTGTGTGTCTGTAAGAGGAAGTGACAGCACTGTGGGTGCCTTTGGAGGACTGCTGTATCCCACTGTCGCCAGCACCCTGCACAGGCAGGGATCCACTGGGTGCCTGGCACAAGCATCTGACTGGATGCCCATAGTCGAGGACAGCACACCCACTCCTATCTCCCCTTATCCCAATACACAACTCCTCAATAATGGAGCACAGCAGTCAGGGACTGTGGATACCTTACCTCCTTGTGCAGACTAGTATTACGGTGTGCAGAGCCAGCCCAGCTACCTATGTGGTCTGTGTGAACTATGTTCCCTAAAAACAAGCTGATAAAATAGATGAAGCATATTGAAACAATTACTGTCAAATAAATATTTCTGCACCCAGAGTAAAACAAAAGAGCAATGGATTACAGCCTGTAATCTTAAAAAATGTCTGTACCTACGTGTAAATTATGAACAACTATCATTTTAACAAAATAAATGTTTTATTTTTAACTACAACTTGATTATGCACCCTCAGCTATCTTCTTAAATGTTCATGCACCAAAGTGGGTAGATGATCAAGAGAGCACTGTAACTAGCTATTGAACACTTTATGTCTAGAAACAGACCAGGTTTGTTTCAGGATTCATTTACAGGAGAACTGCAGTCAAAATTTACAAAACAAATTGTGCAGTGTTTTGGGTGTGTGTGTGTGTGTGTGTGTGTGTGTATGTAGTCCTGCAGTTAGGAGTCTTTTTCTGATTTGCCCACTTGTTTTATGGGCCCTGGGTATCTCCATCTCTGTCTGTTTTATTGCCTTTTTTCCATAATGCCTCCTGTCCCATGTGACAGTAAAACATCTGAGAAAACTGATTCAGTGAGTGTTTACTTACTTTTCACTCTGCAGCAGCACATTGGTATTAACAGCCTGTTATTCTGTCCTCGAAAAAAAAACTAATCCAGTCTTTTTGTTTTCAAGGTGTATATATGTCCAGTTCTAGCCAGCTGGAGTGAATGTTTTGTTTTATAGCTTTTCATCAAAACACACACACACACACACGACCCACTAGTGCAGCAGTAGCACTACCACTTGCAATGGCAACAAATCGGGTTTGAATACAAACTCAGGCAGTCAGAGGGCCGGCCGAGGGGGGAGGGATGTGCATCCGATGGACTGCTCTCCCCCTCCAGGGAGGGAGGGAGGGAGGGTCTCAAAGCATGGCAATATTCTGACCCCTGACAATGACTAGGGGTGGGTGAGCCAGGGACTGAAGCAGAGGCTGGGACTGATGTAAGTGGTTGACACGGGCGTGAGAGCATGTCCAATACACCAGGACATCACTGCATGTCCACGCCACCAGAGATGTAAAGCACACAAGCCAAAAATCCCTTGAGGCAGTGCAGCATGAATCTCCCACGCCAGCTCTGTTCCCGCATTGAAAAAATGCCAAGCCTAAGACTCAGACAGGACTATAAGGTTGAGCTCGGTCTCTCCTCTCGGGAAGCCCTGCTATGAGGGGTAAGTCATGGGTCACCCACCTGGGACATTTGTAGTAATAAGACATAGCTGGGTGTTGGTAGTACTGAGATACCCGCACACCCAGAAGTGTAGTTAGGCACGAGACCGCAGGTCGAGTACCTTCAGCCTCTGGGTGTGCAGGTATCTCAGCACTACCAACACTCAGCCATGTCTTATTGCTTATATAAAATGTGTCCATAGGCAACTTTGAAAAAAAAAAAAATTCTAAAACTTTTCATAGTCACAATAAATATACTAAAATGTTGCTAAATAATGTAAAATAGTCCTTCCACAGATGTTTTTCACCTGTCAGTCATATGTCTTTCTTCACACTCAATACATTGTGTGACTGTTTACCATGGAATAGAAGAATTCAAAGCTCTGCATTATTCCAGTAGAAAAATGCCTCCCCCCCCCACACACACACACACACAGACGCACAGAATGGTAACATGGAATACATAATTCAACATTCTTCAGAGCTCAACTGTTATACAAAGAAAGACACACACACACACAGCCCTGAAGTGGAGCCAGAACCTCAATTTTATCTGTTGCCAAGTAAGTAGCAGGGAGTTCTCTGTCAAAGCTGTAGGGATAGGAGGGAGATTTTTCATGGTCATCAGAGAAACACCAGCAATAGAAACTCTGAATAGTACTTGATTTTTCAAATTTGTGTATGTGTGTAAGGGGGGCTCATGAGTGTAAATAATATTACATTTTTTACTTACTTTATTTTATTTAATGGTCTTTTTTATGGCCTAGTTGAAGTTTTTTTATATATGGGTAAAGGCTGCAGCCATGTTTGTGATGGAAACTAAGTAATACGTGGCTTACGAATTCTGTGATTTGCCCTGGTTGGCAGTGACTTGTTTTAGCCAGTGGTGGCACTCTCTTACTGCAAGGGCTAGAACCAAGCCTCAGTCAATCAGGACACAGAGATTTCTTTGCCCTTTTTATATAACCCTTTGAAGCCTAACAACTGATAAATATATTGTTTTAGCATAGTGCATAATGGCCTAACAATGTATTTATCACTTGCCGCTTTTTTTTCGTGCAATTTGTATCTCAATATCATGTCCTCTACACATGGCTAGATTGCATAGTTTTCAGTTATAGCTACTACCACTGTAAAGTATATAGTCTACCAACGCGGGTTGCACATTCCTGTCAACCCATGTTCTAAAATGATGTATGACGTATGGGCTGGTACTTACGAGCTACGATAACATGGCATGGTGGAATATCAAATGCACAGATGTGTCAGTGCTATTCTGAAAAGTGCTTAAGCCAAAAGGCACCTTTAACATGAAAATGGCTAAGCTTCATAGGGCTAAAGGTAGACTGCCGGTGGGGGATTGGGGTTGTGTGTCTGAGGAAGATATGGGGTAAATCCTGCCCCAACAGAATGGAAAACACACACACAGCCATAAAGTGCAGAAATCACCCAGGTCATCAGTGCTACAATTAGTAATGACTCTAGATTCTTTCTTAAAGAACAGCCCACACTAGTATCCCTCAGGTGTTTTCCAAACTGTGAATATAGCCTTTATTAGTGCTCACTAGATAAGGAGAAGCACTTTGTGATTTGAAACAGTAAGCCAGCCGTTATTGAATTAATGGTCTTAGTGGCATCACTATCACATGGGACAGGAGGCACTGTAGAAAACAGAAATGCAATAAAACAAACAGACATGGAGATCCCCATGGGCCATAAAACATGCAGGCAAATTTAGAAAAATCTCCTGACAGAAACAAAGGAAAGAGCACACTAGGACTACAGACACAAATCAAAATGCTCTGTACAAATATTTTTTTGTAAGTTTTGACTGTAGTTCCCTGTCAATATTGATTAACTGAGGACCACTAAATAAAATCTAGTTAGCACTGCCTGAGGCAGATGTTTTTAGATTTGAGAAGATACATTACGTATCAATGCATTAAATATTAATTTCTTTCAAGAACAAACTTTTCTTCATATTGAAAGCAGCTACAAGAAGCAATAGATTTATTTAAAGGATTCATAAACGGGGGTGCCGAATATGGAAAACTAACCCACAGCACTACATGTTAGTGGCATACCTACAAAACGCTGTGCTCTTTTTTCCTCTAAATGCTTTTAGTCCACAGTCACTAGGGTCTGAAAGGTCTCGGATAAAGAGTAAACAAACTCCCCTGCTCCATATTCTTTAAACCTGCACTTCTGTAGCGTCACCAGATGGCAACTACCATGTATACCACGATGCGTCAGTGGAGCGACAGTGCTCTGGAGTGTTAATGCAGGCTATATTGGGGCCTTGTTAATTACATTTTAAAATATCATTAAAAAAAGCAGTTTTGCATCAAATCCTTTACTGTGCAGGTGTAAAAAGATTGTCATCTTATGAAGCTACAGGAGTGGCAGGTTTAAATACGGAGCAGGGTTTTGTTTACCTTTTACCAAGACCTTCAGACCCTAGAAATTGTGGATTAAAAGCATTTAGGGAAAAACGAGCTCAGTGTTTTGCAGCAAACCACTAACCTGGAGTGCTGTGGTTTTTACTGTCCAGATTTATACTCCCGTCTATGAGTTGTTTAACAATTTATGCAGACCAATACATGTTGCAGAAAACAATTAAAGATTTACTCTGGAACACTGGGGATGTATACTACACCCCCTCCTAATTTCCCTGCAATCTTTGCAAAATAGTCTTTGCAGTCTGAGGTTACATTTCCTGCAATTTTCCAGTTGTCCAACATTGTTAACACACAGGTAACACGAGCATGCTCTGAGCTTAGGGTGCTCACATTTGTTGCACTCAGCAAAACTGGCAGATCACATTTTAAATATTTAAAAGGTTTCAGATTTAGATGACATTCAGATACTTGTTTTGACTAACAAGGGTTGAGGATTTAAAGAGCTAGTGGTGCCAAAAAAGCTGGCAAAAATGTCATAATTGTTTTAAAGCAGTTACTTTTATTTCTGAAGTATTTTTCTTTTTCATTTACTCATTAGAATGTTTTCAACCTGACAGTATTAGATATGATGTAAAGAGCAACCTGTTACATGGAGACTGACATATCTAAGTTCTGTTCCTTTTCATACCTCATCAGCATTGTGACATCACAAGTGACTAATCTGGCAGAAAGTGATTGGTTCTTCATGGCCTGTTGTAATGTTACAGACTATAAGGTCATAAGCTGATCATATATGAGGAGTAGAAGTAGATATGTCAGTCTCAAAGTAGAGTGCTGTTCCACACATCACACCAAGTACTGTCAGACACACTAGGGACCGGGATCCAGGATACCTCTTCCTCAATGACCCCCAAGGGCTTCGGTGGCAAGATGGGCTATGGTGGGAGGGAGGAAGGAACATTGAGAAGGAGAGAACCCCAGTTGGAAACAAAGAGTCATTATTAGCCACTGGAGTCACCAGAGAGGGATACTACCCCAGGCCTCCAGAACAACAGAACAGAACAACTGCATCTCCAGGGCAAAAGTCCTAATCCATGCAGAGGAACCTAGTGAGAAGGTCCACTTTTATGGAAGTGACCGGAGTGGGGAAGAACGACAAAAAGCAAGAACAGGAAGACAATCATAAGGATGGGACTCCATAGTTAAGAGGGATGGGATGGCTGGTTGAGCTCCTGGAGCCTGGTTGAAGGAAGGTCATTTGCCTTTCTGGTAAAATGACAGAAAAGATCCTGCTTCAGACCTTGACTGGGGAAGGGGGGCAGATGTGATCTACCTTGGAGCCAACAGTCCAGTGGGATGATGTAGATGTAAAGTTCTAGGGACAAGCTCAAGGAATCTGTAGACTCGGTAGCCTTCTCAGAACTCCCATGTACAAGTCAGGCTAGAAAGGTAAATATCTTAGATTCAATACATGACAGAATGGATGGTGTAGGGAACAGGGGTTTGTGTTTGTAGGGGACTGAGGAACCATTTGAGAAGATGATGCCCTATATTTGATGGCCAGCCTGCATCTGAGCAAAGGGGGAACCATGATGTTAGAGAAGAAGCTGGAGAATTTCATTAGTCAGAATTAAAACTAGATGGGGGGGGGGCACTGTTGAGCCCGAGCTAGATGGTGGTTAAGAGTAGAAGCCTTCTTCAAAATCTTTAAATCAAGCAAAATTAAGCTACTTTATTGGGCGATCTGAAGAATTTCATGACCAAAAATCAAACTGGAATATCAGTGGATCAACTATGGGTGATCCAAAGAAAGAAAAGCTATAGCAAGAAGTAAAAATGTTTCGGGACCCCCAGTCACGCAGTCTGCCCAAGGCCGTACTGCACCTGAAGACACAGGTACTGGAGAAGAAATCTTATAAACTTTGGGCATCAAAATCAATTGCCTCATATCTACAGTGTCTGGGCTGGCAGAGAAATTCAAAACGATGACAAATAGAGTTAGAAACCTGGAAATGGAGGTTACTTTAATAAAGACGGAAGCACGGAGACTGCTGCAAAGAGTTCAAGTGACCCCTGGGCACGCTACTAAGCTCGTCGAAAACGCATCTCCACTCCAGGCTTGAGGCTTTAGAAAAATCAAGCCAGGCGGTCAGTCTCAGAACTGTGGGCATGCCTGAGGTGCAGCATGGGGGATCATCTAGGCCTCTTTGTGTATGACAGGATAGAGCAGCAATTGGGGCAACCTTTCTCTGACCACCAAATAAAAATACAAAAGCCTGCGAATGGCATTCAGAGGACATTCTGAGAATCCCGAGGCTCCCAGAACTACAGTACCGGTCCTTGATGGTGTGGAATCAAGAGACTTCATCCTGGCATTAGCACACCAGAAAAGAATACTGCTTCACAATGGTAGTCAGGTATGAATTTATCTGGACCTATATTATACCACGAGGCAAAAGAAAAAATGCTTTGCTGGCATCCAGGCCATCTTGAGGGAAGCAGGCTTACCTCATAACATGCTCTTCCCTATGTCTTTGGATCCTTCACACAGCCACAGTCTTTATTTTTCTGACTCCAGTGAGGTCCTGAAGTGGGCCCAGTGCCATACATCATCGCCAGCTTGGATGGATTCCCCAGACCAGATCGACCAGGAGGAATCGGAAGAAGGGGAGACCTGAATTTTCTGCTGTCGTGCCAGACTCCAGGTTTGCTCTAATCTGGCTAGATCCCATAGTTTGGATTTGGAATTGAAAGTACATCAATAAATAAAAGTACTATACAGTACTGTTTGTATTGAGCTGACTAGGCTCCTACATGATTCTTCCACCTTTTGGGGAACATCTTCTTGCTAATATTATTCTATTTAGAGTGGCATCTCAATCTCAGGCACCTTTAAATAAATATCATGGTTGTTTAGACAAAGCTAATTCTGTTAGGAGTTTAAGGTGTGATTTATATACTCAGGATGCCCTTTATACAAATTTTGTTATAAAGGTTGTGGTTTTCTATCTCATTACCAGGTGCTTATAAAAGTTAATAATTCAGACTTTAAACACAATTTAAAAGGATACCAGCAAGGTTCCTAAAAGTGGTTTAGCATGATACCTTCTTTTCCTTTGTACAGGATACAGAGTTTGAAATCTTTATGGACTTTTTATGTGGACTATATTATCATGCAGCTTATGGCTTTTGCAAGCAGCACCAAATGTCTAAATTTATTCATGGTTTAATATGTGTTTACTGATTCCCCCATTGGGCGTATCTAATTGAAGCAGTATTTTAAGTTCTTAACCTGCTTGTATTAAGAGGGTGGCGTCCTCCGTGGAATAATATGTTTTTATATTCAAGTCCTCATGTATTGCCTCCAGACAGAGAATTGACTGTATGTCTATTGCAATGACAAGAAACAGAAAGTTTAAAAATAAAGAATTAAAACTAGACATTGCTTGCTGGAGCCATTCAGCTCAATGATACGTAGTGAAGGGATATCCTTAGGTGGGGCTGTATATAAGGCCACATTGGTTATCATTCCCTTCCTATCCAGGCTGGGGTCCCACAGACTCAATCCTAGGTCCCATCCTGTTCTCAGTTTTCTAAACCACCCCTCCACCTGTGTCAACTTGCATATACACATGTATGTAGATGATACAGCCATCTTCACCTCTGGTCCCTCTACCCCTTCCATGGAAGAACTGCTCCAGCAGGATCTTCACAACATCCTGAGATGGTTCCTTTACAACCATCTCAAGTTAATACCACAAGTGCCCATGACCTTTGGTACCAGCCAAAAACTGGCCAGGCTCTCAAGACTTCTGGTCTTCACCATGCTGGGTGGCTCCACTCTTGAAGTGGTGTAATCATTCAAAGTACTGGTGTGTGGCTTGAAATAAAGTTTGACTTCTCAGCCCATAATGATACTATTCATGTGAAACTCTGCCCTAAGCTGGTACTCCCTACTGTAACAAAGACTACCTACCCTTGCGGTCTGCCATGAGCTGGATACCAAAATTGGTGCTTCTAGTCTTCGACTGTGCAGACATGGTCCATGGCACAGACCCCTCCACTTCCCTAGCCAGACTGGACACCCTCTGCAATGCCTTTTGTTGCTTTGCAACTAACTCTTCTCCATGTATGCACCACTGCTCCCTTTACTCCTCCCCATCCATCCTCCCTCTACCTTCACATTGCCGGTCACATAGTACTTCCTTCATCTCCAAGTACTGGTTTGGCTCCTTACTATCCTATCTCTCCTCCTCCTCTCTCAGTTTCCCTGCTTCATGTTCCCTCCACTCCAGGGACCAGCGAACCTTCTCCACTCCTCACCCCGTTCCTCTGCTGGGCAATCATCCTTTTCCTACTTCTTGCCACTACTCTGGAACCAGCTCCTCTTTTTCCTCCACCATTCCTCCTTTTTAGCCTCATTCAGGTTCCAGCTAAAGCTCCTCCCACCACCCACCTGCACCTGTTCATTGTAGGATGTTCCTCCTAGTTATTTTTGGTAACCCAGGTTTTTGGGTCCCTTAGTCCTTTGCTGATCCCTGGTACACTACATTGCTTGCCTCCGTACTGCGTTGTTGTTGAATTCACAGTTTTTCACCTGCACGTGTATTTGGACAGCATGCTTGCACTTCAATTTGTTCCAGGTTTGTACCAAAGATATATTAATTGTTTGCTCTGTTTCTGCACTTTTCACTCTGTTCCATGTAATGTACTGTTTCATGTTTTTCTATTTCCTACAGTAACCATTCGCTTAGGTGGCACCTGGAAATAAGCCTTGGCTCAGTGTTCCTCTCCTAGTTACCAATTTTCGTATAAATAAATAAATTGCTGGCTAATTATGTCCTCCAAACCTTGCTGTCCACTGATACTGCCTTACCTGTAATGTGGGAACAGGTGTCCTGTTTTGAAACCATGGCAGGATTTAAATTAAATAAACAAAAATAAAGGTACTTAAATATTTTATGTACCCCTGAGAGACCTTAAATTCCCTTCCTTTCGCTGGAATAAGAAAGTCTTCAAATACTTGGCTGGTCATAATTTGTCAGGATCTGCACATTCTAAACCTGCTAAACCTTGAACCACTCACTGAAAAGATTATCACGGTTCTTATGCCCTGGATGCATTTACCTTTAGGGTTCTTTTTCCAGAGTAGAAATCAGCCATTTGAATATCTTGCCCCACTTACTATATCCATTACAGACTCTCCTCATACAACCAGACAAAAGATATTTTAAATCTTAGGATAAATTAGTATCTTGTTTTATTTGCCATGGGGTCTCAACTCCTTTCAAATATGTGGTGTTACAATTACCAAAAATCCAAGGGTGGATTGAACCTTTCATATTTTAAGCTGTATTGGAAAACAGCTCAGTTAAGTATCGTATAATAACTAATGGGTTTTGTTTTTTCCCTTAGGAAACCCGTAGTGTAATTTACCATAATACAGTAGTGTTTATTACGGCAAACGCGCATGGGGTTTCCTTTCAGCTGCGCATGCCCCAGCGCCAGCCACTGTTCTTCCAAGTCACCGCAACAGACCCTAACAGCCACAGACAAGACAGCCACTCTGACTCGGCAGTAAGTAAACCTTTAAAAAAAAAAAACGGCTGCACTAAAAATTGCCTCATAACTGAAAAAGAAACAAACAAAAAAAAACCTTCCTGCCAGCAGCCGCGTCCGACCACTGACCATACGAAACCTGATCGGACTACGGCTGCACAGAGACGTCTTCACTTTATTTAATATAATTGCTGTGGTGAAAAAATGAAACCCAGGAATTATATAAAATAAAATATGGGGTGGTGTGTAAACTCGAATTTTACACACACCCTTGGTTTTGGATGCTGTGATAAACCCCTTGAGCTTTGCTCTTGGGGTTTATGTCGCATCCAACACCTCGATGTGTATAAAATTCTGGTAACACACGCCACCCCATACTTTGTTCTATTTTTTATCATCACAGAAATCCTACACTGCCTTATGGAAGGACATAGAATCTAATCTAATCTGATTGATCACTATGACAGTAGGCTTTCTACGGAGAAGCTTACTACTTATACCACTGTTCCTTTTAGCCAGCGGAACAAATTATTTTGACATGTGGACCTCCATATCTCATTCTTTGACCACAGAATTTTGGCCTACAATTAAGCAATAAGGTACGCCCAGGGGTTATGTTAATGTTCTAATTAATTACACCCTGGGGGGTTAATGCAGCACGAGGCACAGCTGAGTGCCACATGCCTCCAGGAGGTGATTTATCCAGATCATTAACATAACCCTCTGAGTACTTATTACTAATATAAAATAATAAAAAACTGTGTTGAAAGGGTATCTGTTATTGTTGTTTATTTAAATCAAAAGTAAAATATTAGGTAAAATAGTCCATCCGCCATCTTTAAGAACTTCTAGGTGTGCTCCACTGCTCGTGAGGGATTGTAAATACTGTACAACCTGCTTATAAATAGGCTAGTTTGTATAGTGTTACATTTTTTTAAACATATTATGCCGCTGTTTTCTTTTGTGACATGGACTAACTGCCTTGAGCTGCCAGCGTATTTTCCAACAGACTCACTGACTGCCTTTCAAGGGCAGTAAAACCTCTCTCGCTCGTCTGTAGTACTCTGTTTACTGTAGCGACTGATGTCCGAAGTGCTGAAACAGGAAACAGGGTTGAAGAATAAAAGAACCCCTTTGATAGCAAATCACTAAATATTAAAATTAAATAAGCTCTGTGGCTGTGAGGCAGAAGCACCGAATGTATGTGTTGCCTGAGTGTGCTGATCATTGCCATTCAATGCTCTCTGAGCAGTACTGCATACCTTAAAACATAAAAGCTAGGCAATGGCGGCAGGTGCTTCTAAACCTAGGATGCCCAGGATACACTGTTTTTGCCACCAAGTTGCTAATTTGGGCCTATTCAGAACTGCATATCAGTAGCTATGGAAGCCAGTAATTGTTTATGTGCCTGCTACTGAGGTACGCTTATCATTTCCATGGCAACCTTGATAAATAGCATTTATAATTAAATAAGATAAAGGTTACTGCAGACAGCTTTGGAATGCAGAACTGCTGTCAAAAAGTTTTTTCCTAAAGATGTAATTTATATGTGAGATGATCTTATGGGCAAATGTAGAGACATCGCAGCAGAGTTAAGCGGGACCATTAGCTGGAGCGTAAGCATGAGTGTTAAAAATAAGACACCACTCTAATTTACAGGTTTACAAAAAGCAGCCTGTATTCAAACACAGAAACTTCCATTTTCCTCAGATTTATTTTACTGGCTGGCATTCTGTTTTTGTTTTGTATGCAATGCTAAGTTCTCATTTTGCCAGGTCTAGCTGTACTATCTATTTATTTCATATGTTAACTGGGTTGGTGTACTGATCCGAAGACTTTTTTCAGGCACGGCCTGGGCCAGTTACTAGCACATACAGTGGTAAAAACAGCCGTTCAAACAGCAAGAATCATACAAGGATCATAACAGGCAATCAGTACAAGTCAGCAGATAAACAGTGGCGAGAGAAAATAAATACAGGTAAACAGCACCAAGTCCATCTGACAAGGTGAGCACTGTAAGCTTAAATAACATAAACAGAAACAGGGCAGCTCTGAGTTCTACAATTAGAATGAACCAAAAATGTAAGATGTCACTAAGAAAACTAATGCTCTGGTAATCAGGCCTTCAATAATATAGGGCGCTGGATTAGCATCAACCAATCAGAATTTAGCATATCTCAGACCCTTTTTATAATCAGGTTTCCACCCTTCTCAGTTAGATGACAGGTTTATAAGACGGGTTTATAATATGAGGTAGACAAGGTCATACTCGTGTGTTTCAGTTTCTTCCCCACAAGGGATTCTCCCCTTTGCAGACCTCTGCACAATTCAAAGGCTATGCCTGCAGTCCAATGGACAGCAGCTACCAGCCACACCTCCCTTCCTGAGCTATTTAAGTCAGCTTACTCCAACCTCACTGAGAAGAACTGTTTCTTTGCTGCAGCTGGAGGCTACGCTGGGGCTCTGCCCCCACCCACCCCCTCTTCTCTCCTTGTTTGTCTCCTGCTTTCCATTTGTGCTTTTGTGCTTTCTGTTTGGTCTGTGCCTCCACCTGCTTTCTAGGTCAATATTTTGTTTTGTACCTTCCTGGCTGTAGTTTGTGCTTCTCTTGGTCACTACTCCTGCTGCACTCCTGTTCTTACGCACCTCTTACGTTTATTTTGTATGCCTCTAGTTTCCACAGTGTCCTCCCATCGTCATTCCTGTTGTGACTTGTGCTATTTCAGGCCTCTCATTTTACTGTTTCTTCCAGACCATTTGCAATGTCCCAGTTCAACTACAGTCCTTAATTGTTTTCACCTGGCTCCCTAGCACAGCAGCCACTCCCATTTGTGTTCTAGTGGTTTAATCAGTTTGCTCAGTTCAGCAGCACACTGCTCTTAGTTCTCATATGCTCTGCTTTCCCAGCAGTTTTATTTGTTGTTGTCTACTGCCTCAGCCTACTTGGCCTGAAGTGCATCAGCAACTAACACTAACCTCCTTATGAAACCAACTGGCATGCGATCACCATTCAGTCCAGGCGTATCATTCAGTCTCATTCTGTGTCTTAGTTATCATTTGATGTTTTAATCAGTCGTTCAGCCTTGCTTACATTTTGTTTCTGCCTTGTGCTCATGGCCATCAGGCCACCATCGCCCTCCCACTACTCCTGCATGCAGACACATGCCAGCCATGACATGGCATGGCTTCCAGAGCTCCCTGCCCTTTGTGCCAATGGTCTCGCTTTGCTCACTTGAGGTTCGCATCTTGAGGTTGGGTCCCTCACTCAGGTGGGTTCCTTCTCTTTCTGCCCATCAGGTGAGTGTCTACACTCTGGGGAAGCTTTAGCCATGCAGATCGACTCGGTGACACCTCTTGATGTAGCAAGTAAGACTTCGCTGCTACTGGAGGTGAGGGCCTCTAGGTCCTAAGGGCTCCCTTAGCTGTGCAGACCATGCTGGCAGCCCCTTCAAAAGCTATTCCCATGGCCATTTAAGGTTCAACTGGTCTCCACCGACATCCCTTCCTCTGCCACTCAAGAATGAAGATCATACAGTTATGCAAGTCCCAGCCCCTCAAGGACCCAGCTCCTATGCCTTGCCCATCAAGGGTTTGGTTTTAACTCTAGGCTTTCTCTTTGTGGAGGCCAGCTGAGTAAATTTCAGCAGTCATTGCTCTCCTTCTCCCACCACATACCTCTCAAGTGTCCGCATTGTGTGGGACATCCTGCATTGCCCATTTTTGATGCTGTCCCACCAGCACCTGTCATTGTCAATTTAGTGCTAACATCAGTGGGCCCTTTAAACATGCACAACCAACCTCCTGAAACCACAGTGTGTGGGCGCGTTGCTAGCAAGTTGAATCAGGTTGGTCACTCCTCCTCTGACGTGCCGCATCAATGATTCTCATTCTGGCCAATCACACAAAATTTACGGGCTGAATTTGGCACTTCAGCTACACACATGAAAGCGTGAATCTGACTGAGACCATCTGTCCGCAAGTTGTAAGGAACTCTGTCCTCTGATTTTTCTGAAGGATCTATCAACCCCCACCAAAGGCTTCGATCCTCTGTGACCGTCGCTTGTTTGTGGCACTGGCCCTGGACCCCCACTGTCCATTTTTGCTGCTTGCCCTAAAATTAGCCTCCTGGCTCCCTTGCTTAGCTCTGTGGCCTAGAACAATGAACGCAGGAAGCAGCACCCCCACCACCCAGATCTGCCTATCTAGAGGAGAGATCATCATGCTTGAGCCAAGCAAGCACAGCCCGAGCCCATGGCACCACCCCACCCCATCAAAGCCCCTGGCCCTGCTGTGCTGCCTGCTGAACAAGCCAGTTAGCCAGTTGCTGGCTGCTGCCCAAAAGGAGGCCAGAGTCATGCCATCACAAACTGGAGCTTGAGTGGTGTTGCTGGTGAGATACATCTCTGTTTCGGCTTCTAGAAACACATAGTCTTATACAGTGTTTTCATTTTTCTGCATTGTTTCACGTATCTTGATATATTTATTTTGTGTTCCTGACAGGATTATGTTACTCTCTAATCTTTTCAAATACGACTGTGCTCTTATTTCTCTATGAATTGACATATCTGCCAGGAGAAAATTTGTTCTTTTATTTTGTAATCCACTCCAATATTGAAAAGGTTTGCACTTTGTTTTCTAATATTTATTGTGTTGCGTGTTTATAGGGTAAGTTAAATTGCTACTGCTAGGGTTTCTGTTCTGCACATTTATTCCAGTTCCATTTTTAGATTCAGATTCAGGACTTAGGTTTTTTTTTTTTTTCATTCTTAATGTAGGGTCTTACAGATGCCTTGTCTGCAGAGATATACTGAATAGTTAAACAGATGTAGTTAGAGGAGCACCTTCCTTAGATTCTCTGGTAGCGCTACTGTTGTGCAGATCCCAAGTTCCCTAGTGCAAATATTTTTATAGCCCCAGCTTTATTGTTAGTTGCATCATAGCTGAGGTTCTAAATATGATACTAAATGATATGGGACAGGCATAGGTGTTGACAGCTCTGAACTTCTGTCAGCTACAGGTATGCCCTGCCCAATATCTCATTTAAAATAACATTTATGTGGTTTCAAACTGTGATAAGCATGACTCAAGAATGTTCCTCTTTAATAACATAAGGAATGGACTCAACACAAATATGGATTTGGTTTTCAAGCTTAAATTTACCTCTACAACCAGTCCACATTTAGAATCATGCAGCCATTCTGTTTGAGGGGTTATTGCTCCAGAGACTGCTATGAACTTTTAGTTGTTAGTACAGATTGCTGTTTTCCAAATAAAATGACTAATTTAATGCACAAGGTTATTCTTTAGTGCTATTATATTGAGTTTCACTGTTTCAGTCTATTTTATGCACTTAAACTGTGTGCTAAATCATTAAAGTGCTAAAATTGTGAAGTCCCTCGTGGTGTCCCTCATTTCAGGGTGTGATGTCCCTCATTTCAAGGGTTGGTGTCCCTCATTTCAGTGTCCAGAGGTTGAGAGATACGTCCCACTGACCTCCTTTAGCTGCAGACTAGAGATTGGCTCACGGTACCCCCATGGTGTTCCCATTAGAGGGGTAGAGTCTTCCCCTTGAATTGGGTCTGTAAATTGCAGTAGCCAAGCTATCACTAATTTCATCCCTAGCCTAGAGGGAAGGTGACCAAGGCCTTGGATCCCCAGAGGTTTCCTTCTCATAGAGGGGTTTTTCCTTTGCTCCATGCTGAAGGTCATAAAAATTAGGTAGTCTCACAAGAAGTGGTCCATAATGTAGTATACCCATATTACTAAAGTGTTATTCTAGCAGGTTTCTGCTGTGAGCTGGGGTTGGATGGTGGCCCTCTTTTCCATCCAGCTGTTCAGTCATTGCTCAGTTCAGTCTCTGTTATCAGTCACCACTAGTTGTGTCAATCTGTCCTCACTCAGGCTCTGTGTTCACCATCCACTGCGCAGTACTTCTGTGTTTCTTGCTACGGTACCTTTGGACTAAAGGAATTATGTTCCTGTGGCACTTCTAGGGGAGGAACCCTCAAGAGGGTTCCTTTGCTTTTACAGTACCCTGACAAGGTTGAAGTTCTCACACCTTATTTGTAGCCCAAGATTTATTATAACCAACTGCAATTTTATCCATTCCACGGGGGTGCTCTAATAGTTCATTAAGTCTTACCTGTTTGGTAGTTGTTAAAAGGCAGTCACAAGATTATGGCTTCAGCCCAAGCTTCCAGTGGTTATACAATGAAGAACAATAGTGAATTCTGTATATCATGTGGAAAGGATGACGGCTATCATTTGTGTGAAGGAAGCTAAATTTATGGAAAAGTGGAAAAATGGTCAGTGTACATCATGGAATGTGATGATGCCATTGTTTCTTAAACTCTTCAGTCTGTCTGGGAGATGTTGGAGATTTCAGCTCTATGGAAACTTCTGTTTTTCTAATTACCCTGCACACCTAGGATCTTTACAAACGAAGTCACTGGGCAATACTGAGTGATTAACAGTATATGCATTTTATGTTAAAAGGGACAGGAATTGATTACTTGTGTGCAGCTGTTTGAAATGTCTCAATTTTCATAAATTATATTCCTACCTCTAAAGTATTCCTATTTAACTATGCCTGAAGAAAAGCTGAAGTTGTCAGTTGTGTTTTGTATTGTTTTCTTCGTATGGACAACCTTCTGTGCAGTTCCCCTTCCATGGAACCAAGAATTTGGAGTTTTGACTATATCACTTCATGGTTTCAGAACCGTGGACACTATACTAATAAGTTCATGCTCACATTTCTGAACCATGAGGAAGTCAAAACTCTAAATTCTTGGTTCCATGAAAGGAACTGCACAGAATGTTGTCCATACAAAGAAAACAATACAAAACACAATTGACAGCTTCAGCTTTTATTCAGGCACAGTTAAATAGGGATCCTTTAGAGGTATTTTGTAATTTATGAAAATAGAGACATTTCAAACAGCTGCACATAAGTAATCAATTCCTGTCCCCTTTAATTTCTGTAATGAATTTGATATGTTATCCCCAAGCACAAGATATTTGCTTGTCAGCACTACCACTATATGTTCATTAGTAGTTTTATCTGTCTATTAAATGTTATACAGTTGCTGTACTATATTGTGTCTTTAAAATAATAAACATCAAACATAAAAAAAGAATTTAAACTACACATGGAGAGGGTTGCATCGGGCATATGACCCAGTGCAACTTCACAGTAAAAGTCACATGACACCTCCCGCCCGCAAGATGGGACATACATGGAGGAGGTGAGAGGCAGTACAGGGTACATAACACAGGACAGACTTGAGCTAACTGGTTATTCAAAGGAGACTGGCAATGCAACAAGCCACCATAGGAAGCAGAATACAAAAATAGGGAAATGAATTAGTACAGATAAAAACAGAATAGGGAAGCAGGGCTCCGAAAAGTCATATACATAAACACCAGGAGCCTGGGGAACAAAATGTGATCTTCAGGTACTAGTTACAGAAGCACAGATGGACCTTGTGGTTGTGTAACCTCAAATTCAGGGTACTCTTTCTTTAAGACAGGCGGGGTTAAGGGCAAGAGAAGAGGTGTCACCCACTATGTGAGGAAGGTCACCCCTTTCTCATGGGATTCCTGACCCCCCTGAACCAGGAAGCCATCCTGTTGCAATGCACCCAAGAATGTATGGCTCCTGCTGGTTGCTACTGGGATGCTCCCATCTGCATTAGGAATATTAAAATTCCCAGTAATCACCACGGCTCTCTGTGTTGTTGCCCTTCTGATTTTTCCCTCTAGCTCCTCACCTCCTTCTCCTCTTCGTGCAGTGCTCTGTAAACCACATCTAGTCTAACTTTCCTGCCCGTTACTTGTACCCATTACCATATCCTCCCCTGAGCTGATATCCTAGGTCACTTTAATCAAGGATTTCAGTTCAGGGGAGGATATGGTGATGATGGGTACAACTAACAGGGGCAGGAAAGTTAGACTAGGAGTGGTTTACAGAGCACTGCATGAAGAGGAGAAGGTAGGTGAGGAGCTAGAGGGAGAAATTAGAAGGGCAACAACAAAGAGAGCCATGGTGATTACTGGAAATTTCAATTTTCTTAATGTAGAAGGGAGTATCCCAGTAGCAACCACCAGGAGCCAAATACTCGTGGACGTACTGCAGGATGGTTTCTTGGTTCGGGGGCAGGGAACTCACCAGAATGGTGACCCTGGACCAGGTACTCACAAACAGTAACTCCTTCAAGTGTATCAGAAAAAGGTAAACCATGAGCCGCCCTCTCAGTGCAGTGGCAGCATTACCGCTCATGAGGCCAGCAACCCGGATTTGGAAGCATACCCAGATGACTGGGGACCAGCCGGGGGAGGGGAGGAGGATCGAGCATCCCACGGAACCCTCTCCTCCTCTGAGGAGGAGGAAGGGAAGTGAGCTCTGCAACTACACTGCCACCTAGGTGACCATAGGTGGTGATGCAGGATGAGCAGCTAAAGGGCACGAGGTTGCACCCTGGTGGTAGACATCAGCACCCTTGCATGCAGATGTCAAGCCAGCAACTCCATGGAGCAAATAGAGGAGTTGGACAGAAAAAAGATGGAAACATCCCAACTGCAGCAGGATGAAGCTGATGTCTCCTTGCAGACCCCATACCACCTACTGGGCACAAGGGGCCTGCCTACCAGGTGAGGCATCCTAAGAGGGTTTGGGGTATCCTAATGGTGCTAACACAGGAGGCAATCTATGGAGGAACAGGCAGACCCATAGGTAAGTCCCAGAGACAGTGTATGATGGTGTGGAGGTGCCAGAAGTGGACCCATCGGTGTGACAGTTAAAAGAAGAACAGAGGAACCACTGGGTACCAGCAGCCACCTATCATTTTAGTTGACTATTAAAGCGGACATGGAGCTCAGTAACTCCAGAACAGGGCCCTTGATTTTATAAGGTAAGACTTTGGTGAAATAGGCTCACAGTCTTGTTGGAAGGTACCAAAGAGGCCGGTGAGGAGGAACAATGGAAGCCATTAAGAAAAGCCTCAAGATGTCACCAGCACATGTTTGAGGCAAGTGGCGAAGTGCATGAAAAAAAGGAAACATATATCAGCGTTCATTCTAAGAACCACATTTGGTGGGTCAAATGACCCACTGGCCACTGAAAAGGTGGGTAATTTCAGGAAAAATGTGGGTCATACATGACATTTCTTTAAAAAATTGTATACAGAATTTTAACTAACACGGCATCAATATCATAAGCTGATGAACTATTACAGCAAGTGCAGATCAACGGGGGAGATGTGAGTTGTGACTCAGAAAATAAATGGCATTTACATCATGATGTCAGAGGTAGATAGCAGTCTACAAGAAGACACTGACATCTCTGTCATTGCCGAGCATCAATCAGGATCATAGGCCTGAGGCAGCAGCCAGAGGGCTTGTGTCCATCCAGTAGTACTGTCTGTTCGTAATGTGGTAAACTGTGAATTTTTGCCAGCAAAAAATAAAAAGCACCACCCTTGCACTCTTATAGAGAGATAAGAAATATTAATCATTTTGGAAGAATACACAGAGGCATTAATAAACAGCCCTAGTTAGAGTTCTGATAGCAGTTACAGATCTAAGGTTATCAGGCTAACTAGATATTTATAACCTATTATTACTTTAATATGGGGCATGATATCAAGAGGGTCGATATAAATTAAAATATCAGTCTCAGTTCGGTTATGTGCTGAACTACAAGTCAGTCAGTGCAGTCCCCATGTTGGAATAACCTCCTCTGTTTTTTTTCCCTCCAAATATTGATTGTAGAAAGAAAATCAAATTCAGCCTGGCAAGGTCCCTCAACCGCAACAGTCAGCAGATCATTGACTCTAGTAGCAGACAGTCTATTTCTCATGCTAGTTTTTACAATGTTCTGGGCACTGAAGCCCCTCTCACAGTCTGTTGTATGGACTGGGGCAGTTAATGCCAGTGCAGCCAGTGTCAAAAGATTTGGGAAGTCTGACTTATGATATTTGTTTATGAACCCCCAAAGAGTTTGCATGTTGTCCGGGTATCCTCTCTCACAACAAGTGGCTTCAGCAGTTCCCATTCTGCTTTGGTGCAGTCTACATCCACAAGTGGTGGTGCCACTGTCTCAAACTGTTTGTGTCTCTGCTCTTGACCGTAATGATCAAGCAGCATGTGAATTTGTTCATTTCCCCAGGTTTCAAGATTGTCTTTAGAAAGGCTGCTGACAGGCCTAAGACCCAGTACTCCAAAAGCAGCCAACTTGTTTCTGTCATACCCAGGGAATCTGTCTTTTAAATTTGCAACCAACTGGTCAAAGAAATGGTCCTTGATTGCAAAGTTTTTGCCTCCCCTTAGTATGTGATGCCCCTTGAACACCAGCCTTCCCTCCTCATCTTCCTGGATATCCTTCTCCACTTCATGTAGATACATTTTTTCCTTTGTTCCAGATTTTATATTTTCTAAATCAAAGAAGCACTTCTCCAGACTGACATGGACCATCGAGGTGTCCAAATCTCTTTTCTGAAACACTACACTAAGCTGGGTAATTACAGCAAGTACACCCATTAGCATACAGGTTGTCATCATTAAGTCATATCTGGACATTTTTAAGGCATAACCTTTTGCTCCAGCATCCGTCTCATTGCAGAAAAAAGTGAGAAGGGAGTCTAGGGTGTGATGAACGGTCTCAACCGCTTTGCAAACTGCTATCCACCTCACATCGTGGACCTCCTTCACTTTTAGAGTTGGTTCCTCCAACATTTCTTGTATTTGTTTTAGCTCATCAACTCTTTTGGCTGATCTTTTAAAATGGTAGAAAACACCAGTTAGCACCTCCTGGTATTCTTTTAGGTAAGGGGCAGAGTCTGCTGCCTGTGAACTACATAGCGCAACCCTATGAGCAACACAATGTATATTTACTAGCATTGGGTTTTCACGCAGCATGTGCCCAGTGACTCCCTCATCAGTCCCTGTCATGACTTTTGCTCTGTCACTTCCCAATCCCATTACTTTTTTCATGCTAATTTTTTTCCTGGCTAGGAATTGCTTTAATTCTTTAACTATCCTTGCTCCAGTGGTATCAGAGATCTGTAAGTTCTCTAGAAAATGAGTAGATGGAACAAAACTTTCAGGATCAAGCACTCTTGCATACAATACTATTTTTTTGACGACAGTGATGTCTGTGCTCTCATCACAAATTAATGTGATGTATGGGCTATTTTTTAATTTTTTACTTGTCTCCTGCCTAATTACCAAGGCTATGCATATGAGGATGTCATTGGCTGTAGTTTCTGATGAAAACGAGGCATTCTTGGCCACAGACAGTTTGTCAACAAAAGGACAATCTAAACTAGACAAAAATTCCATTAAACTTGTATATTTATGAACTGGCAAGTTTTCTTTGGCCATCCAATAACACTCTTCATGGCAACTGGAATAGCTTGTTCTTTTTCAGATATAGCTTTTCTGAATGCATGCTGCAAATCCCCCTGCATATTTTCAGCTGCCATAGCATCTCTGTGATCTGCCAAGTCAGCATGCCTAATCAGGGTGCTAGTCCTGAAATTGTCAGTGCCAGAAATCAGAGTATTTTGTTTCTCTCTACTGATGCACACAGCACAAGTCATCACATTTTGTTCTGAATTATATCTCAACCACCTGTACATTGTGAACCACGGCCCTGAAAATTACGTTTAATACTGGCTACATGGGACTGGCTGTAGATACTAGGTAGTTCACAAGCAGCAGACTCAAACTCCAGTTGTGACTGGCTAGCACTGTCAACAGGTCCCAACTGTGTGCCCGCCACAGTGATGGATAACACAGGCTTCTCTAAGGACAGAACTGGCACCTCACTGCTGCCATTTGAATCTTTGTTAGAAGACCATGGTGATCCTCATGTAGCAGTACATAGTCTCTTAGGGGCAGAAGACATGAAACATTTTTTAATGTTCACTTGTTTTTTTGCCATGTCTGTTTTTTTATAAGCAAGCTGCCAGCCTTTATATTCTAGTTCTTACGAGGAGGGTGACTGAGGAAGTAAGAATATATGATGAATAATGTGGGTTGGTGTTTTCACTGACAAAATGTCTTTTAATAAAACACAATTTCTAACAAATGTCCTGTGTCTGGGTCTTTATTTTATTTTTACACTACAACATTAGAGGGAGATGTAAGTAGACAGCACAGTGTGTGTGTAGGCCAACACAGGGTTATGATGTGGTGGGGTGTGTCACAGTTATTAACTGGCAATTACAGTATTAGTTAGGTTAGCAAGGCCAGGAAATTCAGAACACACTCTAGAGTCTAGTGGTCAGTAACTCTCTGCTTGCTGCTTTATTTTTTTCAGTCCCACTCACCTAGCGATTTTCCTAACATTTAAGTTTCTTTCTTAATCTGCTGTCTCCTATTTGCAGAATCGATATTTATTTTTTAAAATTGATTTATTTATTTTATTGATTCCTTTTAACAATGCAGCTCTCTGGCTTAGTTTCCCCTACCTGACTGAACAGGATACTTAATCATTAATGTGTTGCTGTCTATATGTGCCTTTTTCTAGCCTGCAGCAAACTTATCTAAAGCAAAGACAGAGACCTGCCCCTTGCTTCTTTAATTCACTTCTTAAAGACTCTTAATAAATCTATTTCCCTGCCTGTGCAGCAAACTACATACAAGAGAGAGAAGCTGGCAGTGCAGCACAGTGGTTCAAGGCTCTGAGCTGCAAATCTGGAGACCTGGGTTTGAATCCTACAGCCCCCCGACTTGCACAGTACTGTGTTACCCTGAGCAAGTCACTTAACTTCCCTGTGCTCCCAGGCTGCACCTGTAAACAAGCTTTCAGCTTAGTGTGTCTCACATGGTTAAACAACTGGAAAAAAAATTCAAGATTCTGCCGGTGCCCCCTCACTTATCCTTGCTGTGATAATAATATTTTATTTTTTTAAATCTTCTGTTGAGTTTCCTGCCTGGATGCTGTCAATATATCCCCCACACTCTGGCTTAAATCACACAGTCAGTGGCTGCTGTTTGTTTATTGATAAAATCTCAGAGCAGCACACAAACTCAGTTTAGAATTATTTCTTTGAAATTTCTGTGGGAGGAGGTGAAATTCAGACACACACACACAGTATAGCTATTGACTGATCAGCCTGTGTAATCAGATGGAGACTAGTATAAACAAGTGTAGGGTGTGAAAAAACCACCCTACACACCACACGACTCCTCCTAAGTTTATTCTTATCCCTTTTATTTTTTCAGTTTAACATTCAATTCTTTTAAGTCTACTGTGGCTTTTTCCCTGCCTGGCTGCCAGTTGTGAACAAAACTAGACACCCCCCTCACACTTCTTGCTTCGGTTTCTACCTTTCCTGTGCTGTAATTCTTTTCTTTACTCTTTTTCAACCTGCTTGGGCTTTCCCTGCCTGCTCTGTTGCCAACTTAGGTGGGTAAGGGAGCAACCCTCCCCCACACACAGACCTGACTCTTTTATTCTTTCTATAATCTTTCCACTCTGGCTTTATAATCCTCTTAAATTCTGAAAAAGCAATTATTTTCTTTAGTAGGTAGATGGTTCAGAGGCCCCACAGCTCTGCCTTGCTGCAGTCTCAGCTGCCCTATCAATAATCATCTAAATTCAATATTTCATAAAATAATCCAAAGTCTACTCTGAGATCTATACTCCTTCAGCTAAAATATCAACTGTAATTTGTCTAAAACACTTAGTTTTTTATTCAATCTGCAATTACAGCGATGCGATTATAGCTAATGATCTTAGATACAACTACAAGCTCACTCCACGGCGGTGGCTTCAAAAGTGACTTCGCAACAAGGAAACAGCGTGGTTTGGTAGCTCTGTTCTGTATCATGCACTAACACACATCACATCACATGGTCCACAACAGAAGGCATCCAAATCAGCCATTCTGTGGCTGAACACTGTCAGAAACACCCTCCCCCAATGACTGTGTTGCAGTTAGTAGCTGCCACTCAATGCTCACTCCAAATTTTCAAACTTCTCATTTACCTGCCCCCCACAAAAAAAAAACATATTGATCTCTGTTTGCTGCCTGCAATCAGCATTGTAGACAGCACAATCACCACCCAGGCGTCCGAGCGCAGGTACAGTTGACCGTTGGATTCTCTCGATCGGAACAGAAAAAAGCAGATCGATGCATTCTCCAAGTACCGTTGAGCTGGGCTGTGTATAAATTTACATGTCAGGCAGCACTCCGAAATGGCAACCACACGAATCATGATCATTCTCCTTAGCAGATTCCTTTGTGTGAGAGCTCAGCTCATCAAAAGCAATCACCTTCTAAAACAGGAAAACTGCGTGGTTGCCTGACATGTAAGCCCAGCTCAATAGTACTTTGTTAGAAAATGCATCAATCTGCCCCCCTCTGCTCTGATCGAGAGAATCCGGTCAAATCTGCGTTCAGACGCCTGGGGTGGCGGTCATGCTGTGTACAATTCTGATCCCCACTGCAACAAACAAATGTAGATCAACGTTTCTCATTCCATCATGTCGTGGCATTCCTGATCGGCATCCTGTCCAGTGCATTGTAAGTCCTCCATACCTGACACACCCCTTATTTAATGTGTTAACTTTTCCTCTGGCAGATGCTTCTAGGCAAATTATTAGCACTGGAGTCAGTCTGTAAACCGACACGCCCCAAGGGGGCATTCCTGAGCCAGCAAGCCTTTAGTCTTCTTCTCCTCCAGCATGAACAGGACCTCCCTACACCGATTTCAGTGCTGTGTGGACAAGTAAAAGTTAGTGTGGTGCGCGCCCCAGGTGCAGAAAAAGACCCAAGCAGCAAAATGAAGATGGGTCGGGTCCCATGTCGGACGCGCCAATGGCATGATCCCATGGCCTAAAATGAACACTGATACATCATTCATAAGAGTGTGCTTCAGGTAATGTCAACGGCAGGTAAAAGTGACATGGAAGCTTACCTGAGAAGCTGAGGATGCCAAGAGAGTGATGAGGTAAGGAAAGCTGAAGTGGAACTAAGGGTTGCACAGTGAGTAAAGGTGGGTGATAAGGCCAACAGAGAGTAAAGGAGGGTGATATGGGCAAACAGCAAGTAAAGGAGGGTGACATGGGCAAACAGCAAGTAAAGATGGGTGATAAGGCCAACAGCGAGTAAAGAAGGGTGATAAGGCCAACAGCGAGTAAAGAAGGGTGATATGGACAAACAGCAAGTAAAGATGGGTGATAAGGCCAACAGCGAGTAAAGAAGGGTGATATGGACAAACAGCAAGTAAAGGAGGGTGATAAGGCCAACAGCGAGTAAAGGAAGGTGATAAGGCCTTCTTCTGCTACATCACTAAGCAGAGACAAACAAAAGACTAAGACAGGAAGATGGGTGGGTGTAGGATGGTAAGAAGAAGGTGGAAATGTATTTATTTACAAATGTTTTACCAGGAAAGCCATACTGAGCTGGTGACAACTCATTTCCAGATATGTCTTGGTGGAAAGGGGAATATGAAGTAACAGTGCAAAAAAAATCAGTACAGCTATGAGATACATACATAATTAAAAGAATAAATGTATCTGAGGTAGAGGAAATCAGTAGCAGTGAGAAATAACTAAAGCAACAACAGTAAGTGCTTACTAAATGACTACTTTCATTGGGTATTTGTGAGGAAAAGGAAGGTCTACTACCCGAGGTAGAACAACCCCAGACCAGAAGGTGGAGCAGAAATGAACATGGAACCAACAGCTGTACAGCAGTGCTCAAGGGCTCAGGATCGTAAAGATTAATAAGCCTCTGGGCCAGGTGGACTACTCCCCAGAGTGTTAAGGAAGATGGCATGGTGTAAGTGCTAGCAGTGCCTTTGGCAGATCTCTACAATTGTTCCCTGGAGCCAGAAGCGGTGCCTGTAGACTGGAGGATGGCGGACATCATGCCCCTGCACAAAAGTGTAGGCAAAGACGAGACAGGAAACTATAGATCAGTCAGTCTGACTTCAGTAGTGGGTACACTGCTGTAACCTATCTATGAAGAGAGGTTAGTAGAGTTCCTGGTGACAAATGGACTACAGAACTGAAGACAACACAGGGTTTTGGCAGCCAGATCATGTTAGTCAAACCCAAGTGACTTTTTCAACTGGGTGACAAAGGCTGTTGATAAAGGACAGGTGGCTGATGTACTGTATCGAGACTTAGCTAAGTGTTCGACTTCAGATGCCTGTACAATTACTGGGACCAGACAGCGGGAGAACATAACTATAAGTAAATATTACTGTGTCTAGCAAGGCTTCGGATTGGCTACTGGACCAGTTATAATTCTAGTAGGAATGACCAATTCAGCTGTAGATCCATGCTGCACACTTAGCAACATACACAACGTGAGATGCCCTTGTGCCACACCACTCCTCTAATGCTTAAAACAGAAAGGTTATTTTAAAAAAAAAACTCAAAAAACAAGGTTTTTATTGAGATTAGGCAAATAATTGCAATAAAAACCTCAAAGTCAGTCATTTCCTAAGATTAATGACCAACTGGTGGGAGGAGGTCAGAGGCACCGCCAAGGGTCACCCAACTTTCCATCTGGTCATAAATCCCTAGGAAATTACTGGTTTCTAGGTTGTTATTGCTTAACTGCAGTACTGAAGCTACTTCACTGGTTGCCAGCTGAGCAGTAATTGAAAGGCTATGCCTGGAGTTTGATGGCCAAGCAGCCAGCAACTCCCTTTTCCTGAGCTATATAAGCAGTTCCTGTCAGCCTCATTGTGAAGCACTTTTTCTTTGCCCCACCATCCTCTCCTCCTTCTCCAGTGGCAGTACTCTCTCCTTAGGGTGATTCCTAAGGTACCTTTAGCCACGGGAATCATCCTGTGGCACCTCTAGGGGTGGAACCCTCTCCAAGGGTTCCTTGCCTTTCATACCCCTACAGGGTGGTAATTCCTCTGGAATAGAGAGTGCGAATGGCCAAAACCAAACTAACACAGTTGCACAAGCATAACACTATACTGGCTACACAGGACGTTGAAATAGGTTTTACTGTTTTGTTTGTGACCTGTACATACTGTACCTCTATGATTTTCTGGACCAGGTTATTTACATTTATTGCAGATTAATGTGCTATCTCGTTCCATGTGTTCCTCAAATTAGCATCTCTTTTGGTTCCACTCTCAGATACCAAGCTGCTGTCTAAGGAATTTTACTACTACATATCATAAAGTGGCTAATGCAGTCGATTACTTTTGATGCACTGTTACAAACATATCTTTTGAATTAGCATATGGCCTTTCTTTAACTTTGCATTTATGCCCTGTTTCCTCCAGCAACCCCATTCCCTCAAGCCTCCAGGCCCCCCCAATCCCCCTACCTCTCCAAGACAAAACCACCTACAGCAGAGTCATAGCTGTACCCCCAGCAGGGTTGGGGTGGAGGTGATTTACCCCATAACTTCTTGTTGCATCAGGCGGTTCCATGCTGAGGGCACAGGGACTGGATATACCTGGTCCATCACTGTAGGGATACTGGGCCACTTTCCAGCCCTGAGGATGTTGCATGCACGAGGATGTCAATGTGCACCCGCATCCACTATATGAGTGTCCACATGCCAATGTCAGCTACATCCCACCCTCCTCCCTCCCTCTGTCCTTCAACTTCCTTTCCTTCTGTGGTCATCAGGTGACAGTACTGCAGCAGAGTACAGAACCCTCCCTCCCATGAGAAGGTGAGTGTCCTCTGGGACACTTGATCTTCCTCCTCCCAGTTGGCCCCAATGATCAAGGCTTGTTCCTGAACTCCAGTTGTCGATGTCAAATGCAGTAGCTCTACTGCTGTGCAGACTGATCGGCTGGCATATGGCTCTTACGAATACTTGAGCATGTGCTTTTTGCTACTGTTCCTAATGTGTTAACCTTTAGTAGCATTAAGGTGATTCTGTAATTATTTTGCAATGCATCTATTGTGAGTTGTAGTACTATCTATTTTTAATTATTTAGGATTTGCACATGCCAGGGTAGCCTCCTTTAGGTGATGCCTCTAATTTCCAAGAGGGTCCTGGGGAAACATTACAGCAACAGAGCTGAACAGTTACAGTGTGAATAAAATATGAGTATTTAGGTGCAAGGTTTTATTCACAAAGTATCTAGTTACAATATCTGCACTCGATCAGATCTGGCTGCTGTTGTTTAAAAGTGCCATTAAAAATCGCTGCTGTATCGGAACCAAGGGGTGGCATGTGCATATACTGTCCTGCAAACTTGTGTTAGGAAAAGAAGGCAGAGGAAAGAAAATACTATAGAAGTAGGTAGGAGACAGGCCAGGACCTGAGGTTAGTAACAGGAACAGGGTGTTTGGATGAGTCTGAACATAGCTCTTTCTATGCTGCAAAGTGTTTTTTGAGTCTTTAATCATGGATCTGATTCCAGCTATTTGGGGCAGTCACTGAGAAACCTTTTTCTCCCAACCTTTTTTACTAATCCTGGATACAAGACATGTATATTCTTTACTTGAAACTTCACCTGGTACACCACAGTAGTTCTCGTAAGTAGGTTATATAGACCGGTATAGGCAGATAGGATACAGTCTAGGTACACATTTGTAAAGGCCAGAGGCCAATTTGTGTTCCCTTTTTGCATTCAGTGCATGCAGTCCTGTTTATGTAACATACAGTGATGGGTTAGTCTGCTGCGTTCAAGTGCAAATCTACACATGCTGCTGAAGGTGCTTCTGATTTTATGAAGAGCTGTAAGATTAGATTCTCTGTAGAGCTCACTTGCATACTGTACTTGAGGGCTGGCACTGCTTGAGGTGTAACTGGTGGGTGTTAAGGTTACGAGAACTTCTGTTTTGACAAAGCAGTCCAAGTTTTTGATGGGAGCTCCTAACTGTCCTAGTGATGTATTCACTATGGCAGAGCTGTGGATCCAGTCAGTAACCCAGGTACTTGAATCAGACTCTTCAAGAAAGGTACCATTTGAGGTTGAGATTCACAATGCATTTGAAAGGTGGGGTTTATGTGAGAAGCATGACCTTGGTTTTGGAGCTCTTGAAGAAATAAGGGTTACTCTTCTGTACCCATAGTTTTAGGAGGAGTATATGCTGTACATCCACACTTCTGGCAGAATCCTTTCCCTTTTATTCTGAGGCTGGAAGGTCTTCAAGCTGACTCCTCCCACCCACATGGGTGGCTTCCTCCTCAGCACCACCTGTGATATCAGATCTTATCTGCTGGCTGGGCGCTAAGAGATAGTATGCAACATGCCAGGGAGGTCAGTGGACTGTGTGGATGTACACATAAACCACTCCTAGAACTGTGGTTACAGGTGAGTAACCCTAATTTCTAGGCGCATGGACATGGTGTTCTAACAACATTTCTGGTAGACTCCTAGCAGTTCTCTGGGAGGAGGTGGCAAGGCACACACCCCTATTTAGGGAAAAGAGACTGGAGAATCAAGCCCAAAACCCAGCATCCCAGCATGACTCAAAGTCGATGTGGTAATGGGAGATGAAGGTGTGTGCTGACTTCCAGGCAGCAGCTTGCAGATTTCCTGGATAGGGACATCCTGGAAGTAGTCACCGAGGCAGTGGTATGTCTGGGGAATGAGCCCTAAGCACAGCAGGAGGCTCCCTACCTGCCAACCTATAGCAGAGGTCAATGAAGGAGACTAGCCACCTGCCAATCGTCCACTTAGCTACCGGTCTGCCTGGTGCAGCTTCAGCACTAGGTGACAAAGAGCTGGTGAACCTCTCCCTGAACTCCAGCCATACGCTCCTTGTAATAGAGCATTCGCCTCACGTCTAATGAATAGAGCCTGTGCTTGGCCTCCAAGGTTGGACTGGTGAAGTACACCAGGAGGTTAATCACCTGGTTAAGGTGATACTCCAAAACAACCTTCCGGAGGAACTTTGGTTGGGGCAGAGGAAAACCTTGTTCCTGTGGCAGATCAAATAAGGAGACTCCAATGAGAGTGCCTAGAGCTCACTGATCTTTCTGGCAGAGGTAACAGCCCCAAGAATAGGTGGTCTTCTGCAACACGTGGGAGATGTGCCACATGTGCACTGATTCAAACAGCTTGCCCCTAGAGCATCACCAAGACCAGAAACAAGTCCCAAGGTGGTGGTGGCTCATGTACTAATGGGGACAAGTGGTCAAGGCTTTTGAAAAAGCACCCAACCACCTTTTCCTGTGCCACCATTAGCATACCAACCCATGACCCATATGCAGAGATGGCTGTGAGGTGCACCTTGAGGGTTGTCGACCAAAGGCCCAACTGGGAGAGGGACCACAGTTAGTCCAGAATGCTCACCATCGAGCAGGACAAGGGGTCTAGCTCCTTGCCCTGACACCAAATGGAAAATCTCTTTCATTTCAAGGCGTAGTACTGGTGAGTCAACTCCTTCTGAGAGACCTCAATGATATGGGAGGACCTTATCAGAGAGACCCAAAGCCTGAAACTCTAGTCTCTCAGGAATCAGGCTGTCAGGTGCAATAATTGAAGGTCCAGGTGAAGGACCCTCCCTAAGAGCAGGACAGCAGGTCTGGGTGGAGAGGTAACTGCTACCAAGGCCCAGCGGCTGAGGCTGAGGAGATCGGGTTACCAGAACTGGCACGGCCAGTCTGGAGCCACAGGATCTTCCAAGCCTTGTCCCTCTGCACCTTGATCAGCACCTTGTGGATCAGGAGAAAGGGAGGGAAGGCATACACAAGGTCCAGGATCCAGAACTTCACAAAGACATCCTCCAGCAGTGCCCCGCACTGAGGGGGGCAAGCACAAAACAGCTTCTCATTCTCCCAAAAGGTAAACAGGTCGACCTGGGGAGTGCTCCACCAGTAGAATAGGTGGTCAACTACCTCCTGGTGAAGGGACCACTAGTGAAACGCCTCACCCACTCGGTATCCACCAGCTTGTTGGATATGCTGGCCAAATAAATCGCCAGAAGGTCGGCGCCTAGGCTGCGAACAAGGGTCCAGATGTGGAGAGCTTCCCAGCATAGTGGGAGGGAATGCATCCCACCCTCCTTGTTGAGGTAGTACATGGTCATTGTATCGTCTATCTGGACCTGGATGACCTGACCTTGAACATGTGGAGCGAAGGCCGGCAGTGATAGATGCATGATACAGAGCTCCAACAGACTGATGTGACATTGGGCCTACTTGGGGGTTCAGATCCTGTAGACTCTGTGAGCCCCCAGGTGGGCTCCCCAGCTCATCAGAGAGGCATTGGTCATGAGAGTGATCGTTGGCTCTGGGCAGACAAACAGAACTCCTTCCTGTAGATGTTCCAGGTTTAGCCACCACTGGATGGCATCTCACAGTAGCTGTGTCACTGTGACCGGCTGGTCCAGGTGGCCGAGGCCTGAGACCAGTCTCAGGGCAGCCCCCATTGCAGGAGGCGCATCCTCCAGCGGGCCCACCAGACCATGCTGGTGCAAGCCACCAAGTTCCCCAGCAAGTGCAGGAAGTCCTGAGCAGGGCACAATTGCCAAACCTAAAATGATTAGGCAAGGGAGGTAAAGTCCTCTGCCCAGGCCACCAGGAGTTGGGCAATGGCCTGAAGGAGATGAGCTCTGCCCTGATGAAGACGATGACCTGGAAGGGAGCAAGTTCCAACTTGGCCCGATTGACCAGGAGGCCCAAGGCCAAGCAGATCTGAAGGGCCAGATCTCTGGACCTCTCTACTTCCGCTCTGGAGGAACCAGTGATCTGCCAGTCATCCAAATATGGGTACACCCGGACACCCGGAACTGCAGAAAGGCTGCAACCACTGCTATGCATTTGGTGAACACCCTGGGGGCAAGGAAAGGCTGAATGGCGTGGACTGGAACTTGACAGGATCCTTTCTGAGTGGAACTACAAGAACCATCAGTGGGACAGTTGGATGGGGATGTGGAACAAGGCATCCTGAAGGTCCAGAGAGCAGAACCAGATGTCCTGCTCCACGGATGGAATGATCTGATTAAAAGTGATCATCTAGAATCTATGCAGCTTCAGATATCTGTTGAGATCATGCAGATCCAGTATGGGGCACTGACCTCCCATCCATTTCGGTACCAGAAAGTATCTGGAGATGAACCCCAAACCGGCTGTGGTGTCCTGGACATGGACCACTGCCTCCTTCTGGAAGAGCTGAGTGATGTCCTCCTGAAGGGCAGACAAAACATGTCACAGGTACCACATCCTCCTGGGGGCATGGGCTCAGTTGGGCAGGAGAGCCTTGAACTCCAGAGGCAGTCCTTGATCCACCATTTCAAGCACCCACTTGTCTGAAGTAACAACAGATCAGGCGGAAGCAAAGTGGTGGAACCAGCTCCCCATGGGAGGTCCCAGGCTGGATAGGACAGGCAAAAGACTGACACCCCCGACTCAACACTGGGCAGGCTTAGAGACAGCTTCTGGGCTGGCTGAAGGAGCAGCGTACTCTTGCCCCCTACACTTCTTAGCACCAGAGGAGGCTGGCTTCAGCTTGGGCTGCCAAGCCTGCTGTTGCCCCACTTGGGGCTGCAGTGGTCTGGCTAGAGGCACAGAGTAGGGCTGAAACCAAAAGGGTTCTTCTGTGGTTTCTGGCCCTTAATGTCCTTCTGAGAGGACATGACAGAGTCCACTGGACTTCTCTATGTGAGAAAGATGTCCGTTGATGAGATTTATGTGATAACGGCGATTGCTGAATAGCGATCGCTGTTAGGGTGAATGTACATCGCCAAAAATAAATTTCGGGGATGTACTCCCCAGCGCACAGCAAAAGGGCACCAGGGACTTATGATTTAACTGTTCATATGGAAGGCATGTCAGGGGGGTGCAAAATCAAAATAAAACTACGTTTTGGGTTGGGTGCAGGAAAAGGTACCTGCGCCTGGACCCGAACCTAGCACCCTGTGCAGCCCAGCCCTGAACCCACCCACCCACACCATGGGGAGCAGCTCGGCGACTCATCTCAGCACCACCCCTCACAATCCTCTCCCTCCCTCGCTGGCATGTTCTTCCCCTCACAAGACATGCATGTAGCGACATCCTGCTGCTATATGTGTGAACCCCCCCATCCGGTCACCCTCCCTGCTGGGTCACCCCAATGACAGATGCCATGACTGAGTCACTGTTTTTGCAGGTGCCCAGTCATGGTCACCTATGTCATGGTATACCCCATTGATGCTGAGCCCAAACAAGTCAGTACCCAAAAAGGGAACATCTGCCAACTTGTGCTGAGTGTCAGCTGCAAAAGTCGAAATTCTCAGCCACACCCTGTGATGCACAACCACCACCATGGCTAGAGACCTGGCACAAGAACCGCCAATGTCTGGGGCCATATGGAGCTGCTGTTTAGCTACAGCGCATCCCTGGTTGTGGACCAACTTGACTGGCAACTGCAGGTCAGCCGTGAGCCAGGGGATAACCTGGTCCAGTGTGCCCAAGAGAGCATAGGCAAAGTCAGCCATCATAATGGCCGAACTAGCCTGCCGAAGGCCCAGGAATGAGGCAGCATAGACCTTTTTGGCCACATGGTCCATTTTCTTAAGACTTCTTGTTGAGGGGTTTGTCAATGTCCCCGTTGTTTCCCATGTGTAGAAACACCAAGTCATCGACCAGCTCTTCCGCTGAAGGGTGGTCGGTGAACCTCAGCAAAGACCCAGTAGGTACCTCTGCACTTGTGGACCATACAGGCCGATGGTGTCAGGCAGGAGGTAGGTCACTGCCACTAGAGCCTGGGTTCATGACCAAACCAGACCTGAACCGAATCTGAACTTCCGCTTTTGTACTATTCAAACCGAATCAAAACCCGAATCCGAAATGAAAAGAACCTGAACCAAATGAGAACCGCTGCCTAGTACCATAAGAACCTTGACATGGTTCCTGCTTGATCATTTTTGCTGCAGCTACCTGACAAGTGTTAGTCACCACTGATAGTTTCTCTTCATGTAATCCGCCATTGGCAGACTGCCAAAAAAGCTGGTATCCCTCTCCTTATCTTGAACAAATAACAGAGTCCCTACCGCTCCCCCTGTAGCCCTGAGTCCCAGCCAGTAGAGATTAAACACCTGTTTCAGCAAGCTGCTCCTTAAGAAAAAAGAAAGATTTCAACAACACATCTGCACTGCTTACTAAGCCAGTGTTCCCCGAAATCCAGCATCAAAAACTTAGCTGTCCGAGCCACCTGCCCAACAAACAACTGCTCACCACAATAAAAAAAAAATACTGTTTCCCAATATGCTTGCTAAAAATAACTGAACCATATCTCACTTCCCACCTGCACGCTCTCTTTTGGCGCTTTCACTCTCAAAAAAAAACAGCGCACTCTCAGTTTCTCCACCCACTGACTCGGCACTCATGTAACTTACAAAGGGCAAGCAAAGAAAGGGCTTTATGGAGCTGACAGCTGTCATTAGTTACAGCAGTAGAGTTACTGAGGGCAGGCAGCTGTCAGCATGCGAACGGGGACCAGCTCATGTCATAATGAGCAGGGGAAACAAAAAAAGTTATAAATAAGATAGAACTAAAATGTAACAGATGAGCCATAAATGGAGCCATGAAGGAGGGAAAAAGACATTTGTTGACTAAGCTGGTGACTAGTAACAGCTCCACACTATTGCTCCGCTCGCGAACTGAACCCGAACTTTTAAAATCGAACATGCAAGTGAACCGAACAAAACTCAAACTCTAATTTAAGAACCCAAACCAGAACTCCAAAAAGTCACTGAAACTAGCTGCTACAGCTCCAGAGCGGGGCCAAGGATGGCCTCCACTACAGGGCAGGCAACCCCAGGGGAATTAAAAAAGTCAAAGATGGACTCCACTATAGGGCAGGCGACCCCTGAGGAGTCATCCCTGTCCAGGATCTCCATCAGGGGGTACTCAGCCCACTTCTGGACAGGTTCCAGAGGGATCCCCATTGACTCCGAAATCAAACAGAGCAGGGCCCCGAAGGAGGTTAGCCCTTGTTCTGTAGAGAGATCCTCCCCAGCCTCAAAGTCAAAACCCAGGGTCCAATGGGAGTGCATGGAGGACCTCTCTGAGTCTGAGGACTCTTTGAACATCGCCCATGCACCCACGCCCCACTGACAATGCGAGGCTCATCAGATTGCAAGATTTCCACAACAGCTGACTGGGAAGCCCATCAGTAGTGCACACAGTCTTAGAAGGAGCACCTTCCGTGAGGCTGTGGAGGTGGTGGTTCCGCCAATATGTGGGAGGCAGGCGCCAGCCTGACCAGGGGAACAGGCTTGGGCTGTGGCACCGGCGGCCAAGGGAGCACTGGAGTAGGCTGTGGAACATGACCTTGGCTGAGAAGCCACTGCTGCCACAGAAACTCCTCATTCCAGCGCCACATTTTACAGCAGAACCAATTCTCACCAGAAGACAAAGAGGATGAGGAGTGTCGACGGCGCCTTTTTGCCTACAGTTGAGAACGGGACTGATGGGACTGTTGAGGGTCCCTCGACTGTGATCGAGAGTTGTGGGACCTTGACTGATGACATGCCGGTCGGTGGGGAGAAGAAAAGGGGGAAGGTGAAGGATGCCTGGAAACCCCCAAAGGCTCGGGCTTCCAAGGAAGGCAGCTAGCTCAGCATGCTGATCCGGACCCTCCTGGTAGAGGGCAGGAAGGACCGGAGTCCTACAGAGAGAATCCTCCTCTTTGTCCAGTGACAATGGGTCGACTGGGTCAATAAATCTCGACTGGCTGGTCAACCTGTGCCTGGGCTGGCAAGCCCCATGGGGATTCCATGGGGCTAGCAGTCTGGACCTGAACAGAAGTGTCAGCTGAAGCCAATGGCTGTCAAGCCAGCAGAAGTGTGGGAATGAAAGGAGCGCGTCCTCTCCCGATCCCATGACCTGCGAACGGGACTTTTTGGATTCATCCCAAGAGGATTTGGACCCCCCCAGGAAAGGGAAGACAGGGACTGGCATAAGTCCTGGAATATCCTGGTAAACAAGGTGCCCAAGTCCACTGGTACTAGGGCCAACAAACCACCCGAAGTGGCCTGAGCCACAGCTTCCTCAAAGTCGGCAAGCTGGGCTGCAGAACTAGCCACTGCAGAAACCATCCTGAAGACATCCTTCAACTTAACAGGAGGGTCCCATCGGTCTGGGCAATCCAAGAGGAAGCAGGCATAGCAGTCCTCTAAGTTGCAGGGTTGAAGGGTGCAGCCTGCAGGTCATGCTGGACCCCCAGGCAGTGGACGCACACGAACTGCAGACTGGTACGTAACATCTTCTATCCACATGTTGTGCACCAGTTGAAGCCGGGACCAGTTTTGGGGTCTTCTGGATCCATATTCCAAAGAGGGTAATGAAGTACAGTCAAAAAAAGCTTGAAAAGCACGAAGACTAACGTTTTGGTTGAAGACATCATGATTAGTAGTGAACAAGATGCCACTGTGTATGCTATAGGCCTAAAGCATCAGTCAGTAGTAGCCCTTCAGAAAGAGGGAGAAAGAGACAGAGGTGGCATTTCAGCAGCAGAGAAAAAGTAAATTGGTCTTCTATGAGACAATATTTGAACAATATACCACAACAGGGTGTGGATTATGCTAGGATTTATCACACCTGGTGTGTTGTTTGGTCATGAGGCCACAGGCCAAGTAAGCAAAACATGCCAGGCGTGGTAAATCCTAGTATTACCCACACTCTGGAATGGTATATTGTGATTATACAATGTCCTGGTTTTTTTTTTTGGGTGGAAAAAAAAAAAAGAAATCGATAAAACAGTTTTTGGAATTTAAATTATTTTATTGATTGTAGCATTCCACCAGAAAAAAAAATTGTTCTTTGCTGGTTGGGACTGGAGATCATGTCTAGTGGTGAAAGTTATTGCTAAGACACTATGTAATGCTAGCAATGTCCCACAGACATAGGTTAATTTGTCTCCCACTCAACACCACGTGCACACACACACACTCACTCTTACTGGTGACCTGGGGATTCCTGTTTAAGTTCTGAGTGGGTGTCAGCATATTAGCATATGGGACTCCTGATGGAAACTGCAGGTCTGTGGACAGCATGTTGTGAAGGTGCCGGGTGCTATACTTAGGCAAGGCAAGGCAATTTTATTTATAAGGTGCCCAATCCCGGAGGCTCTGGGCACCAAGCATAAATAAGAACATACAGTGGTTAATTAAAACAAATAATAAAATCTCATTAAAACCATAACAAAGTTGATATTCAGCAGTATTAAAAGGTTTCCAGAGGTCAGTCTTCAAGGGACTGGCCCGAAACTAAAGATGGCATCAACAGTCAAAAGCCAGGCTGAAGAGGTGGGCCTTTGGCCTCCCCTTAAACACTTCAATCGAGGGAGCCTCTCAGACTGCAGATGGAAGCGAATTCCAAAGGGTCAGCCCAGAGACACTAAAAGCACGATCTCCAGAGGCCCTGAGCCGAACCCTGGGAACTCCAGGAGGCCCCTCGAAGAGGAGTGGAGGGAGCAAGCAGAGGACACCAGTGTCAGGAGCTCAGACAGGTAACCAGGACCCAGCCCATACAGAGCACTGAAGGTGAGAAGACCCACCTTGAAAATACCCTCCACCTGACCAGCAGTCAGTGCAGAGCATGCAGGACCGGGAGTCACATGACTGGACCTTGAAAGTCCCGTCAACAACTGGGCCACTGCATTCTGCACTAGCTGCAGTCTGTGGAGGGTACCTCCTATGGCCCCAAAATACAGAGCGTTGCAGTAATCTAGCCTAGAAGTCACAAAGGCATGCACTAGTGTCGGCAGGTCCTCAGGCAGAATGAGGGGCTTAATCCGGGCATTGTTCTGCAAGTGGTAAAAACCACTGCTGACTACAGATCACACCTGATCTTCAAAGGTCAATGTGCAATCAAGGATCACACCCAAATTTCGCACCCTTGGAGAAACCACCAATGGCACAGACTCCAGAACAAGTCCAGACTCAGCCCCGATGGCAACCCATCACGCCCGACCAGGCTGATCACCAGCATCTTGTTCTTAGCAGGTTGAGTATCAGCCAGCTGTAAGCCATCCAGTTATTGATTTTAGCCAGACAGCTGTTAAGCATGTCAATAGCTCCTGATGTTCTGACGTAAAGACAAATACAGTTTGCGTCATCTGCATAGCAGTGAAACTCCACACTGTATTGTCAAATGATCTTGACAAGGGGCAGCATATACACTGTGAACAGCATTGGCGACAAGACTGAGCCCTGAAGAACTCCACAGGACAGAAGCACTGGGGAGGAGGAGAATTCCATCACCACCACCCGCTGCACTCTGTCCAGAGATAGGACTCAAACCACCTGATGAGATGACAGTACCAGCGAGTTCACAAAACTCACAGAGCAGACCAAGAAGCACAATGTGATCCACAGTGTCAAAAGCTGAGAAGAGATTAGAAGCACAAGAACTGACCTGTTTCCTCTATCTCTAGCCCTGAGCAGATCATTATGCACTCTCACTAGATCAGTTTCAGTGCTATGTCTGGCCCGAAAACCTGACTGGAAAGGCTCATAGATATCTGAGGACACCAGGCAATCCTCGAGCTGTTGTGCCACAATTTGTTTTTTGTTTTCAATTGTTTAACTGGGAGTGGCACACTAAGCTGAAAGCTTGTTTACAAGTGCTACCTGGGAGCACAGGGAAGTTAAGTGACTTGCTCAGAGTCACACAGCATGCAAGTGGGGGCTGTGGGATTCAAACCCAGGTCTCTAGATTTGCAGCTCAGAGCCTTAAACCACTGTGCTATACTGCCTTAAATTTCTCGACAACCTTGCTCAAAAAAGGCAAGTTGGAGATTGGACGGTAATTTGCCAGGACGTCTGGGTCGAGGAAAGATTTCTTAAGGAGAAACTTCACCAATGCTTCTTTCAAAGCAACTGGGAAGATCCCCTTCACTATCAAACACCTGGCAATCCTGGTGAACACTGGGTCAACGGCATTGACACATCCCATTAAGAAACGCATCGGTGCTGGGTCCAGTTCACTAAAGGTGTGCATCAGCTCTAAGATCACCTTAGTCACTTCAGACATCTCCACTGGCCTAAACTCCCCTCAGGCAGACTGAGTGCTTCTAATACTCCCAACTCAATCACCTAAGGAATGTCACAAGTGAAGACGGGAGACAGTGAAACATACGTGAGAGGTGAGCAGGGTCATGGTATTTTTTTATATGCTGCTGCCTGCAATCTTCTGAATACGATCAATGAAAGCAACACGTGTAAAACATTGAGAAATCACAGCTGAAAAGCTGAGCTGTGATAGCCGTGATAGTGGGCATTCGCATAGCCATATGGATAGGCGCATGTTCAGTATCACGGCTGGACTTTTCAGCCATGATTTCTCTGTGTTTTATGCTTCGTTTACAGTTAACAAAGACTTTCCTGAGTTGAGGAGTCCGTAAAGCGTTAACAATATTTCATTAGTTGAGGAGTCATGGTCCACTGGGCTTCAGTTCTGTGGTGACCGGCATGCTGCAAGTCTCTTGAATGGCGGCGTTTTTATGGTTGGAGTGATTTGAGGTGCAGTTTCTGATGCGGCTGACTGGTGGCTGGCACCTCTTTCTGTGCAATCGTGCCAGTCAGTCAATCAGGAATCAAGATTTGTGAGACCCATTGCACAATTTTCTTTTTTCCACAGGAGCAGGCACCAAACATTCTTCAAACTGGGGAGAAATTAATGCTTTTAAATTGGAAGACACGAATACGGACTGGAAGAGTGAATGCTGCTGTTTGGTGGGGAGGGGGGGTTCAAAGAACCCTGGTGGAATGGCAGTGCCTAGACATGCACTGTACGCTAACCAAAGCAACAGCAAAAGAAGACAAACATTACAGTGCCAACAAAAAAGATGAACATTTCATAGGGGGTGGGGGTGGGGTGGGATCAGGCATGGCACAGAGACTGGGTAAGAATGTACTGTACATCTGAATCACCCTGTTCATTCCATATCCGCTGGCAAAATTGTGAAAATCATCACTTAGCCCATGTATTAGTGTAAATGATGCTGCGGTTAAGTGATGATTTCTACCCTTCTATATACATTTTGGGGGGCACATTTCTTGCACCTGTTTATACATAATAGCAGCACTTCTTGTTGCATGGCTTTAGCTGCTTCTGCAGGTCTCGCTTCACTGACCTCATCACGCTGCATGTCAGCAGCCTTTTTATGGTTAGACAGGGAGCAAAATTTGAATCAGGAAAGCCTGTTTACATTTTTTTAAATGCTACAAAACTACATTTACTCTAATCAAATACATGCAGTTTTGGCATAAATGTAAACATCAGCCTTTTCTTTATAAACAACAGCTTTTCCTTTACAAGGCTATGAAGCCTCTTTCAACTGAATAGGTTAAATTATATGGTTTATGTATCCTCTAAAAGGATGCGAGGAAGTATGATTTTACAGAAAGAGTGGCTGAGCCATGGAACGGTCTGCTGGCAGAGGTTGTGGGTGCCAGAACAATAAATGCCGCCCAGCACAGCTGGGACAGAGCGAAGGGTATAGTAGTTACTCAGCAGAATGAGAGAGGTGGAAACATGAAGAAAAAAGACGGAAAAGGGTAAGCATAAACCCCACAGACAGGACTGGTTTTAAACTTAATGGTGCCCCAAGCAGAAATACTTATGGTGCCCCTTCGCCACTCCCATCGCTTCTCTCTCTCCCATTTGCCCCAACCCACATCTAAAAAGTGGTACAAATTTATGAATACAAGGGTGACAACAATAATTCTGGTTTTATATTGACACTTTTGCATTTCAAGCTGATTTCTGCCTTCATTTTCTACTATAGTGTCTCTCTTTTGTGCTGGTGCCCCAAGTGGCCGCTTGGTTTGCATATTTGCTTGTGCCTAGCGAGACAATAGGTCCCGAGGTATGAATGTGTACTATGGGCAGGCTACCTGGACCATAGGTCTTTTTCTGCCATCATTGTCTATGTTTCTATAATGGTATTTAAACACTTATCTGTTTAAAAGTTTCCCTGAAGAGTATGAAGCGTCTAAATTGACTGTTTTCATTTCATAGAGCATCCCACCCTTCAACTGTCTGCTATGGGTAGATGGCAGCCCCCCCACCCCCACCACCACCACCAAAACAGAACAGAAGGTTATCAACTTAGTGTTTCACTTTCCATGCAAAACGGAAAGAGAGCAGTCTCTGGCCCAATGGCCAGCTGTTGCCTGTTTTTTAGTACAATAACACTCTGCAAGTTCTATGAGAAAACACTGCCTCCCTATTCCAAACTTTCTGTGGGAGTCAGAAGATAACACACTACAGGAAAGTGATAGGAAGTCTCTGCTCAGGGGCTGACTGGATTTTGGATTTGTATGATCTAAGCATAAAGTGTGTGTGTGTGCGGCAGGTGTGTCTCTTTTGTATGTGCCTGTGTGTATGTATACAGGGCTCATGGATACTTGATGGGGCCCAAGCAGACATAGTCTGGTACCCTTTTACCTATACCATCACCCCATCTCCTCCTGTCTGCCAAAAAGTTGCAAGAACACTCTGACCACAAGTATGACTGCAGTTTTGTTGTTTAATAAACTGCTTATTTTGAGTTAAGCCACTCATTGGTGCTGGAACATGGAGAAAAGTGGGGGTACTGAAGTTCAAAAGGGCACAAGGTAAAAAGGGTAGTTTTGCAAGCAAAGGGGCACTCTGAATGTTCATAGGCTAAAGCAGAGGGGGTGCAGCACCCCCCCCCCACAACCATAAGTCCTGGTACCTATGAATCCACTACGTATTTGATTTGTACAAAGTTACTATACTAGATATTATTTTTTAAATCTATGTGTGTGAAGATTTACCGTTTCATTTATTTCAACTGGCTTCCATGCTGCTAACAGCTATAAATAGCAATGAATGGCAGCTTGGGTATAGTCATGTGATCAACAAAGTTTTAAGCTTGTCATTTTTAGCTCCACTTGTGTGATACAAACAGGTAAATACAGGAGGAATATTTGAGAAGTTGGGGAGGGATTCCGCGCATAGGAGGCAACAGGCGTGGAATGCACAATTATATGGAATACACTCAATGTTTCTTATCACAGCAGTAAAAGACAATTTTTAAAAGTTGAAGTGGAAAAGATTAGGTCAATTTACTGCTAATGATCTTAACAGCCATACTTTACACCTTCCAAACTAACTGGTTTTACAAAGGTTTGTATGACATCTGAACTTGTTTGTAACCTGGGCATGGAGCCAAAACAGTGAATGAAACGATATAGAAACACAGAAACTGTCGGCAGAAAAGGACTGCTTGGCCCACCCAGTCTGCCCAGAAGGTCCATGCCTGGTTGTCTACGCAGACCCTAACTGGTCTTTGGTGACCCTCCCTCCTCCCTGCCTATTTACTAATATACCCAGTCGTTACATAGGAAATGTTTAGGTGGTGCCAGCTCCATGGTGCTGAATGATGGGGCTATGCTCTGGCATGCTGGCAATCCGGGTTCACGCCCTCAGCATGGATGCCAGGAGAAGAGGCCAGTAGGGAAGGGAGAGGGTCATAGCATGCCGCTCTTGCAGCAGCCCCTGGTGGTGGTTAACAGAGGCGTTCTTGGCAGCGTAAGTGACCACATGCTGCCAGATGCCCCCACCCTAGGACACCGCCACAGTTGCACGTACTATGGGAAGTGGGTGGATGCCCTGAAAAGTGGAAAACATGGTTGCCCTGCAATGCCAGATGATGGCCTTTAGTAGGCCTTCTCCATGTTGCCCAACCAGCCAGTGCACCGTGGCTGGCCCCCGATTGACTTCCCTGGTGTTAAAAAGGCACTTCCACACCTGATTCTCCTGCTGGGGCTGGCAGCACAAGCTGGCCCACATACAGGAATGTCGGCAGAGCTCCAGGGGAGCCCAAGACAGGCATGGCATTAGGGGTTGAGTCCAGCAGGCAGGGGAGACCTGGCATATGTGAGAGCCCGAAGGAGTGGGGCTGGGGATGCAGAGGGCCTGAAAGAGCAAAAAAAAAAAAAAGAAATGTCTAGGTGGGGAAAGGGAACTCATATCTAGATTTCTAATTGGTGGAACTCTCCTTTAGTAGTCAACAGAGAAAGATGACAGAGATGATGGAACTGCCTTACAATATTTTAAGAGGTGGCAGAACTGAGTTCCTGCGGGCTCTTGCCCACTTTAACCCCTGTATGTTCCCGTATGTCTATCCTACACATGCCTGAAGACCCCTACTGTTTATACCATCACCACTTCTGCTGGCAGTCTGTTCCAGATGTCTACAACTCTTTCAGCAAAGTAGTACTTTCTCACATTCTTCTTTTTTTATAAATACATTTTTTTTAAAAACATTTTTTCATGCTACACCACATAATACAGATAAATAAAGGTATAACATTGATAAAAATAAGCAGGGTTCATTACAATTTAAATCAATCTACAGATAACCAGATAGGGAGGCTCCCCTCCCCAACACAGCATCAGGGAAGGAGCCCACCTGAGACGTGACTATTTACTTGCCTGAGCCCACCCAGACTAATGTCGGAAGAGGAGTGGAGTCTGGGATGAAGGGGAGTCAGAGTTCTACGGGCCACCTCTGTTGTTTATAAACCTGAGTCAATTGTCCACATCTCCCAGGACCACAACTCTACCCTAACCCCCCATCCCAGATCTTCAGAGTATGAAATTAGCATCATGTTGCATCATATATATCACCCATAAGTTCCATCTAGAGGTAAATACACAGTTCTAGTCTTTCATTCAAGCCAAAGGTTATCCTTTCCATTTTATAGCCCCCATTCACTGTGGTTCTCCACTCTTCTGTGTCTGCCTGCTGAGCTGAAAGCCATATTCTAGTGATGCATTTTTATTCCCAGCATATACTTTAGGTGCGTGTCTTTCACTCTCCTAGGGTACTAGTAGTATAAATATACTATGGATGTCAAGGTGATCTGAATATGGAGTACTTTAGAGATTAACTTCTCCACCTTACCAAGAAACTGACAGAGGTGGGGGCAATCCCAACTAATGTGTATATATTTGTGTGGCTTGGCTCTTAATGCAGTTACTCTACTTCATATCCTTATAAATGCCCCCCACTAACTTTACTGGATGCCCACTGGTTCTGGTGCTCTTTCTCATTGGAAAGAGCCCTCCCATTTAACTCTGTGAGGTACTGTAGGTTCCTTTATCACGCCCCTCTAAATCACCTGATAGACAGCGGATAATGTATGGTGTACTATACACAACAAGCATGTGTAGCCATCGATAGATTGCCATGGTGACCTATTAAACCTCAGGAGTGAGGCTGGAGAGGGTTAACTGGTTGCCATGACAACCTCAAGATGGGTACTCAGGCTCATTGTGTATAGTACACCATACATTGTCTTTCATTGTGTATGGTCCCCACACAACAAACATGAGCCTTAATCACCTAAGAACACGCACTTTTTGTAAAACGCCAAACTGTCATCACAACATTTGACGCTGTCAGAGCCGCTAACATGTGGTGCTTTGAAAGTAATTTTACACACTAAGAAACAAATGAAAGACTACTAAATGTCTTACTGTAACAGGAGCTTCTTTCAAAAAAATTAACAGTACAAATCCTTCCAGATCGCTTAGTTGGTTGGGGAATACTGCAGCTGTCACTGTTAGATGTGCTAGCGCTGTGTGAGCTGTCAAACTGTCAGTTTCACTCACACAGCACTACCAATTTAAGCCACATCTCAAGTAGTTATGGCACGAGAATGTGCTCCATGTTGTTGTGCTGCAGTAGCTACGTATCTAGTGCAGCACGACAACAAAATGATGTAGCTACTGCAAAACAACAGTGTTATTCTAGCTATGGATTTCTACCCAGAATTACAGTATGTTCTACAACACACTGCTAATCTGTTTTAAGAGTACAGGAGCACTCAAAATGGCCTGACATTGTTGAATGTATTTGCTTGTGACTGCAAAGGAAAACTAATAAACTAAGTTTGAAACAACTAGACTACCTCTGAGCAAAACTGGATGACTGGACAAAGGACCCTAAAAACAGATTATCTGGTCAAAAACCAAAGAGGTTACAACTTTACGACTCTCAATAGCCACTTTTTAATTTATACCTCTTTGCTATCTACCCTAACTGCATCTACCACTCCCACCAGCCTTTCCCTAAGCAATTACTGCATTCTTACAAAACCTGTCCTCCTGAAGTATAATACCATTTTGTTTTTTATTCTTTGGTAACTGCGTAAGGCCCACTGGGCACAATGTTTGTTCTCGGGGGTGACCCAGGAGCACTGGGGAGGTTAAGTGACTTGGCTCAACTTCACAAAGTATGCAAGTGGAGTTTGTGGGAATCAAAGCTAGGTCTGCTGGATGTACCAAGCTCATACACAGCTCATTACTCTAACCAGTTTAGACTGTTCTACTAGCCCCTTTAGTTGGTAAGTACTTGCTTTCTACCTCTAATTTTATACTGAACCACATGGTCTGGTGATTACTGGATCCCAGAGGCTCCCTATGACCACCACAATGCTTTCCCTGTTTGTAAAGAACAAATTTAGAGTAGCACCCTTCCTTGTATGCTCCTCTACCTTCGGAACCAGGAATGCATTCTGTAAGGCCTCTGCCAACATCTAGTACAAAGCACCTGCTGTCACTGGGACACTCCAATCCACTTCAGTCTTGTTGGAACACCCCATTAGCAGCACCTTACCCTGTTTTGCCACCCTTTTGATCTCCTCTACCAGCCTCTTGTTTGCCTTCTCTTTCTGAGAAGGTGGTCTGTATACTACAACCCTTCTGATGATCCTTCCCTTGGCCAGGACTACCTGAACACACAGTGTTTCCGCATCCGTGCCCTCCCCCATGTCCTTGACCTACATGACCTTAATGAGTTTCTTTAAATCAATCAATCAAAATCTTTATTTAGCCAGGCAAACAACACTGAGCAAGTTCATTTTCGAGATGGACCTGGGCAAGATACATGAACAATACATAAAGAGAAATTCCAACTTGCAGAGTCATAAGATAAAATAGGGATTACACACAAGAGGTTAATAACAGCACCGGAGTACATTCATAAAATAAGACAGTAAGCTAAATACCATGTGCTACAGAACTTGTGCTACAAAACATACAAAGTAAACCTATACAACCATACATACAGAGTTTTCATGAAAATAAATACAAATACAAAGCCAGTCCTCCTCCCTTCCTGTATGCCCTACAATTCCTACAGAGTGAGTGGCCTGGAACTGATAGTCTGCAGCCATGGTGCTGTGTACTGTAGTCCATGTTTCCATAACAGTTACCAAGTCTAGCTGGGTCTCTACTTCTGCTGCCTCTAGGTTACAGATCCTATTCCCCAGGTGTCTGGCTTTCATACATATGACTCTCCAGTGTTACTTCCTCTCAATGTGTCTTTGTTTTTGTCCTTTGCCTCTTTTGTCGCTGGTGCTTAGCCCTTTCCTCCTCCATGTTACTGTGTATCCCTTTCCCTCCCCTCCTGTATTCTCCACCTTGAAATTCTGCCTGTTCACCTCACCTGTCATGGTTTGCTTCCTCTTTCGATGTTCCTTTTTTGCTCCCCTAAGCTCCTGCTGCAACGTTTATTTACCAAACTTCTAAGTGCTGCTCTGCAACCACCAGTGTGGTAAAATATCTCTGCAGCTGAGAAGATTCCTTCAGCTTGTGCTCTGCTCAGGCAGCAGGCGCAGATGCGGAGGATGTTACGCCTGGTCCAACCAGATGTTCCATTTTGGTGCAACTGCACCAAAAAATGGCAGCAAGCTGCCATAAATGACTGAGGCATCTGTAAAATGGCTCCATCTTTGAAAATCTGGCACATGCAGAAGAAACTGTGGCTCTGCATGTGAAGACCCACTTGTACAAGTTTTTCCTGCACCTGTGTCAATTTCTGGGGTTTTCAAAATCCAACCCCTGGTATTTAAGTTAACCATTTTCCAAAATAAACTGTCAGTATCCCACTCGATCCTAGTTTTCATTCAACGAACCCTCCCACTTCCACGTTTCTTCCCCACTGTCAGCTTTTCCCACATCCCCACTAGGACCCTGCATGTTTCCACTATAAGGGGGGAGTGGCTGCCTAGCCTACCATGGCTGGTATTATTCCCTGGTATGCATAGGGGATGTTTAATGGCCTGCCTGAAAATATGCAATGTATTTACTTTAGATTGTTTATCTCATTGATCCTAGCAAAAAAGTGGCAGAATGTAGAGGATCCACGTGTGCTAATCAGTAAGAACCAACATCAAAACAAAGAAAATCACATGTTTCCAGGCAGGTTATGAAATGTACTATTTATAAAGTGCAGGGTGCAATGCCATTCGCTTATGAGGTCACAACTGCCAAACAGGATGTCAGTAACATCCTCACTGTGAAAATAACAGACCTGAACAACATGAAACATGTATTGACCCAGGACTGCACATTTGAGAAAAAACATTTCCATTTTCAATAGGGTCTTGCATGAAGCAAGTTTAATGAAGCACCAGGAGGGCCAAGAAATGGTATCAAGATTACCCAGCAACTGTTGAGGGATTTAAGTATGGATCCCTGGGATGATCTGACTCACTTTTAGACCCTGCAACCAGGGTTTCCAGTTAATCTGTTTTGGAGGACTCTGACCTGATAACTTTAGCAGCTAATTACTTTAACCCTTTTACAGCTAGCCACAGCATGTGAAATGCTAGTCATATGAAGTCTTTATTTATTGGGAAATAAGTGGGTTAGCAGCATCTTCAAGACAACCTGTTAAGTAGGTTTCACAGTATTAAGCCTAATTTGCTTTTGGTTCCACCATGTGGCATTATGTTCTTCAATGATTAATTATTAACCCTGCACTTCCTAAGTAAACAATAATATCCACAATCAACAGCAAGGACTTTCCCACCTCCCTGCAGGTAACTGGGTTTTACACAGTTAAAAAAAAAAGTGTAATGCTTTCCTTTGCACCACCCAAATGCCTGGCCAGCAACAGCCCTTTCACACAACATTTACTACATGCTTACTCATTAACAGCTAGAAGAAAGCAGAAAAACAGGTTACTCACCAGTAACAGTAGTTATAGGAGTGGTATACAATGTTCATCCACACTTTCTGGCAGTTGCCTTTCCCTTTAAGACTGACTGGAAATGTCTTCAAGCTGGCTGCTCCCACCCACTTGGATGGTAACTCCTTCAGTTCCACCCCAACACCAGATCTTGCCCACTGGAAGCAGTGTTGTGCACCAAAGGCAGGGGAGGTCGGGTGGGTCCGTGTGGATGAACATCATATACCACTCCTTGAACTACTGTTACAGGTGAGTAACCTATTTTTCTAGGGATGTGGCTATGATGTTCTATTCACACTTTCTGTCAGAATCCTAGCAGTTTGGGAGGAGACACACCCTACGTAGGGAACAGAGATTGGAGAACTGAGGCCCCTAAACCAGCATCCTGGTGTGACTCAAGGTCAATATGATAATGGGTAATGAAGGTGTGTGCTAACCTACAGGTAGCAGTCCTGCAGATTCCCTGGATAGGGATGTCCATGGAAGCGTCCACTGAGGCAGTGGTATGGCGGGTGGAATGAGCCCTTAGCCCTATGGGAGGCTCCCTACCTACCAACATATAGCAGAGGTCGATGCAGGACACAATCCACCTGCCAGTAGTCCACTTAGCTGCCGGTCTGCCAGGTGTGGCTTCAATGGAGGTGACAAATAGATGGTGAACCTCTCCCTAAAACCTACCTGTAATTCTTTATAGTGAGGCAAGCTGCCACACAGTCAAGTATGGAGCCTATGCTCGGCCTCCAAAGTGTGACTGGTGAAGTACACCACAAGAATAATCACCTGGTTAAGGTGAAACTCTGACACAACCTTTGTGAGGAACTTCAGGTTGGGGCACAGGACAACCTTGCCCCTGTGGAAGACCAGGTAAGGAGACTCCACCAAAAATGCCTGGAACTCACTGATCCTTCTGGCTGATGTGATAGTCACCAGGAAGGCAGTCTTCCATGACAGGTGAGATATGTCACACCTGTGCATCGGTTCAAATGGTTTGCCCATGAGCTTTGCCAAAGCCAGCAACAGATCTCAAGGTGGTGGTGGTTCACGCACTGGAGGAGAAATGTGGTCAAGGTCTTTGAAAAAGTGCCAGACCACCTTCTCCTGCACCACCGACTGCTGACCAGCCTGCATGCAGTAAGCAGAGATGGCTGCCAGGTGCACCTTAAGATTCGTCAACCGAAGCCCTGACTTAGAGTGGAACCACAGGTAGTCAAGGATGCTAGCCACTGGACAGCCCCTTGCCCAGCACCAAATGGAGAACCTCTTCCACTTGAGGGCATAGCATTTCCTGGTTGACTCTGAGATGCCTCCACAACAGTGAGGACATCATCACAGAGACCCAAAGCCAGGAACTCTAGCTGCTCAGAAACCAGGCTGTCAGGTGCAGGGATTGAAGGTCCGGGTGGAGTACCTTCCATGACTGATGGAAAGCAGGTCTGGGTGGAGAGAAGATGCCTCAGGAGCCTGCTGCTGAGGCTGAGGAGATCAGGCTACCAGAACTGGCATGGCCACCAGACCGCAAATGAGGGTTCAGGCATGGAGAGTATCCCATCTGCTGAAGGGAGAGCAACCCACTCTATAACCGGTAGCACAGAGGTATGGTGTGGCCCAACCTGGGCCGTGCCATTTGACCTCTGAGAAATGGAGCAAGGCAGACAGCATTAGCCAAGTTGTGAATCTCTCCACCTTTCAAACAAACACTGGGGTTCTGTGGGAAACCAGGAGTCTAATGGCTCTGTGTTCTTGCAGGAGGAGCACCTGACAGCAATATAGCTGACAGCCTCTGCAGGTCAATCAGAAGACACTCCTGCAGATTGTACAGAAGAAGCCCCAAGGGGTGAATCCTGACTCCGCTGGGCCACTGAGATCATCTGGTCAGGGTGAACCTGGCCCTGGAACTACTGGCCAGCCACCCCTACAGCCAATGCATGAGGGCCAGTGAGCCCCTAAGAGGCCAAGCTGGTGTGAGCTTATGTAAGGATGCAAGTTCCAAGTATGCCTAGTCCCACACGAGGCCTAAGGGATGTGGGACCAAAGGGCCAGCACTCGGGACCGCTCCACTCGCTTGTCTTGGGGGACCCGCAAAGAGCCAGATGTCCCGGTGCGATATAACTGGATGCCCAGGTGCCCTCAGTGGGGGGAGACCCACTGAAAACCTGAGCAAGACCCTGGGCATCAGGGATGAATTGATTGGCTATGGAACCGAAGTGAGCAGCCCCTGCCTGAAGGCAAGGGGTTGTCAGAAGAACAGATGGGGAGACACAAGCATGCATCTTGAAATCCAGGGAGCTGGACCATTTGGAACAGAGTGGTCCCCCTAGAACAGGGCACTGGCCCTCCATCCAGTTAGGAACCAGAAGCATCTGAACCTGAGCCCTAGAAGCTGTGATGTTACCCGGACTAGAGCCCTCACACCCTGAAGCAGATGCCAGAAAACAAGATCCTGAAGTGTCGACTGAGTGCCAACAGGCAGTGGTTCCCCACGGGAAGGGAAGACCCAGAGGCTTAGGATGGGGGGGGTGGAGGACACACACACCCTTTTCCCATCACTGGGCAGGCTTGGAGGCAGGGGACAGTCCGGATAAGGAATCACGGGAACCCTGACCCCTTGGTGTCTGGGCAGTGGAGGGCAAAGAAATGAGCCTAGGGCACCATACCTGGTGCAGTCTGACCTGTGGCCAGGCAGACCCTGCCACTGGAGCCGAAGCAATCTATAAGGGCCTGGTTCTGGAGGACTTGGAGCCCCCAGAGCTCAAGCGAACAGACGTCACCAAGTTTAGGGTGGAATTGGACCTCTCCACTCTGGTGAGATGTGCCTCCACCGGGGCCGAACAGGTCGGTCCCCGCACAAATCTTCCAATTTGCGTTGCGTATCAGCAAGGAGGTAGGACATATGCAGTCATGCCCTGTGTCGCATAGCGATTGCTGTGGCCGTGGACCTGGCACATGAATCGCCAGTGTCCAAGGCCATTTGAAGCTGCTGCTTCACTATGGCACAGCCTTGGACATGGACTCGCATAACAGTAATGCGCAAGTCTGCCGGGACATGACGGAGCACCTCTTCCAAGGACCCCAGAAGGGCATGTGAGAAACGTCCCATCAGGAGGCCAAGCTAGCCTGCTGAAGGCCAAGTGACGTGGTGGTGTACACCTTCTTGGCCGAGGTGTCCAGGTCCTTGGACTCCTTGTTGGAGGGGGATGATCCAATCCCCCCATCCAACCCAGGCACCAAAAACAGAGTCAGACACCAGCCCGGCAGCTGAGGGATGAATGGTGAACCACAAAAGGGAGCCAGAAGGAACCGTGCATTTGCGGGCCATCCAGGCCGAAGGTGCCAGGCCGGCCCTCAGTGAGTAGGGAGATGTCCTCACCGAATTCAGCCAAGAAGCTGAAGTGAGCTGTGCTGGGGTTGACCAGTCCAGCTCCTGCCGGGGCAGAGACCTGAACAGCTCCAGTGGTGATGGCCCTGAGGATGCCAGGATGACTGCCGAAGATAGCAGAACCTGGGTAAAGGAGCTGTTGCCACAAGAGTTCCTTGAAATACCAACACTACAAGCATCAATGCTGCTCTTCGGCCGAAAAAGCCGAGGCGGACAAGCAGTAAGAGTGGCAGTGCCACCGGCCTGAGCCCCGAGGAGGGGTGACTGTGCCAAGAATGGCATGGGCTGTCCTGGGTCGGGCTACCAGACGAGGACCTAGACTGGCACTGAGGGAACCGGCGATGGCAAACAGAGAGGGATGGTGACCGCCGACCCAGTCCTAGGTCCAGGAACTCTGGAGAGTAGGGCAGTGGGACAGTGTCCTGCCCCGGACCCTGGAGAGAGAGAGAGAGAGAGAGAGAAAACCAGAGTTCTCAAATGGGAGGAATCAACCTCCTGCAAGGACGGGTTCAGCTCTGTCAGCTCAAGAAGTATCTCGCCAAAGAGTTGAAAGGGTCCTCAGTCCACTGGCCCAACAGGGAAACCATAGAACCGGTGGCCAGGCTCAAAGTCATGGGAGTTGGAGGCCCAAAAGTGCTGCTGACCCAGCGAATGTGAAAGACACCGCAAAGAGGTCTCATGCTCCTTGGCACAACCTGGGGTGGAAGAGCTCTGAGGATTCTCCCCGAAGGGGAGAGGATGGTGCAGGTCCTTGGGCGAGCCCGAAAGGAGGCACGCTTCAATGAGGTGATGCACCACAAGAGAACCATGCCATATTCTGCTCCTGGGAAACCAACCAATCTATGGAGCATGTGTCTGAAACTGCAACCCGACCTGAGCAGTCAGGGGAAACCCATTCGTTCGGGCAGCCAAGGAGTAGGTGGACACTACGAGTTTCCAGAGTCATCTGCAAAAAGTTGCGACAAGAGATGTAGGCCTGGAAGTCATGGTCACGGTCCAGGCAATAAATGCACAATGTGTGCAAGTCTGAAAGTGACATGAGTTGCCAGCATCCACAAAACCAGAAACCCTGGACGGACTTTACATCAGTCATTTGTGCAAATGATAAAATACAAAGACCAAAATGCTGAATAGATTCTAGGGCCTCAGAAACGCAGAGCGCTAAGGAGGGAACCTATTCTTCCCAGTGGAAAGGAAGAACTGGCATCATGGGGCTGTACTAGAGGAGATACCACTTGGGTGGGTGGGAGGAGCTAGCTTGATGACTTTCTAGCTCATCTTAAAGGGAAAGGACACTGCCAGAACGTGTGGATAGAACAACATATCCACAGCCCTAGAAATCTTACTTTTCTACTTGAGCAACAAAGACCATAAAACAATACAAAGGACTCATCGGTACCACATAGGGGGTTATAAACTGTAGCAAATCTAAATGTATGTAGAAGTCACCCCCCAACCCCGTATATTCTTTGCTTTGTAGTTGGAGCCCAAATTTGCTCCATCCACTTCCCCTGCATTATTTTCTTTCACGCAGAAACCATTCTTTACTTATTCAGGAGCTGTTGTCCCTTCTGAAAATAGAGTTGTCTGTATTTTGGGGTGCACCCTTTGCATTTTATGCATTTATTTCCTTATCAAGTATGTCTCCCCTTATGGACCTTAAAATAATCCTGTAACATTTTCGTATAGCCACTTATTTTCATTTAATACATTTATTATAGTGATTCATTTGTATGAAAAAACAGTAATAAAAAAAAAGTCTTACCCCCCCCCATTTCATTATTTATCTGTATCTTCTTTTCCACTGCCCAGCACTATTCTGTTGAGATGTTTTTCCTTTACAGTTAGTATTTTGAAACAGGCAGGCTTTAGGCCAATCTGTATTTAGTCATTTTTGTTATTAACTATTGTGGATTATTTGCCCTGTTGCTTACTTTGTGCTACACAGAGGTATGATCATTTATGAATTTGTGCCTATACTGTTAGAAATATTCAATTAAATACAAATTACCTCAACTGCACAAATTTGGGCTCCCTTTTTAAACGCGTGTCTATCACACATTGTTTAATTATTGTTTTATTATGTCTTAAAATTCAGCTTTGAATTCATTTTTTTAAAGACATCACGTTACTGATTCTTTACGACCTTGTGTTTAAATTCATGGTAGATAGCAATGTTTGGACACACCCCTTGAGGAAGACATAATGGTCGAAGCGCTGGGGCCATGTTTTCTGGGTCATCTGATGTTTGACTCTCCTACTTCAATGGAATAAAGTCTTCTAAACTACATCCCTGGAGTGCTGGTTTCTCTCATTCTCCTGTCATATTTGGTTTGCTATCATATCCTGTACCCCCCGCCACTCTCCTGTGCACAATTTGCTTTGCCTATAAGTATCAAAACTGTTTCGTATGTACCAAGTCACAGCTCCACTTATTCAAATGCTTATTTATATGTCTGTAGTGCTTGTTTTCAATAATGAATCACTTTTTGCCAGATTCAGGACAGAGTCTGCTATACAAGCCGATATTTATCAAACAGTGTTTTAAAAATACATGTGTCATGCAACTGCAAGATTTTGGCAGATTGAGGGCCACATTGTGTAGAGGAGCATCCACTTTAGAGTGGGAACATGGAGAGGCATTCAGAGGATAACAGAATGGGGGCTACTGGTTTGTCCATTTTATGTAAGTTAACTCGCAGTCTTACAAGGATAATTTTTGAAGGGGGATGAAATGAGGGATGGGACTGGCAGCGGACTCCAGAGACGTGTTTTTTTTTTTTTCCCTACTCCGAGCCTGAGCCTTTGCCACTTCTTCAGGCTGCATAGTTTCCTGTGCCCGCAGACTCAGCTCCGCTGCTTCTCCTGCCATCAGTCACGGACCCACGTGCACCACACAGGGGGCCTGGCACTAACCCTACCAGAAGGGCCCTTCCCCAAGGGCAAGAGAGGAGAATTCAGGGATATGGTACCCCTAGGGCTTTTTCATTCACAGGAGACAGAGGAGGAGATGCAATCCAGGGACCAGCATGGTGGGAAGAGGAGCGGCCATCATCTGACCAGGCTGGGACCATTTTCCATTTTTTGACGGGGGCATGACATGCCATACAACATCAAGGCAAGGAGCCAGCAAATGCCAAGGCTCAACCCCGGAGAAGAGCAGTTGTAGGATGCCCAAGCCTTCTGCCCCAACCCGGCAATTCCGAACCCAGGTGAAATCGGTGTTACAAGTGGAAATCCAACCACTGCGCCAGCGAAGATAGTTTTCAAGTGGCTAAAATTCTTAAAGAAAGAAAAGCAAATGGTATACAGCACAAGCGTCAATCCCCTGCCACAGTCCCGCTTGAACACCAAATGACGTCAACATGCTAAACGTCCTATAGACATTACAGCAGGAAGTACAAAACCAAGTCAGAACTTAAGCTGCAGTATGTGTCAGGAAAATAATCTTACTTTTCTAATTGAGCAACAAAGACCATAAAGCAACACAGAGGACTCATTAGTACCATGTAGTGGGGTCATAAACTGTAGCAAATCTAAATGTACACAGACGTTTGGCACAGGATCTTTAAATAAGCAGATAACTGAGGGAGGCAGATAGCTATATTCTAGTAGAAACCATTTATTTTTTTTTAAATGATTGCCATTCTTAATTTGGACTGCAGGGGCCCATATTTTAAAGTCCCAGGCTGCATCACGCAAGTGCCTGTGCCATGCAACTGAGATGCACCAGCGCAAATTAATGGTATATTCAGAAGATGCGCCATGAGATGCGATCACGCATGTCCCGATGAATATTCTGAGCATGCAGAATTGCGCAGTGGGAGATGTGTGGCGTGGCAGGTGACCTGAACCCTTTTCGGAGCATAGGGAAATGCACGATAGACAGCCATATGAGTGGTGCGCAAAATTACAGTATTCAGCCAGGATATGCAAATGGACTCACTGCACATTCCAAGCCCATTCCCCATATGCACAGCTCATTACTGGAATGTATTCAGGCCATTTGCATACCCCAGGGTGAACAGGAGGCACTACAGCCTAGCAGACACGTGTGATGGAATGTTTGTGTGTGGGGTGTGATGGAATGTTTGTGTGTGGGTGGCTGGGTGGACTGCACTGGCCTGGGTACGGTGCTATTACCCATAGCCATATACAGCATCAGACTGGGGTACAGGGGGATCACCTGGACAGTGGCCACAGGGGCCCAACTGGAAAAGCAACAGTGGAAGGCACAGGGTGACACAGTCTGATCAGTATGCCACATGCATGTGATACACCCACTCTGTATGCAGTGTACAGTCACCTAAAGTGCCCCCGCATAAGAGGAACATGGTGATAACTGCAAGGAATGGCAGTGTGCAGAGGGTCAACAGGTATCCGAGTGAGTGGGTCCCACCTGTGTGCACCTATGGTATTCCACCATGGGTGTGTGCCAAAGGTCAGTCCCTGGCCCGTGCCAGGCTGCCACTTGTACCACAAGGCTACTTGGGCACCATTGCCCCAGGCGTCACCCTGGGTGCACGCCACTACCGGGTAGTGACCTGCAGGCCACATGGGTACAGGCCATGGCCCCTGGTACATGTGCCACAGTGTGGCCATCTGCTCCGCTGGTGTGCTCGGGGGCACCTGACAGCACTGGCATTAGGCAGTTGGGTGTTTATGTCCTGGGTGTGATGTGGAGGATGGCTCTCTAGGCGGTGCCTGTGGTGTGCTGGCACCTATGGCTTTGGGTACTTCCGTCGTGGCATGACTGCTGTGTATGGGTGTCTGGAGCACGTTCTGGTCCACCTCCAAGGGCTGTCTCAGGATGGCCTGTCTACAGTTCCGCAGCCTTCCTGTTGGTTGCTGGCCAATTTAGGGCATCCCTTTGCCTGTCTAACTTTGCACAGTACACTTCTGGGATGCATGGCAGATGCACCGCACATTTTGGCTGAATATACGGATGCATGGCCTATTCATGTACCCGCCCCTTTTTTTGTGCTGCATGCATTATTTTTGTGCGATCGCACATACAGAAATGTGCAATACAACTCTCTGTTTCGAATACTGCGCTTCTGTGCATTTTCTGGGATGTGCAAGCATCTCCATTTTGGGCATTGCATCTCCTCTGAATATGTGGGCCAAGGTACTATACAGTATTTTTAAATCACAAATCAAAACATTAAATCATACCACTATCTCATCATTGCATCATACAGTATTCACCCTGAAATGCACCTTTATTGTGATTGCACTGATATTGTGTACTTAAAGATTAATGTTCAATCACATTTCACCAGTTTTATAAGCTTTTTCTCAGACCTCTCAGTCAAGTTTTTATTGCAATCTTTTCATGTGAGCATCTAGGTTGTAGACTGTAAAGACAGAGGTCATTGTCACCACCCAGCAGCACCATCAAGTTTACGATCAGAAGGGCCACTTAGAATCCTCTAATGTTGAAATCAAAATGCATTGTAAATTAAAAGTACATTTACAAGGTAAAATTTACAAAGGTTCACAAAAGGTTTAGGAGCAAAAAAGGAAGACTGCCTATAATTAGCACCAGAGAGATAGAATAATTATATAAAAACTTACCGTAACAGTAGATCTTCGAGGGGATCTCAGTTATTGGGTTACACCATATGAACATTCCCTGTCAGTGAAGGGAAATCCACACAGAAGATTTTCAGCAGTACAACTGGCGCCGCCCATGCCATCGACGTCAGCCGTCAGCAACCCTATATAGGCATAGGTGGGCCCGCTCCCTCCTCAGTTCTTTCCCACTGGAGACAAAGGGAGCAGGGCTCACACCCTGGGTAACCAAGGAGAGAAGGAGGTACCCAGCTCTAAGTAAAAATACTGGATACACTAGATAGCCAGTTCCTAGAAAGAAGGGGGATAGTGGAAGGGAAATCATACCTGATGACTGAGATCCCCTCAAAGATCTACTGTTATGGTAAGTTCTTACATAACTGTTCTGTCTTCTTCAGGGGTATCTCAGTCATCAGGTTACACCATAGAAATGAGTACCAGGCAGTGACAGGAGAAAACATACAGTCTGGGAGTCTGGATCTCTGTAAACTTAAGACAGGTATATTTGTAATACAGCCATGCCAAATCCTGCATAGGCTCTTGAGGCACTGTCCGGACTGTAATGCTTGATGAAAGTGTGGACCATACTGCAGGTGGGAGTCAAACAAATGTCAGCAACTGAGATCCCTTTGAAACAAGCCACAGAAGTAGCCATGCCTCTGGTAGAGTGAGCTTTGACAGCACCAGGCAGTTCTCTGCCATACTTGTTGTAGCAAAACACAATGCAATTAGCCAACCATTTGGATAAACACTGCTTAGATACTGAAGTGCCCTCTCTACCCGCGGGGTGAAAGAAACAAACAGTTACTTTGACTTGCTGGACTCTTTAGTCCAAAGAAGATTGTATTTCAAAGTTCTGCGCACATCTAACTTATTGAGCAGTGCTTCCCCAGGATTGGCATGCTCAGGGAAATAAACAGGAAGGTGGATAGACTGGTTGAGTGTAAACTCTAAGACCACCTTAGGAAGAAACTTAGGATTTGTGCGCAAAGACACCCTGTCTTTGTGAAAAATCAAATAAGGCTCTTCACGCCAGAGGGCCTGAAGCTGAAATTCTTTGAGCACAAGTAATGGCAACTAAAAAATACTGCTGTCCAAGAAAGAACACACAGATCATAAGTTGTGATAGGCTCAAAAGGAGACAGGGTCAACTTCTCCCAAATAAAATTCAAATCCCAAGCCAGGACAGGAGAATGGATGGGGGTTTCAGATGCAGGATGCCCCTGAGAAAGGTATGGGAGACATCCAGCTGAGCAATCGTGTGGTCACCCACAGACTCATGAAAAGCAGAAATGGCTGAGAGGTGCACCTTGAGGGAGGAGTACTGGAGACCCACGTCAGACAGAGAGATCAGGTAGTCCAGGATATGATTCACCAGGCAGGTGAAAGGGTCCAGGGAGTGTTTGGTAGCCTGGATGGCAAACCGTTTCCATTTCATGGCATATGTGGCATGAGCGGAAGGCTTCCGTGTAGCCACCAGGACATCTGCCACCCTGTTAGAGGCCCCAAACCTGGTGATGGCTATGTTCTCAGGAGCTAGGTATGAAGATGAAGGGACCAGAGGTTGAGATAGACCAGGGTCCCTTGATCCTGGGTCAGCAGGTTCCTGCAACGAGGAAGGGGGACCGGAGGTTCCTCTGCCAGCTGCTGAAGCAGGGGAAACCATATCTGGTGAGGCCAGAATGGAGCCACCAGAATCATGTTGGCCTCCTCCATCTGCAGCTAGATCAGCACCCTCTGGATCAGAAAAAACGGAAGGAATGCATAAAGAAACCTTCTACTCCAAGAGAGGGACAAGGTGTCTCACCATAAAACTCCAGGCCCTGGATCTAGCGAGCAGAAATCAGGCAGTTTAGCATTGAGTGGGGACGCAAAAAGGTCCAACTCTGAACAACTCCATCTGTCGAACAGATCTTCTAAAATGGATGAGAGACCTTCCCATTCATGCATGCTGAACTGAGTTCTGCTGAGACTGTCTGCTGGAGTGTTTAAGACACCTGGCACGTGGACTGCAGAGTGTCAGATTGTGTTCCAGTGCCCAGTACTTCACTCTCATGGCCTCCATGAAAAGGGGGTATGAGTGACTCACACCCTGTTTGATGCTGTAGTAGACTACACTCAAATTGTCCAACTGCACCAGCAGTTGGATGGAGCGAGATGCTTCTGAAATGACTGCATGGCATACAGTACCGCTCTCATCTCCAGAACAGTGATATGGAGAGTGACTTCCCACTGGGACCAGGAGCCTTGTGTTTGGAAGGGACTCAGGTATGCTCCCCAGCCCAGACCCGAAGCATTCATGGTTAGGATCTGATGCAGGGAAGAAATCTGTAAGGGAACCCCTTGAAGAAGATTCAGGGGATCCATCCACCACTGCAGTACCTTGCGTACTGCAGAGAAGACCAGGACTAGTTGATCCAGCTCATCCATACGCTGCTCCTATTGTACCCTGAGGGTCCACTGAAGGGTGCGCATATGAAGCCTGACCAGCAGAACAGTGGGAATGGCTGCGGCCGTTAACCCAATAGTCTGAGGTACGCCCTGGCAGGAATGTACTGACTCTGACCAACCTCCTGATCTTGGACTATGAGGCACTCCACCCTGATTTAGGGCAGGAAGGCCTTCCTCCTGCTCAGAATCCAGAACTGCCCTGATATACTGCAGCCTTTGGGATGGTACCCAGACCGATTTCGGCAGATTGACAGTTATGCCCAGGGAGTGGAATAGCTGGAGGGTATGCTCCAGAGTTAGCAAAAGTTGCTCTCTAGATGAGGCCTTGAGAAGCCAATCATCCTGATAAAGGAAGACATACAGTCCCTCTCTTCTGAGAGTTGCTGCGATACTGCCAAGCACTTGTTAAAGACTTGCGGCGTAGAGGATAAGTCAAAGGGCAGCACTTTGAACTGATAATGCTCGTCCTGAAAGGCAAAACAAAGAAACCTCCTGTGAAGAGGAAAGGCTGAGATGCGTAGGTAAGCATCCTGCATGTCCAGTGAACAAAGCCAGTCTCCCCGATCTTGAGGTGAGAGGCATCAGGCCAGGAAAAGTTACCATCCAGAACATTTTGTACTGGACAAAGAGATTGAGCTCCTTCAGATCTAGGATGGGCCTCAGATCAGTAGTCTTTTTGGCGACCAGAAGGAACCTGGAATAAAACCCCTGGTTTCTCTAGTGCCAGGGCACTGTTTTGATGGCCTACTTGTGCAAAAGAAACTGTGCTTCCTCCCAGAGAACAGACAAGTGAGCCACAGGATAGCTGGAGGGTGGTGGTGGGGTGTCTGGAGGCTGCTGTATAAGCTCCAGGGTGTGACCCTTTCTTTGACCTGCAGAATCCATGCATCTGAAGTTATGGTTCTCCATTGATTCAGATGGAGGGAGAACAGACCTCCAACCACCACCTCCTGGGTCTGAACTAGAGGAGGGGGATCTGGCAAGGAGTCAAGCAGAGGTGGAGCCAGATGCAGGGACTGGTCCCTCACTTTTGGGTGCTTGGCTGCTGCTCCAGCACTGGAGTGGGTGGGCAAGGCAGCCTGGGCTCTGCGCTTTCCCTGGGTATGGGGATCTGATCCAGGCCTACTGTTTTGTTTATGAAAAGTAGGTCACCCTCTGCCCTTTGGCTGAGTGTGGTAGAAAGAATGGACTGATCTAATGGCTGTGCCTGAGGCATGTAGATCATTTATGAGGTACTGAACATCAGAGCCGAATAGCTTGGTGCCACTGAAAGGGGCCTTAAGCACCTTGTTCTGCTCATTGGCTGCAAATCCAGAGACCCTAAGCCAGGAGAGCCTACGAAGGCATATGCCAGTGACAGCTGCTCTGGCAACTGTATCGGCCATGTCATACAGAGCTCTGAGGAGGTGTTTGCTAATGTCCTCAGCCGCCTGGAAACACTGAAGCTATTCCTGCTTCTGTGAGCCATCAGGGAGGGCCTTAGCAGCAGCTTTGCCCCCCCCCCTCCAGTTGGGATTTTGGCATTTAACCATGTGTAACAGATAATTAACAATCTTCACACCCCAGGTGGAGGAGGCATAAACCCTTTTGCCCCAGAGGTCACTCCTATGAGGTTCCTTGTCTGGGGGCAGGAAGCTAAGGTGTTTAGGCACCTTAGATCTTTCATGAGCTGCCTTGATGACCACTGATATAGTTTCAGCCTGGGCAGCAAATTTAGGAAGACCCTGAGGGGCGCTGTAAAGTTTGTCCACCCTGCGTGGCATGGCTGGCACGTCTGGCCTATGCCAGGCTGCCGTGGTGGCATTCTTCAATACAGGAAGCACTGGAGGAATGATCTTAGGGGGAGATTCAGGGATCCCCAGGAAATCCACAGCTCTTTCCTGGTGACATCCTCTTCCTCAGTCTGGAAGCCCATGGTGGCAGGCAACTGCCCGTCTCATTAAAATATGTGGCATCCTCAGGAGGAGACCTTGGAGTGTATTTCATTGCGTCCTCACTGCCAGAGGAGGCAGTGGACTTGTCTGAGATCAGTATCTCTTCTTCTTCATCCTCTATATCATCAGGAAGGATGAAATCAGGGTGATACTCCTTCTCAACGTCGACCTCTTTGTCTGGGTCAGGCATCGGATTCACCATCACCGGCCCAAGGGATGGTCTCCCGGGGTCGACAAACGGGCATAGATGATGAAGCAGCCATTGATGGTGTCAGTGAAATGGGTCTGTTCAAGGCACCCAGCTGCTGAATGAGTACCTTCGTGAACCTGACCAGTACTTTGTTCAGGTCAACAATGGACATCTACAGAGGAGGTTTGGCACAGGTGCCAACGATTCTCCAACTGTGTCCAAGGAACCCGACGAGTCTGTAGCCCTGAGGGAGAAGGGGCAGGCCTCGATGGGATAGTCATGGATGATGAGCCTGTCATCGATGACAGAGAGGCTGACAACCCAGGGGTCGATGGCCAAATGCCCTATATGTCGAGCAGAGGTACTGTCAGTATGAGTCTGGTAGGCAAAAATACCTGAACAGCTGGCCTCTTCATCGGAGCAGCTGCAGCTGATGAAGAGCCCCCCCCGGAAGAAGGTGAAGCCACAGGGAATGGTATCTCTGCCACGGGAAGCAGTTGCAATCCTGGTCTTTTTTATGACTATTCCCTGAGGCCTTGTCTTGGGCCTTGGAGGTCTGGGAGCTTGAAGAGCAAGTTGGCGACTGAGCGGCCAAGGCCCCTGCCTGCAACTGGCTACCTGCTGTTCCAGCAGCAATTTTTTGAGAGCCTTCTTGCGTCGCCTGAGGGTTGTTTGGTTAAACTTCTGGCAGAGTTCACAGTCAGAGATGTCATGGTCAGGCCCAAGACAGCAGACATAGAGTGTTCATCTGTGAAGGCAATCTTCTTTCTGCAGTGGCAGCAACAGAAAAGAGAAAAAAGAGAAAATCCCATAAAAAGAGATTTAGGTAAAAGTTCGGGAAAATGCCATATGCCGAGAAAGGTGCGAACCCTGCAACAAAGCTTCCGCACAGACTGTGAAAGCAAGTTGACAGTGGGAAAGAATTGAGGAGGGAGCAGCCCCAGTTGTATTGCTGAAAATCTTCCATATGGATTCCCCTTCACCAATGGCGAAGGTTCCTATGGTGTAACCTGATGACTGAGATACCCCTGAAGAAGATCTATGTGTAATAATTTAAACTGCCACCTTTTTTAATAAATTTGTCTGCATCATTTTTAAACCTGCCTTTTGTTTCACTGACAATAGCATACTCAGGGAGGTTATTCCAAGGGTTAATTACTGTATAGCAGGTTGATTCACATCTGTTATATTTAGTGCTTTCAACCTGCTATACATGTTCGCAGCGGACAGATTTACAGATTTACCCCGCCACACACCCCCATAAATTGTATACTGCTTTTAAAAATATATGTAGCACAGACAGTCAGAAGAAGTGTGAAGGAACAGCTAGGAAGAAAAGCAGACTAGTGAAATCAGTGAAAGAGCAGGAGGACAGTTATAGGATCAGGAAATAAATACAGCATCCCTCAATGTACAGCACTCTATTTAGCTCTCTTACTCTGAAGCTATGCTTATTGATTTCACTAGTCTGCTTTTCCTCCTAGCTGTTCCTTCACACTTCTTCTAACTGCCATTTTCAGCTCGGACCCCACGCAGCTCAAAGTCCTATCTTCCTCCCGAACACCAGGTTTAGTGCAGTTTTAATATTTTTTCATATTCTTTAGTTAATTCTTCCTCTCATTCCATTCTCCACTCTACTGCTTGACTGTGAACCTTATTCTGCTTCTTTTCAATTGCAGCTCCACCTCAGCTCGCACTGCACGCTTAGTCTGGAATGCATTTTAATGTAAAATAAAGAGTTTATATGTGAGGCTTAGTTTAAAGCTAGCTAATGTGAGGAACAAGTGAGTACTTGGGGAACCTGTGGCAGCAAAGTTGCTGCAGTCCCCCATATATTTCACCATCTGTTTATTTTCGCTTAAAAATCAAAATAGCGAATATACTGTAGTCAAACAATCAATCAATCAAGTCTTTATTTAACCAGGCGTTTATCGTTGAGCAGAAGCTCATTTGCAAGATGGACCTGGGTGGAGCATGAACAATTGTATATACAGGTCAACACAGGTATTTAAAAGGCAATACAGATAATACTCTTTACAGAGAGGAAGAAAAAGAAGTTCATATGTACATAGAATTATACAGATATTGTACAGATTACAGGGTATTTACATATATAGAAGTGTCTATAGGAAGATAAAGCAGGTTATCTAAGGTTGTAGGAAGAAGTAACGAAGAAAAAATAAAAATATACACCAGGTAGAGGCGAAGGTAGGGAGGGAAGGGAGGGAGGGAGGGAGGTAGGGGGAGAAAGGCTAGGAGGGCACGGTGCATAGAGATGAGTTGGTGAAATGGGATGTAGAGAAGGTGGATGGCGAAAAGGAGTAAGTGTGAGCCCCGGGATTGAATGCTATAAAGTATGGGGCATGGTAGGATGTCACAACCCGGGGTAGTGAGCTCCTATCCGAGGTTGGGAAAGGAAGGATAAGGGGATGGACGGGCCTAGTGTTGATAAGACAGGGGGATAAGAGAGAGAATAATTAGGCTTGTGAGGAGCAATCTGGGGGTCAGTACTTAAAATTGGGTCTAGGCGTAGCTATATACCAGTGCAGACACCGGTAATGGGTCTGAGTGGGTGAAGCAGTTACATACTTTTCTGATTGTACAGAAATAAAGTGTCTTGAAGGCATTTACACCGATTAGAGTGCTTAATTTGAGGGTTTTTTGTAGATCGTTCCATAAGGTAGGTAGCACGAAGCTTATGGCTGCCCTGCCGAAGCGGGATTTTGCTTTGGGTACTTTAAGTGTAATAGCTGAGTAACTTCTTAACGCGTATTTCCCAATTATACTCAGGGGAAGACAGCAGGAGATACAGTAAGGCAGCTTATTAGAGATGGCTCTATAGGTCCAGAAAGCAGCGTTTCTGTGGTGCCTGAACTTTAGTGATGTCCACCCCACTGCCGCATATAGGGTGCAGTGATGCGTGTCAAAGGGAAGTCCCGTTATAAACCTCAGTTCTCAATGGTAGAGTGTGTCCAGTTTAGCCATGTAAGAGTTGGGGCATTGGCTGTAGAGGAAATCAGCGTAATCAACCAATGATAGGAAAATGGATTGGACCAGTTGTTTCTTGGCATCTCTGGTGAGAAATTGGTTGATTCTAAAAAACAGGCAAAGCCTTTGCCGAAGTCATTTTAGCAAGTCCTCGATATGTTCAATGAAGGAGAGTCTTTGGTCTATCCAAACTCCCAGATACTTAAATTTTGTAACAAATTCTAGTTTTTCTCCTAGAACTGTGGTAATTTGGGGAACTGTCCCACTGGATACAGGGTTAGCTGTACAGATGAAAGGGGAGAGGACCATCACTTTAGTTTTTTGGCGTTAAGGAGTAGCTTTTTGGAGGACTTGGCTTTGCAAAGGTTGAATTCTGACTGTAGGTCATTGCAGGCAGCTTCAGGTGTTGGGCGACTCACGTAGAGAACTGTATCATCTGCAAACAGATGGATGTTAGCTTCTTTATACAGTAGTCGATGTTATTAATGTAGATTGCAAAAGTAAGGGCCCTAATATAGAACCTTGAGGTACCCCTCTTTGCAGAGTTTTTAAGGGGGACAGACCTCCTTCGGCTTTAACTTGTTGAAGGCACCCTGTAAGATAGTCAGTAAACCAGCGCAGAGAGGAAGGGTCCACACCTATGGTGTGAAGGGAGGAGAGAAGCAGACTATGGTCGACGGTGTCGAAAGCCTTGCTTAGATCAAGGAAAACAGCACAAATAAAGTTTTGCTCTAAAGATTACGCTGCCAGTCGTTAGTAACTTTGGCGAGATAGTGATAGTATGTTTAGCTCTGAACCGGACTGCATAGGGTTTAGCAGTTCCCTAGACTCAAGGTGAGTCCTCAGCTGTGTATTTACAATTTTCTAGGAGCTTGGCAGGACCGGAAGGAGAGAAATTGGCCTGTAGTTATTGAGATCGCAGGGTCACCTGATTTGAACAGTGGTATGACATGTGCTGTCTTCCATATAGGTGGTAAGGTGCCCTGAGACAGGGTAAGTTAAAAGGTGAGTGATGGGTATTGCTAGTACGTGGTAGGCAATTTTTAGGAAGTAAGGTCAAGGGTGTCTGCCCCAGCACTTTTTCTAGTATCCAACTGAAGCAAGAGGTTTTCTACCTCTTTCAGTGAGGCAGACTGAAGCGAGAAAGACGGCGAAGCTATCGGAGTTTCAGGCAGTTGGCTGGCAGTCTGGGAGCAAGTATGTTTGCAGGAGTTATCAAATGCCATGCCTGCAGTAGCAAAGTGGTTTTGAATCGTCAAGTATATCCATCTTTTGATTTATAGTCGAGTTGCCAGAGGTAATCTTAGTCGGGAGTGAATTTCCTGGGAGTAGCTAGCAGATCACTGATTGCGTTCAGAGCTTGATTGGGCTCTTTGTGGCAAGTCGAGTTGATTTGAAGAAGGTGGCCTTGATTCTCTGATTGTTTTGGTACATAAATTTGTAGTCTCCTGAACTGGTTCCAGTGAAAATAAACAGATAGCGAAAATAAGCTGCTGTACATGTTCAGTGGAAAAGAATTTTCTTCTGTCTGTTCTAAACCTTCTTTGGTTAATTTCAAGTGGATGGCCTCTATCTATGCTCACGTGTCTTTAAAGGACATTTTAAGCTCATTTAATAACTATGGGTCCTCACTTACATCATACATTAAAAGAATGTCACCACGCTTCCTGCGCTCCTCAAGGAAAAGAGGTTCCGTTCAGTGTACATCTCTTGTAATACTTTTGTTGTGTTTAGTTGTTCTGTGTTGCACCTTTTCTACTCTGTCTATACTGGCTTTCCTGTAAGGGCACCATATCTGGCTACCATATTCTAGCAGGGGTCTTACATATGAGTGCTATAACAGCATAATTACGTCTGCTTTTCGACTTGATATATATATATATATATATATATTTTTAATCAGTGTTGGGTAAGTTACTTTTTCTACTACTTTCTATTACTTTTGGAAACTTGTTCCAGGAAGCTCTGTGCAGTCATTAGCAAGGATGGAGAAGTACAAGAATAAATAATACACCTTACAGTTATAGTTACTTATTTCTTTTTCTACAAAAACAATACAAAAATAATAAATAACTATAACAGATTACATTTGTTTGAAATTAATAAGTTAGTTACTGGTTACCTTCAAATATATGTAATCAGTTACAGTTACGTATTACTTTTGTATAAAAAGACATACGTTTTTGTACCTGTAAGGTGTATTACATATTCAGTACTTCTCCATCCTTGCTAGTGACTGCACAGAGCTTCCTGGAACAAGTTTCCAAAGTAATAGAAAGTAATAGAAAAAGTAACTTACCCAACACTGCTTTTTATTGAGCCTAGTGCTCTATTTGCTTTGGCCACTGCTGCCGTACTTTTTCTTTCCTGCTGACCTTCACTATGGTATTGCATAATGTGCTGTGATGTGACATTTGATTTTTCCCCAAGTGTACAACACAGCATTTGTCTAGTTCAAGTCAGTTCATGTTTATTGCTCGGCTATAAGCCTTTACAAAATGTTACATTAAAATACAATAAATACTCACAAACATAAACAATATTTACCAGATCTTTTGTCAAACATTAGGACAGTGATATATGACAGCATTTGTCTAGACTGAACTGCATACCCTATTGTTTGCCCATTTAGTTATATTATCCAGGTTTAACTGGATGCTGCTTATATATTTTACCAAGTTTGCAGTCGTCTGCATATTTTGTTACCTAGTTCATTACATTGTTGTTGATGCTGGAAATGAATATCTGAAAAATAATGGGACCTAAGACTGACCCCAGGGGCATTAAGGTTCATAGTAAGGTGGGTAAGAGCTAAAAAGGCCAAAGCCCATTATTGGTTCCGTTGTGATAGCTAATATCTCATGTCTACATTAGTTAGATGCTAATCCAATCTATTCTTGAACTCATTTTACAGTTTTACTGTTCATGATTTCTAAAGGAAATGTATTCCAAATGTTTACCATGCTATTGGTAAAAAAAACTATTTTCTTTTATTAGTATTAAAATACTTCCTTCAGATTTTGAGTGGGTGACCCCTTGTCTCAGCTATACCGTATTTAAGGTCAGTCCTGAGGTCATTCAAGAAAGTAGGAACATACATGATTTTATAAGTCATCAGCAGATGCCCCCTCAGCCTTCGCAGGGATAGAGGCATGAGCCACAGGGAGTTCAGTCCTTGTTCATATGTTTCCTCCCGTATGCCATGTGTCAACTTTGTCACTCTATGCTGGACTCGCTCAAGATGGCTCATTTTTCCTGCCTTGTGCAGGCACCAGAAGGGAGTGGCAAAGTCTAGGTGCGGTCTAATTTAGGCTCTTTATCAGGAAAAGATTATAGGCAGGATTCACAGTGCCCCTGGAAACCCTGCAGCTGCAGGAAAAACCTGGCCCAAGTGGGTTGCCACATGCGGAACCACAGTTTTCCCCCACAGCTGTGGTATTCTCAAAGGTGGAGCCGGTTTATGACCGGCTCATGATTTACGGCAGCTTGCAGGTGTTTGTTGTTACCTCACAGCTACAGAAAGATGTTACGCCCCGTGGGACCAGGCTCAACATCTCCCGCAGCTGCAGCAGACTGAAAGATTTCTGTCTGTAACTGGAGTTGCGCAGCAGGACTTAGTCCCGTATCATTTTGTGAATCCAGCCGAATGTCTCGTTGTTGCGACAAGATGTTACATTTAATTGATCAGAGTACCCTGTTTGCTCTATTGCATTATTTTTTAGACTAATAATCAGATATAGTGACTACTCCTGGGTCGTTTTTATATGAACTCTGTGTTAGCTGTTGTGATCCCTATTTGTATGAGAGTTTTGGATTGTTGTGACCTAAGTGCATTACTTTGCACTTTTCACTATTAAATGTATTTGCCACTTATTGCTTCAGCTGTATATATCATCTCAGTCAGCCTGGATGCAATGAGAATGTGCTAATGTTGCACAAGGACTGCCTATTTTGGAATCATCACTAGTGAATTTACAGGTCCAACAATTTAAGTTTTTGGTTAGGTCAGCTATGAATATGTGGAAAATGAATGGGCCCAGAACAGAGCCCTGAGGCACTCCACTAGTTACACTGCAGATATTAGGTTTAAACCCCTTTACTTTGTCTGACTGTGTTCTCCTACAACCAATTCATGGTCCATCTAACTAGGCAAGGTTCGATATTAGGCCTCGGCCATTTTTTTGAAAACTGCCTAGTGTGGCACGAGAGAATGCCTTGCTGAAGTCTACGACTATGATGTGACATGGTATTCTAATATCCAATGATGTTTATGTTTTCATTAAAGCAAAGCAGGGTGGCAGTACATGACTTTCCTTTTTGAAACTGTGCTGTGCAGGATTTAGATCATGCATTTGGTTGTCAGTTAACTCTTTTATCATGTGCCCGGACCTCACCTAGTACAGATGTAAGACTTATAGGTCTGTAGTTACCAATCATTTGCTTGCTCCTTTTATGAATAGGTGTCATTTCTGCTATTTTCCAGTCTGTAAGGATATTCCCTGTGTTTAGCGAGTCTTGGAAAATATGGCAGAGGGGTTTGCTAATATGCTGGCTCACAATTTTAACATACTCTCAGAAATATTGTCTGGACCCACTGAGGAGTGGGTCTTAAGCGGAGAGTTTTTCTATAACTGTGTCTAATGCTGTTTGCGGTGTAACAGTAATACTAGTTGTAAACGGTAGGGGTTAATTTTTTGGTGCATATACAGATCCAAAATAACTACTGAAACAGTTTGCCATTTCAATAGTGTCTGCAATGGCACTACCATTTTTCAGAATTGGTCCTATACTGCTTTAAGTTTATTGTACATAGTTTATGTATCTGTAGAATAATTTCCCATTATGTTTTTTTTTGCACTCATATCAATGTTTATTTATTTATTTATTGAATTTTAAAGACTGAGTTGGCCCACTGGGCCTGAAGGTCCCTTTTCCAGGGGCGACCCGGGGAACAGAAGCAATATAATACATACCATCAGGTGATCCAGAAGCAATACAATACATACAGTCAGGTTATACAGGGTTACGAGAAGTAGACAAGATAATGAGGATAACAGTACAGGCAATTATTCAAATCAGAGACCATAAGTGTAACACTTGAGAGATTTAAGGCATGATTTAATGTAGGTTAAGGTGAGAAAGAGGGGATGGGTGTTGTGATTAGGATCAGGGGTAATTATCCTATACCCTCACAATGGCATGCGCTTGTCCCGAGCCAAGTGCAAAAGATTGTTAGCGAGGGGACTTCCTGTACTAGAGGTGGGAGAGTGTTCCACAGTTTAGGGGCTGTGAGAGTGAAGGAATTGCCTCCTTTGTGAGTCTTGATTCTGGGGATTGCCAGTAGGGACCGACCCAAGGTCCGAAGCATTCGAGGGTTAGGCTTAGCCATGATAATTCCTGTTAGACTTGGTGGGGCCTCCGGGCTCTGCAATTTGTATGCAAGGCAGAGCAGGGGATACTGTAGACGAGCCTCAATGTTGATTTCCATTTGCACTTTTGCCTTCCTAATAGCCTGTTTACAACTGTGCTCATTTTTTTATATGGGCCACTTGCTTTCTGTTTTCTTTTTTATGAAGTGTATGTATGCTTTTTTTTTATTAATCTTTTGATTTCTGGGGATAGTCATTTTGGTCTGCTCCTATACTAGTATACTTCTTGATCTCAGCACTGAATTAATTTTACTTCCTGTTACTACTGAATATTTTAGGAACTGCCATTTTTTCTTCAGTTGTTTTATTCTTAAACTGGAAACCCCAGTCTATTTCACCCAATTACTCACTGATCTCCCCGATATTGGCACGGCCATATTGGTACATTTCAATGAGCCCATGTCCAAAGGAATGCCCTGTTACGGTATTAAACAATATGATGTTATGAATGATCACTATTTCTAATGGGGGCTTGTGTATGAAAAGTTTCAATATTAATTCCCTTGGTTGCTGATACCAGGTCTAAAATGTTGTTACTTCTAGAAGTAACCATGACATGTTGGGTTGGTCTAAACTGTTCTAGCTGGTGTAAAAAGTTTCAACTGGTAGATGCAGTAGCCAGGTTAGTTGCCCAGTTTATGTCACTGAGGTTAACACTGCCTAATATAATTGTATCAGCCATTTCACATGCATTCCCAAGTTTTGTCAGTATTTGAAGAGTAGCATCCCATGCAGTGTCTGATGGTCTGTCACACACACACACACACACACACCTATTATATAAGTTTTGTATGTTTATACTTGTTATGCTGATCCATATTATTTCACCCTCCAAACTTAGGGATTTAATTTTGTTTGAGATGTCATTGCAGAGAATTCCTTGTTTGATATAAAGTGCTACCCCCCTTCTTCGCATTGTTTTTGTGAAATAAATGGTAAGCTGGAATCGCCTTGCCCAAAATGTTTTTTTGGTGATCACCAGGTCTCTCTGACTGCAACTAGGTCAAGTTGTCCTTGGGTTATTAGAGCAACCAAATGGTTCATTTTTTTATTTAAGGGTCCAGGACTGGCCCCTTTAAGTGTGATCTTGGAAACATCTCTGCACTTCGAACTGTGACTGCCGACTATAAGTCGCTCCTCTCTCTATAAGGCACTTTTCCTCTCCTTTCCACCCCCTTAAGATCCCTCCCTGCTTTTGCTCACTTCCCTCACCTTCACTTTGCCCCCATACCTGAAGCCCCCTTCTCACTACCTCCTTTCCCTCCCACCCACCCACCTACTCTTGATACTGCTCTCACCACCACTACCCTGCCCTCTCAACCCTCCTCTACCCGCACCCCCATGGCATTCAATATGGTGTCACCGTATCTACCAACCCCCTCAACTATCATGCTTGCACTCTTCTCTCTGCTCCCCATCCCCTTATTAGCGTCCGTTGTTTCCCTCCTCTTTCATCGTACCTTACACCTCACCCCCCGGCCTCCTAACAATGCCTACCTCAGAGCAGCATTGGTTCCTTACTATTAGCTTACTATTGTCTTGATCTTTTATTGATTATGTTTTCAAGAATGTATGAATTTGTCTCCACACCTACATGTTAATCCCCCGCCCACCCAGTGTAACTTGTTTTTTTTACAATATTTTGGTGCACTTTGGCTATTCCTCTGAATGTACTGACATAACGGTATTCTACCCTGCCTCAAATGTACTTACCTTGTTGTTATTGAATTGTATGTCAAAATTATTGTTTCTATATGCCATTGTAGTCACATGCTTTTCTAACATGGAACCTTTGTAAAATAGCCTCTGGTTCAAAGGTATTGTAATCGAGATATGAATAAATAAAAAAAAAAAGTAATGCATACTTGATTTATTGTTGTAGTGGTATCCGCCGGCCACTTTACCCTCTGAAGACAGATATCCATTTATAGATACTTTCTGCTTATGGTTTGAGAGCCAGTTTTTAACCCATTGTACCAAGCAGCTGTTTATGTTAAGTTTTAACATTTTCTCAACCAATGTACAGTGTGGGACAGTGTCACAGGAATTACAAAAGTCCACTAGGATAACATCTACTGATTCCTTATTGTAGATGCTTGCTTATCTTTTCCTAAAAACATGAGGTCTGTAACACAGGAACAGCATGTGGTGAGCCCATGTTGTTCATAATCTTGCTATTATTTATGTGATCAACTATTATGTCCTTTATAATTGACTCTAGAATCTTTCCTAGTGCTGATGTCAAGTGTATTGGTCTGTAATTTGCTACTTTGTGCCTATATCCCTTTTTTATGAACTGATACTACAGTGCAGTCAGCATTAAACTTTAAAATTAGCTAATTGATACCGACTTGTTATTCAGTGTAATAACCCCATTTTCAATGAGCTGCTAACTCTAAATGTTGAAAATGCAAGCCAGTTGTCAACTCTGTGATCTAATCATTAGTATCAGAAACAAAGAAAACTGGCTAACAACTCATTAACGACTGATTAAACTTTACTTATTTATCAGATAACCTGTATCAAAAACCACCAACACGCTGAAAATCAACTTATACTCAAACTAGCTAACAACTCATTTCAATTAAAGATTAATGCTGACTGTACCATACCTTTGTTGCTCTCCAGTCATTTGGGATGGCACCTTCAATTAATGATATTTTTCACAGTACTTTTCAGGGCCAGATATTCAAAACTTTACTCTAGCACAAATCTGTAGTGCTGGAAGAGCAATGGATTTGTGCCAGGCTGCAAAATTCAAAAGCCCTATTAGCGCCAGCACTGTGTGGTAGCGCCAACACTAAAAGATAATAGTATGCAGGGGCGGGGTTAGGAGAGCTCCCAGGAATACCGGAAGTGCGGCATATTCAAAAGTATAGTGCCGTGCTACAGGCATTAGCATGAGCTGTAGCGTGGCACTATATACAGCTGACAAAAAGCTGGTGGAAATGTGGCGATGCCCCCCCATGATTCCCCACCCCCTGTAGCCATGGTATGTCTTTAGTTTCCCCGGTAGTCTAATGGTCCCCTCACCCCCCAGCATGAATCCCGACCCCCGTTCCATGGTAATAAAAATATTTCCCTGGTAGTCCAGTGGTCCCCCACCCAGCAGTGATGCCCCCGCTCATCCCAATAGCAACACATGAACAGAGCCAGCGACTGGCTCAGCCCTCCTATCACCACCATGGCCAGCCGCCTACTGAGGTACGAATGAGCACTACTGTAATGAATGGGCTCATTCATTACAATAGCACTCATTCATACCTCAGTCGGTGGCTGGCTGTGGTGGTGAGAGGAGGACTGAGCGAGTTGCCGGCTCTGTTCATGGGGTTGTTATTAAGGATGAGCCGGGGCATCACTGCCGGTGGGAGGAACCACTAGACTACCAGGGAAAAAAATCATTTTATCGGGAACGGGGTCAGGATCATGCTGGGGGTGGGGGACCACTATACTACCAGGGATAATTATTTGTTTTATCGTGGAACAGGGGTCTGGATTCATGCTGTGGGGGGACACTAGACTACCAGGGAACATTATTCATTTTATCATGGAATGGGGGTCTGGATTCATGCTGGGGGGGTGGGGGGACCACCAGACTACCAAGGAACATTATTTGTTTTATCATGGAATGGGGGTCGGGATTTGTGCTGGGGGGTGGGGGGCCAGTAGACTACCAGGGTCACAGGTGTGTATTAGGCACATTTATGCATGGGTGCATTGTATGCACCCATACCTCTCGACTGTCCCCAATTTTCAGGAAGGTCCCTGATTTTGCCTCCAAATTTTCCTCTGTCTCTCATAAAATATGTGTTTTGTGACAGAACAGTGGGGAGTAAAACACAATAATGTCATACATGAATGTTACAGACTGGTTCTTCTTCTGAACATGCATCTTAACACATATCCCCTGTACTATCAGCACTGTACCTGAATAGTACCACTTTTAAGATGTGTCCCGATTTTGGGTCCTTGTCCCTGATTTTTTTAAGCCTTGTCCCTGATTCAGGAGCAAGGGTTGAGAGGATGTATGCACCGACTGTGTCTGCCAACACAGTTCCTGCTACTCCAGCCTGTACTTCCATTCCAACCAATGGGGATGCTGGGCATGCCTTGGCCTGCAGCATTCAGCCTGTACTTCCATTCCGACCACAATGTGGGTTTGTGCGCTCTGTTCAGTAGCACTGGGCAAACTGCATGGTAATGTATGCTAAGCAGCACATAATGAGATGCAAATGTGCCTGTTTGCCCACGGATTACCTAAGTAGGCTCATTTTCATGGGAGCTTTGAATATAGCTCACATTTACCCCAGGTTAACCAGTTTGCACTGGGCTACTGTGTTAGCACTATGCTATCGGGTTAGCCCTGGGCAAACAACACTTCAACATAGCACAGTTCTGCAGTGTGTGACTTACATTGTTGTTTGTAGTAGATGTGAGACATCTCTGTGCAATCACACACAATGTTCTCCACCTGCAACACTGGCTTGCTACAGAGTCTAATGAGCAGCAGTTGCAGTGTGCACTTCCCTGTTGCTATATTCAGTGTTGTCTTATTCCTGGGCTGTTTTTGTCCTGCACTCCTGGCCCTGTTTGCCCGGCTTCCTTTGCTTGCTATATTTAGCTGGTTTTGCACCGGGCTATTCCTTTTGAACATAGCTTGCTTTTTGCTCTGCGTTCAGTTTGCCCGCCGGGCAGTGCTAATTTAGCCCCGGGGCAAAGTTTTGAATATCTGGCCCTTCGTGAGGTGATGATGCTATTCTTCTTGATTTTTAGCATCTGGGATGTAATGCTGTCTTATGCTACTACTCACAAAAATACTCTGCAGTAAGCACTGACTCCATTCAGGCGAATGAGATAACTGGCACATTTTGTGCCACCTATTGTTTCAGTCTCTGTAGCAACAAAATGCTTCCTGATAGATTGTGTGCATATATGCTTGGCCAGAGAATTTGGGAACAAAACCAGACAGTTAATGAGATGAAAGGTGTGTAATAGAACCCCCTCCCACCTAGCACCATATTGTTTTTACAAACAGAAGTCTGCATGCTGAACTGGAGAATTTTTAAGAGTCTTTCTTAAAGTCAGGGGTTCAGATCATTATTTGGAATTGGAAGTATTTACTGCTAGCTGCTTTTACCTGGTAGTATTTTCATCTACATGGTAAGTGCAAGCTGGTTTAAGTGGACATCTCAGTGCAGGCGAAGTATGTTCGCAGTAGCCGTTGTGCGCAGCTGCCGAGAGAGGGTGCCAGAGCCTTATTATCGATCAGCGGTCTGGTTTTGTTTACATCACAACTGATGTGTGCTATACAATTGGTGGTTTTAACAATAGTTTGTGCTTTCACATAAGAGAGAGGGAAGGAGGCGGATGGTAAACACTTCAGCTTTATTTATTTATGTTTGTGCTGTTTGCTTGCTGTTGCACATGGGAGGGAGGTGTTGGGTAAAAACTTTACTTTTTATTAATTTCTGTGAGACGTAGGGCATGAGGACGTGAGGGGTAAAATACTGTGGATGCACACTTGATTTGCTGCTTTTAGCAGCTCCATCTTCCTAGACAACGGGATGCCTGGGCGCTTAGACATTGTTCCGACATGAGATGAAAAGCCTGAATAAGGTTACAATGTGTAAAAAAAACATTAAGCACTGTGCAGGTTACAGTTAGTCAAGTAACTGCTGAGACTGTTAACAGATCTTTAAGTGGCAAACACATTCGGGAGGTGTTAGACGGAGGTATGAAGGCTACGATTTAATGAAGATTGTCTACTAACTGCCCTTCCATTGTCCGCAATAGCTGGCATACCAGGTCTGCATTAAAAGGCATACAGTATTAATGAAATATGGGGCTTGGTTTTGGTTTTGAAATAGTGTTCATGGTAACCGACTGCACAAACCGGTGTCCTAAGTAGCTTGGACTGTACCATGCATTGACCTGTCTCAGACTCCTATATCTAAAAAAGGCTACAGTTCCACTGGGTGTCTGCAGCCATTGATCCTCCTTCTCAGATACTGGTGAGGAGTCTTGAGATACTTTCCCACTGATATGCAGTGCAATGACCCTATTTTTAAAATTTTATGTTGCAACTGCCCTTCTTGCCATCTAACACACAACTCCTCAAATAGTCTCCTACATGTACACAACTGATAGCTATGCTGTTTTCTGAACTCACCTCTACTGCTGACAGTCTATTAGTATCTGAATTCATGGCTAGTAGCATTGAATGCTGCTGCTGCTAAATTTGTGCATATGTACCAACATATCTATAGATCTACAGGGTGGGAAACAAATTCCTAAACTCAGAAAGTGGGAGTAAATCATGCAAACCTGGTAGTAAAATATTCCGCTACTCGCCTTATCTGCTCCTATGCTTAAAATGTTTAGTAATTTTTCACAAGATGTGAGGCACAAACTTAAACTGCAAGAAACGCTGGAAAATGCAAGTCTGTGCAGAGAATGGCAGAAATTGAGGACTCAGAAAAAACAACTGTAGGTACAATTTTCCACTGCCCCTACACATTACAGTATCCTAGTATAAATAATGGACTGGGGCGTTTCTGTCCTCACATAAAGGCTCCCTACAGAGAATCCTGGTCTTCAATGCACCAACTGGCAGGACAGCTACAGTACTCTAAGTAAGCATTAATGCATGACAAAGGAGAGCTCTACTAGGGGATTAATGCTTGGTTGGAGGGCTTCGGCCGAGTGCCTCCAACCACCAACTGGGCATTAATTTCCTAGTAGAGCCCAACTTTGGAGTGCATTAATGCGCTTGTAACTTGGCAAGTACTTCAAAAATTACACAAAAGGATGTCACTGTGAAATAAATACACAGATGCACAGTTTTGCAAGATTATGATTTTTTTTTGCTATTAAACTCTGGTTTTGTTTACCACATCTACTAATATTCTGGCTGCTGCTCACACACATTTTACTCGCAAACTTCATCGCTTTTGCAGTGACTTGAATCATGGGAGCACTCATTAACATACTGCTATCAAACATTACCAGTAAACATCATGAACAAGCAGGGTATTAATTCTCTGCAAATATACTGTAGTACTTGCTCGAAAACTATTTGCAACAACAATATCTGGTAAGCTACTGAATACCGGATGCCCTGCACGGATCAAAGGTAATATTGTGGTCACTGTACTCACTAGACACACTGAAGTTTTCCATTGTTGAACTCATTCTGTCAGCAGTTGGATTTGCTACAAGTGAATAACGGCCACGGGAGATAACAACATGCTGGATTTTTGTCACACAGTGATTCTGATGTGGATTCTTTTAGTATTGTAAAATGAAGCGGGCATTACTAGGGAATTAATGCTCGCTTCATTTTGTGTCACGGGTTGTGTTTCGGACAATGTCATTACTGTATCCAACTTGAACATCAATTGCTTTGTTACAAAGAGTTTTTAGAAGCCTGTCGACAGCACATAAGGTCCAAATCCAAATCCAAATATTGGGACGCTGAATTCTAACCCGAATTCGAGGCCCAGTGCACGCACCTTTTATATGTGTTCCTGTTACTCAGAAAATAGAGATACGTAAACAGTGTTAGCATAAAAGACCTGCCAGCCCACCCAGTCTACACAGACAAAAAAGAATAGTAGGAGAGAAGAAAAAAAAGCAAGGAAAACTGGCTACTGAATTTTAACCTTCGTAAATCAACCTTTTTTCTCTAGCAAATAAACGTCTGCAAATGCCATCAAAGAGAAAGGCCAGAGATATAAACACCTAGCTCCACTGCTCAGTTTTGTCCAGAGTCCAGTTTTTGATTTTGCCCAGTAAATAACATATAATTCTCAAATCTTCAAAAGCTCTGCCATCTCTGTGAGGCATGTGCTTTCAGCCCTGAGAAATTCTACACTGAAACAGTCAGATAACACGGCAAACACGTAACCAGCCAGTACCAGCCAGCGGACAAGTGGGACCCCTGATAACAAACTAAAATACATCTGGAGGTAGCAGATTGGCCTCCAGTTTTATACATGACAGCTTAACAGTATCTAACACATTCTACAGAGCTACCAATATCAACCAGTGTAGCTGACAGCACTGTTCCTCTGCTTAACTTAGTAAGCAAGTCCAGCTGGTAATGGAGCACCCCATTAGCAAGTCACATATCATTTTAGACTTTCCCCTGCAATAAAACTGAAAGGACTGGGGTATTTATTAAGTAACACAGGCATGATGTGCACCATCCTTTCTCAAATATTTAACTTTTTCCTCTTCATTTCTTTTCAGAGTTCCTATACTTTTATTCTCTTTGCATGTTTCTTTTTCTGTCTAAGCCTCATTTCCATTAAAATATATACAATGACAGATAGATACTTTATTTCTATAGCGCCCTTTTCCAGGGACTCGGAGTACTTCACATTTATCAATCAATCAATCAATCAAAACTTTATTTAACCAGGCATAACACCCTTGAGCAAGCTCATTTTCAAAGTGGTCCTGGATATAAGCAAGTGATTCACATGACAGTACTAACATACTAACATACTAAATGCAAGCAGAATAGGCCTAACGGTCTTTCACATCTGCTCGTTGGTCAGCCCCACCCTGGGAGCTGACCTTGCTGCCCCCCTCGCCTTCTCTGGCTTCTCCCTTCCCAGTTCCGGATTTTCTCGTTGCATTGGATTTTGCTTCCAGAACCCTTCTCCTGTACTTGTCCCACCCCCTCTTGAACCCCTCCACTGTCTCTGCCTCCACCAGCCCCCTAGGCAGCACATTCCATGGCTCCACCATCCTCTCAGTGAAGTAGCACCTCCTCCTTTCTCCCCTGAATCTTCCCCCCCTCCAGCTTCCACCCATGCCCTCTAGTGGCCCCCTCCTCCTTCCTTAAGCACCCTGACTGTTCCTCCCCTATTTATCCCCTTCATGTACCTGAAGACCTCTATCATGTCCCCCAGTCCCTTCTCTCTTCCAATGTGTACATGTTTAGCTCTTCAAGCCTCCTCATAGGTCCTGTCCCCAAGCCCCAAATCATTTTGGTTGCCCTCCTCTGGACCCTCTCCAGGAGTTTAATGTCCCTCTTAAGTGTGGGCTCAAAACTGCACACACTACTGAGGAGGCCTCACCAAGCAGCTACAGAGGGAGTATCACTTCCTCCTTCCGGAGGTGATCCCCAGCGATGCATCCCAACATCCAGTTGGCCTTGGCTGCTGCCCTCCTACAAGTCTCGAGCTGTTCATCTTGACATCCACCACCACCCCATGTCCCTCTCAGCCATCGAGACTTGTAGCATTTCCCCCCCAGGGTGTACACTTGGCCCGGGTTTCTGGCCCCTAGGTGCAGCACCTTGCATTTCCCTGCATTGAACCTCAGCTTCCACTTTCTAGACCATCTTTCCAAGTCCCCCTGTATGGCCACCCTCCCCTCCTCCCCATCCACCACCGCCCCCAGTTTTGAGTCATCCGCAAAGAGACTCATCTCACTCCTGATACCTGTCCTTATGTCAGAGACGAGGTGTTGAACTGGAGGGCCCAAGGACTGATCCTGTGGGACCCCACTAATGACCCTCCTTGGGGATGAGACTATCCTGCCAACTACAACCCTCTGGGTCCGGTCCTGGAGCCAACTGCCTATCCATCTGATCATCTGGTTCCCCACCCCATTTCTCCCAGCTTATCCAACAGGCCCATGTGAGGAACAGAGTCAAATGCTTTGCTAAAGTCTAGAAAGAGGAGGTCCACTGGTCTACCCAGGTCCAAGGCACTCGTCACCCAGTCATAGAACTCCACAAGGTTTGTCTGACACGATTTCCCCAAGACGAATCCATGCTGTCTATCGTCCAGGCACCCTGACTTTTCCAGGTCCCCCTCTAGCCACTCCTTGACAATGCCCTCCACCACCTTGCCCACTACCGATGTCAGGCTGACAGGCCTGTAGTTCCCTGCCACCTCCCTTGATCCCCCCTTGTGGATAGGCACTATATGCGCCACCTTCCAGTCCTGGGGCACCCACCCTGTCCTCAGAGAGATGGTGAAAAGCTCCACCAGGGGTTTCGCCAGGACATCCGCAAGTTCCTTCAGCACTCTGGGATGTAATTTATCCGGCCCCGGTGCTTTCTCCGCTCTTAGGGACCTGAGGGCTTCCCTCACTCTCTGCTGTGATTTCCACTCTGCTACCGCTCTCCCTGCTTAGCCTTCCCCTCCTCCCAGTGATGCTCCCACTCTCCCCAGACCCGCCGATTGGTAAAGGTTCCCCCTCCTCAGTATTACTGTCTCCTCCCATGTATGATGCAGCACTCCCATTTTCCTTGGTGAAAACTGAGGTGAAGTACTCATTTAGTACCTCAGCCTGCTCCCCCGGGTCTTGTGCCCATCTCTCCCCTGTTTTAATCCTGCTAATCTGCCCCTTCACCCTTCGTTTTTCCCCAATGTATCTAAGGAACCCCTTGTTCCCTCTCCTAACTTCCCTGCCAGGTTCTGCTCCTTCCTTGCCTTAGCCGCCCTCACCACCCTAGTGGCCCTTCTAGCCATCAGCTCATCCCCCGATCCATTTCACTCCTTGAGCACTTGAATTGCCTATAGGCTGCCTTTCCCCGCACAGTACAAAGAAACAAAAAAGCAGACAATGAATATATGCATGGCTAACACAGGCCTTAACTATTAGAGCTAACATATTTGTGAACTAATGCAACGTTAAACCAAACCCAAAGATACTAGGGCTAGTGCTATTATAATTTGGTGGTTGTTCACAGATGAGGCTTGAGAGAGGTAGAGGTAAAGAATGGGAGGTAAAGAAGACAGGAAGGTAGGTACGTATGGTGGGCAGCTACTGTAAATAGTTATTTATTCACAAATGGGGCATGAATGAGGGAGAGCTAGGCATGTGAGGATATTGAAAACTGGGAGGTAGGATATGGTAGTGGGAGTTTGGGGAAGAGAATGCGAAGAGTGTTGAGGTTCTCTTAGTGGGAGCTGTAAGTTTCTTGAGAGTCTAAGGGTACAGCAAGCGAATAGTGTCACACTGGTCATCTAGTACAGTTGCAGATATCTTTAAGGTACTTTGTAATCAATGCCTTGAAGGCGAAGGGGCCGGGGAGGGTCGAGAGCTTCAAAGACCTTTGCATAGTGTTCCAAACGGAAGGGAGGGACAAGCTAATAGCAGATAAACCATGCAATGACCTTACTCTGGGTGTTTGGAAGCAGATTAATGAGAACCTTCTCAGTCCATACGACCCCTTGGCACCCTCAAATAGGCTCGATATGTATGCTGGTAACTTGTCAGTCAAGGCTCTATGTATCCAAAGGAGGGCATTTCTTTACCTCCTTGCAGTAAGCGAGGTCCATCCCAACTCTTGGTACAGCAGACAGTGATGGGTGCGAAGAGGCAGGTTAAGAATGAACCGAAGGGCCCTGTGATAGAGAGAGTCAAGGTTACGGAGTACTGTAGGAGAGCAGTTAATGTAGAGGAGGTCAGCATAATCCAATAGGGGTAGGAATGTAGATTGTATTAGTTTCATTCTGGCATCAGTGGTAAGAAGGTGATTAATGCGGTAGAGGATACCTAAGTGCTGTCTTAGTTTTTTCGATACTTCATTCAAGTGGCATAGGAAGTTAAGCTTATTGTCAAGCCAGAATCCTAGTTATTTAAAGGTGGCAATGGTTTCTAAGGGTTAGAATCTCCAGGTTGCATATAGGCCCTGAGGTGATGCTCGGAGACAGGATCATAGTTTTAGTTTTCTTTGGAGTCAAGCAGTAGGTTGTGCTTCATAAGATTATGTTGGAGGGAGATAAAATATTGCTGTAAGTCCTCATGGGCCACGCCTAGTGAAGAGTTAGCAGTGTACAGGACTATATCATCTGCAAATAAGTGCATTTTAGCTGTACACAGGTGTGAATCGAGGTTATTGATATAGATAACAAATAGGATTGGACCCAAAATAGAGCCTTAAGGGACACCTCTTGGTAATATTTTCAGAGGACAGACCTCCGAGCTTTGACTCATTGTGGTCTTTTAGTAAGGTAGCTGGTGAACCACTTAATGGCATGGTTGTCATTTAAAACACAATACAATAATTTTAACACATTCATAAAATACAAACTTAAAACACGCAGCAATATCCAACACAATAATTATAAAACTATCAAATCATTTAAAATCCAATTCATACTCTACATGTTAAAAGCCTGGCTAAATAAATAGCTCTATAATTCTTTTTTGAAGGTGTCCCGTGAGGGTGCCCCCCCCCCCCCGCAGCTGTTTAGGCAGTGAGTTCCATACAGTAGGTGCAGCCACCGAAAATGTTCTATCACCAGAGTGATGCAACCTAATCCTAGGAACAATAAGGAGACAACTCTCGGTAGAACGGAGAGCCCGGACAGACAGTGACGCACAAGGAGATGCTGCAGGTAGACTGGTTGTTGTGTATGGCTTTTCTGCCCTGAAAAATGCTACTGTACCACAGTACTAGTTACTGTGGTACAATGACTGATCACTGTACCACAGCAGGTAAGTCACAGACGAACTGAAACTACATGCCAGCTCCTTCTCCCTTCTCCTGCTCAATAATTCACTGATTCTGTATATGTAACTTCCCATGTTCTTGTTTAATTTCATTGTAGAAAATGCTGTCACCGAAAGGGATCATCACACGCTACCACTTACATTTAAATGTGAGAATTGCCACCTGGTAACAGAACTTTCTACAACCAAAATTACATATAACAGATAAATAAAGATGTACAACTCTGGGCACTGGTCAGGTGCCAGTCAAAGTCAGTCAAAGATTTTATTGATTGGTTAAAAAAAAAAACACATTTCAATACTGAAATGAAATACGCAAAAAATGAATTTGTGCAAATACAAAATTTCCTACAGCCAAGCTATGACAATAAACAATTTGTCAATCCATATGTCTAGAAAACCAATTATTTAAAATCCAATAACAAAAGTATTTCCACTGCTTAATTAGAAATATAGCTTTTCTCTGAGCTCTAAAATTCAAGTTTAAAGGCCTCATACATTTCACAAGTTAACATAGCACAATTATTTATAGTAATCATAAGAAAACATTAGAATCTTGATTCAAACCAGTAGGGCTCCAAAACGTTCAAAAATTTTGATTCTCCAAGGATAACTGAACATATGGGCTCTTTAAATTCATGTAATGAACTTTTATCCCCAAGTGAGTCCACTTATTTGCTTGTCCACATCCTTAAAACTTGGGAGCCCTAGATTATCAAGATCCTGCTGCAAACATCGCTTAGGTTGAGGCTCCTATATTACACCAGAGTCCATCTAATACATATCCCATTATCTCTTAAGAGGCCCATTAGAGCACACAGCACAAGCATCCCAAAATTCACTTTCCAGGTGTGCCTCTAGAATGTCAGCATCCCACTCATCTGACAATAAAATTCAGCTGCTATACAATAAGGAATACTAAGTCGAACCACATGTTTCCTAACACGAATTCTACATATAAAATTATGCTCCTTTTAAACACTGGAGTCCATTCACTTGGTAGGAATACTCAAAAACTTTGTAAAATCTGACAAATTGTAACCTATAGCTCACACAATGTCCCACAGTAAGACTGCAGGAAATACTAAATAATTTGACTCTTTCAAAGCTCTTTTTTTTTTTTTTTAATCTTTATTTCTCACTCTGCAGGCTGGGCATCCTTCCAGAGTACCCACTCGGCTAAGCCTCTACTCCCAGCCTGAACCCTCGCTTGCCAGTGTCCTCCCCACGACTAAACAGGCAGGTCCAGCCCCCCGGATCTCCCCCGGAGTAGGCCCGCCCTCCCTCAGCGGCCTTTCTGTAATTAGAGGGGCCTACCTGGCGTCTGGTCAGGCTGTGGAGTCCACTGGTGCGTTGGGGTCGGCGGCGGGATGTGGACTTGCCCCTGGAGTCTCCTTCATCTCTCGGCTCCACAGAGGGCTTTTTCTGTATTTTCTTTCCCCCAAGGGCTCGCATCCCCCGAACCCTCCCCAGGGAAGAGAGATCTGTCCACTGGATGCTCAATCCCTTCCCTCCCCTGCCAACCCCCCGTGGCCCCGGCTCATTCCCGAACCCGTGTCACCAGCGTGTGTCGCAAGGTGTGGCGTCCAGTGCCTCAACCCTTAGCACCACCAGGCTGGCCTTCAAAGCTCTTTTCAAAGCATAAAACATTAACATATTAGAGTCCATCAACCTATAAATTGCATTTGTGGCTCATGAGCTCCATATAGTCTAATACGGTTTTTAACAGCAACTTCGTTTCAACAAGGGTTCAATTGCCGTAGCAAAAATGCGCACTATTCAAATTCCTCCGATTAAAGAGCTAACATGCTGCAACCTAATAAAATACTACAGCGCTCTATAAGAGTCTTACTGATATTAGTACTTCAGAAAGCCCTTAGATATCAGTATTCACAAAGGGCATAGAAATTAGTTGCAGTCTGTCGGAGATAGAGTACGTGTAAAAACCAAGGTGCTTTTTGCTTAGCATCATTAATTAAAGAAAATATAGAGCTGCCTTTCAGAAGTTTTGACTCCACAAGCACTAAAATAGCGTTTGATGTGGGTTATAAAATGGTTAAAATTAACACCTGTCATAGGGCTGTTGAGACCCCGTGTGTTAAATGGTGCCCATTTCTTTTCTTCTTCCTACAATGGTCTGCTGCAGCATCACCTTTGTCATCCTTTGCACTTTCTCTATGTAAATCTGTCTTTTCCCTCTTTTCCAGTTAGGCCAACTGGGAAGTTTCTCTGCTATCACTAACTGGACCCAGTATACATCGGTCTTCTGACCCTTGGTATCCCCCCTTTTTCATGAGCCTCTATTTGTGTCTGTAGACAAAAGCTCAAATAACAATTAAAAATGCAGCAACCACGGTTGTGTTAGGCTTAAAAAGCTGCTAGAATATAGCACACAGAGTGTGCTGTCTTTAGGGAATAAAAGCATCATTGCTTTTACTGCTGAGCTGGAGAGACGATAGCTATACCCCGTAAGTTTACTGGAAGGTTTAGAAAAGCTCTCTAAACCAGTTAGTGTCTCCCTTGAAACGCTTAGCATTATTTTTGTTTCCTGGGGTCCCCACCCCCATGCTAGCACCTTATCTGGTATTGATTTTCTTTCTCTTGTCCCTCACAACCAGCCACCAGTCTTGCAGCAGGACATTTGTATATGGCAGACTTGCAAGCTAGGAAGCAGTCAAACACTACAGTTCATGAATGCAAGACAGACAAAGTTAAGAAAACTGAATTCAAATAAGGTAAAAGAAAGCACTTGTGTTAAGAATGTACAGTGAGGGCGTAGGTTTTGTAGGTCTCAAAAACAGGGAGCACTTATATTTGTTTTGTAAACTGGACCAGATAGAAACAGTGACCTGACACTTCCTGTAACATAATGTATGTTTGAAGTTACTTTACTAAGATGGGCACATTTAGAAAAGTAAAACAAAGCTACCCTTTCTAATGGGCAGAGTAGACATATCCAGTTCTGGAAGATATGAAGTTGAATTGTTTTATTTCTGAGTGCACCGATGTTTTAGAATTATGTTACCAGGAAAAGGTTTCGGTTAAAACTTTTACTGCGCAATGAAAAGCATGTGAATGGCAGTTGCCTTCTGATGCACAACTGTTTTGCAGAATGAACTGCATAAAGAGTAGTAACAGAGAGTACTTACATACCTAGCTGGAGGTCCTCACCCCTGGGCTTCCCATTGTTTTCTAAGAGCCAGACTGTCTTTTCCTTCATAACTATATACTGGCAAGCCCAAGGGGAGGAGCCTGCTGCTAAGGATTTTTGTAAATGTTAGCAAAACTGCTAAAATATCAAGATTTAAAAGCCTTATTATTAGCATCCATTTCTCCTTTCAGTGTTACTGTATGTTTCACATAAAACTGTTGGTTTATTTGGAAGTTAGATGTTTTAAAACAGTGGTGGGTGGAGTTTAAGGTAAACCACCTGGCCCTACTGGTATACATAAAGCTCTTTTGTGCAACCATTTTAGATGAGTGGAAAGATTGGTGGAGTGCTGACCTCATCTGGAGCTCTAGCTGCTTACTAGAGAACTGTTATTCATGTTATGCTTTTGTTTTATTTTTGCCATTTTCCAGTCCGCTTTTATTTTTATTTCTGGCTGTAAATAAAATATTGGCCTTGCTTGGTGCTTAAACCTTGAATCCTGACTTTGCGTCCGTCCTTTTCCACGACTCTTTGACAACACCCCTTCTCATATCTTCATCGTAAGAAAAACAGGACCTTCTCTCAAAGTATTTGGCATTGTCATTGGCAACAGCACCCTGTTCTCCATTTTTCAGCCTTTCAATATAGACAACAGAGTGCTTATGGCCTTCACATAATTTTCTCAGTCCTCCTTGTGCTTTTTCTCAGTCAGGAGGGGGGGATAACGTGCCAAAAGTTTTCAGAGGTCAACCCAGTCCATCACCATTTCTTTGACAGCAGGAGGGCTGAAAAATAGATTAAAAAGCACTCCTCTGGCTGGCCCGGTGGCATTGACGGTAGAGGCACTGGACGCCACATCTCACACTATGCTGGCAACCCAAGTTCGGGAACAGGCTCAGGTCATCAGGGGTCGTCGGGGAGAGGAAGGACTGAGCATCCCAATGTATGCTCTCTTCCCTCTGTGAAGGAATACCAGGGGTTCTGCCAGCACCCGACATCCCGAGAGGGCTGGTGGAAGCACAGGCTCTCGAGGGCTTGATAGCTCCACTTGGTGGAGTCACGAAGGGGGATGCTGTTAGGCGCTTGGGAGGAAGACGTGCATTAGCACGTCACCTCTCTGGATGTATGTCCTTGCGCCAGCGTTCCAGGGGATAGAGATAAGGGTAAGGGAAAAAAAAGGAAAAAAAAAACCTTGGGCCAAGATGATGACCGATCCACCTCGGGATCATCGACTCGCAGGACAGACCTTGTTGTACAGGCACTCTTAGGAGTAGGAGAAGGTAGGAGGGTTAAAGGAGCTTGCCTGGCACTCTAGGGGCAGATTCTGTGAGAGGGAACTGGAGGATTGATCAATGGTCAGAAGGAGTGGGTTGAGGGGGTAGTAAGGAGGGATAAAAAGAGAAAGTGAAAAAAAGTTCTCCTATAAGTGCAATAAAACATGCTTCTCAGAAGTAAATGGACCCCCCTGACCCTCAGGCAATAATGGCAAACCTGCTATAAGCTTTTAACAAGTGTAGCGACATGATGTCTTCATGATTTACACCCCCTTTAAGGTACTGCTGCGTCCTTTTCTCGCTTTCCCATTCGAAACTACTCCAGATGAAGCACATGTAAATACGGGATAGGCTAATAATCTTTAAACAGGTAGAGACACTTTTAGTCAACTAAATAGAAGCAGTTCTTCTCTTATCTGAGATAAAAGGTATACAACTGTCGTTAAAAGAACAATGCCAAGATAAACAGCCACATGGTTGATTAAAGAACACCATATGCCAAAGGCAGACAGTCACTTAATGGTCGCTCAGGAAGGTTACTTAAAGTCTCCCAAACGACATAAAACAGATTATAAAACACATTTAAGTAAAACAATCGGGTTTCATTCATAAAAACTAGCAAGAAAAACTCCTGATAAATAAATTTCAAACCAAAGCGGAGCGTAGCAAGAAGCAGCCGGGAAAGGAGCAGCCCTGCAGCCATCTTGCTGCCCTGCCCCCCCGTATTGGGGCTTGCCCTGATTAGGTGCTAACCATCAGGGTGTTGGTAGGTTTATTATTTTTACAAAAACTACAAAAAAGGAAGTTTTTAAATTGTGTGTGTGGGGTTGGGTGGGGGTAATGCGTCTGTTTACCATGATTTCTGTAAAACCATATACTAAGGCTGATGTTTCCATCTCAGGGTGAGACTCTAGTTAGATTTCTTTAGACTGGGTGACCAGGAAAAAGATATGGAGAGGGCAGTGGACATGACCTATTTGGACTTTAGCAAGGCCTTTGACACTGTGGGTGGGATCCAAAGTGTGAACTGGGTTAGAAACTGGTTTAACGCATAGGAGACAGAGGATAATAGTTAACGGCACTCACTCTAATGATGGCTGAGTGACCAGCAGGGTACAGAGGACTCAGCAGTGGGACCAGTCCTTTTCAATGTCTTCATAGTGGACCTTGTAGAAGAACTAGACGGGAAGAAAAAAATACTTACCATAGTAATCTTGTTTCTTCCAGGGTATTCTTCTATATTCATAACTCTACGCAGTCAGTCAAGCAGAACTGCCCTGAGATAGAACATTATGCAAATGATAGAACCTATCACTGGCACATGCCACTTATTCAAACTGCTGCTCTTATCAGCTGCCATGTTCCAATAATGTAATTTCTAAGCAGCCTGCAAGGAAAGTGTAACTAATACTATACCTATCTATCTAAAGTAAAGACTACACTGTCATAAACAGTAAACTACAATTAATAGAATTAGCCCACCCCCCCTTAATGTCAGAATCACCTGAAAAAAGAGGGGGGAAGAAGGACTCTATCCATCAGGGTTTAAACATTGCATGCCAGTGTTTGGAACTCCACATTTGAGTACTCAGCTAGGAGTACAGCGGCTCTGGTTCTGGAAGGAGAGGCAGGGAGGGATAGTTGTGAATACAGAAGAATACCCTGCTTCTTCTCACCCCACATATTCTTCTATATTCCTAACTCTATGCAGACTAAGAAACAGTACCTTTGAAGGTGGGCACAGAAGCTACTTTGGAAATAGACTCTGCAGGACTGCTGTGCCACACCTGGCATCACTTCTAGACTGAGTGTCCAGGCTATAGTGTTTAGTAAAGGTAGCTGCTTTACAGATCTCCACTATTGGGACATCTCTGGCTGCTGCTATAGTAGCAGCTGAACCTCTTGTGGAATTAGCCCTCAGCCCTGCTGGGAGCTCCTTTCTAGCTTTCAAATACCAACATTGAATACACTGGACTATCCTGCGAGAAACTGACCTCTTTGAAGTTGGGTTTCCTTTACCCACATCCCCGGTTGTTTGTCCTGTCTTTGATCTCTGGTGTGGGTCATGTAGTAGCTGAATGCCTGCCTGACATCCAGACTATGGAGTCTGCATTCACCTGAACTAGCATGTTCAGTGAAAAAGACTGGCAGGGCAATTGACTGGTTCAAATGGAAATCAGAAACCACTTTAGGGAGTAATTTCCTATTTGTTTATAGTACTATGTTGTCTCTGTTTAAGAAAAGCTAATCATTTCCCAACACACAGGGCCTGTAGTTCACTAATCCTTCTAGCTGAGGTGATGGCAACCAAAAAACACAGTTTTCTGGGTAACATATTTCAGGTGTGCTGAGGCCATGGGCTCAAATGGAGGTCTCATGAGCTGAGCAATGCATACATTCAGATCCCATGCTGGTACTGGTTCACTAACAAGTGGGAGCAAATGGCACAGACCTTTAAAGAACCTTTTAAAAATGGGATTAGATGCCAGGGAGGTGCTCCTCCCAGCAGAAATGTAAGGAGACACTGAAGCTAAATAAACGTTCGGGCATGTATGTTGCAGGACCTGGGAGTACAAGTAAGTAAGTAAGATAGTCCATGAGGACAGCTGGTATCCCTACTTGAGTGGGGGCGATATCCTTGGAGGCACACCAAACAGAGAACCACTTCCATTTTGAAGCAAAGGTTTTTTATTTATTTATTTAGCTTTTGTTTTTCTTTGTAGAATGCTTCCTGTAACCCTTCAAAATATCCAGGACACTTTGAGAGAGTTGCAAGTCTGCATACTCTAAGACCTCAAGAGCCATGCTTTGAGCCTGAGTGATTTGAGGTTCAGGTACAGGATTCTACCCTGATGAGAGGTTAACACATTGTGCCTCCTGGGAAGATGTACTGGTTTGGTTACAGACATGGGGAGTAATAGAGGATACCATGGCTGTCTGGCCCAATCTGGTGCTATCAAGATCACTGATGCAAGCTGTGACCTGAGCTTGATCAGGACTCTGAAAATGAGGGGAAATGGGGGTATACAGGCTTCTCCCTGACCAGTCCAAGGTCAGAGCATCCAGGGGAACTGTACCCTTGGCTGGTGGTCTGCAACAATAGTGAGGCAGATGATGATTCTTGTGAGATACAAAGAGATCTATCTCTGGTGTACCCCACCTTCTGAATATCACTTCCAATACCTGCTTGTTGATGGACCACTCATGGTGGGTCTGACTGATTCTGCTCAGAGCATCTGCCAAGGTATTGTCTTTCCATGGCACGTGGATGGCCTGTAGTGAGGCCCTTAGTGAGTAAGCCAAACTCCAGACCCTCACTGCTTCCATACACAGGGAGTCTGACCTTGTCCCCCCTTGCTTGTTTACGTAGTACATTGTCGTGGTGTTGTCTGTCCTGGCTTGCGCCGCTTTTCCTTGTACTAATGGTGTGAATGCTTTCAGTGCCAGGAACACTACCCTTAGCTCCAACAGAGTTATATGCTGGAGTGACTCTGTGCTGGACCAGGTTCCACGTGTGGTGTGTTCCCCTAGGTGCGCACCCCACCCTAACAGAGAGGCATCGGTTGTGAGGATGGCTGATGGGGTTTCCTGCTGAAAGGGTACCCCTTCCCTGAGGTTGTCTGCTTCCTTCCACTACTGAAGGTCTTGCAGTAACGTTCTTGTTACAGAAATTAGTTTTGAGAGACTGTCTTTCCTTTGGCACCTATGTGCTTTGAGATGAAATTGTATGTCTCTCATTTGGAACCTGGCATCCAAAACTGTGCCTGCTGCTGCAGTCATGTGGCCTAGAAGCTGCAGGAACTGTCTTGCTGACTTTGGTTTGTTCAGCCTGAAAGAGGCAGCTATTTGCAGGATGTTTTGCACTCTGTCCTGGGGAAGGAAGACTCTTCCTTCTAAGGTGTTCAATTCTGCTCCTATGAAGTGCAGTACATGCACTGGGGTGAGGACATATTTCTCTCAATTTACCAGGAACCCTAGTAACTGTAAGAGGTTTAGTGTTACCTGCAAGTGGTCTTGCACCTCCTGGGGTGAGCTTCCCACCACCAGCCAGTCATCAAGATAGGGAAGGATTGAGACACCTAACCTTCTTAGGTGTGCCACCACCACTGCCAGACACTTTGTGAACACCCCTGGGGCTGAGGTGAGACTGAAGGGTAGGGCTGAAAACTGGTAATGCCCCGATGGAAGTCTGAATCTGAGGTATTTTTTTGTAGGATTCTCTTATAGGGATGTTGAAATAAGCATCTTTTAGGTCCAGAGATGCTAGCCAATCTCCTTTCTGAATGATTGGTAGAATCATTGCCAATGTGACCATCTTCAACCTTGGTTTTACTAAATATTTGTTCAGTAGTGTGAGGTCTAGGATAGGCCACCACTCCCCATTTTCCTTTTTGGTGAGGAAGTATCTAGGAAGTATCTTGAATAAAAATCCCCTTCCTTTTTTGCTGAGGTGTAACATGTTCCACTGCTTTTTGCAGGAGGAGGGTTTGAACCTCCTTCTCCAAGACTGTCCTTTCCAGAAGGGAAGCTGGTTTGAACACTCTTGTTCTTAAGGGAGGGAAGGACTTGAAACTCAGGGACAGACCCTGACTCACTTCTTCTAGGACCCACTCGTCTGTGGTAATGGATTTCCAAGCATGGAAATAGTAAGCCAGCCTGCCCCCTACTGGGATAGGGGAGGTGGCCTTGAACACTGAGTCAGGGGTTCTGTTTTGCTTGGGACGGGGCCTGGGTGGTCTGGGATCCCCTCCTAGACCCCCTTCTTACTCTACCTTTGAAATACCCTGTTTGTTGAGGGTATTGCTGGTACTGAGGAATAGCTTGGGCCTGGTAAAAAGGCCTGCTATAAGCTGCTCTGCCTCTGCCTCCCCTTCCGTATGGCCTATAGGAGGAAGAGGGTTTCTCCTTTGCTGAATTACTCTTATAGTTGGCCTTGTACTCATCCACTTTCTTCATATAGGCCTCAGTTCGTTGGCCAAATAGTGAATGATTTTCCACAAGAAAATCTATGGCCTTGTTCTGGATATCCTGTGTAAGGTTTGTGGCCCTGAGCCATGCAAATCTCCTGAGGGCTATAGTAAGAGCCATCAATCTGGCGGCAGTATCATTAGTGTTTGCTGCCATCTGAAATTGTTATTTGGCTGCTTCTAGTCCAAACCTAACTGTTTCAGCCAAATCATCTGAAAGGCCAGAAGTGGCCTTTTCTGACATGGCCAGTACTGACTGCCACAATGACTTCTAGTACCGTGCAGCATAAGCTTGGTAATTAGCCTGCCTGACTCCTTACGAGGCTGCCAGGTAGTCCTTCTTGGCCATACTGTTTTTTTTTTCAGTTCTATTTATCCTCCTCCTGTCACTGACATTTGAAAACATCTGTCAGGTGGCCCACTCGACTCCTGCCTCCACCGCTCGACTGAACTCCTCACCCTGACTGAGGAATTGGTTGCTGGTTCCCCCCTCCCCACCCCATTCAGGGGATGAGCAGAGACCATGGAGAGTCAAGCTGGTGGCTGGAGCCAGCACTGGGCATGTGGGCTTTGGCCACCGGGGTCCACCGTTGCCTCCTTGGAAGTCAGGGTTTTTCCAGCTTTCTGGTGCGCCCCCCGCCCCCGATGCAGGACGTGCAGTGCTATCCAGCATGCGGTGTGCACGCTCCCGCACATGCCCACAGGACGGCCACCTGACATCGTCCCTTTCCTGGTCCCCGACTGCAGTGCACCCAGTCTCCACTGTATTATGACACTGTGATAAGGATGTATGATGTTTTATTGGATGTTGGTCTGTACTGTGTGTAATTTTGCTGTAAAAAAATGTGGCATAGGGCTGTGATGTATTACAATATTGTGATAAGGATGTATGATATGTGTGTATTTCTGTAAAATGTAGTTCTGCACTTTATGACTATTTGATTGCTTATCACTGGTCAATAACATGTATTGTACTGTACTGTATCATATATATTTTTTTAATTCCTTTATTTGTAACCAGGTATTAATTGTAAATGAGCGTAATTTTTGCACTCAATGGTTGTATACCATGTTCATTTTATAATGAATAAAAATCAATCAATCAAAAACTAGTGTTGTGGGATGATGACTCCCCTCCCTCCTAGGAGAGGACAGCAGTCCATTGGACACGCAATCCTCTCCTCTCCTCCCCTGCCAACCCCGGCTCCCCGGGATTGTTCCTGAACCCGGGTCACCGGCATGGCGTGAGGTAAGGCAGATGCCATAGCCCTCAGCGCCACCAGGCCAGTCATACTGTCTATTTTACGTGAGTTCTTTTCAGGTGGGTGAGATGCCAATGGCACCCTTGCCTTTCACAGGATGCTTGCTGAACTATCTATCTATCCCTTGATGATCAGGATGAGAGAAAAGGAATTCAGCCCCTTGCCTGTCAAGCTGATACTTCTTGTCTGCCTTCTTGTCCAGAGGGGGAACAGAGTCAGGAGTTTGCAAAATCTTTAACAAGTCTTTCTTAAAAAACTTGTTGATAGGGAGTAGTATCTTTTTTGTGGGTGTTAACCCCATCATTTCAATATGTTCGGCCTCCTCCTCCTCCTCCATAACCTCAGTGGTAGCCAGATCAAGGGCTTCAACAATCTTTCTTACAAAGAAGAAATGTGAGGAAAACTCCTCAGCCATAGGAGGAGACCCAGATTCCTGCTCAGGGGAAATCCAGGCTCAACAGGCACATCTTCATCCTCTTCAGGTAAGTCATACTCTTCAAACTCCGTCTGCTCCTGGGATGGAGTAGGGACTGAGGAAAGACCAACTGGGGCTTGAACCAGTGTTAGAGGAGTTGGAGAAGGCATGAGACCCTGCAGAGCCTGTAAAACTTGGTGAGCCTGAGCAATCTCTTCTGAGGATGGCAAGCTATGAGGCACAGATGAAACCCCCTTTGGTTTCTCAGCCAGGGTTTCAATGTCCTTTGTTTTCTTTGCCTTTTTGGCAGGAACCAAGGAGTCAGCGGGTTCACCCATCCTTTTACTGGATGATGCTTCACCCTTGTCAGGGGTGTTCTGTTTAGGTTGTGCGGTTTCATTCGCATGTTTATAGGGTATGGACTGGTCAGAGCCCACAGCACCCTTCTCAAGTTTCCTTTGAAACTTTTCCAGTCGTTTATCAATGGCCTTTTGTGGAAAGAACTTGCAGATTTCACAATCTGCTGAAAAATGTTCATGTTCAAGGCAGACCACACATAAGTCATGCTTACCTGCCTTGGCAAGGATGTCCCCACACTTATGGCAGTTTTCAAACCCCAGCAGTCCCATCTTCTTTTTAGGTTTTTCTGACATTATCAAGCCAAGAGTGAAAAACAGAACCACAAACAAAATAAAACCTTTTTTTTTTTTGGCGGTTGCGATCGGATCAGGAACGATGGAGGTTCTGATATGGGACTGAGGCAACTAGAACCAGGTTAGCAGTTCACTAAACTGGGTTAGTGGTTAACAAATACAGAAGTTTTATTAAAATAAAGGCTAAAAATAATTAAACTAAGCCGGAGTTAAAGAAATAAAAGCTCCGGAACAAAGACCTAAGGCTCAGTTTCCCAGCGGTTATCCCAAACCATGAGGAACCGAGACAATTAACTTAAAACACTAAACTAACTAACATTAAGGGGATTTTAAACAAAAATAAAGGCAGCAGTAGGAATAGTAAAAATAAAATACTTACTTGCAGTGAAGAACCACACTCAGGTACGACGGAGAGGAAAAGTCTGCGAGGCGTCATAATTTGCCAGACGCAGGGCTGGATTAACAAGTTGTGGTGCCCTGGGCAATTTAAGACTTGTGGGTCCCCCTGTGACTTAACCAATAGGCCGGGGGTTCGGGGGATTAAAATGCATTTGGAGGGGCTTCCAGCTACTCTGAATGACATTACTGGGGAGGAAGGCGACTCCCACATGATCACATAGCAACCCCTTGCAACATGGTTTTTACTATTACTACTCCTTCATGTGATAGTCTCCATGGTCAGAGTCAGACACACTGTTAAGGCTGTAGTCTCACCCTCAAAAAAATTATCTATTTCCCTTCATTAGTAAAGAAGGGAAATATATAATTTTAGAGGGCGAGACTACAGCCTTAACCGTGAGTCTGGCCATGGGGCCAGCCAAGCAGGAGCCTATCACATGTTTAGAATTCATTTGGTCCAACTCTCTAGGTCTGCATTTGAAACCATCTCAGTCTGCTGCAGAGCAGCCTGCTACAGTCTCTAAACAGCATATTACTTAGGTGAGTGAGAACAAGAATAAAGGTACCACTGGATATCATTCAGCTTGCATGGACTTTCCTTCCATCTTTCCAAGGAAAGCAGTTACATGTTGCCAATGTGGCTGATTCAGCTCCTAACCATTCTGCCTGATGACCTCCCATCCAGGACACCAGTTTGATGTTCCAATACATCTGAATCAGCTTCCACCAGCTTTTCGCTACTCTTTTCTGTCTACCAAGGACTGCATTTTGATGTTGAAATGTTGCTGAATAAGCCCCCTACTGCTCTCCCTCTTGCCCACCCTGGACAGCCTGCCATTTAAATGTGTTGGCCATCCTTAGATCAGTGAGCTGGTGTACCTGGTGTGTTGGACAGAGGTAGTGGTGGGTGCTGCTGTCACAAGGAAGGTAACCCAGATACAAACCTGCTGCAGTTACTGTGAATGTTTGCTGGGGTCACAGTACTGACCACAGTCAGCAAGAGAACTGAGTAACTGTGGCTGCCTTACAAAACTTCACTGACTGGTGGCACGATAACAAACAAAGCACTGGGGGAAGAAGTGAGAGAAGCTGGCTGGTGCAGTGAGAGGCCACATTTCTCCCACTCCCTCTTCCTATAGTATGACCTTCTTCTCATCATTTTATTTAGAATATTTTTTTAAATAACAAACAAGCATAGAAACATTCAGTTGCAGTTGTTCATCAGGTGCATTATTAATTATTATTTTAACCTGATAAAGTCAAGAAGAAGGTAAATAGGGCAGGCACTGGTGGTGGTCTGGGCAGGCTGGATTTGATGTGGGTCCGTTCTGCTGACTAATCACGCTCCTCGCCGGTGGTTCCTACTACTTGATGACCTCTCTGTCTCTCTGACACAAGGCGGTGGCAGGCTTGTTCTGCACTGCTTTGGCTGATAGTTCAGCTTCTGCTGGCACTGACACTGCTGCTGACTGTTTGTGTTTATCTTTTTTTTTTGTTTAAAGATTTTCTGGACCACGAGACCTGACTAGACCGAGTCGACGGCCAGGCCAAACAGTGGGTCTAGTGACCGGCCGCAGGTGGTGAGGCACAAGTGATGCAGAGTGTGGACGGTTGGTCTCTCCCTTTCTCTCTATTGATGAAGACGACGGGAGGCTTTCTGAGAGGAAATGAATTTAGTGCTGCATGGTGCCATTTCCTATCATCCTGGTGGGACTTACTTCACATGAGCATGATGGGACCACCATACACGGTGCATGACGCATGGACCTGAGGGCCGAGGGGACAGAAAAGTTAAGGTCTGGGAGGGTGGGCAGGGGGAAAATAATCAACAGACCACACTGGAACTATTTCATTGGCTAGCATGTTGTGCTTCACCTGCAGAGAGAATATCCGTGGAAAACAAATATGCCGCAAACAGTGAGCTGTTTGGACAGTCGAGACAGCAGGGCAAACGGTCAGCAGTAGCCACAGACGATTGACCCCCCCCAAGGTTTAGTCACTCAGTGGGAAAGTACAGGGGGCAGGGAAGAAGAAGAAGAAGAGAAAACATGAAAAATAAAAAAAATAAATCAGTGGCCCCTCAAACTATGGGGCCCAGGGCAATGGCCCCTTCTGCCCTATGGTTAATCCGGCCCTGGCCAGATGGAGAAAGAAATCTGATACGTTATTGGAATGTGGCAGCTGATAAGGGCAGCAGTTTGAATAAGTGGCACACGCCAATGATAGGTTCTATAATTTGCATAATGTTCTATCTCTGGGCAGTTCTATTTATGAGGCTGACTGCTTAGAGTTAGGAATATAGAAGAATACCTGGGGTGAGAAAGTATGTCTTTTTGTAGATGATACCAAAATCTGCAATATAATGGACATTCAGGAAGGGGTGGAGAAAATGTACAGGGATGTAGGAAAACTTGAGGAGTAGTCAAAAGCATGGCAGTTGGGGTTCAATGCCAACAAGTGCAAAAAAATCATGCACCTAGGGCATAGGAACCCAGGAGCTGGGTTAAAATATTGATAGTCACTAAACAGGAAAGGGACCTTGGAGTTATCATATCTGAGGACCTCAAAGCAGCAGAGCAGTGTGACAAAGCAGTGGTAGGGCTAGTAGGATGCTTGCACGGATATGAAGGTAGCGGGGGGGAGGGAGGTGGTGTTGCCACAATATTGCTCACTGGTGAGACCCCACAAGGAGTACTGTGTCCAGTTTTGGAGACCACACCGCAGAAAGAACATACACAGGGTGGAGGCAGTAGAGAGGAGGGCAACTAAAATGGTGCAGTGTTTGCATGAGAAGCCCTAAAGGGCAGGACTGAGGAATCTCAACATGAACATCCTGGAAACGAGGAGAGAGAGAGAGAGAGAGAGAGAGAGAGAGAGGAGGGAGAGAGAGAGAGAGAGAGGTGACATGATAGAGGCCTACAAGTACCTCACAGGGCTGAACAGGATGTGTGGGCAGAGAGTCTTTTTCAAAGAAAGGGCATACATACAGTCTCTCCCTGCAGCATGCACACGTACACTCCCTTGCTGTTGCACATTCTCACACAACAAAATCTCTCCCTGTAGCACTCACACACTCACTCACTTACTGTTGAACATCCTCACTAGTGGTACTCGGATAGTGCCGCCGTGGATCCGCTACTAATCCGGAGGATAGCGGCACTATTCAAGTGGGATCTGGCCCAGGATCTGGCAAAATATGGAGACTGGATCCCAAGTTGGATCCCGCATTATCCGGTGCCGGATCCATGGATCCAGCATCAGATTCCGGCACTGGATCCCTGGATCCTGCCGTCGGATAATGTGGAATCCGACCTGGGATCCAACAGCCAGATCCACGGGCAGATAGGGGTGGTATCCGGTGGATCCACTATCCTGCCACAAAGGGCAGGTATCTGGTGGATCCAGATTGGCCCGGATCCATCTGAGCAACACTAATCCTCACACACAATCTTTCACTGCAGCACTCATATGCTCTCTCTCTCTTGGTGTTACACATTCTGAAACACAAACTATCTCCCTGGACCACTCACATATAAACTCTTTTGCTGTTGCACATTCTCAAACATACAAGCTCTCCCTGCAGCAGTCACACATTCACTCTCTTGCTGCTGACCATTCTCACAGACACAGTCTCTCCCTGCAGCACCACATGAGTTCCCTCTAGCTGTTGTATATTTACAGGTACAACATCTCCCTGCAGCACTCACACATCCTCCCTTTTGCTGTTTCCCACTCACAGGCACCATCTTTATCTGTAGCACTCACATGTGCTCCCTTTTGCTGATGTACAAGCACAGTCTTTCCCAGCAGCACTCACACATGCTTCCTTTAACTGTTGCACATTCATAGGTACAACCTTTACCTGCAGAGCTCACATGTGCCCCACTCTTGCTGCTGCACATTCACAGACACAGATCTCTCTCAGCAGTACTCACACATGCCCCTTGCAGCTGTTGCACATTCATAGGTACAACCTCTACCTGAAGCAATCAAAAATGCTCCCTCGTGTTATTGTACACTCACAGTCTTTCCCAGCAGCACTCACATATGCTCACTGTAGCTGTTGCACATTCATAGGTACAATCTCTCCCTGCAGTACTCACATGTGTCCCCTCTTGCTGCTGCACATTCACAGAAACAGATCTCTCCCTGCAGCACTCACATGTGTTCCCTCTTGCTGCTGCACATTCACAGACACAGTTCTCTCCCTGTAGCACTCACACGTGATCCCTCTTGCTGCTGCACATTCACAGACACAGTTCTCTCCCTGTAGCACTCACACGTGTTCCCTCTTGCTGCTGCACATTCACAGACACAGTTCTCTCCCTGTAGCACTCACACGTGATCCCTCTTGCTGCTGCACATTCACAGACACAGATCTCTCCCTGTAGCACTCACACGTGATCCCTCTTGCTGCTGCACATTCACAGACACAGATCTCTCCCTGCAGCACTCACACGTGTTCCCTCTTGCTGCTGCACATTCACAGACACAGTTCTCTCCCTGCAGCACTCACACGTGATCCCTCTTGCTGCTGCACATTCACAGACACAGATCTCTCCCTGTAGCACTCACACGTGATCCCTCTTGCTGCTGTACATTCACACAGTTCTCTCCCTGTAGCACTCACACGTGATCCCTCTTGCTGCTGCACATTCACAGACACAGTTCTCTCCCTGTAGCACTCACACGTGATCCCTCTTGTTGCTGCACATTCACAGACACAGATCTCTCCCTGCAGCACTCACACGTGATCCCTCTTGCTGCTGCACATTCACAGACACAGATCTCTCCCTGTAGCACTCACACGTGATCCCTCTTGCTGCTGCACATTCACAGACACAGATCTCTCCTGAGCACTCACACGTGATCCCTCTTGCTGCTGCACATCACAGACACAGTTCTCTCCCTGTAGCACTCACAGTGATCCTCTTGCTGCTGCACATTCACAGACACAGTTCTTTCCTGTAGCACTCACACGTGATCCCTCTTGCTGCTGCACATTCACAGACACAGATCTCTCCCTGCAGCACTCACACGTGATCCTCTTGCTACTGCACATTCACAGACACAGTTCTCTCCTGTAGCACTCCCCGTGATCCTCTTGCTGCTGCACATTCACAGACACAGTTCTCTCCTGCAGCACTCACGTGATCCCTCTTGCTGCTGCACATTCACAGACACAGATCTCTCCCTGTAGCACTCACACGTGATCCTCTTGCTGCTGCACATTCACAGACACAGATCTCTCCCTGTAGCACTCACGCGTGATCCCTCTTGCTGCTGACATTCAAAGACACAGATTTCTCCTGCAGCACTCACACGTGATCCTCTTGCTGCTGCACTTACACCACAGACAGTTCTCCCTGTAGCACTCACACGTGATCCCTCTTGCTGCTGCACATTCACAGACACAGTTCTCTCCTGTAGCACTCACACGTGATCCCTCTTGCTGCTGCACATTCACAGACACAGTTCTCCCTGTAGCACTCACACGTGTTCCCTCTGCTGCAGCACATTCACAGACACAGTTCTCTCCCTGTAGCACTCACCGTGATCCCTCTTGCTGCTGCACATTCACAGACACAGTTCTCCTGTAGCACTCACACGTGTTCCTCTTGCTGCTGCACATTCACAGACACAGTTCTCTCCCTGTAGCACTCACATGTGTTCCCTCTTGCTGCTGCACATTCACAGACACAGTTCTCTCCCTGTAGCACTCACACGTGATCCCTCTTGCTGCTGCATATTCACAGACACAGATCTCTCCCTGTAGCACTCATATATGTTCCCTCTAGCTGTCGCACATTCACAGTCACAGATCTCTCCCTGCAGCACTCACGTTCTCCCTCTAGCAGTTGCACATTCAAAGGTACTGTCTTTCCCTTCAGCACTCACACCTGTTCTTCTTGCTGTTGCACATAAACAGATACAATCTCTACCTGCAGTACTCACACATGCTCCCTCTAGCTAGTCTGCTCTGTTTAAAGTACAAGCTTTACTTTGTAAGTTAAAAGCTTTACTTTAATACTGTGAGACACCTCAGTAAACCTCAATGCTGTAAAAGCAGGATGAATGAGGGCCATGACTGGTGTGATTAAATCTGGAGCAAAGCTTTCACTGAAAATGAAGGAGATTGAATATTAAGACTTAAAATACCAGATACGAATCAGGAGTATTTTTAGAGGCTGAATCGTTTACACAGCTTATTATCCTGAAGAAGTGATCAGGTGGCACAGACTACGAAATGTCCACATACTGCTATGTGCCTGTACATTTCTGAGAATAAACATTCTTGAACACTAAACTGGGAAGTGGGTCTTTTTCTCCACTGTGTGTGCGAGATAGAGATCACACTGCACTGAGGAGTCCCAGCAGGATGAAACTATGTGTCCATAGTTTGTAGCTCTCAGTTTCTCTTAGGAGGAAACGTGTCAACTGCCCATGCACAAGAACTTGCATACTGGGAGTCACGGGATGCACAGATCGAGCTAAGAGCTCTTCTTGCCTGCTCCTGCTCACCCGGGCTATTCTCTTTAATTTTTTACCAGTTTTATAGCCTAACTCTACTGAATCTTTATTCCTACAGTTACATTATTGTCTCTAGCGGCTGCAGGTGAACTTTTTGTTAGGTATTTTCTGCCGAAATGGATGCAGAAATGCATCCAAGTCTCCCGCGCCATACACCTCCTCAGACTCCAGACAAGGTCCCGAAGAAAACTAAGGACCACAGCATTATCTCAGGGCAGGCTTCCTCTAAGACACAAGGGACCATCCTGCTCTCGGTGGAACAATTTTTACTAGAACACCAACTAATCAAGGACTTACTTACCACCCTTGCTGTAGAACTCACTTCACTCCGAAAAGACATTAGTGACACATCTTGGAGGGTTGGTGATGTGGAAGCCAGGTCAGTATTCCTTGAGAAATGGCGAGATTGGCTGGACCCTGAAGTCTCTTCACTCTGTCAATGACTGCACAAGATGGAATTGAATCTAGAAGATCTTCAGGATAGAAGTAGGCGGAACAACCTGGTGATTTTAGGACTTCCTGAGGATGCAGAAGGTTCCACGCCTATTATATTTGCCCAAAAGTTGTTAGACAAGGTCCATCACCTAATGGGCTGCAATACTTGACAAAACGGGTGCATCGGGCTTTGCGCCCTAGACCTCTACCTGGCACATCTCCTCGGGCCCTCATTCTACGCCTCCTAAACTACCTCGACAAACAGCATGTGTTGGCTAAGCACAGGTACATTCAGTCTATCACCTGGGAAGGTAATAAGCTCTGGGTTTCACATGATCTCCCAGCTACTGCTAGACAAAAGAGGGCAGCTTTCCACCCGACCGTTTCTAAGCTCATATCGACTAGGATCAGATTTTAAATATTGTATCCCGCCCAGTTGCAAGTTCGTCTGCAGGATACTTGGCACACATTTGAGGACCCTGCTCATGTCTCCAAGGAGCTTCAATCCCTCCTTCCTGATTTATATAAAGTCGTCCGACACATATTTCACGTCATAATTACATGGTTGTCAATCAAACTAGGCAGTGCTGCATCAACTGCTGATCTGTTACTTTATTTCTCGTTTTTCTTCTCATGACCATATTTCCTTGGAATTTTGATGGCATATTTGATCTCTCCCTGACTGTATCTACCCATTATGACTTATTTAACATAGATCTGCTGTGGTGCTCCTAAGTTCATGGTTTTTACGCACCTCTTCGGGAGCTGGAGCTACAGGTGACAAGAATCATATTTTCTTTCCTGGGATGTCTTCGTGGACTGTTGGGTGAGTTCAGCCCTGTAGTCCTACATTGACTTGCCTCCTCACTTGGAGTCCCTTGTTTGGTCTTTTTCTCTTACTTTTCCTGCATTTCACGTATGGAGTGATGACTGATCTCCAGGAGCCAGAATCAATAGGTACTGTTTTCAAATTAAGGAGAGTTGTTTTTCGACTCATTTTGGGCTCCTTCCTGCATCAGCAGACCTAAATCATTCAGCTCTACACAGATGATGGCCCCAGCAAGGACTCCTTTTATCTGCGTGCTCCAACACGTTCTGGATTAGCAAAACAACTCACTGTACACTGACTCTGCAACCCCCAATAGGTTACACCTCTAATCCTGTTCTTACTGGTAATTTAGGGGGCTAACTTGCTTGGGACTGTTTAGAGGTTTGGAGTACCAGGCATTTTTTCTCTGAACTCTTTTTGTTTACCTAGAGTTAATTACCTTGTTATATTTAATGTTCAACTGATATTTATTGGTTACTCTTGTACACGGGTTCTGACATATTGTTCAGCTCTCACTTAAGTATTTAATTACAATTTTTATGTTTAGCTTTCCTATATTATATTTTGCTACTAACAGTGTTATATACCTTTATAACTCATTGGCAACCCTGGTATAAAACCCCAGGGCAGACACAGGTTGGGGTCCACCTCGGGGTACCTTGCATTTTTGCATGGGTGAGGTTCTCCTCCCTAAGGACCCATTTCTAGATAGTTTCATTGTTCTTCTTAGGCTATTATGGGTGTTTAGTATTGGGTGGGTTGGGGGCAGTGGTGGGGCTCAGTATGGCGTTGGTCTTTGGTTCCTTCACGAATCGATCAGGTGGGTGGAGGGTGGGATATTCCTAATTGTTGGTGTTACTGGGGTCTTTTCTTGTAGGTTGTATGGGTATTATTAATGGGAGGTGTTTCATCCTGATCCTCCCATTACAATGGTTGTGTTACTATATGGGAAGGGGCTGGTTGAGGTTGTTGGGATTTGGGTGGGAGGTGGGGACCACGGGAGGAATGGACTAGAGAGGGGAAGAGTACTCCTGGGAGATGGACACTGTCAATGCAGCCAAATATCTCTTTTATATTTACTTCCCTGCACCTACCCACGGTTTTTGATTTCCAATTACTTTATCCCAATGGCTACCTATAAGTTCTGTACCTGGAACATTAAGGACGCCCAGTCCCCTACTAAACGGTCTAAGGTCTTGCTCCATTTACAGAAATTACAAGCAGATGTTGTCTTCCTGTAGCACACCCACTTGCTTCCATCCCAGGTCCTCCTCCTAGGTGGTCCTGGATGGGACAAGCATTCGGAGCTGGCTTGAAAACCCGTAAAAATGGGGTGGCTATTTTAATTACTCAGAGCGTCCCTTTCCACCTCCTCCAGGAGGTTATGGATCCACAAGGCCGATAAATAATTCTCCGGGCTTTACTGGGCCACTTGGAAATCATATTTGGGGCTGTTTACAGTCCCACCTCTGATTATCCCCATTTTTTTACTACTTTGACGTCCGTCCTAGCTCCCTGGATATCCCATCCCTTGTACTTGGGGGAGACTGGAATTTAGTCCAGTCCAATGATCTTGATAGATCTGGCAAGGCCCATTTGTCACTCTCTCGTGGCCAGCTGGCTCTCTGGGAATTGATGGACTCCGTGGGACTGGCTTGACCCATGGAGGACACTGCATCCTGATACTTAGGATTTCTCTTTCTACTCCCTCCCACATAATTCCTTTTCTCGTACTGATTATTTTTTAATAGGGTTAGAGTGCATGCCTGGGGCCCTATTGTGCCATTACTTAGCTAAGATTATTTCGGACCATCATCCTGCCCTTCTCCATCTCCAGTTCACTCCCTCTTTGGACAGGGACAAAGTCTGGAGCCTAAACAATCAACTAGTTAAATCTGGTGACCTGCTACAACATCTCCAATCCTTTATTTCCTCCTTCGTGGAGATTAACTCCCCCTCCATGCCAACTCATGATATATTATGGGGAGCTCTGTAATGTGCTCTTAGAGGGGAACTGATCTGATTAGCGACTACGCGAAAGACACAGACCTCTGCTACCTTATCCTCCCTGTTTACCCAGATATGTGCCCTAGAGGGACAGATTTCCCAAACTTCCTCCCAATCTGAGAGGGAATGATTGGAAAGTTGTTGGTTTTTTTCCAATTGTTTAGCCAGTAGAGACACACTAAGCTAAAAGCTTGTTTACATGTGTGACCTGGGAGCACAGGGAAGTTAAGTGACTTGCTCGAGGTCACACAGTATGCAAGTGGGGGCTGTGGGATTCAAACCCAGGTCTCCAGGTTTGCAGTTCAGAGCCTTAAACCACTGCGCTACTGCTTCCCCAGTCTCGACTTTCAGTATAATACCATCCTAGGGAAAAAGCAGAACACCTCCTGCTTCATTCAAAGGTAAAATATTTTGACCAGGGAGGAAAAAGAGGGAAAACTGCTTGCTCTTCGGCTATGTTCCCAAATATCTGATAGAACTGTAGTCTCTATCCGTACTGAATCTGGCTCCCTCCTTACTTCCCCATGGGATATTGTTGATTCCTTCAAAATTTTTTATCAGAACCTATATGTCCCCCCTCCCTTCCCCTTTTGTCCAGCCCAAGTGGATTTCTTTTTGCAGGATGTACCCCTTCCTTAGCTGTCGGATTCACAAGTTGCTATCTTACAAGCTCCATTAACCCTAATGGAAATTCCCAAGCTACTGACTCTCTGGCCCTAGACAATGTGCCTGGCCCAGATGGTTTTACCACTAATTTTTACAAACCCTGTAAGGATCAATTGGCCCCTATTCTGTTAGATACCTATAATCATATTTTATGATTGGTCTATCTGACTCCTCTCTCACGGCAGCAACTATAGTGGCCCTACTTAAACCTGACAAGGATCCCCTACTCATCTCCAACAACAGGCCGATATCTCTTATTAATGCTGAAATGGCAATTTTGGCTAAAGTGCTGGTGTTTAGATTGGGACTTGTGTGGGACTCCCTCATCAGTAGAGAACAAGTTGGTTTTGTTCAGGGTAGACTCTCGGCTGACCACCTTAGGAAGCTGTCCTATCTCCAGGGACACCTCTGCTCCTGCAGCCTTGGTGTCCCTGGATGCCGAAAAGGCCTTTGACCAGGTTTCATGAGATTACTTATTTACTTTACTCCCCAAATATCGTATTCCCCAAGCATTTATTCAATAGGTCAGGGTGCTGTATTCTTCCCCAACAGACTGGATCCTTTGTAACGGAGTATTATCATCGCCATTTCCTCTTCACCAGGGCACCAGGCAGGGCTGTCCACTCTCTCCCTGTTTATTCAATCTTTTCTTGGAACCTCTCATCCGCAAAATTAATCTCTCCCCTCAGGTTCTGAGCATCCCAATTGGCCAAACAGAATACAAGCTTTCTGTCTTTGCAGATGATATTTTGTTACATATCTCTTCCCGTGCCACATCTCTGCCTGTCACCCTTCAGATTATCTCTCAGTTTGGAGCTCTTTCTAACTACAAGTTAAATATTACTAAAATGGAGATTATGCCCCTGAACATTGTTACCTTCCAAGCTGATACTGTGCACCTCAATCTCATCTGGACACCAGATAAATTGAAATATTTGGGGATTTACCTTAGTACCTCTCCCTCTAAAGTGCACTGTTTTAATTTAGATTCCCTGTTGACCTGTCTTAAAGTGGATCTAGATCGTTGGTCCTTACTTCCACTTACACTATGGGGCCATCTGTACATCTTAAAAATGAATATTCTCTCTAGACTACTGTAGCCCCTCCAGATGTTTAATTCAGCCTTTCTCCAATCATGGTTTCATCAGGTCCACCGAATCTCTTCATTTTTATGGCAGGGTAAGACAGCTTGCAGAGCATTATTTAAGCTTATGCACACTAAACTGGATGGAGAACCACAATCCCCTAATGTTTTCTTCTATTACTTGGCCTTGCACCTCATTAGGTTTTCCTACTGGGTGGGAACACCAGGAGGCGACTCCACTAAGCATTATGTCCCACAGTGGGTAGACATTGACCGCTCCCTGTCTTTGGATATGGTTTGGATAGTAACTCCCTACCTTATCTCCCAAGGAGGAAACTTTCCCCATCCTTACGAGACTTCCCTCTGGAAGCGTCCCTACGGGTTCAACTGCAACTCTGCTCTTTTTTTTAAAAGTCTGTCCATATAAAGACATATCCCAACCATTGTTTTGGACTTCTAACTTCCGTATAGCTGGATGGCCTCTCTCTGAGAAGTTTTGGCCCTACATGGGGGTGTGATCAGGTGGCTATCTTACCTTCAACCAAAAGCTGTTATCCTTCCAAGATGCCTGTATCAAATATCACTGGACCACCTCCTCGTGTTTTCGATATTTCCAACTTTCACATACGCTTCTGCAACACTATGGCAGTGGTCCATGGCTTAGTCCATTAGGTACCTCAGTTCCCCCTCTCATTCATCAGGCTCCTGTTTCACATCAAATTTCATATTACTACTGGGTGCTACAGGATTTCCTGGCTACCAATGAAGGGCCAAGAGTTTATTGCTGGGACCACTCCCTCCCATCATCTGATACTCCCAGGAACTGGACCACTATCTGGAAACACCTTTATAAATTTATCAAGTGGAACAAATAACGGTTTATGCAGTTTAATAGTATTCACAACCTGTACTATATCACTGTTCATCTGCATAGAATGGGTACACTCCCTGATGACCTCTGTTGCAGATGTGGTAAAGAGCCTGGCAATTTACTCCATGCACTCTCTCACTGTTACACATTCGTATTCAGTCTCTCCCTGCAAAACTCACACATGCATGCTCTCACTGTTACACATTCATATTCACAGTCTCTCCCTGCAAAACTCACACGTGCACTCTCTCATTGTTACACATTCGTATTCAGTCTCTCCCTGCAAAACACACACATGCACTCTCTCACTGTTATACATTCATATTCACAGTTTCTCCCTGCAAAACTCACACATGCACTCTCTCACTGTTATACATTCATATTCAGTTTCTCCCTGCAAAACTCACACATGCACTCTCTCACTGTTATACATTCATATTCACAGTTTCTCCCTGCAAAACTCACACATGCACTCTCTCACTGTTATACATTCATATTCACAGTTTTTCCCAGCAAAACTCACACATGCACTCTCTCACTGTTACACATGCATATTCACAGTTTCTTCCTGCAAAACTCACACATGTACTCTCTCACTGTTACGCATGCATATTCACAGTTTCTCCCTGCAAAACTCACACATGTACTTTCTCACTGTTACACATTCATATTCACAGTCTCTCCCTGCAAAACTCACATATGCACTCTCTCTCTCTTACACATTCATATTCATCTCTTGCTGTGGCAATCACACATGCAATCTCACTGTTAAACATTCATATTCACAGTGTCTCCCTGCAAAACTCACAAATGCACTCTCTCAATGTTATACATTCACATTCACAGTCTCTCCCTGCAAAACTCACACATGCCCTCTCTCACTTTTACACATTCATATTCAGTCTCTCCTTGCACTTCTCACACATGCACTCTCTCACTGTTATACATTCATATCCACTGCTTCTCCCTGCAAAACTCACACATGCACTCTCTCACTGTTATACATTCAAATTCAGTTTCTCCCTGCAAAACTCACACATGCACTCTCTCACTGTTATACATTCATATTCGCAGTCTCTCCCTGCAAAACTCACATATCCACTCTCTCACCGTTACACATTCGAATTCAGTCTCTCCCTGCAAAACTCACACATGCACTCTCTCACTGTTTCACATGCATATTCAGTCTCTCCCTGCAAAACTCACACATGCACTCTCTCACTGTTATACATTCATATTCAGTCTCCCCCTGCACTTCTCACACATGCACTCTCTCACTGTTATACATTCATATTTGCAGTCTCTCCCTACAAAACACACACATGCACTCTCTCACTGTTACACATTTGTATTCACAGTCTCCCCCTGCAAACTCACACATGAACTCTCTCACTGTTGCACATGCATATTCAGTCTCTCCCCACAAAACTCACAGATACACTCTCTCGCTGTTCACATTCATATTCACAGTCTCCCCCTGCAAAACTCACACATGCACTCTCTCACTGTTACACATTCGTATTCAGTCTCTCCCTGCAAAACTCACACATGCACTCTCTCACTGTTACACATTTGTATTCATAGTCTCTTCCTGCAAAACTCACACATGCACTCTCTCACGGTTACACATTCATATTCACAGTTTCTCCCTGCAAAACTCACACATGCACTCTCTCACTGTTACACATTTGTATTCAGTCTCTCCATGCAAAACTCACACATGCACTCTCTCACTGTTATACATTCATATTCACAGTTTCTCCCTGCAAAACTCACACATGCACTCTCTCACTGTTATACATTCATATTCACAGTTTCTCCCTGCAAAACTCACACATGCACTCTTTCACTGTTATACATTCATATTCAGTCTCTCCCCACAAAACTCACACATACACTCTCTCGCTGTTCACATTCATATTCAGTTTCTCCCTGCAAAACTCACACATGCACTCTCTCACTGTTACACATTTGTATTCAGTCTCTCCCTGCAAAACTCACACATGCACTCTCTCACTGTTACACATTTGTATTCAGTCTCTCCCTGCAAAACCCTCACATGCACTCTCTCACTGTTACACATTCGTATTCAGTCTCTCCCTGCAAAACTCACACATGCACTCTCTCACTGTTATACATTCATATTCACAGTTTCTCCTGCAAAACTCACATGCACCTCTCACTGTTATACATTCATTCAATTTCTTCCCTGCAAACTCACATATGCACTCTCTCACTGTTATACATTCATATTCACAGTTTCTCCCTGCAAAACTCACACATGCACTCTCTCCTGTTATAAATTCATATTCACAATCTCTCCCTGCAAAACTCACACATGCACTCTCTCTCTGGTATAAATTCATATTCACAGTCTCTCCCTGCAAAACTCACACATGCACTCTCTCACTGTTATACATTCATATTCAGTCTCTCCATGCACTTCTCACACATGCACTCTCTCATTGTTATACATTCATATTCACAGTCCCTGCTTGCAAAACTCACACATGCACTCTCTCACTGTTACACATTCGTATTCACAGTCTTTCCCTGCAAAACTCACACATGCACTCTCTCACTGTTATACATTCATATTCAGTTTCTCCCTGCAAAACTCACACATGCACTCTCTCACTGTTACACATGCATATTCAGCCTCTCCCTGCAAAACTCACACATGCACTCTCTCTCTGTTATAAATTGATATTCACAATCTCTCCCTGCAAAACTCACACATGCACTCTCTCTCTGGTATAAATTCACATTCACAGTCTCTCCCTGCAAAACTCACACATGCACTCTCTCACTGTTATACATTCATATTCAGTCTCTCCATGCACTTCTCACACATGCACTCTCTCATTGTTATACATTCATATTCACAGTCCCTGCCTGCAAAACTCACACATGCACTCTCTCACTGTTACACATTCGAATTCACAGTCTCTCCCTGCAAAACTCACACATGCACTCTCTCACTGTTACACATGCATATTCAGCCTCTCCCTGCAAAACTCACACATGCACTCTCTCTCTGTTATAAATTGATATTCACAATCTCTCCCTGCAAAACTCACACATGCACTCTCTCTCTGGTATAAATTCACATTCACAGTCTCTCCCTGCAAAACTCACACATGCACTCTCTCACTGTTATACATTCATATTCAGTCTCTCCATGCACTTCTCACACATGCACTCTCTCATTGTTATACATTCATATTCACAGTCCCTGCCTGCAAAACTCACACATGCACTCTCTCACTGTTACACATTCATATTCACAGTCTCTCCCTGCAAATTCACACATACACTCTCTCACTGTTACACATGTATATTCAGTCTATCCCTGCAAAACTCACACATGCACTTGCTCACTGTTATACATTCATATTCACAATTTCTCCCTGCAAAACTCACACATGCACTCTCTCACTGTTATACATTCATATTCAGTTTCTCCCTGCAAAACTCACACATGCACTCTCTCACTGTTATACATTCATATTCACAGTTTCTCCCTGCAAAACTCACACATGCACTCTCTCACTGTCACATATTCACTATAACCAGGGCCCCTACTTTTCTGCGGCACAGTGGGACCAAGTTCTGCGGCAAGACTACCATTTGCCGCAGAACTTCTGCGGCGATGGTTTGTAATTTCTACGGAAGTTCTGCAGCACTAACAAACTACCACATCACAGTGACAGCTTGTCATCCTGACTTCACTTTCATGGCAGTTTTTATAGCAATCAGGATGGTGGAAAGCACAGTAACACTAGTTCAAAAAATAACAGAATTGTAAAAATAATTTGATGCCTAAAAAAGCAAAACAAATGTCTCTCCCTTAAGGTCCTAGCCTGTTAAATAAATGACATATGCAGAGGGGATCTTATGTGATAAATAAGGGATTTCTATATGCATGCTATCTATCCCACTAATGAGGTTTCCACTGTCTATCACTTATATATTTGTATGTGCTTTCTGCACCACTCATGAGGTTCCCACTGTGTATCACTTATATATTTATATGCAATCTGTAACATACATACAAGTGTGTGTGTGGTGAGAGAGATATACTGTATGTGTGTGTGTGTGTATATATATATATATATATATATATATATATATATATATTTTTTTTTTTTTATTTCCATGAACTTGCATCCTCATTCATACAGGTCCCATTTGAAATGGAATAGAGGAGTTATTGCAAAACTCATTTTTGATGTCAGCCTGCTTTCCGAGACACATTGTGTAACACCATCAGGCCATGACATTCATGTGAACCGATTGTGAGACAGAGCTCTCTAGACCAGCACAAAGTGTCTACCATGTGACAAAACACTGCACCATACCTTCCCAGGCTCTGAGCAATGATGCGTTCCACCAAACCTTGTGCTGCCCAGCCAGCTCCCAGAGCTAATCTCTGAACCTGAGTTGCCAGCACAGAAACACAGCATGCTACTCTCTGGCCCAACAGCTGTCCTTGCACACAACATTTCTCCATAACTTTTAGGTGATTCTATCAACCAATGACAATATGTAATTAATAACCCTGGCAAAAATGCGTACAGTGCAATTATTTATTTAACAGGTCTATTCTTTCAACAGGTCTACACATTATTATATTCTACTTTTCTGGGCATAATTACTTTAGTTTTCTTAAAAATGACAGTTAATTTTATTTTACAAGTTATTCATTTCAGATGGCATCTCTATACCATAAATTTATTTTATTTATTTAGTTTTTTTCAGGCACGACCCGAAGGAGGGGGATACAGATGAATGCCAACTGACCTTGAACCAGATTAAGCTGTTGGTGGTATTTTTAGTGAAAGGCACAAATAGGTTTATACAAAGTGAAGTATGGACTTAACAGGTCTGTGCTATTGACAAGGTTTTGTTTAAGTTGGCCCTAGTGCAACAATGTAAGACTGAAAATTGTATCAGGCTGTAGTGCAGGTTGAGCAAATATCACCATGCCTGATGTGCTGTGCCACCTCCTCTGGCAGTGGGAGCTGTGCTAGATAAGTGACTATTCATTTCTGTTGCAGATTGCAGCCATTTCATTAGCTAATGTATGATGTTATAACAATGACAACATCACATTCTGAGCATATAGGGGGTTTAGGATATAAAAGAGGGAAGGGAACCAGATTCTATGGAAAACAGAAATCTTAATAAAAATCAACAAGAAGAGTGAATTCTGCGGCACCAAAGTTCTGTAGATTACAAGTTCTGCAGCAAAATTCTGTGGCCGCAGAATTCTAGGGGCCTTGACTATAACAGTGTCTCCCTGCAAAACGCGCACATGCACTCTCACGCTGTTACACATTCATATTCACAGTCTCTGCCTGCAAAACTCACACATGCACTCTCTCACTGTTACACATGCATATTCACAGTTTCTTCCTGCAAAACTCACACATGTACTCTCTCACTGTTACGCATGCATATTCACAGTTTCTCCCTGCAAAACTCACACATGTACTTTCTGTTACACATTCATATTCACAGTCTCTCCCTGCAAAACTCACATATGCACTCTCTCTCTCTTACACATTCATATTCATCTCTTGCTGTGGCAATCACACATGCAATCTCACTGTTACACATTCATATTCACAGTGTCTCCCTGCAAAACTCACAAATGCACTCTCTCACTGTTATACATTCATATTCACAGTCTCTCCCTGCAAAACTCACACATGCCCTCTCTCACTTTTACACGTTCCTATTCAGTCTCTCCTTGCACTTCTCACACATGCGCTCTCTCACTGTTATACATTCATATTCACTGTTTCTCCCTGCAAAACTCACACATGCACTCTCTCACTGTTACACATTCATATTCAGTTTCTCCCTGCAAAACTCACACATGCACTCTCTCACTGTTATACATTCATATTCGCAGTCTCTCCCTGCAAAACTCACACATCCACTCTCTCACTGTTACACATTCGAATTCACAGTCTCTCCCTGCAAAACTCACACATGCACTCTCTCACTGTTACACATGCATATTCAGTCTCTCCCTGCAAAACTCACACATGCACTCTCTCACTGTTACACATTTGTATTCAGTCTCTCCCTGCACTTCTCACACATGCACTCTCTCACTGTTATACATTCATATTTGCAGTCTCTCCCTACAAAACACACACATGCACTCTCTCACTGTTACACATTTGTATTCACAGTCTCCCCCTGCAAAACTCACACATGCACTCTCTCACTGTTGCACATGCATATTCAGTCTCTCCCCACAAAACTCACACATACACTCTCTCACTGTTGCACATGTATATTCAGTCTATCCCTGCAAAACTCACACATGCACTCGCTCACTGTTATACATTCATATTCAGTTTCTCCCTGCAAAACTCACACATGCACTCTCTCACTGTTATACATTCATAGTCACAGTTTCTCCCTGCAAAACTCACACATGCACTCTCTCACTGTTATACATTCATATTCACAGTTTCTCCCTGCAAAACTCACACATGCACTCTCTCACTGTTACACATTCATATTCACAGTTTCTCCCCGCAAAACTCACACATGTACTCTCTCACTGTTATACATTCATATTCACACTCTCCATGCACTTCTCACACGTGCACTCTCTCACTGTTATACATTCATATTCACAGTCCCTCCCTGCAAAACTCACACATGCATTCTCTCACTGTTACACATTCGTATTCACAGTCTTTCCCTGCAAAACTCACACATGCACTCTCTCACTGTTACACATTCGTATTCACAGTCTTTCCCTGCAAAACTCACACATGCACTCTCTCACTGTTAAAAATGCATACTCGGTCTCCCCCTGCAAAACTCACACATGCACTCTCTCACTGTTACACATGCATATTCAGTCTCTCCCTGCAAAATGTACACATGCACTCTCTCACTGTTACACATTCATATTCACAGTGTCTCCCTGCAAACTCACACATGCACTCTCTCGCTGTTACACATGAATATTCACAGTCTCTCCCTGCAAAACTCACACATGCACTCTCTCACTGTCACATATTCACTATAACAGTGTCTCCCTGCAAAACGCGCACATGCACTCTCTCGCTGTTACACATTCATATTCACAGTCTCTGCCTGCAAAACTCACACATGCACTCTCTCACTGTTACATATTCGTATTCACAGTCTCTCCCTGCACTTCTCACATGCACTCCCTTAAGACTTCACGCACATTCACATACAGAAGTTCCCCGTGCTGCACTATTGTGAACACTGTCATGATGTTACACATTCAGCTTCTCCTTGGAACATTAATACCTTTGAGTCACCTGGAATGACAGATCTGTTTACAGACATCAGAATTTAATATGGGAAGTACCACATCTGGAGGCAGTGATGGAATTATTCCAAGAAAATGACAGACAACATTTGGCAAAGTTTGGGATTGCCTTTTGTGATTATATACAGGAAGTAGGAACTGAATCAACCAATATCAGATTTCCTGAATCCACTGAAGGACTAGGAAGACTAGGCTCAAGCTGAAATTGACCTTTAACCCACCAGTCATGAATACACACTGCGTATGAAAGGTGTGTAAAAACAAGACATTAATTTCCTATTTAATAATCTTACAAATACAACTGCTAGAGAGAATCTAACTAGAAACGGAAGAACAGCCCTTTCTGAACTGTGTAATAACTTTCAGTTAATTTGCAAACCGGTTAACAAAGGCCACAATATTGTGCTCATGAATGTGGATCAGCCAAATTTTAATTACTGATCATCAGGATCCTTATAGGATGTTACCTAGTAACCCCGTTAATATCTTTAAGGGAGAGTTGAAACAGCTATTACAAAGGGAACTCCATTTTGGAGGAGTGACTGAAAATTAAATACTTTTGGCAACTGAACCCTGTCACTGCAGTGTTTTACACAATTTCTAAAGTGCACAAAAGGCTTAAGAGCTCACCAGGTCATCCTGTTGTTTCTTGGGTGGGGTCTCTTACTCACAATCTGTCTGGATTTGGTAACTGTTTTTTACAGAAGGAAGTTGTGAAATTGAGATCCCATCTCAGGGACTTGGGCGACCTGCTTCTGAAACTGGAAGCCTTTATTTGGGAGGAAGACTACGTATGAGTTTCTGTAGATGTTGAGGCCTTATATTCCTTCATTAAATACAAAGACAGCCTTGCAGCAGTGAAATACTTCTTTGACCGGAGTTTGATGTGTTGTCCCAAAAATATTTCTACTTGAAGCCATCGGATTAATACTGACACACAATGCATTTGTATGTGACAACCAACACTTACTCCAGCTTTGCACAGCTGCAATGATGACCTCTATAGCCACATCATATACTAATTTTATGAGGGGGTTGTGGGAGAGTGAATCTGTTCGGGGCAGACTTTCCACATACAGACAATGTAGTTTTATGGTTCCGATATATAGACAACATTGTCTGCATATGAAGAGATACTGTAAGCAGTGTCAAATAGTTTGTTCGATGGTTAAATGACAGCCCAGTGAATTTGAGACTCATGTCTAGGACAGAGAAAAAGGAGATAACAGATTTTCACAGTCTCTCCCTGCACCTCTCACATATACTCTCTTAGAGTTCACATACATTTACGCACAGAAGCTCCCTGTGTGGCACTACTGTGAACACTGTCACAATGTTATACATTCAGCTTCTACCTGGAACATTAATACCTTTGGGTCTGCTGGGATAACATTCATGTTTACAGACATCAGAATTTAATAAGGAAAGTACATCTGTGCCCTTTGGAAATTCATAAAAAAAGTACATTATATGCTAATATGGAGTGAATGAACTGCTGTTTGAACAAAAAAGATTTTAAAAGGTGGCACACAGCTGTCGGTCGCATCACATGAGTTGCCACAAGTTACTGTAAGAGGGACAGACTTTTTTTTGCCTTTTCACGAGAAGAGATACTCCACATATGTACAAAAAAGTAAATCTACGTTTTCCTTCTGAATGCCAGAAAGAATAAATTCTGCAACACACAACAAGCCAAACAGACAAAATGGCCTGCTACCCCCGGTGGTTGCTCACACAAGTGATTGTAACACTATTCATCCAGCACCAATCTATGTCAGTGACACTGGGCTGGCTTTTCAGATGCTTGTGCCACTTATCTAGCACACCTGCACAAAACTGTTAGACCATAAAAAAATGTGGTCATTTTTGTACCACAAATTGGTGAAAGTGCCACAAATGTGTAACTTTACTCAGAAATAGGGCAGACCTTTACCCCCATTTAGAGTGCAGCACACATAGCCAAATTTTGACCCCAAGTGCTGTGGCACAGTTTCTGAAAACCCAGCCCACCATCTCCAAATTCAGAATTACTGATGAACACTTAGTTTTAAACCTGGACTTTTAGTAAGTCACAGTTTTAAGGAAGGTCAGAATCCTGTCTTTCTTTTGGCAGAGTTCTAAACTTTTTTTGTAAATTCTGTCCATATTATATCATGTGCTGTGAAAGATACAGGAGTCTACATTCATGAAGCGGTTTTCTGGGGCAAGAACAGATTTATTTTACCCTGCTATTCATAAAACAATTTTTCAAGCTTTTTTTTTTTTTTTTACATTCTTTTTTTATGGTTTTACTCCAATCCTCATTCAGCACTGCACTTTCAGAGTGAAGTAAAACAACAAGAGTAAAATAAAGCCAAAATAGTGGGTGCTTCACGAATACTGAAAGTTCACACATATAGGCCAGGGTATTTTATGCTAGGGGAAAGCTCAGTATTCAACATGCACTTACAGGTATGCACGTCAGCAGATTTCAGGATCTTGGATGACTCATGCCACACTGTCCTGCAGTCATCTTGAAGTCTGTAAAACCTATCCTTCTTCCACTTGCTGGACCTGACCTTGCACATTTTGCTGCCAGTCAAAAGATACTGTAGATCAGTATCTTGCTGCAAACCTGAAAACACAATGCAAACAAATGTTAGAATAACCTGGGGAAGGGGGTGGATAAGGTTACGGTTTGAAAATTGATTAACACAGTAGAGAAAATGGAGAGCTCGCCAGCAGCAGGTGAAGCATTTTAAAGTAACAGCAATTACTGCAGTCACTATATATTTTTTTTTCCAACAATACTATTTTTCTGAGCAAAAATATCTAGCTACCCATTTTTTTTTGTTTACTTTCATTCCTAATCCAAGATATGGTGTTTTGAAGTCTTTAAAAGTTCCCACTCTCCTGCCATGCCCACCATAAAAAATCAGATATCACAGTACAGTGCTGTGCTGTTTACCATCAGAAACATCTGGTCATGCATGTACATTCAACAGATAACCTCAATGGAAGAGATTCTTTTAAAACTGCAGGTTGCGGTCATCTTTAATGACATGAGTCATTAATTAAAAAAAATAGCAAATACATTTTTGACAACAACTTTACAATGGCACTTTTTGCCGACTAACGAATACTTCTGCTTTAAGAATCAGTCGATCATAACCATTTATTTCAGTAAACCAGGATGATGTCATAGCAGGTGAGACAAGGCTCATTCACAAAGGTATTTTGTTTACATAAAAGGTATAGAAACATGTTCAAGATGTAAAGCTGCACCACAGTGCATTAACCAGCAGCACTTTACACAGGCAGCAGAGAGAGACATATGATATGCTTGTGCCTACCTTAATCAGCAGCACAGCCTATATAATTATCTTCCGAAGCCTGGAGAGTGAAATGTTTGCAACATGATTAAGGGCACACAATGAATGAAAATTAAGTTGTAAACTACGAAACCACATCTTTTATTATCTTCAGACGCATGTCACTAGCTAGCTAGCTACAACATGATCACCAGCTTCAATATGCAGTAATGCAGCACTGTGTCTCAATTAAGTGATTTTATCACAGGTATGACTGCACCACCATTAACGAAAACAGAAAATATCTGAGTTATTATTACCTCAGAATTCAACAATATTTAGAACTTTTCTGTTGCAGTTATCTCTTAAATGAACTCTTTTAGCCACAGTCGTACAGTAAATTATTTATGCAAAGTCCATTTCAATTTCAGGTGCATATAAGGAAGCGTTGACAAAACAGCAGTATCATCACAACATATTTAACAGACAACAGTAACAATGATCACGCAATAGTTAAACGGTTATCTCAGAACTGAATAAGCCAACTCTGCTTAGCTTGTTACGCCTTAAGATTTTATTGAAACAAGTGTGACCTCAGTATCAGCAGTGCTCAGTTGCTGTTTGTAACTTGTACCTTAATTGTGGTTCATCAGCAATTGTACTGGAGACTGAACAAACACCATAAAATGTGTAGTAACAGTAACATAAAGCAAATACCTGAAACGTAAGTGAATAAAAATGGTCACCCGACCATTCATTAATGATCTAGGACTGCACAATGACACAGTCAAACTTTCTCCAATCACATATAAAAGCCTCCTACAGTGTAGCACAAATCACTATATGTGACCCCTCTAAAACAAAAATGTTCTAGCACCATTTTTAAAGCTAAGCAAAAGAAAAAAGAACACATTAGAACAAAATGAGCAACGTTATGCCAAGTAACTACAGCCTTTACGGTGAGCTTAATGCAAGTTCTAAGTTTCTAGTTTAAATGGTTCTAAGCACTATTCCAATTGTTCAAGTTACCTTGAGGAGTCCACAATTTGGTAAAATTTCCAAAAACTAACTCCGATAGAAACCGAAAGAACTCCGCTAGAAACCGATAGCAACTAACTCCGATAGAAACCTGTGGGCATTGCTTAATGCTGAGTTTATATTCCAAGTTTAGCAGCTCACCAAACTGAGCGCATACGTTTTTAAAAAAAAACAAAAACAACAATTTTATTAAATTAATTGTGAACTACAATTTCAACTGTTGGCTTAACATGTGCCTATATTGTTGGAACTACAGTACTTTCAAGCACAGAAGGATAAAAATAAATTCTACATGTTTCTTTTAATTAGTATAACCTATGTTAAAAATTTAATAACCCATTACAAAGCATAGGTGTATTGGGCATTAATGCACTTCCTAGGTGGTTGAAGTACACTTGGCCTTCAGCCTCATGTCTCTCAATGCACCCAGTGCCTGCATCAATGCCCAATACATCCATTCCCTGTTGTGGGTTATAGATTTCTTATTACTTAGAGAATAATGCATGACTGGAGTGTCTGAAAAGAATGTAATACACACCCATGGTGTGTGATGCTACATAATCCCTGAGAGCAAAGCTCAAGGGTTTATCCAGCATCACACACTGAGGGTGTGTATTAACTTCTGTTTCACACTCCAGTCCATGCATTAGCTTTTATCATTTCTGGTGAGCACTTTTTCCAACCAGAAACTATAAACACTTAAGCAGGTTTCATTGACAATACAGTGCAGGTACAAGAGACTGCTATGATATAAATTGTGATTTTCAGATTAATTTATTTCAAATACCTTAACAGGAACATCTTCCTTACCTGGAATATGTTTTTGAAATGCTGAAGTGAATGGGAGATTCGGGGTGCATTTTAAATGAGATAAACAGAAAATGACAAGAGTTCAGAGGTGCTACTTAAAATGCTGATTTTTTTTAAAGTTAGCTATTACTACACAAAGTAGACTGTTTTAGACACAGCGCTGCCAACATTTTGATTTTGTCACTAAAAGTTGAAACAATGGTCCACATTTAACACATTTACATTTGAAAAGATAAGCTCAGCGTTTCTCACAAAGTGAGAGCTGCTGTGCAGCTGCAAGAACAGGCTTGCGCTACTGATGTTTGAGTCAGCACGTTTTCTGTAATAACCAGCCAGTTATTAAGGGAAATAATAACTGGACGAGCCCAAGGAGTAAAACTGCTCACTTGTTATTACAAGCACATTTTTAAACATCAGAATATCAATAGTCTAAAAAAGGGGAAATGCCCTTTTTACTAGTGTTTTAATGCACTCCTCAGACTGGCTTTTTCAAATGTACTTGGGGACTGTTAAATGAAAATTTTATTTCTAATGTATTTTCAGTTTAATCATAGTCTAAGTTCATTTTCAAAAGCTGCTCTTGCTTTCTGGTTCAAGTTCTGTAATAAGAAAACAAAACAAAACAAAAAAAAAATAGCAGGTCCAGTTCCTTCACAGATCCTACACACTGACCTTGCCAGCAGGGCTTTTATTAGCATCCCTGCATCCATGTACCATACCCTTTACGTATACTGAGGACTCTGAACACTGTGATGCTTGGCCAGCTGGTTATGACTGTTCTATGATATTTGTAATATAAAAATATAGTATGTGATTGTCTCACATAAGGCAGCCTGTGCCATGGGTGCCCCCAGGTTTCAGTTACAGGATGTAACTGACCAGGAGATCTCTGTACTGTAATTAACTTTCTTGAGAAATTGCATTTTATGGCCTTTTTATGACCTGTTGCTGCCTCTGAAGTTGGGAAGAGTTGGGAAGCTAAATATGCATTTTATTACAGGACAGGACGTAACTTAGCTGATTCCTGTTGGCTATATCACACTTAAGTGATGTATGGCAGAGTTGAAAAAAACTTTGATGTTCCTTGGGAAAATAAGAAATTGGCCACCAGTTCAAAGGAAAGGCTTGATTAAAAACTGTCATAATTTGGGAAATGAGTTTTTGCTAAAGTCACATTATTTAAAATATCTCCTGACAGGAAATCATGTTTGTATTTTGTTTGGTTCTAAAAGGAGGAGCTAGATGACTCATAGAAGGAGTGTGGAGACACAGAGTTTTAAACTGAATACTGTGTCTGGATTCGGGATATATACCATCTTGGGATGCTAGAAAGACAGAGCTCCTGATAAGCACTTGGAGGTAATACATTAGACAGAAAAATATCTAACTGTATGTTGGTAGGAGTTTAAGTGATTGTATGCTTTTTGATATAGTGTCCTGTGTTTACATTTTACATATTTTTATCCATTTTAGTAAACCTTTCATTTAAAAGACTGCCTAGGTGTCTGCAAGTTCTTTTTTTGCATGTGACGTATAGATCGTTAGGTTTGACAACTGTTCAACAGCTGATGGTGTTACTAAACTGGGAAAAGGTAAGAATATACCTGAGGTCTTTTACAGAGTTTTAAGGGTTCATTTTGGAAGCCTGGCTTGGTACCCCCAGCATAAGATTGTACCACAATCCCTGAAGAGGGTACGAATCTGCGCTTGTACATTGGGTATGCTAGCATAGGGTTCACAGTTTGAATCCCCCCAGAACTTGAGACTAAAGGTGATTTGGACCCACAAGCAGACAGGAGGGTTACCCTATCTGTTACCTGTTCACACTCTTGCGCTCTGAGGTTGGCACTGTGGGAACAGAGGGCCTGACCTGCTGAGTGCGTTTGTGACAGATTTGGTTGGCAGCAGTGTGGATAAATTTGGTAACACAAGCTTTAACTGTTCAATGTGTCAGCTTAATACTGTACAGCTCACTTTCAAAATAAGGCAGTGATTTATTTTTAAAGAGGAAATAGAACTATATCATTTTGCTTATAGTCAAGTTCCTACCTGTTTTATTTTTTTTCTTAAGTGCAAGTTAGAGTAGTCGTAGCTTTGGAAGAAGATGGCTTCCAACTACAGCGGGTACACTGCAGACTACTTGAGGCAGTTATGCCAGGACAGAGGAGTCCTGTATGAGGGGAAAGCCACCAAGCAGAACCTCCTGGATGTCCTGATGGCAGCAGATGCCCAGAGTGTTGAGTCACAGACTATGACTGTAAAGTACCAGACCTTGGGCATGGAAGGGCCAGCGGCCAGTGCAGTGTCCAGATCTGGTGAGTGGAGCAGCAGGGCCAGTGCAAGTGAAGGGCCACAGCAGCAGGGGAAGGTCACCAGCATTCTGCAGCCAGAAGCAATCAAGCTGCAGATTGAGTTGTGCAGAATGGAGCTGGAGTTCCAGAGAGAAGAGAAGTAAGAACAGCGAGCCGCAGAGGAGACGACGGAGTGAGAACAGCGAGTCGCAGAGGAGAAGAGGGAGAGAGAATAGCAAGAAGTGGACTGTGAACAGCGAGAGGCGAACCGTGAAATGCATGCATTCTACAGGCGACATGAACTGGAGAGGTTACGACTCCAACCACCAACACCACAGCAGGTAAGAGGCTTGAGTTTAACTGGAACTACAGGGCTGTTATAAATTGAATTCCAAATTGATAGCTGAATTTAAAGAGGGGAGGATACGGATGCCTTTTTAAATTCCTTTGAAAAAGTTTGTATTCAAGCAAATATTCCTAGAAGTCCTGAAGCTTCTAGCTATCCCCGCTACTTACCGGGAAAGCTCAGGATGCATCGGGTCAATGGACAATGAGGACAGTAATGATTACAGCAAACTTAAAGCTGAACTTTTAAAAAAGTTTGATTTAAATGCAGAAGCTTACAGAGCTAAATTCCATAAGCTCAGGAGAAGCCCTGACATGAGCTACGAGGAGCTAGCCACGAAACGACGTCAGTGTTTAAAACATTGGTGGGAAGGAATTGAAGCAAACTCTGCAGATAAAATTGAAAATGCTATATTGTTGGAGCAGTTTTTTTGGGCATGCCCAGCAGAGCTGAACACCTGGCTGGAGGATCAAGATCCCAAAACAGTTCAAGAGGATGCTGAACTCTCGGACCACTATGCCAAGAGCAGACCTGCTCTGAGAGCGAATGGGGCGGGTGTGGCAGTGCAGAAAGGGAAAAGCATGCCTACCGGGCAGCTAAAACCCTCACTGCCCCCACCAAAACCAGTTAGCCACAGGTTTCAAAGAAAAGAGTTCTCTCAGAAAAGAAACCAATGTTGGGTCTGTAAAGAAACTGGGCATATTGCCAGACAGTGTCCCAAAAGACGAGCAATACGCAACATGGGGCTAGGAAAGAAGTGAATTGTTTGTGTGTCCCTGGAAGCATGCCTGTGAACATGAGGGAACACATGCACTCAGTCACGGTGAATGGTGTACAGACACAAGGGTTAAGGGACACAGGGGCATCCCTGACGTTGGTAAAAGGTGATCTGGTAGAGCCTAGTCAGCTTATACCCAATAAATCTGTAACGGTACAAGACTTCACTGGTGAGGAGAAAACATTGCCACTCGCTAGTGTTCTCCTAGACAGGGGTGAAACGGGGTAACTGTGCAACAGATGGCTGTAGCCAAAACTTTAGCAGTTGACGTCATCCTTGGCAACAATCTCAAATACGGGATGGTGTGTGCAGTTACCCCTAGCCAAGCGGCAAGGGAAAATTTTAGTTCTCTGGACCCCACAGAAGCCATTGTGGAAACCAATGGGAGGCTGGTTCCCCAGCCTGTGTCTCCTGATAGGGAGACTAATGAAAAGCGGGGAAATTTCCCCAGTAGCAGATAACCACACTGCTACGGAGGGTTACTCCAAAGAAGGAGGGGTGACCTACTGTCAGAGGGTTAGGGATGACAGTGATCCTGAGTGCCCTGATGCTAGTGCTAGGGACCCTAGTTTAGAGACTGAAGGGGACCTGTCCCATGCCTTGGGAATGTGTAAGGAGTTTGCAGCTGCTCAGAAAAGTGACCCTAGTCTACAGAAACTGAGGGCTTGGGTAGACTCTGACAGAGCACAGGGAGGTGATGGTAAACATAAAGTTTATTGGGAAAATGGACTGATGTATACTCAGGCTGCGAAGACAGAGGGAGGGGTGAAAGGCAGGCAGCTTGTCGTTTGGCAGGGGTATCGTGAGCAGTTGTTCAAGATTGCACATGATATTCCCTTGTCTGGTCATCTGGGAATCGCATGCACTATGCAGCAGCTGGGCCACAATTTCCATTGGCCCAACTTCACCCAGCAGGTGAAGGAGTATTACAGGTCTTGTCACCAGTGCCAAGAAATAGGGAAGGCAGGTAAGAAAACCCAAGCTGCCCTAATTCTATTGCCCATAGTGGAGGAGCCATTCCAGAGGGTCGGAATGGATATTGTGGGGCCATTAAATACCCCCAGCTCCTCCAGGAAGAGGTTTATCCTGACTGTGGTGGATTATGCCACCTGGTATCCAGAGGCAGTTGCCATATCCTCACTGAGGACAAAGTAGCAGATGCTTCACTTGGGATTTTCTCCCGTGTTGGGTTTCTGCAGGAAGTTATCACCGATCGAGGGGGTTCCTTTATGTCGGACCTGATGAAATGTTTGTGGGAGAAGTGTGGGGTGGTGCAGTGGCGCACGACACCTTATCACCCGCAAGCCAATGGGCTTGTGAAAAGATTTAATGGTACCCTGAAGTCTGTGCTCCAAGTATTTGCTGAACAGCATGGGAGGGACTGGGAGAAATACCTTCCCCACCTGTTGTTTGCATACAGGGAGGTGCCCCAGGAGTCGACAGGGTTTGCCCCCTTTGAGCTCTTATATGGACGCCGGGTACGTGGGCCCCTAGACTTGATCCGGGAGGACTGGGAAGGCAAGCACACCACCCAGGGTACTCCCATAGTGGATTATGTCCTTAGGTTTAGGGAAAGGCTGAAGAAGCTTATGGGGACAGCCCAGAGCAAACTGGCAGCTGCCCAACAGAAACAAAAAGTGTGGTACGACCGTAGAGTCAGAGCTTGCTCATACACGGTGGGTCAGGAAGTCATGGTCCTTATTCCGATCTGGAAAGACAAGCTGCAGGCTGAGTAGGTAGGACCTTACAAAGCAGTTAGAAAGGTAAATGATGTGAACTATATCAGAATGTACCATGTCAACATGATGAAGCCATATGCTAATAGGACTGACATGGTGTTTGCAGTATGTAGTCCTAGGGAGGGGACAGACTAAGGAGACCCCCTTATGCACTTGCTGGAAGAAAGCAGAGGGAGTCCTCTGTGGAGGCAGTTAAATTGTCACCCCAGCTTGCCCCAGAAAAGATCCAGGAAGTAAGGGAGGTTTTAGCAGACTTTACCCCTCTGTTTAGCACCAAGCCTGGACAAACCCCCTTAGCGATGCATGATGTGGAGACGGACACAGACGCCTACACGGCAGACAACATATCAGGTGTAGAGGCTGTCCAAAAGGACAGTAGGAGGGAGGTGGAGAAAATGCTGGATTTAGGGGTAATCCAAAGATCCTACAGCCCCTGAGCCTCACCCACAGTCCTTGTGCCCAAGCCAGATGGCTATACTCGTTTCTGTGTGGATTACCATGGACTGAATGCAGTCATGAAGTCAGACGCCCACCCGATGCCCTGGACGGATGAACTCCTGGACATGTTGGGAGGGGCGACATACCTTACGACTACTGATCTGACAAAGAGGTACTGGCACGTAGAGTTAACGGACAGAGCTAGGGAGAGTTCGGCCTAGATCACTCCGATAGGCTTATTTGAATTTAAAGTAATGCCTTTCGGAATGAAGAACGCCCCGTCCACTTTCCAAAGGTTCGTGAACCAGGTGTTAAATGGTGCTGAGGAGTATGCCGTGGTGTACCTAGATGACACTGCCATCTTTAGTGCCAGCTAGGAGGAACACCTGTCCCACCTTAGAGAAGGTCTGGGCATGATACAGAGGGCTGGGCTCACTGTCAAAGCTGAGAAGTGCCAGGCAGCCATGGCTGAAGTGGCATATCATGGGCATGTTGTAGGCCGGGGACAGCGCCATCCTAGCCAAGTAAAAATAGAGGTGATCAAGGCATGGTCCAGACCAAAAACGCAGAAGCAGGTCAGGAGTTTTCACAGGACAGCAGGGTACTGTAGGAAATTTGTACCCAATTACAGTGCCCTGGCTGCTCCCCTATCTGACCTGTAACGAAAAGGATGCCTAAGACAATTACCTGGGAACCAGCCTGTGAAAAAGCCTTTACCAGACTGAAGGAGGCACTGTGCAATGCTTCTGTGTTGACAAGTCCTGACTACAGCAGACCCTTTATAGTTCAGACTGACGTCTCAGACGTGGGTATTGGGGCAGTACTGAGTCAGACATCCAACCAAGGGAAAGATCACCCTGTAGTGTACCTGAGTAAGACGTTACTTATCAGGGAGCAAGCATACTCTACTGTGGATAAAGAGTATCTTGCCATAGTGTGGGCCCTAAAGAAGTTGGAGCCATACTTATATGGTTAGCATTTTATGGTACAAACTGACCACAACCCCCTGGTTTGGCTGACCCAAATGGGAAAAACTAATGGTAGACTATTAAGCTGGAGTCTTGCCTTGCAAGGGTATGACATGACAATCTTACATAGGGCTGGAGCCACCAATCAGAACACAGATGGCTTGTCATGTCTTTATGAGGAGTGAGTTGATTTGGGAAACTCATACCATGCAGGGGATACAGCCCCCAAATTCAGTCTAGGCAGGGAGGACTGTGATGCTTGGCCAGCTGGTTATGATTGTTCTATGATATTTGTAATACAGAATGTGGTATGTGAGGTGTCTCACATGAGATATCCTGTGCTCCTGGGTGACAACACCGCCCCCCCCCCAGTCAGTGAAGCAGGAACCATTTAATTAACTGACTTACTTCAGAGTGGCATTTCATTACCTTTTATCATAAACTTTTATGATGTCTTAAGAGGAAGAACATTTAATATCAACTGGTGTTAAAAAGCTATATTGCACCTAAGTGAGATATGGCAGAGATGTCAAAAAAAACTCTGATGTCTTGGGAGCAGGAAACCACACAAGATAAAAAGAAAGGCTTGAATTAAAAAGGACCTTCCCCAGTCACTTTGACTTTCATGCAATAATTACCCCTTCTTAACATTGATTCTGGAATTGTATTTCATCACTGTCTGCTGCAGTTAGTTTTTGCATTCTGAGTTGCTAAAAACTGCAGGGTGTACCAGAGCTTCTATAGCAAGCCTGGTGTTGCTGTGGGCCCAGGGTTGTACTGCTGAAATCATTGTAGTGCAGAGTCAATTTCACAAAAAAAAAAAAAATATATATATATACAGACAGGGCATTAGATTTTGGCATAATGCATTGCTAACAGGGTGTCTTGGGGAAAGGGAACACAGTATGTACAGAGTACTGGCAGGTTTCCCTTGCAACATTGTTGCAATTGCATGGTACTGAAAAGTGTGAGTCACTCCTCTGTCTTACAGTGATGTCATCAGGAGCTAGCAACCCTGCAGCTGAACAGCAAAGGCAAGTGCAGCAGGGCTCAAAAACAAATCCAAATTATGGAAGGCATAGTAAACCTTGACCAGAAATAACAAATGCATATACCTTTTCAGCTCTAGTACTGCATATAATGACTATAAGCTGTAACTTTTTGAACCATCAGGGAAGGTCCTCTTTAAAGACGGTCATAATTTGGGAAATTAATTTTTGCTGAAGTCACAGTATTTAACATACCTCCTGATTGGACATCCTGTTTTGTGTATTTTTTATATTCAACAGGAGGAGCTAGATCTCACATCGTAGAAGGGGTGGAAACATAGAGTTTAAACTGTATTCTATGTTTCAACTTAGGGACATTTCTTTTTTGGGCTCTTAAGAAACAAGATCTAACTATAAGCACTGTATAGAGGTAATACATTAGATAGAACAAGTCTAACTGTATGTTGGTAGGAGTTTGACTGTAGTTGTCTTTGCTTTTCTGTTAAGTGACTGTATGCTTTGTGATATATTGTTCTGTAGTTACATTTTACATATTTTTATCCATTTTTAAGTAAACCTTTCATTTAAAAAGATTGCCTGGGTGTGACTTCATATTTCTTTGTTGCATGTGACGTATGGATGGTTAAGACTGACTAAAACTGTTCATAAGCTTGAAGGTGTTACTAAACTGAGAAAAGATAAGAATATACCTAAGGTCTTTTACAGAGTTGTAAGGGTTCATTTTAGATACCTGGTTAGGTGCCCTTAGGTGAAAGATATCTGGCATCCCCTTGAAGAGCAGATTATCTGAGCCTGTACATTTGGGTATGCTAGAAAAAGGTTCACAGTTTAAATCCCCCCAGAACTTGAGACTAAAGGTTATTCGGACCCACAAGCAGACAGGAGGGTTACCCTGTTCTGTTATTTCACTATACTGCACTCGGAGGTTGGCACTGTGGGAGCAGAGGGTCTGACCTGCTGAGTGTACTTGTGACATTTACCAGTTTTAATTAAAAAAATAAGGGTGCAGTGCAGAAGTTGGAATTTACTTTACTCCTTTCATAAACAGAGTACTCTATCTCAAACCGCTTTACAAATCAAAATGCTAGATAGTACTGGTAGCAGGAAACGGACAATATAGACAAATGTATCAACTATTAACATTCGGTATTACCACAGATAACTAACTGAATTAGGACTTTTCTTAAGAGAGGAAAGCTTGACCCAGACAGCAGGGATGGAATATCATTCACTCATTCTCAACAGTGCCATGGAATCCTGAACTTCAATCTGCGCAACCACAAAAAAAAAACAACCCCCCAAAAAAACAGAAGAGACCTTGATTTAATGTCTTATCTGAAGGACTGCACCTCCATGAATGCAACCCCTCCTTAGTAACGTGCTGTGGTGGTCAGGAGCCGTCTCCAGTGTGAGGGGCTTCAACCCATAATCTTGTATACATAGCTCATTACATGTCTCTACTGGTAGAAGTACTGTGTTTTTCAAAAATCTCTGGTATTTTTCATATCAAAAACATCCCCAGGCCTACTGTCTGTTGTAGCTTGTGATCACTGTCAGCTATGATTTCCATTAGCCTGAATATGTATGACAGGATACCACCTCATATCCTGTTATTATTTCAAAAGTTGAACCTGCATGTATTTCACTAGAGTGTGACACAGAAGAAATCCTACTCCATGGTTTGCTGCTAATTATCTGATAAATCCATTTCTGATGTGCTCTGCATACCAAGTCAATGGCCCCTAGGGATCCTCTGTACTCCAAGAGTAATCTAATGCTGTAGCAAACAACACAAGTCCTCATTTCCTTTCATATATGGAGGGATTATGGTCAAACGTTAACAAAAAATAAATACAAATAAGAGCCTTAGCTGATTTCTACCAAATTTTACCAAACACAAAAAAAAACTAACTGAATTTCTTGTTACTGTGTTCGGAATTAATAAGACTACATATATGAAAATACTGTGCTTGTCCTTTCCAGTTCAGTTTCATCCAATGTTATTCAGGAGCTGTCGTCATAATGTTCTGACTGTGGCACTACATTCTGTTGCTGTGCAACAGACTGTGATATCCTGAGCAATGGATCATGTCCTCATCTTTTTATTTTAATCCAGTCTTTCTACTCCTTATCAGCCAACCTGCACCCTCCTGGATGGGTCCACCCGACCCCATCACCCAACTTCTTTAGGTCTTACCTCGCTCTGGGTGTTCTCTGCTACAGGATCGAGTTGTAGGTGCCCCACCAGCAGTGTAGGGCCTGCCGGGGGAGGAGGGGTCACCATCTGGCCATGGTCAGAGTTTTTTCCCCCTTCATTGTCTCCCATGGGGTCAGGTGCGTACAATGACATGAGGTAGATGCTCCGGATCTTCAGAGATTCCCCAGTTTCTGAGTGTTAGGACCCATCCCACATGATCCTGATGCACTGCCACCCAGATTCCTCCCACTGGTAGCCGACCAGTAGGACATGTTAGCCTCCCTATTGCAAGGGAAGGAAAGCAGTCTACAGGACACTCAGTCTTCTCTGCCCCAGCCAACCCTGGGTCATCAGTGTTACAAGAGCTACCACTCCACTGCTAGGCCAGCCAAATGACCTCAGCTCTTAAACAATATCTGGTCATCATAAGGATGTCTTCTTCCTTTTGTTAACCAAAACAGAATCTGTAATCAGCTCGTTTAATACTGATGCTAGCCCTCCAGTTATGTACACTACTACTGGTACATTCTTAGGTGAGTGACGCCTTGTATCAATTGTGTTATCCAATCTACTGTATGTCTTTCTCCTGTAAATTTCCATTCCAGATTGTAACTGTCTCAGGTCATGCCTAAAAACAGGTATACTAATGCCTAGTGTATCTTACCTGCTTATCAAAAACTAAATAAATAAACTGAACTGTAAGGAGAAAGATCACAGTTTTTTTTTTAAATCTAGGATTATAATATCTTTGTGCTAAAAGCTCATTTACAAAGGTTCCACACCAGTAGGTAAGGATAACAAACATACAAAGGTAATACAAATTACTGAGTTGTAAGAATAAGTTTATACTAAGCTTGGACAATGTACTAAATTTCTACCAATGTACATAATTGTATATGATTATGTAACTGAACAATCTTGGAATAAAATATCATTGAGAAGGAAAACTCAACTGCAAGTGACACATCATAAGAAGTGAGAACAGACAGACAGAGGAGGTGTAAAACATGAGATAAGTAAGTAAGTCAAACCAGAAAGGGAGTTGGCAGGGCAGTGAAGCTATAACTAAGAGGTGGAACAAAAGAGGAGACAGGAAAGATGGGGGAGGCAGCCAGAGGCGTTGTCAACGTGGAAGAGTAGTAGGGAGGCAGTAAATGCACGGGAGGAGGGGTGGAAGTATACAGGTAGGGAGTTTGACAAATATACTTGTTTTTCAAGAAACGATTGGATTGCTAATTCATTTTATTTAGATTGTTATTCTTAGAGCTGCTGGCCTGGTGTGCTTTTATTTATGGGTAACCACAGCCCCCTTTTGAGAACAATACATTTATTATTACATTCATTTATTTGCTATGTTCACTGTGGTTAAGGATGCTTACTTTAAGGTGCTTTACCAAAATACTTCAGGTAGTGTGCTCTAGTGGATATGGAACAGCTTGAGAACTGGAAGACTAAGGTTCAAATCCCTCCCAAGTTACCTAGGCTGTAACCCTGAGCACAGTCAACCCTCGGGCACAACAACTGCAGTGCTGCCACACAACACCAGCAACCCAGGTGCAGAAATCAGCTGAAGTTGATGGAAGGACAGCAAGGGGAGGAAGACAGAGCATTCCTCTCCAGAGGGAGTGGCTGTCACTCTCTGCTGTTGCAAAATGGGAATAAGCCTTTGGCCACTGGAGGGCTGGTAAGGGGCAAGGAACAGAGCATCCCACTCAGGGGAGGGCAGCCACCTGTCTCTGCTGCAGCACTACCAGCTGGATGCAGGAATGAACCTTGCCCACAGAAGGGCTGGCAAGGGGAGAGAAACAGAGCTCCCCCTATGGCAAAAATGGCTGCCTGACTCTGCTGCAGTGCCTCCACTTGGGTGTGGGAATGGGCCTGGGCTGCTGGGGGCCAGGTAAGGAGAGTGGGATAGAGAATCCCTCCCCGGGGATGTGGTTGCCTGTTTTACTGGTGCAGAGCCATCATATGAATGCAGGAATGAGTCCTGGCTACTGGAGTGCTAGTAAGGGGAAAAGGATGGAGCACCCCTCTCTGGGAAAGGTGACCACCTGTCTCTGCTGCAGTGCCACCACCAGGGTACCACAATGCTGGATGGCAGGTAAAAGCAGAGGTATATAGTGCCCCTCTCTGGGGAGGGTGACCACCTATCTCAGCTGCAGCACCAACACCACCTCTATGACGTCAGATGGACACACACAGGTTGGAGTGGCTAGGGAGCATGAATGCAGGCTGACTCCTTATGTCAGCACACTACTGAGTGCCACATGCACACTGTTGCCCTCGACAATATTATTCTGGGATAGGAAGAAGCAGAGGGACAAAAACACCATCACCTACTGGATGAAGCGCAATACTCTTGGGGCCTGTGCAGTATGCTGCACCTCTCAACCAATTAATGTTCTGGAAGGTTCTCTGGTCTCACCATGGGGTGGGGGGATAAACCATTGGGTTGGAAAAGGGGACACAGGTACAGGTGATGGGACTGGGTGGCTAACTAGGACAGATGGGGGGGTGGAATGGGAAGGAGGAAGAAAAACAGGTTACTCACCTGTAACAGTAGTTCTAGGAGTGTTATAAAATGTTGTTCAACCACACTAATTGACATGTCCTTTCCCTTTAAGAGTCTTGCCGGAAGGTCTTCAAGCTGGCTCCTCCCACCCACCTGGGTGGTATAACCCTCAGCTCCGCCCCATGGCTCCAGATCTTGCCCGTTGTAAGCTAGGTTGTGCGTCAAAGCCGGGGAGGTCGGGTGGGTCAGTGTGGATGAACAACATATACCACTCCTAGAACTCCTGTTACAGGTGAGTAACCTGTTTTTCTAGGGTCATGGATATGTTGTTCATCCATACTGACTGGCAGACTCCAAGCAGTTCTCCAGGAGGAGGTGGGCAAGGTGCACACCCCCTACTTTGGGAATACAGATTGGAGAACTGAGGCTCCAAAACCAACATCCCAGCGTGACTCAAGGTCGATGTTGTAATGGGTAATGCAGGTGTTTGCTGACTTCCAGGTAGCAGCCCTGCAGATATCCCGGATAGATATGTCCCTAGAAGCAGCCACTGACGCAGCATTATGGTGGGTGGAATGAGCCCTTAGCCCGTCGGGATTCTCCCTACCCGCCAACCTATAGCAGAGATCGATGCAAGATATAATCCATCTGCCAATCGTCTGCTTCACCGCAAGTCTGCCAGATGCAGCTCCAGCGTAGGTGACAAACAGCTGGTGAACCTCTCCCTGAACTTCAGCCATCCACTCCTTATAGTAAGAGAATGCTCGTCTCAGGTCCAAAGTATGGAGCCTTTACTCGGCCTCTGAGGTGTAGTTCGGATAGAACACAGGCAGAGTTAACACCTGGTTAAGGTGAAACTCCGATACCACCTTCGGAAGGAACTTCGGGTTGGAGCACAGGACAACCTTGTCCTTGTGGAAGACCAAATAAGAAGACTCCACCGAGAGCATCTGGAGCTTCCTAGTCCTTCTGGCTGACGTGATAGCCACCAGGAAGGTGGTCTTCCATGACAGATGTGACATCTCACACCTGTGCATCGGTTCAAATGGCTTGCCAATTAGTTTAGCCAGCACTAGCAGTAGATCCCATGGAGGTGGAGGTTCACGCACTGGAGGGGATATGTGATCAAGGCCCTTGAAAAAGCACCAGACCACTGTCTCCTGTGCCACTGTCCGCTGACTGGCCCACGCCTGGTAAGCAGAAACGGCTGCCAGGTGCACCTTAAGGGTAGTCATCCGGAGACCACCTTTGGACAGGGACCAAAGGTAGTCGAGGATACTGGCCATAGGACAGGAACTAGGTTATAGGCCCTTGCCCTGACACCAAATGGAAAACCTTTTCCATTTGAAGGCACAGCACCTCCTGGTCGACTCCTTCCTAGATGCCTCAACTACACTGAGGACATCGTTGGAAAGACCCAAAGCCTGGAACTCTAGCCGCTCAGGTACCAGGCTGTCAGGTGCAGGGACTGAAGGTCCAGATGGAATACCTTACCCTGACTGATTGAGGTCCAGACGTGCCAGGAGATGCCTCAAAAGCCTGGTGCTGAAGCTGAAGAGATCTGGATACCAGAACTGGCGTGGCCAGTCTGGGGCTACTAGGATCACCTTCGCCTTGTCCCTCCTCACCTTGAGAAGCACCTTGTGGATCAAGGGAAATGGAGGGAAGGTATAGAAGAGGCCTGGGGTCCATGGCCTCGAGAAGGCATCCCCCTGGGATCCCTGCTGAGGGGGGCGGGCATGAAACAGCCTCAGCTTTGTGTTCTCCCTGGAGGCAAACAGGTCCACCTGAGGGGTGCCCCACAGGGAGAACAGGCTGCAAACTATCTCTGGGTGAAAAGACCACTTGTGGGATGCCTCAACTACACAGCTGACGGCATCCACCAGTTGGTTCGAGGCTCCTGCCACATGGATGGCTAGAAGATCCGCCTCCATTTGGCTCACATGGTTCCAGATTTGAAGCACTTCCCTGCTCAGAGGCCAGGAGTGCATTCTGCCCTGTTTATTGAGACAGTGCATGGTTGTGGTGTTGTCCGTCTGGAACTGGACCACTTGACCCCGCAGAAATGGACCTACTGCAGTCAGCACCAGCCATACTGCTTGGAGATCCAGCAGGCTGATGTCACATCGGGATTCCTTGGGGTTCCAGAGCCCATGAACCCTGTAGTTCCCCATGTGGGCTTTCAGCCCGTGAGAGAGGCATCGGTCATAAGGACGACCGTCGGCTTGGGGTGGACAAACAGGATCCCTCCTGTAGGTGCTCCAGGATGGTCCACCATTGAAGAGCATCCCAAAGCCTCTGAGTTACTGTGACCAGCTGATCGAAATGACCTAGATGCTGGGACCTCTGGCTGGGCAAGCGCCACTGGATGGGGCGCATTCGCCACCGGGCCCAACAGACCACAGTGATGCAGGCCACCATGTAACCCAGAAGATGCAGGAAGTCCCGGGCAGGGTGCAACTGCCCAATCAGAAATGATTGGGCAAAGGAGGATAGAACTTCCGTCCTGTCCATCAGGAGCCGGGCTTTGGCATGGCAACAGTCGAGCTCTGCTCCAATGAAGCAGATCACCTGCTAGGGCATGAGTTCTGACTTAGCTTCGTTGACCAGGAGGCCAAGTTCAAGACAGGTCTGGAGGGCCAGATCCTTGGACCTCTCCACCTCCAATCTGGAGGGACCCACTATGAGCCAATCATCATGGTAAGGGTACACTCTGACCTCTTGACACCGAAGATGGGCTGCCACCACTGCAACGCATTTGGTGAAGACCGGGGGGGCAATGACCGGCTGAATGGCATGGCTTAGAACTCGGAGAGAGTTCCCTCCATCCCGAAAGCGGAGGAACCATCGGTGTGATGAATGGATTGGGACATGGAAGAATGCATCCTGAAGATTCAGGGAGCAAAACCACATGTTCTGCTCGAGAGATGGGATGATCTGGGACAGTTACCATCTGAAAGGTGCACGACCTGAGAGACTGATTCAGACCGTGCAGATCCAGAATGGGGCACCAGCCTCCCGTCCATTTCGGGACCAGGAAGTACCTGAAAATGAACCCTGGGTTGACTGGGGGATCTGTGACTCAAGCCACCACCTCCTTGAGGAGGAGTTGGGCTATGCTGTCTCTCAGAGCCGACAGGGTGTGAACTGATACTCTTTCCTCATGTGGGGTGTGGGCTCGGCAGGTACTGCTCGAACTCCAGAGGCAGTCCCTGACCAACCACTTTCAACACCCACCTGTCCATGGTAACATCGGACCAGGCGGAAACGAAGTGGTGGAGTCAGACCCCCATGATGGGACCCAGAGCAGGCGTGATGGGTGTAGGACTGGACACTCCCATCCCATCACAGACCTGGAAGAGGTGGCTCCAGATGCGGGACCACCCGGACCCTTCCCTCCCAGTTTGCATGCAGACTGCGCACCTGATTTAGGCTGAGGGCACCAAGACTGGGCTGGCTGCTGTTGCCCAGATTGAAACTGGGGCTGTTTGACCACAGGGACTGAAGGACAAAAAGGTTACTTCTGTTTCTTGGAATGCTGGGATTCCTTCTGGGCAGAAGTAGCAGAGTACAACTGGTAGTGGACTTCTCAATACGTTCAAGGTGACCATCCACTCCTGGACTGAACAAGTTGGTGCCCAGAAATGGGACATCTGCTAACTTGGGCTGGGTGTTAGCTGTAAAAGTCAAGACCCTCAATCAAGCCCTGTGGTGCATGGTGACCGTGGCTGCAACTTAACAGGCACAGGAATCCCAGATGTCCAAAGCCATCTGGAGTTGTTGCCTGGCAACAGCCCAGTCCTGGTCCCGAACCTGTTTGACCATGGTCTGAAGCTCCGCGGGAAAGTGAGGAAGCACCTCATCTAAGGAGCCCAACAGGGCATGAGAGAAGTGTGCCATAATCATAGCTGAATTCGCCTGACAGAGGCCGAGCGATGAGGCCACATATATCTTTCAGGCAGAGTGAGCCAGCTTCTTGAGATTCTTTGTCCAGTGGTGTGTCGGAGTCTCCTGAGTTCCCTACCTGTCTGAACACTGACATGGTCACCACTCCCTTAGCTGAGGGATGCTGTGTAAATCCCAAAAGGGAGCCAGTAGGTACCATGTACTTGCGGGCCATCCTGGCGGACGGTGTGGGGCAGGAGGTTGGGTGCTGCCAGAGCTCCAGGTCTGGGATGACAATGGTTTCAGCCACTGGAAAGGCCTTGGTCAGAGAATCTCCCCCTATTCTGAGGATGTCAGTTAAGGGGTATTCTACCATTTCTCAAAGGGCTCCAGCTTCATACCCATCGACTCGGAGATGAGGTGGAGGATGCCCATAAAAGAGATGGGTCCCTCCTCGGCAGAAAGACTCATGGCATTGTCATCTCGAGAATGAGATGCCAATTCAGAGTCCTCAGACACTGAGGAGTATAGGTATAGTGGTCTGCTACCAGAGTCACTAAGAACCCGCTGTGGGCAGTTGTGAGTGAGAGTGACGGACAGCCTGTGTGGGAGGCCTGAAGCAGGTTGGGACTCCTTGGGAGGAGCCCTTGAGGGAGGCTGTGTTGGTGGTGGCTCCACCAGGACAGGTGGAGAGACCAGCTTTGGCTGAGTCGTGAGTGATGTTGCTGGCTCCGTAGGAGGAGGGGGGGCCATGACCGTCTCTGGAGTGGTTGACGACAGCCAAGAAAGCGACAGCTAGGTAATGGCTGGGGTAGAAGAGACTGCCTTCAGCCCAGCCAGAGCTAGCTGCTGCCACAGCATGTCCTCGTAGCACTGATAAAACTTGCATCAAAAGCCTCCCCTCAGGACGAATGGCAGCAGCACCACTTTTTGGTGTGCCACTTATGTGACTTTGTCAGCCTTTTAGTCGAGGATGTCCCAGACCTGGATGCTGACCATCAGGGAGACCGACTGGGACACTTGGGAGAAGCCGGGGAGAACCCTGGTTCCACTGGGTCGGGGACGACCACCACCCGGGGCTTCCAAGCTGGCTGGGTAGCCTCACCAGCAGGGTCCGAAATGACCAGAGTCCTATGCAAGGAGTTGTTGGTCTCCTCCGTCAGCAGCAGGTCAACAGGGTCAAGGCTAATCTTGATGGGATCGCTGTCCTGCGTTTGGGCTGGCAGGACCTGACAGGGGCACCATGATGTCGGTCGGTCGAGGCTACAACTTCAACTGCAGTCGAAAGAGGAGTCTCCTGGAACCGAGATTGCTCTCTGTCCCAAGAGTGACTCGAGATGTGAGAACCAGGGCCTTCCCCGTGAGTGGAAAGGGACTGGAGCAACTCCTTAAAGGAGCCAGAGAAAAAGGAGCCCAGTTTGAGTGGGTGAAGACAAAGAGCTCAGCAGCACAAGCCACCTCGTCTTCAAAGACCTTCATCTGTTCCAGCTGTTCCGTAGACCCCACAGCCGTGGAGATCACATGGTGGCCATCCTTTGATTTGACCAGCCGGTGCCATTTTTCCGGACGTCCAAGCTGGAGATGCGTAAGGTGAACATCCAAAACATTTGGATGAAAGGAACAACATAAGCTGCAGGCTTGAATATCGTGATCGTGACACTGGCAGTACATGCACATGGCATGCGGATCTGTCCAAGACATTTTCTGCCTGCAGGGCCACCTGTGGAACCCAGGCAAGGACTTGTCCTCCATCGTGGTCACGAGAACAAATTTGTTAGGAGAGATTTCAAAGAATCTTAATTGGTAAAACCGAGTTTTGGAGTGCCTGGTCCTACTACATGTGGGAGCAAGAAGGAGGGAACTTGTATCTCCCAGCGGAAAGGACTATTTGGTACCATGGCTGTGGGGCAGCAGTCTTACGGGAGTCTTTCTGGAGGCTGAGATGCTGCCCTATTTGCAGACAACTCTCTGCCCTGAGGGAGGAAGTTGCCCGTCTTCAGGCCACACTGGACAGTAGTACGGGGGCCTTCCCCCAGGCCACAATGGACAGTAGGAAGGGAACCCCCCATCCAGGGAGCACCAGAACCACCACCACTACCTCAGAGGTTGCAAAGAGCACAGCAGTTGGACCACAGTGGGCTCAGGGAGGATGAGGATGGTGAAACAGAGGCACACCCAGTCACATGTTACACACCACAATCCATCGCCATTCTGGGAGCATAGCTCCCTATAGATACACCCCAGAGGAGACTAAGGAGGCTGAGGACAATTGTCACAAGGAGGCCCACAGGAAGGAGGCAGAGGACACCACAAGGAAAGGAAGCAGCTCCTGGTGGGGACTCAATTATTGGGGGATAGAACTGGGAGGCTGGGAAATCTGAGTAAGGTGCCTGCCTGGTGCCATGGCTTGGAGGGACAGGAAGCCATCCTCAGGATCACAACAACAGCTGCAAGGGATTCTGAGCTGGACGTGAATGTCCACCTAGGGACAAAATGACTTGGCTCATCATGAGGTTAGAGCAGTGCAGGAGGACATTGCAGAGTTGGGAGGGGGCCTAAGACAAGTAGCAAACACAGTATCCTTCTCAGAGGTGCTGCCTGTCAAAGGCATGGGGGGCGAGGTAATTGGCACCATGCAGTTTAATGAATGGTTGAAAAATGGTGGAGCACAGGGTTTGGCTTCATTGGGGACTGGGGTTCCACCTGGAAGGACACCAGCCTATGCTAGCAGGATGGTCTGCATCTGTCCAGGAAGGGAACAAGTCTTTTGAGCAATCGGTTTAAATGCTTCATTGGCAAGCTTTTAAACTAGTCAATGGGGGAGGCACTGACAGGCAGCAGAAAAATCCCAGCCTCTCCCTACAAAACAGGGTACTAAATGAGAAAAAGACCAAGGTAGAACGGTCAGTGGGGATGCTGCAACAGAAGGTAAGGCCATCAAAAAATGGAGAGCAATGAGTACCAATGCCCGTAGTCTAGGTAACAAGCTTCCTGAATTAGTGGCCTTGATGGAGGAGGAACATCTGGATATCGTGGCAGTCACAGAAACATGGTACACACAAAACCATGACTGGGACGTAAACATACCAGGATACACTATCTACAGGAGGGACAGGAGGGTAAAGAGGGGAGGTAGTTCTTTACATAAGGAAGGAATAAAAGCAATAGAACAAAAGGGTAAACAGGAGGAGAAGAAGCACTGTGGGTGAGATTTGGAGACAGGCAATGGCACCACAATCCGCACAGGGGTTGTATACAGACCCCCTTCTCAGGAGGAAATGGACAAGAAATGATAGAAAGTATACTTAGAATGGCAGAAAAAGGAGATATTGCTGATGGGTGATCTGAATATGCCAGATGTTAACTGGGCGCAGTTGCAGCTGCCATCAAGACTGCAGTTATTCTAGATGCCCTACAGGGGGCATGCCTTAGACAACTAGTACTGGAGCCCACTCGAGAGGGAGCAATATTAGACTTGATACTCTCAAATGGAGATGGAGAGAGGATCACAGATGTAGAAGTGGGTAGCCATCTGGGAACTAGCGACCATCGAACAATATGGTTCACAATAAACACAGCAATAGAGTCAAGCCATACAAAGACAAAAGTACTGGACTTTAGGAGGGCTGACTTTGCCAAAATGGGTGAGTGCCTAAGGAATGCACTAGCAAATGGGCGGGAAGGAGGGGTGGAAGAACAATGGGAATAATAAAACTGCCATCACAGAGGTAAGAGCCTTTGTGTGAAGCAAATAAACAAAACAAGGCGATGTAAGAAACCACTATGGTTCTCAAAGTGGCAGTGAAGGTTCAAGAGAAAAGAAAGCATTCAGGAAGTACAAGGAATCTTGAGCAGGAGCAGGACAGAGAACTGTTCAGTTAAAGCAAAAGGAGGCTGGGAAGGCAGTCAGACAGCAAAGGCCCAAACTGAGGAAAGATAGCCAACTCAGTTAAGAAGGGGAATAAAACCTTTTATAGGTACATCAGGAGCAAAGGAAGACCAAGGGAGGATAGTGAGGCTTAATAAAGGGGAGGGTGGGCAGAGGAGAATGTGAAAAGGCAGAGATACTAAACAAATATTTTTGCTCAGTATTTACAAAGGAAGAGGGAGGTACATAAAACAAACAGTAGTAACACTCTGGATACAGAAGTTGATACCAGCCCATTTACAGAAGAAAGGTTCTGAAGAACTCTTAAAACTGAAGGTGGACAAAGCAATGGGGCCTGATGGGATTCATCCCAGAATTCTAAAAGAACTAAGGGTAGAACTAGTGACACCACTGACTACCCTCTTTAACAAATCATGGGAGGATGGGGTGGTACCCGAGGACTGGAGGAGGGCAGATGTGATTCCCCTTCACAAAAGTGGGAGCAAGGCAGAAGCAGGAAACTATAGACCTGTTAGTTTAACCTCAGTGATAGGGAAAATGATGGAATCACTTCTAAAGGAAAGAATTGTCGAGTATCTAGAGGTCTGAGGGGCACAAGACCCTAGGCAGCATGGATTCACAGCGGGAAGGTCATGCCAGATGAATCTGATAGACTTCTTTGACTGGGTGACCAAAGTAGTAGATCAAGGAGGGGCTGTGGACATGGCCTACCTAGACTTTAGCAAGGCATTTGACACAGTCCCACACAAAGATTAATATATAAGTTAGCCAGCCTGGGAGTGGGTCCCAAGATGACAGCCTGGTAAAGAATTGGCTGGAGAATAGGACACAGAGGTAATAGTAAATGGAGTCCACTCAGAAGAAAGGAGGGTTACTGGCGGGGTGCCATGAGGGTTCAATATTAGGACCAGTCCTCTTCAATGTCTTTATAAGCGACATTGCAGAAGGACTGGAAGGAAAAGTATGTCTCTTTGCAGATGACACTAAGATCTGCAACAGAGTTGATGCACAGGGTGGGGTGGAAAGGATGAGAAGGGACTTGGCAAGGTTAGAGGAATGGTCAAATGTATGGCAGCTTAGATTCAATGCTAAGAAGTGCAAGGTAATGCACCTGGGAAACAAAAACCCAGGGGAAGAGTACACAATGGGGGGTGAGATACTAACAACAACAAAAATGGAAAGGGACCTGGGGGTAGTCATATCAGATGACCTAAAGGTGGGCAAGCAATGTGAGAAGGCAGCAAGGAGGGCTGGGGGGATACTGGGATGCATAGGGAGAGGCATCACCAGTAGAAACCAGGAAGTTATTATCCCTCTGTACAGACAGCTGGTGAGGCGCCATCTGGAGTACTGTGTGCAGTTCTGGAGACCCAATCTCCGCAAAGACATAGACAGGATGGAAGCTGTCCAGAGGAGGGCAACTAAAATGGTGCAGGGTCTGCACCGGAGGACATATGAAGAGAGACTTAAGGAGCTTAATATGTATAGCCTAGAGGAAAGGAGGGAGAGGGGGGACATGATAGAAACTTTCAAGTACCTCAAGGGAATCAACAAAGTCCAAGAGGGTAGCATCTTTCAAAAAAAGAGGTGTGCAAGAACAAGAGGGCACAATTTGAAGATAAAGGGGGCGGCTCAGAGGTAATTTAAGGAAGTATTTTTTCACAGAGAGGGTTGTGGATGCATGGAATGGCCTTCCGGAGGAGGTTGTGGAGTCAAAATCAGTGGTGGAATTCAAGCATGCATGGGATAGTCATAAGGCAATTCTGGGGGTTGGGGGTAGAAAGAAGTAGGCTGCTGGTTAACTAGGATCTGCAGCTTATCCAGTAGGTAGGGAAATGGGCAGACTGGGTGGGCCAAGCGGTCCTTATCTGCCGTCAAATTCTATGTTTCTATGTTTCTATGAGGCAGAGCCAAGGGTTATACCACCTGGGTGGGTGGGAGGAGCCAGCTTGAAGACCTTCCAGCAACATTCTTAAAGGGAAAGGACATGCCAATCAGTGTGACCAGCATACCCACGATCCTAGAAAGTTCAGTTTTTTATTCATGCTTTTTTTTTTTTTCCTACACCCCTGGTTGGCCCTCCTTCCTGCCTGACCCTCCCAGCTCCATCAACCAGCTTCTCCCTTGTCTCACCTCTCCTGAGTTCCCCACAGTGTGTCCTCCATGGCTGGGTGGTGGGGAGTCCCTCAACCCACCAAACAGTGGATCCAGATCTGGGAGGTGCCTGAGTCACTGCTGTGTGACCTGTGGATCTGGGAGGTGCCTGAGTCACTGGTGTGGGTCCTGTGGATCTGTGAAGTACCTGGATCACTGGTGCAGGGCCTCCGGATCTGGGAGGAGCCTCAGTCAATGGTGTGGGGCCTGTGGATCTGTGAGGAACCTGGGTCACTGGTGTGGGGCCTGTGTATCTGGGATGTGCCTGGGGTCACTGGTGTGGGGCCTGTGTAACTGGGAGGTGCCTGGGTTGCTGGTGCAGGGCCTGAGGATCTAGGAGGTGCCTGGGTCACTGGTACTGCGCCTGTGGATCTGGGAGGTGCCTACATCATTGGTGAGGGGCCTGTGGATCTGGGAGGGGCCTGGGTCACTAGTGCAGGGCCTGTGGATCTGGGAGGTGCCTGGGTCACTGTTGTTGGGCCTGTGGATCTGACAGATGCCTGGTCACTGCTGCAGGGTCTGTGGATCTGGGAGAAGCCTGGGTCACTGGTGTGGGGCCTGCAGATTTGGCAGGTGCCTGAGTCACTAGTGCGGGGCCTGTGGATCTGGGAGGTGCCTGGGTCACTGGTGCAGGGCCTGTGGATCTGGGATGTGCCTGGTTTACTGGTGCAGGGCCTGTGGATCTGAGAGAAGCCTGGTCACTGGCGTGGGGCCTAAGGATCTGGGAGGTGCCTGGATCACCGATGCAGGGCCTGTGGATCTAGGAGGTGCATACGTCACCGGTGCAGGGCCTGTGGATCTGTGAGGTGCCTAGGTCACTGAAGTGGGGCCTGCAGATCTGGGAGGTGGCTGGGTCACTGGTGCAGGATCTGGGAGATGCTTGGGTCACTGGTGCAGGGCCTGTGGATCTGGGAGGAGTCTGCGTCACTGGTGTGGGACCTGCAGATTTGGGAGGTGCCTGAGTCAGTGGTGCATGGCCTGCAGATCTGGGAGGTGCCTGGGTCACTGGTGTGGGTCCTGCAGATCTGGTAGGTGTCTGGGTCACTGGTGCCGGGCCTGTGGATCTGGGATATGCTTGGATCACCGGTGCAGGGCCTGCGGAGCTGGGCAGTGCCTGGGTCATTGGTGTAGGCTGTGTGGATCAGGGAGGTGCCTGGGTCACTGGTGCAGGGCCTGTGGATCTGAGAGGTGCCTCGGTCACTGGTGCAGGGAATGCGGATCTGGTAGGTGACTACACACAAACATACGAAACTGCCAGCAGATAGAGGCCTACTGGTATATCTAGTCTGCTTGAATGTGCGGCACTTAAATCTTTCAGACTGCAGCTGCCCCCTCCTTCCCTTGCCTCTTCCCCCATGGATTTTGCCCATGTATCCTTCACTCCCACCCCCTGCCCCCCCATGGTTTGAACCCTCCCTCTGAACTTGTCCCACCCCTTTAAAGCTGCACACCATCCGCAGTGATATCACCTCCTCAGCAGTCGTTTCACCCTGCCACCACCCTTTTGGTGAAACAGTGCCTCCTCATTTCCCTCTTGAATCTGCCTCCTTCCAACTTCAGACTGTGCCCCCTAGTTTCCTTTCCATCTCTTAATTTGAAAATACTGCCGGTGCTTACTCTGTTCATACCCTTCAGGTACTTGAAGGTCTCAATCATATCCCCTCTCTCCCTTCTATCCTCCAGGGAATACATATTGAGCTCTCAGTCTCTCCTCATAAAGGTTATCTCACAATCACAGGATCACTTTCATTGCCCGGTGCTGTACCCCCTCCAACAGCTTGATGTCCTTTTTCAAGAAGGGGTGCCAGTGCTGCGCGCAGTACTCCAAATGCAGCCTTACCAGGGACCTGTACAGGGGCAGGATGACTTCCTCTCTCTCTCTCTTAGAGGTAATTCCTCTTGTGATGCACCCCAGCATTCTGTTGGCTTTTGACGCTTCCTTCCTGCACTGGGCTGAGTGTCTCATTTCCCTTTGTCACTAGTACACCCAGATCTTTCTCCTCCTTTGACTTGGATAACTGCACTCCACCCAACCAGTAACTATTTCAAAGTTCCTGGCTCCCAAGTGCATAACTCTGCACTTCTTGGCATTGAACCCAAGTTGCCATGTGTTAGACTGTGCCTCCAGTTTTGCCGTATCCTCCTGGAGTACTGTACCACCTTCCCCCCTATCAACCTCCACACAGATTTTGGTGTCATCGGCGAAGAGATTAATCTTACTCTTTATCCCTTCTACGATGCTGGCAATGAAAGCATTAAACAGCACTGGTTCCAGCTCCGAGCCCTGTGGGACCCCACTTGTTACCGCCATGGGCTAAGATAACTCAGCCCCCACTACTACCTTCTGCTGTCTATCCTGAAACTGGCTCCTGACCCATCTAACCAGTTTCCTCCCCACTCCCAGGTTGCTCAGTATGCTGGTCAACCTACCATGAGGCACTGAATCAAAGGCCTTGCTGAAGTCCAGGTATAGGACATCCACCACATGACCCTTGTCCAGTGCCCATGTCACCCAATCGAAGTCCACCAGGTTCATCTGGCAGGATCTGCCAGAGACAAACCCGTGCTGTCTGCCATCCTGGAGATCATTATCCTACAGAAATGTTACCAGTCTTTCCTTAAGGATAGTCTCCATCAGTTTACCCACAATTCAGGTTAGGCTAGCTGGTCTATAGTTCCCTGGTTCATCCTTGGGCCCACTCATATGAAAGGGCACCACATGTGCCACCCTCCAATCCCTGGGTACACATCCCGCTTCCAGAGAGGTGTTGAGCAGGTCCACCAAGGGCTCTCCCAGGACTACTGCAGACTCTCTCAGTACTCTAGGATGAATTCCATCTGGCCCAGGTGCCTTATCTACCTTCAGGGACTTAAGGCCCTTCAACACCCTTCCCTCTGTGATTTCACCACCCATGATGTCCTCACCCCTACCCCACCCCACCCTTCCCCTTAGGTACAAGTCCATCCTCTCCTTGGTGAATACTGAACAGAAGTACTTGTTGAGTACTTCCACCTGCTCAGCCCCTTTCTAGCCCACCCACCCACTGCCATTCTTGATCCTAACAATCTGATCTTTACTCTTGCTCTTCTCCCTTATATACCTGAAGAAATCATTTTCACCTTCTTTGATTCCCTGGACCAGCCTCAGTTCTCTCAACGCTTTGACTTCCCATATTGTTCTACTCACTCCCCTGGATTTCCTCACATATTCCTCCCTGTCCTCTTCCCTTTTGGGCCTTTTGTAGGTTCTAAATGCAGCTCTCTTTTCCCTCACCATCTCCCCTACCTCCTTGTTCATTCATCTCTGCTTCTTGGTCCTGGATTTCTTGCTCTGGCTCTTCGCACATGTGCCTGTGGCCTCAGCCAGGCCTCTCTTGATGACTGCCCATTTTTGTTTGGTGTCCTTGTTCGGGCAGATGCTAACTATATGCCCTTTCAGTATAAGTACCTTGGGATCCTGCTGGCACAATCCCTGGATTTTAATCTTCACATTCAGTCCTCATGCAAAGCTGTAAACTCGAAACTGGGAGTAGCTTACAAGACGAGCTACATGCTTACACCCTCGGCGAAATTAGCAATTGCCTGGAGTATTCTGCTCCCAACCTTACCTATGGTGCCTCTATTCTTACCTCTGCCCATGAAACCTCCCTACTAAAATGGGATGTAACTTATAACGATATCACTAATGGACTCGATCATCCGGGAAAAAACCCATCCAAGCTGGCGGCATTGTTGGTCCCTCAACCATCCTCCCACTGCCTGCAATCAGCTGACAAATCCTTGCTCTATGTTCCAAGATGTCGGATGGCTAAAGACATAGGGGCCTTCCAATTCTTTGCTCCCAGGCTATGGAATGCTCTTCCACTCAACCTCCGGCTGTCTCAATCTCACTTTAGATTTAAAAGTGAATATCGTCGTTATCTATCCTTAGCTCATGCTTGTACATGCTTTGACCTAACCTGAAGCTCCTGAGACTTACCAATAATGTCACCCCTACTCTAATCCAGCTCCAAGACTGGCTCCTCTTCCCCTCCCCATATTTTCCCTTCTCTTTGTAAATAACTTCTTGACTACTAGCTCTCTTCCTTCTCGAACCTTGTTGCTTACCATCCACTGTTGTTTTGCCAGTTACCACCACTGACCTTCCTTCTATCTGTCTTTCTTATTAGGTTTGAACATTCCTCACTTTTCTGTCTATATAACCTTACTCTCTTATTAACCCTTTCACTCCATGGGTCGGGTCCGTGGTTTCTGCATTTATTATATATCTTACTGCCTTTATTTGTATAATGCTTGCCATTATTTTTTGTTGTTTCTACTCATTGTATTTTTGTAGCACTGCTGTACTGTTCCTCTGTTTGTATTACTGTACCCATGTTGCTGTAGTTCCACTTTTCTCTTTCAAACAACATGAAGTCTTGCTGTATTCTGACAGTAGCAGTGAGTCCCAACCTTCGAACTGCCCCGGAGAAGAAAGAGTTAACTTTCCATGCCAGGCATGGAACGCTGAGGTCGAGCTTGGTTGAGACTCTGTCTGTTGCTGTTTAAACTCAAACCGTCAGATTCTTTACTCCGCCTCACTGAACAGTCGCTCCGGAGATTTCTCCTTCTGCTCGGTTCAATTTGTTGGTTAAAGTACCGCTTTTCTCCATTTTCAACCGAATTTAAACCGTAACCTGTCGGTTCAGTCTCTGTCTGTGGTATTTGTGAGTACTAGATAGGTTATATTTTATTCTATTCTGTGTGGAACTTGTAAACGGTTCATCGGTTCGGTTTGAACCGATCAAGTTGTTAGAAAATCTTAATTTGTATTTTTAGAGTGTGGTTACCGGTTCTTATCAGTTCTAAAAAAACGGATTTTATTACGTTTTTCTCCACGACCGGTGACACGGTCAGGAACCAATAAGAGGGTCTTGCCTGGCGGATTGTCATTAAAAGGGTAAGTTTGGTTAGGACTGGCACAATGTCTGAGAAACCCAAAAGAAAAACCGGGCCCACTGGGTTTCAACACTGTAGTGTGTGTGGGGAAGTCTTTTCTAAGGCTGACCCACACACCACCTGTGTTTATTGTCTGGGGTTTGAACACCTCAATGCAGACTGCCAGATTTGTAAAAATTTCCCTGCAGCTACCATAGAAAAGAGAGTTGGTAGGCTCAGGGAAGGGAGGCCAAAAAGTCCGCTGAACCAGATGGCCAGCCCGGTTCGGTTCAAACCGAACCAGAAGGAGTGCCCTCTGACCAGGGCGAGACTTCTTCGGGCAAAAGAAGAGCCGATTCTGAGAAGTCGGTTCCGGCTAAGAGAACTAGAAAAGAAAAATCAGCTGGTGTGGAGCCAAAACTTTCCTCTCCAACCGCTGAAGAAATAGCCAAAGCGATCAAAATTGTGCAGTCGCTTTCCCCGGTTCCACCCGAACCGGCACCATCAGGCAGGCGCTCGGTTCGCCGGTTCCACCGGTTCAAGAGTATGATTTAGAGGAATTTTATGAACCGGAGGAGGAGGAGGAAGAGGAGTATGAGGAAAGTGAATGTGGTTTTGAAAGTCTGGATGTGCCTATTGACCCGGACATCTCCCCAGACAGACCTTCAGGAGTGTCTCCTCCTAGGCTTTCTGAGTCCCCTTCCCATTTCATGTCTTATAAAAAAAGTGGCTGAAACCCTCCAGCTTCCTATGGAAGAAGCTCTGGATGACCAGGAGAAGCCTGACTATGTAGAAATGATGGATATCCCAGAGTCTAGGAGGCTGTCTATTCCCTTACAAAAATCTTTTGGGAAACAGACATTTAAGATTTTAAAGACTCCTAACACTATACCTCCTGTGGATAAAAGAATGGACAAGAGGTATACATTGTCAGGCTCAGATACGGAGTTCCTTACACAACAATACAGCCGTGTTGGGGTAGTGCAGGCTGCAGCCTGTGATAAGGCAAATATTCCCTTGGCTTCACACTCCCTGGACAAGGACTCCAGGAGGATTGATGCCATGGAAAAGAAACAGTACATGGCAGCATCCTTGGGACTCAGGCAGGCCAATTATATGGCCTATACTGCTAGGTATCAAAAATCCAGATGGGGCACTGTTATGGCTTTAGCAAAACAGGTCCCTGGCCAGCTTGCCAAGGAGCTGGATAAGGTGGCTGCTGATGGTATTGAGGCATCCAAGGTGCAATTCCATGCTGCAGTGGACTCCAATGATGTGTCATCTAGAGTCATGGCTACATCTGTGGCACTTCGAAGAATGGCTTGGCTCAGATGTACTAGCCTGTCACAGAATACTCAGACTAAGGCCATGGATTTTCCTGTTATGGGTAATTCTCTGTTTGGGGAGCAGACAGAGAATTACATGAAGAAAATGGACGAATATAGGACCACCTATAGGAGTGCACAGGCCAGGGAAAGGCAGGCCACTCCTCAAAGGCAGCATCCCAGGGGCAGGGGCAGGCCTTTCCATAGGCCTTTCTACCAAGCCCAGGCCTCCTCTTCTGCTTATGCCCATAGGGGGTTCTTTAGAGGGAGAGGCAGACAGGGTACAAGCAGGCCTGCTTCCACCCCTCAGCCCAAAGCCCCTGCCAAACAGGCACCCTGATGGGTTTGCCAGGGCCGATTCTCAACTACCTGTAGGGGGCAGGCTGGCTTACTTTGTCCAGGACTGGGAGTCTCTGACATCAGACAAATGGGTCCTGGAAGTAGTAAGCCAGGGACTGGTTCTCAGCTTCAAGAAGTTTCCAAAGATGAGAACCAGATCCTTTCCACCTGCAAATCCCTGAGACACTTGCCCTAGAGGCAGAGGTCTCTTCCCTCCTAGCTCTCAGAGCTGTGGAAAGGGTTCCACCCCTACATCAGGGCAAAGGGTTGTACTCCAGGTACTTCCTTACCCCAAAAAAGACAGGAGAATGGCGGCCCATCCTGGATCTCAAATACTTAAACAAGCACCTTTTAAAACCAAAATTCAAAATGGTGACTCTGGGAATTATTCTACCCTCTCTAAGGCCAGGGGACTGGCTAGTGTCCCTGGACCTCAAGGATGCCTACTTCCATATTCTCATCAGAAGCTCCCACTGAAAGTACCTCAGGTTCGAGCTGCCCTCAGGCCATTACCAGTTCAGAGCAATGCCCTTTGGTCTGACCTCTGCTCCAAGGGTATTCACAAAATGTCTGGCAGTGGTAGTTGCTTCTCTAAGAAGGCAAAGGATTGCCATCTTCCCTTACCTGGACGACTGGCTCATAGTAGGCCAGTCTCCAGACCAAGTCAAGTTACACTTACAGATAACTCAGCAACTGCTCACCTCTTTGGGTTTCCTTCTGAATCTTTCAAAGTCAGTTCTAGAGCCTGTCCAGCTCCTCACCTTCATAGGCGCAGAGCTAGACACAGAAAAGGCCAGAGCTTTCCTTCCCCTGGACAGGGCAAGGACCCTTGTCTCTCTGGCCTCCTCATTCACCCTGCAGGTGTCTCGACCAGCAAGGCATTTTCTACAGCTCCTGGGACACATGGCAGCTTCCACAGCAGTAGTGCAGGGAGCAAGATTTCAGATGAGGGACATGCAGTTCCATTTGAGAGCTTTTTGGTCTCGAAGGAAGGACTCTCTGACCAAATTGATCCCAGTGACTCGAACCCTGATCCAGGCCCTACAGTGGTGGCAGGATCAGAACAATCTGAGACAAGGGGTTCCCTTTGTCACTCAGTCTCATTCTTTAATCCTTACTATGGGTGATCTGAATATGCCAGATGTTAACTGGAGTGCAGCTGCAGCAGCCACTTCGAAGAGTGGTGTTATTCTAGATGCCCTACAGGGGGCATGCCTTAGACAACTAGTATTGGAGCCCACTCAAGAGGGAGCAATCTTAGACCTGGTTCTCTCAAATGGAGATGAAGAGAGGATCACAGATGTAGAAGTGGGTGGCCATCTGAGAACTGAGCCATCGAATAGTATGGTTCACAATAAACACAGCAATAGAGTCAAGCCATACAAAGGCAAAGGTACTGGACTTTAGGAGGGCTGACTTTGCCAAAATGGGTAAGTGCCTAAGGAATGCACTAGCAAATGGGCAGGAAGGAGGGGTGGAAGAACAATGGGGAATAATAAAAAATGCCATCACAGAGGCAACAAGCCTTTGTGTGCAGCAAATAAACAAAACTAAACAATGTAAGAAACCACTATGGTTCTCAAAGGAAGTGGCAGTGAAGGTTCAAGAGAAAAAGAAAACTTTCAGGAAGTACAAGGAATCACAGAAGGAGCAGGACAGAGAACTGTATCAGTTAAAGCAAAAGGAAGCTGGGAAGGCAGTCAGAACAGCAAAGGCCCAAACCGAGGAAAAAATAGCCAACTCAGTTAAGAAAGGGATAAAACCTTTTATAGGTACCTCAGGGAGCAAGGAAGACCAAGGAGGGATAGTGAGGCTTAATAAAGGGGGTGGGCAGAGAGACTGTGAAAAGGCAGAGATACTAAACAAATATTTTTGCTCAGTATTTACAAAGGACGAGAAGTTACCTAGAACAAACAGTAGAAACACACTGGATACAGAAAGTTGATACCAGCCCATTTACAGAAGAAAGGGTTCTGAAAGAACTCTTAAAACTGAAGGTGGACAAAGCAATGGGGCCTGATGGGATTCATCCCAGAATTCTAAAGAACTAAGGGTAGAACTAGTGACACCACTGACTACCCTCTTTAACAAATCATGGGAGGATGGGGTGGTACCGAGGACTGGAGGAGGGCAGATGTGATTCCCTTCACAAAGTGGGAGCAAGGCAGAAGCAGGAAACTACAGACCTGTTAGTTTAACCTCAGTGGTAGGGAAAATGATGGAATCACTTCTGAAGGAAAGAATTGTCGAGTATCTAGAGGCCAGAGGGCACAGGACCCAAGGCAGCATGGATTCACAGCAGGAAGGTCATACCAGACAAATCTGATAGATTTATTTGACTGGGTAACCAAAGTAGTAGATCAGGAGGGCTGTGGACATGGCCTACATAGACTTTAACAAGGCATTTGACACATTCCACACAAAAAGATTAATATACAAGTTAGCTAGCCTGGGAGTGGGTCCCAAAATGACAGCCTGGGTAAAAATTGGCTGGAAAATAGGACACAGAGAGTAATAGTAAATGGAGTCACGCTGATGAAGGGGTTACTAGTGAAGGTACGCATGGTTCAGTATTAGGACCAGTCCTCTTCAATGTCTTTATAGCGACATTGCAGAGGGACTGGAAGAAAAATATGTCTCTTTGCAGATGACACTAAGATCTGCAACACAGTTGATGCACAAGGTGGGGTGGAAAGGATGAAAAGGGACTTTGCAAGGTTAGAGGAATGGTCAAATGTATGGCAGCTTAGATTCAATGCTAAGAAGTGCAAGGTAATGCACATGGGAAACAAAAACCCAGGGGAAGAGTACACAATGGGGGGTGAGATACTAACAAGAACAAAAATGGAAAGGGACCTGGGGGTAGTCATATCAGATGACCTAAAGCTGGGCAAGCAATGTGAGAGGGCAGCAATGAGGGCTGGGGGGATATTGGGATGCATAGGGAGAGGCATCACCAGTAGAAAACAGGAAGTTATTATCCCTCTGTACAGACAGCTGGTCAGACCCCATCTGGAGTACTGCGTGCAGTTCTGGAGACCCAGTCTTCGCAAAGACATAGACAGGATGGAATCTCTGCTTCACATCAATCTGTTGGAACTCAAAGCAGTATTTCTAGCACTTCAAGCTTTTTCCAAATCTGTTCAGAACAAAGTTATCCAGGTAAGAACAGACAACACCACCACAATGTGGTACATCAACAAGCAAGAAGGCACTCGGTCTACGGCCTTGTGCACAGAAGCAATGAAGTTGTGGTCTCTGGCTTACTCCCTGAACACCTCCCTCACGGCAGTTCACCTCCCAGGCAAGGACAATGTCCTGGCAGATGCTCTCAGCAGGATATCCCAGGGCCATCACGAATGGTCACTGGATCCCTGTCTCGGAGGTGATATTTTCCAGATGGGGCACCCCGCAGATAGATCTTTTGCAGCCCCAGACAATCACCAACTTCCCCTTTTTTGATGCAGGCCCCCAGTGTTGGGCTCAGTCCCCCTGGATGCCTTAGTTCTAAGTTGGGAAGGGAAGTTCCTGTATGCTTTCCCCACTTCCCTTTCCTGTTCAAAGTGCTAGTCAAAATCAGATCTCAACCATGCAAGATGATCCTGATTGCTCCAGACTGGGCCAGACAGCCCTGGTATCCACTCCTACTGTCCTTAGCAGTCCATCTTCCCCCGTGTCTTCCCAGGAATTACAACCTGTTAACCTGTGCTCACGGGAGGGTTTGGTACCTGAATCTCAGATTTCTCAATCTCAAGGCCTGGCTCTTGAAGAGTTAAGAGTTTGCTGATTTACACCTCTCCCAAGGTGTAATGGATATTCTGAAGGCTTCTAGGAAACCTTCCACCAGGACTACTTATAATTCCAAATGGAAAAGATTTTCCATATGGTGCTCTGGGAAGCATATTTCCCCAGAGTCTGCTGATCTGCCCACAGCCCTTGATTATATGGTCCATTTAAATAGCTTGGGACTGAGACCAGCTACACTGAAGGTGCATCTGGCAGCTGTTTCTGCTTTTATTTCAGCAGGTAAGCCCTCTTCTCTTTCAGCTCACCCTGTATTCTCCAAGTTTTCAAGGTGAGCCACACCAACCTCATTCAGGGACCCTGCCCTGCTTGGGACCTTAATGTTTGCATTACTCAACATGCAACCCCTTTTGAGCCTTTGTCTTCAGCAGGCTTAAGTACTTGACTTGGAAAACTGTGTTTCTGGTAGCCATCACTTCTGCCAGACGATAAGTGAATTACAAGCTTTGTCAGTGGAGCCTGATTTTATCTCCTTTCATGAAATAAGCTGGTCCTCAGGACTAACAGGAAGTTCTTGCCTAAGGTGGTTTCAGATTTCCACCTTAATCAATCTATGTCTCTTCCTGTGTACTTCACTGACCATTCTCCTCTGGCGAGGAGGCTGCACAGATTAGATGTGAAAAGAGCCCTTAGCTACTACATAGAGCATACCAAGGGTCACAGGTTTGACTCCCTCCAACTGTTCCTCACTTTTGGTGAGGTTGGTAAAGGGAAACCTGCCACTAAAAGATCCATTGCCAGGTGGACTGTCTCTTGTATCCAATTTTGTTATGAAAAACTATGTAAGGTTCCACCCTCAGGCCTGAGGGCTCACTCTACCAGAGGTACAGCTGCTTTCCCTTGCTGCTGCCAGGGACATCCCTATTCTAGAGATATGTCAAGCAGCTACCTGGAAAACAGTTCACACTTTTACCAAGCATTACTCCCTGGATAGCCAGGCTAGGAGTGATGCTCGGTTTGGCACAGCTGTGCTTCAGAGCCTATTCCCTAAGTAGGTTCTGTCCCTCCTCCATGGAGGTACTGCTTTGTAGTCTGCTACTGTCAGAATACAGCAAAACTTCATGTTGTTTGAAGAAAAAATTACTCACATTAGTAATGTTGTTTCTTCTAATGGAATCTTGCTATATTCTGACCTCCCCCTCTGCCTGCCCCTCTCAGAACCTCTGTTTTTTGGGATGTGGGTGGGCAGTGGCAGTGTTGGCACTCAGTAGGGGCCCACCTTGTTGTTTTCACCCCCTTTTTCTTGGGTGAGTGGGTGTTGTTTTTCATTTTTTGGGTCTCCTGACTTGAGTCTTTGTTTTGGGATCAAAAAATGTGTTTTATGTTTAGTAGCCAGTTGGCTAGTGTAGGTTTACAGCTTCCACACAGGACCTTAGTGAGTTTAGCTCGTAAAGATCTGACGGTTTGAGTTTAAACAGCAACAGACAGAGTCTCAATCAAGCTCGAGCTCAGCGTTCCATGCCTGGCATGGAAAGTTAACTCTTTCATCTCCAGGGCAGTTCGAATGTTGGGACTCACTGCTACTGTCAGAATACAGCAAGACTCCATTAGAAGAAACAGCATTACTAAGGTGAGTAATTTTTTCTTTTGTTGTACTCTCCTGGGTTGTGCCTGAAAATAGTCATTTTATGGCTAGTGCACCTACCCGGTTAACAAAAACTAAATAAATAAAAATACTACCCATTCTGCCAAAGTCTGCCCTTTTAAAATCCAGGACCTTAGTCCTTGTAGTGGCTGCCTCCTTACCCAGATTGATTAAGAACCACACTATGCGGTGGTTGCTTCCTGCCAGGGGTTCATCTACTCCAACATCCCTGACTTGCTCCCCATCCTCCAGCACCAGGTCCAGGATGTTCCCTTCCCTAGTTGGTTCTGCTACCTTCTTTGTCAGGAAACTGTCCTGGAAGACTTCCAGGAGGATCTGCTCCCTGGCACATGAGGTAGCCGGGATGCTCCAGTCCACCCCTGGCAGATTAAAGTTCCCCATCACCACAGTGCTTCCTTTGCCGCTAAGCCTCTTTAGCTGCTTCCCCAGCTCCCTATCAGTCTTCTCATTCTGCGTCAGAGGCCTATAAACTACCCCCAGTCTAACCTTGCTACCCCTTAGGTTGTATAGTTACACCCATATGGCCTCCGCCCTGCCTTCCTCCCCCATCCCTATTACACCTTTCCCTTCCCTAACACAGATGGCCAACCCTCCCCCTTTTTCCTTTTCCATATCCCTCCAGTGTAGCTTGAAACCTGGGATGGCTAGGTCCTAGTCATGGTATTGGGTTGCCCATGTCTCGGAGATGAAGGCTTTATCCACCTCCCCCTTCCATCATCAATGCCTGCAACTCTGCCATCTTGTTCCCCAAGCTCCTAGCATTCAGATACCATACTCCATTTTGATCTACTGTGCTCTGCGCCTTTACCCTCCCCTCCATATCCCCTCCTATTTGAATTTGGCTCCTGTTTTGCTGTAAGGGGAAGTCCAAAGGATCCCTCTCTTGAAGAATTCCCACCCTTTGGCCCCCTTACCTAGTTTAAATTATCATCTTCTTTGATAGACTCCAATTTTTGCTTCAGTACCTGTGAGCCCTCCTTACCAAGGTACAACCTATACTCTGCATACAGGTCTGTGTTCTCCCACTTGCCCGGGTCACTGGTGTGGGGCCTATGGATCTGGGAGGTGCCTGAGTCACTGCTGCAGGGCCTGATGATCTGGGAGGTGCCTGGATCATTGGTGTGGGATCTGCAGATCTGGGAGGTGCCTCAGTCACTGTTGTGGGACCTGTGGATCTGGGCGGTGCCTGGGTCACTGGTGCAGGGCCTGTCGATCTGGGAGTAGCCTGTGTCACTGGTGCAGGATCTGGGAGGTGCCTGGATCACTGGTGCAGGATCTGGGAGGTGCCTGTGTCATTGGTGCAGGATCTGGGAGTAGCCTGTGTCACTGGTGCAGGATCTGGGAGGTGCCTGGATCACTGGTGCAGGATCTGGGAGGTGCCTGTGTCATTGGTGCAGGATCTGGGAGGAACCTGTGTCACTGGTGCAGGATCTGGGAGGTGCCTGGATCACTGGTGCAGGGCCTGTGGAGGTTGGTAATCATCCTTCCAGCCAGGGTGTTCTCCGCCTTCCTTTCTCTTCTGTGTTGTGCTGTTCTGCCCTCCCCATAGGGATGCCGGCACCAGGACATAGTCCCTAACGTAAGCCTACATCAGCACATGATGTGTAGCATGGCAAGTTCTCCCACCCTGTGTCCTGCATGCTCTACCACTCGCAGGTCTACAGGTGACAGTACTCTAGCGGAATGCAGCACCCCGGAAGAGGACAGTGCCCCCCACCGGCCCCCACTAACTTAAGATTTATTCCTGAACAAGGGTCACCCGTGTCATAAGCAGTAGCGCAACCACTGCACCCACAACCTAGCAATGAAAGTTCCGGTTAAAAAAATAAGACACAGCATCTAAGCTGGGCTTTCAAGTAATTAAGAAACTGAAAACAGCATTCAAACATTTTGACGAGGACCATATAAGTATGTAATATCTACTATACAAACAGCAAAGCAATGCTGAATGCTTAAAATAGCAAACATAATGTAACACCGGTCTGAAACAAGTAAATGGGATTGTTCTTTTATATTGATTGATTCATTCATTCATTCATTTTTTGTTAACCAGGGAGATGCTTTTCACAAGAGAACTGTCTATTTGCAGACGTGACCTGGAAGATTCCAGTTTGGTATGAGGAGCAGATCGACAGTAACATAAGTGAGTTAAAATCAGAGACATATAGCAACACTACAATTACAAGAAATTAATGCATAGGAATAATGTTTATTATTACTGAAGTGCCATTTGGTGATTGACATCACAGTATTAAATGTAAACAAGGAAGTGGTAAAGACTTCTGGAGAGAAGCAAAAAAAAAAAAGCAAGGCTGTGGCTTGCAGATAATTCTCAGACACAAGGCAAATTCTGTGGTCAATACGCAGACTCACGGAAAAGTGACTGGCCGTGATATATCCAAGAACAACGGCTGTCATTCATTGACTTCTTTCACAGTGCCAGACAGTTATAACCCCACCTTATGGCACCTTCCTCTGTGATGCACTGGAGTAGGGAAGGGAATGCGCTATATGCTGACATTCAGTAGAATAAAGTACAGAGAAACATAAGGAATTTTCTACCTCTTAAAATGTCCACCCTCTTATGGGAGGAATGTGGTTTACTAGTTAGAGCACTGCTTTGGGAACCAAAAGATCACAGATGCAGACCACACTAGAGCCAAATGTTCACTACTGTGTGACTTCGGGCAAGTAATTTAACCACCCATTACTCCAGCCCATCCGCTTGTGGAAATGGATCTCAGTGGAAATGGGATGTTCTATCTCAGCTGAACTAAACTTTTTTTTATAAAAAAAAAAAAAATTCTACACAATTAGCATAGGACCCCACAGGCCCTTAATGTGACGGGTCTCTCCCAGGACAACAGGTGTTAGTGTTGTATGCCTCTGTAGTGATATTGTATGTATGTAACTGCTGGCACCCTACTATGCTACATATCCCACCCCCTTCCCCCAGGGTTATTGTGCTTATAACATGGGCTATGTTTAAACAACAAAAAAATACCCAGAAAGGTGAATTTTTTTTTGCTGTTTAAACAGCACAAAAGTTACTGTATCCTGCCACCCTGTAAAACAGCCCTTCACAAACAATGTGTACTGGAGTGGTATTATGCACATAGAAATGTCAGAAATATAGCACTGATATGATTTCTGATATTTCTGCTGTATAACATGCTTTCTTACCCTTTCTATGCCCTGTACTCAGGCCCCTCCACCCAAAGACACACACATGCAGTTCTGTTCTGTGTGTGTCTCTCTCTCCCTCACTGTGCCATGCTGCTGCACCCCGTCTCTCTCTTTCTCTCTCCTGCTGGCATATGGTAACTCTTTGAGGAGGACTTCTTTACTGGCTGCAGGTACTTACTTTCAGATGACATGCATTCTTTGAGAAGGTAGGATCAGACTGTCGGGTAACAGGCAGGAGATATAAACTGTTGCACAGATACCCACTATTGTGCTCTGCACTCCGATTGCAGGGCATGGGGGACTGGGGACTGTCACTGTGCAGACTAATCGTGAGCTCAAGAGAGAAAATAATGGAGCCAGAAGCTGCAGATTGGCCAGCACAGTGGAGACCACAGAGAGAGAAGAGCAATTATCGAGAGAGAGAGAGAGAGAGAGAGAGAGAATTGTCTGTTGGATGAGTCACTCTCACTCTCTACCCCAAATGTTGTGGTCTTAAATCTCCAGCAATGACACGACAGGACAACAGAGAGGAACTGATGGGGCCAGCAGCAATAGAATGGCGGGACAGCAGAGATGACAGAGACAGAAAAACAATTATTGAGAGAGAGACAGAGAGAAAGAAATACAGGTTACTCACCTGTAACAGGAGTTCTAGGAATGGTATATGTTGTTCATCCACACTTATTGGCAGGTATCCTTGCCGCTTTAAATCTTGCCAGAAGGTCTTCAAGCTGGCTCCTCCCACCCACCCAGGTGGTAAAACTCTCAGCTCCGCCCCATGATGCCAGATCTGGCCCACTGGAAGCTCAGGTTGTGCATCGGCCGGGAGGTCAGGTAGTGGTGGATGAACAACATATACCATTCCTAGAACTCCTGTTACAGGTGAGTAACCTGTATTTCTAGGGACATGGATATGTTGTTCATCCACACTTATTGGCAGACTCCTAGCAGATCTCCGGGAGGAGGGAGGCAAGGCACACACCCCCTATTTAGGGAATAGAGACTGGAGAACGAGGCCCCAAAACCAGCATCCCGGCGTGACTCAAGGTCGATGTGGTAGTGGGTGATGAAGATGTGTGCTGACTTCCAGGTAGCAGCCCTGCAGATTTCCTGGATAGGGACGTCCCTGGAAGCAGCCACCGATGCAGCGGTATGGTGGGTAGAATGAGCTTTTATCCCTCTGGGAGGCTCCATGCCCGCCAACCTATAGCAGAGATCTATGCAGGAGGTGACCCACCTGCTTATTGTCCGCTTGGCTGCAGGTCTGCCAGGTGCGGCTTCAGCGTAGGTGACAAACAGCTGGCAGAACCTCTCCCAATTTCAGCCGTGTGCTCCATATAGTGGCGAGCGCCCTTCTAGGGTCCAAAGTATGGAGCCTATATTTGGCCTCCGAGGTGTGACTGGGGTAGAACACTGGCAGAGTCAACACCTGGTTAAGGTGAAACTCCGACACCACCTTCGGAAGGAATTTCGGGTGGGGCCACAGGACAACCTTGTCCCTGTGGAAGACCAGGTGAGGAGACTCGATGGAAAGTGGCTGGAGCTCTCCCATCCTTCTGGCTGATGTAATAGCCACCAAGAAGGTGGTCTTCCATGACAGGTGAGAGAGATCACACCTGTGCATTGGTTCGAATGGCTTGGCCCATGAGCTTTGCCAGTACCAGCAGTAGATCCCACGGAGGTGGAGGTTCTCGCACCAGTGGGGAAATGTGATCAAGGCCTTTGAAAAAGCGCCAGACCACCTTCTCCCGCACCACCGACTGCTTCCCGGCCCACGCCCGGTAAGCAGAGATGGCTGACAGGTGCACCCTTAGGGTCGTCGACCTAAGCCCTTGCTGAGAAAGGGACCATAAATAGTCCAAGATGCTTGCCAAGGAACAGGAGGAAGGTCTAGGCCCTTGCCTGACACCAAATGGAAAACCTCTTCCATTTGAAGGCATAGTATTTCCTGGTCGACTTCCTACGGAGCCTCAACTACATTGAGGACCTCTCGAGGAAAGACCCAAGGCCTGGAACTCTAGCCGCTCAGGAACCAGGCCGTCAGGTGCAGGGATTGAAGGTCCGGATGGAACACCTTCCCCTGATTGACTGAAAGCAGGTCCAGGTGAGCTGGAAGCTGCCTCGGGAGCCTGGAGCTGAGGCTGAGGAGATCTGGATACCAGCATTGGCAGGGCCAGTCTGGGGCTACCAGAATCACCTGCGCCTTGTCCCTCCCCGCCTTGAGAAGCACCTTGTGGATCAAGGGAAATGGGGGAAAGGCGTAGAAGAGGCCCGGGGTCCATGGCCTCGAGAAGGCATCCCCCTGCAGCGAGCCCTGCTGAGGGGGGCGGGCATGGAACAGCCTCAGCTACGCGTTCTCCCTGGAGGCAAACAGATCCACCTGAGGTGTGCCCCAATGGGAGAACAGATCTTGTACTACCTCCGGCAGGAGAGACCACTCGTGGGACACAGCCCTATCTGGCTTAGGGCATCGGCCAGGGTGTTGGAGGCTCCTGCCACATGAATGGCTAGGAGATCTGCCTCCAGGCTGCGCATGAGTGACCAAATGCGGAGAGCTTCCTTGCACAGAGGCATGGAGCGCGTCCCGCCCTGGCGGTTTAGGTAGTACATGGTCGTGGTATTGTCTGTCTGGACCTGAACCACTTGACCCCGTAGAAACGGAGCGAAGGCGGTGAGAGCTAGGCAGACCACTCGGAGCTCCAGCAGGTTGATATGGCATCGGGACTCCAGTGGGGACCAGAGGCCGTGCACTCTGTGCTCCCCCAGATGGGCACCCCAACCCATCAGAGAGGCATCGGTCGATAGAGACACCGTCGGCTCAGGGCGGACAAACGGGATGCCCTCCTGCAGATGAGCTGGAATGATCCACCACTGGAGAGCGTTCCACATCCCCTGGGTCACCGTCACTAGCTGGTCCAATGGGTCGCAGCGTTGAGACCACTGGCTGGCCAACCCCCACTGAAGGGGGCGCATGTTCCAGCGGGCCTAACAGACCACGCTGGTGCAGGCTGCCATGAGACCCAGGAGGCGCAGGAAGTCCTGGGCAGGGCGCGATTGCCCAACCAGAAATGATCGGGCAATGGAGGAAAGAATCTCGGCCCTGTCCGCCGGGGGCCGTGCTCTGGCTCGAAGTCGAGCTCTGCCCGTTGAGAGATCACTTGCCGGTTCAAGTTCCGACTTGGCCTTATTGATGAGGAGGCCGACCTGAGAACAAACCTGGAGGCCAGATCTCTGGACCGCTCCACCTCTTGTCTGGAGGGGCTGCTATCATGTCGTCCAGGTAAGGTACACCGGACCCCTCAGCGCCAGAGATGCTGTCACCACTGTCATGCATTTGGTGAAGACCCTGGGAGCAAGAGACAGGCTGAAGGGCATGGCTCGGAACTCGAAAAGGGATCCTTCCGCTCAAAAGCGAAGGAATCTCTGGTGAGACGGACGGATAGGGACGTGAAAGAACGCGTCCTGCAGGTCCAGAGAGCAGAACCACATGCTGCATTCCAAGGATGGTATTATCTGAGCCAGAGTGACCATCCTGAAGGTCCGAGACCTTAGGAACTTGTTTAGGTCGTGCAGGTCGAGAATGGGGCGCCAGTCCCCGTCCGTTTTGGAACCAGAAAGTACCTAGACATAAACCCCGGGTCTGAGGGAGGGTCCGCCACCTCTCTGATCACCTCCTTCTCAAGGAGCAGAGTGATGTTGGCTCGGTGAGCCGACAGTGAGGCTGTGCACCCCGAGGCCCCTCGGGGTGCGACGGCTCTGAAGGGCGGGGCCTGCTCGCACTCCAGAGGCAGGCCCTTCCCCACCACTTCCAACACCCACCGGTCTGTGGTGATAACGGACCAGGTGGAAAGAAAGTGGTGAAGCCGTCCCCCCATGGGGGGAACCTGGGAGTGGCGACGAGGTTGGGGCGCACCCTCAACCCGTCACTGAGCAGGCTTGGAGGAGGGACCGGCCGAGGAACCACCGGGCTTTACCTCCCTGCTTCCTAGAGGAGGAAGCCGGGCTTGGGTTTGGGATGCCAAGCGTGAGCCTGCTGGCCCTGGCCGCTGCTGGGCGGGCCTTGTGGGCGCAGACAGGCAAAGAGGCTTGGGTTGCGGTCTCGGCCTTGTCCCTCTGACGGATGAGACCGAGTCCAGAGTGGCATTGGACTTTCGATCCTCTGGAGGTGACCTTCCACTCCAGGGCCGAAGAGGTTGGTCCCCAGGAAGGGGACATCCGCCAACTTGTGCTGGGTATCCGCTGTGAATGTGGATATCCTCAGCCATGCCCGACGGCGCATAGCCACTGCGGCCGCGACTGACCTGGCGCATGAGTCACCAATGTCCAAAGCAGTCTGAAGTTGCGGCTTGGCCACTGCCCTGCCCTGGTCCCGCACCTGCTTAACCGTGGTCTGCAGGTCAGCCGGGAGATGAGGGACTACCTCGTCCAGGGAGCCCAACAGGGCGCGAGAGAAATGTGCCATCAGCATGGCCAAGTTGGCCTGACAAAGGCCAAGGGAGGATGCAGCGCAGACTTTTCACCCGGCGTAGTCCAACTTCTTGGACTCCTTGTCGGGAGGTTTGTCTACGTCCCTGGCATTTCCGGCACGCCGTAAGACGCTGTCGGTAACCAACCCCTCGGCTGAGGGGTGTTCCAAGAAACCAGACAGGGAACCAGTAGGGACCGCATACTTCCTTGCCGTCCTGGCCGAAGGCGCAGGGCAAGAAGCAGGACGCTGCCAGAGCTCCAAGGCCAGGCCTACAATGGCCTCGACCCCCGGAAAGGCCTCTGTAGGAGAATCCCCTCGGTCCAATATCTCCGTGAGGGGATACTTGGCCCGCTTGGATACGGGCTCAAGCTGCATCCCGGTGGACTCCGAGATGAGCCTAAGCAAACCCATGAAGGATGAAGGGCTATCGTCCAGTGACTGACCTCCTGAGGACTCCAAGTCGACCTGCCTGGAGAACAGGAAGGAATCGTCGTCGGACTCAGAGGAGTCCGCAAAGAGCTGCCTTGGGCCTGAGCCACCCTCCACCTGCCGAGGGCGATCGGGAGTGAGGGTGACAGACAGCCTATGGGCAGACCCTGGGCCGACCTGAATTCTTAGTGAGACCCCAAACAGCGGCTTGGAGGCGGAGGTTCCACCGAATCGGTGGGACAGCCAGTTCGGCCGAGTAACAGGCCTAGAAGCAAGCGCCTCGGCTAAGGCGGGTTGCTGGCGCTCTGGTGACAACCACTTGATAGCGGAAGGAGCGGCGTCGGCTTGCTCCCCGGACAGAAGAAGCTGTTGCCACATGAGATCCTCGTATCGTTGATGCAACTGGCGTCAAGCCTCCCTTGTCCGAGGGCGGGCGAGCGATGCCGCTTGCCGCAGTGCTAAGACCCGAGACCGCCTATGACGGTCGGTATCGGCTGGACCGAAAGAAGTCCGAGACCAAGACCGTGAACCTCAGCTTTTCCGAGGAGGGTACAGAGGTAGGGTGGGGGAAACCCGCTCTCCCCTCAGCTCGGAGGGCTCAACCGTGGACTCCGGAACCGGAGGCACAGTCAAGTCCACGGACACCTCAACCACCGCCGGGAACCGGGAGTGAGGGTTTTCGCTTCACGGTCGACAGCCTGTCCAACTGGTGAGAAAAATCTCAACTGCGTCGTCGAGTCTCAGTCAACTGACCTGACGGGGCGCCGTGAAAGCCAGTGGCGAAGCTGAAAGATCGACCGTCGCTGGTCACTACTCGGTGAGAGGACCTCTCCCGGGCTCCCAAGAGCGTAGACGGAGGGACTCTACTTTGTGGTCCTTCTCTGGACCAACAGGAAGGCCCTGAAGATGTTGGTCCCTCTCCCTTAGTGGAGAGGGACAGACAGAGCTCCTTAAAAGAAGCTGAATAGGAGGATCCCAGGGAGAGCGGGATAAAGGCCGCGGCTGAGGAAGACGAAGATGTGGCCTGCACCGCCTCCTCCTCGAGGGCGATCATCTGCTCAAGCTGTTCCGCCGAGCCCGCCACCGCAGAAACCGCCAACCAGGCCTCCTTCAACTTTACCGAAGGATAACGTTTTACGTGTCACCCAAGTTGCAGACGGGCGGCACGGTCTTCCAGGACGTAGGCCGAAAAAGAAGAGCACAGGTTGCAAGCCTGCGGGTCGTGCCCAAGGCCCAAGCAGTAGACGCACGTGGAGTGCGGAGCCATCCGAGACATCTTCTGCCCGCATGGGCACCTCCGGAAACCAGGAGTCGATTTGTCCATCGCAGCCGCGAAGGAAATATTTGACCAAAGTCTTGAAAACCTTAAACTTTATTTCGGTTAAACCGAAGAATTAGGAACCAGTCTTATACGCAGAGCATTAAGGAGGGAACCTGAGCTTCCAAGTGGTAAGGAAGATCTGGCGTCATGGGGCGGAGCCGAGAGTTTCACCACCCGGGTGGGTGGGAGGAGCCAGCTTGAAGACCTTCCGGCAAGATTTAAAGCGGCAAGGATACCTGCCAATAAGTGTGGATGAACAACATATCCATGTCCCTAAAAATGTCTGTTTAATGAGTCGCTCGAAGTCTCTCTCTCCTTCTCTCTCCCTTTCTCTCTCATGTTGCAGTCTGAAATCTCCAGCAATGACAGGACAGGACTAGAGAGAGAGAGAAAGACCCGAAGAGACACACACACACACACACGATACACTCAAACGATGCTACCGCACGGTGCGAGAAGACACGAACAGCTACGTTAAGGTACTGTGTGATACAAACAGTGGTCTTGCACTCCCCATGTTCCCCATGTCTCTCTCTCTCCCTCTCTCTCAGTGAGGTCGGATGGGGGGGGGGTGCCTTGACAGACAGGGACAAGTCCTCCACTGCTTTCTCCATTTCTGTCCTGCTCGCCACCCATCGGGAAAAGAGGAGCCAACAACGAGATGGGTGGGACAAATGCTGCAGGATGAGACCAGAGAGAAATACACAATCAATGGTGAGGAGACATGCTGTAGGCAACAGCGCACACACATGCTGCTGCAGGGACAAGACACAGACAAAGGAGATAGTAACAACTCATAGATGAAAGTGAGACACAATAACTGTCTCTCTGTCCCTCTGTGCCTGTGACCGGAAAGATGACACTATTCCTGGGGTTCTCCGAGGTCCACGGGGCGGGTGGGTGTGGAGACAGAAGACACTGAGGGGTACTGCACTTATGTTGCTGCACACATGTATGTACTGTGCACTTGCCCCACAGAGAGAGAGCGAGGCAGTCACTTTCATTGTGTGTACCTCAGGATGTTTTTCTCCCTCCTTCTCTCTCTCTCTTGCTTAGCAGGGGGATTAATGGCTGCCTTGGGAACTGTGCTTCAGGCACAATAGCTAGAGCCAGCCGCTTCTTGAGCACTTTGCTGAGGCCCCTTCACCACTTACGGTGCGGGCAACAGAGATTAATGAATGGTCAGGTGGTGGCTGTCTGCCAGTGAGCTCACAGATAGCTCCCTGCCCATGTTATAAAACAGAATATCTATTGATACACAAAAGTTATGACAGACATTTTTTACAAATTTACAAAATGCAGCAAAACTCACAAACACCAAGGAAGGAGAGACTACAATGACTGGGAAAAACCATTCTGCCTTAGTATGCTTCAATGTGGTGCTCAAAGAGGAATTTTGGGAAACTGACCAGGTGCAGAAGGGAGCCATTCACTTCACATTTTTTAAAGAAAAATTACTAACAGTAATTAATGCATCAGCACTACACAAGTTAGGTGCAACAGGATGCCCATTCTGTAGCTAGTTCCGCAGATGAGGAAACATGGAATTCCAGAAGCCCTGACTATAATACACCACTGGGGCCTGTCTTACTGTTACCACATCCATATGAGGTCCCATTATCGTTTTATTTGTTTTAAAGCTAGACCTCATATAGATGTCTTAAATACAGATTGAAATGATGTGTTTAAGGCACTTTCAGCTCCCCTTACAGGGGCAAATTAATGCCCAGGGGCCCTCATAGTTCGAAAGCCCATGAAAAGCTCTTTCAAACTATTTGCTGGGCTCATCTTTAACTGGACATTCTCCAGAGATACAGATGACCAAGTCTGTTCTTACACTGTAGCCATTTGTAGAACATTCTGATGCCATCAAGGAAAAAGCCGTGTATGACTCAGTGTAGTTGGGCACATCTTTTTCCTAAACGACATCACATTGTTCTACAAATGGCTGCACTGTAGTCTTGAGAGCAATCAGACTCAGTCATCTCTGGACTGCTTCCAGCTACAGATGAGCCCACTACCTCATTTGAAAGAGAACTGACAGTCAGTGTTGGCTAAGTTACCTTTTCTATTACTTTCTATTACTTTTGGAAACTTGTTCCAGGAAGCTCCGTGCAGTCACTAGCAAGGATGGAGAAGTACTGGAAAAAGTAATGCACCTTACAGTTACAATTACTTATGTCTTTTTATATGAAAGAAATACGTAACCTGAATAAGTGACCTGAAGCACTCCATGCAGTGCAAGAAAGCAGCAGCAAAGGCAAACAAGATGCTGGGATGCATAGCTAGGGGGATCAGTAGTAGGAGAGAGGAGGTTATACTGCCCTTGTACAGGTCACTGGTAAGGCCGCATCTAGAGTATGGCATTCAGTACTAGTGCCCACACCTCAAAAAGGACATTAACCTGCTAGATAAGGTACAGAGGAGGGCTACAAAGATGATAGCCGGTCAGCAGGGCAAGGCATACGAGGAGAGGTTGAGGGCACTGAACATGTACTCCCTGGAAGAAAGGAGAGAGAGAGAGAGGAGACATAATTGGGACACTCAAGTACTTGAAAGGATAAATAAGGTTGATAAGGATAGTCTCTTTAAGCTGAGTGGCAACTATATCACAAGGGGGCACAGTCTTAAGCTGGAGGGTGGGAGGTTTAGGAAGGAGGTCAGGAAGCACTTCTTCACAGAGAGGGTGGTGGACACTTGGAATGCGGTGCTGGAAGAGGTCATCTTGTTGAAGACAATGGGAAGCTTTAAGAGGGGCTGAGATAGGCATAGAGGGAAGGTAAGAATCATGGGTAGGGAAGATGGGAGGAGTGGGGGAGGGAGGGAGGGCAGGGACATTAGCTCAAGCTGTGGACCCTGCAATACAGCAGACTTGATAGACCAAATGGCCTTCTTCTGCTGGCTTCTTCGTATGTTCATATGTAACTGTAACTAATTACATTTATTTAAAAGTAACTAGTAACTAACCTATTACTTTCAAAAAATGTAATCTGTTATAGTTATTTATTATTTTTGTATTATTTTTGTATAAAAATAATTAAGTAACTATAATTATAAGTTGTATTACTTTTTCTAGTACTTCTCCATCTTTGCTAGTGACTGCACAGAGCTTCCTGGAACAAGTTTCCAAATGTAATAGAGAGTAATAGAAAAAGTAACTTACCCAACACTGACTGTCAGCCACTGTAACAGGAGTCAAAAATGGGCTGGTTGGAGAGGAACTGACAGTGTCCCTTTAGGAATACGGTATGCTGACGTAAAACTCTGGTTCTTGGATAGAGTTCAGAGGGCATGAGCCCAAGCCATGCTGCACTAGGTAAGCTCTGCTATACTCTGCATCAAGCATGGTGTAACTGATTATTTTCTGTACCACTATGTAACTTTTCAGTGAAACTGCACATACAGTATGCAGGTGCAATGTCAGGTCACTGTACACCAGGGCTTCACTGTAAATGAGTCACAGCTAAATGAATCTGTTCCAGAACAAAATAAATACAATTAAAATAAAATAAAAACTATACAAATCATAGGCTTCTAATCTGGAACTCAGAGCCTTTTCAATATCCAAATCTGAAGAAATTCCATCCCGAATCAGAAAAGGTTAGCCAGCCCCATACAGGAACCTTGTCTTAAATGTCCCCTTACGCTTACTGTAAGTTAACATAACTTAGCCCAGTGCATCACAGCCTGTGGCTCCTTGATGGTTAGGCTTAAACAAACCAGCTGTTAACCATGGTAATGCGAAGATCTGTTATAAATCATATCAAAATGAAATGGTTTTGAAAAATCTTTTTTTTCCCTCTTTAAATGATTTCAGCTTATTTGACAGCCAGCCAGACTGCGTGACTTACAGCAGCTGTGCTGGCAAGTCAGTTCTTTTCCCTCCCTTTATAAAAAAAAAAGCACAGCAAGAAACATGACAGGCATATGCATTATGGCTGAAAGATGCAAGTCATGCAATGACTGCACTATTCTTTGAATTTTCCTTGCAAAGCTCTTGGGTTAAACGTAAATTGATGTCTCTTATAAGATTCTTGTGTTGCATTTTTTTGTATGGGACGCACAAGTTGTTTGGCAGTCAGTTAACAACACAAGGTGTATTCTGGTAAGTTTACAAATAAAACATTTGTCTACGTTGAGACCATACTAAGAATCATGAAATAGTAGCTGTGTCCAAATTTGTAATTAAGAATGATATTGTAACTTCTGCACAGTCAGTTTGATTTCTGTGTAGCTGGTGACAGAACAACGGGTCCATTGATAGCTTTACAACTTCAGTTTTCTCACTTTCAGCAGCAGCATGTTTCATCCGCGTCCCTAAACCTGATCGTTATAACAAATTGGAACACCAGTTGATTAGCATCACTTCTCCTGTTGAGTATGACGGATTGCCATGCATCAGACACTGCTCCTTGACTTTATCAGATGCAGGTACTCAAAACCAACTGAGAGCGCTATGAAAAACCAAGGAAAAGTCATATTTATTGACACACTCCTTTAATTATTTTTGAATAAAAACTGGTAAAGCAGGCACCAAAATGGCCAAAAGAGCATCCGATGATACAGGAGAGAAAGGCACTCTAAAACAGAATAACATGGTATAAGTGCAGAATTTTCACTGCAACATGTTCTGCTGTTTTTAAGACTGATATAATTTGGGCTGACCCAGTGACTGGAGGGGCGGGGATTGTGTTATTGCCTGCCATGCTGGCAAACCGGCTTCAGAACCAGACTCAGGTTGCTGAGGGTCAGCTGGGGTGGAAGAGGTTCGAGCACCCAGTGTGTGCTCTCCTCTCCCAGGGAGGGGAGGGTCACTGGCTCAGCCCTTGACTGCCACCAGGTGGAGGCTTGGTGGTACTGCACGCACAGCAAAGGGAGGGATCGTAGTTTGGCATGGTACGTGTGTGCCTCCACACAACAGGCACTAGCCTCTTTGCCATGACAGGAACTTTGAGGCAGAAAATGGGAAAATGGTGGCTGGGAACCTGTGAAGTCCTGCCTGACAGCACCGAACCTGTGCCATCACCTGAAATACCTTGCCCAGCTCTGTATGTGGTCACAGGGGTTGGGGAGGATGGCCCTCCCCTCCCCCTGGCCCTGCCATGGGGGACTCCATGGGGAACTCAGGGAAGGATGTTTAAGGTCCTGGATGGCAGGGACAGAGCTAATGTAGCCCCCAGCTGCTGAGAGAGAATTCATTTGCTGTAAACAAAGAACAGGAAATGTCAAAATTTCTCCTCCCCTGTAATATGTGGCACTGCTGTTCAAACTGTTATGTGAATAAAATCCAGTATGGCAGTTGGTACAGTACATGCGTATTTTAAGCACTGCACACACATAAGCTGTCATGTAATACACAGCCTTTCCAGAAAGGAAATGCAAGCAAGTTTTTCCGACCATGACCACACTGGTACGTGCAACACAGACTCTGCACCCCCGAGAGTGTGTTCACCTCAGGATGATTATTAGCAAACTTCCACCATCTGCGTTCCTCTCATAATGCTGCACTGGCTTCACAGTTACCCAAGTGACAGAAAACAAAAAAGTAGTTATTGCCATCAGTCTTGGGAGTTGTGTGTGGCTCAGGTGTATGCCATTTGCTGTCCCAAAAGTACATAAATGACTTCCCCGATGCACGCTGTAAATCTTATGAGTTCACATCACACTGTTTTGTTGTGTAGAAACAGCATGCCAACAAGCACAACAACAACACGCTCAAAGGCCCTTCAGCAAAATGACCTCAGGGGGGCCCGCTTTGAAAGATCTTTGTCATGGGAACAAAATGGGAGAAAACCTCCCAAAACAAAGGTAATGAGGGATTCATATAAATAGTTTTAAAGCTAACATTATTTCATGCCTCAACCATACTGTCGTATACCATCTTCCTGAATCCAAATACATCTTCAGTAAGAACAGAGAAAGCTCTTACTTCACACTCTGCCAGCAAATCAGACCCTTCCCCCACCCAAATACTCCAAAAAATGACATCAGAGTATCAGTTTCTGACTGCTTTTATTTTGTTTTAAATGCCAGATGTAATGAAGAAAATAAACTGTTTTGCAACATAGGGAAAAAAGGAAAGTAAAACTGTATTTAGTTTGAGGTGATACATCAGATTATGGGGCTACTGTGGTATTTCATTTGCAACACCAAATGCAAACTAAATTTAAAGTCCTGAATACAAACTGAACAAAATCAGTCCTAAAATCAATTCTAACTAATGTTGTCACTGGTTGGAACATTTATAATAGAACAAAAGGTAGATTACATACTTCCTATACCACAATACGCTGTCATCCAAATGTCACAACATCCCCTTATCCAGCAGCAAAGGCAGCTTATAGTTAAGCCCAAAATCCAACAATAATTCTCAGATAAAACCTTTTCGCCATGCCAGCAGAACTCCCTAAACCTGTAAATCAGCCGGGCGTGCAAGGTCTAACTACACACAATTACATAAAACACAATTTAAATATCATCAAAAGGATTCAAACTGCACCAAGATAGAGTTGGGGACCTCTTAAGTAGACATATCTTTTTTTGGGGGGGGGAATGTATTGCTCAGAATTTTTTTTATTAACATTTTTATAAATGAGATAATTTATAAAATCTCTCTAACAGACATTGAGTTGTCACTACTCCCATCAGAGCGTCAGCTCTGGTGACCCTAGGCTGTCAGAATAGTTCATCTTTGGTTCACAGTTCGGTCCCATCATCCAAAGGACAGGTGTGACAAGACTCTTGACAAGTCTAGATGCTTCCATACCCATATTTATATCTATAGAATATCACATTAGGCAGGTAGTAGCCTGTGACAAAACTTTGTTAACTAACGGTTACTATATTAACAATGCATACTGGAAAGAATGCATGCTCGTTCCTGTGCAAATACATTTCTTGCTGTTATGTATGTAGCTCCCACTGCTTCCCACGTCATTAACTGGAGTGTGAGACTGCTGTTATACTCTGCCTATTACTGTGGTGCACAAAGAGGAGTTTATGGTGACTAAACATATTAAAGATGAACTGCATTTAACCCTACAAGTACAGTAGAAGCTGTTTGCTTTAAATACTGATTCACAGCCTGTTACTGTTACATGTTTCCTGGCCCTTGACTAAACTCACTGGTTGTTTCTGACTTCCACGCTGGTGCTAAAGACCCGGCCCATTTTAGAACTGTATAATATAGTTTCTGCCTTGATTGAGTCCTTAGATTGTTGGCAGAATTAATCTGTGTTCTACTGCGGAATGCTGTGGTTGTACAGGAGATAACCTAACTCATCAAGTTCTAAAATGGTGCAGTACTTATTTTAATTGTGTCAATCGCAAACAACAACTGAGTCCACTAGGCAAGGCAAGGCAAACTTTATTTATACAATGCCCAACCCAAAAACAGACTGAGCGCTGTAGAAATTAAAAAGTCATAAGACAGTATTGGAGCACTATTACATTAGTAGAGACAGAACCTAATCCAGGAAAGCTTTACAAAATAAATACATTTTTAAAGAGGCTTTGAAGGCCTCCACTGAAATGGCCATTCAGATGTTCAAAGAGAGAAGACCAGTAAACACAGAAACACAGAATGTGTTGACAGATAAGGACCACTGGACCCACCAATCTGCCCATTTTTTTAACTTTCATTTTTTGCTGCAGACCCAACTTGATCTAATGCGCCATCTTTTCCCCTCCCTTCTTCACCCCTTTGATTCCCTTGTGCCTGTCCCAGGCATTTTTGAACCCCACCACTGTTTTGGCCCCCACTACCTCCACTGGAAAGCTGTTCCAGGCATCCACCAACCTTCCCTTGAAGAAATACTTCCTCACATCCTTCCTGAATTGACCCCCCAAGCTTCACAGCATGCCCCCTTGTTCTAGAGCTCCTTTTTCTCTGAAAAATACCCCCCCCAATACTCCCGTACATTATTAATCCCCATGAGGTATTTAAAGGTCACTATCATATCCCCCTATCCCTCCTCTCCCCAGGGTGTATATATTTATCACCTTAAACCTCTCCTCATATGGCTTTTGATGCAGACCGTGCTGCACCATTTTGGCAGCCCTCCTCTGGACTGCCTCCACTCTATGTCCTTCCTGATATGTGGTCTCCAGAACTGGACACAGTACTCAAGGTGAAGTCTTACCAGCGATCTGTATAGGGGCAGCACCACATCCCACTTTCTGCTGGTGATACTCCTGCCTATGCACCCCAGCATCCCAATAGCCCTCCCAACTGCCTTATCACACTGCCTGACCACCTTTAGGTCATCTGATATTACCCCATGTCTCTTTCCTGTTTGGTCTTTGCCAGTATCACTCCACCCGTTTTGTACCCCACTCACAGGTTTCTATGTCCCAAGTACATTATTTTGCACTTTTCTGCATTAAAACCCAGCTGCCATACCCTTGACCACTCTTCTAGTCTTTTCAGATTCCAACCCATCCCCCAGAGTGTCTGCTCTGTTGCAGATCCTGGTGTCGTCCACAAAGAGGCAGACCTTTCCTTCCAGTCCCTCTACTATGTCACTTATAAAGATACTGAAGAGGACTAGTCCCAGCACTGATCCCTGGGGCACCCCACTGGTCACCCTGCCTTTCTGGAAGCGAACTCTGTTTACCACTACCCTTTGTGTCCCATACCCTAACCAGTTTTTCACCCAGCTTATTAACCACTCCCAAGTTCCCTAACTTGCTTACCAGTCTCCTATGTGAAGTGGTGTTGAAAGCCTTGCTGAAATCCAGGTGGGCCACATCCACTGCTCCTCCCTGATCCAACTCCTTGGTCATTCAGTCAAAGAAATCTATCAGATTTGTTTGGCATGACCTCCCCCTGTGAAACCATGCTGCCTTGGATCCTGTAATCTGATTAGATATTCCACAATCCGTTCCTTCAGTAGTGTTTCCATTAACTTGCCCACCACCAATGTCAGGCTGACAGGCCTGAAACTGCCCACCTCTTCCCTGCTACAGCTTTTGTGAAGCGGGACTACCTCCGCCCTTCTCCAGTCCCCCGGGACCATACTGGTCTCCAGTGATTTGTTAAATGGAACTGTCAGAGGTGCAGCCAGTACCTCCCTGAGCTCCCTCTGCACCCTTAGATGTAACCCATCTGGCCCACAGCTTTGTCCACCTTCAGGTTAACAAGTACTTTCTGGACTTTCTCCTCAGAAAATGGACTAGTGTTCATTTCCCTCCCATCAAAGCTCCTGGCTCCTTTTCGTGGTCCCCCCTTCCCCTTATATTGTAAATAGTGAGCAGCAGTATTTGTTCAAGATATTTGCCTTTCTTTGATTCCCTCCATACAGTCACCCCCACCTTTAACCATACAATCCCTCCTTTTGTCTTCTTTTTCTCACTAACATACCTAAAAAATGCCTTGCCCCCTACAGCCATTCTTTCCTCAGTTTGCTCTTTTGTGCTCCTTACTGCTTTGCCTGCCTCCCTGTTTTCCCATATATACTACCCTGTCCTCCTCTCTCTGGGTCTCCTTATATTTTCTGAATGTTACTTTTTCAGCCTTTACCATTTCTGCTGCCTCTTTTGAGAACCACAGCGGTCTCCTCCTCTGTCCTTTACTTTTGCTTGCCTGTTTGACACAAAGGTTTGTTGCCTTCACTACGACCCCTTTTAGTTTGGCTCACTTTTCCTCCATGCCCCCGGTCCTCTCCCCCTTCAAGGTCGTTCCTGAGGCATTCACCCATCTTCGTAAAATTCACTTCAAAAAGTGTATTCCTGACCATGTTATATAATAATTAATTTTATTCACAATGCTATCATGTAAGGATTTGAATTTAGTTAAGACTTTTCACTCAGTCTGTTGATTTGCAATATTAAAACTGTATAATACTCGTCACTGCACATTATATGATGAACTCAAATGGCCACCACCTAAGCTAAATTTTTCATATAATTTGGGTTGTATACTTAATAACATAATGAGATTTGGACATCAATCCTCACTATTTAATCTTACTGAAATTAAAAAAGAAAGTAGAACATTAAGGTCTTCATCAGCTATCCATTTAATCTTGCCCAAGATTTTAACCTGTATGGGCGAACGGGCTTTCTCAGGACAGGCACCCAAGCTGTGGAATACCATGCCTCCACACTGTTTAGATGCTAACAACCATGCAAATTTTAAAACCGAGTTAAAATTTTACTGGTAGCAACAAACTATTTGTAAATGTTATTGATATGGAACTAAATTGTATGTTTCTGTGCATTGTATGTATTACTTGTTGCCTCGTATGTGTATTTATTTTATTACTGTACAATCTAAGCCACATATGTAGCAGCTTCAGGTTGTTCCTGAAAATGGGCCTTGGCCCAGTGTGCTTACCTGGCTAACAAAGTGATAAATAAAAATAAAAAAATAAAATCAGCCCTTCTGAAGTCTAGGACTCGTGCCATTGTGTGGTTGGATTCCACAGCTGTTCTCATGGGGAACCCCAATGTATAATGATTGCTGGTCCCTAGATGGCATCCAAGCTTGACGTCCACAATACTGTCTCTGTTAGTAAGCACCAGATCCAGTACTGCCCCATCGCGAGTGGGTTCACTGACTAGTTGCCTGAGTAATATCCCTGCAGGTGGTCCAGGATGTCCCTGCTTCTAGCTGAAGTTGCCACAGGGATGCTCCAATCTACATCTGACAGACTGAAGTCCCCCACCAGCAACACCTCCCCCTTTTCAGCTATTTTACCAACTGCCTCTAACATTTCCTTATCCAAGTCCTCCCCCTGTGCTGGAGGCATGTAGATCACACCTGGCTGAATAGTGGCTTCTTTCCCAATTCAGGGGTGACCCACAGCACCTCTGCCCCCTTGTATTCCCTGGATTTCTGTTGCTTTTATGCTCTTCTTCACATGATTCACCACTCCCCCTCCTTTTTGGCCTTCCTAGCCTGTCCCCCTAAACGTTGTGTAGCCTGGTATGACCATTCTCCTGTCATGGTTGTCCGTGCACCGTGACTCGGTAATGGCCACAGTATCCAGGTCAGCATCCACCATGATGACCTATATGTCTGGGATTTTATTTCCCAGACTTCTAGCACTAGCACATTTGGCCTTCCAGATTTTGTTAGCTCTCTGCTTATTGTTCCACCCTTTTTTCCTTTTGTGCCCCCTTTCTCCCTCTTCTTTTCTGACTGCATCTTCCCCCTTCCACCTTTGCTAATCACCCACCTCCTTGATTAACTTGCTCTGTGGTGCAACACTTGCCCCCTCAGGATCTCCCTATGCACTATCTCAGCCTGTTGAGGGGGGCAGTTTCTACCTCCCCTTTTTCTTCCACCACCACCCTCAGCTAGTTTAAATGCTCATCGAAGTAACATTTGAACCATTCACTGAGAACTGTGGTTTCCCTCCTGGATGAATGCAGGCCATCACCACTGTACAGGCTCTTATCCTCGCAGATGGGCCCCCAGCCCCAATGCAGCCATACCCCCTCCACTCTGCACCATTTCTTCAACCATAAGTTCACTGACCTATGCAGCCAGTATAGTGTTATGCTTATGCAACTGTGTCAGTTTGGTTTTGGCCTTTTGCACTCTATTCCAGAGGAATTACCACCCTCTAGGGGTATGAAAGGCAAGGAACCCTCAGATAGGGTTCCACCCCTAGAGGTGCCATGGGACGATTCCTGTGGCTAAAGGTACCTTAGTAATCCCCCTAAGGAGAGAAGTGTTGCCGCTGGAGGAGGAGGGGAGGATGGTGCGGCACAGAAAAAGTGCTTCACAATGAGCCTGAGAAGAACTGCTTATATAGCTCAGGAAGTGGGAGTGGCTGGCTGCCTTGCCACTGAACTCCAGGCAACGCCTTTCCAATTCACTGATCTACGCAGCCAGTTTAGTGTTATGCTTGTGCAACTGTGTTAGTTTGGTTTTGTCCGTTCACACTCTCTATTCCAGAGGAATTACCACCCTGTAGGGGTACAAAAAGGCAAGGAACCCTCAAAGAGGGTTCCACCCCTAGAGGTGCCACGGGACGATTCTCGTGGCTAAAGGTACCTTAGGAATCCCCAAAAGAAATGTAATACACTCATCCCCAAAGAAGGAGGCAACACAAAGCATATGAGCAAGCAGTAACTGTGATGTAGTAGCAGGAACTGTGACGTAGTAGTAGAGAAACACAGACAGTTTGATAACGTAATGAAATGCCCAGATTTGCGTAGCATGATACTAATGGTTTGCGTTGAGATTAGGGGATCCCCTAAGGAGAGTGGGAACGGCAGGACATCCTCCACCTCCATCCAACAGCGGAACCTACCTAAAGAAACTGGGGGACACTACTATGCTAACTAAGAGTTATGACCTGAGGCAGCGGAGGAGAGGAAAAAAAAAACCTATGAGGAGGAAATCTCTGGGGATCCAAGGCCTAGGTCGCCTTCCCTCCAGGCTTAGGATAGTTTATTTAGTGATGGCTCTGCAGCTGCAATTTGGAAAACCCAATTAAAGCAAGGTGGAAAATATTCCAGTTTGGAGGAAGGCTCTCACTCAAACCCTCTAGCAGGAACGCCGTGGAAGGATGCGAGAAAACTCTGCAACAATACATGCAATCAAGGTGCAGGAGGACAGCAACGACTGCTGAGGCACTCACCTCGTCTACCCACCCTAAAATCAAACCAGGTGAATCAGAGGCAGTCATAGGGAGAATGTGGCGAAGGTGCCTTGCTAGGGAAACCACTAAAGTCAATGGCTAACCATTATAGTGGAACACTAGAGCCAAAGGAGGTAACTTTTTCCACCCTTCACCGCTAGTCTTAAATTCTACACCAGGAGATGCTGTCACGCAGCAGCAGCTAAAGCCAAGCCCGGGGCGAGGACATTCCCAGCTATAGGCTAGGTGAGAAGGATCCCGCCCCAAGTTGGACACGCTCGAGATGCGGACTAAATGCAGAGCGAGACAGTTGACTGCAGGAACCCTGCGCTAGAATAGAATGGCTGGCATGCCCCAGAAATTGATTGAGAGCTGGTGAGCTGAATGAGCACAGCATGCTGAGATCGTGATGAGCATTGAGTGCTGAGACCTTGCAAGGTCAAATGCAGAATGGAATGCAGCAGAATCCCAGAGGCTGAAGCCGAGGGGACAGCAGTAGGCATTAAGCAATGGTTTGCAAAAGCAAGGAGCAATGACTGTGTAAGCAAGTGTGAACCTGTATGTAGGTCAGTAAACAGAGTAGTAATAAGTGGACCTGCATGTAGGTCTGCATAACGTAGGGCAAACAGCACTGAATAGTGGGGCAAGCCAGCCAGGCATTTCAAAGCCAAATCAAGGTGACAAACTCTGAGGATTTTCAGCAGCGAAGACAGGATTGTATTTATTTTTTTATTTAGTTTTTGTTGACCGGGTAAGTGCACTAGACAAATTCTGCCTATTTTCAGGCATGACCCGGGGGAGGGGGATACAGATGAATGCCAACTGACTTTGAACCAGATTAAGCTGTTGGTGGTATTTTTAGTGAATGGGGGGGAAATTTGGCCAGGGCACCGGGGAAACTCCCCTACTCTTCCAGTAGGTGGACGGCTGTCTTTTGCGGCGAGATGGCCACTCTGGAGGAGTTGTCGAAGAAGACGGACGTGAGTCTAGTAGTGAGGAAGGCCTCACTACTAGCCAAGGAAAAGAGTTCGGAAAGTTCGTTGCTTGTAGCGGATTCTGAAGGTGATGAGATTTTTCATGACGCAAATTCGGTACTGGAACATTTGTTGTCTGTGGATAATGATATGGATGTTAAAGTTTCAAAAGGAATGAAAAGCTCACAAATCAGGGAAAGTGGGCTGATGGAAGTCAGTTCAGTAAAAGCGCCCCTCTCTTATCAAAGCTCTACATCATTGGCCGGTTCGACTGAGCGTTCTGACAAGCCACCCGCGGGTGTTGATAGCAGGAATGAGGAAGTGGAGAGTCAGTCAACGGAGCTTGAGACGGGTGAGTGCGCTCAGAACAAAACCTTTCTACCGGCTGGCAGTTTAGTCGCTGATAGTAGCGAGTGCCGAAAGCCGTGTCAATTGACTGTTTCAGAAGTTCAAATTGAACAGGCATCTGTTCGTTCAGAGGGATTTTAACGCCCCTCCTTGGTTGCCTTGCATACAAGAACTGAATCACATTTCAAAGAAGCAACTACCCTGACAAAAGAGTCTGGGTTTGTGTTTTATCCACAGTCAACTTCAGGTATTGCACAAACTGAGCCTACTTTAATAAAATATCAAACCAGAGCTACTAACCAGAAAGGGGTAACATAATTTTGTTTTCAAAGCCTTCAACCCATAAACCCCAGGTCATATCTACAAAGGGGGCGAAATCTTTAATGCACGAGTGCAAACAGTCAAAAGCAAGTTGTATAAATTCAGAGTCCGTCTCAAATTTCCAGGGGTTCGGGGAAACTGATTTACAGGACGATTTCTGGTCCCCCCAAAAGGCGCTGCAGGGAGCTGGATGGGAGAAAGGGCCTTCAGGTGTTTGGACTCCGGATTTGGCCTGGGATTCTACATTCAGTTTGCAATCAGCTTCTCTTGAGTGGCAGCCTAAAACAGATCTAAATGGTATGCATAATAGTTACAAGGCGAATCTGGCTGTTGGGACTACTGTTATGACTACTCAGTCAACTGAACTTGAGCCTAAGGCTCCTACAGTTATGGTCAGTTCCCCTGGGCCACAGGTTTTAGAAGAGAAGGAGAGTTTGGAGGCTCCAGGTTCTACAAAAAAGCCCATATTATCCAAACTTTTTTCTAAATCTAGAAGGGAAGCTGCTCCCCGGAGAAACGCAGTGAGAATATGCTACAAAGTCAGGTTGGAAACAAGACCTGATAGACATTATGTGGGGAAATATTTAATTAAGGACTCTTTGAAGTTTTTACCAAGGGATGTGTTTGCATTTATTAATATCTCTGGGGAAGACAATTTTGATATTAGTTTTCAATCAGCTTATAATTCAGACCTTTTTGGGGAGCGCTATGGACAAGTAAAGTTTTCTCCCATATGGACCCCCTTCTTGGTAATTCCACTCACTAAACCTTTAATAAAAAATGTTACGGTTATGTTTAGAAATGAGGGGGTCCATGTGGAAGATATCACCTACTGGCTATCCCAAAAGTGTGAGGTTCAAAGTGATCCAGAACCTATTTTGGACTCTGAGCAGTTTTGGACATGGGGAGGTAGAAATATAAAGTAAAGCTCAGACAGCCAGACTCAGGGATTGAACACATTCCAAATGCTTTTTTGTTGGGGAGGGACCGAGAAGTATGCTTCTATAGTGGACAGCCCACGGCATGCTATAAGTGCGAGGCTAAAAATCATCTTTCTAGTGTGTGTGATCAGCCTAGATGTGATAATTGTGGTGAAGTAGACTATATAACTATGCAGTGTGCTAATCACACAAAGTGTGACTTGTGTGATGATTTTGGCCATACCTTCAGAGAATGTCCATGGGCAGCTAGGAACAAAGCCTCATGTGGCAGTACCGACTTAATCATTCAACAAGCCCAGGACGCAGTGTCCAAACAAGAGGGGCCTAAAGTAGATACTCCGCCACCACTTTATCAGCAGGAGTCATCTACATCTGCTTCCTCCTTAGCCCCCCCCCCTTCCATTTTACCTCTCTCCTCTGAAGTGCCTGCAAACATTGTCTCAGCTTATTCAGAGGTGGCAAACCTTTTGGAACCTGTTTGTTACAATGATCCTACAGATTCAGAGAGTATAAGAATTGAAAGAGCAGGAGTGTCTGCCCTCCCTCCACGACGATCTAGTAGGCATGTGAAGGCTGTGGTTGCACCAAGGAGTGAGTCTATCGAATCTCCTAACTCATACGCCGCCTTGTTTACCTCTTGGGGTGATTCAGAAATGAATTCTGGAGATTCGGATTCTCAAAAATCCACACAAGGCAACATAGGCATCCCTACAGAAGAATATAAGAGAAAAAAGAAAAAACAGAGGAAAAAATAGGCTACATTTTTTTTTCCTCCCTGGTTGACTTAAATGGCTTGTTTTCTTTGGGGTTCACGTAATACGCATAGCTTACTAAATTCTGCTAAAAGACAAGCTGTCTTTCAGCTTCTTAGGGAGCAGAACACAGGTGTTAGTTTTCTTCAAGAAACCTGGATGTTTTCCCAAGAACAATTAGCTTCATTTCAAAGGGATTGGCCACGGGGGCCATCTTATTGGTCTTTTGGCAGAGACAGTTCTGATGGGATAGATATTTTATTTAATTCTTTTCATTTTGTTTTACACAAACTAATTGAATTAATTCCTGGGAGGTTACTAATCATTGACAGTCTATGGCATTCTAGACCTTGTTGATTTATTAATACATACTGTATAATCCTCAGACGAAAGCCCTTAGATCAGAATATATGAAACTAATTCAGCCATTTCTGATTTCCTCCCTTAATATTTTTTGGGAAGGGGATTTTAATTGTAGTCTCAACACAAAGGGGGGTTCTAATAAAAAAATTTATTGCGACTCAAATTGTCTGGCTGATATTATAAAGACAGGGGATCTGGTTAATTGTAACTGTTCAGTTCAATTAAACTCTAGCTTTTCTTTTTTTAAAGGGAAAGTGGGCTCCATGATAGATTATTTGTTTCTCTCTAAAACTGTTCCAATGGGAAAGTTTAAGATTGTCCCTGTAGAATTTTCGGATCATTTATTAGTACGGGTCGAAATTGGATCTGCTCTCTCCTCTGGGCGAAAATCTACTAGATGGAAGCTAAATACCTCCATCCTAAAAGAAGCGGTAGTAATAAATTCCATTTCCCTTATATTTCAAGCTAGATTATCAGTGGCCTTTCTATACTCAGGCTTAGGCCTTTGGTGGTTGGAAATGAAGTGAGATTGTTGCACTTGGTTTAAAAAATATGGCATTCAAAGAAGGAATTCTGATTTTCTGTCTTATTTAAAATTAAGGTCCCAAATGCAGTACTTGATTTCCTTGGCAAACACATCCAGGTATGACTATTCAGCTCAAATTGAAAATATTAAAGATCAGATGAAATCTTTCCAGTATAATAGATCTCAGACCTTGCAAGCTATCTTAATAAACCATTCTTCTAAAACAGTAGTCGGGGACCCATTCGAATTATGCAAAAAACTTAAGGACTCTACAGCTTTAGATCACCTAATGCAGAATCAGATTAAGATGGAGGATGAAAATGGGACTAACTCCATGATAATTGACCATTTTGATGACCTAAATCTAAAATTTGAGCCATCAGTTTCTGATATTTCCAGTTATTTGGGGGTATCTCCTGATCTGCTGGATCCCCAGGATATTACACAACTGGTAGAGCCTTTTTCTAGTAAAGACAAAGGACTGGTGATTAATAAATTAAAAGATAATATTACTCCGGGTTTGGACGGTCTTTCTAATATTTTTTATAAAACTTTTCAAACAGACATAACAGCATGTTTACTTCTAGTTTTTCAGTTTTTTGTGTCCAGAATACAGAGTCCAGCTTCTTTTACAGATGGGTTAATGATTTATATATTTAAATCAGGGGCCGGGGGGATATCAGGAACTGGAGGCCCATTACTATTCTAAATTCAGATTACAAAATTTTTACTTCTTTATTAAACAACAGATTACGATTAATTGCGAATAAAGTAATATCTCCTTTACAATATTGTGGAATACCAGATAGGCATATCCAGTCTGCCTTAACAATAATCAGAGATGTAATAGAGTTGTTATCCCTAAAAGGAAAATCAGGATATGTGTTATCAATAGATTTGGAGAAAGCCTTTGACAGGGTAATGTTTTTTTATTTCGGGTATTAGGATTTTTGGGGATTCCTGCTTCATTTGTAGGGATTATAAGAGCTCTTTATAAATCACCCAAAGTCTATCCAGTGATAAAAGGGAAAATAACAAAAGGAATAGTAAAGAACACAGGGGTTCACCAGGGGAGCCCACTAAGCCCCTTATTATACGTTTTTTCGTTAGAACCTTTACTACGGGTCCTCACTATTCCTCCCAGATGGGAAGGACCACATAAGCTATTATCTAATAATCAACTGTTAGTACAGGCTTTTGCAGATGATGTTTGCCTTTTTTTAATACCCTGGAGCAGATAACGGAGTTTTTTAAAGAATTTAATCTCTTTTCTACTCTGTCCAATGCTAAGTTAAATCATAAGAAATCCAGAGGGTTATCAGTGGGGAGTATTACTCATACATCTGTTTATGTAAATAACATAATTTTCTCAAACGAGCCGTTATCTATTCTAGGTATTCTATTTGGGCCCCAGAACATGCCAGTAGAAAATTGGGATTTGGTATTTAAAAAAGGTAGAAGCAAAAACTGCCAGGTGGAAGCAGTTTAAATTTTCTAAACTCAAAAGAATCCAGGTTCTTAAACAATTTATTTTACCCTGTTTACAATACATTGCTCAAATATTTCCTTTACCAGCACATTTTGAAGCTAGATTGTATAGTTACTGTTTTCAACAATTATGGGGGAATAGACTGAACCCAGTCAAGAGATGTTATACATATTTGGTTAAAGACAAGGGGGGATTAGGTATGATGGATCCAGTGATTTTTTGTCATGTGTTGTTTATTTCGCATAATTTAAGAAGATGTTTATTGTATCCAGAAAGTCGAGATGGGTATTGGATAAGGCAATCCCTAGAACGGTATATGAAGGCATGGATTAATTATGCTCCAAAAATTAATCCACATATTCATTTTCCAGCATTTTTCAGACCAACAGCTCAGAAGTTGTATAAATGGCAAGTGTTATAAGGCCAAATTACTTCAAATGTCACGAAACCTCTCTATAAGTCTATAATGTCTAGTGTTTATCCTAAGAACTCTTGTTTCAAGATTTGTCCCTCAGTTAGTAATGAAAATATTTTAGTCCAACTAAATAACCCCAGACTTCCTATGCATATGTGGGAAACTCAGTGGCTCATTATGTATGGTCATTTGAACGTTAGGGGAACAGCTAAATACAAAGCTAGAGAAGAGAGGAACTGCCTTTTTCCAGGATGTATTAACCAGGAAGACACAGTGGAGCATTTTTTCCTGGATTGCTCATTTTCTAAATCAATATGGATCTAGGCTGCAAATAGTTGGAATATGTCTTGTTTGTCGTTTATTGATTACGAGACTTTAATTATTGGGGTGATGTCACCTCGCCTAAGAATTTATGACAAAAATACTTTGTTGATTTTTTTTGCATGTTTAAGATTTTGTTTATGGCAATTAAGATGTCAATGGGTTATTTATCAGAAATTGAGTACGGCTGAAGGGTATTGTTGCTATGTAAGAAATGAATTGTCGAAAGTTTAATTAAAAGACAAACAACTGTATAATGTAGATAAAGTCAAACTCTGGTGGAAGGGATTTTCCCATATTATTAAATATAAATAGCTCAATTATTAGTACACCCTTTTTGGGGGAGACCTTTTGAGAATGATACTGTTTTGTTTTGTGGTTTTTGGGGGTTTCTTGCTTTAATTATCATGTTTCTTTTTCTTGTATGTCTGTTGTATGATTTCTTTGTATACACTATTGCAAATAAAAACACCCCTACTCTTTTCGAGAAGCACCATGGGATCTTTAACATCCACCTGAACTACCACCAGAACAGGCAGATGGGACCTCGGTTTAACATGTCATCCGAAAGACGGCACCTCAGGAGTGCAGCACCCCCCCTCATGCTGCACTGCAGTATCAGTATTGGGATATTAACCCAAGTGCCTGATGTTGGGATAGAACCCACAACCTTCTGATCTCCCAACCTCAGAGGCGAGTGTGCTACCTGCTGAGCCACTCCTTGATTAACTTGCTCTGTGGTGCGACAATTGCCCCCTCAGGATCTCCCCAGCACTATCTTTAGAACAGAAATAATTAGCCACATTGGCCATGACCCCCCAAACACCTCCCAGTCCCCACCGTAGGACAAACAAGGAAGCAATGGAAGGGCAGAGAACCACATGCAGATATTAAAGCTAATTTAATAGCCTCAGCAGGAGCTTTAGCTAACCTCAGAGTAGAACAAGGTACAATAGCAATGGGAGCAAACGAAGCAAAAGCAGTAAGCAATTAGGTCTATGCAGCAGTAGTGAAAACAATTGAGTACACTGAGTTGTAACTGCAATAAACAAAATAAAAGGAGGCACAATGTTCTGAAAGCAGTCACCAGGCAGTGCAATGAGACTGTTGCAATGAGGTAATTAGAACAAGCAAGAGTCACATGTATAACTAGATTCAATGTAAATCTGAGTTAGGTGAAAGTAATCGAGTATGCAACATGGAGCTACTATGTTGAGCTGAAACACACAGATCAGGTTTGCAGTTGCAGTGCAAGTAATCGAGAGTTGTGAGTAACTGAAAGCAAGTAATATGAGCTCTGGAGTAGCAGTACGCTAGAAGCTTAAAAACAAAGCCCACCCCCCCAAAAGACAAAACCAAAGACACACAAACACAGAAAATAGGGAACAAAAAAAACCAGAAGGAAGCACACACAGCCGAAGGCAAAATACAAACCAGAAGCAGGAGAATAAACACAGAAACCCAGCAGAGACAAGCAAGAGCAGCAAGGTGGGGCCGGGGGACACAGGCCCCAGCCAGCCAGGGAAGCCCAACCAGCTCAGAGGACAAAGCCTTCGGCTGCAAAGAAAAAATGCTTCACAATGAGGCTGAGAGGAACTACTTATATACCTCAGGAAGTGGGAGTGGCTGGCTGGCTGCTTGGCCACTGAACTAGAGGCAAAGCCTTTCCAACTGAAGGCGTTAGTGCAGCACTCCTTCACTTTCCCACGATCACAGACAGGCAGCACCTCCGCAACAGTTACAGAGTGTGCAACTTGCCTAAGACTTCTTACCAGCTCCCTAAACTCCCCTTGCACTGTTCCAACCCCATCCCTAGTCAGGCCATTTGTCCCCAGGTGAACAATGACATCCAGCTTCCACTCCTTTCCAACTGCCCTAGTGATCTGTAGGATCCGCTTCCCATCCCTTCATGCTGTGGTGCTAGGTAGGCATCTGACCTCCCTTTCTGCCCCCTTCCCTACTCCCATCTCTGTCCCCCCGATGAATAAGTCACCCACAGGAAGTTTCTTCCTCCTTCTCTGGGGGCCTCTTCCACCCACCTTGGGGCCTCCAACTGGAAGGGTCTCCCACATCCCCCCAGTCACTACCACTGGTGCCACTTGGCATTACTGCTCCACCAGAGCAGTGTAGGAATTCTGTAGCGGAACCGCTTATGGTTGAGGAATGTGCCTGTAACCTCCCCAACCTTCTCGATCCCACCACCCCCTTCCTCTTTGAGCCCACTGTAGTCCAGCTGCTCCTCCTATCCAGCAACCTTTGAGGTAATGGTGTCAGACTTGGTGGTCCCTGGAAGGGAGAAAGGATCACTTGATTACTAGTCGATGTAGCCCTCAGTCTAGTGACCTCCCTCAGGTCTCTTGGCAAGAGACCCTAGTGACACCACTACTTTGGATTGTGCTTAAATTGTCACGAGCTGGCTGCCCGTTGTGGTGAGCACCGATTTGTATTTCTGCTGGTTGCAGTTTCCTTTTGTTTGTCTAGTGACCACCCCCTGACTCATAAGTTAGTCATAACCAATGCAGCCTTGAGTCTAGAGACCTCCTCTGCCAACCCAGAGATACACGTAGATAGGGCAGCACCACAGTCTCCAGAAGGTCACCCCATAGGCTGCCACCCCACAATCACTGCACTACACCAGTCCCCACATTCTCTATCCCTGCTCTCCCTATGTTTCATGTGCTCCTGTCCCAGAACCCAGTAAGGTTAAGCTGTACACAGTACCAGTTACCAAATTACAATACACAACTCTTTTATTTACTTACCCTGGGTATGTCACAGAAACAGGTATTAGAAACAGCAACACTTACAACCAACATTTTTTTTTTGCATCTTTGCGCTCCTTACTGCTTTGCCTGCCTCTCTCTGTTTTCCCAGATACACTTCCCTATCCTTCTCTCTCTGGGTCTCCCTATATATTCTGAATTCAGTGATGGTAATGATGAAAAAATTAAAAGAAATGAACCAGTATTTAAAAACTAACTTCAGCTGAAAAAAAGAGCAGTTCTCCTTTAAAGAGGAGTTGCTTGAATTCCTTTCTATTGTACCATCAGGACCAAAACTAGAAAGGGCATGGGAACTGCCAGCTGTCTGCACTGATTCCTCAGTTTTCATGTCTGGGAGTCCAGTAGCTAACTCCCAGACTAGTCTACTTCATTTCTTAGCCTGCTACAGAACACTCTGTTGTAACTGTACACAAAAGCTAAAGCCAATGACCAGATAGGGTTGCTGGGCCTTTCATAAGGCAGCATATATTGGGCAGACTGGATGGATGGTCCTTATCTGCCAACAGCATCTATGTTTCTACATATCTACATATACTGCTGTAACTACCATTCTGAAATTTCCTTGTGAAACTGCGCTTCACAGGTTCCCCGATATGTTTAAAGGAGCTAGCATCTGAATAGTCTCAATAGCTGGATAAATGTGTAGGCTTCCTTCAAGTTCCATTAAGGGAGGAAGGGTAATCTAGTGGTTAGACACAGACCTGTGGCTCAGGAGATATCAGATTCCATTTCCATCACAGCCATTTACTAATGGGGCTGGATTTTCAAATGGCCGAGATTGCCGCAAGCCCTAGGTGCACCAAAGATTTGGCGCACCTGGCTTCTGGCCATCTAAAGTGATTTTCTATCCCTTGCAGTGATGTGACACTGGCTAGGCCATCTTTTTGAGGTCTAGCTTGCGTCAATACCGGGGACCCTTTTCACAGAGTTTGTGGCCGATGTTTGGTGCAAGCTGCCATAAATCAGGTCGATTCACAAACCCGGCTTCAGCCTTCAGAAATCTGGCCCATGGTGAAACCTGAGTAAGTCATTTGCTCTCCCTAAAAATAGAAAAATGAAGGAATGAGGGCAGGAAAGGAGTATAGTTTGTTTTCAGCTATTCAGCTGCCGATACCATTCCATATGCTTTACATTCTTATATAAAATATGACAGAGAAATCCTGCACTGAGATTAGTGGAATCCAATCACATGACCATGCTGCAATTCAGTGCACCAAAAGGCTATAACATAATAATAAGATGGTGAATTAAAGGTCAGAAGGTTCACCATCCTCAGGGAGAAGTGTTTGTTGTCTAGTCTTTACCACTTCTAAATTTTAGGCCATGTCTCCACGTCCTCTTGGAACACTCCAGACCAAACACCTCCATCTGCTGGACCTTCTGCATACCCATTACTATGTGGAAAACTGAAATTATCTTCTATTTCAACCTCCTTTTCTCCACAGTGAACATGTTAAGGGCCACCAAACTCTCCTCAGTCGGCACCCCCCTCCCCACACCCCTGATCATTTTGGTAACCTGCCAATGCATCTTTTCGACTGCCTCAATGTCCTTTTCGTATTGAACCCAGAACTTCATGCTGTACTACAGATAGGGCCTGACCAGGGCTTTGTAAAGTCTCAGGTCTCCTGTTCTGTTGGTCAGCCTCATTTAATCCTTCCCAGAATTCTTCTGGCCTTCTGCACAGCATCTGGGCTCTACTGGTCATGCTTCAGTCCCTTTCCTAATGTGATGCATAGGCCCTCTTCCTCCTTCACTGTAGCAAGTGGAGCTCCACACAGTATGCCCAGACCTGCACTTTTCATCCCCCAGTGAGGCACACTGCACTTGCCTACCCTGAATCCCAGATTCAGATAGTTCGACAATTATCTAACTTCTTAAGGTCCTCTTAACATTTATCCCCATCGTCAAGGGAGTTTACCATCCTGGACAGCTTAGTGTCCTCTGAGAACTGTAACATGACGGAGACCCCAGTTTCCAGATCACTAATGAAAAGGAAAACTGGTGGAACATAGAAACATGTGTTTCTGTGTTTCTTAAACCAGTTCTGAGATTACATATGAACATAATGATTACAACTTTGCAGCATTATGTGAACAATAATACATGACCGGGTACACATTGGTATGCCAATGTTTGTAACCTTCTGTGATAATCTCATGTAATCCCTAGGTGGCGCTATCCCAAGGGATACTACCCCTGCCTGCGTGACTAAGCGCAGGTTAAGGGGCGTGGGTACTAGCAACAGGTGCCTCCACCCGGTGGACAGGGTCAATGGTAGCATAGCTGCAGTGGGTACAGCCCTCCGGGACACTGTTACCCCCCTCTTTTCCCTCTAGTGGCCTAACGGGTTCTTAGAATACACAATTGCAATTGACATCCGACAACAGTTTTAACCCCACACTTGTTGCACATACCACCAGGGCTGATTTGGCTGGCTTGGCCCTGGAGACCCCCTGTAAAATAAGATTTAGCACAACAACTAACAATATTTCAATGCTGTTTTACAGAAGTCCACCACAACCAGTTTCAATGCAAAAAGAATTGGATCTGATTTATTTAAGGGGCAGTAACAAGGAAGGGGGCAAAATCTAGTGGTTGATTCAAGATCTGAAAGATTCAGTTTATAAGGCATGTACTTAAAGGTCCCTGTAGCATAGTCACACACACACTCTGGGTACCCAGTTAGAACTACAGGCTAGCCTGAAGCATTGCCCAGGGTAGGCCGGCATTGCAGCTGGTTGGGGCCCTGTGATGAAAGGAAAACTAACATGCACTTTAACCCACAATTTGTAGTCCAGCACCAGATGGCTCAGTCCCAAATGGTTAGCAACAACAATTAAATCAGTTGACACACTTTGATTTGAGCTTTGTTGCAGGGAGCTACCCTGGTGTTTACTCATGCTACCCAGTACAGGATGCAGGATGGACAAAATGGAGACCTCAGGATGAAGTGCTGGATTTACAGAGAAGCAGAGCCCACATAATACACCGTGGTGTTGTTCCTGATTGTTGATATTGAGCAGGAAGACGAATCCCTAGGTGGGTCTCTCATTGGTTGGTTCTCTGCGGCGCGCCCTGCTGTCTGGGCCAGAGTGTTGAGGCCCAGACCAGTTGGAGATGAATGCGGATTCAGTTCAGTAAGTGCTGGATGCAGCTTCCAGCAAGCGTGACACATTAGCAGTGGGGAACCAAATCGCGACCCACTATCAACATTCAGCACACTTACAGTAAAAGCAAGGTAAATACCACAGTTCAGGGGATAGTTCGAGTGCAATTCATAGTGTCTCTGTGCAAACCGTACTCTCTGCGGCAGTTTCAAAACCTGACAGGCCGATCGCACTGAGACAAATCTTCGGTCCACTTCAGGAGAAATTCAATTCATCACAAATCAGGTTCTGATTGCAAAAGCTGCAATTTTCGGATGAAGTCTGATCTTAGGCTCAAGGTCTCTTCATTTTGGAGAATGGTAGCAGGCAGGTCAAACACAGCTTTCCTGCCGATTTCCCCCACGCACCACACAGGGGCAGCTGCTCGAATTTTCGAGCTGTTCACTCTTTCAACTCTAACTCCACACTGACTCTCTGTTGCAGGCAGCTTGGGACTTTCCTAAAGATTCAAAATATTCGGTTGGCTGATACATCTTTCTGTCACAGCTAGAGCTCTTCCTCCAGGTCCATTTAGGTGCCAAAGGGCAAAAACTACAATTCCTACAGAAATTCACTCCCACAAGACCCTTGGGGGACAGACTCCAGGTATGGGTCCCCAAAGGTACTGACTGGTCCAAACTAGCTGTCCAGAACCAAGATGGTGGCAATTAACAGAAATGTCCATGCTGCAAAGGAAGGCAGGATAGATAAACTACAATATTACTATTATTAAGCAGATAATCAGCAAACAGTCACAGTTCCTAATAGAGCTTCCGCTGTACAATTAGCGATGGCAGAATGGAGCAATAATACTGCAGCCCGGGTGGGACTCGAGCCTAAAACTACATGGCCCCTACCCAGATTAATTATACTCAATGAAATAGGCAGCTCTTAAAGAGACAGGCATGGAGGCTAACAAGGCACTCACATGTAAACACTTCTAAACTGTTAAAGGACACAGAACGTCAGCCTGGCAGTGGGCATTTACGCAAGCCCCAGGAAGACTTTTGAGAACCCCCATTTGTAGGGGGTTACACCCATACTGTACACTAATATATTACAATGCTCGATGCATCATAATGTTTTTATGATTGTAGTGTTCCATTCTGTTATTTACCAACAATGAAGCCTGGATCGTTCCTAAAAATGAGCTTGTCAGTTCCACTGTACCTGATCTGTAAACAAATAATTAAATGAATGGAAAACAGTGTCTTACAAAAGCATGAACTGGCTTAATAAATCCTTCTTCTGCTGGAGAGCATGAGCTGGTTTATTAGTGTTTTGTTTTTCAGCATAACCAATCATGCAGTTACTAAAAATCTCACCCTACATGTCTCCAGGAGGCTTAGTTCAAATAGAGCACGCACAGTCAAAATAATCCTACAAATGTTACCTGCATGTCCTAACTCATGTTATCCTCATGAAATTAGACAGTGAATCAGTGTAGCAATATAAGTATTGACATTTCAATTTAGAACCTCAATATTAAAAGTATGAGAAGACAGAAACATAAACATAGATTTTGTTGGCATAAAAGGAACTTTAGACCCATCCATTCTGCCCCTTGTCACTGCCCATTCTTGTCACCACTGACCCTCACTGGTCATGGCTGTCACTTTCTCCCCCGTTTCTCTAACTAATATGCCCCTGTGCCTATCCCACACATGCTTGAAGCCCCCCACAGTCTTTGCCCCCACCACCTGCTCTGGCAGGCTGTTTCAGTCATCCATCACCCTTTCCGTGAGGAAGTATTTCCGAACATCACTCTCAAACTTCCCCCCTTTAGCTTCATTGCATGCCCACTTTTTCTACTGCCTTCCTTTTTCTGAAACAGTTCCTCCACTTGCACCTTGTTCACTCCTGAGAAGGTACTTGTAGGTTTCAGTCATGTCCTCTCTCACTCTCCTCTCTTCTCTTCTCTTCCAGGGAGTACATATTGAGTACCTGCAGCCTTTCTTCATATGGCATTTTGTGAAACCCCCTCACCATTCTGGTTGCCCTCCTCTGTACTGCCTCCAGCCTTTCAATGTCCCTGCAGAGGTGTGGCTTCCAGAACTGGACACAGCACTCTAGGTAGAGCCTCACCGACCTGTGAGCGATACAATGGCAGCATCACCTCCCTCCTCTTGTTAGACATCACTCTCCCAATGCACCCCAGCATAGAAACACAGACTTTGATGGCAGATAAGGTCTGCTTGGCCCACCCAGTCTGCCCATTTCCCTACCTATTGGATAAGCTGCAGATCCTAGTTAACCAACAGCCTATTTCTTCCTATCCCCCACCAGAACTGCCTTATGTCTGTCCCATGCATTATTAAATTCGCCCACTGTTCATGACCCCACGACCTCCTCAGGAAGGCCGTTCCATGTGTCCACCACCCTCTTCATGAAAAATACTTCCTGACATTGCCCCTGAGCCATCCCCCCTCTATCTCCTCTATCTTCAAATTTTGTCCCCTTGTTCTTGCACACCTCTTTTTCTGAAAGATGCTACCCTCTTACACTTTGTTGATTCCTTGAGGTACTTGAAAGTTTCTAGTATGTCCCCCTTTCTCGGTATACATATTAGGCTCTTTTAGTCTCTCTTTGTAGCTTCTGGTGCAGACCCTGCACCATTTAGTATAGTACTCCTCTGGACTGCCTCCATCCTGTCTATGTCCTTGCAGAGATGGGGTCTCAGAACTACCATGATACTCAGATGGGGTCTCACCAACTGTCTGTACAGAGGGATAACAACTTCCTGTTTTCTACTGGTGATGCCTCTCTATACATCCCAGTATCCCCCCAGCCCTCCTTACTGCCTTTTCATATTGCTTGCTTACCTTTAGGTCATCTGATATGACTATCCCCCGGCCCCGAGTCCCTTTCCATTTTTGTTGTTGTTAGTACCTCCCACCACACTGTGTACTCCTCCCCCGGGTTTTTGTTTCCCAGGTGCATCACTTTCCACTTATTTGCACTGAATTTAAGCTGCCATACTTTTGACCATTCCTCCAACCTTGCCAACTCCCTTCTCATCCTTTCTACCCCACTCCGTGTATCAACCCTGTTGCAGATCTTTATGCTGTCTGAAAAGAGGCATACTTTTCCTTTCTGTCCCTCTGCAATGTCACTTATAAAGACATTAAAAAAGACCAGTCCCAGTACTGAACCTGCGGTACACTGCTATGGACCCCCCTTTCTTCAGAGTGGACTCCATTTAATATTACCCTCCGTGTCCTGTTGTCCAACCAATTTTTTACCCAGGTTACCACCTGGGACCCACTCCCAGGCTGGCTAACTTGTTTATTAATCTTTTGTGTGGGACTGTGTCAAATGCCTTGCTAAAGTCTAGGTAGGCCATGTCTACAGCCCCTCCCTGGTCTACTACTTTGGTCACCCAGTCAAAGAAATCTATTAGATTCGTCTGATATGACCTTCCCACTGTGAAACCATGCTCCCTTTGGTCCTGTGCCCCGCTGGCCTCTAGATACTCAACAATTCTTTCTTTTAGAAGTGATTCCATTATTTTCCTTACCACTGAGGTCAAACTAGCCGGTCTGTAGTTTCCTGCCTCTGCTTTGCTCCCACTTTTGTGAAGGGGAATCCCATCCACCCCCCTCCAGTCCTCAGGTACCACACCATCCTCCTGTGATTTGTTAAAAATGGTAGTCAGTTCTCCCCTTAGTTCTTTTAGAATTCTGGATTGAATCCCATCAGGTCCCATTGCTTTGTCTACCTTCAGTTTCAGGAGTTCTTTCATAACCCTTTCTTCTGTGAATGGACTGGTGTCGACCCCCCTATCCAGAGTGCTTCTATTAATTGGATTAGGTACCTTCCCCTCCTCTTCTTTTGTGAATACTGAGCAGACGTATTCATTTAGTGTCCCTGCTTTTTCACTGTCACCCTCTGCCCCCCACGCTCCCCTTTATTAAGCCTCACTATCCCTCCCTTGGTCTTTCTTTGATCCTTAATGTACCTATAAAAGTTTTTATCCCCCGTCTTAACCGAGTTGGTATATTTTTCTCGGTTTAAGCCTTTGCTATTCTGACTGCCTTTCCCACTTCCTTCTGCTTTAACTGGTACAGTTCTCTGTCCTGCTCCTTCTGTGTTTCCTTATACTTCCTGAATGCTATCTTTTTCTCCCTAACCTTCCCTGCCAACTCTTTTGAGAACCATAGTGTTTTTTTTCCTTCTTTTTGTTTATTTGCTTCACACAAAGGATTGTTGCCTCTGTGATGGCAGTTTTTATGTTTCCCCATTGTTCCTGCACCCCTTCTTGCCCATTTGCTAGTACTTTTCTGAGGCACTCTCCCATTTTGCCAAAGTCAGCCCTCCTAAAGTCCAGTACCCTCACATTTGTATGGCCTGACTCTACATCTGTGTTTATCTCTTTATCGTGAACCACACTGTTTGGTGGTCATTTGTTCCCAGATGGATACCCACTTCTAAATCTCAGATCCTCTCTCTGACCCTGTTTGAGAGTACAAGGTCTAAGATTGCTCCTTCCCGAGTGGGTTCCAACATTAGCTGAAGCATGCCCCTTGCAGGGCATCAGAAATTACCTTGCTCTTGGATGTGGCTGCAGCAAAGGTTCTCCAGTTAACATATGGCATATTCAGGTCCCACTTCAACAATATCGCCCCTTTTTCTGCCATCCTAAGGATGCCTTGTATCATTTCCTTGTCCATTTCCTCCTCCTGAGACAGGGTCTGTATACAACCCCAGTGCAGATTGTGGTGCCATTTCCTGTCTCCAGGGTGATCCACAGTGCCTCCTCTCCTCCCTGTTTACCCTTTAGGTCTGTTGCTTTGATCCCTTCCCTTACGTAGAGAGCTACTCCTCCTTCTCTTTTACCCTCCCTGTCCCTTCTGCAGATTGTATACCCTGGTATACTGACATCCCAGTTATGGTTTTCTGTGTACCATGTTTCTATGACTGCCATGATATCTATGATATCCAGGCTTCCCTCTCCCATCAAGGCACCCTACCAGCCTTTCCCGCTCCTTTGTCACACTGCCCAACCACCCTGAGCTCATCAGATATGAAGACCCCTAAGCCTCTTTCTTGCTTGGTGTCTGTTAGCTCCACCCCCCCCTCCCATCTTATACACAACCCCTGGTTTTCACAGCCCTACCACCACCCTTTGCCTACTATCCCTTAACCAATATGATACCCAGCTTGTCACTTTCTCCCCTAGCTCCAGGCTGCTTAGTTTCTTAACTAATCTCCTGTGTGGCACAGTGTTGAAAGCCTTACTGAAGTCCAGAAAAGCCATGTCCATTGCTCTCCTTTGATCCACTTCCCATGTAACCCAGTCTAAGGAATCTATGAGATTAGTTTGACATGACCTCCCACCCCCCGTAAAACCATGCTGCCGGTGGTCCTGCAGCCCTTTTGCCTCCAAGTGCTCCAAAATCCTCTCCTTGGGTACAGTATCCATTACCTTCCCCACCACTGATGTGAGAGTGACTGGCCCATCGCTGTTAGCATACTCCCTACCACCGCTTTTGTGCACGGGGACATCGGCCCTCCTCCAGTCCTCTGGAACTTTCCCCATCTCCAATGAGGTGCTAAAAAGTGCTGCCAGAGGGGCAGTCGGCACCATGCTCAGTTTCTTTAGGACCTTTGACTAAATCTCATGCTAATAACTTATAGACAGAGGTCATCATCAGTGACTCCCTAAAACAATCAAACTAATGTAAGAAGGCCTGCGGTAAGCAAACGGGATGCTGGTGTGTATAGGAATGGGTACTGACATTAGAAAGACGGCAGTATTAGTACTTCTCAATAGATCACTGGTGAGGCCCCACCTGGAGTACTGTGCCCAGTTCTGGAGTCCTAACCTAAGGAAAGATAAGGACAGGCTGGAGACAGTGAAGCATAAGAATTCATGGTCAGCAGGACAGATCTTACGAGAAACGGCTCAAGGGACTGACCATGTACTCACTGCAGGCTGGATGAGAGAAAGGAAATGTGATGGAGACCTTCAGATTCTGAAAGGAATGAACAGGTGAGGGCATGAGTGGAAACTGAGGGGGGGGTTCAAAAAGGAAGTGCGAAAGTTTTATTTTACATGAATGGTGGAGCTGTGGAACAATCTGCCAGCTGTTGTGGTGGAGCCAATACTACTGATGGTTTCAAATATGGCTGGGACAGACTGAAGGGCTTCGTGATTTCTCTGGGTGGTGGCGGTAGGGCAAGGAGCATGGAGCAGAATAGTGAGGGTTAGAACCCTGTATGGACAATATGCCCTGGGTGTGTTAGGGTTCTATGGGCAGACTCAATGGACAAATGATCTTTTTCTGCCATCATTTTCTATGCTAATGTTTCTATGATATCTAATCAGAAATAAATTTTCAGATATAACTGAAAAGAGTACATTGTGGTGTGTATCAGGTTTTTCTCCTTCCTTTTATTTTATTAAGTGACTTTCTGTAAATTGGGTTCGAGCTTAACCCATGAGATTTATTTAAGTTACGGAGTAACATGACCACCAGTGTGACGGGGGGGGGATTCAAAAAGGACATACTTCTTTACAAGAGGACAGTGGATAGGTGGGACAATCTACCTAGTAATGTGATTAGTGCTAGAACTGTCTCTGGGTTCAGCCCAAACAGGATGTGTATGGAGGTAGCAACTACAAGTAAAAAAGAAGGGTGGGGGGTCTGGGCGCTCTGAAAGGATTGACAGCTGCCTCTCCCCACCTTGCCCCCTTCTACCTGCCTACCCCCTTGCCCCCTCTCCCTTTCCTCCCCCTCCAGGCATTTCCTGACTTTTATCCCTCCCCTTTAGAGCTTTTACCTTCACCCTCTACCTTCCGACAATGGCCTTCCTGCCTGCATACCCCCTTCCCTCTCACCTGCAGTGCTTATTTCTAAGATTGCCCTTGGCTGGTATGTCATGCTACCTAACATTTGACATATTTTAAATTACTGGAATTTCCTAAGTCTCAGTCTCTTACTTCTTTTAATTGTGTAACTATGTATTATTATGTTGACCTTTGTATGTATGTATGTATACCCCCCATTCCTTTGACGTGGAACCTTTGTAAATGAGCAGTTCCTGCTCAAAGGTATTTGTAATCCTAGATTTCAATAAAATAAAATAAATAAAATAAAAAGAATTCTACACAGGGACAACAGGGCAGACCTGATAAGACTTTGAGTCTTTTTCTGTCTGTTACCATTACCATCTGTGTATCTTTTATCATGACAAGCCACCCTATATTTTTTTGACACTACCCTATATGTTTTTACCATCTCCCTAATTTATTTAAAAAAGGCTCCTCAAGTTGTCTTTTACCACCATCCTTTGTTGCTTGCACCACTACCCCTGTTTTAATACCAGTGCTCTATACCTTACATAAGATCCACTCATGCATATGGACAGTGCATGTGGGAATCCCAAGGAATGGACCCCCCCCCCACACACACACACACACAACATTACCATCATCACACTCTAAATTTCTAGGCCATGGGGAACCCTGCTTGAACTTATAATCCTCTCATAGAGTTTATCTACTTCTACTAACAGCAAAAGCACAGTCAAGTACAGTATGTGACAGAAGAGAAGACATACAGGGTATTGCAGTGTTCATTTTGGAGTGGGGGGATAGTGGCAAATGTTGCAGATTTCAGTTTTGACCTAACTTTTCTTCTCTTTTGGAGACAGTCCAGCTTTAGGTACTAATGTTTTTTTCATTGCTATTTTAAGACTAAAGGTTTGGTTGAACAATATCACCTATTATTTTTTTTTTCATTCAACCCCTGCTTTTTATACCTAGTAGGTCAGTGTCCCACATATGGTGTGTAAATATCTAAAATAAACCCTGTAGCTCTGCATTAAAATCATAGGCAATAGAGACACTCAGAATTTGTGCCCCAGTACCATTCTCTGAAATTGCATGCAGTAGCAATATTACAGAAAGAATAGACTACCCCCAACCCACACACGTTAACATGAGCTGGCTCTCAATGGAGGAATTATCCATGGAATGTGGCCCTCATAGAAACTTGGTAAGTACCACTCTTGTATAGTATTATTTAGAATTCCTAGTATTATTACATGATGGAGAACAGTAGTATAAGTAACATTACAAAACAGAGTAGGAAAATAGTGTGCTGTGATTGGTGGAACCTGATCATCTGATAATAAAAAGAGAGTAAAAAGGAAATACTGTTGACAAGTATGGAGCCCACAGTGCACTCATCCCACTGAGACCTCACAACATGTCTGAGTGCAGGGATGGGGCTTCGAACTGGACATCTGGCTCCTCGGAAACAAATGACAATTCCTTCATAAATAACTGCAGTAAATAAAATGTGGCTATTGTACTACTGGAGTCCCATGCAGGTCAACCAGCTCCAGGGGCTTTGGGGTAATTTTCTAAAGTGAGTGTGATTTCTGTTTTTTAAGGCACTTGGCAAACACTGCCCATGACATGGGAAAATTCTACAGTGCCCCACAGCCCACAGAGCCTTACTGCCTTAAAGAACAGGACCAGAAACACAAAATCAACACCTTCTCAATTAGTAGGACTAGCTGAGGCTGGTATGGAGGTACTGGGCTAGATTTTTAAAAGAGACGGAAACTAAGTCCCTTCGTAGCCATGGCAGCGGTTCGTATTTTCAGCTGGGCGCACCTGCGAGGACCACCTGGTCCACCAGGCATAACAGTTTGGTGCAGCTGCACTAGAAAAACAGCCACATGCTGCCATAAAATAATGGAGCTGAGCGTAAACCGGCTCCACCTTTGAGACTATCACAGCTGCGGAAGAAACTGTGGCTCCCCAAGTCAGTGGAGACTCACTTGCACAAGTTTTTTGCCACAGCTGCAGCAATTCCAAGGGCTTTGAAAATCTAGCCTCATGTCTCTAGTTACTGGCCCATTGAACAGAGTACATTAATTCCATTATACAAAGCTGTTTGCCAGTTAAAATAATAAAAAAAAATTCCTGTTAAAATTACTTATCTCTGAACACATTAGGTGAGTAATACAGGGATCACGCTTAACATTAAAACAAACAGCTGACAGACAATAGTTTCAGCTGTTTGGGCAATCTTTTGCTAATGGTGCCATGCCACCGTGTTCTGCAGTATGTTGTTCTCTGGCACACAGCACAATAGGGCATGCTGCATATTGTAACTGTGGAGCAAACAGGATACAGAAATCATTTAATTATCTATCCATCTGACAGAAACCACTGGTATGCTTAACCAGATATGACACAGACTAATAGTGTATTAAGCAGAACAAAAAAAAACTATCCTTCTGTATCATTAAAAAAACGTCCTTCTGTATCTTGTGACATCAATCAATCAATCAAATCTTTATTTTACCAGGCAGAACACCATTGACTTAAACTCATTTTCGAGATGGACCTGGAAGAGGTTCACAAACAGCAACATGAAACATTGACAGATTTTCATTGGCAAACAGCATACGGATATATACAAAGAGTACAGGGCATGGAAGGTATCCATGTCAGCATATAAGTAGTACACTATGCACTATACAGACAGGTCAAATTAAAAGATAGTCGGAGTAATATGTAAGACAAATACACAGAATATACACAGTATATATGTAGGATCTACACTACATGTAGAAAAATAATATGAACAGGAAGAAGGTAAGAAGGCCAGATGAAGGGTGAGAACAACAAATTCATGGGGCAGTAAGCTACACCAGACAGACAAAGGCGAGTCTGATGTAGAAATCAGGGCAGGGGCTGGGTTTTTTTAGGTAAAGATAAAGGTACAATGGGGATTGGCAGGGACAGAAAATTAGGTCATTGGCGGAAGCAGTTGCATGTCTCTTTAAGAAACCGCAAAAACAAGTTTTTGAAGAGAGACAGGGACACCAGGATGTGAGCTGAAGTGTTTTTTGTGCATTTTTCCAAAGCCAGGGAGGGCGTGGCTTATTGCCGCTCCGCCAAAATGCCTTCTAGCTTTATGGATCAAGAGAAAAATATAAGAGAGGCTTCTTAAACGGTAGGTACCTGGATTGCAGACAGGCAGGCAGTCCTTAATGTATTGTGGCAGCTTATTAATAATGGTTCTATAAATCCAGAACACTGCATTCTTTTGTCTCCTAAGACTAAGTGAACTCCATCCTATGATAGTATAGCGTGTACAGTGATGTGTAGAATAGGGTGCATCAGAAACAAAACTAAACACCCAATGATATAGAGAGTTGAGTTTGGAAAGGGTCGTGCTTGAGCTATGCCCGTACAAATAACCAGTATAATCTAGGAGAGGCATGAGTATAGTTTGTACTAACCTTTTTTCCCCTCCTGTGTTAGAAAATGCCTGATTCTAAAAAAAATCCCAAGCCTCTGTTTCATTTTTTTTTAGATTTCTTCTATATGGACTTTGAATGATAGTTTAAAGTCTATCCAAACTCCCAGGTATTTAAAGGATTCCACATACTCTAGCGGCTCACCAAGCAGGGTGAAGATTTATGGGGCCGTTCCAGGGGTGCAGGGTTTGGATGCATTCACTGATGGAGTGAAAATCATAACCTTTGTTTTCTTAGCATTTAAGAGGAGCTTTTAGTGCAAAGGATTTTTCTGTAAATCATTAAATTCAATTTGGAGGTCATTGCATACGTTCTCCATGGTGGGCCTGACAACATATAACATGGTATCATCAGCAAATATGTGAATGTTTGCTGACTTGATTCTGGTGTTTAAGTTGTTTATATAACTAGCAAATAAAAGTTGACCAAGAATGGACCCTTGGGGTACACCTCTTGGAGGGGTCTTCATGGGGGAAAGGTCACCCTTACAGTGGTCAAAAGCAAGGTGTGATTCACCGTATCAAAGGCTTTGCTAAGGTCAAGAAACAGGGCACATACATAGTTTCTAGCATCCACAGCATTCAGCCAATCATTCGTAACCTTAGCCAGCACTGAGATAGTGCTATGATGGGGCCAGAAACCAGACTGGGAAGGGTTTAGCAGGTCAGAATCCTCTAGGTACTGCCTAAGCTGAGAATTAACCACCTTTCAAGCAGCTTATATAGAACAGGAAGTAGGGATATTGGACAGTAGTTGATCTGGTTTCCGAAAGAGGCATAGTACCGAGACTGCACTGGTTCGGATGCTCAATGATCTCCTGATGGCGAGAGACCAGAGAAAACGGTCCATTTTGGTACTTTTAGATCTGTCATCAGCTTTTGACACTGTTGACCATGGGGTTCTGCTTGAGCACCTGAGATCCATCTGTGGACTCTCTGGGTTGGTCTACAGATAGTTTACATCATACCTCACTGGAAGAACTCAAGAGGGTTGTGTCCGGATTTTTTCCTCTGATCCAATTCTGCTGTCATGTGAGGTTCCTCAGGGCTCAGTATTGGCCCCTATGTTGTTTGCTGTGCATATGCTTCCCTTTGGAGACATTGTAAGATGGTATGGGTTGAGGTTTCATTGCTATGCCGATGATATCCAGCTCTACCTGTCTTTTGCTCCCAACCAGGAAGGAGCAGTCTCGGTATTTAATAACTGCCTCGATGAAATCCAAGATTGGATGAAGTCCAGTTGGTTGAAGTTGAACCCTGGGAAGACGGAGGTGACGGTTCTGGATCCAGGCCGCCGGATAGGGGGGCTGGGGGCAAGCTGCTTCCTAGGATTGTTCCTGGGAGACGCTGAGCTTCAGGCCTCTGAACAGGTGCGAGACCTGGGAGTGTTGTTAGACGCGGGGCTGACACTTTGAGTGCAGGTGTCAGCCATCATAAAGTCATCTTTTTACCACCTAAGAAACATCTCCAGGATCAAGCACCTGGTTCTGTCCGTAGATCTGCCTACATTGATCCATGCCTTTATGACCTCACACTTAGATTGCTTTTCTTTGGGCTACCGGGGTTGATATCCACTGCTTGCAGCTGGTGCAGAACTCAGCTGCCCGGTTGTTGATGGGGATTTCAAGATCTTCCCATAAACTGCACTAGCTGCCGGTCCAGTGGTGGATCTCCTTCAAAGTCGGGTTACTGACATATAAAGCCCTACACAGACAGGGCCCTGACTACCTGAAAGAACTCCTGATTCCTTATCACCCTGAGCAATCACTTCGCTAGGCCTACGAGGGGTTGCTAGAGATTCTGAGGGTGACTTTAAAATCTGCGGGAGCCATGGCATTTATGTTCGTGGCCCCGACCCCCTGGAATTCTCTACCCCGTCGGATTAGAGAGTGCACGGCCATGGGGGGATTCAAACAGGCTCTAAAAACATTCCTGTGGAATAAGGCATACAGTAAAGATGCTGGCTGACATGTTTGTATTTATTGAATGTGATGATGTTTTTATATGTTTTAATTGTTCTGACTGTTATACGCCTTGGTTTTGAAAGGTGCACTATAAATAAAGAATGATTATTATTATTATCAGGTCACTAGTGTTGCCTTATTTAAAAAGCGGTATAATGTGGGCTGTTGTCCATATGGCAGGGAGGGTGCCCTGGGCAAGGAACATATTAGAAAGGTGAGTGATTGGGAGGGGGGACAAGACATAGTAGCCAAGTTTAAGGTAATACAGCTCAATAAGATCTGCACCTGTGCTCTTTCTGGTGTCTAATTAGAGCAGGAGGTCCTCTACCTGCTTCACAGTAACAGGGCCAAATGAGAAGGCTTTGCCCTGGGTGGATGAGGCTAAGTCAGGGCAAACAGGGCTCAGGCTGCAGAGCTGCGCTCGGAGGCTGTTGGCTGGTGAGGCGTCAAAGGCTAAGCCTGCTGTGGCCAAATGGGTGCTAAAGAGGGCAAGGATTTCCTGTTTGTCAGTGATGGAGGAACTGCCAGTTGAGATTTTTGGTGGGAACGGACTAGATGAGCTGTGACCTTGTAGTTCCTTTAAAGTTTTCAAGAATTTAGGTGTGCAATTAGATGAGGATTCAAGCTCAGAGAGGGCAATAAATAGATTTTGTGTCCCTAGTTAATCTGGTGCACCAGTTTCTAGCAGCTCTGAAGGCTGCCCAGTCAGCAGGCTGTTTGGACTTCCTTGCCCTTTTTCAGAGAGAGTTCCCATGTAGCAGCTCTGCTTTCAAGCTAGTAGTGAACCATGGGCATGTTTCTTCTTAGTGCGGGTTTTGGCTAGAGGTGCATATTTATTAATGGAACCAAGGACAATATTATGGAAGGCTTTGTAGGCTTCGGCTACTGAAGGGGCCAAACAGCAGTCCTGCCAGTTAGCGTGATGGAGGTCAGATAGGAAGGCATTAGGATCCATTCCATTTTGTTCTCTTAAGGGTATAGTTAGAAGGGGAGACAATCTTGGAGGACGTCCGCATGCAGGCTATAACACAGTGATCATTAAGATCACTGAAGAATATGCCAGAAAGAGAATATAGATGGGGTTTATTGACCAAAATGATGTCGAGCAAGGTGCTGCTGTTAGGGTTTTTTAAGTTGGGGCAGGTAGCTTCTATTATAAGTTGTGACAGTCCAAAATTGTTGCATAGCTCTTTTAGGGGTAAGGTTGAAGTGGAGAACAATCCATTTTAAGATCACCCATAATAATAACCTCAGAGGATAAGGAGCCTAGAACATTAGATAAGTGTAGCAGGGGAGATCACGTGATGCTGAGATCCGAGTAGCTGCTTCCCGGTTCCTCTCCCGTCTTCTAACGCCTTTTATGAGCCTTTTCGGCAATTTTTTTCTCCAGACCGCGTTACAGGAGAATACGTGAGGATCTAGTGAGCTACCTGAAACCAAAACTGCTGGAAATGGAGGCCAAAATGCAGCTAGCCATGCCGAAACATACCCCTCCAGTCACACCAGAGAAAGGAAGTAAAAGATCCTGAGCCCAATCCGGGGCCGGCACGAAGTCAACTACGGGAGCGGACTCTCCTAGTCCTAATCCCGAGGTGACTCCTCTCACCCTTGAAATATTTCTACAAGAATTGAAACCATTACAGGAATATTTTAAATCTGTGGTTAATGAGGTAAAACAGATCACCATAGCATTGGAAGACCTTTCTACCAGAATGGCGAACGGTGAATCTCGTATTGTTTCCTTGGAGACAAAAACAGAGCGCACCAGTGGCAAGGTTATGGATAATCACCAAAGACTCAAGAGATTAGAACAGAAAATCAAGGATCTAGAAGGGAGGAGCTGCAGAAATAATGTGGTCATAATTGGGCTCCTAGAGAAGGAGGAAGGGGCGAATGCGATCTTATTTATGCAGAAGTTAGTAGAGAAACTGGCTGGCCCTTCTCCGTTTGGCCCAGTTTATACCATTGAGTGAGTCCACAGAGCCCTTAGGCCGATGCCTGCAACGGGAGCTAATCCCTGTCCCATGATAGCAAGGTTTCTGAATTTCCAGGAAAAGCAATTTTTAATGGGCAAGATTAAAGAGGTACTATGGGAGGGGAAACAAATTCAGATCACCCAAGATCTTCCGGCCATGGTCAGGCAGGGCAGAGCTTCATTTCATCCACTAGTTTCAAAGCTTATTGTGGCAACAGTGACGTTTCATATGGGGTATCTTGCACGGTTGCAGGTGCTCATTTTGGGAGTCTGGTCGTCTTTTGAGGACTGTGATAGCGCCAAAACAGCCCTGCAGAAAGCCTTCACAGACCTGTTCCCGGGGGATGTGAGGGAGGAAACCCGTGGTGAAGCCGTCGGTTTCATGAGCTCATCTTTAGCAGGATGGAAATGATTCACATTCATCGGAGTACTGGTTCTCGGGGGACTTTCACTCATTTGGACTTGCAAAGTGACTGTGCAGGGATCTGATGGACTCACTGCTCCTGCCAATTGGTGTTTTTGAGATGGGAGCAGGTTGTGTTTCTCTCATGTCTTGCCTGGTGGAGCATTGTAAACCGGGTACAAGAATGGCTGAGTTATTGTTACTTGTATGTTCCTGATCTGTTCTGAAACTCAGTGTTGTTGTTGTTTCTATTGTCTCTACATATAGCCGGTGTTGCTTAACAACTTCAATGCAGGGCAGTGGTTGTAGCGGGATGGCAGACCCAGCAGCAAGTCTGTGTACACATTTAAAGGACACACGAGGGCACTAGAATCCCATTATTGCGTTCTCTGGTTCTCTGCACAGCGCTCAAATCGATATACACCGAATGTTGCTTTGTGCTGGCGGCAGAGCAGTAATTTACTTCTCTGGGGTTCTAGAGTTTTCCTTTTTCTTCCCATCTCTCTGCTGTTACATGGGTTTCACAATCACAATTGTGCTTTAACATTCCCGCCTCTCTCCCGTCTCCATTCTTGGGTCAATTGTACCTGGTTAATGGGATTTTTTTGTTACTATTTCCATTTTCTTTTTCCCTTTCTGGAAAGCCTGAGGTTTGGGCAGACACTTTGTGCCTAGATACAATAGGGAGGGCATTTAATAAATATTTTACATTTATTTTCCGGGTGCACCCGCTAACACTGCTATTGCAACCGAGATTGTTGGCACAGTGGATTTTGTGTCTACATAAGGGCAAGGAGGCGAGGAGGTGACTGGGATTGGAAAACTTTGGATTGCATGCACTGCGAAATCCAAGCAGTTAGTGGGGTTATAAGGAGTAAGGGCAAGGGTGGGTGGGTAAATCTTAAGTGTTTTCTTTCTATGTTGGGATGGAGGTCTGGGGAGGGAGGAGGGTTTATAATATTGAGCACAACTATCCAATCAAACTGAGCATATATTCGGAGGCTAGGACACGACGTAGTATTCAGTCTAGGTCTGGTTGACCTACCAGATAATTATGGCTAACCGAATCACAATAGCTACCTGGAATGTAAAAGGGATCCGGAAAAAAATTAAGCAGCATCAAGTCTTAAAGCACGTAAAGCTTTTGGGAATTGACATTGTGTGTATCCAAGAGTCACATTTGTTAGAAAATGAATCTCCACAGTTACGAAGGCAGCAATTCAGCCAGTATTTTTCTGCAGGGGGCTCTACTCAAAGTGCTGGGTGGTGATTCTCATACACAGAAGAATACCTTTCAAGCTGATCAGGGAGGCGAAAGACCCTTCAGGTAGATATTTATTGGTTCATGGATTGTTTTTCAACAAGGAGATCCTGTTGGGTACTATTTACGGCCCGAATCAGGGCACACCCAGTTTTTTTACTAAATTGATACAGGTCTTAATGCCCTTTATTTCGTTACCCATGATCATAGGGGGATTTCAATTTAGTTTATGATTCCTCGGTTGATAAAACGTGCCAGCAGAGAAAGGGCCTTTCACCAGCTCAACGGGCACTGAGGGAATTAATGGACCACATAGGTCTTTGCGACATCTGGAGGATGCTACATCCTCAGGAGACGACATATACCTACACTTCCCCTGTTCATCACTCCTCCTCCAGAAGAGATTACATCCTTCAATCTCAGGTGTTGCTACCAGGGGTACTCGAAGCTGAAATATTACCAGGTCCCCTATCTGACCATTCAATTGTTACATGCCAGTTCTCACTACTCTCATTACCCAGCAGAGGATCGAGGTGGAGATTAAATAACCAACTGCTTTCAGAATCTGATTCCATTAAACTTATTCAAGAGCATATCCAAAGATAATACGAAAATAACTTTGACCCCTCGGGGAGACCTGATATCCTATGGCTCGCCTTCAAAGCTTATATGAGGGGCATTTTAATTAGTATGGCCTCTCACAGGAAGAAGATGGCTACTTCAAAGCTGTCTTGATTGTTAGTAAAGATGAGGGAGTTAGAGAGAAATCTTTCCCCACAATCCCCATAGTCAGTAAGACAGGAATTAATCAAAGTAAGATCCGCATATAGCAATATTCTGAGGGAAAAAGCGCTATTCGCCATGTTAAAGACCTGAGCGGCCTATACTGACCAAGGGAAGAAGGCTGGGCACCTTCTAGCGCTTAGGATCAAACAAATGGAAGCATCCCGATACATAGCCTTGACTTCTTCTACCTTAGACAGCACCTCTAAAACGCATCCTGAAGATATTTTATAAGAATTTACCAGTTATTACAAAGAGCTATACAGCCCCATGCCATCTCCCCCTCAGGACCTGTTCATACATCAGTACTTGGACAGTATTAATTTGCCCCAGCTGTCTGAGATCCAGAGGAATCACTTACTAGTTCCCATCTACATGGAGGAAATTTCCAGGGTGATGGATAAGTTATCCATGAATAAATCCACTGGGGCTGATGGTTTCTCCTCGAATTTTTACAAAAAGTTTAAAACCCAGTTAATCCCGATGCTTCTCCCCTATTCCAACAGATCATAACCGGGCAGCCAGTCAATTCATCTCTATTTGAAGCCCTTACAGTTTTAATACCGAAACTGGAAAAAACTCCCGATAAGGTTGCTAATTACAGACCTATTTCCCTTATGAACACTGACATAAAAATGTTGTCCAAAGTGCTGGCATATCGCCTTAACACGGCAATCAATACGTTGGTAGGTCCCGAGCAGGCCGGTTTTATGCCGGGAAGGTTATCCTCGGATCATATGCGTAACCTGTCGCATGTCTTCTCAGTGGCTAGAGATGCACCTTATCCAGCTGTGTTGGTATCCTTGGACGCGGAGAAGGCGTTTTCGACAGGGTAGACTGGCATTACTTGTTTTTAGCCCTAGAGGCTTTAGTTTCCCTGCAGAATTCACTGAGTGGATTAAGGCTTTATACCGCTCTCCTTCTGCTCGAGTGACCTGTAATGGAGTGTTCTCAGAGGTATTCATGCTGCGGTCGGGAACTAGACAGGGGTGCCCCCTGTCGCCGCTGTTGTTCAGTATTTATTTGGAGCCATTAATTCTCAAACTGTTAGCATGTCCGGCAGTACAGGGGATCCCAATTCACCTGTTTGAAGTGAAGGTTCTAGCGTACTCAGATGATCTGCTCCTCCAGATTGCTAATCCCAGGGCGTCCATACCCTTTATGTTGCACCTTATTGAAGAATTTGTAGTATTTCCAATTATAAATTGTATATTAATAAAACTGTTGTTTTTCCCCTAAATCATAAAGTGTTTAAAGCGGATATACTATCCATGGGGTTAAGTTGGAAATATGAATCGCTGAGATATTTGGGTATTGGGCTGGCCAGGAGTACGGGTCTCATTATCAGGTTAAATCTTGACTCTATAGTTCTCACAATCTCCCAGGACCTCAACAGGTGTTCCTCCCTCCCTTTATCCCTGTGGGGCAGAATAAATCGAATCAAAATGAATGTTCTTCCCCGGATTTAATACCCTCTCTCAATGCTTAATATCTACCTTCCAATGTCATGGTTTAACAAAGTCCAATCTCTTTAAACCCCCACGGATAGCTTATTATAAATTGACTGCCCCCAAGGCAAAAGGGGGACTTCACCTCCCTCATATTCCCGCATATTTTTGGGCTAGTCATATCAATAAGTATTTAAAATGGCTCACATCCGATAATGTACTCGTAGCTCCTGCCTGGCTTAAGAAAGAACTTGCTTTAATCTGTACAAGTGGTTTAGATCCTTCAGGTCTATTATTTGCCAAACAGAGATCCCTCCCGTTAAGCGTCAGGAATCTCACTATTATATCTTCATTGAAGACTCATGCCCAAGTATGTAGGTACCTCAGATATGACCCAGGTAGAGACCTAAATCAACCGGTAATGGGGAATCCCCAATTTCAAACAGATGGCAAATGAATTCCTTCCAATTAGATACGTGGCTGACAGGATATACAAATCTCTAGTCTTATTACAAGCAACGGTGAGTGGCTCCCGCTAAATGACTTAATCGGCAGATTGGAAATTCCTAACAAATATAGATTCTGCATTCTGCAATTACAACATTCTGTAATGAAAGTTTTAGGTAAAGTGCCTAGCACGACAGAAAGCATTCCTTTTTGCCAAGAACTCTTAAAGTTTTGTGGCCACCCCGGAGCAGTCTCAGCAATTTATAATACCATTCATAATTGGAAATTTTCTGATTGCTCGGGACCTATGGACATATGGGCCTCTATGTTCCGGGAGTACAATATCGTGTGACATGAATTGTGGCATAACTGCCATAAGTTTGTGACCCAAGATATGCTTAGACTAACGCAATTGTTTATCCTGCATAATGCATATTATTCTCTCTCCCGTTTATTTAAATTGGGCCTTAAACCTGCTCCAACCTGTTCCAGATGTACATTGGAAGAGGGGACAATTCTTCATGTGTTCTGGTCCTGCCCCAAAGTATCACCCCTGTGGTCGTCTATTAAGCAGTCAATTGATCCTCTCCTGGGGCTCGGTGACCTGTTTAGCCCTGCAGAGTGCATTTTGGGTGATCTTACTGAGGTCAAAGTTCGGGCACGTAAATATCACATAACTCTTATAGCTATGTCAGTGAAAAAACTAATTTTAAAACACTGGACTGACCAGCAGATCACTTATAGTGGTTGGCTGTCCGAACTTTTGGAGAATCTCAGTACGGAAAGGGCCATTGCTTGCCTTTAAAATAGATTGGAGAAATTTAAGAAAATCTGGGATCCCTTATATACCCTTTATTCCTTACACCAGGGGTGACCCGGCTCTACGATTATCTTGTGCACTGTTTGCTTAGCTGATTGTAATGAGAACATTAAGGAGATTCTATGATGCATTTGTTGTGCTCAATAAGGTTAGGGTGGGGGGTGGGAATTAGGAGGTGAGGGTTTTTTGGGGGTGGACTTATGTCTTCATTTTTCTGATATATCAAGTTCATTCTCATGTATGTCTGCCATGGGTATGTAATAATAACATTTTCTTAATAAACTTTAAATAAAAAAAAAGATAAATGTAGCATCACAGAAGGAGGCCTGTAGCATCCAATGATGTAAATGGAGATTGTCGGGGATAGTTGCAACTTTAGAGTAGTACATTCAAATTCCACAGGTGCACAGGTGGAATCCACTACAGTGGCGGTGAATTTGTCCCGTACATAAATAGCTACACCCCCACCCTTGATAACCTGTCTGTCCTACAGACATTGTATGAGGAGGTGTTTATTTCATAGTCCAGGGTAGAAGGCCTCAACAAAGATTCTGTCACCACTACAGTGTCGGGGGTAGGCAGAGGTTGAACCAAGTCTGAATAGCATGAAATTTCTTTAGCAGACTACAGGCATTTATATGGACTAGGCTTAGCCCCCTTATCTGGGGTAGGGCAGAGGGAGCAGGGACAGGGAGGGGAGGACCAGGGTTAGGCTTGATGTTGCCTGTACAAACAGGTAGCAATAGGAGGAGAGGTTTTATGAATGCATTTAATGAGATCCTAAACAGACAGGATCTGGCCCTTCTGCGGGGGCTAGAATCAATGAAAGTAGGTGTTGGAAAGTATGTGGTACAGCGGCAAAAGGATGCATACCAAAGAGTCACAGTGGAAGGGGCATGTATAAGGGATAGGAAGAGAAAGGACCAGAATTGGCCACTGCAGCTGGTACAATACAAGGCAGTAGGGAAGCAACGCACATAGGTTACAGTAATAAGTGTTGAATCAGATAAGAGGGTGGATATAGGAAATAACAGACAGGCATTATATAACCAAGGACTGTAAGAGGTGGCTGAAGAAACAGGTTCAGAATGTGGGTCAAAAGTGAAGTGAAGCAAGCCTGATAAATAGTCCAACCAAAGGAGTAGATAGCTCATTGTAGACCCAAGACTGTGGCACAGTACGCACAAAAAAATCGAGGTGTGCAGAGTAAATGGTTTATGATCAGCACAGTGAAGCAAGGGGATATATTTGTTAGGGCAGGGAAGAAGTACAAGTAGTTAAAAGGACGTAGGAAAATAAGGGGATAGGATGGTACAGCAGACATAATAAACAGATTTAACTGCTGGCCCAGTGCCACTGAGGGTTGAGGTGCTGGACGCTTTACCTCACGCTATGACAGCAACCAGGGTTCAGGAACGAGCTCGGGTCATCAAGGCGCTGGCTGCGGAAGGGGAGGGAGGAGCAGGATTAAGCAAACTGACAGGCTGCTCTCCTCTCCTCTCCTGGGGGTGGTTGGGGTGGGCTGTGGCCCTACCATAGTCCTGCATCCACCGGGTGAAGGTCCAGTGGATTGCATAGGTGGGAGAGGGCCGCAGTGCGAGTGGGCGGAAGGGACTGAGCTGGCGCCCTAGTGTGTGTGCATGCCTCCACACGCATGCACAGCCATGTGCCGGGGCCTCGGGAGGGAAAGGGGTAAAACTAAAAAATGGCAAATAAAAATCTATATGGGGAAAAAAACAAGAAACAGATTTAACCCCTGAATTCCACTGAGGATTTCTAGTGACATAAGAAACCACAAGAGCATGGCCCAGCACTGTTTTCTTTTTGTATAATATAGTCAATCACAGCCTGAGTTTAAAACAGTCACAGATGAATACATTTGTTATTTGCTGTTAGAAGAACATTATCTAAGTCAAGCCATTATTGTTTACATCAGAAAAGAGGAAGAAGCCATATACTGTAATACAATTTGCCTAGTAGGAAAACACGTACTTAAGAGGTGTGTGACAAGAGCTATTTAGGTAATTAAGTTGTCAGGACAATCAGATAAGGTGAGAAAAATATATGAACATAGAACAGCCTCAGCGCAGAACAAAAACAAACATCATTCTGGGAAAAGTAGTTATCTGACCAGTACTATTACATCACTGGTGGAAAAGGGAAAAGAACTAGTTTCCAGCAGCATTTTTTCTGCAAATGTTCTTAAATTTCCTACTGTGCAGTGCTGTAGATCCCTGTACCTTCCATAGGCTTTGCACTATTGCTGCACACAGGTCACCTCCTACTGTACATGGCACGGTACATACCATCCCCTTTTATCATCTTTGGTTTTTCTCCATAATTTTTTTTTCTTGGAAACAATATAGTTTTTTAGTCCCCTTAAAGCAGCAATGCAATGAAAATGTTTTTCCAAAATGCTAGCTGCAGCTATGATAAAAATACTAGCAAACCAGTCAAATCCTAAGAAATTCTGGCACACGGTTGACTCTGTTTTGAAGATACCCCCGGGTCTTCCATTTCAAATGTATCCTGTGGCGGCTCTACTGTGTACGCTAAGGAAGGTATATGTGGAATGTTCAATTAAATTTTTTTCTGAGGCTCCTGCTTTGCTGTTGAAAAAGGCTGGTTTATCTTTCACCAGATTATCTTTTGATCCCCTAGCAGGGTTCCCTCCCTCAAGACCTAAATTCTACTTCACGTGTACTAAACCTACGTATTTAGAGTGCTACGTTCACTGAGAGAGAACTCTGCCAAGGGAATCAATACCTCAGACAATTTTTTACTGTAATGCACTGGTGACATTGTGGCTCCTCTTCTAAACCACATTTTCAATTTATCTCTTATCACCCAAACTCTTCCATCAGCATGGAAAGATTCTTTAGTTATCCCTATAAACAAAGGTGGTGACAAGACCTTATTAGATCCTCCCCCCCATCTCTTTACCCTCAATAATCTCTAATTTCTTAGAGAAAATAATCTCAGATTACTGAATATCTAACTAATTACCAGACTCTCTCTTCAATTTTCAGTTGGGCTTCAGAACAAATGATTCTACCCAAACAGCATTAATTGATTTCATGACTCTGTATTAAGGGCTCTGGATAAAGGGTGTTTGGTAGGTTCTGTTTTCATTGATTTATCCAAATCCTTTGATGTGATCTTCATTGCTGCTAACTCACCTTCTTACAGCTTCCCCACAAATGTTACTACTTGGTTCTCATCTTACTTACACGGGAGAACTCAATCTATTTCCTGGAATGGTTGTCTTTCTTCTCCTCTCTCTGTCTCCACTGGGGTCCCTCAAGGGTCTATCCTTGGTCCTATTTAATCTTTGTTGTAGATCCCCTTCCCTCTGTTGTAGACTACTGCTCAGTCAGACCTTATGCTGATGACATGGTCCTTTTTTGTACTCACAAAAATCCATCTCTTCTTTCCTCGACTCTCCAGGGTGACTTAGAAAAAACTGTGAACTAGCTTTCCAATAATTTACTACTCTTAAACAGTAAAAAGACTCAGTCTATGCTGTTTGGGTCTCAGTCCGCTTTGTCATTGGCAAATTTTTCCTTTTCAATCAGTCAAAATAGCAACCACTTGAGCTTTTAAGTGAACTAAAATATCATAGTCTCATTTTCGATGCCTCCTTGACCTTTAAACCTACAATGACATATTGTTTTAAAAGTCTGTCAATATCTGGGTCACCTAAAACATGCCAGACATTATCTGTTAAGCTCAGACCGTAAACATATTATTGCACAAGCCATTCTCCTGATTTTATGTAAGCCCCATTCTCATCGCAGGCTTACTATAGCACTCTCTCCCACCCGTGGCCAGTTTTCCATTTGGTCCCTTTTGGGCAGCTTGGGTCTGCCCCTGGTGGTCTTTCTTTGGCCCCTTCCCTGTTAAACTGGGGCTGTTGGGAAGGTTCGAGGAGAAGTTGGTGTGCTGGAGTTAGGGTCAGTGGGCCAGGAGATTTCAAGCATGTTTATGTGGCGAAGCAATGTGTATAGCCCATTGGGGGGGGAGTGTACAGGAGTATGCTACCATGGGGAGCAGGGCCCATATATGTGATGGCAGTGATGCACAGAAGATCTGAGAGAAGTCCATCATTCACCAGGACAGAGAGTGGGGATTCCAGGTGCCCAGTTGAAAGGTATGGCAGTGGTGGACAGAAGATCGGAGGGAAGGCCATCATTCACCGGGACAGAGAGTGGGGATTCCTGGTGCCCAGCTGAAAGGTATGGCAGTGGAGCAGTCACATCAGTGGCAGGACCCCTCAGTGGTGGCAGCACTGGGAAGGTTTTTCCCAGTGTGGCACACTGCTGAGGTTAGGCTGAGGGGGACTGCATGAGAACTCATTTTATTGGACCTGCCGTGCCCGTGTCTGGGTGAGGTTCTGTGTTAGGCCTGTTAAAATGCAGTGGCAAGAGTAACTGGAAGGAGGGAGACGTGTTGCATCTTCTTGATTTTCCCTGTATGCTATCCCTGGAGAAGAGGTTATGGAAAGGAACTGGTTGTTAGGCAAGGTTGGGCAGCCACGGTATGGTCAATGGGCCACACAGTCCCCCTGGGTTGTGCTATGGTGGTGGAGGGGGAGCAATTCACTCCCTCAATCTGTGTCTTAGGTCCTGGGTTATCCTTTTTGTTTTCTGGGCTTGTTTCTGGCTCATGAAGATATCAGCATGGAGCTTGTGCCTGGCTAGTGTATGGCTGTCTAACTGAACACAAATGATCTGATACCTTTTATTGGACCAACATGGATGTTACAGAAAAGAAGAAAGTGCTCTAGCTTTCGAACCAACCAGGTCGTCCTTCAGAAGCTTTGTGGCAGTTATTTCAAATATCCCATACTATTAACACCAGATTATATTGAAAAAACAGAAATAATTCTCATTGGTTTAACATATACATTTAAAACATAACACAAGATTACGTCAGTGAAGCTAATTAACACCAGTATGCCTTTAACTGAGGAGCCTCAGAGGGCCAAAGGTTATCAAGAATTCTACAGCCAGAGAGTTCTTGTCACATAAATTTTAAAATGTCTCAGTATGCCAAGAAAGCATTCTAGTGATAAAAAAAACCTTGGGGTGGCATTCTCTCTAACACATGTAAGATGAGCTTACAACCTACATTCCAATTGTCCTGGTGTATTAAAGAACAGATCATGAGAGACAAAATCCTGAAATTAGGTATAACTGCAAGTTGAAAACAAGCCTCAAATTAACATGCACATATATATGTGATGCATGGTAGTATCACATGTAAGTGTAAGTGCCAAATAAACAAATACTTATCAAGGACCCCCAACAAAATGAGACCATGAGCCTGATAAGTGCAGCTTTCAACACAGAGTCCGTGTATAATAAAAATGCACAGAATCAGTCTAAGAAATCTAAATGAAAACCCAAAGAAATTACACCTTTTATGAACCCGTAAGTTAAAGAGATACACATCTTAATATGAGCAGATTTAAAAATGTGACAGTGTGTAATCCAACCACTGACAACTAGTAGAAGGAAGTAAATGTACACTATATGTGAAAACTAAGTGTCCTAGCCACATAACAACTGCCCCATGCCACGCTTCCCCCACACATACGTGTGTACATACACCACACCACACACCCCCCACACACACACACACACAACAACACACAACAAATATAACAAACACAATCCACACACACCATACCACACCGCGCACAACAAACAATAATACTCAGTATATAATCTGGTGTTAATAGTATGGGATATTTGAAATAACTGCCACAAAGCTTCTGAAGAAGGACCTGGTTAGTTCGAAAGCTAGAGCACTTTGTTCTTTTCTGTAACATCCATGTTGGTCCAATAAAAGGTATCAAATCATTTGTTTCTGGATCTGTTCTTAAAAGGACCAATACGGCACCTACAAAATTTTTTTGGCTGTCTACTGTAACTAGCCCGATGCTATATACATCTCCTGTGTGTGCCTTCCAGCCTGTTAGAACCCTCCACTCGATGGAGCTGTGCACTTTAAATTATTGTATTATTTCTTTACAAACTAAAAAGCAAGTGATTAAATGTTTTTATTGTTCTTTTAATCGGAGTGTGCTGGCATTACTTCCTGTGAATTAATCATGTTTGCACCTCCTAAGTAGCACTCGGGCCTGGCCAGAAGTAAAGCTGCTTGAGTTTGGTTGCCCACTTTCGGTAAGAAAATCAGTGGGGCCATGCTGTTCAAAGGTCGGCAAGCAAGGTAAGGTATTTCCTAGTTAAGCTAGAGATGGAAACTCCTGGGAGACACTGATTTGTACCCCCTCTCCCCATATTTCACCATAAGAACTCCTAGACAGTGGGGGGGGGGCTCACATTTAGATTACGGCAACACTATCTCCACGCCTCTGCTTCACATCTTCTTCCATTAAACACTGTTTTTTATTTATTTGTACTGGGTAAGTTGCACTAGGCAAACATTTGCCTATTTTCAGGCACAACCTTGGAGAGTTCAAACAGTTTAGACCACTACAGCGCACACAATGTTAACAACTTAGAAAATGGGCTTTTTATTTCCTGGCATCTGATTGGCTGGCACCCTGGCTGGGAGGGTACATTACCTTTCAATAGATGCCCAGGAAATAAAAAAGTCTCAACCATCCTTCACCCACTCAAGTATCCCTGTGCCCACCTGTTTCCATCATTGTCAAGAAGCACACCAGTGAATTTGAAATCCCGCCATTTTTATCTCGCTTAGCGAGATACTGCCCAACATCACTCTGAGTTCAGTGTCATGTGCCACACAAACCCACACACCAACCTTAGCTGGGCTCACTTCCTTCATATTACACCACACAAAAGAAAAAGTAGCCGTACATTTTAAAACAAAAGCAAGCCATCATGCTGAAATCGGCATGTGGTGGTACTAACGTTTAAACTGCAGCTCTCGCCTCTCCATAACAAAATAACTACGCTTGTGACACAGTTAAGCACCATGAAAGACATAAAAGCGTGAAAAGCCTGCAAGATAAAAACCAGCAATTACTGTATACTGCTCATGATGACCACACAAACACACCTGTAACTCCCCACTTGGCTGTAAGTTCCAGATCTCAAACTGACCACAATCCCATATAATGATAACAGCTTCATTTCCTATTTAAAAAAAATGGGGGATTCAAACTGACAAACGCTGTTTCCAGCTCTGATAGCAGTTGCCTGGGTGATTTGGAGAGCAGGGAAACAACAACACAAAGCTGCCCAAACTCAAAAATTATTTTATTCAGGGAATTGGTGCTTTACTGCTTGTTGTGCCTCAAACTTACCGCGTTCCCAAGTCACTGGTCCCGATTGCGATTGCGACCACAACAGCTTCACTTCCGATTTTTAAAAAAAACAACAAAAAACATTTCAGGGCTAACTAATGGTGATTGCCTCGGTGATTGGGAGAGCAGCAATGATTTTTTCTCATTTGTCGGATTCGGTAAAGGGGCCGGTAGGGTTGAACTGGATAAGCCCAAGTGACCCCTCAGTGTCAGAAAACTAAACCGCAGCACCCTCTACTGGCAAGTACAACTTTAATGCTGTAGTAGAGGACTACTTCTAACAACCTTTATTTTCATACTTTTTGCCTTTATTAGAATAGTTTTGTATCGTTTATTTAAAATCATTAAAAATGTTACTTATGGCCCATTTTCTAAGTGCAATAATACCCTCCAGAGTGGGCAGTATGGGCAATACCGGACCTTCCAGGAGCTATAAGGCCCTCCACCTGTGGCGTCGGGTCTCACTACGCCCATGGGCGGTCCGGTATTGCCCAATACTGCCCACTTGTCGGGTATTATTGCTTACATAGAAGCAACATAATAACCATAGGGGTATATTTCAGTGCACAACAATAACATTTGCGATAGAATCTAAAGGGGTACAAATTATATACAGGACAGTGAATTTAGCAACAATGTGAGCAGAAAGTGAGAAGAAGAACAGTAAGATACCTGTCTAATAGAAAGGGAGCAGATCTAACGATTCCTTTTAAAATCTAAATGGGACAATGAGCACCACTGTACCCTGCTGCAGCAATTAAACTGGCTGTCTCCCTCCTCCAGACGCACTTTCCATTGGCTACCCCTTATTTACAGAATTGTGCACCACCAGACCCCTACTTATTTATTTTAAATGCTTATAGTTCCCATACATAAATGCAGTCTTAGAGATGTGCCTCATTGTGGTTATTCCTTACCTAAGTTTCAATCACATTTTGGGAAAGACTGCTTCTTATACACTGCTCCATTTCTGTGGAATAACCTCTCTCCTCAGCTCAGACTTTCACCTATCCTCAGTACTTTTAAACATGACTTAACAAGATGATTGTTGTAAGAACAATCCGTTTGCACTTGTGTCAGCTGATTTTGTGTATGTCAGCTTATGTTGTTATTGTTTCCATGACGACTTGGGATGTTCTGTAAATGAGATTTGTTTCTCATAGAACTTATTCTGTATCTTGTGTAAATTTTAAATAAATAAAATTAAAAAATAAAACCGCTTTTCTACGTACTGCGTATCCTGCACATCTTGAGTTTTTTTATTTGCTTGATCCCAAACCTTGCCAAGACTACAATGCTATTTTTAAGTCAAAGGTGGCAGCCATATTTTTTCTTGAGCAAACACTAACTTAAAACATTTACAAAATACTCAGATTTTGGTGGTACTAGAAACTTTTACTACCAGATAAAACTGGAGGATGACTGGAATCTTTTATAGTGAACAAAGTAGGTTCAAATAGTCTTGCCCAATTTTGTTGCACTGCTAGTGTAAATTACTATGCTGTTTTTCTCCCTGCACATTTCTTATTTGCTGTGTCTCCTGTCCATCATTGTTATTCCTCTGTGTGGTCCCCAAATGCTCGGGTGATCTTGGGGCCTTGCAAAAGCTTGCAGCCTTAAGCAAAAGCATAGAGATTTGTGGTAGGTACTGTTGCAGGATTTTGCTTCAATGAATTTCTGCAACAGGATGTTAGCTGCATTGAAAACAGAGACAATTTGAGCAGAATTCTGCTAAGCTGCCCTGCAAAATCTCTGGAATTGTTTTTTATATTAGAGAGAATCTAAATGTTTGCTTTTCTGCACATTAAGACAATACTAATAGCATTACAGATAAAAATTGAGTGACTTTACTAAATTGGTTGTGGAAGACTGTAAACTTTTAAATACCACTGATGACAACAAAATTCCAGGGCTGCCCAGCTAGCATGGTGGTAGTGCTACCACTTACCATCCAGACAACCTGGGTTCTCACCATGAGGCTGGGGTGTCTGGTGCTGACCGGGATGTCAAGGTGCTGTTCTGCTGTATGTCTTGGATGCCTCCTGCTCAGGGAGGGAGGGCACCACCTTATACTAAGCAACTGTCCCTGGAAGCCCAGAGGAGAGTGTGTCATGCAGGGAGAAATAAGAGGTCCTTCTTGAGTGACCTTACATTGACTTGTACCCATCAACCTGGGGATAAATGCGGAGACAGCATACATCCAGTTGGGACCAGCAGGGGAGTTCCAAAGGTAGAGTGGGGTTAATCTACCCTTCCAGCAGCCCTGATAGGCATTCTGCATGCCCTGGGGAGTGAGAAGGGAAGGCTTAGTGGTAAATAATAACCCAGCAGATCCAGGCAACTGAAGCTGCCCTGCCCCCACATGACAAAGTAGAGCCCTACTGACTCCTCCTGCACCTTGCCAGATACTCCTCCAGGATGTTGACTGTTTTTTGTTTTTTTTTTTTGGGGGGGGTTGACAGTTTTTCTCTCCAGCCACCGCTGTCTGGGGCACCTTCAGTCAACCTTACCTGATCTGATCTCCTCCTACCTGAAATCCTCCCAGCTGTGGTCCGGTCCTCCGCACACCCATGACATGCTGCATGGAGCAGCCCTCCAGAATCCATCCCCCCCCGGAGTGGGGTCGCCTTCTGCTCCTCACCACATTCATCCAGTGCTTCCACGGGAGAAGGTGAAGCTGGGTCCAGCCCCACAGTGAACAGGATCCGATACCGGAGGTGGGGGTAGGTGACATCTACTCCCCACACAGCAGATGTTTTCCTTGTTCTCGAGCTCCCCCTAGGTGCCCAGATGTGCAATGTTGGCCAGTGCTGCCGGGCATGCTCCCGCACCCAGCCCACGAATGACTGCCAAGGCTCCTCCCCTTGCGTCTTACATGATTCCTGGACTGCAGCACCTCCCAGCCACTGCTGGAAGCCGCTTGTGCTAGGGAGTCATCCACCCACCCTCGCCAGAAGAGGAGAGCAGTCCTCCGGATGCTCAATCCTCTCCTTCCCTGCCAACACCGACAACCCGAGCTCGCTCGCTCCCATACTGGGTCGCCAGCGTGGCGTGAGGTGTAGCGTCCAGCACCTCAACCCTCAGTGCCACCGGGCTGACTCAGGATGTTGACTGTTGAGTTAAGTTTCCTCTTGCCAGCCTGGGGAAACAAGATATCCAACCCACAGGGAACCAGCTGCAGGTCAGAGTCAGGATTCCAGACAGAATGTCAAGCAGAGGCTGTGGCAGTCTGCACATCAGAGAACCCCTACGACTGTCAGCAGGCCTTGAGGAGGTGGAAGGAATACCTGGCAGTAAAAGAGAAATGGGGCACAAAATAGAAAAAAAAATTCAAGAGGATAAGATATGCAGCAAATATGCTAAGAAATAGACATAATTTTCACGCAATGCAAAGCAAGAAAATTTCACTAACTGCATTCTGTGATAATGATGCATACATTTTTTTTTGAAGGGAACACTGTTTTAGCCACATTCCTGATTCCTCTGTTAAAGGTACATGGTGCTCATAAACACATAAAAACAGTATTCTGCTCACTATAAATTTAAAATCTTACTTTCCTGTTTTTTTTTTAATTTTTTTTTTCAGTTTAGTTACTCATAATAGAAACATAGGCAATGATGGCAGAAAAATGTCATTGGTCCCTCCAGTCTGCACATAACAAAATGCTAACAAACCCAGACCCTACTGTCCATATGGGGTTCTAACCCACACTATCCACCCTATGCTCCTCACTTTACTGCTACCACCCATATACCATATAGATATATACATTCTTTACAAAAAACTGTGTTAATGCACCAGTTAGGGTTCAGATTAAAAAAACAAAAGTAGGGAAATGTGGCATTAGGGTTCCAGCCCTAACTCCCCCAACCCCCAAGCAGAAACAGGAGAAAACCTTACAATTTTCACTGTCCTGACTCTCATACCTCTCAACCTTTTGTCCCACAAATGTGGAACATTGCCTCTCAAAATGTGGAACAAATGAGCAAAATGTGGAACACTTAATCAAATCTTTACCTAGGGAGCTCAGAGCACTATTAAAATGTTTGCATTTATGTTCAGAAAGTCTGTTATTACTTGAATAATATAATGTTTGCATCATTTACTATGGATTTTTTGCTTTAAAATGTTAATACTGAATGTGGGACAAGTCCTCACAATGTGGAACAGGGAGCTTTTCTGAAGTAAAATGAGGAACGTTCCTCGTAATGTGGTACAGTTGAGAGGTATGCTGACTCTTGGTAAATCAGGGGTGAGGTCTTCCTTGGGATTATCAACCCTAATGCTCACCCCATTGTGATACAGTCTTCAAATATACAGAACTCTTTCCCCACATGTTGCCAACAACCTGTCGTCCCTGCTAATGAAAACATATCACATCTCACCTTATTTGGTCATGGAATTAGGTAAGCATTAGGGCTGAGGACCCAAAGGAAGACCCCTACCCCTGATTCACCAACAAATGCTATATTGAATGTAAGAGTTTTCAAAGGTTTTTTTTAAATGGAAGCAAGATGGTTGCCATACGAAACATTTTTTTCTCACTAAACAAGAAGGAACTAGGTCAAAACCATGCAGACCCAAAGAGTTACAACAGGACTTCAAACAGCGAACGTACCAAGATTTCTGTAAAAACCTGTAATATTCAATACAGCATTCATTTAGGGAGGATTTTACCTAACAAATTAATTATTAAACGTCACAAAATCCTCCACTGTGGAGTTTTTAATTTATGTGGAGTATACCTGAGGACTTATAGCATGCTGTCCGCGCCTCAGACTCCACATAAATTATTTAAACTCAAGGGGGGTCAATTTGTGAAGGGCTTGCACAGAACTGGACAAGGCAAGTCCCACCAAATGGAATTCTGTGTTGAATGTTACTACCTTTTACTAGAATTCTGCAAAAATCACCATTTGCAGTCCCAGTGTAGCTGTTTTAGTCCACGCAGTGTTGACTGACTACCAAACAAGATTACCCCACCTGTAAAACAGAATCTTGGTTGCCAAATTCTTGTCTTGTATGAAACAGCTATCCAAAAGACCATACTGAGCATGCTCAGAGCCCACATTTCAAACCCTTATAACTCTGAACCAGATTAATATTTTCTCACCAAACCAAGGAAAGGCACCCTTATGTGGCAAGCCCTTTCTACCCTGCAAATTACAGAACAAAATTTCAAACTGTCTGAATGCTAGGTGATGACAAAAAAAACAAAAAACTAATTTTTTTTTTACTTTTTTCTCTCTCCAGATCTCAGAATCTGCACATCTGACCAGAACAAAACTTGGCAAACCAAGAGACCTTGCCCCTGAAACTGTGTATGCAAACTTTTGTGTAAAACTGTTGAACAGGGGTGAAGCCATTACAGTGCAAGATTTAGGGGTTTAACATTAAACAGTCTACTCAACCCTAACTATAGTGGTGCTACCGCACTTCTGTAGTATAATATATATATATATATATACTGTATATATACACACATACATATATATATAAATATGCATACACACGCATATATGATTGCCCAGCTACAACAACTCATTTATAGGGGGTCCTGCTTCAACCTAATTTCACAGTCTGGATGTACAAGGATGTCAAGTGTCTTGCAAGGTCACACTTAATCAGAAGCCATCCAGACACCCCATCTTGTGTTCTAACCACTACACCACAAAACTTCCTGTTTTAATAAAAAAGTTTCATAAAAAATTCTAGAGTTGAAATAATGAAACAACGAAATTACAACACCAGATTGTTTCGGCTTTCACACATAAGGAAATGGGCAACAGTGAACAATAACACCAAAACATAAATGAGTGGAAGGCTTAATAACTTTTCCTTTTGAAGACAAAAATGATGCAATACTTCACAGTAATGGGGAAAAAAAATCAGTAACACCCAACTGTACATAATAGGACAGTAATTCCCCTGGGGTGTTCTGATGACACTGACTTCTCTCTCATGGTTTGTCATGTTGCCAGAACTCACTCATGGCATTACAGCTTTATTATGTAAATAGGGTGTATTTTTTTCCTAATAAAACATCCTGACAATGTATAGCACACGTTGAACAAAAGGTCATAGAATTTTAATGCAAATCTTTGAAGTTCAGTTCACTGGAGGGCATTGAGGAAATCCACGGTACAGATTTCAAGCATCTGTGACTTTACAAGCACTGGTTCTTAATAAAAAAAAATTCCTGTGTTTTCAAATAATAAATTTCCAATTGACTCTGATGACGGTCCCTAGGAAAAAGTCTCTAGCTCTAAAGAAATCCTTTCTCATTGCTTACAATAAAAAAAAAATGGGGCGCTCTCTTACCTGAATGGGAGCTCCTCCATCCAGGTAATAATTTTTTACTGATACCTCTTTTGTAAAGGAAGGCATCAAAATGTTCCCCAAGGGCTGGCTGCTCAATCCCTTCCACTTCCTCATCTCCACTCCCCCCTCCCCCACACTCAGACACTCAGATGTTTTGTGAAATCTGTACAGGGAGAGCGCAGGGGCATGCTCTTTTCAGCTGTGTGGCGAGTCACTTTTAATGCTTTTTTCCATTATTTTAAATAGGGAGTCTGGTTAAAAGTGCTACATTACAGAATCAGAATCAGCCTACCCCAATAAATGTCATACCAAAAATTAGGTTTCCATAATACTTCATTTTAAAGTTATAAACTATTCTGTAACCCTGACTTCACTCCCTGTTCAAAATAAGCCAGTTTCAGTGAAAAAAAAACAAAACCCAACCTCATAGGATCTGTTTCTCCAACGTTTAAGAAACTGCTGCAGTAGTTAATCACTAAAACAAAACTGGCATAGGGCTGGCTGCAGTGGTTGCGTTTCCAGACTGTTCAGATGCATGATACTGTATTTTAGAATGCATCAGGAGGTAGTTTTCTAATACAGGGCTGAACCAAGGAATACAGTATCAAGGTGGTGCACAATTCTAAAATGTTGGGGGGGACATGCAATTTTGGAAGGTGGCAGGGATGCACCATCTCGAAATGTGGTGGGACACTCAATCTCAGACTGTGACAGGGACACACATCGAGGAATTTGGCAGGGACTGGCGATTTCAGAATATCGTAGGAATGCACACTGTCAGAATGTTACAGGACAGCTCCATTTTATTCTCAAATTGTTTGTCCCTACCATATTCCAGAACTGTACACACCCACCACATTTAAAAATTGTGCACCATATCCTCACTACATTCTGACATTGGGTGTCCCAGCCACTTTCTAAAATTATGCATCCCGCCATATTCCGAAAACTGCACATCCCCCCACATTCTGTACATTCCATAGTCGTGTTTCAATGCCACATTCTGAAATTGCATCACCACCACTTTCCAAAATTGTGTCACCGCTACATTCCGAAACTGTGCATCACCACCACATTCCGAAATTGTGTGTCATAGCTGCATAACTGCCACATTCCGAAATTGTGCATCATCGTCACATTCCAAAACTGTCTGTCCACATCTCAAAATTGTGAGTCGCTGCCAGATTCCAAAATTGCTCATCCCCACCACATTCTGACATTGCGTTTCAATGCCACATTCTGAAATTGTGCATCATTCCTGCATCACTGCCACAATCTGAAACTGTGCGTCATCACTACATTTGGAAACTGTCCGTCATCGTCAAATTCCTACATTGTGCATCACTACCACATTCAGAAATTGTGTGTCACTGCCACATTTGGAAATTGTATGCCACCTCCACATTCCGAAATTATGTGTCACTGCCACATTCTGAAATTGTGTGTGTCTGCAACAATCCAAGACTGTGTGTCACCACTACATTCGGAAATTGTGCACCACATTCCAAAACTGTGGTGCCACTACTGCATTCTGAAATAATGTATCACTGACAGATCCCAAAATTGTGCATCAACACCACATTCCAACATTGTCTGTCACTGCCTTATTCCAGTTTCCAAAACCGTTTATCACTGCCACATTCCGAAACTGTACGTCACTACCACATTCAGAAACTATGCATCACATTCCAAACTTGTGCACCACCGCTGCATTCTAAAACAGTGTGTCACTGACAGATACTGAAATTGTGCATCACCACCACATTCTGAAATTGTGCATCACCACCACATTCTGAAATTGTGCATCACACCTCCACATTCTGAAATTGTGCATCACCACCAAATTCCAAAATCGTGTATCACTGCCTTATTCCAATTTCCAAAATTGTGCCTCACCCCCACATTCTGAAACTGTGTGTCACCAGCACCTTCCAAAATTGTGCATCACTGCCACATTCCAAAATTGTGCATCACCATCACATTCTGAAATTGTATGTTCCTGCCATATTCTGACACTGTGTACCATTCCGCATTCTAAAACTGCCTGTCATTGTCACAGTCTCAAAATGTGCATCCCCATCATATTCCAAAATTGTACATCCCCATCACATTCTGAAAATAAGTGACTGACATATTCTGAAACTGCATGCCCAAGTCACATTCTAAAATTACGCACCTCTGCCTCCTTCTGAAACTGCATGTGACTACTACATTCTGAAACTGCACCAGTGCCACATTCTGTGATTCTGTGTCCACGCCACTTTAGAAACTACATGTTGCCACCATAATCTGAAATGAAGCATCCCAACCACATTTTGAAACTGTGCATCACCACTACATGCCAAATATATTCTAATGACACATTACAAAATGTCATATCCCAGCCACCTTCTACAACAACGTGTCTTTCACATTTCACAACTGTGTATCTCTGCCACATTCTAAAAATATATGATACCGTCACATTATAAATTTTAGTGTCCTGCCACATTCCAAAATTGTGTGTACCAGTTGCGTTCTCAGATTGTGTCATTGCTGCATTCCACAATGACAACCTGGTGGCATTTTGAAATTGAAATCTCATCCCTGCAATATTATAAAAAGTGCATAGAACTTTGTCATTCTAAAACAGGGGTGCACAACATGCGGTCCAGGGGCCTCAAATGGCACCCACAGCAGCTGTCTGTTGCCCCCGAGGACCTAGCAGCTTCCACTTGCAGTTTTTTTTTGTTTCTGTAACATGCTGGTAAACAAATAAATAAATAAACACATACATGTATGTTTTGATTTGTTTTATGTGCACATTTAATAATGTCTTGCTGGATATTTGTCACCTTGAGCCATTTTGCAGTGGCCCTTGGCCTTCGGCCTTGACTCAAGTCTTCAGTCTGGCCCTCCACAAAAAAAAGTTGTGCACCACTGTTCTAAAGCCTTGTCTGCTTCTGCATTCCAACCCCTATCATGTTCTGAAGTACTGTACCTTACATTTACACATTCTTTAGAAATGCATATTCTGACCCACCCAGTGTCAGCTTTCATATTTCAGACGTTTACATCTGCCGATTTATGTAACGTGTGAGAAACAGGTCCTGTAAGGCAGCTTGCAGAGAGGATTAGGCTGCAAGTTCTGGTTATGAATGCCAGCAGCAGCAGCTCTTCGCTGAACCTGGCTTTTTTGAACAGGCCATGAATTTAGGATTACAAAATGACTTGTAACTCTTAAACAATGTAACTTAGAGAACTAATGTTTGTCATGAAGCTGATTGTGGACATGCAGATACAAATTCTAAATTTACTGATGCCAGAAATTTTGGCTGGACTCCCTTTTTAAATCGGGTATTGATACAAACTGAAGCCAGGGTTCCACTAACAAAGGCCTTGTTAGTTGAAATCTGGCTTCGATCAGTACCAAACCCCTGATTTAAAACCAAGAAATAGGCATTGAAAATGACACTCCATACAAGCCAGAGATCAGGAAGTGGAAGGGATAGAGTGGCCAGAACTGTGGGGCAAATTATGATCCCTTACCTTCCAAAAAGGGTCTCAGTAAAAGATTTGTTACGTGGATGGTGGGAGCTCCTTGTTTTTTTGTCTTGTAAGCAGTGTTGGGTAAGTTACTTTTTCTATTACTTTCTATTATGTTTGGAAACTTGTTCCAGAAAGCTCTGTGCAGTCACTAGCAAGGATGGAAAAGTACTGGAAAAAGTAATACACACCTTACAGTTACAATTGTTCATGTCTTTTTATACAAAAGAAATACATAACTGTAACTGATTACATTTATTTGAAAGCAACAAGTAACTAACCTATTACTTTCAAAAAATGTAATCTGTTACAGTTATTTATTATGTTTGTATTGTTTTTGTACAAAAAGAAATAAATAACTATAATTGTAAGGCGTACTACTTTTTTTAGTACTTCTCCATTCTTGCTAGTGACTGCACAGAGCTTCCTGGAACAAGTTTCCAAATATAATAGAAAGTAATAGAAAAAGTAACTTACCCAACACTGCTTGCAAGGATCAAGAAAGGTCAAGAAAAGTTCTCTTTAAGTATCTAGGTGTTCTACTTGAGCCCTCTGCCAACCTTTTCTGAACATTTCCCAGCTCTGTGCAAAAACATTAACCAAAAACTAGGGGATGCTCACAGACTGAAACACTTGATGATTTTTGACACGCAAATGGGCATTGCTAAGTGCACTTTGCTCCCCCTGTTAGACTATGGATCCTCTACTTATGCCCAGGCTGTCGCTAAGTAAATGACTAAACTAAGTACAGTGTTCAACCGCCTCTGCTGGTTTGTCTTTCTGGCTCTCTACCAAACCCACCACTGCAATATAGAGTGTGACCTCGGATGGCTTTCCCACAAGGCACACAGAGACCATATTTTGTGCTGCCAGACTGATAAATCTATAAGTAAATCTGACTTTGCTCCCATATCAACATTCTTTAAGCAAAAAAAACCTGTCCACACACCTTACGCTCTGTAGACATTGTGCTTCTTGCTGTGCCATGTGTCAGTACCAGCATGGGCTGAAATGCCTTTTCCATTGCTGCCCCCTGATTCTGGAACTCCCTCTCCAGAAGCCTAGGATCTGCCCTCTCTCCCATTCCCGCTTCAAAACTTATCCTACTAATTACTTGTTGGCCAGCTCCATCTGCAGATGTTCTACATGATAAACTGTTACTGTCCTCTTTAGATGCTTAGATGTACAAATGCTTATGTATGCAAATTATGCCTAAGTATATTTATATAAAATCTGTAAGAACTTGCCAATTTGTTGCCTATGTAATTTTACCCTCTGGTACACCAGTGCTCGAATTGTTCCAATATCCTATACACAGTCCTACTCCAAGTGCTGTACCACTTTCTATGTTTTTATACTGCCCCTCTGGGTCAGGGTCAGGCCTTAAAATGGTCCACTGGACCAGCACACCTACCAGATCAAAAAATAAATACCAATTGTTGCTGTTAACATCTGTACTGTAAGTATCTGAACAATTCTTCACAGCATTTCCAAGTATTTTTCCTGAATCAAAGCACTTCAGTTTACCACTGACGCAGCTTAACTACGCATGATATATTTTTCAGTAATATTTTTTAAAATAATTCTTATATGTTTCCACAGGTCACAGATATGGACAGAAATCTGCTCATAACCAGAAAGTTGGGGAACTGTTCCTTAAATCTGAAAAGTTCACTTCCCATGGGATGCCATGATTTATCTGAGTAAAGTCTATTATTTCTCTAGTTTGCCACCACATCCCATGCCAGTGATCTAGGTCTGCACCCAGAGCCTGTGATGTTGACAGCTAACTGACCAAAGAACATGTGCCAGGGAAAAGGAGTGGCTCTTTCTGACATCCAGCCGCCAGCTGGTGGCACGGGGGAGAGGAGCCGGGCGGAGACAATACATAGTCCAAGGGGAGTGCCTCATATTGTCAATACCTGTTTTGCTGACACATCTATGCCATGCACCTGGGTAGAGGGAACCCTGGGGAGAGCTACAGGCTGGGGGGGAGGAGCTGACTGTCACCAAAGAGGAAAGGGGCCAAGGAGCTATCATCTCTGATGACCTTAAGGTATCAAAGCAGTGCACAAAGGCGGCAGGGAGGGCCAGTGGCATGCTGGGGTGCATAGGCAGAGGTATCACTAGCAGGACGCGGGAGGTGGTGATGCCATTGTATAAAACATTGGTAGGGCCTCACCTGGAGTACTGTGTGCAGTTCTGGAGACCACACCTGTGCAAGGACATAGATAAGGTGGAGACTATCCAGAGAAGGGCAACAAAGGTCGTGCAGGGCATGCACCACAAAACATATGAGGAGAGACTAAGGGACCTCAATATGTATTCACTGGAGGAGAGGAGACAGCAGGGGGACATGATTGAAACTTTCAAGTACCTCAAGGGCATAAACAAGGTGCAGGCGGGGAGCTTTGCCAATGTAGAAAAAGTACTAGAACAAGGGGGCACAATATGAAATTGGAAGGGGGCAGATTAAGAGGTAATGTGAGGAAGTTTTTCTACACAGAAAGGGTAGTCGACACATGGAATAGTCTGCCACAAGAGGTAGTGGGGACAAGCACAGTGGAGGGGTTTAAGCATGCTTGGGATGGGCACAAGGGAAGCCTGAGAGGGGAGGGAGGGAGTGATGACAAGCCATTGATCACATAGGTCAGTGGCCACATACAATGTATAGGGCCTATGGGCAGACTGGATGGGCCTAGCGGTCCTTATCTGCCAACAATTTCTATGTTTCTATGCATCCTAGAGTAAGGTCGGCAGGGGGGTTATGGAGGAGAATGGTGCCTTCAGCCCTTGATGTCCACACTGAGCCATGTTCTGATGCATCTCACACAGCACGTCTCCTAAGCGAGTTATAACAGGCAGTATTGGACTGGCCCACCTGAATACCTTGAAATTTTCAAGTGGGCCCCCTCAAATGGGCTCCTCCCTGCATTCCAATTACTATAAGGGTATCTTAGAAGTGGGAAGGTGGGGTGAAAAGCCGTTTGCCAGTTAGGGTCAGAGACCCCAAACTAGTGTAAGACTTTCGGGCAGACTGGATGGGCCTGACGGTCCTTATCTGACGACAATTTCTATGTTTCCAAGTAAAAATCTTTTTATATATATCAAATATTTCTAACTACACTTTAAGTACATGCAAAATGTAAAAAAAAAAAAAAAAAAGAATCTAAGTATCATACTGAAGTGTACTGCTGATATGAGTTTGTTAGTCCTGGGCCCTCTTTCTTAGTTTTCCAGATGGCCCCTGTACCAGCTTTCCCAGTTGGCATCCTACACCCCAGTTGGACACTGATAACAGAGATCCAGTTCAGTGGAGAAAACTAGCAGGGAACGCTGGACAGATGATGTCAGCCTCCCAACCCCATTCAAAAAGGCCCAGCAGACTCTGCTTCCTTTTTGCTGGCTTAGGACACTCAGCAGCTTTAATCTCTCAGGCGATCCAGGGCTCTCAAAACAAATAAATGGGGTCATGGATCAAAATTCTATGGCCCTGTCCACACTACGCCTCTGTAACGTTACAGAGGGTGTAAAATGTTACCGTAACAGGTCGCGTTTACACCTGTAAGCGTTACAGGAGGCGTTATCGTAACATTGTTGAAACCACATATGAAGTGGTTTCAACTAGCGATTATAACAATCCCACCCTAATGCGTTACCAGCCAAAAGTGTGGACTGCCGACGCGGTCCCTGCAGGCGCCAGGGCAACCTGCGAGCTGCATTATGGGATCAGGCGCTATAGCAGTCGCCGGATCGCTATGCTGGACCCGGCGGTGCCGTCCCGTATCGGACACCGCCGAGGTGTGGATGCACTGCATCGCTCCGCGGCCATAACGGATTGCATCCATTACCAGCTACAAGCGGTGTAGTGTGGACAGGGCCTATAAGTCCATCAAAATTCCTTTAGCACATCTCACTACAGTGTGGGCTGGTGTTAGGCAGCAGCTTTACGTGTCCTGAAGTGGCAGCAGTGTGTCTCGTGGATGCAGCATACTGATGAATGTTGAATCCCGACAGGCTGCCCGTGTGTAAAGGATGTGAGGCCATGTGGCTCCTCTCACCTACCCACCCCAGTCAAGTCTATAAAATCAAGCCAGTCCCTGGGATCCACAGAGGACAAGCCATGGCTCACTAGATGAGGGCTTGGGCAGATGGAATGAGCTCCCAGAACTAGCTTGCCAGACAAACAAGAGAAAAGTAGAAAATGTGAAAAAAGAAAAGAAATTCTGCATTTAGTACTCCTGACATTCTGGTGTAAACTGCCACCACTGAAATTTAAGCGGTAAGATCAAGTTCCTGACACTAAGAGAACTGTCATGTATATTTCAGCTCAGAAACAGCAAGATTGTCTAGTGGTGCTGATTAATTCTGTGGTAACTGCCCCTAACAAATCAGAATTATAAAGTGTGATTTTTTCTCTCGCAGATGAGGACCCTTGCATTCTGCCTTTCTATCTGTGATTTTGTTCTGTGATTATGCTTCTGCATTCTATGCAGGCCAAAATTTGATGGCTCATTTTGTATTGGTCTTAGTAAGACTTTCCATTCAGCTCCTGACATTCTGTCACTTGGTTACACAAAGTCTTGCCCTATTTACTGATCATCTGTAGAATGGGTTGCCAAGACAACAAAATAAGATTTGGCTGGTCTCAACAAGGTTCGTCTTGTTTCTTATGTTGTCTTGTTTGTCACTCTTGGTGGAGTTGAATAAGAAGTTTAATAAGTCACTGTTTTGTAAGAGCAAAACATATGTTCTTACACTTGTGTAGAAGGCCTTACTGTCTCATTAATCTAATTTTCAGTTTTATCTATTTGAGGACAACGTACATACTCGGTTTTACTGTCATTTTATACAGTCTACATGGTGGAGGTCTTAGACAAAGTAGTACTTCTTCACATCATATACAGGGGTTCAACTCCCCCCATACCAAAAAATTATAGCCCCCCCACACACATCAGCAGCAGTATTCTGTCAATTCCATTTCATTGATTGTAGAGCGTTTTGAGATATAGTCAAGTGAGTAGACAGTCTGTAGTCTGAAGACCACGGTCTTTATTTCGATATAAAAAGTTCAACCAAATCTCTCTTAACTGAGCCATGAACTCCAATCCCCCCCATGGAAGTACTATGCTTAGGCTGTCAGTTTTCCAAATCCTTTTGACTCCCCATAATGTGTCAGCAGCATTCCCTCCTCTCCATCTCCTGGACTGCAGCGTATTCTGGGATGCAGAGTGGGTCCCAGTCAGCAGCAAACACAAACACACACACACACACAATGGCTCATTTTAACAGGCAGACGGCTGGTTGACTCAGCTAATTTCCTTAGCTGCAGCTGCTGTGAAGGTCATTCAAGGTAACTCATTCACACCTTCCAAAATATTCCTACTTACCTAGCACAGCCAGGCATGGCTAAAACACAAGCCGAATCTAAAGTTTGTAATACAACTTATGCCAGAAAAAAAGTATTGGGCTAAGGCTACTGGATATCATACTGGCCAACCTCGTGAAGAATGTCCGGGACAGATGCTTGGTCATGCTTAATAGACATATCCTTTATATTTCATGCTTCTTGTGGGTAATCAATATCAGTTCCAGTCCTCAGTAATATTTAATTTTACCCACTGCCTTGTTTAGTTTTATTTCAACGTTTATTACACATAAACACAAAAACATTGAATTTCACGGCAGATAAGGACCGCTTGCCCACCCAGTCTGCCCATGTTTCTGTACGCACGGTACTGCCGCAGACCCTAATCGATCTCCTGCTCTCCCCCCCCTTCCTTTCCACTAAGACAGCCTTACACCTATCCCTTACATTCCTGAACCCCACCACTGTCTTCACCCCCACCACCTCTGCTGGAAGGCTGTTCCAGGAATCCACTACTCTTTCTGTGAAAAAGAACTTCCTCGCATCTCTCCTGAATCTACCCCCCCACCAGCTTCATGGCATGTCCCCTTATTCTTGAGCTCATTTTATTTCTGAAAGTTACTTCCCTCCTGTACCTTATTTACCCCCATGAGGTAGTTAAGGGTCTCTACCATATCCCCCCCATCCTCTCTTTCAGGATGTACACTGAGATCTTTCAGTCTCTCCCCGTAAGGCTTTTGGTTTATTAATTTCTGTAATGTCTAGTAAGGAAAGGGAGGATGAGCATTATTTTTATTATCTAAACTAATTAAGTAAAAAAAAAAAGTACTTATCAGGTTGTATCATCCCCTTGGGAGCTGCTTGTCATGCAAACTGTAACTGGGGATGGGGTTGGTTGTATGACCCAACAGGGAGGATAATGTCAAGGGTCACCTACGTACTACCTGGCTTGTTGTGGATGCTGAAAGGGAGGGGGTCAGCTAATCGGGCAGCTTAACGTTAACAGATGTTTGCAGGAGTGCAATTGGCTGCTGGGGGGGGGGGGACTGGTGAAACCTGGTCTTTTCTGTTCCGCTGCTGCAATACGAATGTATGTATTTGGGGTGCTAGACATTGTGTGGAGACTGCCATCCATTCAATAAAGTGAGACTGACAACAGTTAACTACACTACTTACAGTACCTGTCATCTCAGTCTCCTCTGCACACCGGCAAAGGCTGCCAGTGCTGACCTGGCTGTTTAAGTATGAGTTCGATTTTGAGGCCAGTGCCACTGCAAAGACAAGGACTGTGACAGTCAAACTGAGTGAGAGTTGTTAAAGACATGATAAAGAGTGATAATGATGCGGGGGGTGCTGAACACACGAAGCTGCCAACAGAAAAAGGCCATTTGGTATACCGAGTCTGCTCGATTTTGCAGCTAGTACCAATACTCTTCAGCTGCCCCAACACAGCTAGTTGTCAGCCAGCTGCCTGCCTCAGCTAGTGTGCAACACTACGTTAAAGCTGCCTGCCCTGGTCTGCGTCCCCCCCCCCCCCACCCCACCATGGGCCCAACCTGAACAACCTCTGTGCAGGTAATAAAAAAGATTTATATTATTCTGTCATCCCTGGGAGGCCACTGCTTGCTCTAGACATAGTGGGTGGTGGCTCTCTAACTTGAAGCCCAGCTGCAGGCTTGAACAAACAGTCTCCAAGTTACACAGCCATTGCACACTGAAGCCAGAGCACGCATTTTCCCAACAGAAATAACAAAATTACATTAGCTCAAGTGAGGTACAGTTGGGGTGGGGGGCTCTGCTCACTCACTGTCAGCTTCACATGCCTGCTCATGTGTTTGCAGCTGAGTTTGTGGCTAAGCCTCCTTCCTGCCAGGACACTGGAAAAACACAGTGAAAGCCATGCGCAGAAACAATGGGTCCAGTAAAGATGCCTGCAATCTGTGGAGAAGACAAGAGGCCTGACAGGGGCAAGGAGACAGAGAGCCACTCCAAGTGGCAGAGAGACTAGATAAAGCAAAAATATCACCACCACGTTCTCCAGAGGCTAGCTGCTTGCACATCTGACCCTCATGCACTGCTGGCCACAGACCCAATGCTGTGGATCTACTGTACTACAGACAGCAATTACAAGAAACGACAAGCAACCTCATTCACTCATTTTGTGTAATTAAAATCATTTACATCCCAGCCCCACATGCATTCCTATGGCACAGCAGAACAACACGTCCTTTGATCACAATAGGAACTGATCTGCTATGCAGACCAGCCCTAACTAGAAATCCAAGATTAAGAGACAGCTGTCCTTCAAAAGATTTGTTTTTTGTGTATATGAATGTTATTAATGTTTCTCCAAGTTCCCACAAGGCACAGTTCTGCCACTATTTACGGCAACAGCTTGTGCCATTTTTCAGATTTTCATCGTAGTAGTGATGTTCAAAATGATTTGACCATCACTACCATTCGAGCCACTTTTGGGGTATCTGTGGCACAGGTTTTACACAAATAGATGTAAAGAGGACAAAAATGCTACAAAATACTTTGGGGGAATTCATGGGCTTGTATAAGCTGCAAGTTGAACTTTGGAACCTGGAGCTTGCAGAGTTTTATGATGTTGGGAAAAGGCTCTTCAGCTTCACCAATTAAGCAACAGCCCATTTGATGGAGGGCTCTATCTCCAGAAGATGCCATCTGTTACAGGGTTAGTCATTTGAGGTTGTTAAGGCATGCATGTCATAGATCCAGCAATGTAAAGTAACTGCTACTATTAGGAAAAGGACTACTACAAAGTATTTTTCATATATTTGGTGGGGGGAGGAAAGTAGACTTGTTGGACAGTGCCATGCCAGAAAAGGTTCTTGAGTAAGGGACCTGTTCAGCCCTGAAAGGTTGTGTGACATAATATTTATGTAACATCTATGCTGGTCCAGCAAAAGATATCAAACAATCCAACCAGTTAACATTTTTTTTTGTTACTATCAGTAGCGAGTGGCTAATCTTTGAACATTATAAAACTGAAATAGCATAATGCCCAAATCATTCCAGAGGGTATGCAGTACCCATGCCCAGTGGAAAATAAACCAGACTGAATTGATTTCCGATTACCACGGGAATTACAAGGGTATTCACGAGTGAAAAAGGGGGTGGGTATCCCTATAAATTAGTTTTTGCTTGCATAGCATTATTTCATTAAGTGTGTGTGTGTGGGGTAGACCTGACAGACATATATCTCAAATTACTGTGCATGCTACTTTGATCAGCTCGGGCTAAAACTGTTCTAACAGAACAGGAACTCAAGAAACTGTGGATGCAGTATGAACTTCTCAAGGGTGAGGACTTCAAAGATATTGGGAGAAGCCACTTAATCTGATATTGCATGGCAAATTCACTGCTTGTTGTTTCCATGCACTGATGGTTATGAACTGCACAAGCGGTATAAACCTTCCAGTGCACTATTTTATGTACTTTCCCTTGAGCTGTACCTGTCCAGTGCAGATTTCAAGAGATCTTTACCGCACCAGTATCACCTTTTGTTAATTACAAATTACTTTTACTACCAAAATTAGATTTTGCATGTGAATGTTAGAAGTTTAGGAAGCAAGATTCCGGACCTAGAGGCCGACCTGAATACTGTGGCCATTACTGAGTCATGGTGCACTGAAAAACATGACTGGGACATGGTCATAACACACTATAATCTGTTCGGTGTGGGGGGGGGAACAGGGTTGGAAGTGTTAAACAGGGTTAAGATCACCCTCAACAAAGCCTAACACCTTGTGTCAGGCGATCACAGGTGCACCCATACCTGTGACCTCTATCACCAAGTTGGCTAGTTAAATTTTAGGGGCTGACTTATGTACCACACCTGCTTGTTGGCCAAAATGATTACCTACAGTCAGTATCCTCCTTCATCCTTGAAACTCCTTACCCCTGCTCCCACCCTCAGAGACGCATGAAGCACCATGAAAGGCTCTCTCTTCTTGTCCCTTTCTGCAAAACTGCTCTTGGACAGCGTGCTTTTATGTACAGGGCTCCTGTCTGGTTGAATGGTCTACCACCTGATGTTCTATCCACTGCAAAGTTTGGCCCTTTTAAAGTTAAACTACAGCAGCACCTCCTCTCACTAAACTGGTGTGACTGTTCCTAGCCCTCCCATCCCACCTTCTTACCCCTCAGTGCCTTCCTGACATTTCCCTCTTCTTCTCTTGCCCTTCTCCTCTCTTCCCTCCCTTCCCCATATATCTTCCTGATCTCTCTTTCAGTTATTTTCTCTTTCCACATGGCTGGCACTTTTTTCCCTGTACATTAGGTTCTGACAATGTCCCCTGGACTGCCAACTTTCTTGTAACTCTGCTTTCCTTCACAACTTTCCCCTGTCCTGTGTTTTGTGGCCTCTCCTCGTCTCCTACCATTTCCCCCCCTTTTGCTCTCCTCCAGCTCTATGTCTGCCCCAGTCTTTTTACTAACGTATGCCTTCCACTCCCCAATTCCCCCTATGGTTACAACCACCTCTGTACCCTTAACCCTCTCTTTTTCTCTACCTCTCCTCTTTTCTCCACATGTTGACTTTATGTTCCCTGTGCACTATGTCCAGTTACTGTTAAATTTTTACTGTCTACAGTCACTTTTGGAAGGCTGGGCCTGTGGTTCAACGAGCAAGTATCCAGCCACTCCCATTTCCTGACCTTTATAAGCAGTTCCTCTCAGCCTCCTTCTGAAGCACCTTTTCTCTGCATCCAGAGGCTATGTCAGTCTGTTCTCTGCAGCTGGCTGGGGCCTCCTTCCCCTGCCTTGCTTTTTTGGCTTCTGCTTGTTTCTCCTGGACTCTGTTGTCTGTTCTCCTGCATTTGGTTTGTATTTTGCCTCTGGCTGTGTGCTTATATTGTTTGTTCCCTGTTCCTCTGTGTTTGTGTGTCTTTCATTTTGCCTTTTTGGGGGGCTTCTGTTTCTAAACTGCTTGTATATTGCTAATCCAGAGCTCATGCTACTTGTTCTCATTTACTCGCAATGCAACTGCAATAATTATCTGTGTGTATCAACTCAAACCACAGAGCTGCTCTTCATGCTGTGCACCTTAATTATTTTCACCTGGTTCAGGTTCACTCTGAACCTTAGTTATGCAGATTAATCATGCTTTCTCAACTCGTACCACATGCCTCATTGTTGCAGTTTCACTTCACTGCCTGATGATAGCTGCTTTCAGAGCACTGCCTCTCTCCAGTCTATGTTCATCGAATCCTACAACTCACTCAATACAGATGCTACTCTCTGTGTTTGTACACTGCTATTTATACAGTTGGGGTCAGCTACGCTACCGTTGATGCTGTAAGCTAGTTTTATATATGCATGTGAGTCTCAGCCCTTTCTATCACTTTCTTGTTTTTCCTACAGCAGGGGACTTAGAGGTGTTGAGGGAGTCGTGGCTCCATGTGGCATACTTACTTTAAGTTCTAATCCTGCCTCTGCCACCTAAAATCCTCTGAGTATTTGTCGCCTTCATTTGCTTCCTTGAATGCTTGGCTGGCTTGCTCCACTATTTATATTTGCTGCTCCTCCAACCTACGTGCAGGTCCAACCATTACTACTCTGTTTTATAGACCTATGTGCAGGTCTGACTATTGCTTCTCTCCTTACTGACCTACGTGCAGGTCCGACTCCTGCTACTCTGCCTTACTGACCTACTTGCAGGTCCACTCATTGCTCATGCAATCATTACTCAACCTCATTACTACCATCTGACCTATGTGAGGTCCCAGCACTCTATGCTCATTCAGCTCCTCTTCAGTTTTGGGGCATGCCAGCCATACCATTCTGGCACAGGGCCTCCCTGCAGCTGACAGTCTCGCTCTTAATTTCTAAGTCCGCATCTTGAGCGTGCCTGACTTGGGGCGGGGTCCTTCTCACCTGGACCATAGCTGGGATTGTCCTCTCTCCGGCCTGGCTTTAGCTGTTCAAGACTCGATGGCAGCTCCTGGTGCAGAATTTCAGACTAGCTGTGAAGAATGGTTACAGTGATCTCCTTTGACTCTAGTATTCTACTAGCAACGCACATTCACCGCATTCTCCCTACAACTGCCATTGGTTCACCTGGTTTGTTTTTAGGGTGAGTAGACCAGGTGAGTGCCTCAGCAGTTGTTGCTCTCTTCCTCCCATCTTGGTTGCCCTCGATGTTGCAGAGCACTCTCGCAACCTTCCACAGTGTTCCCATTAGAGGGATCAAGCGAGAGCTTTCCTCTAAATTGGAATATCTTCCACCCCCCTTACTGGGTTTCTAAATTTCAGCAGCAGAGCCATCACAAAATAAACATCCCAAGCCAGGAGGGAAAGTGACCTAGGCCTTGGATCCCCAGCGATTTACTCCTCAAGGTTTTTTTTTCTCTCCTCCATGACTCAGGTCATAACCGTTAATTCGATGTGCTGACGCAACTGGAAGGGATAATATGAGATGCTTGTGTAACAATTTATTTTGTGGCTTTCCGCCTCTCTATCCGTGGGATATATACCACTCTGTAGGGGTATGACGCGAGGAACCCTAGAGGAGGGTCCCCCCCCCCCAAGAGGTGCCAGGAATGAATGCGTCGGCTAAAGGTAGGGTAGGAAGAAGCCCAAAAAGAATACCTAAAGATGTCAAGCATCAAAGAGGCGAGGATGATGAATGAATTCTATGAAGAGAAGGGCTAACTTCCTACAGAGAGAGGGGAAAGCTGGGGCCACCATCCACCTCCATCCAATTGCGGAACCTAACTAATAAGAAGAAAGCACTAACTATAACTAATATTACGACCACTGGCATGGAGGAGAGGAAAAAACACCCTTAGAAGAGGAAACCGCTGGGGATCCAAGGCCTAGGTCACCTTTCCTCCAGGCTAACAATGTTTGATTTGAGGACGTATGTTGGTAAAGAGAATATTCATAGATGAGGAATAGAAGTAGGGAGGGTGATGATGGGATAGGGAAAACTCCAAAGAAGCACAGATTAAATAAGGAACATGAGGTAGCAAGGACCCAAAAAGGGTGTGCTTAAGTAGTAGATGAGAGATAGTAGATCAGAGGGAGTAAATCCATGTATGAGTCAGAGGAACAAGGGGTATTCAGATGTGCTCATGAGGAGATTCCAGATGTGCTGATGAGGAGGCAGATGATAATGCAGACTGGCTTGATTGAGCAATGCGCTTGATTGAGCGATCCAAGTGAGCAGACACTGAGATTGAAGAGGCATTTTGTGCGATGTAAATGATTAGACTCTGAACAATTAGATCCTGATGTTGTAGTCGATCAGGTAGTATGGAATTCTATAATAGAAATGTTTAAATAAGCGCTGTGAATGGATAAACCTTGAGGTAATGCTGAGTGAATAATGACTGGATTTATGAACTCGATAGGACTGGAGTTATGAACTTGATACATGCGGCAGGATGGCCGTGGTTGATAGGTGGCATAGGAGTTATGGTAGGAATGGCCAAAAAGAATATCAAAAGCAGGCCATGAGTGGCGTGAGTCCTGGATGGCCGGTACAGAATTGGAACAGGAGGAGACAGGAGTGAACTGGAAAATTAACCTGTACGAAGGAATTAAAGGAAGCAGGCTCCTCGAAAGGAGGTAGACTCTGAGGCCAAGAAGGGAGATCGGATACCAGAGGCAACTCAGGTGGAGCGATTGAGGCCCAAAACTGGATGACGCATGAAAAGGAGGGAAGATAAGAGCGGAGTGAAGCCATGAAAGCTGGTACTAGAAAAGGTGCTAGGATAAGGAAGGCAAATAAGGAAACGGATGAGATATGATGAGGGATTGAAGCCATGGGGGCAAGAACAGGGAAGCAAGGTATGAAAGGACAAAGGATGGAGGATGAAAGATGACCAGAGTCTTGAACGCAGGATAGGAATGATGATTGCAGGCCTTGATTTGAGTGAGGCCTCGAAAGTCAGTATGGAATGTGAATAAGAAGGGTCAGGAATGAACTTGAAAGTGAACGTCAATGCTGTAGGAAAGTAACCAGCCAAGCAGCAATGCGATGAGGTGCTAGCCCATAGCAAAGGGAGAAGGACAAGAAGGCATGGCCATGAGTGGAGACAGCGATAAACAGAGGTGATGGACAGTGCAGAGTGGCCACAGTACAGAGGGAGAAGTCAAGCATAGCAGCGAAGCGAAACCCGAACGAGGAGTCCTGCAGGTCAGGAACATACCAAAGGAAGCTAAAGCAGCATAAATATCCAAGGAAGGAGCACGTGAACCAATGATAGGTATAGACGTCGAGGGGAGGCAAACTGAGTGAGGGAAGGAAACAGATGGACCAAGAGGTCGAAATTAGGGAAGGGCACGGAGTTAATCATGCACTGAATAAGTTATTGAACTATTGAATGGTCTTGTTTAAGGCACAGGCTGGTTAAGGTACAGGTGTGCAAGGAAGGCATGGAAGCAGCACAACAAAATGCACAATACAGAGAGAGCTCCAAAGAAACAACTGACCTGGCACCAGCCGTAACTGCAAGAACCAAGACAGACGGAACATTTCCCCATAGATGTGCAATCCAGCCACCTGCATAGCACGGCAGCCCCACCCAGCGAGCAGGGCAAGGAGCTGTAGAAAGAAGCAGTCAAAATGGCAGTTTTTTGTTTGTTTTTGTTTCGGATAGATACAGGGACCGAATATTCATCTCAATGTCCTTCATGTAGATGTTCACAGGACCGGTGATCAGTGGTAGTATGGAGAGGTGGCTCCAAATGGCAGGAGCAGAAGATGAGGTACAGGGAAAGGGGGGTAACCAAAATCACTAGGTGGTGGTAAAAGACAAAGACGCAGCAGATGGCAGGAAAGAAAGGGCAGATAGGCACCGGACGAGCACAGTGAATTAGACAAGTAGTCACGGCCTGGAGCAGGAGTGCAAAAAAAAAAAAAAAAAAATAACATCCTCAGAGAACAAACTGCAAAAGAAAAGCAGGGAGACGCTGCCATGGCAGCAGCTGCTACGTGTGGCCCACTCCCATCGTGGAAATGAGACAGGGGCAAGCCGATGGTAGCAGAGGAGGCGAAGCCTCAGAGGAATGGGAAGAGCGACGGAAGGCAGGCGGCTTCCGCGAGCAGAGAGGAGCAGGCATGCAGCGGAAAAGGGACAGATGGGGGAGGTGGTGGGGAAGGTCCAGGAGACAGAAATCAGGCAGAGGAGGCAGGCACTATTACACCCGTGGAGCGGAGGCATGCGGTTGGCTAGGGTACGGTGGAAGCGGACATGGGGGGCAGGGAAAGAGGGAGATACAACAAAGGGGCAGCAACACTCATCGAGGTGGACAATTCCCATAGCACACAATCCCCAGCAGCACCCACGAGGGCATAGGGAAACGAGCAAGGAAGGGAGCAATGAACCTGCAGCCAGAAGCAGCCGCCAAAGCAAAGGTAAAGCAAAATGCAGGCAGTCAGAGAGCGGGAAGAAGAGCAGCGCCTCCGGCTGCAATGAAAAAGAATCCTGGCAAGGCCCAGGATGTTGTGACTTACTAAACTTCGATGGGGGTAACGTCAATTGCCCCATCGAACTCCTGAAACTTAAAGCCTCCCATTAACCGTAGTTAGTGTTCCGTAGTTCCTTTATGATAGGTTCCACTGTTGGATGGAGGTGGATGGCGTCCCTACTTGCCATTCCCTCTCTCCTTAGGAGGCCCCCGCAATCTCCAGTGAAACCCACTGTACTCATGCCACTGCTAACCTGTGCATCTCATTACGTTATCAAGCTACCTGATGCCTTATCTACTACTATGTCTCACAGCTACTGACTGCTAACATGCTTCATACTACTACATTTCTTTTTGGGGATCCTTCTTAAGGTACCTTTAGCCAAGCGATTCACCCCACGGCACCTCTAGAGGTGGAACCCTCTTCGAGGGCTCCTTGCCTTTGGTACCCCTACAGGGTGGTAATTCCTCTGGAATAGACAGTGTGAACAACCAAAACCTAAGTAACACAGTTGCACAAGCATAACACTATACTGGCTGTGTAGGTCATTGAACTGGATGGCTGGGCCTGTGGTTTAACAGACAAGCAGCCAGCCACTCCCACTTCCTGATCTATATAAGCAGTTCCTCTCAGCCTCCTTCTGAAGCACTTTTTCTTTGTCCCACTATCCTTCCCTCCTCCTCCAGTGGCAGTGCCTCTTTCCTCAGGATCCTTCCTAAGGTACCTTTAGCCAAGGGAATCGTCCTGCGGCACCTCTAGGGGTGGAACCCCTTTTTGAGCGTTCCCTGCCTTTGGTACCCCTACAGGGTGGTAATTCCTCTGGAGCAGAGAGTGCGAACAGCCAAAACCGAAATAACACAGTTGCACAAGCATCACACTATACTAGTTGCATAGGTCATTGAAGTACTATTTAGAAGTGGTGCCAAGTAAAGCATGCAGTGTTTGTCTTACTTGTTTATTGCAATTACTGACGTGGAGCCTTTGTAAACGAGTCTTTGACTCAAAGGTTGTAATTTCCGAGATTTCAATAAATAAATAAATAAATAAATAAATATAGGAGAGAGTGTGCTAATTTATGTGAATGAAAGCAAAAAAGGGACAGAGACACAAGGCAACGCAAATTTTATTTATATGGTGCCCTTCCGATTGGCTCAGCACCTCACAATAGTAAAAGAAATCAAATATTTAAAAATTAAAAAAACAAAAAATAAGTATGTTAAAATATAAATACAGTAAATTAGAAACATCTAAAGTTAATAATCTGGAAAGGCTGGTATGCCGTTTGTATCTGACAGCTCTACCAGGTGGGCTGGGTTCGGGGAGGTATAAGTCACTCAGCACATAGGCTAGGTTTGGCTACTCTGCACAGGGGCACCCAAGTAACTCCGAACACAGGAAGCAATAACTGTAATGTCCAATACCAAAAGTGAGATTCTAAAGTGTGGCTTTTATTCACATCCAAACAGAATGAAAAATAGCATAGATGGACCCCCACGAGGCTACACTCCTGGTAATGCAGATTAAAGGAGACCAGAACACATCCTCATCACTTTAGCCCTCAGGCTCTACAGCACACTGGGTACACAGCCCAGACTTGTACGCTGCTTTGGGTTACACAGCCCGAACTTGTACACTGCTCTGGGTTTTCCCTGGCTCGGCTCCCTTGTCAGCCACTTGGACACCTTCCATACTTCATGGAAACATTTTCTGGTGGCTCCCTAAACCACCTAAGAGCACCTCGGCTCCATCAGGGACTCCTCCTCTTTAATCCCACATCTGGGTACTTTCCTCAGGCACTGGCCAGTGCAGGAAAAAAGTGTCTCAGAGCAAATCCGTATAGGTGGATTTGGTTACTACTGATGGGGGGTCTCCCACCTCTTGCTCCCACAATTCATACCTGGCCATTTCTCTGGACTGTAAACACCTCATCCTTTAACACTTTGCTGTGTAGATTCTTGTTAAATGTATTTCACATTCAATCTACTTGTCTTGCTTCCCATTTGTGCTGGACTTGAACATACTTAAAAATAAGCGGCACTGTCCATTACTCTAGCCCCTCCACAGGTTAAGCAGTCCAATCCTCACATCTCTTTCCATTTTGTGCTGGCCTTGAACATACTTATAAGTGACTTTATCCATTACTCTAGACCCCCCACTGGAGTTAAGCAGTCCAATCCCCATATCGTCCAACTGTACTTGGCTGTCTTTTCCTGACCCCACAGTAACAGTCTCTTTAGTTTCCTTCTGTTTCAGGTGAAAACACTTGGCCCTTTTTCAAAGCAAACTCACCCTTTGGTTGCAGGTTCCCCACAAGCGTTTCCTCCTCAAGGAATCTCTTACAGAGCTTCTGGTGCCTCAGCACAACTCAAACAGGCAGCTTCTTTCCCTTAGCTGGACCCAGGGGGGTTGCCCCTGGAAAACAGGCAGACACCTTCCCCCCCCATCCCCTCAGGGATGGGGCTCTCAACCATTGAGAGCAGTCTCCATCATTTCAATTATCAGTTCCTGTGTTCCTCTTCAGGTGTAAACACACACCAAACACAAAAGTAGCTCTGAAACAGAGCTTAAAGCTCTGAGGGCCTGCTCACACTCAGCTGCACTACAGTCTCTCTCTCTCTCTCTCTCTGACTGCACACAGACTGGCTTCAAATTCCCCAGCATTCCACTCTAACCTCCAACTGCAACATTCCAGTATGGCTTATGCAGCTGTGACAGTTCTAAAATGATGTCATCCCTCAGTCTCAACTGAGACTGAGAACAGAGTGAGACAATGTGAAATCCATTTAACTGGAGTTTTACAAGCTGCCTTCCGTGCCTACCACTAGGACTTACTTCTAGTAACCCCAGGTAACAGGGGGGTTACACTTGTATAATTAAGTATGTTTTAAATCTGTGTTTAAAAGTTTCCACAGTTGAGGCACAGCGTACTAAATCTGGGAGAGTGTTCCATAGTAAAGGGTCCATAACTCCAAAGGCCCTATCCCTGGACTGTTTAACACAGGAAAGGGGAACCAGAAGTAAACTTGCATCTGTGGACCAGAGGGGGCAATAAGAAGTGTAGGACTTCAGAAGATCGGTAGAAGAAGGTAGCTTGAGTCCAGTCCACATACTGTAGGACCTTGAATGAAATGACACAAGATCATGGTACGACCAAATAACCGGATCAACCTCAACTGCACTAATGTCGAGCCACAACGTGAATACCAGGTTCAATGTGTGGCCATGCCGGTGAGTGGCAGAGGCAACTACCTGTGTAAGGCTCAGTGATGACATTGATTGGAGAAGCTGCTGAGCAAATGGCAAGATTTCATTGTCAACCCAGGCACTGAAATCCCCCAACCCTAACAGTCTGGGGGCTTCCAACACCGGGTTGACCAAGAAATCTGCCAGCTCCTGAAAGAAATCACCCTCACAATGTGGTGGCCAGTATATGAAGATGAGCCTGAAGCCCACACCTGCCTCACCCCTGACCGCCACAAATTCAAAAGACCTGGTACTGCCCGTGGGGGATGCCATGAACACAATGCGGATTTAAAACAAATGGCTACCCCGCACCCCTCACGATCCCACCTCAGGCAATGCACCATGAAATAACCCACTAGAATAGGCGCCTCCAGCACAGGTCCAGAATAGTCATCCAGCCAGGCTTCCATGATGCAAACAGAATCAGATGAGGATCCAGTGATGAAAGCCTCCATCACTGCAGTCTTATTCATCATCGATCCTGCGTTACAAAGAACCACCTTAAGGGGAGGGGCAGAGTCGGCTGGCCTGCTAACCTGTTTCCTCTTAACAGCAGGCAAAGTCCTAGGGAGGGGAACTAGGCAGGGGGGGCCCCTGTCACTATGTTAACAAGGAATGGGGGGCAGAGGCACTGTGAGTCACCCTGGAGAAGGGGAACAGAACCACTATTGGCAATAGTATGATCTACAGACCTCCAGCACAGGGGTAGGAGTTAGATAAGGTACTGGTGGAAGCCACTGGCAAGATGGGAGAAAAGGAGGAGGCGCTGTTAGTAGGGGACTTCAATCTGCCTAATGTAGATTGGAACCTCCCAGCTGTGGCTTCACCTAAAAGTAGGGAAATCCTGGACTCTCTGGAGGGGGCATTCCTCAGGCAACTAGTTAGCTAACCCAATTGTGATGGGGAAATACTGGACCTGGTACTCACTAACAGGGACAGTGCTGCAGACATCAAGGTAGGAGGCCTCCTGGGGACCAATGATCACCATACAGTGTGGTTCAATAAAAGGACGGCTGCAGAATCGAACCACACAAGGGCATAGGTCCTGGGCTTCTGAAGGGAATATTTTATTAAGATGAGTGAATGCCTCAGGGATGACCTGACAGGGAGGGTGACGGGTGAGGTAGAGGAACAACAGATAAAACTAAAGGGGGAATAGTGAAGGCAATAAACCTCTGCGTCAAACAAGTGAGTAAATGTAGCAGGAAAGAGACCTATGACTATTGAAAGAGGTTACTGAACAGAAAGGCTAAAACTATGGCATTCAGAAAATACAAGGAAACACAAAGTGAGGTGTATCAGAAGAAACAGAGAGAAGCAGGGAAGCAGTAAGGACAGTGAAGACATAAACTGAAGATAAAGAATAGATCAAAAGTAACAAAAGAGAAAAATACATTTTTAGGTATGTAAGTGAAAAGAGGAAGACCAGGGGAGAGTTTTTAAGGTTAAAAAGGAATGAAGGAAGCCAGCCCAGTGGCGTGGAGAGCTGAGGCGCTGAGCGCCTTGCCTCCTGCCATGCCAGAGACATGGGTTCGGGAATGAGTCTGGGCTGCTGGGGGGCGGACAGCTGGGAGAGGTTGGCTGCACCGGCTCCTGGTTGCCACCATGTGAAGGCCAGGTAGTAGGCCCACAGGAGTGTTAGGAGGTAGCCGTCAGTCGGAGGGAGGGGGAGAGAGTCGCGGTCCCAGGACTCTTGAGTGCCTCCATGCACATGCACTCCTCAAAGATGTCGCAGCTGGGGAAGGGACAGCAGAAAACCTAGGAGGAAAATGGCAGGCATGACGTATGACACCTGTCCACCACACCCCCACCTGCCTAGTTACTGGGATGATCTGCGATGACAGACTGGATTTCAGGCATCATGGGGAAGAAGGCCCTCCCCCTCCTGACCTCACTATGGGGGGGATCCTTGGGGGCCCTATCCCAAGGTAAGTCCCGAGGAGGCTATGGGTGGTGAAAGGGGAACAGTGAGGTTGGCAGAAGGCAGCCTCCCCCATTGTGGCAAGGAGGATTAAAAACCTATTAAAAAAAAGAGATGGGGGAACAGTGCAGAGGGGGACTAGTAAAAGGCATACATCCTGAACAAATACTTTTGTTCAGTGTTCACAGTGGAAGGAGAAAGGGATGGACCACAAAAAGGTAACAGGCATTCTGAAGGGATAGAGGTAAACACTAGTCTTTTTTCAGAGGAGACAGTTGGAAAGGGACTCACTAATCTGAAAGCGGAAAAAGCAATGGGACCAGACGGGGTACATCCTATGATATTGAGGGAGCTCAGGGAGCTACTGGCTACACCTCTGACAGTCGTATTTGACAGCTCACTTGAAATAGGAGTGGTCCCAGAGGAGTAGAGGAGGGCAGATGTAGTCCCACTTCACAACAGTGGTTGGAAGGAGAAGGCTGGCAGTGGCAACTACAGATCAGTAAGCCTGACACTGGTGGTGGGAAAGTTAATGGGATCACTCCTGAAGGAGAGGATTGTGGAATACCTTAAATCTAATGGGTTACAAAATTCAAGATGGCATGGATTCATGAGTGGGAGGTCACATCAAATGAATATGATAGATTTCTTTGATTGGGTCACCCAGGAATTAGATCAGGGTGGAGTGGTGGATGTGGCATACCAAGATTTCAGTAAGACATTTAACACTGTTCTATATAGGAGACTATTAAACAACCAAGGTAGCTAAGAAGTGGGTCAAAAGGTGGTAAACTGGGTAAGAAACTGATTAGGGGAAAGGCGACAGAGAGTGGTGGTAAACTGAGTTACCTCAGAAGAGGGGAGGGTGACCAGCATGATGCCTCAGAGATCAGTGCTGGACCAGTCCTGTTTATTGTCTTTATAGGTGACATTGCAGAGAAGCTGGAGGGGAAGGTCTGCCTGTTTGTGGATGACACCAAAATCTGCAACAGGGTGGTTATGCCGGAGTGAGGGGTAGAAAGCATAAACAGAGACCTGAGAAAACTCAAGGAGAGATCAAGAATACGGCAGCTGGGTTTCAATGAGAAAAAGTGCAGAATAATGCATGTGGGGTGCAGAAACCCAGGGCAGAGTACAAAATGGAGGGAGTGCTACTGATGACCACCAAGCAGGAGAGACACCTGGGGGTAATAATCTATGATGATCTGAAGGTGGCCAGGCAGTGTGACAAGGCAGCTGGGAGGGCTAGTGGGATGCTGGGGTGCACAGGGAGAAATATCATCAGCAGAAGGAGGGAGGTGGTGCATCCCTCTGTACAGATCAATGGTTAAGACCTCACTTAGAATATCGTGTACAGTTCTGGAAGCCACATCTTCAGAAGGACACAGACAAAGTGGAAGCGGTCCAGAGGAGTGCAACTACAATAGTGCAGGGTTTGTATCAAAAGCCCTATGAGGAACTCACTATGCACACCTTGGAAGGAAAAAAGAAATGGGACAGAGAGCTTTAAATACCTCAACGGGGTAAATAAGGTACAGGAGGAAAGCATTTTTCATAAGCAAAAGGGGCACAAGAACAAGAGGGTATGCTATGGGTAAAGAAGAAAGAGTTGAAGATCCAGTAGGGTCTACCCTGATACTGTACAGTAGGTATGGAAAAATGGGCAGACTGGGTGAGCGAAGCGGTCCTTAACTGCCGACAAATTATGTTTCCCTGTTTAAGTTTCTATGTCTGACTGCACACGTACTTTTCGGTCACATCTACCAGAAGTCATCAGCAGGATTATCATTTTCTTGCTTATATCATCGTATGATCACAACTCTTAGAACTAAAAAAATCTTAAATCAAAGCAGCCTGCACTACTGAAAACATCCCGTTGCTGGTACACAAAAATAAAGCATGCCAAGTACTGCTTGGCACAAGGCAATGCCAGGATTTCCTCATCGCCTACCAAAAACAGATAACAATAATATGCAAAATGCCGACAAATCAGATTCATTACACTCGAATGTTTTTGGTGGGTGTGGTGGTGGGCATTAAAAGTGTTTTGCTTCTAGTTCTGCAACCCTTACCGAGCCTGGTGCCGTTTGCCACCGCCACTTTGTAAGACTCCTCCTGCAGGACCTTCTCCTCGGATTCCGTACGGCGCGGCTCTCTCCTGACACACTGCATAATGGCGCGGGCCGGTTTCGGTTCTGGGGTCCTGGCTGTCGTGGGTCCGCTGTCGTTGGGTCCCTGTTCACGCGGTCTGTGCAACAGAGCTGCTTCGCACTGTTTACTGAAGGGCGCGTGCACTGCTACTGGCTGGAATTGTGCCTGTGCTGTCACGCGCTCGCTGTGTTGCGATTCTAAGATGATGTGACGTGGTGCTCCTGCTGCTGCTCCCTACTTCAGGGCGGCTCCCCGCCGCCTAGGCATTCTTTCACCCCCTGCTAAGCAGGACACTGCGGGGTAAAAGATTGCATGAGGCAACTTCCCAAACATAACATTACATTCTACAGGAGTTTAGAAGTGATTTAAGGGTAGATTGCAAGCTGAAAGAAGTAGTCTACTGCTTTGTGATACAAAAGGAGGTACAGGGAAAATACATGGGATTCCAAGATGATATAGTCAGTCTTGAAAATTGCGCCAGCCCGATCCAAATTTAATAGTTTCTACCTACAGTGGAGGTACAACTAGAAGGTACCCGAAAGTATCCTTCCGTCCAGCTTCCCGAGCCGCGTCAACACCGCCAAATCTTAGAACCCAAAGTCCTGTTACCATCAAGGGAAGTCTGCCTCAAGCGGGATGACCCCTTCCCCCCTTTCTTGTTAGTATACTTTCACATTAGTTTCCTCACATCTTTGCAATTTTTTTATGATTTAATAGTATGGTAGAGAAGGTTCTGTTGCAGAAGAGTATCACTGCATGCCGGAACTGTACAAGCAATGTTGTGATAACACAGTTCTCCACTGTCAAATTTTGAAGTAGTTAAACTGGCATTAGGCGGGGAATGAACCGAACAGACCTCTGGTCTGACTTTGTTTTGCAGGCTGTATGTTACTAGGGGTCTACTGCCATGCCAAGCAATTGATTGTGCAATTGGGTGCCTAAATACACTAACTTGGCTGGTGAGCTGAGATCTTTACCTGTGAGTAAAATTCAGAATAACCCAGGGGTAATGTTCGAGCCCTGCCAGCTGACTGCTGCGCGCGCCTACAAACACACACACACCAAAAAATCACTACCCCTTTTTTCTTTTTGGAAGCAAAATAGTAAAAACAGAAACATTTAAATTTTGTATAACTGTTTTATTTGTTGATTACAGCACATTGTATAATCGTAATAACACACACGCTGTCGTAGACTAGTCCTTAATTAACCCATGCATATCTGTCAGTTCTCCCACAATATGAGGAATGTAACTAATTCTACTTCTCAAAATTGCTTATTCGCACATCGACCCCACATTGAAAAGATGCTACCGACAGGGAGTACTAGGTGCTGTAAACTCAGAAGTTAAAGTATAAATTCAATAGTACTCGAAGATGCTAAATCAAAGTACATTTTGTTCAAATAAAGGAAATAGTTTCCACAGTTTTCTGAGCTTGTATCTCTGAGATTAATGATGGGTCCCACATTATAAGGGACACTGTCCCTCAAATGTTCCTTCTATGAGTGTCAGGGGCTGTCACACATTTTGGTGACATAAAGTTGAGAGGTGAGAATCCATGTCTGGGCAAGTAAAACTATCATCCCAGCTTGGATCTGTCAAGGACCCTAAGAATCTCAACATCTTCTTGGCTTCCATGTGTGCTTCTTAAAAGCTGCAATCAGGTATCAGACAGGACTCCATGAGACCATGTCTGCGCTGCTCAACAGCCACAGCACCACCCACCCTGACCCGATTATGTTAGAGAAACAATAAATGGGTGATGTTTATCACCCCAAGGGAATTCATTTTGTTCCTTACAGAAACACCAAGGAATACATAAGGTTCTTAAGGAGATTTGTAACACGGCTGTCAGTCGGGAGGTGAAAAGGAGCGCGACAATTGGCGGATTCGCCACAGCTGACTGAAACCGAGCGGGTATTAAGCCAGACATAACGCCCGCTCGGTCAGTACCAGCTGTGGCCATGGAGGCTGCCGAGAGTAGCAGTCCGCTGGGGCAGTACCCAGATTGGCCAGGAGGCAGAGGGTGCAGCACTGAGAAGCCAAGAAACCAAGGAGATGAGGCTGGCAGTGAGAATGTTCCTAACCCCCATCTTGTTCACCAGTTAACTGTCAAAGCAAGGCATTTTTTCTGCGACCAGAACAGTGTAAAATGTTGTACCTGTAAGACCTGTGTGCTGCTGCTGCTTGTTCTGTGGATACGGCTTGCGCCGGAGCATACAGGTAGCCACAGCCGACCGCTGACACGATCTTGGCTGCCGGAGGTGATGCCGGTAAGCGCCCCCCCCTCCCCGATCCGCGGCAGCACCAAGCGCCAGAGGCAACGGAGGCAGTAGCGAGAACCTCCCCACCACAGAGCAGTAAATCAGCACATAGACAGTACTGTGACACAACCCGGATGGCATCAGCCGAGGTTGTCAGAGCAATTTGCACCGATGCACCTGTGTGCGGGCGAGGCAGGGCGGGCTGCTACCCTCGGGTGCCTCCATGGCCACAGCTGGTAGTGACCGGTGGCGTTACCTGTGGCTTAATACCCACTCGGCTGCAGGCAGCTGTGGCGTTTGGTGAATCCTCGCGCACGGCAGCCAGGGGTGATGCCGGTAACATGAAGTCTCGTCGCCGCGCGGCGGAAACCTATGTTAAGCACATTATCACCTTCAGCCTCGGGCTCTACCGTGATTACGCCCGCTGGGAGCCTCGGCCGCGCCGCAACGCAACCCCAGCTGGCATTAATCCAATCGGTAGAGCCCTCAGCTGGCGGTGATTAATGCTTACATGAAGAACTGGAACATGCATGCCTATAGAAAAAGAGTTAAAAGGAGGCAGAGTGGGACAAAATGGAAGGGGAAACAACTCATCACTGGCAGGAAGAAGGTATCACACTAAGGACCACCCATGTCTGATGGGTGCATGAACATGGTATCTCTTCCTTCTTCTGCTGCACCATGAACTAGATACATGGTCCCCTCTGAATACATGATGAGAGGCATGGGAAACAGGACCCCATCTTGGGTGTTAAAGCAGGGTGTGAATGGTCATAGATACAGAGAGAACCTAGAATGAGAAGAGCTGTAGTATGTGTAGCAGAGTCTCAAGATGGGCAGTGAATAAAGCAGATTGTGGTGCAAGCTACATGAGAGGAAGATACACTGTCAATTAAAAAAGCAAAAAGAGTTAAATAGAAACTAATGAAATGGGCAAATACATTTTTTATGGATGTGATATATATGAAATGGTGACAGAATTCACATTAGTGTAAATAAATATTCTATCTTGGACATGCCAATAAAGAATGTTTAAGCAATAGGGCATGACCAAGAGCAGTAGCGGAGTCAGGTTTGGGAACGTTTGGGAGCCGGGGGCCTTTCAGTCAATCATTGGCTCCACAATGGGCACTAAGCATTGAATAAAGATGGTGGTGGGGCACCACTACTCACACTGGGGCAGCCAGGAGGGGTTACCACCCCCCCAGCCCCCCTCTGGCTCTGCCACTGACCAAGGGCTATGTGTATGGTCTGTTAATCACCCTCTAGGGGTGTAATGTTGCATGAGGTATAGACAAGTGCCACATGCCCCTAGAGGGTGATTAACTGACCATTAACATAACCCCTGGGAGTGCCTTATTGTTATTATAATACAATTTTTTTTTTAACAGTGTTAAACCTTGTTCAGTATATGATTAGGTTATATGTGTATGTTAATAAAAGATTAACATAAGGCTGATAGAATGCTTACAGCCAATCAAAAAGCTCTGTTTCTCAAACTCTTTTTATAATAGTGATTAAAGACAGATAAGTGGTATTCTACTAAACCTGGGATGACGTTTTGGTTATAAGTAACTGGATTCAATAAATGTGTACAGTTTGGATAGATGAGCACTAAGCTTTGGCACAGTATTTCATCCTCAGTTCAAGAAAAGTATTTTTGTGATTGGGCTCAACCAGGCAGTTTTAATGTCCCTCTTCAAAACTTGTATGAAAGCCTTAAGTAGTTCTCATCCTTTTGTGTTTCCATTTCGTGCCTGTTCTAACTCTCATCAGGCAGAATCACTCTGTTTATTTATTCATGTCTGATCCTTTCACACTGCCATACTGTCTCTGCATATCTAATAGGCCCTGTTGTGTAACTTAAAGGACACCTAAACCCTCCAAATTCCTGTAACCAAAGTAACGCTCTAAACTCATAGACCATCAGATACAGCTACTAGTTAGTGGTTAAACCCTTTATGAACTTGATCTATTTAGGTTAAATGCGGTTTCATCACTGTTTTAAAAAGTAAGCAAACATTTTATTTCAAATCACATGCTCTGGAGTAACCATAAAATGGCCACAATGTACACAATGATGACGTGAATCAAGTGAGAGCACTCAGCCTGTATTACAGTAGTGCTATTATACTATATAAGTAAGCAATAACCCATGACAGGGTGTGTGGTTACTGGGGATTAATCAACACCCTGGGTGCATTGTGAGGCCCCAGTAGCCACACACCCTGGAGTGGGTTATAGTGCTTATAACATGGGCGTATTAAATTTACAAAAATATTAGTTTGTTTTTTTATCGATGCATGAAATGTGTAGATTTTCTTATGTATCCTTACTCTTAATAAAGTAGTGCCTGTAAAACAGTGGTATTTGTGTCTTTTTTGACAATGAAATTATACTGTAATTATATTTCTATTTCTTTGGAAATGTTAATATATGGCATGGGCACATTATATTTTCATAGTAATGCTTTTAATATAATTTTCACATACCTCTTAGAAGGCTACGTTATAGATCGGGAACAAACACGACGAAACAGTCGTGCCGATAGGTCATGCTCACGTTAATTTATTCAGCTGAAAATACTAATGTAACAGTACATTTATAATAAATTTCAACATCTTTTTGTTTTAAATGATGTAAAATAACAAAAACAAGCATTTTATCCATGCCGCTTTTATATAACTGGAGGAACATATTTGGGGTTGCACTATTGTGCTCGAATAATAGCGGGAGACTGGAAACAGCACATTGACTCTTTGTTCCATCTTGCTACGGAACATCTTTTGTCTGGAAAAATGTCAATGTGTGGTACATAGCTCTGTGCTTGTGTGTACTTATGAGCTTGACTGTTATGTGCTTGATGTTTATGACTTAGACTTTGGCTTTTCTCTGTCTCCCACTGTTACGCTTGGGTTATGCCCCCTGTCGTCCCACATACACCTCACATACATCTCACACTGTATTCCTGGTCTGTTATACTGTGATACTGCTATTTTGCACTTATATATAGATATGAGCATGGGGTAGGCACAGGATTTTCACATCCTGACTGTTAGTGGTACATCCTATGACTGTTAACCTACCCAAATGCACTAGGCATTTTGTTTTTATTTTGTTTTTCTTATTTATAAAAAAACACAGGTTTAGACTCCGGCCTACTTGGCTCGACATGTCTATTTGAAATAGGGCTAATATAGCGATTATTCATACATATGTTAAGGGTTCATGATAGTATGAAATATAATATCATACCCCCTTCCCCCCACTGCATGGTATACATGGTTTTGCTCATAAAGAGTGATTTACATTTACGGTATTAGGGATATTGTGAAGGGGTTTGACCTGACAAATGTTCTTGTATAATGAATTAATTTCTGCTCACATTAAGGAAGCAGATGAGCATCACATAGCTAGGAAAGTCCTTTGCACTGCCTACAGCTATTATGTTTTTTCAACCCTTTGGTAATCTCTTCTGGGATCTGGAATTAGGATACATCCTTGATCTAATACATGACAGATGTATGGGTCAGTGGCATTGTCACATTTTGCACTACTATTGCATATGTTAACAAATGTTTATTTGAATCTAGCACCATTCCCTTGTCAATGGCAAGGAACCTTGGATATGTCACCACACACACACCAGTATTGCTCCAAGTTTTGAAACTTATTCCTGCACAATCCAGGAAGCCATGTTTGTGACTCTCATAGTGTCACTGCCGCATTTTCATCCAGCAACATCCATCTCTGATCGTCTGGCAATCATCCTTTCTGTTGGTCATCTTGATGGGAACTTTGATCATGAAAAGGTTGAAACCATCTCCTTTCCTTGTTTACCATGAGGTCTTGAAATCATGACTGACTCTGAACATTGAATGTCGTACCTGAAAGGAACACCACCTTTTATGCAGATGTGACATCTTCCAACTTGTCTTACCAACTTGTGAATACAGGCCTAATAACTAAAAATTAGGCTTCCACTTGTGAACTTTCAAATAAACTGTATTCAGTTCAGCCAATTAAGATTCTACAATCAAGCATCCCTGTTATGCATACTATGAAGCTAGTCTGGGGTAGGGGCAATCCCCTAACTCAGCAAGAAGACTCTTCTTCATTTGATCTACAATCAAGAAAACCATTTTCTTCACTGCTTGTTTTCCAAGCCTGGCTGGCACCTTATACAGACTGAGAACTAAGTACTGTCATAACCGTGTACACCTTGTGCAGCCGTATGATCGCCTTCAACTGAACACTGTTGCTATTCCATTGTAAAACTCAATGTGCAATCTAATGCACCTCCTGCTGAGGCCTATGAAAATATTGCTGCCTGCAGAACATTTGGATCAACCTTTGGAGAAACTGAATGCATCAAATTTGAACTATGAATCTTCATCTAACACTTGAAGAAACCTGGATTTATTCCTGGAACTGTTCGTAGCTTATGGCTTGTGGACATTGACATTTTGTGTCCTGTTAAACTTACCAGCTGAAAAATGTTATTCTTCAAGGTGGCATATTCTGCTGATGTGGAACTTTGTGTGGTGACCAACTATACATTCTTCTGATGTGGACTAAAAGTTATGCAAAGCAAACTTTTCTAACTTCTGTTTTTATTCCCTAAACAAGTAATAGGTTATATGGTAATCACACCTGTTCCCATCCTGAAACCAGATATCATTAAGTCTAGTCCTATCTTGATGCTGTATCTCAATTTTTCTTAAATTTATTTTTCCATACAGGCAACTTAATGTTTGCCTCTTCAATTTCTTCCCAATAGGACAGATACACACCCGATGCATATCAGTATTTACTGATTGTTTTGATTTTGGAAAACCCATTGTGAAGTTTTATTCCAAATGTTTATAGTAATACTAGGTTTACTAACATTTTCCCTTATAATTATGTTTTGTTGTTTAAGGAATACCCTGAAAACACTACTGTGACCAGTTAACTTCCTCTATCAGGTTCATGCCACGGGCCTGTAGACGGATGGTGCCTAACCTCCATCTTTTTGTTGTGTTGCCACTTTTGCAATTAGGGCAAGAAAGAGGGGATTGTTATGCTTGGGTTATGCCCCCTATCGTCCCACATACACCTCACACTGTATTCCTGGTCTGTTATACTGTGATACTGCTATTTTGCACTTATAAATAGATATGAGCACCAATCACATAAGCATGGGTGCTAGGAATGTGCTTTGCTGCTAACATATGTTAATATGTATCATGCATGATTTCTTATACCTCACTATAATACAGTTATCTAGATTATGGTTGTCTTTTACATATATTCCATATATTATCTACCTAATCACTGATAAGATGACTCAGAGGAATCATCAGTGATTATTGCATACTCATATTCTCAAATAATTATATGTAGTGTGTAGTTTACACTCAGGCAAATATGCCTGTCAGCAGTTCTCTTTGTCTAAGCAAGCTGACACAGAGAGAGACAGCTTTTATTATGTCGCTATGTTTTATAACTGGTGTAAGCAAGAAATGCTGCATGTCATTTGAACCAGTCAGCATTTCTTTTGCCTAAGCTATAATGCTAATGGAAGCATATTCTGTCTCATATGATACTCATTAGTAATTCTGTCTCCTAAGTCATTATCCAATAGAGAATGACTTAGGACCAATACATATTGTTTCTTATCGGTAACTATGTTGTAATCTCTGTTGCTATGCTGTTATCTGTAGTATTTAGCTGTCTGCAACCCATTGTAGCGCACTCAAGACACTAATGTTGCTTCTCTGGAAGGGCAGAGAGCTGGAGCACGTCGAGACATAGAACAAGATCTTAGAGAACCTAAGATCTACAGTTCTGGAGATTATGTACATTCTTCAGGAATGGTGAGAAACCCATCTCCCTTGTGATTTTCTCTGTCAAATACTCAGCGTAATTAGCATAATAAACTTTATTAGTACTCCTTGCTTGTTTATGAATGTTTCTTGGCAGACTCCGAGACACAAGAATCTGTATTATTATTATTATTTTTATTGTTTACCCTATACACCAAGACTGTTTAGATAACACCACCCTCAGTGGAATGCTGGGAAGGTGTAGGAATTAAGGCCCAGTGTTGAGGGTGAGATAAGAATCCCAGAGGAGGAGGCTGGGGAGGATGGGGGGGTGTTTCTGAAATGCCTGAAACTGAGCAGCAGAAGTGCTGAGGATTAAGCAGGGGATGTGGGAGGAGCTTTTCCCCACCCCTTGAACTACAGTATAGGATATAGCCTTTCAATTCAATGTGTGGTACATAGCTCAGTGCCTGTGTATACTTATGAGTTTGACTGTTACATGCTTGATGTTTATAATTTTGACTTTGACTTTTCTCTGTTTCCTCTTCACTTAGCTTGGCACAGATAACAGTTCCTTTCACCCCACTCAGACAAGCACACTAACTCTTGTTTTTTTTTTTTTTTTTTTGTTTTGTTTGTTTTTTGCCCTAATTGAAGATCCCAGTAGTAGAGTTCTAGTTCTTTAGTCCCAGTAGTAGAGTTCTAGCAGCTGCCCCCTTCCTCTTGCTGCTCTCCCAGGGTGTTAATTAATCCCCAGTAACCATACACCCTGTCGTGGGTTATTGCCTACATAACCCACTAACTCTTGTCAACATAATCAGAATAAGTTGTACTTAGCTAGAGTATTATTGCATGGTGTATGCATCCTTTTAAATACTTCTTTCACAGTCTTAAAGTGATTTTCCAGTTTCCTGCAAAGGAATTATGGTTCTCATCACATTCAAGAAAACTTTAATATCAGGACATTCCATGCTTTATAACTAAAGACATTTGTATGAAAACTGGCTCTTTGCCTCTTAGACATCATTTGTTCCTGTTGCTTGTCCTGCGCTAAAGTCATAATCTCTTGCTTGTGACATCAGAATCATTTTCATGGCAACAGGTTGTGAGATCAAGCCATAGGATTATGACTTCATGCTGGAATAAGAATGGGAACAGTTGAAGTCTAAGGGAAAAAGATCCTGTGTTAATGAAAATGCCTTCAGTCTTTAAAAAATGAAAGGTCTTGCAATTCACATGTTTGTAAATTCTGTATAACTGAATTGAGTTCTGTGAGTACAGTATCAACTGTAAACTTTGTTCTGGAAACCAGGAAATCTATTTAAACCAGCAGTGCATAGTAGCAGTGACAGTTTTGGCCAATACTTTTTTATTCTATTTTATGCTGCTGCTGCTTATCTCCAGACGTGTATGGTACCACTATTTCCCAATTTTGAGTCTACTTTACCACTTTTTCTAGCTTTTGAAATAATAAAATGAGCGTTCCTCTTAATATGGCTTGAACCAGATTTTTATCACTATACTCATCTGTTTTTGTAAACCTGTTGTCCCATAAGGTCAGAGAACATTGTGTGCTATATGCTAGTTTATTATAGTCACAAGAAACGTGTGTGTTCAAAAACAGCGGGGAATACTGATGAAAACCTTGTCTGAGCCATATTAAAAAGAGTATTCCTTGTATTATTTCAACTGCCCCCTCCCCAAAAAAAAGAGGTAAAACAGATTCAGGATGAGAAAAGAGGGGTATCATATAAGTCTGGAGGTATGGGATATATACCTGTCAACTCTTCTTCATCCAAATGTGTGACATGATATGTGACAAATGAGCAAAATGTGTGACATGTCATCTAACATGGCACTGGAAGCTCAGAACACTATAGCTATCGGTGCACTAATGTTTTTGTATAACTGAGCACAATAGATTATTATGAATTTCTGCTTTAAAGTCTCAGTGGGGAAAGTGGAATATCACCTTCCCCATGACGGACAAAGGGTTTCTGAGCAGTAAAATAAGTGATATACCTCATAATTTGTGACAGTTGAGAGGTATGGTGGGACAATCTGAAATAGAATTAAAAAAATACAACAAAAGTTTCACTGCTTATATGCATTTTGCCTTTAATGAACTTTTTGCTTTGTGGAGAGTGCATATGTAGTCCTCACAGACATAAACAAGAGTTTACTGGCGCCAATAGAGGCTGGTTCAGCACTGAGTGGATTGCCATTGCTGGGGAGAGGGAGGGCGGTTAGGCATGGCTACCAATAATGGGTGTTTTGTTGTGTTCCCACCACTTCTGTGAGGGGACTAGGGTGACAGGCCCTTTTTTCTCGGCCCTGCTGCTCCTGCAGAGGGAAGGGTAAGATGGCCAGCCTCAATGAGAAAGCCCTTCTTATGCCTTCTGCTCCTGCAGGAGAAGAGGAATAGCCAGCTGTGATGGTGGTCCCTTTGTACTATATGTCCATGCCAGTTCTGCAGGGGAATTGGATGGAGGCAGTAAGGACCAAAAGAGTAACATTCCAAAAATACAAGGAGAGCAGAGCAAGACCAACAGGAAGGATTATTATGAAAAAAGCTAATATATGCAAGAGCAATGGCAAGAAAGTAAAGCAGAGACAGAGCTGAGAACAAAGGAGGAGGTCAACAAGGCATGGAAAACCTTCTTTAGGTATGTTAGGGAAAAAGGAAAAATAAGAAGAGTATTTTCAGCTTAAGGAAGGAAGAGGCTTGGATGGAGGAGGATGGGGAAGAGACTAATATATGGAATGCTTAATTTTGTTCAGCATTCACCGTAGAGTAGGGAGGTCACTATCAGCGTCTGGGGTGCAGGTCAAAGAAAAGAGTACGAGTGGACTGGAGTTAGGAACAGTCTCAGAAGAACAGGTTCTCAGGGGTAGAGAAGCAGCAAATTGAAACTTCAAAAGTAAATTTGGTGCAGCATGCACTAACTTCACCTTTGCCAAGCTTTACAAAGTTGCCACCTTTAGAACCAAATTCAGACTTTGCCACTTTATGAAGTTTCTCAGGTGAAGTGCTTCTTTTCCCGGCAAAGTGTACATGCAGTGGCAACTTCACCAGTAAAGTAGCACTTCACCTAACAATGACATGGTGGAGTCGGCACTGTGTGCTACATGAAGTCAACACATTTCAAAAAGTACTGTGAGAAGTAGAGATGCATGAATATCACTTTTAGACCGGATATCATATCCGGATATCCTGCATCTACTATCCGACCTTATCGGTTCAACATCGGGTCAGATAGTAGTTAGGTCAAACCTATGATGAAACAGCCCATAAACAATATAAAAGATTTTCTTGCCACAAGCGCTTTTACCAGTCCCCCCATTTTGTGAAATCCTTTTGTTGTGAGAGTGCCACAGAGATCGAGGTGGCATGTGTCCAAGTGAAAATAAAAGAGAGCTCTGGCATATTTAGTCTTTTTAAACCCTATGCAAGAAGTTATGCAGAAACAAGTAAGTAGTTGTACATTAGCTCCCTTCTAGGAAATCAGACTTGCCTTTCTAAAAAAAATGTTATTTCCCTTTTAGCATTTCAGAGCAACTTCCCACAAAAGAAAACTAGAAGTGTCCACCTAGCTCCTTCGAAGTACTAAGTTACTGAACGCAACTTCTAGCTGAAACACAGTTCACTTACAGCAGAAGTCAATATGTATAGCCTCGAGGAAAGGAGGGAGAGGGGGGACAGATAGAAACTTTCAAGTACCTCAAGGGACTCAACAAAGTCCAAGAGGGTAGCATCTTTCAAAAAAAGAGGTGTGCAGGAACAAGGGGGCACAATTTGAAGATGGGGGGATGGCTCAGAGGTAATGTAAGGAAGTATTTTTTCACAGAGAGGGTTGTGGATGCATGGAATGGCCTTCCAGAGGAGGTTGTGGAGTCAAAAACAGTGGTGGAATTCAAGCATGCATGGGACAGTCATAAGGCAATTCTAGGGGTTGGGGGTAGGAAGAAGTAGGCTGCTGGTTAACTAGGATCTGCAGCTTATCCATTAGGTAGGGAAATGGGCAGACTGGGTGGACCAAGCGGTCCTTATCTGCCATCAAATTCTATGTTTCTAAGTGGGTGGCAGCCGAGTTCTTCAAACATAAACTGGCACACATCCTCAATCCCTGCGCTCCTCATTCTCTAATCACCGGGAAACTGTATGTAACCGAACCCGTGATAGATTAGGTGTTAAGAAATTGTGCCCAGTCCCATGAAAAAATGCTTTCTATCACTACCTGAATGGCATTTACAGAGATTACAAGTCAGACACTGTACCTGACTCTCTAGTTGTATCACTAAATGTGACAACAGACCCTGCTTTCAGGCATAAGCCGATACCTGTGATCTACAGCATGCAGCTTCAACAAACATGAAACTAAGTGCGACAACAGTGTTTACACTGTAATATTTTGTTGCTGAGTCAGAAGGAAATTAATGCCGACTTCCACCCGACCCAATCTGATTTAACACCATTAATCGATTGGGTCGGATATAGGGAAAAAGCCTGATATCTGACCAGATCAGATCTCCGGGTCAGATATCCATGCATCACTAATTAGAAGCAAAATGTTCAAACTTCACCCTTCTCTACTCAGGGGCCTCAAACTCATGAAGGTTGACGAAGCACCTGGGCCAGACAGGTTACTCCCAATAGTGTTGAAGGTGACGGGACAGACAGTGGCTTTTGAAAATCTGTTTAATTGCTTCTTGGAGATGAAGTTGTTCCAGCAGACTGGAGGGTGGCTAATGTGTGGCTGCTTCACAAGAGTGGGAACGGGGATGACAAGAGACATTTCAAACTGGTCAGTCTAAACTCAGTGTAGCTAAACTGATGGAAACCATCATAAAGAAAGAGATAGTGAAATTCTTGGAGGCAAATGGGTTGCAGAACAAGAGGCAGCATGGGCTTGTAGCAAGGAAATATCGCCAAACTGATCTAATCAACTTATTTCATTGGGTCACAAAGGTGGTGGACAGGGGCCAAGCAGTGGACATGTTGTACCTCAGCTTTAGCAAGGTCTTCAATTCTATTCCATTCCACACTGAAGGTTAATAAAAAAGCTGGGTGACCTGGGGATAGTGGACCAACTGGATAGGGAACAGGCTGGGGGGAAGGACACAAAGAGTGACAGTTAATGAGGTGCACTCAAAGCCCTGGGAGACACAAGTGGGGTACCGCAGGGATCTATTCTCAGACTGGTGGTACTCAATATCTTTACATGGGATATTTGTGAGTAAATCCAGAATAAGGTGCATCTCTTGCCTGACAATACTAAAATGTGCAGCAGTGTGGACACTGAGGAGGGAGTCAGAGAAATGAGGAGATCTAGAAAACTTGGAAAAGGGGTTCACATTTATGGCAACTTTTAAAACAAATGTAAAGTGGTAGAAGGAGCCCTACTGGTGAGGATGGAAGGGGGTAAGCATGTTGCAGACAACTGAGAAGAGAAACCTGGGGGTCACAGTTAGTGACAGCCTCAAGTTTCCTTCTAAGTGCAAGTTAAACAATGTGTATGGGAAGGCAAGCAGGCTACTGGGATGTAAAGGAGGGGTATTTGATTGTTGGCAGAAGGAGGTGGTACTGTCCCTGTACGTATCCCAGATAAGGCTGCACCTAGAGTACTACAGTATATGCAGTCCTGGAGTCCACACTTCAGAAAAGACTGGGGTCACACAGAGACCATACACTAGAGGACCATGATGATGCTGCAGGGGAGGTCACATGAGGAAAGGCTGGTAAACATTACATACACTGCAGGTCAGGATGGAAAACAGGAATATGACTGAGGTATACAAGTTCTTGCAAGGAATTAAGAGGGTGGATTGTAAGGACTTATTCACAGGATATGGGTGGAGACTGGTTGGGGGTATTCAAAAGAGATGTGAGGATGTTCTTCTTCATGCAGTGGATGGTGGCCACGTAGAATAACCTGCCTGAGAGGGTGGCTGAAGCCAAGACTGTGATAGGATACACTTGGGTGAGATAGCTATAAGAGAATAGTAGGACCCAGTGGCAGAAGAGGGGAAGGAATACCTGAGGAAGAGGGTTGCTGTCAGTCACTAGAGTCATCAGATCTCTAAATCCAGCCCAGCATTAGTCAGAGTATGAGACTAGAAGAAAATAGGAAGAGTGGATGGACATCTCTTGTTTGAACTAAACAGTTCCAACCAATCCACTGAAGGCTTTCTGGAGAATCTGCAAAAGGTAGGGAGGGTGCCTCTTGTGCCAGGCACCAGTGCTTCTGATGGTTCAGAAGCAATAACTCCTCCCACTGGTTACACAGGAATCATATCTCTCTGTTATTATATTTTGTCACAAATGTTGTTTTACCTCATATATGGTCGTATGTGATAGGAGCTATTATACTGCTATACTTATACTGCAATGTTTTAATAAAAGGAAATGTAAAAATAAAATAACATCAATGAAAGAAAGTGTTTTTTTTTCCTAGTTGGTATTTTGCCCACCTAATCTGCTCTGACAGCCTCCATCAGACAGATCCCCCCGGCTCCATCACCTGGCTTCTCCGGGCTTACCTTCCTCTCCATCATCTTTCCCCATTACAGGACTGTGAAGGCACCTGGTCACTGGTGCAGGGCCTGCGAGGGATCAGGCCATCCTCCTGAGGTTGGGGTGTTTTTCCACTTTTTTGCCCCTGAGCCCACATCACATGCAATGCTGGAATGTACAAGCTCCGCCTATTCAGTAACACCCCACGATGCCTTTGAGTGGGGTCCCTTTCCTGTGTGGTCCCACTGTGCTGCCACCCAGATTTTTCTAGGTGGCAGATAAGCAGCAGGGCACGTTCATCCCCCTCCCTGATGGAGGAGAACTGTCCTAGGGATGCTCAATGCTTGCTCCCCCAGCAAGCCCCAAGTGGTTCTGATCCATTCCCAAACCGGGGACTCTAGCTTGACAGAAGGTGAGGCAGCCAGTGCATCAGCCCTCCATGGCACTGAGCTAGCCGCAAAAGAAAGTGTTTTTTGAAATAAAATATGAGTCCAGCATCTTTCGAACAATTTGAATACCATTGAGCCCTTGGTCTGACTGGGGTATAGGGGGCCTACCTGGAAATTTGGTACAGGAGCCACCTTGAAAATCATTGAGAAGGCCAGGGTGACAATGCATGCCACTCCAGTCTGACCACCAATACTGTGTCTGCATCTTGCATTTACCTGCATTTCCATAAATACCACATTTAATTAGAAACTAGATGATAAATGCATATACTGGTATTGGACTTTTTAAGGTGTCAAGGCACCCAACTGGGGGCAGGGATCACCTGGCTATTTTCAGGTATTGTGGTGGGCAAGCCCAACTCTGACTGAGGCAGACAAATCATCCACTAAAATGACTGGTAAGGGATTTGAATATGCAGGTAAGCCTAAGCAGAACGGGGCTCCCATTGAAGAGTTTTTCTTTTAGTATGTGAAACTCCTAACTATTATGCAGAGCATGTCTCATGAAGTGCTTCACATCACTTGATTAAGTTTAAAATGCTGCCACCCAGTGTTAGTAATGTATATTGCAGGCAAAAGAATCCTGTTGCATTGAGGTCGAAAAAATGTTTTGTAATTCCACAGACTTTGCACCATCTCAACGAGTGCATACATTAAAATGTTTCTTCACCAATGAAAGTCAGTCATTTTCCTTGTTTTATCTCTCTGAATTCCTTTCTCCCCCTGCCTTGATGTTCTGGCCACCATGGCTGCACTGGTCCTCCGGCCAGGAAAGCAGGTGAGTATCAGCCTCCACAACCACCCTAAAGCTGCTCCCCCATCAGTCAGAAAGGGGTGTGCCAGCATCCTTTCTCCACAGGAACTACATTATTTTATTTGTACAAATACTGTTGACTCCTTGGATGTAAGTCAGTGTCAGTGGCTCAGTAAGTAGCACACTCACCTATGGGGTTGGAAGATTCGAAGGACATGGGTTCTAGCCCCTCCACCAGGTACTGGGGTTAATACACATAACTGACAGTGTAGTGCAGTATAAGGAGGGTGCTGTGCTGTTAATGTGCTTTGAATGAGACATTACACTGAGGTCCCTTCTGCCTATCTCTGGCCTTGGTCCAGGTGGCAGTTAAAGATCCCACCACACTTATTAAAGAAGAGTAGGGTAGTGACAGCCTTGACAAAGTGCAGGAGTGTGAAACATTGACTGTACTTGCAGCCACATTTGCCAGTGGTATCTGTGAATAATAAAATATTCTATCATTCTACGACTGTGCTCCAGTCTTCATTTTGCCCTGATTGTGAGCCATGCTGTTCACATGCGAGTAGATTGCAGCACGGCTCTAGTTTACTCCTCTGCTGCAATCTTTTTGATTGTGAGTTTCCCCCAGTGTCATGGCCAGCATTCCTCCTGCCAGTATAAAACAGGTCTGTGCAACCCACCCAAAGGATGCACCAGGAAACAGACAATCATAGCTTAGTGTGCCTTTCCTGAGCAAAACTTACAAATAATTAATAAACAAAATAAATGTAACTGCAGGCACACATGTCCTGTGTGGTTACGCTATGGTAGCCACACAGGTTCCACTCAATCAGAAAGCTGGATTTTCATCCTGAATTGCATCAACACACACGCACGCACACATTCACACACACACACCATAAATAAAACAACGCTTATAACTAGGGTGGTACCTTTGTCACAGATGTCATGGATTCCACGATTTTTCCCATTTTTATGAAAGTGCTAAGATTTGTAGCACTTCCCATAAAAACATCATAGTTTTGGAGTTTGCAAATGACAGACCACCCATATTGTGTGATTCACCAGCACAATGTGCTTGACACCCAGTCAGTCACAGTGTGGGACTTTGGGGCTTACATACAAGCCCCAGTCACTGAAACTGCAGCACAATACTTTGCCTTCTACCACTGCACCAGCCTAGCAATGTCACTTTGAAAACACTTAAATCTTTCCAGATGTTTTTGTATAAAAATAATTCACAGCGCTTACTATGACTTCCATGGCTTTTGTCATTTTAAACATGACAGTACCATGATTTTCCCCCAGGATTTTCCATGACAAAAGTACAGCCCTACTTATAATAGATCATAAGGGGTGGATGACAATTACTAAGGATGAGAAAGAAGTAACAGACCAATTCAGGACAGTGGGGACTACCCTAAAGCCAGAGAGTATTTGGGAACCTGTGAGTCTCAACCCACCCTTTGGGTGGCACCAAAAACTCTGGATTAGATAAAGAAGGGTATAGGAGGGCAGAAATAGGTAGGATAATCATAAATGAAACCGTATTAGACAAACTGTGCTGTAAACCTGTGAGTCCCACAACTGCATATAGTAGTATCTCAGGACGTAAAAAAAGAGGAGATGACAAAATAGTAATATTAACTAAATATGACCATTATGGACTAAATGAGGACATTGACTGCCTGCCTAGTTTGTAATTTCTCAAATATACTTGTAAACCCACACACAGATTTGGGGTTTACAAAAATGTCTTCCTGGGCTCCTCAATGCCCACTGTCAGGCTGGTGTCCCATCTTAATGTGATTCTGTGTCTTTGCATGAGAGTGCCATATTAAGCTGTGTCAGTGGCTCAGTAGGTAGCACACTCACCTCTGAGGCCAGAAGATCAAAGAGCTGTGGGTTCAGTTCCCACATCTGGCACTTGGGTTAATACCCCAGTACTGACACTGTAGTGCAGCATGAGAGGGGTACTGCACTTCTGAGGTGCCGTCTTTTGGATGAGAAGTTAAACCGAGGTCCCATCTGCCTGGATTGGTGGTAGTTCAGGTGGATGTTAAAGACCCCATGGCACTTATCGAAAAGAGCAGGGGAATTTCCTCGGTGTCCTGGCCAAATTTCCCTCATTCACTAAAAATACCACCAACAGCTTAATCTGGTTCAAGGTCAGTTGGCATTCATCTGTATCCCCTTCCCCCAGGTCGTGCCTGGAAATAGGCAGGATTTGTCTAGTGCACTTACCTGGTCACCAATAAATAAATAAAAGCTTCCATGCCTGTCCCTTTAAGAAAATAGCTAATCTGTGTTTAGAAAATGGTGTGTGCTAGGTCTGAGTGATTTCAGGCTTGCGACCAGCCTGACAGTGTGTTGCTTTGCTCCATCTGCAGTTGCTACTTGCACAGAGGGAGCCTATGCAGGAACTGTGCTTATTTACTGTTTATCTGTTGTTATATTAGAAATAGAGGTGTTTGTCTAACCTGCTTTATTTGCAGCTTGATCATCTGGATGGAAGCCACCATGTTAGGTTCGTGACTTCCAGTAATTGGACCAATAGAGCCTCTGGGGACCTAAAATGGATCCTGTCCCAAGGGGTCTTGTGGGAAGTAAAACTGTAGTTTTACTGTTGCCATCTAAATTGGCCTGAATGGGGAGTCCCAACTGTGACTGACAGCTTCTTCAGCCAGCCAAACCTTTGGATTTACAAGGGAAATGCCTGTGTGAGAAGAGACAATGGATCAGTCAGAGTTGGAGCTTGAAGTGTGAACAGCTCGAGCTTTCGAGTTGTTGCTCTCTGAATGAGTTCAGGGAAATCAGCGGGAGAGGCCCAACTTGCCTCTCCACCACTGTTGCTACTTGTTAGACTGCCTAATAGCAGATGTCGGACTTGTCAGATTCTAGCCGGGAACTGCGGCAGAAGAAAAGAAGAAGTTTGTCAGTGCTGCATGAAAGTCGGCCCGAAGACTTGTTCCTGAAGTGATCAGCCCATGCTGTGTGAAAACGTGCTCAGATCTGAAGGGTTTGCTCAGTAATGCTGCTGAACTGCAACCGGACAGTATCCAAACTGAATCCAGAGGTAGCTTTTACTATAAATGTGCTGAATGTATTTCATGGGTTGAGACCTGTTTACCCACGACCAGATCTGTTACGCCAGCTGGAGGCATAACCAGCAAAAGCTCACGAGCTTTGCCAGACTGTTCATCTTGCCTGGGCCTTGCTTACTCAGCCTAGACCACTACTCCTGCACCAGCGACTGTTTTGGCAAGAGGCCGGTTCAAGGATCCAGCCTCTGCACAACAACCTGCAGGTTGCGGCCACAAAAGAAGTCAAGAAGAGGAGGTGTGTCATGTCAGCCCTGTTCCCCCATGCTCATCAGTGAACATCACAAGGTCTTCATTTCACCTGTACTTCAGCAGAAACCTGGTAGCATAAGTACAATCAGGGTAGCACCTTGCAACAAGTGTTTAAATCTTCTGTGGTATCTTCTGATTTCATTTTCCTTCTGGGTTCTACAAGAGACTGAGTCATCCAGCTCGGAATTATAAATAATCATTTGTTACTGTACATGCTAACTGCCTTTCTTTTCATTAAGGGCCCCAACAAACAGCTACAACACCGGCCAACCCCGAGCAATGCTTCAGGCTAGCCTGCATAACATTCTGGGTTCCCAGTGATGTGGAGTTCTATAATTAGGACTTAAAGTGCATGCCAGTAAAGCCTCACTTAAATCATAATGCAAATCATTTAACTAGATTCACGCCCCTTCCTTGTTCATGTCCCCCTAATAAACCTGATTGTCTTTTTCACATTTAACCTGGCCAGTGTGCATATTATTAGTTGAGTTACAGTATTAAGAGTGTGCTACTGCATTGCTAACCTTACTTTACAGGAGGTCTCCATGGAAATTGCTGAAGGTCCATCCCAGGTGGTAAGTATGAAGGGTGTGTGCATATTATTATGGTTTCATATTGACTGTGAATTTATTACTGTGTCAAGTACAAGGTCATTAGGAGGGTTGGTGGGGGGATATAGCTCCCCAGAGGGCTATACTAGAGCAGACAAGCAACCCCAATACCATTACTCTGGGTGGAGGTACCCTTTTTGTGAACTCAGGCCCCTCAACCGATGTATAGCCATACAGGCAGGGATAGTAGCCCTTAGAATAGTGCCACCTAGGGGTTACATAGTAATGGTCTTACTATGTCCTTGTTGATAGTTTGCTACTGATATTTTGTCATCCCTTCTGTGAGTTCTGTTTTATTGATAGTGCTTATTCCTTGCAAGTTGCTAGATTCACACAACTTCAGTACCCCAATCTCAGTATAGCAGGCATTCTGTTTTTGAATGTAGGTATTTTTCACTAATAAGATACCTGTTATCTCTCTGTATCCAAGAGCCGGTTTTGAGGTCTCTGCAAATGCAAGAATATAGCAGTATGATTTATTATACTCCTGTTATTAATTACTCAGCATACATCTTTTCTATTTAGTAGTGTCACCTATCACTAAATAAGTTTATTAGCCTTGGGTGTTTTAAAAGTCTACGGCTGTGATTCACAGGGTGGGAGCTACCAGCCACTCTCCCTTTCCTGAGCCATTTAAGCCAGCTTCCTCCAGCCTCATTTGGAAGCACTGTTAGTTTGCTTTGAAGGGGCTCTGGACCACCCCCTTTTCTCCCCGTCTTTGTCTGCCACTTTCCCTTTGTGTTTTTGGGCTTTCTGTGTGATCTGTGCCTTCAAAGGCCTTCTAGGTCAGTACTTTGTTTTTCTACCTTTCCTGGTTGCAGCTTCTGCTTCCTTCTTTCTCTCGGTCAGCTAGTCCTGCTGCACTCCTGCCCTCATAACACTTCTGTTTTTCTTTCTGCTGGTTCTTGGTGTGCTTGCTAGTTTCCACAGTATTTCCTACCTATGTCATTCTACTCTTTTGGGTTGTGTTTTCTTGGTCTTTTCCATTTTGCTGTTCATACATAGAAACATAGACATATAGAATTTGACGGCAGATATGGACCGCTTGGCCCACCCAGTCTGCCCATTTCCCTACCTAATGGATAAGCTGCAGATCCTAGTTAACCAGCAGCCTACTTCTTTCTACCCCCACCCCCTAGAATTGCCTTATGGCTGTCCCATGCATGCTTGAATTCAACAACTGTTTTTGACTCCACAACCTCCTCCGGAAGGCCATTCCATGCATCCACAACCCTCTTTGAGAAAAAATACTTCTTTACATTACTTCTGAGCCGCCCCCCCATCTTCAAATTGTGCCCCCTTGTTCTTGCACATCTCTTTTTTTGAAAGATGCTACCCTCTTGGACTTTGTTGATTCCTTGAGGTACTTGAACGCTTGTATCATGTCCCCCCTTTCCTCAAGGCTATACATATTAAGCTCCTTTAGTCTCTCTTCATATGTCTTCCAGTGCAGACCCTGCACCATTTAGTTGCCCTCCTCTGGACAGCTTCCATCTTGTCTATGTCCTTGCAGAGATTGGGTCTCAGGAACTGCACAGTAGCCTCAGATGGGGTCTCACCAGCTGTCTGTACAGAGGGATAATAACTTCCTGTTTTCTACTGGTGATGCCTCTCCCTATGCATCCCAGTCTCCCCCCCAGCCCTCCTTACTGTCCTCTCACATTGCTTGCCCACCTTTAAGTCATCTGATATGACTACCCCCATGTCCCTTTCCATTTTTGTTGTTGTAAGTATCTCACCCTCCATTGTGTACTCTTCCCCTAGGGTTTTGTTTCCCAGGTGCATTACCTTGCACTTCTTAGCACTAAATCTAAGCTGCCATATATTTGACCATTCCTCTAACCTTGCCAAGTCCCTTCTCATCCTTTCCACCCCACCTTGTGCATCAACTCTGTTGCAGATCTTTGTGTCATCTGCAAAGATACATACTTTTCCTTCCAGTCCCTCTGCAATGTCACTTACAAAGACACTGAAGAGGACAGGTCCTAATACTGAACCCTGTGGCACCCCACTAGTAACCCCTCTTTCTTCAGAGTGGACTCTATTTACTATTACCCTATGTGTCCTATTCTCCAGCCAATTCTTTATCCAGGCTATCATCTTGGGACCCACTCCCAGGCTGGCTAACTCGTATATTAATCTTTTGTGTGGGACTGAGTCAAATGCCTTGCTAAAGTCTAGGTAGGCCATGTCCACAGCCCCTCCCTGATCTACTACTTTGGTCACCCAGTCAAAGAAATCTATTACATTCATCTGGCATGACCTTCCTGCAGTGAATCCATGCTGCCTTGGGTCCTGTGCCCCACTGGCCTCTAGGTACTCAACAGTTCTTTCCTTCAGAAGTGATTCCATCATTTTCCCTATCACTGAGGTTAAACTAACTGGTCTGTAGTTTCCCGCTTCTGCCCTGCTCCCACTTTTTGAGAGGGAATCACATCTGCCCTCCTCCAGTCCTCAGGTACCACCCCATCCTCCATGATTTGTTAAAGAGGGTAGTCAGTAGAGTCACTAGTTCTACCCTTAGTTATTTTAGAATTCTGGGATGAATCCCATCAGGCCCCATTGCTTTGTCCACCTTTAGTTTTAAGAGTTCTTTCAGAACCCTTTCTTCTGTAAATGGGCTGGTATCAACTTCTGTATCCAGAGTGTTTCTATTGTTTGTTTTAGGTACCTCCCCCTCTTCATTTGTAAATACTGAGCAAAAGTATTTGTTTAGTATCTCTGCCTTTTCACAGTCACCCTCTGCCCACCTCCCTCCAGTTTATTAAGGCTCACTATCCCTCCCTTAGTCTTCCTTTGCTCCCTGATGTACCTAAAAAAGGTTTTATCCCCCTTCTTAACTGAGTTGGCTATCTTTTCCTCAGTTTGGGCCTTTGCTGTTCTGACTGCCTTCCCAGCTTCCTTTTGCTTTAACTGATACATTTCTTTGTCCTGCTCCTTCTGTGATTCCTTGTACTTTCTGAATGCTTTCTCTTTCTCTTGAACCTTCACTGCCACCTCCTTTGAGAACCATAGTGGTTTCTTATATCATTTTGTTTTGTTTATTTACTTCACACAAAGGCTTGTTACCTCTGTGATGGCAGTTTTTATTATTTCCCATTGTTCTTCAACCCCTCCTTCCTGCCCATTTGCTAGTGCATTCCTTAGGCACTCACCATTTTGTAAAGTCAGCCCTCCTGAAGTCCAGTACTTTTGCCTTTGTGCAAGCCAGACTCTATTGCTGTTTTTATTGTGAACCATACTGTTCGATGGTCGCTAGTTCCCAGATGGCTACCACTTACATCTGTGATCCTCTCCATCTCCATTTGAGAGGACCAGGTCTAAGATTGCTCCCTCTCGAGTGGGTTCCAATACTAGTTGTCTAAGACATGCCCCTGTAGGGCATCTAGAATAACCCACTCTAGAAAAATGCTGCTGCAACTGCACTCCAGTTAACATCTGGCACATTCAGATCACCCATCAGCAGTATCTCCTCTTTATCTGCCATTCTAAGTATACTTTCTATCATTTCCTTGTCCATTTCCTCCCCTGAGAGGGTCGGTAACAACCCCTGTGCGGATTGTGGTGCCATTGCCTGCCTCCAAATTGATCCACAGTGCTTCTTCTCCTCCCTGTTTACCCTTTTGTTCTGTTGCTTTGATTCCTTCTGTTATGTAGAGAGCTACTCCTTCTCCTCTTTTACCCTCCCTGTCCCTCCTGTAGATAGTGTATCCTGGTATGTTTACATCCCAGTCATGGTTCTGTGTGTACCACTTTTCTGTGACTGCCACGATATCCCGATGTTCCTCCTCCATCAAGGCCACTAATTCAGGAAGCTTGTTACCCAGACTATGGGCATTGGTACTCATTGCTCTCCATTTTTTGATGGCTTTACTTTCTGTTGCAGCATCCCCCACTGACCTTTCTACCTCGGTCTTTTTCTCATTTAGTACCCTGTTTTGTAGGGGGAGGCTGGGATTTTTCTGCTGCTTATCAGTGCCTCCCCCCTTGACTAGTTTAAAAGCTTGCCAATGAAGCATTTAAACCAAAGGCCCAAAAGACTTATTCCCTTCCTGGACAGATGCAGACCATTCTGCCAGTATAGGCTGGTGTCCCTCCAGGTGGAACCCCAGTTCCCAATGAAGCCAAACCCCTGTGCTTCACACTATTTTTTCAACCATTCCAGGTCACTTGCAACCTCCTCTCAGTTCCACAGCATTTCTCCTTAGTTGCTTTTACCTGGCTTCCAAGCAAGACAGCCACTCCACTCCTGCTCTGTAATTTTAGTTGCTTTTACAAAGTCTGCTACAGCATTTACTATTCTAGTCCTTATGTGTATACAGCTTCTAACCTTTCCTGCTGAGGCTGGATTGTATCTCACTTTGACCTTGATGTATGTTCAAATTTCAGTACCTTTTCAGACATTGTGTTTTTCACCAATATCGGTCATTCCATTCAGCAGTTATTAGTCAGGTACAATTTTAGCTTCAGGGTTCACCTGTGGGCAGACAGTTCTTGCTCCCTTTAACAACACATTCATTCAGCTATCTTCAAACCTTAAACAAAGTTTCACAAGTAGTAGTAGTAGTATTCGTTTGTTTGTGGTGCCCTTCCTGAGGCTTGGGGTGCCATTACATGCAGTAGGGCCTAATTCTAAACAGAATTAAAACGGTAACATATGAAATATAGCAGTATAGTGTACATGTTAGAGAAACAAGCTGTGAATGAGCCTGGTACATCCAGCAGAACGGGGTTTGATTCCCACAACCACCACTGGCATACTGTGTGATGCTAAGCAAGTTGCTTAACCTCCCCAGTGTTCCCAGATAACCCCTGAAAACAGACACTTGTACCTATTTGGCCTTACCCAGTTATCAAAGACTAAAATTTAAAAATAAATAAACACGTAATATAAAACAGTTAACCAATGAATGCCCCAAAGAGTATCAGATGTTAAGCAGTCACCCCGATTGCCAACTGAAATAAGTACATTTTTAGGCCCCTCTAAAAGGCCTCCACTGATGGGGCTCCACTCAAAGCACTGGACAGGGAGTTCCAGAGGACTGGGCACGCTACTTCAAAGGACCGGTTCCCCGACGTCTTCAACCTTGACCTCAGTACTACCAAGAAGCCCCTTCCATGGAGCAGAGCAGATGAGAGGGTATACAACGATGCAGGAGTTCAGCCAGGTAGCCTAGGCTGAGTGTGTGTAGGGCCTTATATTGTAGGTCAAAAGACCCAGTTTAAAAGATATACACCATTTGACCGGCAGCCAGTGCACACCATGCAGAGCTGGTGACATATGGCATGATCTTGGAAGGCCTGTTAGTAACTGGGCTGTGTTGTTGAGGCACAGGTCAAGAAACATAGGAAAACCAGGAGCAGATGTAGAATTCATCAAAAATTATTTATTTACACTAGCAGTATCATAAAATAAACTTGTTCAATATAACTATTTACAAAGGCAAAATAAAAATAAAATTTTCTTTCAGTCTCTGTGTCCCTTGTTCTCCAAAGTTCTCTTGCAGTTGCAGCTTAGCTCTTATAAGTCCTTTCAACCCCCATCCTTAGCAAACATCCTGTTTTTGTAAATATCAGTCAGGAGCTGCTAGAACTCAGTGTGCTTGAGCTGAGAGGCCCCATTTCTACAGCTTTTGCAAAAGGCTCAAAGATTTGCACTAAGGTAACTTCTAGTTTCCAACAGCTTTTTGCAGTCATCTCAAATTATAAATATATACATTTAAACAGTAACACTAAATACTTTCTAAACAAAAGAGGTCCCAACATCAGTTACATTTTCATACAATGATTTGCACATATTTTTATATCAGCAGATATGCAAGGGAGGAAAAACAGACAGCAAGTGAAAACTGTGAAACAGTCAGAGGCAAAGAATTGCGAGTTTGTCGAGGTGCTCAATTCTGAAGTCTCACAGGAAAACTTGGTTGCACAACCAGATAGACAAGAGACAGGAAAGTAAAGAACAGATCCTTGCATTTAAACACTTTCTCCATAACAACTGGGACAGGGTCCTATTCTACCCTGTCACATACACCCCCTCCTTAAGAGGGAACCTGTTTTATTAGACAGGTTTCTAAAACTTTTTATTAATTCTCTACTAATATTTGCTGCTTTTAGAAATTAAACAAATGTACATTATCAGTTTTTATATAACAGTACAGCAAACAGTAAAGTTCAAACCCATACATTTGTTTTCAGCCTTCAGAACCCTCAATTCCTGAGCCATATCTTGATAGAAAATCACCATTGCTGTTCTCGTTACCAGATTTGTGTATCTCCATGAATATAAATGGCTGCAGTGCCAGGTATCACCTGTGATTCTGGAATTTTTATCTTTCATCTGATTAAGCCAACAGAGAGGACTGTGATCTGTTACAAGAACAAAATCAATTCCTAGCAAATAAAACTTCAGGGACTCCATGGCCCATTTTGCTGCTAAACATTCCTTTTGTACAGTGGAGTACATTTTCTCTCTGTCATGCAGCCTCCTACTTATGTACAGAATAGGATGTTCTGTCCCATCTACATTTTGACTCAGTACTACACTTAGGCCTACAACGAATGCATCTGTTTGTAACAAAAATGTTTTTTCAAAGTCTGGGTTTCTTAAAACAGGCTGAACATAATGCAGCCTTAATGGCTTGAAAAGCTTCATAACACTCTGAGGTCCATTTCACATTATTTGGGTACCACTTCTGTGTGGGTTCAGTGAGGGGAGTAGCTAACTCAGCAAAGTTGGGAACAAATCTTCAATAATAACTGGCCAACCCTAAAAATGACCTGACATGTTTCTTTGTCTTAGGGACAGGGCTGGTAGCTACAGCTTCTGTTTAGAAACCTCTGGCTTAATTTCTCCATTTCCCAACACATAGCCCAAATATCCAGTTTCCTGCATGCCCAATGCACATTTGGTAGGATTAATAGTCAGACCTGCATTTTTTGATAGCTTAGATAACTGCTCGTAGGTGTTCCAGGTAGCTTTTCCAGTCTGGACTGTACACCATGACATCATCCAGGTATGCAGCACAATAACCAGTGTGAGGGGATAAAATGACATCCATGTACTGTTGGAATGTAGCTGGTGCACCATGTAAACCAAATGGCATGGTGGTGAACTGATAGAATCCTATAGGGGTGGCAAATGCAGTTTTATCTCTAGATTCTTTGGCTAAAGGTATTTACTTGTAACCCTTGGTGAGATTGAGGGGTACTGATATACTTTGCACTCCCCAGTCTGTCTACCAAATCATCTATTCTGGGCATAGGATGACAGTCAAATTCTGACACTTGATTAAGTTTCCTAAAATCAAGGCAGATTCTAACAGCCCCTTCTTTTTTGTTTACAATTACCATGGGAGATGACCAAGCACTCCTCGACTCCTCTGTGATACCCAATTCTTTCATTTTTTGTATTTCCTTAACCAAGTTAACTCTTAACCGCTCTGGCAACCTGTATGTCTTTTGCCTAATAGGATGAGCATTAATCATCACTATTATGTGCTCAACCCCTTTTGCCCAGCCTGGAGCCTTGGTAAAAGTACTATTAAATGTCTTTAGCACATTACGAATGTCTGCGGTTTGTTCTGAGGTTAAGGAAACATTCACCTTTACAGCATCAGCATTTTCAGTTTGTTCCAGTATATCATAAGATACATCAACATCGTCCTATCGGTTTCTGGTAAAACTAGCAAAGCAACTTTTGACATTTTTTTAGCCCATTTCTTGAGGAGGTTAGCATGGTATATCTTAGTAGGATTTTTTCCTGTTAGGGGTCTCAATCTCATAGTAACAGTGCCATTATGTCTAAAAACCTTATAAGGCCCTTGCCACTTCATTAACAGTTTATTTTATGCTGTAGGTAACAGCAGCAAAACTTTTCACCTGGCTCAAAAACTTTTTCTTTTACCCCATGGTCATAATATACCTTCTGCTGGTTTTTGTGCCTCTTCCTGATTACTATGGGCAATTTCAACATATTGTGCCAGCTTCTTTCTTATGGCACACATATAAGATGTTATAGCTAGTTTCTGAGTGGGGTTATCTTCCTACGTTTCTTTTATCACATCCAGTGGCCCTCTTGGCTGCCTGCCTGCCATATAGCATTTCAAATGGTGAAAACCCTGTTGATGCCTGTGGGACTCCTCTGTAAGCAAAAAGTACAGTAAGGCAAGTATTGGTCCCAATCTTTCCCTTCCCCTTTTACAAACCTTTTTAACATACATGCGCTTTAGGGTTGGGTTTAAATGCTCAACAAGACTGTGTGTCTGAGGGTGATGAGGGAGGTTCTTGTGGCAGTGATACCTAGCAGTCTGTACAGCTCCTTAAGCAATGCAGCACCACAATTACTACCCTTACCAGTAATAATTTCTTTAGGTATGCCCACTCTACTGAAAAATTTTCAAGCTCTGCTGCAACTTTTTGGGCTGTAACAGTACACATTGGAACTGCTTATGGGTATCGAGTAGCACAGTCCCATACTACCAGGATAAATCTATTCCCCTTTGTACTTTTATCTAAAGGACCAACCACATCCATTGCAATTCCTTCAAAAGGCACATCTATCAAGGGTAGGGGCACCTTGTGTTTTCTAGTGACTGGAGCTACTTTCTGACACTCAGTACATGAATTACAATGGGTAGCAACATCTTCATGAATTCCAGGCCAGTAAAATCTACACAGCAATCTGGCAAGGGTGCGATCCCTCCCTGAGTGATCAGCCATAGGACCATCATGTGCTATCTGTAACAACTCTGTTCTATACTTCTGTGGTATAACCAATTGTTCTGTCTGTTCCTGTGTCTGAGGTTTAACCCAAACTCTGTACATTAACCCATTACATTTTTTAAACATTGGTCCATCCTGTTTTGCTTTCACCCCCAGCTGCTTGAAATAACCCTGGAGAGAAACATTGTTAGCTTGCTCTGAAAGAAAATCACAACCAGTTAACAATTTAGTTTCAGCATTTTCACATTTTAACCCTTCATGTCCATCAGTCACTTGTTGCCAAAGTTTCTTCAGGCATTGTCTTTCTTTTCTGGATTTCTGGATCTTGGAGCTGCACTCAAACAAGTTTGAATCAAAATCACTGAAAGGAAAAGTGTCCCTACCGTCTGAAATTTTCTTTGCCTGAGCTCTTGTCACCACTGCTGTTGAAACATCAGGATTTATTCCTTCTTTGATCAACTCAGTAAATCCTGGAAAGTCATTTCCAATAATTACAGGTACAGGTAACTTGGTTATTACCCCCACTTTCATTTGGTGCAACACACCCTTGATGGTCACAGTCACTTGGGTGGTGGGATAGTATCGAGTGTCCCCATGGATGCAGATGACACCAGTACCTAACCTAGTCCCTCTGCACAGTGTTTTCTCAGCACTTTAACATGCAGTAGGGTCTGTCTGCTTCCTGAATCAATGAGTCCCTTCACAGTCTTATCCCCCACTTTCACATCTGTTAAATACTTGCCCCAATTTGCCAAGGACAAATCTACTCCAGTGCCACTCTCCTTACTATGGTAGTTTCTTGCAAAATGACCTGGCTTATTACAGTTATAGCGGATAACGTATTTGGGCACAGATTTGTTACCCCCACCAGAGTTCTTATCAGGCTTGGAGTTTAAATGGAAAAAAGAGTGGCTTACCAGTGCTTGGCTGTTACCGTGCTGCTGTGGCATCTGTCTGGCCATTTGGTAGTCCTTGGCCAAAGAAACATCCTTTTCCCCACTCTCTGGTCAGTGTTCCTTTACCCACAGCTGCACATCTGTAGGCAAGATGTTGATGAATTGCTCCATGGCAAATGTGTCGATGATCCGTGGGACTGTTTTTCTCTCTGGTTGGATCCATTTTATCAGGGGTTCTCTTGAGTCGGGTGAAGGCTTCTCGAGAACTGTCGACCAAGTTGTACCTCAGAGACTGCAATCTCTGCTTGTACGTCTCTCTGGAGATGTCATACCTTTTCAGGATTTCGCTTTTCACCAGGTCATAGTTTTCTGACTGTGGAATGTCCATACTGCTGTAGGCAAGTTGGACTTTCCCTGTCAGGTAGGGTACCAGTCTGATTGTCCATTGCTGCTTTGGACATTGGCAGGCTGTGGCAACTCTTTCAAAAGTTGTCAGGTATGCCTCAATATCATGCGGGGCACAACTTTGTATGTTTAATGGCTTTTAAGTTGCTTGCATTTTGTTGCCTGTCTGGATCTGTGCCAGATCCTCTGCCTTTGACAGCTTGCAAGGCATCCAGCCATCGCTGCTCCTGTCACTGCATCTCTTCTCTCCTCCACTGCGCCTGTTGCTGCATCTCTTTTTCTCTCTGCTTCTCAGACTCTTTTTGTTGTGTAGCCCACCATTTGAAAAAGTCCATCAGGCTTCCAGGTTCTGTCACTGCCTTTTCTTTTTCCATAACTTGTGCTGGCTGTACAATCTCAGACTGGACTTCTGTCTTTGCTAGTTTGGCTGCCATTCTCCTGGTAATCATTCCTGGACTTGCTGCTGCAGAATCCATACCTTCCTCTGTGCTTCCCTTTTACTAGTTACAGTACCCATGCACAAAACTCCTATCTTAGGGTATGCACAGCGTAAATCCCATTTAGGCTGACACCATCTGTCGTCAAGGCACAGGTCAGGAAGCATTGGAAAACCAGGAGCAGTTGTAGAATTCACTAAAAATTATTTATTTACACTAGCAGTATCATGAAATAAACTTGTTCAGTATAACTATTTACAAAGGCAAAATAAAAATAAAGTTTCTTTTAGTCCCTGGGCTGGATATTCAAAAGGGTTGCGCCATGCACAATAGGGTTGTGCCTGCGCAAGTCCGAAATTGTGCCATTCTACTATATTCAGCAGGAGGCAGTTGCGCCCCCCCAAGTAAAGCTGAGCAACAGCGCAATGCTAATGAAGGCATGCTGAACCGGAGGGGGAGGAACCATGCATAAACTGCACAGCTTGATATTCAGCTGGCTGTGCAGAGTTGTGCAGGAGCAACCCCCAACCTGCGCCTGCACAACTTTGATTAAAAAAAAAAAGGAGTAAGTCGAGGGCCACCCACAGGTGAGCTGCTGCATTGCAGGGCATAACACAGCAGTTGCCACCTGTGGGTGGCCCTCAACTTCTCTGTGTCCCCTGCAGCCCAATCGTGGGCATGTAACCCCACCCCCTGACTGGCGATCATGGGCATAAGTTAAAAATCCCCCCACCCCGACTGGCCCGATCGGTGGGCATAGTGAAAATAAACCCCACCCCCACTAGCCCGATTGCGGGCAGCAAAGAGTTCAACCCCAAGAACATATCCCTGTTGGTCCAGTGGACACAAAGCCCGATTGTGGGAAGCAGAGTCAACCCCCAAGAACATATCCCTGGTGGTCCAGTGGACGCGAAGCCCGATCACGGGCAGCAAATTGTTCAAACCCCCAAGGACCACCTACCCTGGTGATCTAGTGGTCCCCACCTCACCACCACAGGCCCCACCACCCCTCCCCTCCGTCCAGCCGTTGGGTGGCAGCATCCACCCGCTTGCCACCCGCCGCCCGCCGACTGACTGCCCGGTAGAGCTGCGCCCATTGGTTCCAGAGCAAGAGCCAATGGGTGTGCAGCTACCGATACAAAGCAGTCCAGATATGTGAATAGATTCATTCATTCACATATCTGAACCTGCTTACTGTGCGGTATGGGCTGCCTACCATTGGCTCTTGCTCTGAACTATCGGGCGTGCAGCCCTACCGCTGGGCAGTCAGTTGGTGGGCGGCGGGGTGGCAGGTGGGTGGATGCTGCCACCCACCGCTGACGGGGAGTGGGGTGGTGGAGCTGTGGGTGGGTGGGTGGGGGCCACTAGATCACTAGGGTAGGTGGTCCTTGGGGGTTGAACACTTTGCTGCCCACGATCGGGCTTCTCGTGGTCCACTTGACCACCAGGGATATGTCCTTGGGGTTGAAATCTTGCTGCCCGCGATCGGGCTTCACAGTCCAATGGATCACCAGGAATATGTTCTTGGGGTTGACTTTTGCTGCCCGTGATCAGGCTCATGGTCCACTGGACCACCAGGGATATGTTCTTGGGGTGGGTTTGAACTTCTTTGCTGCCCGCGATCGGGCTAGTGGGTGGGGTTTATTTTCACTTATGCCCGCGATTGGGCCAGTCAGAGGGTGGGGATTTTAAATTTATGTCCTTACCTGGGCCAGTCAGGGGTGGGGGATTTTTACTTATGCTCATGTATCAGGCCAGTTGGGGGTGGGGGATTTTTAACTTATGCTCGCGATCAGGCCAGTTGGAGGGTGGGGGGATTTTTTAACTTATGCCCACGATCGGGCTGCAGGGGGCGTCGGTCCCTGGTGGCTGCTGCCTGGCAGGGTCCCAGGCGCACGTCCTTGGGGATCGGCATACCTGCATGCTAATGGCATGCAAATGGGGCCATAAATAGGTGCAAATGTCCCCCCGTGCCTTGCATGAATTATGGTCCCATTTGCATGTCACCTTTTGAATATTGGAAATTTGCGCATGGCGCAATGGTACTTGCGCCACCGCATCTTGAATGCTCCACTCTGACCACTTGCGGTGGCGCAAGTTCCACTGCACCATGCACAGTGGCTGTGGCTGGGGGTGATATTCAAAGGAGTTGCTCAATAGCACAACTCTGTTGAATATCACCCCATTTACCCTCTATTCTATTTTGTGCAGCGCCGAAGCGACTGCGCCACAGAATAGCGCAGTTTGAATATCCAGCCTCCTGTGTCCCCTTTGTTATCCAAATCTCTTGCAGTTGCAGCTTAGCTCTTATAAGTCCTTTTCACTCCCCATTCTTAGCAAGCATCCTGTTTTTTAAAAATATGAGGAAGGAGCTGCTAAAACACAGGTGCTTGAGCTGAAAGGCCCCATTTCTACAGCTTTTGCATAAGGCTCAATGATTTTCAGTAAGGCAACCTCTAGTTTCCAACAGCTTTTTGCAGTCATCTCAAATTATAAATTTAGAAAATGGGGAAAAAATACTGAAATCTGATTCTCTGGCATGGGGTACATTAACTTACAGTGAGAGCCCTGTAAGTTAAAGTGCTAACCATGCCAAGCGTGCCAGCTCATCATTGTAATCATTCTTGCCAGCTGCTTCATAATTGGTTGAACCACTGGCACCCAATTTGAAAACGTCGCCATTTTTTTGTCTCACTTAGCGAGACTGACCTCAGAAGACACAAACTGCCACAGTACACACCAACGGCAAACAGGCATTCCAACTTTTAAAATCATCACCAGTGAAGAAACCAAAGAAAGAAATGTGTTTTTTTTTCATTGTAAATATAGAAAATCAGCAGCATTGTCTCAGCCGTTTCTCACGGCTTGCCTCGCGCTATGCCTGCCTTTCTGTTGCTGTTTTTCTTGCTCACAAAGGAAAAGAAATTTGAAAAAAGCATACCAGCTTCACCTTTTATTAAAAAAAGAGATATGTACCTCTTTGCTGCCCTTGCCTCATCATTTCTTTGCAGTGGTATCGGCACTTCCAGCAAGCGTGTGTGTGTGTGTGGGGGGGATGGAGAGAGAGACAGACTGCTACTAGTAAAAAACAAAAATAAAAACAAATCACAGCCTGCATGTCTCAGTGTGTTAGAGAGTTGGTGACGACAGTGAACTTTTTCAGACAAAGCAACTGTGACACTTGATCTCTGCAGCTGTGTGTTTATGTAGAGTAACCATAACAACCAGATCCAGTAGTAGGCTCCTTTAGGACAAAATCCCTATGGAGGGAGAACACACATCATTGCAACATGGGAGGGGGGAACTATTCTATTATAAAAGTTATTTTAAACTAATTTTTTATAAACTTGTTTTATAAAACTATTTTTTTTTTTACAGTGCCCATTTTCTGAGCACAATAATACCCTCCAGGGTGGGTGGTATGGGCAATATCAGACCTTCCATGGGGCTATAAGGTCCTCTGCTTGCAGTATCGGGCCTCATTATGGTATTACCAATACAACCACCCTGTCGAGTATTGTTGCTTGCATATACATTTCAACAGTAACACTATATATTTTCTAAATAAAAGAGATCCCAACATCAGTTACATTTCCATATAATGATTTGCACATATTTTTATATCAGCAGATATGCAAGGGAGGAAAAACAGACAGCAAGGGAAACTGACAGGCAGTGAGAGGCAAAGAATTGAGAGATTGTCTGGGTGATCAAATCCAAAGTCTCACAGGAAAATTTGGTTGTGCAACTAGATAGGCAAGAGACAACAAAGGAAAGAACAGATCCTTGCATTTAAACACTTTCTCCATAACAACTGGGACATGGTCCTATTCTTCCCTGTCACAGGCTGCTGCATTCTACAGCAGCTGCAAGCATTGTAGCATACTTTAACTGACTCCAAGGCAAAGAGCATTACATTAGTCAAGTCTCAAGATCGCAAATGCATGTACCAGTGTGGCCTGGTCACCAGGTGGGATAAGGGACCTAATGTGGCTGATATTCTGGAAGATGAACAAAACAACATTTCCAGACTACTGCCAACACTTGAGCCTCCATGGTCAGACCCTCATCCAGAATGAGACCCAGATTTGTTACCTAAGTGGTGGCTACAAGCCTAGGGGACCAAGACAAAGTCCAGTCCTCCTCCAGTAGCCATCAGTCACCCCCCCCCATGGCCCAACTCAGTCACTAGGACTTCAGTTTTCTCTGGTTAAGCCTCAGCCAGGTCAATGACATCCAGTTCTGGATCTCAGCCAGGCATTTCTTCAACACTTCCACCACTCCCATCATCCCAGGTGCAAAGGACATGTAGAGCTGGGTATCATCTGCATAGCAATGAAACCCAAGCCCATATCTCCTAATGACCTCACCCTGTGGCAGCATATAAATGATGACCAGCATGGGTGACAGTACAAAGCCTTAATGTATGCCACAGGATAAAACCACTGGGCACAAGGAGAATCTCCCTAACACTACCCTCTGAGTTCTGTCTTTGAGATAGGACTCAAACCAGCTGAAGACCTTGCCGGTGAGCCCTGCATACTCCCTAAGTCAGTCTATCTGAAGCGCATGGTCCATGGTATCAAATGCTGATGAGAAATCTAGGAGGATGAGAACTGATCAATTCCCCCATTGCTCACCCTGAGCAGATCATTACGCACATGGACAAGCACAACTTCAGTGCTATGCCTGGACCTAAATCCCAACTGTAGAGGCTCAAAGATGTCAAAGGCTATGACGTGTGCCTCAAGTTGCCATGCAACAATTTTCTGATATAACCTTTCCTGAAGGGGAAGGTAGAGACCAGACAGTAATTCATCAAGACCTCAGAGTCCAAAGTTGGTTTCTTCAGAAGAGGATTCAAAGAGTGCACTAAAGTGCCACTGGAAAGCAGCCCTTTGATAAGGAGCACCAGACAATCTCAGTGAACACCTGACACAGATGTCCAACACGGACCAATAGTCATGTCAGACCTGGATCCAGATTGCAAAGTGTTGGCTGCAGCTCCAGAGGCATAGCTAACTTTTTACAGTGGTGGGGCAAAGACTAATAAAGTCCTTGTTGTCCTGAGAGATAGTAGATCAATAGGCTGGGGGTCTGGGGGCTGCCTAGTCCCCCAGAAGCTATCAGGTTTTAGATGCATTCTGATGCATTTTGAGGGTCATTTTGAAATGTTATGCTAACTTTAGACATTTATGTGACCTGTTGCAAAGAACATATATCACTACCAAAATGACTATCCTTTCATTTTCCTTTTTAAAATTGACAATACTCAGACAATCTCTTGATTAAAATCATGGAGCAGAAAAACTGCATATAGTATTTCTCCCATCTAGAAAATTCAACTATAAATGCTTAAATACCACTATAAAGGCTATGTCTTCTTGAACCCCACTACAGTTTTTTTTTCCTGTGGGGGCAACAACTGTACTGGGGTTCAAGAATGTATGGGACAAGCAGCCTATCTCATGCATTCTTGAACTCCACTACAGCACAACATAATTTGATTCTAAATCTACAAAGATCCCATTGTAAGTGGGAAAAAAACATATGGTAACATGCTTCAGTATGTTGCCGCTGTAATGTAGGTACTGATGATTACTGACATAGTTTAAGCTTTTAAAACAGTCCCTTGATCTCAGAGCAGCACAATATAGGAGCAGTACTAACAAAGGCATATACAGATTTTACTGTCTACTCCTGCCAGTAGATCTCAATTGGCACAGAGATAACAGACATTAAATAAACAGTTCTTTTCCAGTTGCTCTAGAATCTTGAAAAAAAAACAACATGTTTGCCTTATTTTTGCATTACTCCCGTCAGTCCATTTAGTATTTCCTGCCCTAATACTATCAGAGTTCTACTGACACATACATCTGCTTATTGTTTTTATCCTTTTAAATGAAGAGAGTGTACCTGGTTTTGAATGACAAGTGCTCAATTTTATTGGAGTCCACACAGAAGTGCTCAAAAACTTTAAGGCAACATTCAAAGCCAGTCCTGAATGCTACAGATAATCCTCCTGACTCCTCCACTCAAGGTCCGTGTCTGTGGCATGTAGCAGGTGCCAGTTCCTACGATACTACACTGAATTGACTTTAACCAGGCCCTGCTTTCCCCACGTGCATTTTCTCCTCTTTTGCCCATGATAATAATGTAGCTCGTAGCTCTGCACTGCCAGGTAGCAGCCAGCCCAGAAGGACCAGAGAGAGAGCGAGACTGAGATTGGGCAAATTGCGGCTGCTCTGCACTGATGCTTGCTTGCCTAACTGAGCACACACAACCCTGGCCCACCAGAAAGAACTAGCAGCAGTATGAGTGTGGAGTGTGCTTTAAGTTCCCTTGCTGCTTGCTCCCTGAGTTATGAAATCCTGACTTGGTCCGTATCAGAACTGTATTAATTGAACATTACAACTAACTGCTTGGGCTTGGAGCCTCGGTCGGTCAGTGCTGTGGCTCCAACAAACAGCCAAAACTCCCAATCCCAGGTACTAATTATGTTTCCTTTTTTCCATACTTATCTTCCTGAAGTTCTGAACAGAAGAAATTCAAAAAGGCCCAGGAATGAGCTATTTAGTCCTCCAGTGACCGGTCCAAACACAAGAGTGTGGACTTGGGAAGAGAAAACAAAATCGAGCAGATGAGGCGTGCTTGCTGATTGCATGTTTCAGCAATGCTTTTTCTGGCATGCACGCCGAGTCTACTCTAGCCACTTCAACTGGCTGACAATAAGAGCATCATGGCTGTAGCAGCCAATTGGGACAATATTTTAAAAAAATGCAAGGCACAGCCAATTGGACATTTAATGGGATTTAATAGGATGCAAATGAATCCCCAGGAAGAAAGGAGGACAAAAAAAATCAGGGAACCAAAAAAGTCCTGGTCTGATCATCCGGGGGGGGGCAGTTTACCCCGCCCACCCCACCCCCATGATCTATGCCACTGCACAGCTCTGAGATCACCTTACAGATCTCTTCCATCATCACTGGCTGGAATGTCTCCCAGGACCCTGACTGCATCTGTGACACCCAGGCTCTCCACTGCTGAACTGTCCCAGCCCAGATGGAGTGATTCCTGCCCTAACAGAGGACACCCTATCTGAGAAGGACTGAGCAAACTCCTCACTTTTGTGGATGTTAAAGCTGTACGGGCTCCAGACAGGCCACATGAAGAAGCCTGTCTACAGGCTGAAAGAGTTGAGCCAGTTGGGCCCTCCAGCATCAATCTCTCTGGACAGAAATTCTGCCTTTTTCTGGTGATTACCTTCTAATATACCTTATAATAAAGGAATAATGCATGACAAGGTGTGTGTCATGCTGGGATACCATCATGCCTGGGCTGATTAGGGAGGAGGCCACAGGCCGAGTGTGACTAATCACCCCAGAAGTGACGTTATCCCAACATGACAAACACCCTGGAGTGCATTATTCCTATTATACAATGGCTCATTTGTATAAAAAAAAAAGAAAAAATGCTTAAGAAGTTTAGTGCAAGTATGTTTTTTGTCAGATTTTGTAATGTGTAGGCATACTAATAAAAATAATACTGCTGATTGTTTCTTACCTGGGCCAGTAGGTACAACTGCTGTATTGTGTGAAGTCAGCCACTGAAGCTTACTTGTATGCTGAGCAAGGGCACAACAACCCCACACACACATACCATCATCTCTTTTTCTATTTTTCCTGGTTTCTCTGGCTGTCTGTGTTTTTGTTTACCTGGTTCTGTCTGTGTCTGTCTGTTCCCGAAAGCTGTTATGTCCTGTGCTGCTGTCAAACAAGCCCATGCTCCCATGCTGTTTAAAATGACTGGCGTCTGCGTGCTTTTCCTGGTACAGTTATAGTCTACTACATACCGGGAAAAGAAAAGGAAAAAGTGATAAAGTGATTAAGACCTCACTGAGGGTCTGTGTGTTGTTCAGGTGGGCTTCTGTGTCCTGCGAAGGGAGGGGCAGTGTGGTTTTGTTTGCGGAGCATGCGCTGAATGACAGTGGGAAATGCCGGTGCCGAAAACGGCTTTCTTGTGTTGAAATGAATGAAAAAATAGGAAGTTTGGTAAAAAATAACTGATAGTAGGAGGGAGGGCTTTGTCTGTGGGTGGAGTGTATGAAGTGTTTGCAGTGGCGGTCGATTTCGAGCAGAGGCGAGAAGCAAGGATTATCAGCTCTCGACAGAACAGCAAAACAGGGAGTGCTAAAAGGTCTTGTAGGCATGGAGCAATGCTTTGTTTTCTTTCAGTTGATGATAATGTGTGCTCAGGATAGAGCCATGATGTTATCCAGTGATAACATCATGGCTCCGGGATTTTTAAATTTATGCCCGCGACGCTTGTCCTGTGGGGGTGGGGGATTTTTACTTATGCCTGCATCAGGCCAGTTGGGGGTGGGGGATTTTTAACTTATGCTCGCGATCAGGCCAGTTGGAGGGTGGGAGATTTTAACTTATGCCCACGATCGGGCTGCAGGGGCGTCGGTCCCTGTGGCTGCCTGCGGCAGGTCCCAGGCGCACGCCCTGGGGACCGCATACCTGACAGCAATGGCATGCAATGGGGCCATAAATAGGTGCAAATGCCCCCCGTGCCTTGCATGAATTATGGTCCCATTTGCATGTCACCTTTTGAATATTGGAAATTTGCGCATGGCGCAATGGTACTTGCGCCACCGCATCTTGAATGCTCCACTCTGACCACTTGCGGTGGCGCAAGTTCCACTGCACCATGCACAGTGGCTGTGGCTGGGGGTGATATTCAAAGGGTTGTCAATAGCACAACTCTGTTGAATATCACCCCATTTACCCTCTTTTCTATTTTGTGCAGCGCCGAAGAGACTGCGCCACAGAATAAGCGCAGTTTGAATATCCAGCCCCTGTGTCCCCTTGTTATCCAAATCTCTCTGCAGTTGCAGCTTAGCTCTTATAAGTCCTTTTCATTCCCCATTCTTAGCAAGCATCCTGTTTTTTAAAATATGAGGAAGGAGCTGCTAAAACACAGTGTGCTTGAGCTGAAAGGCCCCATTTCTACAGCTTTTGCATAAGGCTCAATGATTTTCAGTAAGGCAACCTCTAGTTTCCAACAGCTTTTTGCAGTCATCTCAAATTATAAATTTAGAAAATGGGGAAAAAATACTGAAATCTGATTCTCTGGCATGGGGTACATTAACTTACAGTGAGAGCCCTGTAAGTTAAAAGTGCTAGCCATGCCAAGCGTACCACGCTCATCATTGTAATCATTCTGCCCAGGCTGCTTCATAATTGGTTGAACCACTGGCACCCAATTTGAAAACGTCGCCATTTTTTTGTCTCACTTAGCGAGACTGACCTCAGAAGACACAAACTGCCACAGTACACACCAACGGCAAACAGGCATTCCAACTTTTAAAATCATCACCAGTGAAGAAACCAAAGAAAGAAATGTGTTTTTTTTTCATTGTAAATATAGAAAATCAGCAGCATTGTCTCAGCCGCTTTCACGGGCTTGCCTCAAGGCTATGCCTGCCTTTCTGTTGCTGTTTTTCTTGCTCACAAAGGAAAAGAAATTTGAAAAAGCATACCAGCTTCACCTTTTATTAAAAAAAGAGATATGTACCTCTTTGCTGCCCTTGCCTCATCATTTCTTTGCAGTGGTATCGGCACTTCACGAAAGCCAGCGGTGTGTGTGTGTGTGGGGGGGGGATGGAGAGAGAGACAGACTGCTACTAGTAAAAAAACAAAAATAAAACAAATCACAGCCTGCATGTCTCAGTGTGTTAGAGAGTTGGTGACGACAGTGAACTTTTTCAGACAAAGCAACTGTGACACTTGATCTCTGCAGCTGTGTGTTTATGTAGAGTAACCATAACAACCAGATCCAGTAGTAGGCTCCTTTAGGACAAAAATCCCTATGGAGGGGAGACACACACATCATTGCAACATGGGAGGGGGGGAACTATTCTATTATAAAAGTTATTTTAAACTAATTTTTTATAAACTTGTTTTATAAAACTATTTTTTTTTTACAGTGCCCATTTTCTGAGCACAATAATACCCTCCAGGGTGGGTGGTATGGGCAATATCAGACCTTCCATGGGGCTATAAGGTCCTCTGCTTGCAGTATCGGGCCTCATTATGGTATTACCCAATACAACCCACCCTGTCGAGTATTGTTGCTTGCATATACATTTCAACAGTAACACTATATATTTTCTAAATAAAAGAGATCCCAACATCAGTTACATTTCCATATAATGATTTGCACATATTTTTATATCAGCAGATATGCAAGGGAGGAAAAACAGACAGCAAGGGAAACTGACAGGCAGTGAGAGGCAAAGAATTGAGAGATTGTCTGGGTGATCAAATCCAAAGTCTCACAGGAAAATTTGGTTGTGCAACTAGATAGGCAAGAGACAACAAAGGAAAGAACAGATCCTTGCATTTAAACACTTTCTCCATAACAACTGGGACATGGTCCTATTCTTCCCTGTCACAGGCTGCTGCATTCTACAGCAGCTGCAAGCATTGTAGCATACTTTAACTGACTCCAAGGCAAAGAGCATTACATTAGTCAAGTCTCAAGATCGCAAATGCATGTACCAGTGTGGCCTGGTCACCAGGTGGGATAAGGGACCTAATGTGGCTGATATTCGGAAGATGAACAAAACAACATTCCAGACTACTGCCAACACTTGAGCCTCCATGGTCAGACCCTCATCCAGAATGAGACCCAGATTTGTTACCTAAGTGGTGGCTACAAGCCTAGGGGGACCAAGACAAAGTCCAGTCCTCCTCCAGTAGCCATCAGTCACCCCCTTCCCCCATGGCCCAACTCAGTCACTAGGACTTCAGTTTTCTCTGGGTTAAGCCTCAGCCAGGTCAATGACATCCAGTTCTGGATCTCAGCCAGGCATTTCTTCAACACTTCCACCACTCCCATCATCCCAGGTGCAAAGGACATGTAGAGCTGGGTATCATCTGCATAGCAATGAAACCCAAGCCCATATCTCCTAATGACCTCACCCTGTGGCAGCATATAAATGATGACCAGCATGGGTGACAGTACAAAGCCTTAATGTATGCCACAGGATAAAACCACTGGGCACAAGGAGAATCTCCCTAACTACCCTCTGAGTTCTGTCTTTGAGATAGGACTCAAACCAGCTGAAGACCTTGCCGGTGAGCCCTGCATACTCCCTAAGTCAGTCTATCTGAAGCGCATGGTCCATGGTATCAAATGCTGATGAGAAATCTAGGAGGATGAGAACTGATCAATTCCCCCATTGCTCACCCTGAGCAGATCATTACGCACATGGACAAGCACAACTTCAGTGCTATGCCTGGACCTAAATCCCAACTGTAGAGGCTCAAAGATGTCAAAGGCTATGACGTGTGCCTCAAGTTGCCATGCAACAATTTTCTCGATAACCTTTCCTGAAGGGGGAAGGTTAGAGACCAGACAGTAATTCATCAAGACCTCAGAGTCCAAAGTTGGTTTCTTCAGAAGAGGATTCAAAAGAGTGCACTAAAGTGCCACTGGAAAGCAGCCCTTTGATAAGGAGCACCAGACAATCTCAGTGAACACCTGACACAGATGTCCAACACGGCCCACCAATAGTCATGTCAGACCTGGATCCAGATTGCAAAGTGTTGGCTGCAGCTCCAGAGGCATAGCTAACTTTTTTACAGTGGTGGGGGCAAAGACTAATAAAAGTCCTTGTTGTCCTGAGAGATAGTAGATCAATAGGCTGGGGGTCTGGGGGCTGCCTAGTCCCCCAGAAGCTATCAGGTTTTAGATGCATTCTGATGCATTTTGAGGGTCATTTTGAAATGTTATGCTAACTTTAGACATTTATGTGACCTGTTGCAAAGAACATATATCACTACCAAAATGACTATCCTTTCATTTTCTTTTTTAAAATTGACAATACTCAGACAATCTCTTGATTAAAATCATGGAGCAGAAAAACTGCATATAGTATTTCTCCCATCTAGAAAATTCAACTATAAATGCTTAAATACCACTATAAAGGCTATGTCTTCTTGAACCCCACTACAGTTTTTTTTTCCTGTGGGGGCAACAACTGTACTGGGGTTCAAGAATGTATGGGACAAGCAGCCTATCTCATGCATTCTTGAACTCCACTACAGCACAACATAATTTGATTCTAAATCTACAAAGATCCCATTGTAAGTGGGAAAAAAACATATGGTAACATGCTTCAGTATGTTGCCGCTGTAATGTAGGTACTGATGATTACTGACATAGTTTAAGCTTTTAAAACAGTCCCTTGATCTCAGAGCAGCACAATATAGGAGCAGTACTAACAAAGGCATATACAGATTTTACTGTCTACTCCTGCCAGTAGATCTCAATTGGCACAGAGATAACAGACATTAAATAAACAGTTCTTTTCCAGTTGCTCTAGAATCTTGAAAAAAAAACAACATGTTTGCCTTATTTTTGCATTACTCCCGTCAGTCCATTTAGTATTTCCTGCCCTAATACTATCAGAGTTCTACTGACACATACATCTGCTTATTGTTTTTATCCTTTTAAATGAAGAGAGTGTACCTGGTTTTGAATGACAAGTGCTCAATTTTATTGGAGTCCACACAGAAGTGCTCAAAAACTTTAAGGCAACATTCAAAGCCAGTCCTGAATGCTACAGATAATCCTCCTGACTCCTCCACTCAAGGTCCGTGTCTGTGGCATGTAGCAGGTGCCAGTTCCTACGATACTACACTGAATTGACTTTAACCAGGCCCTGCTTTCCCCACGTGCATTTTCTCCTCTTTTGCCCATGATAATAATGTAGCTCGTAGCTCTGCACTGCCAGGTAGCAGCCAGCCCAGAAGGACCAGAGAGAAGCGAGACTGAGATTGGGCAAATTCGCTACTCTGCACTGATGCTTGCTTGCCTAACTGAACACACACAACCCTGGCCCACCAGAAAGAACTAGCAGCAGTATGAGTGTGGTGTGCTTTAAGTTCCCTTGCTGCTTGCTCCCTGAGTTATGAAATCCTGACTTGGTCCAGTATCAGAACTGTATTAATTGAACATTACAACTAACTGCTTGGGCTTGGAGCCTCGGTCGGTCAGTGCTGTGGCTCCAACAAACAGCCAAAACTCCCAATCCCAGGTACTAATTATGTTTCCTTTTTCCATACTTATCTTCCTGAAGTTCTGAACAGAAGAAATTCAAAAGGCCCAGGAATGAGCTATTTAGTCCTCCAGTGACGGTCCAAACACAAGAGTGTGGACTTGGGAAGAAAACAAAATCGAGCAGATGAGGCGTGCTTGCTGATTGCATGTTTCAGCAATGCTTTTTCTGGCATGCCTTGAGTCTACTCTAGCCACTTCAACTGGCTGACAATAAGAGCATCATGGCTGTAGCAGCCAATTGGGACAATATTTTAAAAAAATGCAAGGCACAGCCAATTGGACATTTAATGGGATTTAATAGGATGCAAATGAATCCCCAGGAAGAAAGGAGGACAAAAAAATCAGGGAACCAAAAAGTCCTGGTCTGATCATCGGGGGCAGTTTACCCCGCCCACCCCACCCCATGATCTATGCCACTGCACAGCTCTGAGATCACCTTACAGATCTCTTCCATCATCACTGGCTGGAATGTCTCCCAGGACCCCTGACTGCATCTGTGACACCCAGGCTCTCCACTGCTGAACTGTCCCAGCCCAGATGGAGTGATTCCTGCCCTAACAGAGGACACCCTATCTGAGAAGGACTGAGCAAACTCCTCACTTTTTGTGGATGTTAAAGCTTGTACGGGCTCCAGACAGGCCACATGAAGAAGCCTGTCTACAGGCTGAAAGAGCTGAGCCAGTTGGGCCCTCCCAGCATCAATCTCTCTGGACAGAAATTCTGCCTTTTTCTGAGTGATTACCTTCTAATATACCTTATAATAAAGGAATAATGCATGACAAGGTGTGTGTCATGCTGGGATACCATCATGCCTGGGCTGATTAGGGAGGAGGCCACAGGCCGAGTGTGACTAATCACCCCAGAAGTGACGTTATCCCAACATGACAAACACCCTGGAGTGCATTATTCCTATTATACAATGGCTCATTTGTATAAAAAAAAAAGAAAAAATGCTTAAGAAGTTTAGTGCAAGTATGTTTTTTGTCAGATTTTGTAATGTGTAGGCATACTAATGAAAATAATACTGCTGATTGTTTCTTACCTGGGCCAGTAGGTACAACTGCTGTATTGTGTGAAGTCAGCCACTGAAGCTTACTTGTATGCTGAGCAGGGCACAACTAAGCCCCCACACACACATACCATCATCTCTTTTTCTATTTTTCCTGGTTTCTCTGGCTGTCTGTGTTTTTGTTTACCTGGTTCTGTCTGTGTCTGTCTGTTCCCGAAAGCTGTTATGTCCTGTGCTGCTGTCAGACAAGCCCATGCTCCCATGCTGTTTAAAATGACTGGCGTCTGCGTGCTTTTCCTGGTACAGTTATAGTCTACTACATACCGGGAAAAGAAAAAGAAAAAGTGATAAAGTGATTAAGACCTCACTGAGGGTCTGTGTGTTGTTCAGGTGGGCTTCTGTGTCCTGCGAAGGGAGGGGCAGTGTGGTTTTGTTTGCGGAGCATGCGCTGAATGACAGTGGGAAATGCCGGTGCCGAAAACGGCTTTCTTGTGTTGAAATGAATGAAAAAATAGGAAGTTTGGTAAAAAATAACTGATAGTAGGAGGGAGGGCTTTGTCTGTGGGTGGAGTGTATGAAGTGTTTGCAGTGACGGCGTCGATTTCGAGCAGGGCGAGAAGCAAGGATTGTCAGCTCTCGACAGAGCAGCAAAACAGGGAGTGCTAAAGGTCTTGTAGGCATGGAGCAATGCTTTGTTTTCTTTCAGTGTGGTTATAAGTGTGCTGGGACTAGAGCCATGATGTTATGCCAGGATAACATCATGGCTCCAGTGCCAGCTTGACCAATCAGACACCAACATTCTTCTTTGCATTGTATAATAGGATATAAGAACTAGTTTATCTTCCATAGCCCTGGACCTCCTCCAACAATGCTCCAATTTCTGTCCCCTCGTCTTCAGTGCCAACAAACTACAGCGAGCTGAGGTACATCACCAGGGGATGTACACGAACTGGAACAATAAGGTCAAAGGTCACCGTGACAACCCTGTTATAGGCCTTCACTGCAATCTTTGCACCTCAAGCACAAGCTTTCATCATTTCTGAGGTGTCCAAAATCGCTGTATGGCCTTCTGGGCTAATATCTCTCAAAGGGCGATACTGAACCACCTCCACAGGGATGGACTACAGGGGGTAAGCATACCTCCTCACTTAGGTTGCATACGTTCATTGAATAAATGTATTTGGGTGAGTATGTATACTTATCCAAGGCCATCAGCATAAATATTCTGAGCTGCTAGGCAGAAATGCAAAAACGTGATTTTCCCATAAAATGGGTAGAACACTTGAGCAAGAGGGTGCACCTATAGCACATGTGTGTAACCTGTCAGAACACAGTATAAACAAACTCTGGTCAGAGCCAAAACAGCTGCTAAAGAATTTATCCAATGAAGGATATGGAAATGATGCCCCCCCCAAAAGCACACACCTTTGTGGGTCACTACTCAGATGCAGGCACTTGCACTCCATAAACCACACAAATACCAGTTTCTCCAGTTAGCTGCCATACATACTTAATGGTGATACAAAGGAATATTGCAAAATACCCTTCTGCACCAAAATGTTATCATATTGGACTAGAAAATTATTGCATTTTAAATGTCCTTAATCTAAGTGGACTGAGAATTACACCCTGGACAGATTATTCCTCTATATCTTAAAGAAATAAGTTTCAAAATACCTCTGTGATATGTAAACCCTCACCATTCACACTCAAGGGTTAAGTAACACCATTCACACTAAAGGGTTAAATAGCTAAAATAGGCAGCAGAATTTCCTTTTGTGGTGACCAAATAATTTTTGCTGCTTGGTAGACACTGGAATGCAAATGCCAGCATGTAATTAATGAGAGTCAGCAGTTTCCATTGCCTATACTTTATTTTGAATTTGAACAGCTGAGTAAAGCCACACAGAGGGATGGGTGCTCTGAGACAAGACAACACATAAGCAAGCAGTCTCGGCACACCACAGGGACACAGAAAAAAACTTCTCCACATGAAGAAATAGTAGTTATACTTGTTTTACTTTTTCAGATACAAAAAACAGCGGTTACAGATGAGTACAAAAGTGCAAATGCAGACACAGAAAAACTCCTCACGCACGTTTCACCTGAACACGGGCTTTGTCAAAGGTAATTACCACCAGAGGTAAGGTAGCTTAAATAACACCCATTCCCAGTCACATGACCCCACTTAAAGTGAAAGTGCTTCATTTATCTTCAACCAATACTAACATCTTATACATATACACATCTAATGGTTTATATTAAAAAAGAGAAAGAACACGTTTTGTCTATAGTCAGCTTTCATCATAATTTCTCAAATGATCTATTATACATTAATATTAAGTAATTAAATTACAAATTATGAGACCCAAAACTTACGGTCCGTACAAAAGCCAGAAGTTCATTAGGTTATCCAAAAAGTGGACCCCTATGCCTGCTTCTGAGTGACTCTTTAATACACAAAGATGTAGGCAGGCAGACATATACAATATACTTTGTGAACAGTTTTTTTAAGTGCCTTTCCCAAACCACATATTGGTGTGTCTTTTTGTAAGCACTGTCACTCTAATCTGGAGTTACATGGAAGCATGTGTCCCCAGAAGAGGTCTCCTCTGAGAACCCCCTTTTCTGAATTCATTAGGAAGTTCATGGGGGGATGGGCTTTAGGGCATTGCCTAACACTGCAAAGGTCCCAACCCATGGAGCAATCCCAGACTGACAAGATCAAGGTATAAAGGACTTATTTTGCATTGTTTATCTGGTCTGTTTCTGTAATATGGTGGATCTGGAGTGTGGGTACAGGTTCTGTAAGTCCTGTATCGCTAGATTTTGGGGAAGGATTCCTTTTGTCCCTTGTGTGGAATGGTGTTCACAGTCAAGGAGTACAAAGCAGCAATGAGAGCTGAGAGACATGGCAAGAGGCAGAATGTAGCTCAAAGTATGAAATGACCAGCCTATCTTGGGAGATGTCCACACTTCTACCACAGCCTGGGCATCACCAATGACAGCATCTGCTATACGGAGGTAATCACACCACTGCAATGGAACATCATCTACAGGGAGATAATCCAATCCCAGAAGTTGAGCCTGGTTCAAAACATGGCAGCCTGGGACCAAAAAAGTCCCTTTCAGAGGCTGGTTGAAGATGAACTGAAACCATCCAGTACCAATCACAAAGGGTTTGGTGACACTGAGGAGCTGCAGCTCTCCCATCCTGAAAGTACAGTGAAGGACAGAGAGCACAACAGGAATCAATCTGTGCCAAACTTGGCAAAGACAGTCTCAGGACAGGGGAAACCATGTTGGACATATTACAGTGTGGGTCAAAAAAATCCCCAGCAGAGGCCAGCTATTGGCCTGAAACTCTCTGATACCAATGATGAGGATGGATTTTGTCAAACTGAGGAGCTGCAGCCCTCCTCCACTGAAAATGCAGAGTTTCCACACAGGGAGTGCATCAGGACCCAATCTGTGCTGAATCTGGCAAAGAACGTGCATTGGTGGAGCCTGGACAGTACAGCAGAACAAACAGATGTAATGAGTTCTGATATTGTGGGGCATGGAGAAAGACTGGCATGGTTCAGTACTGGGAGCAGCGAGATTTAAAATTGAGAGGATTAAACTTTTCCATTTTTGGCATCTGGATCCCCTTGTTTAAACTCTAGCAGTGAGAGTAGACAGCTCTAGCTCAGTGATCCGCTTGGAGAGAAACAGACCTTTCTTGCCAACAACAGAATCTGCACATAAGTTCCTGGATGCAGACTGCAGTGTTTGTGACAGAAAAAAAATATTGGCCAACATAACAATGAAAGAAGCAAAAAGAGGTGGCCACTATGAAACTAAATTTGGAGCCCAGAACAAAAAAGACATACAAAAAAGAAGAAAATCCAGCTTCTCAAATAAACTGGTCAAGAGAACATCTTAGTAAAGTTCTGTTTATCAAAATGTATTCGTAAATAATTGAACAGCAGCAAATTGCTCCCCCTCCACCAACATTTCACATCATATCCAATACTTTACAAGGTCCTTGATACCTTGATAAAGCATTGGATATGATGTGAAATAATGAAGAGAACTGCTACTGTTCTTTAATTTATGAATACATTTTGATAACTGGAACTTAACTAAGAAGTTCTCTTAGCCAGTTTGTTTGGGAAGCCAAACTTTCTTCTTTTTTTGTATAACAATGAAAGCCAAGTAATTAACCCTGACTTGGAAACACAAAAGAATGACTCAAATCCAATAAATCTGTGCCTCTCTGTATGTTGCCCTGGGGCTTGGGATCTTTGGTGAGGTTGGATGGCTGGCGGGGCTGACAGTGGTGCAGGTAGGGACTGGCAAATTCAGAGAAATTTGCTTTGTGAAGAACTTCATAAAGGTTCCCAAATTTCACTAGGCCCATGGGATCACTTCAGGTAGTTTTCACCTGGTGACATGTCTTCCTTCACCTGGTGAAGACTACGCATGGTGGCACTTCACTGGTGAAAGTGATGGTGAAGTGCCACTATGCATAGATTTCACCAGTGAAAATTATGCAAAGTATTTGTTTTTGTCTTTTTTTTATTTTAAAAGCAGAATCTACCCCTACCCACTGAGACATACTGTGCCTACCCCTCCCACCACCCAGACCCCTTAGTGTTACATACCACAACAACTCCAACCTCTAGGACTCTGCCTTTCTCACTGCCCTTTCCCTCACCCACGTCACATCAGTAATATGTCACCACCCACCTCCCACACCCCTTCTCTGTCCATGAGTTACAGAAATAGCCATAATACCAACCCTAACCAACCTCTAACATCCAACCTCCCTCCCAAGCTCCAAAGCTGCCAAAGGATAAAAAAGAAACCATCCTATGCTGGACCGAGACATCCCCTTTGGTATCTTTTTGTGGAATAAACAATGACGTCCTCACCTATTATAACATCTGGTTGGCTGACAAGCAGCCAGTAAGGTGTTACTATACATGAAGGCATAATTGTTCATTCATGCTAGTGGGACTCTCCTTGTTGCATATGGTCACCTCCCCCCCAATAACACTGGGTGACAACTGGGGATGGTCGTCCACCTATGAGGTCCCCGACTACACCTTCTCCAATATCCTTGTGCTCTCCAAAGTGCACTGCAGTGTTACTTGCTGTCTAGATCTTTGGTGCCTTATGTATACAACCAGTGCAGAGCGTACCTGTGCTAAAAAACTCCCAGGTTGTCAGGCGCATAGGAGGTGGTATCTCCCTGGCTCCTCCTACTTGCACTACTACTGGCAGTAATATTGAAACCAACCCCTGGCCCATTAAATCTGACCCACAAAATCCATCCGTATGGGGGCATGGGAGGGGCTAAAAATAACTCATCTTAACATTAGGGCCTGCTACTTAATCGTGATGAGACTAGTTAGCATGGTTGCCTCTACAAACCCGACATCCTAGGGTGACGAGGACCTGGCTGAAACCCTCTGTCCCTGACTCTGCCTGTGAACTCACTGGGTATGAATTCACCTGACTGGACAGGCTAGGGGCAACAGTGGGTGGAGCATACTAATCTACCATAAGAGCCACTTAAAAATCTCCCAAATTGCCCACTAGGATTCAAACGTGTCCCCCTGTGAGTTGCTACATGTGCTACTGCTACTTGGGGACGCAAAGAAACTGCACCTGGTGTGCACCTATAGTCCTCCAAGAGGTGGGCTACCTGGATTAACTCACCGCATGGACAAAATTGGTCCCAGAGTCGGGGATAATGAACTCATAATCCTAGGGGATGTAAACCTTAACTGGGATAGTGGTAATGTTAAGCAGTTTGAGCCTCTGCTTGCTAACCTTGCCCTGACCCAGCTCATCCAGGAACCAACTAGGTGGACAGCAAATGGATCCTCCAGCACCTTACTGGACTGGATCATGTCTAACCATCCTGACAGGATCTCATTAACGGGTACATTATCTGACTCCATCTCTGACCACTCACTGGTTTTCTGTGTATGGAAAATTCCCACCCCAAAATCCCACACAAATTATGCATGTCAGAAACTACTCTAGATTCGATGCTGAGAGTTCCTGGAAGACCTAAGAGTTACTGACTGGTCTGGGTGTATGGTGCCACTGACCCCTCAGCAGCAACCTTTACTTCCTCTCACCTTTGGGGCCTTGCAAGACAAGCATGCTCCCAAGGTCACCCGTAGGGTGAGGGGGTCCACTACCCTCTGGTTAAATGGGAATCTCCTAGCCCAGATGTGGTAGAGAGATAAGTGTTGGGCTCGTTCCAAAGGTACCAGTGATCCCATGATTATTCAAAGGTACAGACACCTCAGGAACAAGTGCAAAAAGGCCATCAGGGCAGCAAAGAGTGACTTTTGCAAGTCCGCCCTACTAAGCTCTTCCAGTAATCCCAGGAGGTTCTGGAGAGATATTAAATCCCTTGTCAGCGGATCCTCCCATCCGGGGGTTATGGACATGGTCATAAATGGAGTCTCCTGCAATAATCCCCATACTATTGCCAACTCCCTAAATAATCACTTCTCTGACCTCTCTGCATCCACAACCCTCTTCTCACCTGATGAGGCTCTGTCCCACCCCATTCCCTCCACTCTGCTGGATGGTCACCCTCCTCGTCAAATGTTCCACCTCAGGGCTGTATCAGTTCAGGACTTGCACAAATGCCTAGCTGGCCTCTCCCAGTACTCCAGTCCTGGCCTAGACAACCTGGAGCCTAAACTCCTTAAGCTTGGTGCTGCACACATTGCCTCACCAGTAGCCTTTATCTTCAACCTATCCCTTGGTCTGGGGACCATCCCAGACATCTGGAAAGAGGCAAGGATTGTCCCTGTACTGAAACAAAGAAATCCCAAACTGCCTGACAATTATCGACCGTTGCCATTCTCCCAACCCTTGAAGCTCCTTGAAAAGGTAGTGGCTGAGCAGCTTTGAGATATATCCACTCTCATGAACTTCTGTCCCAGCCCAGCACAGCTTTCATAAGGACACAGCACCACCACAGCCTTAATCTCAGTTACATCAAGTATCCAGACAGTCATGGACCAGGGCAAAACTCTCTGGTGCAATATTTATCGACCTGTCCAAAGCTTTTGACCTTGTTGACCACAAACTGCTTGGTGCACAGTTGTGGTCGCAGCTCCCCCCATGCCATGAAATGGCTAATGGGTTATCTACATGGCAGAAAGCAGCATACCTGCTTCAATAAAGTCCTCTCTGAGTCCCTACCGGTGACCTCCAGAGTGCCTGAAGGCTCGGTACTGGGTCCCCTCCTCTTCTCCCTCTTCATCAATCAACTACCCATGGTTACTACCAGCTGTAGTGCCACAACGTATGCAGATGATCTGGTAATCCTGGCACACTCCCAGAATGCCACTACCCTAAACCGGAACCTGACCGATGACTTTAACAGGGTATTGTCATGGGTTACTAGTCACAAGCTGGTCCTGAACCTAAAAAGACACAGAGCTATGCTCTTTGGCTCAATGGCTAAAATCAAAGCCTCATCGGCCTGCTTACACGTCACCAAGCGCAGATGGATTCTCACTACCCATAAGTGACTCCATCAAATATCTGGGGAGTAACACTTGACCCCAACTTGACATGGGTAATCATATCCTTAACATCTGCAGGGCGAGCAAACTGCAAACTGGGTCTAGCCTATAGGGCCAAGTATAAACTACACTGGCAGCCAGGCTTGCCCTAGCGGAAGGTGTGCTCCTCCCCTCCCTCAGCTATGGGCTGCACCTATTTGCTTGCTCTCCAAAGACACATCTCACCCGGTGGTACACTGCTTACAATAACATTTGTCGTTTTGCCTTGGCTGCCCCCTGACTCACCCACTTTTGTGAGCTATATGAGAAACTCTGCTGGCTCTCACCAGCTAGATACCTTGATTTTGGTTTGGGATGCCTCTCTGGAAAGTGATCAGAACTAGCACCCCCAGGGGCTGGCCCAGCTTCTGCCTAAACATGAATCCCACCCTACCAACTTAGGTCTCTCACATCAGGGATGCTCAAAGTCCCTCCTGGACCCTCATGGGGATCGGGACTTTGCCATAAGTGCACCCAGACTCTGGAATTCGTTGCCTGTGGAGATCTGAGCTGCCCCCTTCTATCTGAGTTTCGAAATTCCCTGTGGAGTTTCCTAAAACTAGCATCAGAGTGTGACTGCCCCAAACCTCCCTAGAGTAAAGTGTCAAATTGTTTTGTCTGAACCTCCACAGGGTGTCTCCATTGAATTGCTGGAGATATTTCCCCCACTGTATCAATGACTTCTGACTACTCCTGCCTAAAAAGCCTTGGGCATTTTTACACCCATTATTGCTCCACGGTCATAGGCTAACCATGACATATTGCACCTTGGTAGAAACTTGTACTACCAAGTGTTTCTGTTTCTGTCTAACATGTACATATTTAGAAAAATGTGATGAACTGTATATACCTGTCCACGATCCAACTAGCCTTGAGGGTGTAAATGACAATGTTATAAGTAATATTATGACCAATCCAGGTCTTGAGCTATGCCCTACAGGGGGCATGCCTCAGACAACTAGTACTGGAGCCCACTCGAGAGGGAGCAATATTAGACTTGATACTCTCAAATGGAGATGGAGAGAGGATCACAGATGTAGAAGTGGGTAACCACCTGGGAACTAGCGACCATCGAACAGTATGGTTCACAATAAACACAGCAATAGAGTCAAGCCATACAAAGACAAAAGTACTGGACTTTAGGATGGCTGACTTTGCCAAAATGGTTGAGTGCCTAAGGAATGCACTAGCAAATGGGCAGGAAGGAGAGGTGGAAGAACAATGGGGAATAATAAAAACTGCCATCACAGAGGTAACGAGCCTTTGTGAAGCAAATAAACAAAACAAGACGATGTAAGAAACCACTATGGTTCTCAAAGGAAGTGGCAGTGAAGATTCAAGAGAAAAGAAAGCATTCAGGAAGTACAAGGAATCGCTGAAGGAGCAGGACAGAGAACTGTATCAGTTAAAGCAAAGGAGGCTGGGAAGGCAGAACAACAACAAGGCCCAAACGAGGAAAAGATAGCCAACTCAGTTAAGAAGGGGATAAAACATTTTATAGGTACATCAGGGAGCGAAGGAAGACCAAGGAGAGATAGTGAGGCTTAATAAAGGGGTGGGAGGGTGGGCAGAGGAGACTATGAAAAGGCAGAGATACTAAACAAATATTTTGCTCAGTATTTACAAAGGAAGAGGGAGGTACATAAAACAAACAGTAGTAACACTCTGGATACAGAAGTTGATACTAGCCCATTTACAGAAGAAAGGGTTCTGAAAGAACTCTTAAAACTGAAGGTGGACAAAGCAATGGGGCCTGATGGGATTCATCCCAGAATTCTTAAAGAACTAAGGTGAGAACTAGTGACACCTGACTACCCTTTTTAACAAATCATGGGAGGATGGGGTGGTACCCGAGGACTGGAGGAGGGCAGATGTGACTCCCTTCACAAAAGTGGGAGCAAGGCAGAAGCAGGAAACTATAGACCTGTTAGTTTAACCTCAGTGATAGGAAAATGATGGAATCACTTCTAAAGGAAAGAATTGTCAGTATCCTAGAGGCCAGAGGGCTCAGGACCTAGGCAGCATGGATTCACAGCAGGAAGGTCATGCCAGACGAATCTGATAGATTTCTTTGACTGGGTGACCAAAGTAGTAGATCAGGGAGGGGCTGTGGACATGGCCTACCTAGACTTTAGCAAGGCATTTGACACAGTCCCACACAAAAGATTAATATACAAGTTAGCTAGCCTGGGAGTGGGTCCCAAGATGCAGCCTGGGTAAAGAATTGGCTGGAGAATAGGACACAGAGAGTAATAGTAAATGGAGTCCACTCAGAAGAAAGGAGGGTTACTAGTGGGGTACCGCAGGGTTCAGTATTAGGACCGGTCCTCTTCAATGTCTTTATAAGCGACATTGCAGAAGGACTGGAAGGAAAAGTATGTCTCTTTGCAGATGACACTAAGATCTGCAACAGAGTTGATGCACAAGGTGGGGTGGAAAGGATGAGAAGGGACTTGGCAAGGTTAGAGGAATGGTCAAATGTATGGCAGCTTAGATTCAATGCTAAAAGTGCAAGGTAATGCACCTGGGAAACAAAACCCAGGGAAGAGTACACAATGGGGGTGAGATACTAACAACAACAAAAATGGAAAGGGACCTGGGGGTAGTCATATCAGATGACCTGAAAGATGGGCAAAGCAATGTGAGAGGGCAGCAAGGAGGGCTGGGGGATACTGGGATGCATAGGAGAGGCATCACCAGTAGAAAACAAAGTTATTATCCCTCTGTACAGACAGCTGGTGAGACCCCATCTGGAGTACTGTGTGCAGTTCTGGAGACCCAATCTCCGCAAAGACATAGACAGGATGGAAGCTGTCCAGAGGAGGGCAACTAAAATGGTGCAGGGTCTGCACCGAGAAGACATATGAAGAGAGAGACTAGGAGTTTAATATGTTAGCCTCGGGAAAGGAGGGAGGGGGGACATGTAAGAAACTTTCAAGTACCTCAAGGGAATCAACAAAGTCCAAGAGGGTAGCATCTTTCAAAAAGAGGTGTGCAAGAACAAGAGGCACAATTTGAAGATGGGGGCGGCTCAGAGTTAATTTAAGAAGTATTTTTCACAGAGAGGTTGTGGATGCATGGAGCAGCCTTCCGGAAGAGGTTGTGGAGTCAAAATCAGTGGTGGAATTCAAGCATGCATGGGATAGTCATAAGGCAATTCTGGGGGGTGGGGGTAGGAAGAAGTAGGCTGCTGGTTAACTAGGATCTGCAGCTTATCCAGTAGGTAGGGAAATGGGCAGACTGGGTGGGCCAAGCGGTCCTTATCTGCCGTCAAATTCTATGTTTCTATGTTTCTCCACTCCTATGTATGATGACCTGTATATATCTGTCAGTTGAACTAGCTAGTCTAGAATGTATAATCTGAAATGTGCTTACTACTATATGTTTCCCCTAGCGTCAAATGGTGTATTTCCCACATGTTTGTTTACTGTGACAAAAAACTGTACTCTCTTTGCCATGTCTCCTTGACTGTTGTTCCTCATGTTGTACTCTCCCAGGTCGTTCCTGAAAATAGGCATAATACTTGTCTAGTGTACTTACCCGGTAAACAAAAGCTAAATAAATTCTGCAGCAGGAGGACACTGAAGAGTGAGGACAACATGCTCCAGCGTGGGATTTTGTTTTTGTTTTAAAGAGGCCCAGCAGGGGTTGGTAGTATGAAATAATCAAATTACAAAAAAAAAAAAAAAAAAGATAGTTGTTGCTTAGAAATAGCCTCTGAGCATCAGTGTGTCTTCCTGATGCATGTGAGGAATTGCACATGCCTAGAAGAAAGTCCTCTATGTGGCAAAAGACACAGTTATGACCTGTCCACCCTGAGGAAGGTCTGAGCAGTTCTGGCACACAGAAGACTTAACCATAAGAGATGCAGGAACGGAACATATACAGGTATCATAAATCATATTTAAGGCTTTTGTTTTTTTTTTAAAAAAGGAACTGAAATTTAAAAATCAAAATGTTTTACTTTGTAGAAAATAAGAAACCCGTGGGAAATCAACTATGCCAACTGAACTTGGAAAGTCAGAATTTTAAAACTGTTTACATAGACACACGAGTACCTGGAATGTCTAGAATCACACAATCCTGACAGGCTAAAAGTGATGTAATGATTGCAATGTGTAATTTACAGAATTTACATCTGATGTGTGTACAACCACATAATAGTCAATCAGACCTTAATGTTATACTACGGCATATCATCTTGAGCTTCTCTCATGCTTCAAAGAGCTGCCACTGTTTGATCACTTCAGCCTTGATTGATCCTGCAACAAAGCCAAATTACTTGAAGCATCAATCATAAAGTTAACCTCTCCCAACTTACTACCAACCCACCAGGTACTCCATTAAGGGCTCACAATGCTGTCTGCTAGATTGGTTCCTCAAAAACAGGTGTAGCACACTGGTCATGGCAGGTATGTCCCGGATTCTATCAGTGATCACTCCCAACTTTTCGCTGGCTGGACGGCCCATTCCCCAAAAAGTCCTCCTAGGCTGATTTGCATCAGGGATTGATCTAAGATAACAGACTTTATTTATGGTCTTGTCCATGCTCACTGATTATGCCTGAACACACACTCCTGTGTAAATGCTGCCTTAGCCACCTTTTTAGATTTTCTTCTCTGCAATTCAAAATAAGCACACCCCTGTCATTACATTTTTAATTTTATTCTGAATGAAAAAACATTGTGCTAAAACTAATTTACAGTGGTATCCTTGGCAGTTATGTATTAAATAAAATATATACACTATTACCAATAACATAAGAAAATAAAAAAATAAAATAATGAAACTAGAACACAAACATGTAAATTTTTGCAAACATGATAATTTATCGGGCAAAGAGTCAATGCTCAATTGCGACACAACTTTTGTTGATAAAGGTTTTAAATTTAATGATCTCATGTTAGGTGGAAGGGTGTTCCACTGTGAAGGACAAAATTAAGAGAAAATCAAATAAAATGAAATGAGCTCGGAATCAGAATACTTGATTCCAACATATTGGAAGATTGAAGGTTACAAGTCTGAAGAGGCCTCAGTATTCTGGTTGCAAAATAAGAAGGTACTAGACAAAAAACATTTTAAATTAAACCAATGGTTTATGCAAAGAACACCTATTTTGAAATCAACCCAAATTGGCAAGCATTTAAATTAGCCAAGAGGGGAGGTACTAAAAAGGAGAAGGGAAATCCTAGCGCACCCCCCCCAAAAATCAAGGCAGTTAGTGAGGTAAACACAAAGATAGAGCAGTCGATAGGGAGAAGGGCAGGGGTAAATGGGGAAAAAGACAAAGGCAGTAAGGACAGGGATGGGACAAAAAGAAATAAAGCCATAAAAAAATGGAGGGTAATGAGTACTAATGTCCGTAGTCTAGGTAAAAAGCTCCCCAAAATGGTGGCCTTGATGGAAGAGGGATGCCTGGACATTGTGGCACTCACAGAAACATGGTACACAGAGAACCATGACTGGGATGACAACATATCAGGGTACACAATCTACAGGAGGGACAGGGAGGAAAGAAGAGGAGGAGGAGGAGTAGCTTTCTATGTAAGGGAAGGGATCAAAGCAGTAGAACTAAAGGGTAAACAGGGACGAGAGGAGAGGAGGCACTGTGGGCACCCTGGAGACTGGAAATGACACCACAGTCTGCACAGGGTTTGTATACAGACCCACGTCTCAGGGGGAGGAAATGGACAAGGAAATGATGGAAGGCATCCTTAGGATGGCAGAGAAAGGGGAGATATTGTTGATGGGGAACCTGAATATGTCAGATGTTAACTGGAGCACCTTTGCTGCAGCCCCATCCAAGAGCAGGGCCATTCTCGATGCCCTACAGGGGGCATGACTCAGGCAGCTAGTTTTGGAACTCACTCGGGAGGGAACAATCTTAGATCTGGTACTCTCAAATGGGGATGGAGAGAGAAGCTCCGGTCTTGAAGTGGGTATCTATCTGGGAACAAGCGATCACCAAACAGTGTGGTTCACGGTTAACTTAGCTATAGAGTCAAGCCATACAAAAGTGAAGATACTGGACTTCAGGAGGGCTGATTTTGTCAAAATGGGAGAGTGCCTCAGAAGAGCACTAGCAAACAGGCAAGAAAGTGGCATGGAACAACAATGGGGAAACATCAAAACCGCCATCACAGAGGCAACAAGCCTTTTTGTGAAGCAAATAAATCAAAATGAAAGAAAAAAAAACCACTATGGTTCTCAAAAGAAGTGGTGGGGAAGGTTAGGGAGAAAAAGATAGCATTCAAGAAGTATAAGGAAACACAGAAGAAGCAGGACAGAGAACTGTACCAGTTAAAGCAGAAGGAAGCTGGGAAGGCAGTCAGAATAGCAAAGGCCCAAACTGAGGAAAAGACAGCCAACTCAGTTAAGAAGGAAGATAAAATCTTTTATAGGTACATTAGGCAGCAAAGAAGGACTAAGGCAGGGATACTGAGGCTGAATAAAGAGGAAGGTGGTTGGACAGAGAGCGACAGTGAAAATGCAGGGATACTGAATGAATACTTCTGCTCAGTATTCACAATGGAAGAGCAGGGGGAAATACCTAATCCAGTCAATAGAAGCACTCTGGATAAGGGGGCTGATATTAGTCCTTTCACAGAAGAAAGGATTCTGAAAGAACTCTTAAAACTGAAGGTGGATAAAGCAATGGAGCCTGATGGATTCACTCCAGAATTCTAAAAGAACTAAGGGAAGAACTAGTAACAACACTGACTACCCTTTTAATAAATCATGGTAGGATGGGGTGGTACCTGAGGAATGGAGGAGGAGGATATGATTCCCTTCACAAAAGTGGGAGCAAGACAGAGGCAGGAAACTACAGACCTGTCAGTTTGACCTCAGTGTTAGGGAAAAATAATGGAATCACTTCTGAAGGAAAAAATTGCTGAGTACCTAGAGGCCACTGGGGCACAGGACCTAAGGCAGCATGGATTCACAGCAGGAAGGTCATGTCAGATAAATCTAATTGATTTCTTTGACTGGGTGACCAAAGTAGTAGAACCAGAGAGGGCTGTGGACATGGCCTACCTAGACTTTTGCAAGGCATTTGACACAGTCCCACACAAGATTAATAAACAAATTAGCCAGCCTGGGAGTGGGTCCCAGGGTTGTAGCCTGGGTAAAACACTGTCTGGACAACAGGACACAGAGGGTAATAGTAAATGGAATCCACAGTGAAGAAAGGGGGGTTACTAGTTGGGTACCGCAGGGTTCAGTACTGGGGCTGGTCCTTTTTAATGTCTTTATAAGTGACATTGCAGAGGGACTAGAAGGAAAAATATGCCTTTTTGCAAATGACACAAAGATCTGTAATAGGGTTGATATACAGGTTGGGGTGGAAAGGATGACAAGGGACTTGGCAAGGTTGGAGGAATGGTCAAATGTATAGCAGCTTAGATTCAATGCAAAGAAGTGCAAAGTAATGCACCTGGGAAACAAAAACCCAGGGGAAGAGTACACAATGGGGGGTGAGATACTGACAACAAAAATGGAAAGGGACCTGGGGTTAGTCATATCAGATGACCTAAAGGTGGGCCAGCAATGTGAAAAGGCAGTAAGTTTAGTTTAGTTTAGTTAGTTTTTGTTGACCGGGTAAGTGCACTAGACAAATCCTGCCTATTTTCAGGCATGACCCGGGGGAGGGGGATACAGATGAATGCCAACTGACCTTGAACCAGATTAAGCTGTTTGTGGTATTTGTAGTGAATGAGGGAAATTTGGCCAGGACACCGGGGCAATTCCCCTACTTTTCGAGAAGTGCCATGGGATCTTTAACATCCACCTGAACTACCACCAATCCAGGCAGATGGGACCTCGGTTTAATGTCTCATCCAAAAGACAGCACCTCAGAAGTGCAGAACCCCTCTCATGCTGCACTACAGTGTCAGTACTGGGATATTAACCCAAGTGCCAGATGTGGGAACTTAACCCACGGCCCTCTGTTCTCCCGGCCTCAGAGGTGAGTGTGCTACCTACTGAGCCACTGACACTGACTGAGTAAGGAGGGCTGGGGGATATTGGGATGCATAGGGAGAGGCATCACCAGTAGAAAACAGGAAGTTGTTGACCCTTTGTACAGACAGTTGGCAATACCACATCTGGAGTACTGTGTACAGTTCTGGAGACCCCATCTCCGCAAAGACATAGACAGAGTGGAGGCTGTCCAGAGGAGCAACCAAAATGGTGCAGGGTCTGCACCAGAAGACATATGAAGAAAGACTGAAGGAGCATAATATGTATAGTCTCGAGGAAAGGAGGGAGAGGGAGGACATGATAGAAACTTTAAAATACCTCAAAGGAATCAGCAAAGTCCAAGAGGGTAGCATCTTTCAGAAAAACAGATGTGCAAGCACAAGGGGGCACAATTTGAAGATAGAGGGGGGATGGCTCAGAGCTAATGTGAGGAAATATTTCTTCACAGAGAGGGTTGTAGATGCATGAAAAAGCCTTCCTGAGGAGGTCGTAGAGTCAAAAACAGTGGAGGAATTCAAGAATGCATGGGACAGACATAAAGCAATTCTAGTGGGGGGGGTAGGAGGAAGTAGGCAGTTGGTTAACTAGGATCTGCAGCTTATCCGTTAGGTAGGGAAATGGGCAGACTAGGTGGGCCAAGTGGTCCTTATCTGACATCAGATTATATGTTTCTATGTTCACATTTTTTATAGAGTAAGCCATGATGGATATTATATGCCAAACTTAGAGCAAATCTGGTCAATTGATTTTACAGAATGTTCAGTTTCGACAATAAATCTTAAGAGGCAAAATCACAAAACAAATCAAAGTAACTAAAAAAGGGAAATATTAAATGGAGTACCCTCACTAAACATTAGACTCTGAGGCTCTGCCACTAACTGACTCACAGGGCGCCTGCCACCCAAATGGAAAAGAGGGACAAATGCTGCAATAGGTTCAAGAAATCTGGGCTGACGACTGACTGGGCTGATTATTGGAAATGGTGTCATGTTTTGAAAACTGGAGTTAGAATTTTTTTTAAAAAGCTTTTTCTGTAGGGATCAGTTTGCTACTTCTACTGGTGAACCTTGCAGATTCTGGGATAACATTAGGGGTCTCTTCAGAATAAAAAAACCCTGCTCCTTAGCTGATGCAATCGATGGTGTCAATTGTTACAAATCCATTACAACTGCCAATGCTTTTAATGTCAAGTACTTGGACCTATCAGCCTATACCACTGACCATAACATGGCCCTGTTTGCCACCATTTCAGTCTCTCTCCCTTTTCCCTCCATTAGGTCTTGCTCCCCTCCCTTCTATGTCAGGGCAGTAAGAGGCACTGGTGGCGCTTACTGGCATTATCCCAGATAAAAATACAGGCTCTGATGACATTGAACCTAAATGACTAAAACGGCAGCCTCATTTATATCTGAACCACTTACAAAAATCTTTAAACTCTCCCTCACACCTGGAATCATGCCAGATGTATGGAAAGTTGCCAGAGTGGTACTGTCCTCAGAGCAGTTGACCCTAAAAACATGGACAGCTATCGACCAATACCTGTTCTCTTTGTCCTTGCTATCATCCTTGAGAAACGAATGGCTTCACAGTTCACTGACCATATAACTATGAACATCTGACTCCAGCACAACATAGATTCAAGAAAGGTCATAAAACCACCTCAGCTCAATTAAATTCACTAATGTCATTAGTGTGGGCATGGGTGACGGTGCAGTGTTTTTCCACTTCACTGTAGCATTTGACCTGTTTGATCACGTGCTCCTATGCTCAGATTTACTATGTTAGTAAATAGCCATTATGTGGATGTAAAAGAGACAAACAAGGAACATTAATTCTGAGCATAGGAGCACATGATCAAACAGGTCAAATGCTTTAGTGAGGTAAAAAAACACTGCACCGTCATCCATGCCCACGCTATTGACATTAGTGAATTGAATTTGTATTGCAAAATTTGTAGTGCAAAAAGCTGCAAGCCAGGTTAACTCCTCTGTGTCTCACTTGGCTGACATAAATGTTAATGTTCCCCAGGTCCCTTACTATTCTCATGGTATATTAACTATCTCCCTGACGTTGCTAAGTACTGTAACACACTGATGTATGCTGATGATTTGGTCCTCTATCATTGTGCAGATGATGTTTCTGACATATGATTATACTTTACAAATTGCTTTGCACGCATCTTGTTGTAGTTGACTGAAAACACACTACTTTTAAACTGTAGAACTACAAAGGCAATGATGTCTGATTCTAGGCCTCACCTTCGGTCAGGCATGCTTTGTTTCTCCTTGCCCTGTACCAATTTTTCGCTACTGGAAGAAGTAGGAAGTTTCAGATACCTGAGATTTCTCCTTTCACATTCCATCAGTCTGTAAATCTGTCAACTCTAAACTGGACATGGCCTGCAAGGTTAAAGATCATGTGTAATGGTTTTTACATATTTTTACTAAAAGCTTAAAAAGTTGTGGCTCAAGTTCATATGTCATGATTAGTGTTTCCTAAAAATGTTATGCTGTTTGGTTTTGCAGTTTTCTTTAAATCAGCATTTGTTAACTTGCTCTATAATGGCTGAAAACAGTGGAGTTATTTCTGTCTTCTCAGTCAAACTTAGAGTGCGATGACATCATTTTGGAGTAGCTTGCTGTTTCAGATTCCCAATCAGAGCAGCACTCTATAGAGTTTACGGTTTGCTGAGCTCTCCAGGTTCCTTACAAACCCAGTCTCTGGTTTGTGTTTGGATAGACCAGCTTAAAATATACCATCCTCTTCCCTTAAAAAGCTGATAATTTCAGTTTCAATGCTGAATTGAAGTAGTGGAAATCTTTTTCTGTGAGAAATTAGCTTGTCTATATCACAGCTCTGTTCTTTCTAATCAAATCTTATTTTTTTTCTAACTATATAACACAGGGATGTTTAATGAATATAAAATAAATCTAAATTTTGTGCGTTCTCAGAAAGTTTGTCTTTGATGTAGCCTTCATAAATACAATCATGCAAGAACATTTTTTTATGTCAGATTAACAAATAGGTGCTTAACACACTCTGCTATAGTATTTCAAGCACATGTACTGTCAGAACTCAAATTTCAGTTCTTTGGTGGTTTCTGTGTGAAAATACATCATGTACGTGTATAACTAAAAACACTATGTGGCATCCCGATGCACCGTGTCTCTGCCCCACAGTTGAGGCAGCTGCAGTCTACTGCCACCAGTCCCTGCCCCACAAGCCCCCTGCCTTTTGATCCACATTTGAAGCTGCTGGACTTTGCTGCACACGGTCTTCTCCCACACAGTCAGGGATTATGCACCCTGCTGCCACCGTCCCCTGCCTAAAGAATCAGGACTACTGCACCCCGCCGCCACTGTCTGCCTGCTTTTTGACACTATGTCAGTGAGCCAGAATAGTTTGCACTGTTGCACTTTGTTACAATAAAGCATTTTAAATGTGACCAGACTGGGTGCGGACTTTTTTTTACTGTTGCTCATTTATAGTCAACAGCACCAGTCATTCTGGGTGCGACTCATTTTTGAGACTTATAAAAAACTATAGCTGGTGAGTGGGTCTTCACTCCAATCTTTGTTGTAAAAAAAAAAAAAAAGCACTCTTGCGAATGAGCTCGTTTCCAGGGCATCTGTACTTAAGATGCTCGCATCCTACAGAATAAGTGTCTCACATGCAGAGGAAAGGAGCACTCTTTCAGTCTATAATCTGCTTTATACAGTAGATCATTCTTGAAAAAAATCACTCATGGACAACAGGGTCAGAACAGATTCTAGGTACATCATGTTCATCCCCTGCTTCATAGGGAGGTGTGAATAAGTCCTGTTTGCTGTGTAAACATGTAGTAATTTAAAGGGATTCCCTATACACTCTACTACCCAGGGTATCTAATGACTCCGCTGGTAGGCAGAAATCTGTCCAGACTTATCTTGAGGGCCTGTAGTCTTCATGTCCGTTGTCTCTGCTGGTGAGCGGTTCTATACATTCATCACACTCTGGGAGAAGAAACGTTTCCTAATGTTACGCTGCATTTACCACCTCTGTGATTAAGGTCATGTCCCTGTGCTTAAAACATTCTGCTGCAGGACAACTGGTCAAAAATCTTTGTTAAGCCAGTCCAACAGCCTAGCTGTCATGGTGCTTACATTCCACTCGAGGGACCGCACGTTCACATTCAGAACCAATAAGCCCAGTCAGCTGTGCCAGGAGCTGAGGGGCAGTCTAGATAGATAGATAGATAGATAGATAGATAGATAGATAGATAGATAGACAGATAGACAGATTGATAGATAGAAAGGAAGGATACTTTATTTCTATAGCACCCCTTCCTGGAGGCTCAGAGCACTTAACAAACAATTAAAAACATCATTAAAATGACACAATAATACAATACACAATGCAGAGTATAAAATGATAAAACACACTATCTAGTTATTACTTAAAACATTAATCAATACAATTCACATTCTTAATTATATAGTACGTAAAGTATATGCCTGGTTAAATAGGAACATTTTCAGCCAATTTATGAAGGTTTCCACTATGGGTGCCTCCCTTAGTTGTCCTGGCAATGAATTCCATAGGACAGGTGTGGCAACAGAAAAAGCACGGTCCCCAGAATGCCACAACCTAGCCCTAGGAACTTCCAGAAGGCAACCCTCGGCGGAAGACAGAGCGTGAGTCAGGCAGTGAGGAACCAGGAAGTCTTACAGGTAGTCTGATCCCCATCCTTGCAGGGCTTTATAGGTCAGTAACCTGACCTTGAAGGCAATCCTTTACCTTACTGGAAGACAGTGCAGTTCGCGAAGGACAGGCATGATGTGCTCAGATCACAAAGCGCCAGTCAATAATCTAGCCTCCACACTCCACATTCTGCACCAGCGGCAGATGGTGGAGGTAGATAGCCCCAGGTACAGAGCATTGCTGTACTCTAACCTGGACATGACAAATGCGTGTACCAAAGTGGAAAGGTCTTCAGTTGGTATCAGGGCTGCTTTGAATGATGACTAACACCATAGCCTCAAGTGTCAGGCCATCGTCAAGGACCACACTAAGATCTCTGACCCAAACAGAGGGGGCCAAGGGACGCCACCCAATATCAGACCGGGGCATTCCCAGCTCCCCCTCCATCCCTTCTTCAACCTGGGTACATCACCAGTACTATATCCCTGTCTTGTCTGGGTTGAGTCACAGCGAGTTTTGAGTCACCTGGTTCTGGATCTCTTCCAGGCAGGTGTTAAACACAGAGGCCGCCATCTGGTTACCCAGTGCACAGGACAGGTATATCTGGGTGTAATCAGCATAGCAATGAAAAGCCATCCTATACCACCTGATAAAGTCTCCCAATGGCAGCATATACATCATGAACAGCAAAGGTGACAGGACCGACGACCCCTGCAGAACTCCACAGTGCAGAGGCATCGGGTTAGATGAGGATAACCCCATCATCACCCTTTGCACTCTGTTGGGATGCTCAGTCCTGCCTCCCCTGGCCAACTCCTGGTGACCCGAGTCCTTTCCCAAACCCGGGTTGCTGGTGTACCATTATTGTGTGACATCCAGTGCCTCATCCCTCAGCGTCACCAGGCCAACTCCAAAATGGGAGGTTTGAGATTGGTCTGTAGTTAGTAAGACACTCTGGTCCAATGAGGGTTTCTTCAATAGGGGTCTAACTAGGGTTTCTTTCAAGGCCATTGGAAAAACCCCACTCCTCAAGAAACTCCAGACAATCTCAATAACCACAGAACCAATTAGATCCACACATCCTACCAAAACTCAGGCTGGGCCTGGGTCTAGAACACAAAGTCTGAAGGAAACACTCTCAGTTCCATGGAGAGTCTCCTGCCTTACATGTGGAAGGGCTGCCCTCTGGTGGTCCGGGGGGATGGGGCCATTCCACTAGAAAACTCTTAGTCTCCCCTGTCACCGCACTGACATTAAGAAGGGGCCCAGTAGTAGGTAGATGTGGAGATGTCAACACCAGGTCTGCCCCTCTGCTCTGCTCAGTGGTATATGGGGCATTTGAATGTAGTGGCTGTGCATCATGGCTGGGAAGGGGAAGCAGGGTGGTAGGCAATAGGGAAAACAGACAAAAATACTGAAAATAAAAACTCTCCTGGTCTTGTTGATGCCCATGAGTATGTGAACTTGTTGATGGCCACCAGCCTTGCCTCATCTTCCCTGCATGGCACCGAATCTCACTTAAGAAACACAGAAACATAGAAATTATCAGCAGACAAGGACCACTAGACCCATCCAGTCTGCCCCTAAGCCCTACACTTATATAAAGCCTCTGATCCTACCTGGCCAATGGCATTTTGCTTCTCATACCTGTCTCCAAGGTTCCCTTATGTCTGTCCCAGGCATGTTTAAATCCCTCTACTGTCATCACTTCCACCACCTCCTGCGGCAGGCTATTCCACGCATCCACCACCCTCTCAGTGAAGGAAAAACTTCCTCAAGTTTCCCCTAAACTTGCCCCCTTCTAATTTCATATCATGCCCTCTAGTTTTTCTACTCTGCATATAATGGAAAATGTCAGCACCCTGCACCTTCCTTATACCCCCAAGGTACTTGAAAGCTTCTATCTTGTCCCCCTGATCCCTCCTCTCTTCTAGCAAGTACATATTGAGGCCCTTCCATCTTTCCTCATATGTTTTTTGGTGCAAGCACTGCACCATGTTTGTCACCCTTCTCTGGACCGCTTCCACCCTGTCGATGTCCTTGCGAAGGTGCAGCCACCAGAACTGCACACAGCACTCCAGGTGAGGCCTTACCAGTGTTCTGTACAAAGGCAGCGCTGCCTCCTGCCTTATGCTTGTGATGCCTCTACCTATGTACCCCAGCATGCCACTAGCCCTCCCCGCTGCCTTTGTACTCTGCTTAGACACTTTTAAGTCATCTGAAATGATAACTCCCATGTCCCTTTCTGCCTTGGTGACAGTCAACAACTCCCCCCCATCCTGTAGCTCTCCCCCAGGTTCCCTCTTCCCAGGTGCATTATTTTGCACGTCTTAGTCTACTGCTTCAATGACTGTTTTGTACTGATGAACCCAGAACTGTACATAGTACTCCAGATTGTGCCTGATCAGTGCCTTATAAAAAGGAGGATAATTTCCTTTTCCCTTCTGCCCCCCCACCAACAATTCTAATGCACCACATCATTCTGTTGACCTTATTCACAACAGCCACACACTGCCTGACCCCCAGGAAATTTCCTCCTCCTCCACTGTAACATGAGGAGCCACACACAGTATAGGTTCTACCACTGTTTTTCCTCCCTGAGTGTAGAATGTTGCATTTTGTTACATTGAATCTAAGATTCCATGAGTTTGACCACTCACATAGCTTGTTGAGGTCTTCCTACAGCCTGTCCCTATCATCAAGGAAGTCCACCATCACGGTCAGCTTAATGTCATTCTTAAACTTATCAGCCTGCTTGGGATCCAAGCTTCCAGCCCACCCATAAAAATGTTGAACAGCAGTGGCCCCAGCACCAGTCCCTAAGGTATACTGATTAGCATCCCCTCTCTACCTGGATTAGTGCACAGCACGTCAATTCCTAGCCTCTTTCCCCCAAGTCAGTGTGCAATCCAGCTTGTGTATGCTTCACGTATGAACACTTTGCCCAGGAGCTTCATATACACCATAGTGTCAAAGGCCATGCTGACATTCAAACAGACTATATCTATAGCCAAGTCACTGTTCAGCTCCCTGGTTGCCCCTTCAAAGAAGGTGATCAGGTATGTTTGGCATGCTCTGAGCTGGCAGTATAGCCTAGAAGTTAGAGTAACATGCTGTGAATGAGCTTGGTATATCCAGCAGACCTGGGTTTGATTCCCACGACCCCCACCTGCATACTGTGTGCCTCTGAGCAAGTCACTTGATGCCCCCCGGTACTGCTGGGTTGCCCCTGAAAACAGGCACTTATGCTTAGTGGGTCTTACCTGGTTACTAAAGAATAAAAACAATGCTTTGCCCCATTTAAAGCCCTGCTGAGAGGGGGGGCAAAGATCTTGGCCTCCACCAAGCGTTCCATTATTCTGTACTTGACATTGGCTTCCAGGACCTTGGCCAGACCTGATGTCAGGCTTACCAGCATGTAGCTGACAGAGTCTCACCCTGCCCCATTCCTGAAGAATGGGACCACAATGCCCACTTTCCATTCCCCTGACAGCATGACTGTCTAGACACTCTCCAGAAAGATTATTGCAAATGTCCCAGCCAATTGTTCCCTTAGCTTCACTATGATCCCAGGGCGTATCCTGTTCATCACTTCGGACTTATCCGGCATGCTCTTTGCCAGATTGTCTTCTACCAGGGAAGGTTTGATGTCTCCAGGCTGAATCATGGGTACTCCTAATTCCATGAGCCTTTCCAGTGAGCAGCGCCCCTCCCGAGGGCCTCATGGTGAATATCAAAGTGAAATTAATTATTCATCCAGCATCTTAGGCCTCATCCCTGCCTCTCTCACTGGTGCCTCCCACACTCTCCTGTTTTCAGAGGCCCAGTCCCACACCTTCATCTTCTTCCTTCCGTGCAAGTACTGGAAGAAGGAACTAGTGTTTTCTGCCATGCCTGTTGTGATCCTAGTATTCAGACTGCTCTTCACTTGTCTTAATTTTAACCTTGCAGTACCTCAGTACTGCTCTGTACTGCTCTCTGGCCTGGTGGCAACCTGTCTCTACTAGTGGCCGGAGACGTTCTTTTTGTTCAGGATTGTTTACCCTAGGTACCTGTTGAGCATGGCAGGGCACTTTTTGGCAATTTTACCATACTGCTTACAGTAATACAGCCCTCCTCAGTGGCTGCTCCAAGTACCCTCCTTGACAAATTCCACATGTGCCCTGCTTCAGCACTGTCTTGCAGTTGTACCAGACCCTGGACAAGAAACTCACATCCCATTTAGCACAATTGCAGGAAGCAAAGACAGAATAGTTTTCAAAAAACATCAGTTATGATGTTTTCATTTTTTTTCAGTGTGCATGTCAGGCTCAGTCAGTTAAGCCTTTCATAAGGTGGGCAGTTTTGTGCTGGCATTGTGGGACAAATTGACATAGATCATCAAGGGCTTTGATAAACAGCATTGTGCAAAACATATAACATACATTTTATAAAAACACATAACATACATTTTATTCTCTGCACAAAAACGTATGAATCCTACGGTTGTGGAAGGAGAATCCTTGAACTATATGAGACTATGTGAAGAGGCTCTGGAAACTGGGAATCAGCCTAGTGAAGCACACATGAGATTTGTTTTCTAATAACTGCTTTTGTTCATCTATAGATTTCAATGACAGGGACTTGGAAGGGCTTTAGGTATGGCTGCAGTGTAGCTGGGAACCAGCTACAAAAAATCTGTACTCTATTGCAGCTTTTGCATTAGAGATAGCAGATATAGTGTCATAAATACATAGATACTGTACATAGAATTTGTCGGCAGATAAGGATCGCCTGTCCCATGCCAATTTTTCCTCCTTCCCTTTTATGGGTAGTTAGCAATACTTAAAAGTTCTTATCGCAGGTATTTACAACTACTCCATCTATAGAGCAAGTTGCAATTCTCAGATTACATTGCTCAACTGCTAGCCCTCTTGAATGTTGCTGGTTCTGTCTCATAGATATAGGACTTGATATTAAAAGTCAGCTTACAGGGGACTCACCTGTGCATTTCTGTTTGTACGTGGAGCCCACTACCCTGAACTTTCATTATAGGCTTGCTCCTGCCCAAGTTTAACTGCTGTAGCATCATGTGCTTTTGTGCTCTAGTTGCACCTGGAGGTTCTTCTCAATAACTGTTTCCTTTTTTTCCTTTTCTGTTAAGCAGGTTCCATTATTCAGGGACTACACAGCCATGTATTATGTTATGTTTCAGGAACATAATAGCCCTGGTCAGCTGTTTACTGTAATCTATAACTCCATGGATTTAGTTTCCATTCCGTTTTTCTGTGTGTATGTTTGCCTAATGTTTACGTCCCCACTGGCTGTTGTCTTAGTTGTACTGCCAACAGATACACATCTTACCTAGGAATATTATTGCGTGGTATTATTTTATGAGAAAGTTATACAATGCAGCCATAAATAAAATGTAACCTGCAGTGTCCACAGTTCTGCTGCTTCCACAATTGATCTTCACCACTGTGTATTTACTTGTGCACTTCTTTTACCTCCCCATACATGGCAAATTATGAGTATAGTAGAAACAAAAGGGCTGTAGTTCTCTTTTATGACAGAATCTTCCTATGTAGCAGCTAATATTATATCAAACACTATCTACCTCAGTTTGACACCTGCGTTTGGAATATCTTTTCAAATGTACTACCTCATTTAAAAATATTAATGGAAAATTCCTGAGCATTTACCTTTGCACAGTTCACAAACTATGTGTAACAAGTCTGTATGTAGCAAAACAAAAAATATAACATTAAATGAATGCTGATAATAGAGTTAGAATCAATGTTTCAACCCAAGGTCTTCTTCCTAGAATGATCCATGCAGAAATAAATTGGCAAAGTTCCTTCTGACATCAAGTTACTACAGTATGGTACTATGCAGCGATCACTGTAACTCCTAGTTATCTCTTAAGATGGCATCATTTATTACCTGAACCACATGGGTACCCATGTGGACTCGTACAGTACTCCACAGGCAAGCTCTTGTGATGAGGAGAATGAGCCCAACACCACAGAATGAGTCCTGCACTAAGGGTGCAATCTCAACCAGTCAATTACTGTGCCAGAGATACCTGCTTGCATTATATCTACACAACATTTGCAAAAGCACCAGTCTTCTGGCAGTCTTGTACATCTGAAGTGGTATAGGCTGAGAATAAAAAGCGTGCAAACAGCTGTTTCATCCTCCTGGAACTCATCAGTGTACTGCAGTCATTAACCACCATCTGTCACCCAGACTGCAACTCTGCTTCTACGTACTGCAGTATGTTAGTGTTAATAGGGATTCTGTGAACTGTTCTTCACCTGTTATAATTGTACTATGGTTATATTGTATTACATTTACACTTACTGTTTTTACTTTATTTTTGTTAAATACACCATATAGTATTTTCTGTTTGAACTGTACCCCCCCCCCCCGATGCATCTGGAAACAAGCTGATATCAGATACAAAGTTCTTTATTGATCAGTTTAAAACCATTAAAGTCAATATACAAATAAGAAAAATATTTTTAATAGGGACCACTCAATAACTAAAAAGTAAAACATCAAAGCAAATTATTATACAATACTACAATCCATAAACACTAAGATCCCCAAAGGATTTTTTTCCTGAATGAATTGCACAGCTTTGCTTTGCACATTTTTTGTAATTAGTACAATATGTGATTTTGAAAAGTTGAAGACATTAGTGAGGTCTGTAGCTAATGACTGGGTAAGGTAATCTTCCATTAGATGAAAGGTTCCAGTCTTGATACCTACAATCCCTGAACTATGGGAGAGAATCTCTATTTGTATAAAAGGGTTTTTTCTTTCTCTCTTTTTTGTTTAAATGCAAAGACTATCACAGTTTTGGTGGTGCATCTTACTTCAACCAGCTTGTCACATGATACTTTGCACGTTAGGGTTCAGAGGTTTTTTAAACAATACAGCTGAAAGGGAGATAGGATTATATGATTCTATCTAGTGTATTCTGAATGAATTCCCGAAGAGGTAGATTGTTCCTTTTAAACCAGGGGTTGGATGGAATGTGGGGGGATGGGGCAGATCTAAGTTTTGGGCTGTCCTGTCTGGTCTGTTCTCTCCCTTTAGAACACCAGGTGTCTTAATCCTGCCGATATCTATAGCATAATAACGGACCTATGTTCCATAATATGCATAAACCAGGTATTCCACCTGTGTAACACAACTGGCAGCTTGTCTTGTAGTTGGTCTCTCATCAGCTCCAACCTGTAGATGTCTCTAATAATATATTCTCATTGCTTTGCTTGTGGTTGAATTGGTTGGAGCCATAGTTTCCTGATGACTTTCTTAGCCGCTGTTAGTAATACCCCCTAGAATATACAGTGGAGCTTGTTTTTAATGTGCTGTGGTTAATGAAATAAAAGTCTATTGCTGTGGTGAGGGACTATATTCCAGGTAGCATTTGCTGTATAACCTGTTCCACTGACAGCCCTATGTTGTTGATCAGGGGCATGACCATAGGATATGAGTATGAGCGACCACTTCATGTCTACATTGTCTCCAGCAGGTCACATCATGGATGAAACTATATCTGGCTGTAATCTGAGCAGTATGGAAATATTGGCTAACTATTTTCCCACCCTGCTCCCTCCACAGATAAGAGGTCATGATTTTATGTTGTCTCTGTCATATGGTGCAAGCCTTATCCGTAATATCAATGCTCAGTACAGCCTCCCAAGTTAGTTTAGTGTTTTCTGTGGTAGTCAGAGGTCCAGCCACAGCAGCTCAGGGTCAGAATGGGCATGTAATGGCCTCCTGAGAAGGTGTAGACAAGGGGCCCCCTTCACAATGGCAGACACAAAAATCCTACATATGCATTCAATGTCCTGTGCAGCCAGTATAGTGTTATACTTGTGCAAATGTGTTAGTTTGGTTTTGGCCATTCGCACTCTCTATTCCAGTAGGTGTATGAAAGGCAAGAAACCCTCAGAGAGGGATCCATCCCTAGAGGTGCCATGGGACGATTCGATTCCCATGGCTAAAGGTACCTTAGGAATCCCACCAAAAATGTAGTACAATCATATCCCAAAGAATGAGGTGACATGAACTTATGAGCAAGCAGTAACTGTGACGCAGGAGCAGTAACTGTAATGTAGTACTAAGAGAAGCATAGACAGTTTGATAATGTAATGAGATGCTCAGTTTGATAATGTAATGAAATGCCCAGGTTTGCATAGCATGATATTGATGGTTTGCATTGAGAATGAGGGGATCCTCTAAGGAGAGAGGGAATGGCAGGACATCCTCCACCTCCATCCAACAGCAGAACCTACCTAAAGGAACTAGGGGACACCACTATGCTAACTAACAGTTATGACCTGAGGCAATGGAGGAGAGAGAAAAAAAAACCCTATGAGGAGGAAATCTCTGGGGATCCAAGACCTAGGTCACCTTCCCTCCAGGCATGGGATAGTTTATTTGGAGACAGCGCTACAGCTGCAATTTGAAAAACCCAATTAAAAGGAGGTGGAAAATATTCCAATTTGGAGGAAGGCTCTCACTCAAATCCTCTAGCGGGAACGTGTGGAAGGTTGCGAGAAAACTCTGTAACAATACGTGCAACCAAGGCAGAGGAGGAGAGCAATGACTGCTGAGGCACTCACCTGGCCTACCCATCCTAAACTAAAACCAGGTGAACCAGAGGCAGTGGTAAGGAGAATGTGGTGAAGGTGCCTTGCTAGGGAAACCACTAAAGTCAATGGACAACCGTTAGAGTGGAACACTAGAGCCAAAGGAGATCGTCGTAACCACCCTTCACCGCTAGTCTTAAATTCTACACCAGGAGCTGCTGTTGTGTAATAGACAGCTAAAGCTAAGCCTGGGGTGAGGATATTCCCAGCTATGGACCAGGTGAGAAGGATCACACCCCCAGCTGGACATGCTCAAGATGCGGACTAAATGCAGAGTGGGACTGTCAGCTGCAGGAACCCTGCACCAGAATAGAATGTCTGGCATGCTCCAGAATTAGATTGAGAGCTGAGACGCTGTCGTGCTGATTGAGCATAGTGTGCTGATCGGTAATGAGCAGTGAGTGCTGAGACCTTGCAAGGTTGAAAGCAGACTCAGTGGAGCAGACATCCCAGAAGCTGAAGTAGGAAGGGAGCAGTAGGCATAAGCAATCGATTGTGTAAGCAAGCATGGACCCGTACGTAGGTCAGTAAACAGAGTAGTAATAAATGGACCTGTACATAGGTCTGCATAATGTAGTAGCAATGAAATAGCACTGAATAGTGGGGCAAGCCAGTCAGACATTTTAAAGCCAAATCAAGGTGACAAATACTCAGGATTTTCGATGGTGAAGGCAGGATTTAGAACAGAAATAATTAGTCACATGGGGCCATGACTCGCCAAGCACTTCCCAGTCCCAACCGTAGGACAAACAAGAAAGTGATGGAAGAGTCGAGAACCACATGCAGATATTAAAGCTAGTTTAACAGCCTCAGCAGGAGCTTTTTAGCTGACCTCAGAGTAGAACAAGGTACAACAGCAATGAGAGTAAACAAACCAGTAGCAGTGAGCAATTAGGCCTGTAGCGGCAGTAGTGAAAACAATTGAGTACACTGAGTTGTAACTGCAATAAATGAAATAAAAGGAGGCACAATGCTCTGAAAACACTGTCACCAAGCAGTGCAATGAAACTGCTGCAATGAGGTAATTAGAGTGAGTATGATTTGAGCTGCCTAGCTAGGGTTCTGAGTAAGCCTGAATCAGTGAAAACAATAAAGTAAGCAACACTGAAGCAGCTATGATTGAGATGAAACATGCAGATAATGGTTGCAGTTGCAGTACAAGTAATTTGAGAGTTGTGAGTAATTTGAAAGCAAATAGTAGGAGCTTTGGAGCAATATGCTAGGAGCTTAGACACAAAGCTCCCCCCAAAAAACAAAACCAAAGACATACAAACACAGACAAAGCCCCCCAAGAAAGACAAAACCAAAGACACACAAACACAGAAAATAGGGAACAAAAACAGAAGAAACACATGTAGCCAAAGGCAAAATACAAACCAGAAGCAGGAAAGAAACACAGAAATCCAGCAGGCAAGCAGGAGTAGCAAGGTGGGGGGGCCCAACCAGCTCAGAGGACAGATGGACAGAGCCTTCGGCTGCAAAGAAAAAGTGCTTCACAATGAGGCCAAGAGGAACTGCTTATATAGCTCAGGAAGTGGGTGTGGCTGGCTGCTTGGCCAATGAACTCCTGGCAAAGCCTTTCCAATTGAGGGCTACTGAACTGCTACAGGGCATAAAGTTTCTCTGCTATGCCCTGTTATGTGGGGGCAGCAGGATAAGTGCCATGTGGTCAGTCAGGCGTGAGGAGGAAGGCAGTCAATTCATCTGGTGATAGGCAGAGCTAATAGAGAGTGATGCATTTTTGTGGTGGACGTGACTTACTGCATGTAAGACCATTCCTGCAGTTGGATGCTGCTGAGTCCTGCAACCAGACCACATTGCTACCTAACCTCATCCTATCCTTCCTGCTTATAACATGCCTCAGTCTGCTGTTTCTGTCTTTCTTGTGGGTGTCCAGCTGCTTGCTGCATGGTAGTCTTTATGTTCCTCCTCCAACATAACAGGACATGGGGAGAAGCAGATATTAATGACACAAGGGTAAAAGGATGGGGCACAAGTGAGTGAAGTCAGCAAGATTGGCTTGGGTGACTGAGGCAAAAGTGGAGGGGCCAACATATAAACTTAGCATTAATTTTGATTGTTAAAGAGGGAATATAACAGTTTCTATAGACAACACCATAAATTCAAGAACATACTGGGTTCATTATTCTACCTTTATCAAAGAAATATGAATTCATAGCAGAGCACATTTATGCAGAAGGAATACTGTAGCTGTAAACCTGTAACAGATTATTTTTTGATGTATTAAAACTTGACAAATTAGCCAGCTCGGTAGTGCTGAGGGTTGAGGTGCTGGACACCACACCTTGGGCCATGCCAGTGAGCCGGGTTCGGAAACGGACTCGGGCTGCCAGGGGATGGCAGGGGGAGGGAAGGATTGAGCATCCTGCAAATGCTCTCCTTCCCTCGGGGTGGGTATGGGACATGCACTGCACTGTTGTGATGCCTAGCAGAGGCTAGGCCCTCCACAGATGCAGGCATACTTGGGGAGGAGCAAGGCAGACGTCTGCATGTATGTGCGCTGACGTCAATGCATGACTGGCTTCTCAGTGGGAGAAAAAATGGAGGAAAAACTGGTGGGGAGACCTCGGTGTCTGATGGCCAACCCTGCACCCCTGGAGTCGCACCGCATCTTCTCCAGTTCCATGCTGCAGGTCCCTGTAAGGTGGGGAGCCTGCCATTGGCCGGACGAGTGCGATGGGGCATCTAAATTCGCACGGCTGACTGACTCCAGGTGTGCGGGTGCCAGTGGCCAGAGGTCAGGAGGGGACACTCTGACCAAGGCGGAGAAAACTATGACAAAAAAAAACCTGACAAATTGCTATTTTTCCCTGCAAACTGTCCCCTAAAGATCTGAGCCATCCTGCCAGAGCAGACAGTGATGTGGTGGGGGGAGGCATCAGAAGGTCAACTATTTTCACTACAAGCAAACATCCTCCAATAAATTGAAGCTCAGCATATTGTCGCTGCCTAATTTTTTATTTTCACTGTAAAATGTTGAAGAGCTCAGGCAGCAGACATGATGTGAAGAGGTCGACCGACGAGGAGCAAAAAATTAAAAACAAACATACCTGAGTGTGGCTGTGGTTCTGCTGCTGCTCTTAGACTGTCTCTGTGACTGTCTGTGCTGCTGTTCTTGTGGAGCTGTGGCCTTGATCAAGGATATCTCCTCCCTGCTGCTGTGATCTCCTCCTCTGACGGTCCCGACCACCAGATCCATCTCGCCTGCTGGCTGGCCTGACCCGACTATGGCGTCACAGATGCAAGTACTACTCCTAGAGTCCTCCTGGGATCACTGGATTGCTGCGACAATCAGAATCATGACTAATGAGCCCCAGGGCACCTTGTCACCCACCCATCCACCTGACACTGATGGCTTTCTCTCTCCCATCTCCCAGGCTGTTACTGAACTGGAAAGCACCCTGCTCTGACTCCGAGACAGTCCCCCTCCTCCTTGGCTGCTGCGCCAGCTTGCCTCTGGCTGGTGTCCATGCTGAAGCCAGCTGCTCCGATGGTGATCACAAATAAAATGGTACAATCACCCATTCTCTAAGTGGGCATCATTCGCCAACAGTCAGAGCGCACAGTGCACCAATGTCACCCATGGGATGACATAGCTGAGCTGATGATCTTGAATAACTGGATGGGGACATGATCATCATGTGGGGAAAGGAGGGTCTGGAGGGAGACCCTTGATGGGGGGGAGGTTGATGTTATATGCAGTACAGCTTTAAGAACTGTTAGAGACAGTACAGCTTTAAGAAATGTACTTCCTGTAACTTATTCCTGTGTGTGTTGAGAACAGTTTTACCCTTATATCTGAGCTGAATGGAAGTAAACAGAGGAGGCCTAAATTTATGTGGTGCATGTTTTTCTTTCTACCAAGACCCTGATGTGTTTTAAGGAACTTATTTTCGGCCACCAAATACTGTACAACAAACTGGCAACAAGGATGGTACAAATTTTTGTAGCTCCAGCTTGCTGAATTACACCATTTTGTGACTTTCTGCATTGGAGGCAAGTAAGCAATTTGGAATTGTACAGTGTCATGGCAACTTCAGCCAGCTTTGGGATTTTTACAGGAACAGACTGAGATACATGGTCTAAATAGTTTGATCACTGGTTATTACTTAATCATGCCATACAATCAGCAAATGATCAGCGACAGGGTGAACTTATTCGAGCTGCTTTTTGTACTTTCTTGGGGAGTGAAATCTTCACACTGTTATAAAGTCTGTGTGCACTGGACTGGCCAGAGGATTTGTCATATCAAGCGCTAAAGGCTAAGCTGAATGCACAATACAGTTTAACAACTTTTCCAAGGGCTGAACGTTATAAATTCTACAGTTACCAGCAGAAACCAGGTCAGTCATTACAGTCTTATTTGGCTGAGATCAAACACTCAGCTCTCACATGTGAGTGGAGCAGGGAGCATCTTGAATCTAATTTAGCTGATAAGTTTCTTATAGGGTTGAATAATGAACATTGTGCTGTATTTAGCAATTACTTTCTATAAGTGTCAAGAAGTCTGCTGATGAACTGCTACAGTTGGTTCAGATGTATGAGGCTGCAGAAAATGAAGCACATGCTAAAATGGACACTAAAAAAAAATGAGGTACAAGTAACTGCAGTAAACCCCAAATTGAAACAGCTCAAACCTAAGTCTAAACCACTGTGTACAAAGAACAATTCAACCACTCCACCCAAACTGCATGGCCTATACAAATGTGCATCATGTGGGTCTTCTCAGCATAGCAGGGACCAGTGCAAATTCAGAGAAGTTCAGTGTCATGCATGTAAACGTAAGGGGCATATGGCTATGGTCTGCAGAAGCAGGAGAACTGCAGTGATCAGTTCAGAGAGCACAGACAGTGCTGTGGTTCCATTGCACCACAAATGCAGACTAAAGATGTTCCTCCTTTCTACGTGTTACTTAAGTTGCCACAACTGAGGCATCAGTTGCATTTAATAGTAAATTCTGCTTCCCCAGTTACTTTTATTAACCATCAAACATGGTCTGATCTGGATAAGCCACCATTGTCTCCTTGTAATAAGTTGCTGCATGCATTTGAAGGGCAACCAATGCAGTCACTGGGCTCATTTACCACTTTAGTACACAGGACTGATTGTCCTAGTACACCTTTAACTTTTCCGGTTTCAAAAAAGGGTGTCAACATTTTGGGCAGAGATGCTCAGGTTATTCTGAACATTCATATTGCTCCAGCAGATTTTGGCCTACTTGCTGCTGTCCAGGTACCACAAAGCAGTAATCCGCCCAAGCTTGGGGAGATTTCAGACATATACCCAGAGCTGTGGAAAGGCCTGGGATGTTGCACAACAGCTAAAATCAAGCTAATTACAAAGCCTAATGCAGTCCCTAAGTTTAGTAAACCACAGAAACTTCCTTTTGCCTTAAAACTGTTGGGGCAGTACTGGACATATTGGAAAAAATAGGTGTGCTTGGAAAAGGTGTCAAGTTCAGATTGGGCTACTCCACTTGTGGTGATATCTAAACCAGGTGGTAAGGTTCGAATATGTGGAGAGTTTAAGGTGACCCTTAATCCAGTACTTAGCACAGATGCATTTCCTTTACCCTTAACAGAGGAACTTTTTTACAGACTGAATGGTGGTGTTGGGTTCTCTCAACCGGACCTCGCTGATGCATATCTTCAAATGGAGTTGGAAGCAGACTCTCAGAAACTGGTAGTGATTATTATACCATGGACATAAGTGAACAGCCAATGAAATGGTCAGACTGGCAGTTTACCACCGGTGTAAATCCTCTGATAACCAACGGCTGTTGAGCAAATAATAATGGTACAAAAGGTCATCTACATCCTAATCACCTGCCGTCCAGGAATAAACACAATAAAAATTAACACCCACAGCAACCTCATTAAAAGTTGTATTTTATTATAGTAAAAAAATGAACCTTGGTATACTCGCAATAAGCCACTCGGAGGATGTGAGTTATCGGTGGATTTACCACAGCTGGCGAGGATTTACCCACTCGGCTGCACTTTGTGGGCAAACCACTCCAGCCATGGTAAATCCCCTGATAACCCACACCCCCTCATGGCTTATTGCTTAAATACATACCAAGGACTGTACAAGTACAAACGGTTATGTTTTGGCCTTAGTTCTGCACCGACTATTTTTCAAAAAGTGATTGAGCAAACGGTGGGTGATATACTAGGTGTTGCTTGTTATTTGGATGACATCATTGTCACAGGCAAGAAAGAAGCTGAACATTTACTTAACTTACAAAAGACTTTAGAGAGATTGCAACAGAGTGGATTCAGACTCATGAGATAAAAATGCCAATTTTGTCAACCAAGTGTCACGTACTATTGACAAAGATGGAATTCGTCCGAATGATGAAAAGGTGGAAGCCATTGTGCACATGCCTGAACCGCAGAATGTTTCAGAGTTGCGCTCATTCTTGGGTATGGTGCACTACTATGACCGTTTCATACCTAGCTTAGCCACTAAATGTGCTATTCTAAATTAACTGTTACATAAGGGTACTCCGTGGAAGTGGACCAAGGATCACAGTAAGGCAGCTCAAGCCATCAAGCTCTCTCTAAGCAATCATAAATAATGTAACTCATTATGACCCTAACTTACCTATCACATTGGCCTGTGATGCTAGTCCTGTGGGTATAGGAGCTGTCCTTTTCCATACAGATCCAGAAGGATTGGAGAAGCCGATAGCTCATGCTTCATGCAAACTCACTGCAGCTGAAAATAAATTATGCCTAGTTCAGAGAGAGGCATCAGCGATTGTATTGGGAGTCCAGAAATTTTGCCAATACTTGCTAGGTTACATGTTTCACCTGAAGATGGATCACAAGCCACTACTGACAATTTTCAGTCCAGAAAAAGGAATTCCAGTGACAGCCACTAGCCAGCTTCAGCGTGGGCATTAATTTTGTCTGCCTATAATTTCGAGGTTACATACCAACTAATGGACCAGCATGGAAATGCAGATGACTTGTCAAGGTTACCAATATCCAGAGAAATGGAGTTTGATGTGGGACTTGGAGGAGCCATTAGTATGCCAGGTGGGACCAGACAGTTTTCCAGTGCAATTCAAAGATGTGGAGGATTCTACTGTTGTGCGTGCAATGGAGCTACAACAGCTAGATCAGCTTCCAGTACTAGCCAAGGACATTGCAAAAGCGACTAATCAAGATGTAATTTTGAAACAAGTGTATCAGTATATGCTTGGGGGTTGGCTGAAAGGCACTACTTGTTCGGCTGAACTACAACCCTACTATACAAAGAGACAGCAGCTGTCCATTGCTGAGGGGTGTCTTCTACGGGAATTGTGTGTCATAGTACCCCAATGTTATCACTCAAATGTGTTTTTCTGTTTTGCATGTGGGCCATCCAGGCATTGCTAAAATGAAATCCCCTAGCCAGACTTCACATATGGTTGCCTTCCATTAACAGAGACACATACCAGGTTGTGCAAAGATGTGAAGGTTGTGCTGTATCGATCGGAAATCTGGCAAGAGCTCCAGTTCACCATTGGGAACAACCTGAAAAACCCTGGCAAAGGTTGCATTTTGATTTTGCAGGACCTTATTTAAATTTCATGTGGTTACTTTTAACTGATGCTTATAGTAAATAGCCAGAAGTTCATCAAATGTCTTCGACAACTACTGAGAGTACCATCAAAGTGTTGAACTCTATCTTTGCTACCCATGGTTTTCTGCAAGTGATTGTCTCAGATAATGGACCGCAGTTCACGTCTATTGAATTCCAAGCATTTTGCCAGCAACATGATATCCACCATATTTTCTCACCTCCCAACCATCCAGATTCAACGCCTGGTTCAGACTTTTAAAAAGAGTATGGGCAAAGCTAATTCTACTGCACCAACGACAATACAAATAGCCCTTTTGGACTTTCTTGCAATGTATCGGACAACACCACGTTGTGTCATGGGAATATCCCCTGCAGAATTATTGTTTGGACATCAGATTCAAACTCAATTGGATCTTCTTCACCCTCTAGGCTATAAGTCAGTAACTGAAATGCCTCCTAAGACCAGATCATTCAAACCCAATGATCTTGTGTGGGTCAGGATATATACAGGCCCGAAGAGACGGATAGAAGGCATGGTAGAAAAAAAGTTTGGAAATGTTGTCTATAGTGTTCGACTGACTAACCAGAGAGAGTGAAAAAACATGTGGACCAATTACATACTAGAATTAAGACAGAACAAAAAAGGGATACCCAGAGTTGTGGTAGTTATCCAGCATTATTTCTTCCAGAGCAAGAACAGGAAGAGATAGTGGAACCATAGCAATTGAGACAAGATGTGGCTGATGCTAATTAGATTCCAGAGTAACAGCCTCCAGACCTACTACCTCGGTCAGGACGTATAAGACGTCCAACAAAGAGAATGGACTTGTAGAGATATGGCCTAATGACATGACTAATGAAAAGGGACATTGCAGTAATATCTTTGATAGTTTCATACTATTTTCTGAATTATTGACTTACATACTTTCTAGCTAAGTCAGGAGGGACTGTTATATGCAGTACAGCTTTAAGAACTGTTAGAGACAGTACAGCTTTAAGAAATGTACTTTCTGTAACTTCTTCCTGTGTGTGTTGAGAACAGTTTTCCCCTTATATCTGAGCTGAATGGAAGTAAACAGAGAAGGCCTAAATTTCTGTGGTGCATGTTTTTCTTACTACCAAGACTTTGATGTGTTTAAGGTACTTATCTCGGCCACCAAATACAACAGTTGGGGGCTGGGGCAGTGCCAGGGACAGCATGATGAATGCCCACCCTGTGGAGCTAGTGTAGTACCAGGCTAGCAGAATCAGCTTAGCTACTAGCACTGCAAAATATAAAAAACAAACAAACTAGGCTAAATTAAATGTTGCTGGGAAGCCTTGGGGGGCCCCCTAGGGGCCTGGGACCCCATCGGGACTTTTTCCCGTAGCCCTGTGGGCCAGTCCGACCCTGCAGCAGCCTGATAACATCTGGAGATGAAGTGGGTTGAGTTTGCTTCTATGGCTATCTGTATTATAAAAGGAAAGAATGATGGGATGGTCTGTGGATCTATCTGTAGGCCCACGCGTTTTCCCAGGTGAGCCCTGCTTGGCAGGTATCTATAATGGTCCATATTATTGAGGTGGAATTCTACAGTTAGTTGGTCAAAGGACTCAAATGTGTCATTGGCATAAAACTGGTATGTATGAATCAGGCCCTGTCTCATTCATATTTTAACTTTATGGTTCCATTTTGTTGGGAGGCAAGTCTGTTTGAGCACTGGAGCACTGCTCCATCAGGCCCACATCTAGTTTTCTTTGGAGGCAAGGAATTTATACTAGGCTTATATAAGTGCTGTTTTTAGGGAGAGTAGGGACTTTGGATTTTGATGAATGGTTGCGTGAAATAAGATTACAATACTCTATCTAATTCTTGTGGGAACATTTCTTTTTCCAGTGTCCCCCATTGTGGTTATGGGGGCAATTAAAACAAGTGCAATACATGCTGAATTAATACTACTGTGGCATATAGTTGGAGGTTGGGAAGGGTTAACCCCCCCCCCTTTATTTTTGGTAGTTGCAATTTCTTATAAGCAATTCCGGGCCTCTCATCACCCCACAGAAATCTGGGAATAGATCTGTTCATGTCTGAAATCTTCTGAAAGGGGGCAGTGTGGGAAGTGTTTGAAAGTAATATAAAAATCTAGGGAGCATGTTCATCTGTGTTGCTTGGACTCTGTTAATTAAAGTTAAGGATAAGAGTTGCCATCTCTTCAAGGCCTCTTGGATCCTAGGGATTAGACTGGAATAATGCTGTTACACAGAGTGGCAAGGTCCACCGGCAAAGACTCCCAGGTATTTAATTGCAGGTCTGTGCCACCTATAAGGGCGAGAGGCATTCAAAGTGGCAGAGGGGTGAAGGCCTATCTGCAGGACTTCCATTTTGGATTCATTGGTCTTCTATCCTGCCAGTTTCTCCATCATCTGTAAGCACTGTGTGAGGGCTGGGAGGGAAGATTCAGGGTGTGCAATATTTAAAAGTAGGTTGCCAGCATAATATGCAACTTTATGAGCTTGGTCCCCCACTTTGTATCCATAAAGCTCAACATGCTGTCGCAAGAACTGGGCTAGGGGCTCTGCATATAGGTCAAAAAGGTAGGGGGATAGGGGACATCCCTACTGGGTGCCTCTAGTAAGAGTAAATCTGGTGGAAAAATAGCAATTTGCTTTCACTGTTGCTTGTGGCGAGGTATAAAAACCTAGCAAGAAGTTTAAAACTTCATCTGGAAAGGCATATTTTTTTAAGAGCATGGGACAAAAATGACTAGGATACTCTATCAAAGGCCTTTTAGGCATCAAGGCTTAAAACTAGGAGGGGCATTTTATATCCAGAACCCAGAAGGGGAAGGAAGCAGATTCATTTCAGTGCTTTACAGTAACTGTTCATTGCTATTTTTGCTTTAAACTTAGATTGTGGGCTTTTAGTGACACTGTAATTTCTTTGCTGTCTTAGAATTGTTTGTGGGCTGTTGAAAATGTAAAACCTAGTTTGGTATGCTTGTAGTTGTGGTGTATTCCTTTGCTGTCTTTAATTGCTGCAAATTTAGTTTTGGCTAGTCTGGCTTGTCCTGTAGTTTGGGTGAGGGGTGCTAATTGTCCGACCTCTGACCTCAGCTAGGTGATAACTGGAGGTGGGGCTTAGTCAGAGTTGAGGTAGCAACCATCTGCCATTTCCCCAACATCTAAAAGAAGCACCTCGACTGCAGAGGGTAGTTGGTCTGGGAGGTTGGCAGGTGGTTAGGAAGGGAAAATCGGGTGCCCAATCACTCTGTGCTCTCCAACATATCACCTCCACAAACCATATAAAAATTGCAAACAGGTATCTGCCTCTATCTCTGAAATCAAACAAAGGAGCAGAGGACACTGCAGAGCAGGACACTGCAGCACAGGAGCTAGCACAACAAAAACTGGCCCAAAACAGGAACCAAAACAAGAAAAGCAAAAAGGAAATCCAAAAAACTTCTGATCTTGGGAGACTCCATGATTTGGGGAGTTGATACGTATCTCCCAGCCAGGGGTAATGGTCAGATGTCTCCCAGGTACATCAGCATGGAGAGACACTGACTGCATTGCTAAAATTGTTCAGGAAGCAGGAGAAAACATTGATGTCCTGGTACACATAGGAACTAACGATCTTGCCAGCCGGTCAGTTGTGGAGACCAAGGAATACCTAACCAGGCTGGGTGACAAACTATCATCCATTTCATAGGGCATCTCCTTCTCTGAGATCCTGCCAGTCTGGGAGAGGGGGACAGATGGACAGAAGGTCAGAGAAGGGGAGATAGGGGAGCTAAACATATGGCTCGAGGGCTGGTGCCAGGAAAAAGGACACAAATTTGTAGGGAACTGGCAACAGTTTTGGGAACAAAAGTTCTTTAAATTCAATGGACTGCATCTGACTAAGGAGGGAGTCAGTGCATTGGGGCAGAAGTTTGATGTCTTTGCAGAATATTTAAACTAGCAAATGGGAGAGGGGTGCAGCATCTGAAACATCGAATGGGAAGAATACCCCTCCCCCCTCAGCTAGTGATCAAACAAGAGTTCAGCATGTTTGTAGTTCATTTGCATCACCAGGTAAAGAAAAAGGTCCGGCTCCCCATACAATGCACAGGGGAAATGCCAGACCTCGCCCAACAACTAACACACTGAAATCTGACCAATGGAAAATCATGTACACAAATGCTTGCAGTCTTGGGAAACAAGATCCTGACCTGCAGGCAATAATGACAGAGGCTAAACTGGACATAGTAGCCATTAGTGAGACATGGTTTACCAGTAACCACACTTAGGAGACTTCAGTACCTGGCTATGTACTGTTCAGAAGAGACCAAGGTGCAAAAAAGGGATGTGGAGTGGCCCTTTATGCTGATGAAAATATCAAAGCTACAGAAATTCAGAATACACATAAAAAGCCAGAAGAACTGTGGATCACCCTGGAAACAGGACATGGGACAGCCATATGAACTGGGGTTGTGTACAGGCCTCCAGACCAGGGGGAGGACATGGACATGTTACTGTTAGAAGATATACAAAACATGACAGCTAAAGGGGAGGTTCTGATAATGGGAGACTTCAACATGCCAGATACAGATTGGTCATTACCAGCAGGGACATCTGTCAGAACTAGATATAAGGTAGATTCTCTGCAGGGGGAGGGCCTCAAACAACTGGTACAACAACCCACAAGAGACAGAGCTATCCTAGATCTAGTACTGACTAACAGGGAAAGGATAACAGATCTCCAGGTGGAAGGGCACCTGGGTGCCAGTGCCCATCACATGGTATGGCTCAATGTGGCCACTAGAACAAAACCATCCCATTCCAAGGCAGAAATATGGTACTTCAGAGCAGCTGACTTTGATAAGATGGCCAACAGAGTCAAGCTAGCCCTGGCAAAAAGAAATACAGATGAGGGGGTACAGGCAAAGAGGGAAAGCATTAAAGATACAATACTGGAAGCAACATCCCATTGTGTTAGTGAGAAAAGGAAGTGCAATAGAAGAAGGAAACCACTTTGGTTCTCAAACACAGTAGCAGAAAATGTCAGAGCCAAAAGGCTGGCATTCAGGAAACATAAGGGAACACTGCAGGATGAAGATTGGGAGGCATGCCAAACTTCCCTAAGGGAAGCAGGGAAGGCAGTAAGGCAGGCAAAGGCCCAAACCGAGGAAACACTAGCACAAACAGTAAAAGAAGGTGACAAGGCTTTCTATAGATACATTAGTGAAAGGAGAAAGTCCAGAGGGGGTATTGCTAAGATCAAAGGGGATAAGGGGGCATGTGAGGAGGAAGACCATGTAAAAGCATCTATCCTAAATAGATACTTCTGCTCAGTATTTACTGAAAAGAAGGTAGGGCAGGGCCCACAGCTCTACAACATGGACACGAGGGAGGAGAAGGGAGGTGTGCAATAGTCCCTTCACAAAAGAAAGGGTCCTACAAGAGCTTGATAAGCTCAGGGTGGACAAGGCAATGGGACCTGATGGCATACAACCCAGGGTACTAAAGGAGCTAAGGGTGGAACTAGCAGAACCATTATCAGAACTGTTTAGTGAGTCTCTGAGCACAGGAGAGGTCCCAGAAGACTGGAGAAGGGCTCATGTGATCCTGCTCCACAAGAGTGGCAGCAGGGAGGAGGCAGGGAACTACAGACCAGTCAGTCTTATCTCAATAGCAGGCAAGATTATGGAGACAGTCATTAAGGAAAGGATAGTGGAACACCCGGAATACATAGGAGCACAGGATCCAAGACAGCATGGGTTTACAAAAGTAAGGTCCTGGCAAACTAATCTTATAGATTTCTTTGACTGGGTAACCAGAGTGGTGGACCAAGGGGGAGCAGTTTATGTTGCCTACCTCGACTTCAGCAAAGCTTTTGATACTGTTCCACATAGAAGATTGATTAATAAGCTGGGTAGGCTAGGGGAAGGTCAGACGTTGGTCAAATGGGTGGCAAACTGGTTGACGGGCAGAAAACAGAGAGTGGTGGTAAACGGTATACAGTCAGAAGAGATGCAAGTCACAAGTGGGGTACTTCAGGGATCAGTCCTAGGGCCAGTCCTCTTCAATATCTTCATCAGTGACATTGCAGATGGACTGGAAGGTAAGGTTTGTCTGTTTGCAGATGACACCAAGATCTGCAACACAGTAGATGATCCAGATGGGATGGGCAGAATGAGAAGAGGTCAGAATAAACTAGCAAAATGGTTGGAAGAGTGGCAACTGGGGTTTAACGCAAAGAAATGCAAGATCATGCACATAGGGAAGAGAAATCCTGAAGCCACCTATAGGCTGGGAAGGGAGTTGCTGGCAATCACAAGGGAGGAAAGAGACTTGGATATCATCACCGATGACCTGAAATCATCCAAGCAGACCTCTAAAGCAGTAGGTAAGGCTAGAGGGATGTTGGGGTGTATTAGTAGGAGTATCACAAGTCGGAAGAGGAAGGTAATATTCCCTTTTTACAAGGCACTGGTTAGGCCCCATCTGGAGTACTGTGTGCAGTACTGGAGACCACAACTTCACAAGGACGTTAACCAAATTGAGGCAGTCCAGAGAAGGGCAACCAAAATGGTGCAGGGACTGCATCAGAAAACATATGAGGACAGATTAACTGAACTCAATATGTATACCCTAAAGCAAAGGAGGAAGAGAGGTAATATGACTGAAACATTCTAACAGTTAAGGGCATTAACAAGGTGAAAGAGTCTAACATGTTTAAATATAAGAAAAATGGCAGGACAAAAGGACACAGCATGAGATTAGAGGGAAGCCAATTTAGGGGTAATATGAGGAAGTTCTTTTTCACAGAAAGGGTGGTGGATGCATGGAACAGCCTACCTCAGGAAGTGGTGGATATAAATACAGTGCAGGGCTTCAAACAGGCATGGGATAGGCATAAGGGAGCAATACAGATGAGTATGAATAGATAGGCCATTGACAGAGCAAAGGCCTATGGCACATTCATAAGACAGAAAAAGAAATGGACAGACTAGATGGGCCTTGCAGTCCTTTTCTGCTGTCAACTTCTATGTTTCTAAGTGATTTTTGTTTTCTCAGAAGAAGCCAGAACCCAGAAGGGGAAGGAAACAGATTCATTTCAGTACTTTATAGTAACTGTTCATTGCTATTTTTGCTTTAAACTTAGATTGTGGGCTTTTAGAGACACTGTAATTTCTTTGCAGTCGTTACCTAGAATTGTTTGTGTGCTGTTGAAAATGTAAAACCTAGTTTGGTATGCTTGTAGTGGTGGTGTATTCCATTGCTGTCTTTAATTGCTTCAAATTTTCCTCCCTCCCCCCCACCCCCACTCCTAATTATATGCCTTGTTAAATCTGTTTGACAGGAGCTGAGCACAGGGGATAGCAGGGGTTGTGGAGTAGGAGGGGCATAAGGGGGAAGAAGTCCACCCTCAGCACAACAAGTGTTTTGACTCATTTTTTATTTATTTTTTCCTTGTTTAAAGAGAAGTATCTGAGGATCAGTGGCAGGATTTTTAGGACAGTAAATTAGCAAAAAGGGAACAAGGAGAGCTTCAGTAACAGACAAGTATTGGAATAGCCGTATAAGTGCAGTATAATGTGGGGAGTGGTGCAATGTAGTGGCTGTGGGGCAGCCATATTCAGGCAGACCTTCTGGACACTGAGGTGCTACCCTATCTGCATGCATCTCTCTGGACTGCAGGATGAGGTAGCCAGGCTCAGAGCAGAAGTAAACTGGGTCAGGAGTACCATCACCCTCTATCCAGAGGCCACCCAGTCCAATGCTGGTGCCTCAAAGGATGCAGAGAACGAGGAGCACTTGGATGACAGTGGGCTCAGTGAGGGTTAGGGCGGTCAGGCAGAGGCACATCCCAGATCCTATTCCACTCAAGAACTCATGTGCCACACTGGCAAACGGGGACAACCAAATAGAGGTACCCAGAGAAGTGGAAGGAAAGGATGTGGAGGTTAGTCAAGTAGGTGACCTCAGTGGGGAGAGCAGTGGATCCCAGAGGAGGAGGAAGAAGCGAATCCTGGTGGGGGACTCATCATAAGAGGGATCCAGCTAGGAACACAGGAGGGGGGAGGACAGGGAGGTGAGGTGCCTACCAGGTGCCATGGCATGAAGGGGTGGGAGGAAGATCCTGAGGATCGCTGGAAAGGCAAGACAGGAGGGTGAACTGGATGTCATTATCCACCAAGGCACTAATGACCAGGCAAATGGGGAGCCAAAGGAAGTTCAGCAAGAGTTTAGGAAATGGGGGAAGGGTCTCAAGCAAGTAGCTACTTCTGTCACCTTCTCGGAAGTACTACCTGCAAGAGGCATGGGAGAGCATAGGGGTGCAAGCACAAGGAACTTTAACTTATGGTTGAAGAACTGGTGCTGTGAGGAAGGGTTTGGATTCACTGGTGACTGGGGACCCACCTGGAAGGATGGAGGCTTGTTCAAGCCTGTTGGCCTGCATCCATCCTGGGGGGAATCCAAGCACTCAATGATAAGTTTAAATGCTACATGGACAAGCATTTAAACTAGCTAAGGGGGGTGGCAGGTCAGCAAGGGGGTACCTAATTGCCCACCCCCCACAGCTAGCAGTGGAACCAGTGAACTGGAGGAATGGATCTCTCTACAAAGCAGTGTGCAAAAGATGGAGATACGCACCCAAGAGGTGGATAGGCAGAAAAGGGGGAAAAATTCAACAGAAGGGCAGACAGCAGGGAGAACCAGGGATAAAGGACAACCAGGGAAGGGGCAGGAGTAGAATAGCTAAACAGTCTAGGGAGGTCAAATCATGGAAAACCAGATGTGCTAATGCCAGGAGCCTTAGTAACAAGATGGAGGATCTGGAGGGCTGTCATAGTGCAGTCAGACCTGGACATTGTGGCCATCACAGAAACCTGGTGTAATGATAACCACGACTGGGAGATGGCCATACCTGGCTACAACATATTCAGAAGAGACAGGGGCAGCTAGGAAGGGAGGAGGAGTGGCACTTTATGTGAAAAATTACATAAGGGCCACAGAGATACAGGAGGAACAAAATGGGGGAGGGATACTGTGGGTTAAGCTGGAAAGGAAAATGGGGCCAGCCATCCGCACAGGTGTGGTCTATACACCACCAGCCCAGGAGGGAGAAACAGATAGGGAGCTGATGCTAGCCATCCAAAGCATGGCAGACAACGGTGAGGTACTGCTGGTTGGAGATCTCAATATTCCAGACGTGGACTGGAGCATCCCAGCAGCAGCAGCAGCTAGGAGCAGATTTATCCTGGACTCCCTCAAGGTGCCTTCCTCAAGCAACTGGTCATGGGACCAACTCAGCAGAAGGCAATACTGGACCTTGTGCTCACAAACAGGGACAGTGTGATGGGGTAACAGTGGGGGAGCACTTGGGGAACAGTAACCACCAATCATTGTGGTTTGAAATCACAGAAGGAGCAGAACCAAACCACACAGAAACACATATCCTGGATTTTAGGAGGGCAGATTTTGGGAAAATGGGGAGATGCTTGAAAGAGACATTAAGGAGAATGGGACAGGAATCAGGGGTTGAGGAACAGTTGGCAGTATTTAAAATGGGGATTACAAGAGCAACAGAATTATGCATTAAGCAGGTTAGCAAGGGGAAAAGGAAGTGGAGGCTATTATGGTTTTCCAAGGAGGTAGCGGAGAAAGTGAAAGCCAAAAAAATTGCATTCAGACAATACAAAAAGACACAGGCAGAAGGGATAGGGAAAAATACCAGGGAAAGCAAAGGGAGGCAGGTCAGTAAGGAAGTCAAAGCTCAGACAGAAGAGCATATTGCAAAATCAGTGGCAAGAGGACAAAACCTTTACAGGTACATAAGTGAAAAAGAAAGGCAAGGGAGGATAGTGAGGCTGAAGAAAGGATGGGGGCTGCATGAGGATGTCAACAGTAAGCTGACATATTGAACAGGTATTTTGCTTGAGAGGTAATGGGTCTAAAGGGAGTACAAGGGTAGAATGGTGCAGAAATGGACACAAGTCCTTTAGGCAGAAAGGTTCCTGAAGGAACTGGAAGTAATAAAGCTGATAAAGCAATGGGGCCAGATGGAGTGCACCCAGGGTCCTTAAAGAACTAAGAGAAGTGGTGGCTGAACCTCTGGCAATCCTGTTTAGCGATCACTGGAAACAGGGAGGTACCCAAAGACTGAAGGACAGCAGATGTGGTCCCCTTATACAAAGTGGGAACAAAGAGGAGCGGGAACTACAGACCAGTCAGCTTCACCTCAGTAATGGGAAGATCATTGGAAGCACTGCTGAAGGAGATTGGTGGAACATCTGGTTGTCAATGGACTACAGGACCCAAGGCAGCATGGTTTCAACAGGGAGGTCATGTCAGACCAACCTCATTGAATTTTTGACTGGGTGACTAGGGAGGTGGATCAGTGGAGGGCAGTGGACATGGCCTATCTGGACTTCAGCAAGGCCTTTGACACTGCGCCACATAGAAGAATATTACACAAACTGGGGAATATGGGTGTGGGTAGGACAGTAGTGTGGTGGGTAAGTAACTGGTAGGGCGGCAGGACACAGAGGGTGGTGGTAACTGGTTGTCACTCCACAGAGGGAAGACTGACCAGTGGGGTACCACAGGGATCAGTGCTGGGACTGGTCCTATTCAACACCTTCATCAGTGACATTGCACAGGACCTAGAAGGCAGAATTTCCCTGTTCGCTGATGACACAAAGCTCTGTAACAGTGTTAGACACACCAGAGGGTGTAGGCAGAATGAGAAGGGACCTGCAGAAACTTGAAGAATGGTCAGGGGTTTGGCAGCTGAAATTCAAAGAAAGAAGTACAAGATAATGCATATACTAACATACTATTTGCCAGCAGATTAGGCCTTACGGTCTTTCGAGTCTGCTCGAACCTTAGATCCTTAGTTGGGTGCCGAGGCCCTCCCATCCCTTGTGCTCCAGAAACCCCTATCATCCATCCCCACCCCCCTGGGACAGGCCATCATCTGATACATCCACTTTCTGTGTCTCGCCACCCCTCTTGAAGCCCTCCACTGTGGATCTCTGAACCAGCTCGGCAGGCAGTGCATTCAAGGGTCCACCCTCTCAGTGAAAAACCTCCTCTTTTCCCCCTCACCCTTCCACCTTCCAACTTCAAACCATGCCCTGGTGATACCTCCCTGCTTTAGTCTAAAGATCCTTCCATGTTTACCCTATTTATTCCCTTGAGGTGCTTGAAGACCTCAATCATGCCCCCCGTCTCTCCTCTCTCCAATGAAAACAGGCAGAGCTCCTCAAGTCTGTCCTCATACGTCAAATCCCCTAGCCCTCGTATCATCTTAGTTGCCCTCTTCTGTACCCTCTCCAGGAGCTGTATGTCCCTCTTCAAGTGTGGTCTCCAGTACTGTACACAGTACTCAAGGTGTGGTCTAACCAGTCCATTGTACATTGGCAGAATCACTTCCTTACTCCTAGAGGTGATCCCCCTTACAATGCATCCCAATATCCTGTTTGCCTTGCTAGCTGCTCTTCTGCACTGCTCAGAGTTATTCATAAATGCATCCACCATGACCCCTAGGTCTTTTTCCCCTATTGAGGCCTCCAGCACCTCCCCTCCCAGGGTGTACCTGTGTTTAGGGTTTCCCCGACCAAGATGCAACACCTTGCACTTGGTGATATTGAAATTTAATTTCCATGTGTGAGACCATCTTTCCAGGGTGTCCAGGTCCCCTTGCAGGGCCAACCTCCCCTCTTCTCCCTCAACTACTGCTCCCATCTTGGAGTCATCCGTGAAGAGACTCATTTCACATCCTATACCCTCCCTGATGTCCGATATGTATGCATTAAACAGGATTGGACCCAGGACCGAGCCCTGCGGTACCCCACTACCAACCTCTCTAGGGTTTGAGAGCTCCCCACAGACCACTACTTTCTGGATGCGCCCAGCTAGCCAGTTTTCAATCCATCTGACCATCAAAGGCCTACTCTAACCCCATCAGTTTCTCCACCAGACCATTGTGGGGGACAGAGTCAAATGCCTTGCTGAAGTCCAAGAATAATACATCCACAGGCTTTCCCCTGTCCAGTTCTGATGTTACCCATTCATAGAACTCCACAAGATAGGTTTGACATGATCTACCTGGCACAAGCCCATGTTGCCGACTATCCAGACCTCCCACCTCCTCCAAGTACACCCCCAATCATTCCTTTAGTATACTCTCCATTAATTTTCCTACCACCGAGGTCAAACTGATGGGTCTATAGTTACCTGGTACTGCCCTCAACCCCCTCCTTTATGGATTGGCACCACATGTGCCTCTTGCCAATCCCTAGGTACCCTCCCTGTCTCAAGTGACCTGTTGAAAAGTTCCGCCAGGGGTGCAGCCAGTATGTCCGCCAATTCCCAGAGTACTCTCGGATGAATGCCATCCGGCCCAGGAGATTTGTCTTTCTTTAGGGCCTTGAGGGCTAACCACACCCTTTTGGTGGAGATAGCATCATCCGTCCCCTCTGCCTTACTGGCCTTTTTATCCTTATCCAGATGTGACACCCCTGGGGTACCTCTCCTCTCTTGCTCCATTTCTGTTGCTCCCCTGATCCCACTCACTGCCGCTTCTATCCCCTTCATGCCTTGCTTTGTAGATATCCCATCCCCCTTCCTAGTGAACACAGAGGCAAAGTACTCGTTAAATACCTCTGCCTGGTCCCTCGCCTCTTCCACCCACCCTCCTTCTGATCTCAATCTGCTGAGATGGCCTCTTAGTTTTCTTCACTCCCAATGTACTGGAAGAACCCTTTTTCCCTCCATGTATCCCCTGTGCCAGCCGCTTGCTCTTTTACTGGCTTTGCTCCCCTCACCATATGGGTGACTTTTCTAGATGCAAGATGGTACATTTCCTTATCCCTATCCTCTTGTTGTTTTATATTTTTGTAGGCCGCCTCCTTTTCTCTGACTGCTACCTGTACCTCACTGGACCACCAGCATGGTTTATGTGACCTTCGTTCTCACGTTTCAACTTAGCGCAGATCCTGACTGCCTCATGAAGTCCCGCTTTATGACCTCCCATCTCCTTTCCACACTTGTCATTGATACAATCCCTTCAAGTGATCCTGAGAATATTTCCCATGCCCACAAAGTCTGTCCCTGAAGTCCACTGCCAGTGCCCTAGATCTCCCCTCCTCATGCTTATTTGAAACCAGACAGTATTGGGTTGCTCCCAGTCAGGGTCCTGTACACAGGTCCTCATCACAGATCCCCATCTGCCAGAACCATGTCCAGGACATGCCCTCCCTTGTGGGCTCCATCACATGCTGTGTTAAGAACACATCCTGGAAGCCGTCCAGCAGCCTCTGCTCCTTGGCCACCTTAGAGGACATGGTTCCCCAGTTTGTACCTGTCATATTTAGGTCCCCATCAACACCACTCCTTCCCCTTTTGGTCCACACTGGGCAATGATGTCCAGCAAACCATCCTCAGAACATCACTCATCCCGGGGCCATATACTACACCCAGCTTGACCTTATCTCCTGCAGGGGATCGTAGAGGTGACCCAAGGCCTCCACGTTTCCCTCTGCCTCTTCTACCCTAGCAATTTCTATGTCCTCTAATGAACATAGCCACCCACCCCTCTGCCCTCCTTTCTCCTTCCTAAGCATAGTGTACTCCTGCACGTTTGGGGGTCCCAGTCATGGTTTTGTTGTCTACGTCTCTGTGACTGCCGCCACATCCACCCCCGAACATCATGGCCTGGAACTCTGGCAGCTTGTTTCCCAAGCTCCTGGCATTTACTAACACCAACCCCACCCTTATCCCTGATTCTCTTTGTCGAACCCCACTCAGATTCCTTATACTTCCATCCTCCCTGCTCCTCCTGAAACCTCCACCCCGTCTATTTCCCCTCCCCCTTGGGCTTGAAGGCTACTCCCCATCTGGAGGAGAGGCTTCTGGTCAGCCCTCCCTATCCCTCTCCCCTCACAAGTTTAAACCCCACCTTTCTTGAATGTAGTCAGCCATCCCCTGTTTGAGGACTCCTTCCCTAATGGGGCAAGATGAACCTGTCCTTGGCATATAGTCCTTATCCTCCCAAACTCCATTCCAGTTCCCTAGCCTCAACCCACTCTCTTCACCCCACTTCCTGAGCCAGTCATTAACCTCTGTGGTTTCATTTTTTTTTCTCCACTGAGGCCTTTGGTACTAGCAATATCTCCAAAAGGAAATGTTGTATCCATTATCCCGACAGACTCTGGCAGTTCTTGGAACCTTGCTTGGATTTCAAAATGCTTTTCCTCTAGATCGTTAGTTCCCAAATGCACCAGAAATCTGGTTTCCTCACAATCCTAACCATTTCAGTACACCATGAACTTTGCTCTTTGCACTGTCAGCCCAGAGATACTCACTACCTTCACCTGGCTATGGCATCCACCCCCGTCCTCCCACTGGATACCCCAAATCATCGAGTCTCCCTATAACAGAACCTTAACACCGCCCATCATCCTTATGTTACCTCCACTATGCCCTCTCAGCCCCATCCCCCTTTATTCATGATCTCAATTCCATGGGAGTCTTCCTGCCTTATTAGAGACCCCCTTGCCACCCTCCCCTTTCTGCCTCCCTCGTTATTTTGCCCACTTAACTCAAACCCCCTCTGAATAGGTGTCCCCTTTAACCCTCTCTTCACTGAACCATTTATCCTGGCCCTGATGGTTTTCCCTTCCCCCACACCGCCATCCTCCCCCCTTGTAATAGTACCCCTGCCTCCAGAGGGTCTCTGTGGGTCACCTTTAGCTAGGGCCCCATCCTTGGTACTGACCCCCATGCTGAAGGGGGGCTCCTCTCCCACCTCCTTGTCTCCCAGTTTCTCTCCAATCATGCTGTCCTCCCTCATGTCTGCAATATGTTGCATCCCCCCCATTTGCTTAACATTTATGTTTTCCCTTCTCCCTCTGGGACTATTTCTATCCTTTCCATTGCCGGTCTGTGATGCCCTACGGGTATCCGACTCCCTCCCCAGCCTCTGTATAAGTTTCCTCTATTTCCACCAACCCTTCCTCCCCTCTAGGTTGCTTAGTAGCTCAAATTTATTGTGACACTCTATGTCAGCCTCCATCAAGTAACTCGAGTTTCCCCTGACTGCACCTCTAAACTGCCCCTCTTCTTCCCCCCTTGCTCTGTTCATCTTAGGAGCTCCCTTCCCACAGTCTGCTGTTTTAGGCTTCCACACAACAGCCCCTCTGACTCTTCCCTTTCCACTCTCTTTGTATTCAGAATGTTCACCCCGTACGTTTTCCCCTTAGTCATTAACATCCCTATGTAAGGTCCTTTGTCCCTAATATCCCCCTCCTGCTTGCTGTAACATAACGTCCTGTAATTTCAGAGCATTGTCCAGCCTCTCCTCAGCCCCACCCTTCTGCTGCCCATATCCACACCCCTTATCCTTGGACACCCCCCCAGCTCCCCAGCTTACTCCTTAACCAATATACCTCACTCCTGATACAAGATAGCTGTCTACAGAGTAGGCAGCCTCCCTCTCTCCAGGCCCAATTGAGAATTATTGCCATCCCACAGCCTGTGCAGCCTACAACCCTTCCGAAAATGCCTGCCATGGTGGAATATGGCCACCCTGTTTATCCCCATATGTTTATAATGGCACACACCCTTTTCTCAGTCCCTTTCCCCTTGAATACAGTTTCTCTCTATACTGACTGCAGTTATTTACAAACCCAATTTCAACCCCACCAATAAAGTTCCCAAGTCTCACAAACACATACAGTCCAGTGTGTGTTCAATCCCACTAACAGTGTGTGTATGCAGACATCAGGTACCGTATGATGTCACAGGCCCACCAGCTCCTGTTGCTTCAAATTTCAGTCCCAAACAGAAATACTCAGCCCTTCAATCCCAACCCCCAGTGGCTTTTCAGTATTTAAGAACACCAGGCAAACAACACATTTAAATCTCACTCTAATTATCACTGCCAAACAACTGTTCCCAAGCCTCAAAAGTTACAATATCACAGCCCAAGTAACAGTTCTAACTCAAGGTAATAATTTTTAACACATAGAACTAATTTCACTTACAAAACTATTCAAATATTTCAGTTAAAATAGAATGTAACCCCAGACCTCTGTCCTTACGAGCCTCCTGCTTATGTTCCCAAGTGAACAATGAAAGACAAGGTAATTCCTGTTAAAGACAAGGTAATTCCTGTTAATGTCCCCTCCCCCTAACACCAGGCAAACAACACATTTAAATTTCACTCTAATTATCACTGCCAAACAACTGTTCCCAAGCCTCAAAAGTTACAATATCACAACCCAAGTAACAATTCTAACTCAAGGTAATAATTTTTAACACATAGAACTAATTTCACTTACAAAACTATTCAAATATTTCAGTTAAAACAGAATATAACCCCAGACCTCTGTCCTTACGAGCCTCCTGCTTATGTTCCCAAGTGAACAATGGGGCACAAAAACCCTGACACAATATATCAGTTGGGGGGTGAGGATACAGCATGCACCAAGCAGGAAAAGGATCTTGGGGTTATCATCTCTGAAGACCTCAAGGTAGGGAAACAGTGCGACAAGGCAGCAGGTAAAGGAAATAGGATGCTGGGATGCATAGGCAGGGGCATCACCAGCAGGAAAAGGGAGGTCATAATTCCATTATACAAGACACTAGTGAGGCCCCACCTGGAGTACAGTGTACAGTTCTGGAGACCTTACCTATGTAAGGACATACACAGGGTAGAGAAGGTTCAGAGGAGGGCAACAAAGATGGTACATGGATTGCATCACAAGTCCTATAAGGACAGGTTGAAGTACTTGAATATTTACTACCTGGAGGATTGGAAGGAGAGAGGGGATATGATAGAGACATACAAGTATCTTACAAGGAGGAATAGGGTGCAGGAATACACTATTTTTAAGCAAAAAAGATGTTCCAGGACTAGAGGGCATGGGATGAAGTTGGAGGAAGGACGGTTCAGAGGAAGCGTGAGGAAGAATTTCTTACATAAAGGGGTGGTGGACAAGTGGAACACCCTGCAGAGGAAGTGGTGGGGGCTGAAACAATCACAGGATTTAAGAATGCATGGGATAGACATAAAGGAATTCTGGAGGTCAGGGGTAAGGGGCAACAGACTTCTAGGAAAACATAAAGAGAACTTACAAGCTCAAACGGGCAGACTGGGTGGGCCGTAGGCCCTTATCTGCTGACACTGTCTATGTATCTATGTATCTAGTGGCATGATCAATCAGTAATAAAGTATGTTTTATATTATCTGTAGTTTGTCTGTGACTTCTAGGCTTGACTACTGTAATGCTCTGTACTTTGGGGTCATGGGAGGTATGCTCCGCAGGCTGCAGCTAGTGTAGAATTCAGCGGCCCAGTTACTGACGGGCCTTTCGAGGTCCAGTCATGTGACCCCAGTTCAGCATGCTCTGCACGGGCTGTTAGTCAGGTGGAGGGTCCTTTTCAAGGTGGGTCTTCTCACCTTTGAGGCCCTATACAGGCTGGGTCCTGGTTACCTGTCTGAGCTCCTGACACCAGTGTCCTCTGCTTGCTCCCTCCCCTCCTCCTCGAGGGGCCTCGTGGATGTTCCTTGGGGTTCAGCTCAAGACCTTGGGAGATCGGGCTTTTAGGGTCTCGGGGCCAACCCTGTGGAACTCGCTCCCACCTGCAGTCTGGGAGGCTCCCTCAATTGAAGTGATTAAGGGGAAGCTAAAGACCCACCTCTTCAGCCTGGCCTTTGACTGCTGATACCATCTTTAGCTTTGGCCAATCCCTTGAAGACTGACTTCCAGAAACCTCTATTTTGCTAAATTTTAATCCTGTTACGTTTTTAATGAGGTTTCATTATGTTTTTATTCACTGCTGTATGTCCTCGTTTATGTTCAGCACCCAGAGCTTCCGGGATTGGGCACCTTATAAATAAAATTGCCTTGCCTTGTCTTGCCTAATGAAGCCAGACTGGTCAGTGTAGATCATGTCTGGGGGTATACTGTCCAGCCAGGAGGCAAGTATACTGGTACATAATTTATCTCCTAAATTCAGCACTAAGAAAGGTCAGCATGAATCACACTGCGTATTTCGCTTCTGTGGCTTTAGGATGGCTGATATATTTGCATGCTGCCATGTATCTGGGCAAACTGCTATAGTGTGGGTGGCCTGTAATGCTCTGAGGAGGAGTTGGTGCAAAAGATTTATGTTTGTCTTATAAAATTCTGCCTAAAGTCATCAGGGTCTGGGCTTTTCCCCTTTTTAGCATCCTGAATGGCCTTAGTAAGCTCTGAAGAGGAACTGGTTGCAGTAGGTAGGCTACTCAGTTATCTGAGATAGTAGGGAGGTCTAACTGGTCCATTAAGGAATGTGAGGCTGAGGTTGAGGGAGCCTTGTCTTGTGCAAAACATTAGGTATAACATTGTTTTAATATTTCCAAAATTTCAGGGGAGAGGCCATGTAGTTTGCTGGAGCTAGGATCCTGTAATTTAGTTTTTGTGGCAATCTGCTGCTGTTGTCTTAAATGCTATAAACGTGCCATAGCTGCTTGTTAGCCCTCCCTTATAATATGTCTGTCTCAGCCACATCAAGGCTTGCTCCATTCTATATGTAATGAGGTCTTGTATTTTGGCCTGGGTTGTTTTAATTTGGGTTAAAAAGGAGTGACTGTCTTGCATATGTGCAAATTGTAAAATGTGTTTCTTCCTGCAATCATGTTAGGCGTTACTCCTGTAGTCTCTTTTTCTTTGAGGCGTAAATTATAATTTCACCTATAATACTGCTTTTACAGTGTCCCATATAGTCTGTGGGGACACAGTCTTCTTTCAACCACACAACAGCAATGTGGCCCACCTGGTACCTGTGGAAAAACCAAATCACTGGGAGGGATCGTGCTCCGGTACCTCAGCAAGAACTAATCCAGACATGGAGACAGAAGACCCACTTACCGGTATAATTTTTAGAATTTTTATTCACTAAAAAGTTCACTAAGTTGTCCACCAAAAAATAATTTATGTTGTGTAGTGCTCCCACTACTTCCTCAGGATCTTTTGGTAGAACCAGATATCCCCTTGATTATTGCAATCAGTTTAGTGCTGTCTGGCTGTGATCAACTGTCACATTCAATTCACAATATTATTTACTATTTTTACAATGTTCAATATTTTGCAAGAGAAGCCTCTGACTTCTTCTTGGCCCACACCTCTTTGTGCTGTCTTGTTCAGATATTGTATGGGCACAGTCTTCTTGTTATTTTCCTTAGGACCCTAGGGACTGAATCGTAGCATTTTTTTGAATTTGGGGTCTCTTAGCAGAGATATGTTAAACCTCCATTGGGTACACTTCTTTTCTGAAGAGATGGAAAGGTGGAAAGAGGTAGGCGCATGATCTGAAAGAAGTATATTATCGATGTCTGCATCTGTAACCCAATATATATTTTCTCCACTAATTCAAAGTAGTCCAGTCTGAAGTAATGCCAGAGTGGATTTGAATAAACAGTGTACTGTTTTGCTCTGGGGTGGAGATATCGCTAGACATCTATAAATCACAAAATATCTGAGTGCTCTCCTAAGATGCTGTTGTCCTGCTGTGGACAGTGGGGTTTGTATTAGTAGAATTTGCTTTAGGGTTCAGGAGACAGTTATTGTCTCCCCCAATCAGTAACATCCCTGATTGATGTGTCAGGATGGTATCTAATAGTTGTGGTCCATACCAGGAGAGATATACAGGCTGCAGATAGTGGGGGATCTGCCATGTAATGTGCCCACTGCCATTGTCAGGCTGCTGTCTTTAGCTGAGTATGTGGGGGTTATATTGAATGGGGAAATTTTTGGTATTAAAATTACTACCCCTCTGTGTCTCCCTTTTTCATACGCTGACGTTATGACAAGTTCATAGCCAGATTTAAGCAATTCCTGGTTTTCTGTACTGTTCAGATGGGTTTCCTGGAGTAGGAGAAGGTTGGGATGTCATTTTTGCAATGTGCAGAGAGTCCTAGATCTTGTGACTGGACTGAACAGGTAATTCACATTGTGCAAAATTATTTTAAATTTGGTTGTAATAATATATGTTAATAAGGAACTTGCAGGGGGGTTCATTCTATTGTTTATATACTGTTCCTCGGGATAAGTTGAGTATCTCCCACATCTCCTGGCAGTGTACAATGTCTCATGTTGCATTAGATACTCAAGGTAGCATACCTGAGTCCTCTATAAAACAAAGCATTGTCCACATTTAAAACAACAAGATGACCAAGTTTAATCTGGGCAACCTGTCCCTTAACAATCTCAATTAAACATTGAAAGTGAACAATTGAGAGGATTGAGGCCACTCCTGGGCCTCCTTATGGTTGGCCAACAGGACCCAGATCTGGGTAGTAGGATTGGTGGAATGTAGACCAGGTGTTTCTACAGTGTGACTGACATTGAGTCTGAAGGCTAATTACTTCCCAGGTAAGGGGTAAACGTATTAGCACCCTTTGTGACAGAACCCTAGGGTGCTGCCTTGGAAGAAATCCAGTGTCCAATAGGAATTGGGCTCCCTTGATTGCCAAACACCCTCGAAAATTAGGGAAGATAAAAAGAAAAAGTATGTTGATAATGAAAAATAGTCTATGTGGGTAGGGTATATTAAAGATGACCATCTCCGTGGTATAGCAGTTCTTCTGATGGGAGACAGCCCCCAGCCCCATATGCTTTCCCTTAGGTATTGTGCGGCATAGAAGCTGGGGGGGTATGATATTACTGCTATAACAAACCAGCCATCACATTTAAGACACTCATGTGCTAAGTCTCTAATGTTTGTCAGTATTTAATGGCATTAACAGATAGTCCCCTCAGCCGTGGGGCCTCCGTGGTTGATCTTAAGTCTGTCCCAAGATCAAGGTTGCAGTCTGTTTGCAAAACATCTGAAGATCATGCAGCAGGATGGAGGGCATCAAAAAGGGGCATTTGCCATATGTTCATAATTGTAAGAACTTTACCCTTATTTTACCTCACAGTGAGACAGTCAGAAGAGTTCACCCAAGCCGGCCATGTGGTGCAGAGGGCTGAGGTGTCATGCTGTGCCTCCTACTACACTGGTGACCTGTGTTCATATGCAGACACAGGTCACTGGGGATCAGCCGGGGGAGGGAGGAGAGATTGAGTGTCGTGGATGGTTCTCTCTCCTGGGAGGGTAGTCTGGCAGTCCCCACATAAACTGCCCCAGGTGGGGGCTTGCAGGTGGGATAGGTCAGGGAAACCAAAAGAAGGGAGAGTGATGTGGGACTCCATAGTGTGCATATGCCTCCATGTACGCACATTCGTGTGTTGTGCCCCAGCAAGGGGGAGGGAAGGAAGAAAATGGTGGAAAAACCTTCCAGGTGGCAGGATGATTGACTGACCTTCCGCAGGCCCCGCACCTGTGGCCGGGCACAACCATTATCCTCAGGCTGAGGATGAAGGTGCAGGTAAACCCTGGAGGAGCCTGGTGACAGGGCTGGGGGGGGGGCGATCAGGTAGGGGGCCATCAGGGAGCATAGGGGGAAAAATACAATATCAAAAAAAAAAAAGAGTTCACCCAAAGAGGGTGAACAATAGTCTCGGAGATACAGAAGGAGTCTAAATGTCAACCTGGGAAACTGCCCCCTGAATGCTTAGTGTCCAAGTCATATTTGTTTTGGGGGTGCTCTCTGAAGGAAGGGGCCACTGACTGCATGGGGAGACTGGATTCCACCCAGACCATGGCCAACTCAGACCCAATTTAAAATCTAAAATCTCTGCCGGGACTCGTGTGGAGATGCCAGAAGGCTCCACTGGGGTAGTTATCTTGGTTTCTCTCTCTCTCTCTATATATATATATATATATATATATATATATATATATATATAAATATTTGGGCCTATTTATTAAAATACTGTACCCCTAGTCTTCCCATCACCATATGCCTGGAAAAATTCTGATTAGAGGATTTACCTCACCCTGGATATACCTGAAGAAGGGGGTGGTCATAAAAAGGAGCTGTTGTCCAGGTGCTCCTGTTATGCCTAGCAGAATGTATGGGGGAGGGGTTCATGCTGCTCGGCTCAGACCTGCGAGAGCCATTCTGGTCACAGGAACCATCACTCCCCATCCTATCTTTAAGGCAGTGCAAACAGTATAGGCCTCTGTGTCAGAGCTCTGTACCCTAATAATCAGGAACACTGGTGTATGTTTTTTAGTGGAAAAACCCAATGAATTCCTAGAATTTAAACTATCTAAATACTGGTAAAAGCATAGAATATCATGGAAATTGGAAAATCAGTGAATCTATGAAAAGTTGTGTTTTACTATAAATTACTTCCTACAGTATTTCCCTATCGTGTTATTTTTTTCTGTATATTTAGCCTTCTTTAATTCTCAGTATTCATACATAAACTACATGTCAGAGAGCAGAATCCTGGTAAAATTCAGAAATTAGAAAAGCAATCAGCAGTGCAATCCCAGAATACCAACTCTTGAAAATGGAATTTCATCACTTCAAAAACCTTAAACCAGTGTCCCCGCCAATTATTCTGGCCTCCCTATACAGTGAGGGGATCCCCAGCAGATCTGCTATTAAAGGTTAGGCATTAGTCTAAGCAAAGAACAAAGACCTGGGGCTGGCAGTACAGCCTAGAGGTTAGAGTAATCAGTTCCAAATGAGCTTAGTACATTCAGCAGATTGTTTTTTTTTTTAAAGTTATTTAACCAGGAGTGGCACACTAAGCCTAGAGCTTTTAGGAGAACCTGAGTGCCAGGGAAGTTAAGGGGACTTCTGGTTCAGGGTCACACAGTATGCAAGTAGAAGCTGTGGGATTCAAACCCAGGTCTGGTCTGCTGGATGTCACCAGATTTGCAGCTCAGAGCCTTAAACCACTGCACTATACTGCCTCCCTTTGATTCCCACAACCTCCGCTTGCATACTGTGTGACTCTAAGCAAGTCACTTAACCTCCCCAGTGCTCCCAGGTTGCCCATGAAAACAGGCACTTGTGCCTAGTGGGCCTTACCCAGTTACCAAAGGAATAAATAAAATAAAACAAAAGACTGGTTCCCTTCCCCAGACAGAAAGACTCCCTTGCAGTTCTCACTCAGATGTCTAGTAGTTCTGCTTGCAGTGGGTTCAGGGAGCTGCATTCTTGCACTTCATGTCTTGTAGATGCTTCACGTTTTTTGTCAGAGTATCTAGCACATGCTGCTTTTTTTCAGCATGTCCTGGGACCAGCTGCGCAGGGAAATTTTCCTGAGTGCTATTGCATTCTTTGCCGCATAGTGAAGCCTCTTTCTGCCAGGTCCTGAGTCGCTTTGTCTGCCAAGTGACATGTCTTCTGCCCCTTCAGGTACTGAATTACAAGTTTGACAGGATCTGGGGTTTTCAATTTATGTTGTCTGCGTATGTAACATAGGGGAGTATATTCCCATCTTCAGCGCATTGTCAGGGGGGGCAAAGTCATTATCCAAGTGAACTTTAGTTGTACAGTAAAATACTTGTTTTTGTTGGCAGGATTTTTGCAGAATCAAGTCCTTAGTATGGTAATTGAAGAAGTGTACCAGACTGGAACATGGTTGAGAATCTAAGAAGCAGAACTTAGGGCCTAAAGCCCTGTTGGTCCTCTTTATGTCTAACCTGAAAACTGCCTCTAAGTTTAGCGCTGCATGAAAAAAGGCATCCATGAAGGCATACATACCATTGCCTACTGAATCCTCAGGAAGTCCATAAACTCAAATATTCTTTCGTTGGGCTCAATTCCCAGCATCTTCTTGCTGGGCAGATAGCTCGAGCTGAGTCTTGGCGAGATGTAACAAGGTAGTGTCTATGTTACCCATTTAGTTTGCCTACAGTGTCGCCTGAGCTTCTATAGCTGATAATCTAGTTTCTAAGTTAGTAAGATCTGTTTGCAATGTTGTAAGCAATTCTTTAAAATCTCTAAATTTGGTATGGAAAGTTTTGAGTTCAGTGAGGATCTTACCTAGTTTCTGGGCTCTCTGTTGTTTGGCACTGCATGGTGCTTCCATGGAGGGAACCTGGGCTGCTAGTGAAATCTCTGAGTGCAGGTAGTCCAACACGTCGGCTGCTGAACTGTCGGCATCCAGCTGTAAAACTGCAATTTTCCCCCAGTTTCATTCTTGTATCATAGGACCTCCTTCTTCCATTTACTGGAGAATTTGTGAAGTGTTGCTAGTTTAAAGAGGCTTTCTTGTAGGCTGAGGGCAGGAGTGCCACATTAAGCAGCCATTAGCTGGATGACGTCACTGGAAGTCCTTAAAAAGCGGCTTTTTCAAGCATAAAATGAAATGTCTAATGCTTTCAATATAGTATCATAATTCAAAACAGTGGTCGAAATACAAAGATAGAACAAAAACACAAGATGTAACGGTTATTGTTATTCCTGTGCCAGAGTCTAGTCTTTTTCAACTTCAAACATACCTTTTTAGGACATCGGTATCAGAGGACGCGAACATCTAATAAACCAAAGTCTCTTTTGGAAGGTAGACATTTGACACAGAAGGACCCAAGAAGTGGGCTCGATTTTCAAAATTCAGGGAATGATGCAAGGTGCTTGTACCAGAAAGGAATGACACAAGGGGCAAGCTGCATGAAAACTTGCAACAATTCCAGTTTTCTAACATTGCTTACTTCAAAAGCAGAACTGCCTAAGTCAAAGTGGCTTGCAACAGGTTTCCGTTAAAAAAATGAGTGTACCATTCCTTTTTTTTATTTATTTTCTAAGGCAAAAGCTGTTAACACTACACCAAAGATGCATGCCACTGTTAGACCAGCCAGAGCTGGTCTAACTGATATTATAACATGGGTACAAAAAATCCTGTATTCTGATTCATCCAATCAGGTCGTCTGACCATTGATTAATCCCCAGTAAACCCACAGTTGCCTTGCTGGACCACAAAATCCTGATTGATAGCAATGTAAAGTGACCTTTACCGATCACTCCACCAGAGAAACATGTACAAAAAACTGAAACTATGGCATCCTCATTAGGACAAATCCACCTAGTGTAGAACTACAACCACGGCATCCTCAGAGGGACAAACCCATTAGGCAGAAGGACTATTTATTACAAATGTATGTTCACAGAGATTTATTTAAAATTCCTTTAGATAAACCTCTAACATGATGTTGCCCATGTTATAACCCACTCTAGGGCATGGGTTTTTCATCTGCCATACTTTTGGACTCAGTTTGCATTATTTTTTGTTCCATGCATCATATTTTTGACTCAATTTGTGCAATGTTTTGCCCCATATCACTCATGCATTGTATTTTTTAATTTTGACTCAACTTGCACCATTTTCATCCCATCTCAATCGTACATTGTATTTTTAATTCAGCTTGCACTATTTTTGCCCCATCTCACTCGTACATTGTATTTTTGACTCAGCTTGCACTATTTTTGAACCATCTCGCTCGTACATTGTATTTTTGACTCAGCTTGCACTATTTTTGTCCCATCTCACTCGGACATTGTATTTTTGACTTAGCTTGCACTATTTTTGCCCCATCTCACTCGTACATTGTATGTTTGACTCAGCTTGCACTATTTTTGCCCCATCTCACTCGTACATTGTATTTGTGACTCAGCTTGTACTATTTTTGTCCCATCTCACTCGTACATTGTATTTTTGACTCAGCTTGCACTATTTTTGTCCCATCTCGCTCGTACATTGTATTTTTGACTCAACTTGCACTATTTTTGCCCCATCTCACTCGTACATTGTATTTATGACTCAGTTTACACTATTTTTGCCCCATCTCACTCGTACATTGTATTTTTGACTCCGCTTGTATCATTTTTGCCCCACCTCACTCGTACATTGTATTTTTGACTCAGTTTGCACTATTTTTGCCCCATCTCACTCGTACATTGTATTTTTGACTCAGCTTGCATCATTTTTGCCCCACCTCACTCGTACATTGTATTTTTGACTCAGCTTGCACTATTTTTGCCCCATCTCACTTGTACATTGTATGTTTGACTCAGCTTGCACTATTTTTGCCACATCTCACTTGTACATTGTATGTTTGACTCAGCTTGCACTATTTTTGCCCCACCTCACTCGTACATTGTATGTTTGACTCAGCTTGCATCATTTTTGTCCCATCTCACTTGTACATTGTATTTATGACTCCGCTTGCACTATATTCGCCCCATCTTGCTCGTACATTGTATGTTTGACTCAGTTTACACTATTTTTGCCCCATCTCGCTCATACATTGTATTTTTGACTCAGCTTGCATCATTTTTGCCCCATCTTGCTCGTACATTGTATTTTTGACTCAGCTTGCACTATTTTTGAACCATCTCGCTCATACATTGTATTTATGACTCAGCTTGCACTATTTTTGCCCCATCTCACTCGTACATTGTATGTTTGACTCAACTTGCACTATTCTTGCCCCATCTTGTTCATACATTGTATTTTTGACTCAGTTTGCATCATTTTTGCCCCATATTGCTTCTACATTGTATTTATGGATCAGCTTGCACTATTTTTGCCCCACCTCGCTCATACATTATATTTTTGACTCAGCTTGCATCACTTTTGCCCCATATCACTTGCACATTGTAATTTTGACTCAGCTTGCACTATTTTTGCCCCATCTCGCTCATACATTGTATATTTGACTCAGCTTACATCATTTTTGCCCCATCTCACTTGTACATTGTATTTATGACTCAGCTTGCACTATTTTTGCCCCGTCTCGCTTGTACATTGTATTTTTGACTCAGCTTGAATCATATTTGCCCCATCTCACTTGTACATTGTATGGTTGACTCAGTTTGCACTATTTTTGTCTCATCTCACTCGTACATTGTATTTATGACTCAGCTTGCACTATTTTTGCCCCATCCCACTCGTACATTGTATATTTGACTCAGCTTGCATCATATTTGCCCCATCTCACTTGTACATTGTATGTTTGACTCAGTTTGCACTATTTTTGTCTCATCTCACTCGTACATTGTATTTATGACTCAGCTTGCACTATTTTTGCCCCATCCCACTCGTACATTGTATATTTGACTCAGCTTGCACTATTTTTGTCCCATCTCACTCGTACATTGTATTTTTGACTCAGCTTACACTATTTTTGCTCCATCTCACTCATGCATGGTAGTTTTACTCAACTTGTATCATTGTTGCTCCATCTCACTCCATGCATCATATTTTTGACTCAACTTGCATCATTCTCATCCCATGCATCATATTTCTGATGCAGCAGTCCTCGTGTATCATTTTGGGGGACTTTGCCACAGAGAACACTTTTCTTGCAAAATATGGCGCACAGTGTTTGATGCACCTGGATTTGATGCACGGTGGCTGTTTGACGCACCTTGTGTTGGTCTAAGGGCCCTTTGAAAATGCAGCCCCATATCGCTAACAGATGGAAATACTGGACAAAATAGTATTAAATGAATAAGGTCATCAGATTTTGCAAGCCCACAAGAACACACTTGGGATGAGAAATTAGATTTGTCTATTTTATATGTCAATTGATTGCTTTAAAATAACTCCAATCGAAATCTCATAAAAAGATGGCGATCTGGATTGGACCGACAATTCAGATACGGTTCTTTTATGTGAATGCGCTTATTTTTGACAAGCCAAGAATGTAATCTGTTTTTTAAGAAGTTCAATATCGTATTGCGTATCCCTCATGCTTATTTTGAGTACAAGCCTTACTTCCTGTGATGGTCTCCAAAAGATATCACCAAAGAGATGAGCCAGTCCAAGAGGCTGAATAACGTTTTGAATGAATTTAGCATAGTCTGAATGGAAATCTATTTGAGAAACTATAATTTATTCAAAAACAAAGCCTGGGAAATCTGTCAATTAGATGAGTATATACTTTAAGAAGTTAGAGAAAATCCTCTCTCTTACCAATGTCTCTAATGAAAATTGTCACAGTTCTGCTCAAAAAACTGGAGTAGAAACCGCCTGAGGAACACACAAAACAAAACTATTACATTGTTCATGGCAATTTTTCAGTTTCTCAAAGGTATCTGTAATGTATCTATGTGACACATGTTATGTATTTTGTTGCACTCAATCCCATGTAATAATCTATGTAATCCTCGGGTCACCCCTGAAAAAGGGACTCTCGGGGCCCAGTGGGCTCACCCGATTACCAAAATTTAATAAATCTCATGCTACATGTGCCCCAAATCTCTGCACTGTAAAAAAGATTTGACTTTAGCATTGGGTGCTGTAATAACACCTGGAACTGCTTCCCCACTGTATTGGTTTGCCGACCCCGCCTCCAGGCTCAGGTGTTGTGTGATGTCTAACCAGGGAGAGCATGGGGGTGCACTCCATATAATAATGCAGCTTTTAAGAAACATTAAAGCCACTGCTTGACTAACAAGTTCCAACATACAGAACTAGACCCCTTCTCCCTGACGAAGCCTCTGTGTGAGGCAAAGTGCCAAGGGGAGTTGGGCCACTTTTGCAGTGCGCCCCCCCCTCAAAAAAAAATAAGCTTGTTTGTGCAAGCTCTGTTCTGGTGTTTTATTTTTTGACTATGCTAAATGCTTCATTCACCATTATCACATGGGCATTCTTATTAAGCCACCATTTGTGTGCCTTATTCATTAATTTTTCCCAGGCAGGCAGTGATATCTGTTTTGTTAAGGGCAACTGGTTTGGGCTGTTTAACTATTCTATATAATCTCTGCATTCTATATCCAGAATCTTACCATAGGGTCAGACTGTGGCACAGCTGGCCCACCTGGAAAGTTGATACTGGGGGCCCACCTGCAAAATCACTAGGGGAGGGCCCAGTGGTGACACACTATATATGAATTCCACTTAAGTGTAGTAGACAGGCTCTGGGTTTGCATCTGGTGTTTACGGGGTGTAGTGTGTGTGTGTAGTGCACCAGGAAATTTCCAGGCATCCAGGTGTGCCAGTCTGACTTGGTCTAAATGAAAATGGCACGTTCTAAGTCATATAAATATCAACCCAAAATAACATAATTAATTTACTCATATGTAATGCAATGTAAACATGTACACAGTAATTATATTTTAAGCTCAAACCCAAAAATCAATACGGGTGCACCACCCCAAATTATCTAAATTAATCATAAAATTCATTACAGGGCAGGCTGTTTAAATGTGCGAAGGTTGTGGAAGAAAATTTGCAATCAGAATGGGAGGTTGTAGACCAGACTGGTTTCAGTGGTTCTCCCAGATCTTTTTCTACAGTCTGTCCTGAGCTTCCACAATTTTTGTGTCAGTTTCTTCAGGAGTAGTCAGGCAACACCAGTAGGGATGAGCATGTTGGCTTTGGGTCTCATTAGTAAGTACGCATGCTCTGTTTTATAAACTTTGTAAGGTTTACAAAACTCAGCCAAAATCAAACAGAATGGCTGTCAGGCTAGGCAAATTCCTGCTTTCCTTTAACCTGATGATGTCCATTTCCACTTGTGCCCTCTTAAACGACTTCAATGAACAGATGGGGGGAAGGGATTTAACAACAATACAGGAGCAGCCATTAATTTTCATCTCAATAAGCCCTCATGTTTTTGGACTATACTGAATGCCTAATTCATGAAACAGAAAATGAATATGCTTTGGATATCCCTAATATAGTGTCTTTCATACAAACTGCATACCAGTTTAGTGCATGCTGGCCCCCTAGTAAGCCATATACCAGCTGCCTGACAGTCCAGGAGAGGGAGAGGAGAAAATGCTGCTGCCATTTAGGCACACAGATGCATTAAAGAGACTAGTCCTTTTTCAGAAGAGAGCATCCTAAAGAAATTCGCTAATCTGAAAGTGGACAAAGAAATGGGTCCAGACGGGGTACATCCTAGGGTATTGAGGGAGCTCAGGGAGGTACTGGCTGTACCTCTGACAGTCCTATTTAATGGCTCACTGGAAACTGCAGGAGTGGTTCCGGAGGACTGGATGTAAGCGGATGTAGTCCCACTACACAAAAGTGGTAGAAGGGAAGAGGCTGGCAATTACTCTCCAGTCAGCCTGACATCGGTGGTGGGAAAGTTAATGGAATCACTGCTGAAGGAGAGCATAGTGGAATATCTTGAATCTAATGAAGTATAAGACCCAAAATGGGATGGATTCACAGGTAGGAGGTCGTGTCAAAGGAATCTGATAGATTTCTTTGATTGGGTGACCAAGGAATTAGATCAGGGTGGAGTGGTGGATTTGGACTGCCTAGAGTTCAGTAAGACATTCAACACCATTCCACAAAGAGTAGTAGACTAACAAGCAAGCTGGGTAGCATATTAGTGGGTCCAAAAGTAGTAAACTGGGTAAGAAATTGGTTAAGAAATGGGCAACAGATGGTGGAGGTAAACGAGTTCACTCCAAGGAGGGGAGAGTGACCAGTGAGGTGCTTCAAGGATCAGTGCAGAGACTGGTCCTCTTTAACATCTTTATAGATGACACTGCAAAGGAACTGGAAAGGAAGATCTGCCTCTTTGCAGATGACACCAAAATCTGCAATAGAGAAGACACTTGGGGGCAGAAAGGATGAGCAGAGACCTAAGAAAACTTGAGGAGTGGTCAAGGGAATGGCATCTAGGTTTCAATGTGAAAAAGTGCAAAATAATGTGCAACCCAGAGACGGCGCTATCCCATGGGCTACTACCCCTGCCTGCTTGGCTAGTAGCAGGTTAAGGGGCCTGGGTACTGAAACAGGTGCCTCCACCCAGAGGTCAGGGTTGCTAGTGGTCATGCTAACCTGGGCACAGCCCTCTGGGACACTGTAACCCCTCTATTTCCCTTCTAGTGGCCTGAACAATATACAATAATCACTTTCACAATGACCCATGCAATTACCCACACTGTTTGCACTTACCACCAGGGCTGGTTCCTCTAGCTCGACTCTGGGGACCCCCTGTAAAACTAGGTTATGCACAGCAAATAACAACAGTACAGTACTCTTGGCACAAACTGGAACCACAGTCAGGTTAAATGCAAAAAGAGTTAGATCTGATTTATTCAGGAGACTTGAACAAGGCAGGAGTGTAATCAGGCTGATTTGCTTAAATGCTATATCAATCAAACAGTTATGCATGCACTTCAGAGTCCCTACACAGTCACACACTCTAGGTACCCAGGCAGAAAGACGGTGGGATAACCAGGAATGATGCCCAGGGTAGGCCGGGCTTGCAGCTGGTTGAGGCCTTGTGATGGAAGAAAGCAACATGCACAACACACACTATTTGTAATCTGGAGCTGGAGGGCTCAGTTCGTGACAGAAAAGACAACAAAGCAATCAGATGACAACACTTTAGATTTAGCTGTTGTTGCAGGGAGCTACCCTGATGTTTACTCACGATACCTAATACAGGACACAGGCAGGACGAAATTGAGACAGCAGATTGCTGAACTGGAATGCCAGGACATGCAGGGCCCACATGAATCACTGAGGCATCGTTCCTATTCAAAGCGTGAGCAGGGGGCTGCTCCCCAGGTATGTCTCTCGTCGATGGCTTTCCCTGTGCAGTGGGTAGTCTGGCTGGGCCAGTGTGGCAAAGTCCAGGCCCAATGGAGATGAATATGGATTCAGTCCGTGGGAGCTGGATGCAGCCTCCAGCAAGCAGAACACAGTTCAGCACACAGTGGGGAACCAAATCATGACCCACTAACAGCGCACAGCACATTTACATGTAATAAATTCTACTGTATCAGGCAGATTGCTATCAGGTTGCAATTACGGAGTCTCTGCACAAACCAGGAGTTCAAAGGTGGCTGGAAATCCTGACAGGCCGATCGCATTCAGCAAATCTTCGGTCTTCTTCGGATTAAAGCCTGGTCACACTTCTGTGGCTTAAATCATCCTCACAATTCAGATTCAGTCCAAATAAACTTAAATTTCCCTCTCAGGGACAGCAGGCAGATAGGCAGGCCAAAACTCTGCCCTTTCACAGTTCTCCCGTGTGAATCTATGCAGGATTACTGCTCGACTGTCTCGAGCTGTTACTCCTTTCACTTCCCAATTCAAACTGAAAATGAAACTGCCAGCAGTCTGGGACTTTCCCCAGGATCCAAAAGGTTCGGTTCGCTGATTCCTCTGTCAGTCACAACAAGGGCTCCCCTCCTGGTTCATTTTGGCCAAAAGCCCAAAAGTACAGTTCCTACAGAATTTTGCTCCCACAAAGCCCCTGGGGACAGGCTTCATTTTAGAGTCCCCAAAGGTACAATTGGCCCATTTCAGCAGTCCAGGACCAAGATTAATTATGAATGCCATTCAGGCAGTCCTTAAAGAGACAGTACTCAGGGGCTACACGGGCCCTCTCTGGCAATACATTTGAACTGCTAAAACGCAGGACACCAGCCCAGTAAGCATTTAGGCAAGCTCAAGGAAGACTTTTCGAACCCCCATTTGTAAGTGGGATTACAAATGTATCTAAAGTACAGAAACCCAGGGGCAGAGTATAAAATGGGGTGTTATTAATGACCACCAAGCAGGAGATTGACCTGGGGGTAATCATCTCTGATGACCTAAAGGTGGCCAGACAGTGCAACAAGGCAGTTGGAGGGGCTAGTGGGGTTCTGGGGTGCACAGGAGAGGTATCACCAGCAAAGGAGGAAGGTAGTGTTGCTCTGTAAAATGGCTGGTTAAACCTCACCTAGAATACTGTGTACAGTCTCTGGGGGCCACATCTCTGGAAGGACACAGACAGAGTGGAGGAGGTCCAGAGGAGGGCAACTAAAATGGTGCAGGGTCTGCATCAAAAGCTCTACAAGGAGAGACTAAAGGAACTCAATAGGTACACCCTGGAAAAGAGGAGGGATATGATAGAGACCTTTAAATCTGTCATGGGGTAGATAAGGTACAGAAGGAAACTTTTTTCAGAGAAAAGTGGTAGATTCCTGGAACAGCTTACCAGTCAAGGTCATGGGGACAAAAACAGTGATGGGGTTCAAGAATGCATGGAATAGGCATAAGATAATCTTAGTGGAAAGGAATGGGGGAGGGAAAAAGCCAAAGATCAAGTAGAGGTTACGGTGATACTGTAGGTAGGGAAAAATGGGGAGATCTGCCAACAAAATTCTATTTTTCTGCATTCTATGTTTACTGAATAGTCTCAAGACTACACTATTCTAATTTGCTCTCAGTAGTGTTCGCTCCCAATGGCCTTTCCATTCACTGTATATTTCAATGAAAATGTAATACCTAGGTAAACATAACTGTTTACCATTTTAACATTTTGTTTTTCTCTGTAAAGATTATTGTGGCTAGGCGCCCAGTGGCACTGAGGGTTGAGCGCTGACGCCACACCTCACACATTGCACCGTGACCCAGGTCTCGAGAATGAGCCTGGGTCACTGAGGGTCAGCAGGGGAGAGGAGCTGGACTGATATATCGGTCAGGCAGCTCTCTCCAGGGGAGGGTTGGGTACTGATCTGACCAGTGGCAGTGTTGGGAGGAGAGGGTGCTGTTAGGCAATTTGGCAGAAACTGTGTCTCTGCATGGCTTCCACCTGGACCTTGGTTCTTCGCACCAGCACCCTTTGGGGGTTAGGGTCTTCCCATAGCTACTTCTGTAACTATGAAAACCCACACCCCTAACATGCCCTGTAATCCCTGCAAGGGGGGAACAGAGTGATGATCGGTACGCCACCACTGAGCTCACTGGCAGTCGGGTAAAATTTTCCTATAAAAAAAGATAACTGTGGCTACATCCTGAACCAAACACCACTCATTTAATTTTTTCCATATTTATTGTAGTCTTTTTTCCCCAACACAGAGAGCTTAAATACATTAGTTTTTCTCTGAGACTAATAATGTGGTAGAAATAACAACTAAGCTTATTCGCATAGGCAGTCAATCTCAGAGGAGACTTGGAAACTTTAGGTGAATGGAAATTTTCATTATACAATGCAGAAGTTATCATTTCCATGCATAAAAAAGAGTAGAAGCCAGAATGCACCATTAAGGAACACTAGAATTTGTTTGTATTTTACCTGTAACTTCCCCGTTAATAGAATTTGTTTGTATTTTACTTGTAACTTCCCCATTAATAGAATTTGTTTGTATTTTACTTGTAACTTCCCCATTAATAGAATTTTTTGTATTTTACTTGTCTTCCCCATTAATAGAATACCTGACTTTGGATCAGAGTTGATCGTATAAGTTTATAACAGCATCCAAAAAGACAGGATCAGTGCCTCTTTAGCTAAATCATCCTATGAAAAGGGCCTACAGAGAGAATGAAAAGTTACTTTCAAATCCACAAATAAACCAGTTTAGATCCTTTTATTTACTGCATTTATAATTTAAGTGTCTATGAACAAAGCAATGATCAATGGTGGACTCACTACTTGAAGCCATTTTGACCTTACCAAGAATTCCTGCTTCAGAAATTAAAATATTTTGTCAGTCTAATAAAATTCAAGCTGATAACAGCGCATATATTTTTTTACCTGGTAAACCATTTGAAATAAATAACTAAATAAATAATTAATCTCAAGCAGGCACCATGCCAGAACCCTAAGGGAACACACATTTGGAACACTCTCAGTGAGCATATCGTAGAGGTAGTCTGCAGGAAAAGCACTCTATGTGATCTGTAAAAGAATGCTAGTAAATAAAAAAATATATAAATTGTCTGTTTTTTGTGCATCTCCCTAAATCATAAACTCTCAAGCCTCATTCCTAGTGCATAATGGGTCTGGAAATCCTTGTGCAAATCTATCTGATAGGGGCTTTGTCAGAACAGACATCTCCAAGTGTTCTAAATACTGTCTGCTTGAGGTTCTGCCACAATGATTAGTTTGACTAATGACTGCTGTACACTGAGGAGTCCAAAGAGGAAAAATGCATGCCAGCCTATGCTGTATCAGATGTACACATTTTCTTTGAAGGGCAAGGTCTGTCTGGCAAGCCTTGTTAGCCTGACTGTCATTAGGATTTTCATGCCCATAATGCCTTGCACTGGAAATGAGGCTTGAGAGAGTGTGTGTATGGTTTGGAGCGAAGCACAAACCCAAACACAATGGAGAACAAGGTTAGCTGAGAGCAGCAGTCTGGGTTGGGGGTCTCATTTCAGGGCTCTGCAGTCACTGAAATTGCTACTGCTGCTGTTGGTGCCTCTGGATTATTTTACAGCAGCCTCAATGGAGGATCACCCCAACAATTTTTGGCAGGTAGGGCAGTCTGCCACACCCTGAGGCAATGTTGCTTCCCATCCCATCACCTACGAAGGGAGGTTAGGAAGGCCCTTCACGCTAGAGAGGAAGTTGTCCATGCCTCTGCAGGAGAAGGGGTGGCTGGTAATGCAGCCAAACCAGCAGGGGAGATTGCTTGTACACCGCTCCTTTGAGAGGCAATCAGAAAAGTCAAGTATGTTGGAGGGTGAAGTTGTTTGTGACCCTGCTCCTGTGAGGGCAACCACTGAACTCTGCCTTGAAGATATAAGCATTATTTAGACTTATTGGCAGATTGCCATCTGGATTGCATTCCCTGCCCCCAATCAGTCAACTCTGCTATAGACTGTGGTCCCCTTCAGTGTGCACTTTGACCCCATGAAAGCTCATCAATTGCCATGACTTTGTCTGTCTGTATCAGGGGAGGGGTTAACCCTGCTGCTGCAATGCTACGGAATGCAAACCCAGAAGAGTTGCGCTTTAAACTGAAGCTCACAATCCAGAATTCACTGCCAATTCCCTCCAGCGTCTCCAGTTTCTTGAGTGTAATCAGGGAAGGAAGGGGAGGGTTAGCTCCAAATGAGGTACACAAGTTGCAACACGCTCTCAATAAGGCTCCCAACTCAACTGCAGACGGGCCAGCGAGGCATGTGTGCAAGCTGATAGGCATGCTGGGCTGGCTGGTTTGTGTTGTTTGTCAGGGGGGCAGAGAGGCCTGTCTAGCTGGTATGTTTGTTTTGTCTGGCCCACCATGTTGGTTTGGTCCACTCACTAGTTTCAGAGTGTATTCCCTCTGCTCCAGCACAGTTGGCCATATAGGGGCTGTTTCCTGTCCCTAGGCACAACACACAGGAGTATGCCACAGAACAACAAAACATAAATATGTTTGGGAATGTGTGATAAGAATTCATGAATGTGAAATGAATCTTGGTATTGCTGATATGGTCAAAATGTGAAAAGTCAGGGAAATCATAATAAAAGTCACAAAAAGTTATGGATCCATTTTGTGTTAAACAAAGTATCACTTTTTGACATATTGTTTATACAAGCACATCAGTAAAATAATTGAATGTTTAAAAAATAAATTTTTTGGGCTGGTCCAAATGCGGGTGGTAGTGCATTGTGATGCCATCTGGGAGATCAAGGTTTGCGTGCAAGCCCCAAGTAACACTGTGGCCAATTGGGGACCAAGGGGATTGCGAGGGTGAGGCATAAAATCATGGCCATTTCATCATTATTGCCAAAAGGTACTGTGGCTTCATGGAAAATGCTAATACATCATAGTGTTGTTATGAAAAATGTACAAAAATTATGGTGACCTGCAAAATGCTAAAAATCTTGGAGGTTTCATAAAAATAGTTAAAAATCAAGTATTCCTTGATGTCTGTGATGTTTTACAGTGCTACACTACCTATGACTGCATGTCATAGAAACATAAAAACATAGACAATGATGGCAGAAAAAGACCAAAAATCCATCCAGTCTGTCTGTACAGTACCACTGTATCATACTCCAAAACTGTTTGTCTGTATGGGGTCTTTGTTTACACTATCCACCCCTTTGCTCACTGTTTCACTACTACCCCCCGAGTAATAACTAAGCTCTTAAGTCTGTCCCCACTGTGTTTAGAACCATTAATGGTCGGTGCCCACCACCTCCACTGATAGACTATTCCACGGCTCAACCATTCCCTGTGTAAAATGAAACTGCACTTGGCTGGCGACTGAGTGAAAGTCTTCATCGGTGCAACCCAGCCCCGTGGCCCCACCTTGGGGGGGGGTAAGCTAGGGAGGCTTCCCAGTGGTTCTTCCACCGAGAACCTTGTACAGTCTTCCGTATGGGCCATGCCTACCCAGGGGCTCCGTCCAGATGGGGCAAGCCTGGGTGGATCGCTGCTCTGAGTAAGTCTGGGTGTGGGTGGAGGTTGGAGGAGTTGGGAGCTGAGCTCTCAGAGGACTGGCACCCAAAAAGCATACTAAACAGAAAAACGATTTTTTCTCATGTAGCTCCTGAACCTCCCCTCACCAGCTTCTACTCATGACCTCAGGGTCTATATTCACTACTCTTTGAATAGTTCCTTACAATTCACCTTGTTCATTCCTTCTAGGAATTTAATGGTCTCTATCATATTACCCTCTCTTGTCTGGTCTTGAGCAAGTACATGTTATCGTGCCCTAAGCCAGTCCTCAAAGGATCTCCTCCGCTGGCTGGGAATAATTTTAGTTACCCTATGTCAGCTAAATGTCACTTCGTGACAACTGCTGGTGCACTTTCATAGGCTTTAATTAGACAGTTTTGGAAGTTGTGATATGATTGCATTATAGCAGAGGAACAGCCCAAAAAAGCTAGTTTCATTTAAGAACTGCTATTAATAACTGTGCTGACTGTTCTGAAACTCACACTCTAACCTTCTCCAATGCCTTTCTCAGTAACAGCATTTTACAGAAATCCATGGGCATGCTATGAAAACCAAGTAGACCAATTGTCTAAATTAGTCCTATTACTGTCCTAGCAGTTGTAGCCTGAGGTTTTATTCTTCTGTAGAAACATATCCAGTTTTCCTGCAGCACCTAATTGAGTCATCTAATTAACTGCTTCCTGGGCAATCTATTCCACTAGTTTTCCTCTACAGTGGAGTAGCCAGCCTTAGAAAAAGTGTACACACCGAAAATGTAAACTACAGGTAGGGGGTCTGGGGCTGCCTAGGCTCCCAGAATATTTTTGTTTTTGGAGCATTCTGGTGCATTTCGGGGTCATCTGAAGCATAATTTGCTATCCTATTACCCACCCCATGCCCAGTAAGTTGTACTGTAGTCCCCCACAAAGAGTGTCCCCCACCCAAGTCCAGCATGTTGTTTGAATCCTGCTCCAGGAGCACTGGAGCTGTTCTAAAAGTGTGTGTGTGGGTGGAGGTGGGGGGCAAGGTATGGGAATGAGGGGTAGACGGAAAATGTGTACCCCAAGAACTGCATATGTCCCAAATCTTGGTGTTCCAGCTGCCTAGTCCAAGTCCCTTAAGGCTGTCCCTGACACCTTTTCCTTACATATTAACCCTGCTATGCATGTACTGAAATTATTGCATTAAGCTGCCTAAATATCATTTTTTGAGGAAATATTAGTCTGCTGTAAAAGTCCTCTATGGGGACCCTCTTGAAAAATGGGTATTACAAAATATGTCTGTTCTAGTGTTCACAATTTTGATAAAGGACAACACTGAGGGTTATACACAGCATAAGTAGGGGAATGCATATGCTTAAACTGGGGTGCAGACTGCAGTCACACTGACATTTGGCAAGAAGAGTCATAGTGAGCACACCAATAAGGCGAAATCTAAAACTGGGACAAAATGATTTAAAATCCAATTTTCATAAAAGTGAGAGGGAATGGCAGTGCAGTCTAACAGGTGAGGGAGCAACTCCGTGGGCAGAAAAGCCCTGCTGTAGCGGGGGGGGGCTAAAGATCTCTGCTTCCCATGTGAAATGTTATTGGGGCCCCTACTGGTAGTTTTAGACCTAGCATACACCTAGCACCTCTCCTCAGAACCTGGAGTAAATATAAATGTTATTTTGTGCCCTAACCCCCTGCCCCCTTTAGACTACTGAGCCAGGTAGTCACCTCAGAGCCAGGGGTGATACCTATTGTTTTGTCAATTTGTGGCCTGTTGCCTTGTCTGTGGCACAAGTTGGGGGGGCCCCAGTCTGCTCCTGGTTGGGGCATGGGTTACATAAAGGCCAGTGATCCACGAGACTAGACACCACAGAAGTGCTGAGGAAGGGATGGAGAATAAAATAAGCAACTGCATGGATGAACCTACTGTATTTTGGTTTATTGGTATTAGTCACCCACCAGGCACACACTTGAATATATAATTAAAGAAATTTTATTTGCCAGGGTTGAGCAGAACACATTGTGAATTTCTTGCAAGATTAATTTGAAATGAAAGAGCCAGAATGCAAAATTACTTTTTTTTTAAGCCATAATGTTTTCATTAGTACTCTTGTTTCTATACTAAAGAGAGCTGAAAAGAAATCTGTGTGGTGCCTCCTTCACTTCCTGATACTATAGTTGTTCTGAAATCAGTTATGCATTTTAGTGGTGACTCATACTGCACACCTACCTCTTTCATCTGATTCTGGACACTGAGTGACTGACTGACTGCTGCTGGCACCTCGAGTCATCCAACAAGTCCTGGACCAGTTCTTGGCAGGGCTCCACCTCTCACATACTACACTGCTGCTCCTGGATGGCTGAGATTCAATGGGCAACCAAGTTGTCTGCTTCTATGACCCATGACACGACAGACATTGTGTGAGACAGAGTCCTCACTCCTTAGACTATAAAACAGGACAGTCAGGAGCAGGATGGCTGGCCTGGCTGTGGGAGGAAATAGGCTTAATAGCCCTCCCAGTCCTTCCTCTGTCTTTCCTTTCCTCTGCACTCTTCTGGCGTGCATTACCCAGAATTGTTAAAGAGTCGGACCCAAGAGACTGGCCTAGGAGGCTAGAGCTGATAGAGACAGACGGCAACACTACAGTGGCAGGCAGGTGGATCTCTAAACAGGGCAATCAGTCTGGTGGCACTCATCCACATTCTCCACATGGCACTGGTTCAGAGGAGCAAAAGACTCGACTGTCACTGTGGAGCCATCAGCCATGGACTCGGAGGGAGTCTTCTGGTGGTGGACTGCTCTGAGCAGAGCGAGGGGATGATGAGTGAGCACTGAGTCACTAGGGTGTTGGGCGGGTGCTGGCTGGGAATTACTGGGAAGTCAGAATCAGAATGGGGAATGGGACTAGCCAACTAGGTGGGCTACGGCTAAGATGAGGAAGGGGGCAACTTCTTCAAGTGGGATTCGGCTGCTGGCTCTTTGAGTCGTCTCTCTCTCTCTCTCTCTCTCTCTCTCATTCTCCGTGACTGCTCTCAGTCTCTCTAGGACTGTGTACAAGACAGAATGGCAACTGTCTAGGCTCTGTGTCCCCATGAGTGAGGTAGCAGGGAAAATGACACAACCTGATTGGCAGAGGCTTGTGAACAAAGAAGCATGTGGATAAAAACTGTCCAATTGCTCTGCTAGATGCCATCATGCCAACAGTTACAGCTGTTGCTGCCTCCTGCCAGTATGTCTCTATCACACACACCCCCCTGCCCACCCGCTAAGAGTCCAGGGTTCGGGACCTGGACAGCTTTAAAAAAAACCAAAAAATGGCAATTTTAAAAAGGGGGGATTTTTTTCTGTACGCAGTGGCATACTGTACAATAAATATGCATGGTTATGCCACTGCCCCTCTAAGCCTCATCCTGTGTCCCTTGTTCTCTCTTCCTGCATAACAAGCAGCCTACTTGAGTTTACTTTGTCTATACCCTTCATTATTTTAAGTATCTGAATATTATCCCCTAGGCCTTCATCAATATTGGTTCCTACTTTGGCATTTCCATGCCTTTAATCATTCCTTTGCTCTCCTATAAACCACTTCAAATTCTGAGAGGTCCTTTTTGTAGTATAGTACCCAGAACTGGGCACAGTACTTAAAAGTGAAGCCTTCCTAGTGCCTTGTAGGGTGGTGCTATCTCTTCTGTTGTTCACCAGATATGTTCCAATTTGGAGAGTGTATGGTAATTTATAAGGTTGTCTAGGCTAACCGATGTTTTTTTTATTTGTTTGAGTAAAGACTTTATCATGGCCTTCCTCATGCTGTAGCTTGTGGGATACTACCAATAATCATAAAGGTCATGACAATACCCAACAAACTAGACTCATCACCTCCCTGCACTACTTAGCCACAAAGTGCGGACATCCCAGTCTGCAGTTAGTTGGGTGCAACGCGTCAGAAATACAGAGCAAATCTGGAAAGACAAAAGTTCTCACTGTCTAACATAAGGGCTGAAAAATCTACATAAATATGATCTTTTATTGTTTATTGTAAATTTAGGAATTAAATACCTTTGAGCCAAGGCTCTTTTACAAAGGTTCCCGTTAAAATCGGTTACAAACAATAGGGGTACAGGGTTGCACATTTAGGTAAACATTGTGGAAATAGACAGAGACAAAAATAGCTAATCTAATGACATTTATGAACAGCAGATAAATCACTTAAGCACTTTCACTATTTAGAAAACAAGTGGAGAGGGAAGATAGGTAAGGGAGGTAAGTTAGGTAGTGTAACTGAGAAAAAGAGGAAAGGGGTGGGAGGAGGAGCAGACCATTGTAGGAGACGAGGATCCACTAGTAGGCCTTTGTCAAGTAAGAGGGCAAGGGAGGAGAAGTGAGAATAGATTAGGATTTAATCAAGGCAGTCACAGGAGTTTGAGATGGCTAGGTGAGAGAATAGTCTAGATTTAAAGGCACCTAATGAGTTAGAAGAGGTAATAGATGTGCTGAGAGTGTTTAGCCAGTTGGGAATTCAGCCAGTCATCTTCTCAGTGAAGAATGTTAAAAATTCCTCACATAATTCCTGTGAGGAAATACCCAGAGGGAGTCTGGTGTCAACAAGCTGTTTACCATCCTAAAGAGCATATCTTGCCCATTCCTCACTGAGGAAATGTGGTTGTTCCTCATATATGCACTAGTCTCCTATCCTGCTTTCTGAGTCTCCTCAGATTATCACTGGTCCATGGTGATTTTCATGGTCGCACTTTAAGATACTGCAGGAGTGGATTGGCACTAAGAAATTAACTGCTGCAGAGGTTATATGATGCTATGTTGCCCGATGATAAGTGTCAGCTCCAGCAGCATGTGAAAGATACAGCTCTGAGACCATTATACATTCTTGGAGTGTCCTCAGATCCAAATATGCCTTGGATAGTAATTTATAGCTGAGTTGGGGTGGTATGGGTTAAATGAGAGGTGCAATGCTATTCTTGAAGTGCACAATACTATCATCATGAACACAGGGTTAAAAGCAGGTTTTCTCTTGCATAGCTTGCTTGGTGACCACTAGGTAGGGCAGACTGGTCTGTCCAAAATAAGAACCCCACAGATCCAACACTATCTGGCAGACCTGGACAAATATGGACTTCCCAATTGTGTCTGGGTCCATCGTGATAATACTCCTTTTGCTGGCAAAGTGGCACATGAGGTGACTCAGTCGAGTTTAAAAAAAAGAAATTATGGTTTTGAAGTTTGCACTACCCTGACTCCTTGTCCCTCCCACAGACACAAAAGGCAGACACAGAAGGCAATGGACTGGCAGGCGCATTGATTTTATTTGCACTGGCATGCAACCAAACTCACTCCCCCCGTCCCCTGTGTGTCACAGAGCTGCCATCATGCTGAATGATCATTTCTTTTCTGTCTGTCTCCCCCTTGACTCACTCTGTCAGCCAGGACTCCATCCTCCCCCTTCTGCAATGCAGTCCTTCACATCCCCCCATTAAGCAATAGGGCTGGGAGAATTCAGTGAAGTTCTGATCCTTACTAATTGAGAACCGGAACATGGTGAAGTTCTAATTTATTCTGATTAGTTCTGATTTATTGACAAATATTTGAAAAGATGCAAAACAATGCATAAAAGTGGCCAAAGTCAGTCAGATTTGACACAGAGGCCCAAAGGAAATTATTTGTATAAAAATTAATGCAAAACTGCTAAATAAAAAAGCAGTCACTCACTACTAGCCCCTTCATGGCTGGCCTATAATGCTGGCATATCATCTTGAGTCCATGACATGAGTATGCTAGGACAGACAGAGAGAGAGAGAGACAGAGAGAGACAGACAGATGCAAATACCTATATCATAACACCAGCAAACACTGCAGGCAGCTAAGATTTTTGTTTTTATTAATGGTGCTGTGTGGATATTATTTTGATGGATGTTCCAGTCAGAGCCGAACAGGCCAAATAAATGGATATGAATGATGAAATGAGCAGCACTAAGAAAGCCCACCCACCCTACCCATGTGAAAGATGCAACTGCTTTACATGCCCCAGTGTACTGTGGTATATGGTACACTGCCTGGTCCAAGAGGTGGTAATGTTGTCTAGTACTGCGACTACTTCTACTGAATCTGATCAACATGCTGAATCCTTAAAGAAGAAAAATGAAAGACATAGTGATCACCATCACCCAAGCAGGCAGCCAGTCACACATCACATCGGTCAGGTGCAGTGCAGTGCAATCATAAAAAAGTTTGCCACTGCCACCTGTAGACCTGGTGACACACAACACAATTACATCCTTCCTAGTTCCACAATTGCTGCCAGCCACTGGCAAGTAATTTAAGTATCAAAAATAAAAAAAATAGTAATAATCTCAGCCCAGTTACTGTACATGAGATATAACCAGGCTAACATACCACGACACAAACAATAAAGAGATTATATGAATTTTCAATTTAGAATATGGGGGATGTGAGAAATATACAAAGATCATTCTCTTTCTGGGTTTCAGGCATCTGCTAAGCCACGCACTGTGCAAAAATTTAAACAGTACAGTCAGGATCAGTTGCTGAGGGCAAAAAAATGACAAGAGTAGTTGTAAGGGCTGGAGTAAGGGAAAAGTGATAAGTGGTAGTCGTGACTCATGAGAACAAAAGTGATAGTAGTAGTAGACAGCAGTACCCTACCTTTCAGATCAGATAGTGGTACCAGGAGGGTAGCAAATAGGCTCTGAACTGCTTCCTTTTTCCATGAAAGCTAACAAAGAAAATGTTGAACATTTCTGTAATTTTATACATAGGAGTCAAAACTAGGACTGATCACTAATACTGTCTTTGTATCCCAAGCACAATACCACTTTACAGGATCTTGGCTGGTATGTGGGTGTCTTAGGGAGCAATGTATGACATTTGTATTTATCCCTGAATGGCAACAACCATTGTTGTGAAATACAAAAGTTGAATTTATTGTGCCAAATGACACAAAACACGGTCCTGGTGTACATTTGTATATTGTCAGGCTACACCCCTGTAAGGAGGAATAATGGGGAATGAGTGATGATGATGATGACACTTGTGTGTACAGTACTTGTACTTTACTTGTGTTGTACTGTAAACAGCCTGCTACAAGTCACAAAGTCAGATTATCCCCTGGGCCACCCACAGCTAGCAGCACAGGTGCATCAGCTTGTATGTAGTTGGTCTGAACAGCATTTTTTTTTAATTCATGAAATCATGAATGAATGTTAACAAGTAATTGTGATTCATGATTGGATGGCACAAGTCAAAGATTTATTTTGCCACTCTGCCCTTACCCTGTACACACAGCCACACTGAAGCCAGGAAAAAAATTATTTAGGATTTCTGGGATGTTAAATTTCTCATTGGCCCCCTGCAGTTTCTTCTGCCCCTCTGGATGGCACAAGTCAGATTTATTTTGCCAGCATGTTGCCCTTGCCCTGTACACACAGACACACTGAAGCCAAGAAAAAAATTATTTGGGATTTCTGGGAATATTACATTTCTCTTAGGCACCCTTGCAGTCTCTCTCTCTCTCTCTCTCTCTCTCCCCCTCTGGATGGAAAAAGCCAAAGATTGATTTTGCCAACCTGCTGCCCTTGCTCTGTACACATAGCCACACTGAAGCGAAGAAAAACAATTTATTTGGGGTTTCTGGAACTGCTACATTTCTCATGGGCCCCCATGCAGTTGTTGTTTTCTCCCCTCTGGACCAAACCATGAATGAATGTTAACAAGTGATTGTGATTTGTGATTGGATGACACAAGTCAAAGATTTATTTTGCCAGCCTGCTGCCCCTGGCCTGTACACACAGCCACACAGAAAGCCAGGAAAAAATATTTTGACTTCTGAAACTGTTACATTTTTGTGGGCCTCTCTGCAGTCTCTCTCTCCCCACTGGATGGCACAAGTCAAAGATGTATTTTGCTAGTCTGCTGCTCTTGCCCTGTACATACAGCGACACTGAAGCCAGGAACAGAAAACATTTGGGATTTTCTGTAACTGTAAACATTCATTTGGGTTCCCAGTAGTCTCCTCACTCCTCTGAATCTGTAATGGCACAAGTCAAAGATTTTGCCAGCCTGCCCTTGCTCATGTACACAGCTACACTGCCTGAGGTCGTGAAAAGAAAAACAAACTTTCATTTGGGATTTTCTGTAACTGTAACATTTATTTTGGGTCCCCAGTAGTCTCTCCATCTCTCCTCTGGCTCTGGAATGGCAAAAGTCAAATATTTTGCTAGCCTGACCTTGCTCATGTACACAACCACACTGTCTGAGGCCAAGAAAAGAAATAAAATTCATTTGGGATTTTCTGTAACTGTAAAATGTCTCTTGGACCTCCAGTAGTCTCTGCCTCTCTCTCCTCTGGATCTTCTGCAATGGCACACATAAAACATTTTGCTTGCCTGCCCTTGCTTATGTACACAGTCACACTGCCACACTGCCTGCCTTTTGCCTCTCCCCCAGCAGACACCCAGGCCACCACTATCTCCCCAGTCCCTCTGGATTCTTCCTTTCTCCAGTCCTGACCCATCATACTTCCCTGATGATCAGTTTCTCCACCCCTCACCCCAGTAAGTCTCCTTTCTCTCTCTCCTAGTTTCTCTTTCTTCCCCTTCAAAAATGTATATATGTTTTATATATTTTTTTTGGCAACTTCTTCTGGCAGCTGTCTGCTACAGTGAGTGAGCGAGGTGCTCCTCCAACCGTCCTCCTCTTGTCTGGGCCGGGTTGCGCAGTCAGCATGGTTATATACCATGAGTGCATCATGTGACTGTCTGTTGCCTGATTGGATGCTGCCTGTACATGGAGCAAGCGTGTTGATGGCATTCCAATGACAAAAATACACAAAATGGCACAAATGGCACTTTCACAGTCCTGGAACCAAACTTCTGTGGTGAAGTCCGTATTTATTCTGGTCTGTGGATTATGGGTTTGATCTGGGGATCTCCCAAGGAACAGTCCACCCAGCCCTACGAAACAATCCCTGTCCCAGGCTCTTCCGTGTCACTTCAAGTGGCTGCAACTTCAGTGGAATTATCACCCACCTGATCCATACTGAACGACCGAAGGGGAAGGCACAAGGGGGAGAGAAGGCATTTGATTGGGACACAGCTCTGTTTTTTTTCAGATGTCACATAAGACTATAAAAGCCTTACATCTCTGTGTCATAGTTACAGTTGGATCGAAGAGATGGAGAGAAAGGTATTGCTTGACTGAACACGAACAGTGAAGGTGGGAGGGCAAGGGACGAAAAGAAGAAGATAAAGCGGTGGCTGTGTTTACTGATTTACTTGGCCAACTTTGCATAGGACAGCATAAAATCCTGTAATGTCTGTGGTGCTGTGCTCTGACTCTAGTACTGTGTGTGACCAACTGGTCTTATTTGGAGGTGTGAGAAAGAGAGAGAAGTATCAGCAGGCCAACCTGGCACAGCATGGCACACAGCAGACAGCTGCACAGTCATTGAAGGAGCACCAAGTGAGCAGCCACAGAATCATACTGCTGTTCTGCCTGCTACACATATGTCAGTGTGGTGTAGTGGCTCTTAAAAAAAAAAAAAAACAATTGTGGACAGAGCCCTGTGAAGAAAAGGGGCCTATTTGAGAGCAGGAAAAAAGAAGGGGGAGAGGAAGTCACTGGCATAAATAAATGTATGTATCTCTATAGGTTGCAGTTGCTACGAGACATATGTCACACATGTCCGCTCCTTCCTCAGTTGACTGTATGATTATCTGCTGCTGTGAATGTATTTTGTGGCCTAGTACTTCTCCTACCATTGCTGCATGTTGAGCTCCCAACTAAATGAAATATCAATTGGCCTGGTGCCCCCTCCTCTTCCTGACTGTGGCAGTGTATAACACTACCTATCCTGGGAAAAGAAGGGGATCTCATTCAATATACAGGGGAGGTGGTAATAACAGTCTGCAATTGCTACAGGACTTTTTTCTGTTGCATATGTGGTGCTTTTCCCTTGCCTTGCAGACATTAATAATAATAATAATAAATATCATTATATCATGCATGTCCATTCTTTTCTCAGTTGACTGTGTGATTATCAGCTGTTGTGAATATGTTTTGTGACCTACGGCTTCTCCTGTCATTGCTGCACGCTGAGCTCCCTGCTAAATAATATATTACTTGCCCTGGCCCTTCTCTTCCTCCTAACTGTAGCAGTGTCATTACCTATCCTGTGAAAGGAAAGGGATCTCAATCATTATACAGGGGAGGCAGTAATAATAGGCTGCACTTGCTGTGAGACTCTACTGTATTGTGACTGCCGTGCTTTTTTCTTGTCTTGCAGACATTAATAAAAAAAAAAAACCTTTTTCATATAGTTATGTCACGCACCAGTTCCTTTCTTGGGTGACTGTATGATTATCTGCTGTTGTGAATATATTTTGGCCTACTTCTCCTGCCATTGCTGTGTACTGAGCTTCCTGCTATATAAAATCTCACTTGACTTAGACCCCACCTTCTCCTGACTGTGGCAGTGTGTAACACTACCTATCCTGGGAAAAGTGGGATCTCATTCAATACACAGGGAGGTAGTAATAATAGGCTGCACTTGCTACAGGATGCTATTCTGTTGCATGTGTGGTGCTTTCTCTTGCCCTTGCAGACATCGATAATAATAAAAATGCCTTTTCATGTAGTTACATCGCATATGCCCATTCCTTTCTCAGTTGACTATGTGGTTATCTGCTGTTGTGAATATATTTTGTGACCTACTTCTCCTGCCATTGCTGCACACTGAGCTCCCTGCTAAATAAAATCTCAACCATGGCCAATTTCTCATACCATTTTTGTGTGCTCTCTGATACATAAAAAATTGTTTATTAAAAGCAGCAGACTGGGAGAGGAGAAGGCACAAAATGGGGAAAAGGATGGAGAAACGTATGACCCATATCATATTGCAGACTGGTAAAAGATCAGTTCCCGGTAGTGGTGCATCATTTGGTAGCAGTAGTGGAAGTTCCCCACTGCTGTCCAAACAGTAAGGACAGGTAAACTCTTTTAATTCAAAGAGCGTAGTCAGCAACACAAGGAATGGCAAGCAAAGATATACCACCTACATGTCCCATACAAATACAAATTTGAATGAAGCTAATGAGGACAAAGTTGATTCCAGTGAAGGTGGTGAAACGGAAGATGTACTGTAGATGTAGACAAGAAGGGAGAGAAGTTAAAGGAGGTGGAAAGACCGAATGAGGAGGAAGAGGTGGCAGCTGAACATGTGCAGGATGCATGTGATGATTCTGTGGTAATGGATCTGGAGTATAAAGAAGTGCACAGTGTGGTGCACGAGGAACAAAATGGGGCAGTGCTTTCAGAACTGGGTCTCATGTAATGGCCTGGAAGAAATGTAGGAAGATAAAGGTGAAACAGACATTGATCAACCCATTGTTGAGAAAGAACAACCGGGCATCAGATGGCAGTATAATATGCCTAGTCATAAAAATAAAATTGTGACCGCTCACGCATGATTTTCTTTTTTTCTGGCTGCAGATAATGAGTTACAAACAGTGTGTTCTCTACGCAAAAAGGTGACCAGCAGAGGGAGCACAAAGGGTGCACTGGGTAGCTCGCATTAAAAAGACATTTAAAAAAAGATGTTACCCATTTCACCTGATATGTAATTATTTGGACAGAGAGAAAGATGAAAACACCATGCAATCAGAGATACTGTAGTTCAGAATCCACCTCTTCCTGTTGTAACAAGTGGTATTAATAGAAGCCCTGCTAATACAATTTTAATGTCCCCTCATTCCCAGTCTTCAAGAGAAAGTAATGCAAACAATCCCTTTTTGCCCTTATCATCCAACACTCCTAATCTAGCCTATCTGAAGAAGTCTTCTGCTAGAAGGCAGCTCACAGTTTTTTAAACCTTTGAGTGTAAAGCTACATACCAACATGCTTCAAAAGGCTATTGAATCACCTGTCATCACAATACAACATTCCACCCGGGAAGTATTTTTCAGTTATTGCTGTGCCTCAGATGTATGAGGTAGTCAGTGCAAAACTAAACAAAATCTGGCTAGAGCCGATAGGGCTGCATGGGAAGAATTTGGGATAAAAATATTGAACATTGCCAAAGTTACGAGCCTGCATTAGGAAAATGTAACGTAGGCTTATAAATTTGTTTTGTAATAGTTGTACACCAAATTTCAACATAGCTCTGTTATGACCCTGCCTCATGAAGAATGGTAGAGCAAATGTTCAACTCCTGCCCAAAAGGTGATTTCATGCAGGTACTGCAAAATCAACTTTTGGGACAGCAAAACACATTTTGGGCCAGAGTTTAAAAATAACAGAGTTATGAGCCTGCATTTGCAAACTTCAATGAAGGCTTATAACTTTGTTGTTACTTAATATTTTTACACCAGATTTGCAACATAGCTGTCTTACAACCCCACCTCACGAACAAGGGCAGAGAAAATTTTCAACTCCTGTCCGAAAGGTAATTTTAGATAGGGACGCCAAATCACCTTTCAGGATGTGAAAACATTTGGCCGGGATTTTAATGACAGCTGTCACATTCATGAGGTGCTGTAAAGATGTTGTAAATTTGGGGTCAAAATATTAAAAATTACCAAAGTTACAAGCTTTCATTCATAAACTTAAATGTAGGCTCATAACTTTGTTGTTTTTAATATTTTTACAACAAATTTTCAACATAGCATTTTTATGACCCCACCTCATGAACAAGGGCAGAGAACATTTTCACCTCCTACCTGAAAGGTGATTTCACGCTGGGGTTGCAAAATCATCTTTCAGCATATAAAAAAAACATTTTGACTAGGATTTGAAAAATGACAGCTGTCTCATTCATGAGGTGCTGTAAAGATATGGCTATGTTGTAAATTTGGGGTTAAAATATTGAAAATTACCAAAGTTATGAGCCTGTGTTCACAAACTTCAATGTGGGCTCACAACTTTCTTCTTTTTTAATATTTTTACACCGAATTTTCAACATAGCCTTCTTATGACCCCACCTCATGAACAAGGGCAGAGAAAATTTTCAACTCCTGCCCAAAATGTTTTTCTCATGCAGGGACAACGAAATCAACTTTTGGGATTTGAAAAACATTTAGGCCAGGATTTAAAAAACGACAGGTGTCACATTCATGACATGCTGTAAAGATATGGCCGCATTGTAAATTTGGGGTAAAAATATTGAAAGTGACCAAAGTTACAAGCTTGTGTTTGCAAAATACAATGAAGGCTCATAACTTTGTTGTTATTTTTACACCAAATTTTCAACATAGCCTTCTTGTGGCCCCAGCTTATGTACAAGGACAGAGAAAATTTCCAAGTCCTGCCTGAAAGGTGATTTTGTGCAGGGACCATGAAATCTCCTTCCAGAGAAGATTTGCCTTATGACAGCTCAATTGTTCATGCAGTGAGGTCCCAAAAAAGACATGTTGAAAATTTGGGTGAAAAATATGAAAAAATGACCAAGTTATTCCAGTAAGTTCAAAACACCATTGAAATACATTGAATTGCATACCTGTTTGTTCAGTTCACTATCCGGCTTTGAAGAGTGAAGACGTGTCTGCGGTCTAGAGAGGATTATGGTGTTGGACCCCCAATGCGTAAGTAAGAGCTTGGTGGCCACGTGGGGTGGTGGGTGCTGAGTGGGAGGGTCAGGTTGGGGGGAGTGCAATGGCCACAAAAGACTTTGATGGACTTTTCTTTTTACAGGATAAAAAAAACCTGAGGATTCCTGCACTGGGGGACTGGGCATCCCCCAGTGCCACTGTTACATTTCTGGGGGGGAGTAGGGTCGTGGTTGCTGAGAAAGAGGGTTGGGTGGGGGAACTATAAAATATATTTAAAAAATCACAACCCCGTATGCTTGGTAGAGGAGGGTGGGGGACTTTGTGATCAGAACACTGAAGGATTAAACTCCAGTGCCACTATTATGTTTCTGGGGGTTGCTAAGAGGGAGGGAGGGTCAGGTGGGGAATATGTATAATTTAAAAGAAAGTGATCATGGACAGCCTTTAGGAGGCAGTATGGTGCAGTGGTTTAAGGCTCTAAGCTGCAAATCTGAGACCTGGGTTTGAATCCCACAGCCCCCACTTACATGCTGTGTGACCCTGAGCAAGTCACTTAAATTATTTCCTGCTCCCAGGTTGCACCTACAAACAAACTTTCAGCTTAGTGTGTCTCACCTGGTAAAATAGTTGGTAAAAAAAAAATATATATATTGCAGCTGTGAGTGCTTCACCACAGATGCAGAAGCAAACTGTGTTGACACTCCAGCATGTTGCTGTTACAAGGAATGCAGGAGTTCTTTTTCATAGTAAGAGGTCTGCAGGCTCCACCCACTGGAGCCCTAAAATGCTTTTAAAAGATGCAGTTGCTGGTGTTGTACATCTGATTAGTGACATATGGACAGTCAGCAGCAGGAAAACCAGTACAAAGTTTCAGTTTGTTCAAATAATAGATACAAATTTGTCTAATAAACTAGTACAAGCAGACTCAATGTATAAAACAGAGGCATGACCATAGTGACCATTAAGTTTCCTGCAAGCTTTTCAAGAGTCACTGGCACCCACTAAGTGAAAATCCTTAAATGCCAAACTCATAAAGACACAGTGTCCTATAAAACTCAAGTTAAAAACATATTTTCTTATTTAAAACATGCCTCAGCAAATGAGGCAGGTAACCACTTAGATGTGCAGTTATGGTACATACTAGCACTAACACAACAGGAAGGTCTTAGTCCGGTCTTAACACCTAGTAATAGGGAGTGTACAACAGATTGGAGACATTCACTTATGATATGGTTCCATACTGAGCATGTCTAAATGGTATTTGTAATACTCTCTGTCATTTGGAGATGGCAGAGATTATTACAAAATATACAGGAAGTGTATGTTCCCTATTACTAGATGTTAAGACAGGACTAAGAAGTAAAAAGATGTTTTTATACAATACCAATAGTAAAACTATAAATATATAGTAATGGTTATAATTGTCCTGTTTAAGCCTCCTGTTGTGTCAGCACCAGTACGTAACACAACTGCACATCTAAGTGGGTACCTGCCTCATTTACTGAGGCATGTTTTAGATAATTAAATATGTGTTGAGATTTATAGGACACTGTGTCTTTGAGTGGAGTTTAATATTTAAGGGATTCACTTAGTGGGTGCCAGTGACTCTTGGAAAAGTTTGGTGTGAAACCAGTTAGGTCACTGTGGCTCTGCGCTATCTCTGTCACACATTGAACCTGCTGTACTATGCTACAAGTAAATTTTATCCATTATTTGAATAACTTGAAACTTTTGAACCTGCACACTCTGTGCTGGTTTTCCTGCTGCTGATAGTAATCGAACTTTAACCAGGCACAAGGGTTTGGAGGAGCCACGGTCCTTGCTATCTCTGTGGTATATGGACAAGCTATTGACCAAAACCATTTATGTCACTGACTGCACATTGAGTGTCATTTACTCCCTGTAGTGATACATATAAATCCAATCAGAAACTGGCTTCCCTTCACATCCAGTATGTCCCACAGGATCACACAGTTTCCGACATCCTGAATGAGCTTAACAAAGAGACACAGTACTGGCTTTCATCACAAGGACTTTCTATAGGTTTTATTGTGGTTGACAATGATGACTCAAACATAAAGCATTGTCTGAATGGGGCTTTGTGCACATTTGATGTTTTGCACACTGTCAAAATTTAATTGTGCATGTCTTCCTGGAAGAGGACAGAAATATAAAAGCTCTCACATATGTGGCAAAAAGAATATGCACACATTTCAGCCACTCCTGCAAAGCATGCCAGCCAAGGGTGTAGGCACTGATATGCCAAGTACGCCATTGAGTACTAAATTTAGTAGTAGGGGGTAGTAAACAAGCTGGCCAGCATGGCCTCCTAGTGTCTCTGATTTAGGTTTAACTTTTTTGTTTGGCTTTTGCAGACTTTCCCTACAGTTTTGTTGTGTGGGGGGGGGTAGCTCAGCTGTGGAAGTACCTGTTCTCATTCAGGTCCACACCATCATCTATGTTTGCAGATTGTGATTGGCTGTGGCATCACATAGGTGGTGTGGCTTGTCAGAGGCAGTATGATTAAATGTCCCCACAAATTTAGGAACCAGGTATTTTCACTTTGGAATCTTGGAGCCGAGCTGAAGAAGAAGAGAAGGAGAATGGAGCAAGAAGACTTCAAGGATCATCTGTGGTGTGTTGAACAGAGTCACTAGGCTAGCAAGTGAGCCTGCCTGTGGAGAAGAATAAATTTTGACTGTGGTTATGGTGATGGCATTTGACATCGGTGGCAATGGGAGTGCAACATTTCTGCTGGAGTGGGACTGGAGCCTGTGACTAGTCGGGACTCTGAAGAAAAAAGCACTGGAGCAGCTGGAGACTGAAGTGCAGCAGCAGAGTCAGGCAGGGTTGCACAGCACTGACTAGCTCACTTCAGACTGAATTAGATTCAACTTGACTTTTCCTGGATTGGACTGCTGTTTACCTGCTGACTCCTCAATCTTTAAGGTGTTTTACCACCGACCATCACTTTCTCGTCAGTCTTCACTCTTCATAGTCGGGTATTTGCACTGCAAAATAATTTCATTTCTATTCCACTTGTCTTAATGTCATTCTCTGTTTCAAATTTTCATCAAATGTATGTGGGGTGGGGGCAGAAGTCTGTGTCAGAGTGTTGCTCAGGATGGGTCTGTGATGTGTAGTTAAGTGATTACAAAAACAAAACAAAACGCACAAATAGAAATGGCTGGCTTGTTTTGCAGATCTCTCATAGGATACAGTTTGAGATAATGGATGGGTGGACTGAATGCATCATTATTATGTACTGTTTGCTCATATTGCTGATTTTTGCTTGTTTTTTCCCCTCTTTGTATAGCACTTTGGACCAAGAAAGAAATATACTTTTATAAAAAAAGCATTTTACACAAAAGTCACTTTTTATCTGCATAGTGGGGATGGGTCACATGATAGAAAGTTTAAAAACTGTATGCCATGTGTTGGTTTTCAGTGAATTATAATCTGAGTCCAAGAGGTTCAGTGGGTTTCAGACATAGCACAGAATATATGGATCATTACTATTTCATATTTATAAACATTGCACATTATACAATATCAAAATGGATGGTGAGGATAGAAATGAGTTTACTGTGTGTGCAATGGCAATTGTAATGACTGTTTTCAACTGTAGAACAATAAACAGTTCTAAGCCATTCCTACTTTGTGCTGCTCAGGAATGATTGAATTGCACTAGTTTCACATAGACATATATTACAGGATACAGTATCTGTCCACAAACTGTTCACTAACAAGAGAATATGTGCCCCTTTATGCTGTGTAAAGGGTTCAGTTGGAATGGATCTAAAACTTCAGATTGGGGGTCTGACTGCCCTTTTGCCCAAAATGACACTCTTGTAAATGGAATGCCATGTACAGGGAGTTATATAACGCAGAGAAAACTTACAGATCCAATTATTTTGTTGAATGAAAGATGTGGAATATGGTTTGATCAATGGGTGGAAAAGTTGAAAATTATGTTTTTAAGGGGTAATGATTTTTGAAAGAAAATGAATTAGGGCGTTATTTATAGTGGGTGTGGAAAACACTGATACCCTGATCTGTGTTGACCCCTAACATCATCCTGATTCACAACTACAGAGAAGCCCCCCCCCCCCCCCCCCCAGGTTATCACCCTAAAGTTCTAAAGTGGAGGATAGAAGATAGAAGAGATAAGTGGTAGAAATACCAGTTTTTTAAAAAGTGCTCCACTTAAATTTTATCCTCCCAGCAACTCTGTGTTGTGTGCTATTCAACATAATATTTCTAGGTCATGGGGTCAGGTGGGTACCCTTTTAACTGTGATTGGATCACATGGGGGTGTGGTTAGGAGTTAATACTCAAGCTGAGTATGCTAGTCTGACACTGTTTGGTGATTTAATGGCTAGTATTATGAATGGACATCTATGGGACTAGCTACCTCTATGTGGTACAGAGACTTGTTACAGTGCAACAGTTCATGTTTAGAGTATACACCACAGCCTAAATGATGCTCGTGTCGGGTGGGAGGGCACAGATAATTGGAGGAGGGTAGCAGTGTGGCAGCTTGGTGTACAAATTTGAAATCCCTGGCTACACCACTGATGCCAGCAACTGCAGGCCATACAGGAAGAACACAGACTGCCTCTGAATTAGCTCATCCAGGATGCTGCAGCAAAGTGGAACTCTACCTTTTACATGTTCCAATAATTGCTGGAGCAAAAAAAAAATAAAGCATTTAAGATTCAGATAAAGATTCAGTTAATATTACATTAGGTTCAGAGATGATTTTGTAGAGAAGGCTGTCTCCATTTGTCATTTGAGATAATTTAAGTAAATGAGTCCAGTCAGGGTTATGTAAATCGAGCACACGTTGATGCATAGCTTCCCTAACTTGAGGGTAGAACCAAAAATTATGGTTGTGCACTTTGAGAGAAAGGCTGTAAGACAGTACACACTGGCAAACAGCACAGGGGATGTTGATGTGTACATTAATGCTCAACAGTGGGCCATTTTAAAATTTCTCATCAAGATCCTGCACCCCTTTAAAAAAATTACTAGGGAAGTGAGTTTGAACAGTGCCACACTTAGCCAAATCATTCCATTGATCAAGATTCTTAGATTTTAGCTAAATGCAATCAGTAGATAATTTGGATGTTCTGGAAAGCAGGTTCCAGATGGGAGAATCTCATGCCACTGAACAGGATTTGCACCCAGAATAAAAATATATAGTCCGTCAATGATTAAAAAATCAGAGATGATAAGAAACTCTTTGAAATGCTGAGGCAAAACATTATGTTATAGTAACAGTACTAGACCCATGGTACAAGATGAAACAGCTCCCACAGCATGACCCCAATGTGTTCCTAAACAGCAAACAGAAAATCATTCAAGAGGTAAATTCAGGTGCGAAAAAACAGTGACAACAGATGCAGCCCTCATCCTTTCCTCCTGCATCTTCACAGCCCTATCTTCTCCATCCAGGCTACACACCAGTCAGCTGCTGCTATTCATTCTACTTCCACTAGTCAACTTTGGGGTCACTTGAACACAGTTGTCATTGAAAAATCAGCCCCTTCCTTCTTCATGTACACTGCCTCTACCCAGCTTACGGTTGACTGCTATTTGGCAGAAAAAGGTACTAAGTGGAATGAAGATACCAAGAAGTCTGTCTGACCTGTACTTGTGCAGCTAGCTTTGAAATACACTGTCTGATTCCTAACCAGTGCATTTTCAGAGTGATCACTCTGTGGGCAATGTGGCAGCAAATGCATGATCTGGGCTATTGCCAGAAAATGTGGAAAATGAACTTTCTTAAAATAAACCTTCCCTGATTGGTTAGACTTATGACCTGGAGTCAGGAAACTCATTTGCCAGTGACCTCAAAGCTGACTTTTATGGAAGAGTTGGAAGAGTGAAATATTTTTCAGAAAAGAAATAACTAATTCAGTCCTTCAGCTGGCTACCCAATTTTTGCAGCATGTCCTACTGAACTGAGCGAATGTCTGGATTGCCAAAACCTGATGGCACAGTTTTTCCAGCATATCCTAATGGACTGAATAGCCCCGTTCACAGGGTCAAATCTGCGGCGTTACTGGTGGTGCACAGGAGCAAGATAATTGCTGCTGTGCACATCTGAACTCTACAGTTTTGCCATTCGGGCTGCCATTCTGATGTGACAGCGATCCCTGTTTTCTTGGAATCGCGTGAGTAGAAAGCATTTTGGCGCTGGTGTCTTTGGCCGTATGAACAGCCCGCACCACCCACAACACTGTGTCAGACTTTTCCCAGCCTGCACTTGTGTTTGTTTACAGCATGTACCACTATTGTTCTTAGACCCAAGTCCAGCTAGGTTATGTTTCACAGTTTAAACCCAGCTGAACTCAGGGAAGTGGTTGCTTTTAAAACCGAGGCTAGAAATGCAAGAAAACACATCAGTCTCGGTGAGTCACAGCACACTGGGCGCAGTGGTATGAATATGCATACACATCATGCATGCCCAGTGTCACAGTTCATCTCTGAGATCCATATTTGTTTTGTATTTCTAGCCCTCAGTTTTAAAAAAGAATAACCACTTTCCCAAGTTCAGCTGGGTTTAAACTGTAAAACAGCCTTAGCTTGACTCAGGTCAAAAGACCCATCTGCGATCTTTGTCTGGCACTATCCGTTACTCTACTGCCCCCCTCCCTGCCGGAACCCACCATAAAATGCTGGAACATCTGTGGGAACACCTATAGTGCTGCAGAGCCGGGACGTCTGAACGCTGCTCCACAGCATTTCAGGAAGAATGGACATACTGATCTACCTGACTCTAATGTAAATTTCTGGCCATGTGAACAAGGTAAATGTTTTGACTGCCTGAACCTGATGGCACAGTTTTTGCAGCATGTCCTATTGGACTGAGTTAACATTTGGAGTGCCTGAACATGATGGCAGAATTTTTGTAGCATATCCTACTGGACTGAGCTGATGTTGGATTGCCTGAACCTGATGTCATAATTTTTGCAGCATGTCCTATTCGACTGAACTAGTGTTTGGATTGCATGAACCAGATGGCACAGTTTTTGCAGCACATCCTATTGGCTAAACCTAATGGCACAGTTTTTGCAGCACATCCTATTGCCTGAACTTGATGGCACAGTTTTTGCAGCATGTCCTATTCGATTGAGCTAGTGTTTGGATTGCATGAACCTGATGGCACAGTTTTTGCAGCACATTCTATTGGCTGAACCTGATGGCACAGTTTTTGCAGCATGACCTATTGCCTGAACCTGATGGCACAATTTTTGCAGCATGACCTATTGCCTGAACCAGATGACACAGTTTTTGCAGCATGTCCTATTGCCTGAACCTGATGACACAGTTTATGCAGCATGTCCTATTGCCTGAACCTGATGACACAGTTTCTGCAGCATGTCCTATTGCCTGAACCTGATGGCACAGTTTCTGCAGCATGTCCTATTGCCTGAACCTGATGACACAGTTTCTGCAGCATGTCCTATTGCCTGAACCTGATGGCACAGTTTTTGCAGCATGTCCTATTGGACTGGGATAATTTTTGGAAAGCCTGAATGATACCTCTCAATAAAATCACTGCATGTTCTGACTTGTGCTTAACATTTGAATTCCCTGAATATTCCCTTTCAAAACAAAACATATTGCCTTAATTCATATTAAGCATTCCCTTATAAAGGTGAGCTTGTTCACAGACTGTAGACTGCAGACTTGACCACAGTGCTGATTTTGACCTGCCTGTTGTCTCTCCTCTGTCCACTTAACAGACCAAAGTCTCTCACCATGCTAAGATGTACCACTGCTTCCTCCTGTTGCAGATATGTCCTTTTTCAAAACCAGCTTGCAATTATGTACAATCCTGACTGATTTGTCAGCATTCTCAAGGATCTTCAGTCCTGAATTCATGAATAATCACCTTTGTGTTGTTCCTGGTTGTGCTGCTTAATCATTTCTCCTCTCATTAACGGCGACATCTCTCATAATTTGTTGTTCATTTATGTGCTCAAAAGCTAAGGACATAAAGTTATTTTCTGGTAGGGTCCCTAAATGTGTCATCAGTTTGGGTGGTGCGTGGGGAAGGGGACACCGTACCATACAAAACTCATTGTGGATTACAGTAAGTCCATGGGTCAGTGTATCAGGGTAGGCATGTATTAACTGTAGCACTTTGCAGAAGAAATATGTAACAGTTTATTAATGGAAAAGTAAAATATTGAAATCTTAACATTGCTCTAGGAATAATGACTATTAAATTATACATTTAGGGATAAACAGCATAATATAATCATACTACTGAAGTCTTTAAAGTCATAGTTAACCAGAGTCCTTATATGTTAAGAAGGGATTCCATATTTGATGAAACAACTCCAGTTTGTTAAGTAGCATATACCTAATGCACTCATTGTTAGCTACTGAGCCCATCCAGTCTAACCACTCTCTAACGGAGGGTGATGTACAGTACTTGATTTCCAGTTCTTGAGAATAAGGCATTTAAAAGTCATAGAAGCCAACAGGATCCAAATCTGATGAGAGTTTCTAATATGAGTTAACTGAGAAGCATCACCTACAGTAAGATGAACATCAGTGTAGAGAATGGTACTACAATCTCTAGGACTTTTTGACTTATTAAGTGTAAAGTGTTGTTTGTTTTATTTATACTCTATGAAAGTCCATGGGTCAAGGACTCATTTTCATGGGTGACCAGACAGATAAACAGTAGAAATAGTTTAAACACAGCACAAAAAACAATAATACATACAATATTAAAATACATCGAATAAATTTTAATAGCAGTTACAATACTAAACGGAAAAGCATTTACACTAACTACTAGACAATAAGAAAATTCCTAAGAACATGTCTGAAGCTATTTGACAAATCCCAGACCAAGTCATGGATGTAGAGAGAGAGTTGAAGAAAATTTGTCGAACATTTATTGAACATTGTTTTCTGACCTGTCATGGTCAGAAATTCTATATTGGTACTAGATTAGGACAAGACCATAGCATGTGGGACAGAGTAGCAGGTACACGTTTGCATCACCAACAGAAGCCATTATTTGAGGCCACCTTTTTTTAACTTGTCAGGGGAGTAGTAATAATTTATTTATTTAAATATTTTACCAGGAAGGCACCCTGAGCAGAGTACTGCTCGATTCTAGTTGAGTCCTTGGGGAGAGGACATTAAGAGAGCATCAATCCAAAATACATAAAAGTACAATATTACATCATGAACAACAATCCAGAAAACATAAAAATGTACAATATTGCAGCATGAGCAACAATCCAGAAAACATAAAGAACGTACAATATTGCAGCATGAGCAACAATCCAGAAAACATAAAAAACGTACAATATTGCAACATGAGCAACAATCCAGAAAACATAAAAACGTGCAATATTGCATCATGAGCAACAATCCAGGAAACATAAAAATGTACAATATTGCATCATGAGCAACAATCCAGGAAACATAAAAATGTACAATATTGCATCATGAGCAACAATCCAGGAAACATAAAAATGTACAATATTGCATCATGAGCAACAATCCAGGAAACATAAAAAATGCACAATATTGCATCAGGAGCAACAATCCAGAAAACATAAAAAATGTACAATATTGCAGCATGGACATACAGAGGTATGTCTTACAGAAGCGTAGCTAAAAAGTAAATACATAACAACACAAGAGGTAACAGCATTGTGGCAACAATCAATCACAAAGCAGGGACAATTCCAGTTAGAGAAATAGTGGGAGCAAGACCTTATTTCACTTATAGACATGTCTTACCCACAACAACAGATTGAGGAGAAATGCTCATAGATGAGGTGGCTGAGGTGCTGTGATGGGGGCTTGCCGAATGCTTGCAGGGAGGGAGTTCCAAAGTTTAGCATGAGGTGTCTGAAAGCTACTTAGCCAATTAAAGAGGACATGCATGGTATAGCCTGAAGGCAAGTGTCAGAATTCCTGAGGGAGTAACCAGGAGGGGAATGGGCAGCTAACACAGAGGCAAGGTACAGGGGCAAGGACTGGGACCAATATTTAGCTCCGAGCTTGACGTAGTGAGACTGATGGTGGTCATGGAGCAAGGGAAGACTGAGAGACCGATAGAACACGCAGTGGTGAGAGGAGGGCGAGCAATCGAGGGGAAACGGCAGAAAGAGTGGAGCAGGGGGTCCAGTCTGGCTAGAGTGGACTTAGGAGTGGCACTGTAGACTGCATCACTGTAGCTGAAGATAGGGAGGACCATTTTCTGTACTAGTTCGCAGTGGGCTGACGGCCGGATGCATCCATGATTGTGGTAGAGTGCACCCAGTTTTGGGTGTAGCTTTTTGTGGATTGCATCAACATGTAGAGGAAAGTTGAGGTGCTGGTCCAGCCAGCCCCTGAGATATCTAAAGGAGGAGCACACCTCTAGAGTGGTCCCTGGCCCAGGCTGTGGATGGAAAGGGTGGTGGTGAGCTGAGAGAGCCTCTGCCTTGTGCCGAAAGTCATGGAGATGGTCTTCTTGGCATTGAGAAAAAGCTGATTTGCATGAAACTGTAGCTGGACACCAGTGAAGTCCTGCTGCAACCTGTTCACTACATCAGTGGTTGAAGGGCCTGAAGCATACAGAACCATGTTGTCTGCATACATGTATATGGATGTGTGTGGACAGGCAGTGGGCGGGTCATTTAGGAAAATGGAGAATAGGAGCGGCCCGAGGACCGAGCCTTGGGGAACCCCTGTGGAGACTGGGAGGAGGGAAGAAATGGAGCCTCCTATTCTGACAGATTGGGATCAGCCAGCCATGTAGGAATGGAACCAGCTGTTGGCCTTTGTAGACAGCCCTGCAGTAAACAGCTTGTCAAGTAGGAGAGCATGGGAAACCATGTTGAAGGCCTTGGCTAGGTTGACAAAAATAGCGGAGATGATATGGCCCTTGTCCATGCCATCAAGGATAGAGTCGGTGAACTATAGTAGTGGGGTGGAGGTGGAGTGGGACTTTCTGAAGCCAGACTGGTAGGGTGTGAAGAAGGAGGAGGATCTGAGAAAGGATGACAGTTGAGTGATGACTAGGTGCTCCTGGATCCTTGCCAGATTAGGGAGGAGGGAAACAGGGCAGTAGTTACCAGGGACAGAGGGGTCACCTCCCTTTGGGAGAAAGATAACAGTAGCATGCTTCCATTCCAAGGGGATAGAAGCCAGGGAGAAGGAGAGATTGAAGAGATCAGCCAATTGGGTGGCGATGGCGAGGGCAGCTAGGTGGAGCATCTTTGAGTTCAGCCCAGAGAGGCATTTGCCTTTGTTAGGGTTTAGTGATCAAGGCATTGAAAACATTCAAGGCATGATCTGACAGAAGGAGAAGGATGGGGCAGGGGAAGAGGGAGCCTGAGCAGGGGGCTGCATGGGAGGGATTGGGCCTGGATGAGGGAGAGTGGACAGCAGTGCTGAGGTGCAATTGTACAATAGAGTTGAACTCCAAGGCTACTGTAAAGGATCAGTTACAGCGTACCACCTACATTTAATGCCAGGGTAGGGGGATGGGAGGGTGAGGAGAAGAGGGATTTGACCACTTTCCAGAATTTAGATGGTTGGTTTGTGTTGGCCTGAAGGGAAGCTTTAAAGTAATTTGACTTTGCCTGTCTGATTTGCCTGGTGCATGCATTGCATATGGAGCGGTATTTTGTGTTGTCAGCAGGGGAGTTGGAGGCTTTGAAAGACTTCCATGCTTGGTCCCTTGTTCTGATGATGGATATAATGTTAGCAGTGATCCAAGGCAGGAGGGCAGCCCTCACCTGAGTCCATCTAAGAGGGGCATGGAGGCCCAGACCGCTAAGACCTTCAGTTTGAAATAATCCAATGCAGTGTCATTGGAGGTTGCCTGGGGGATGAAGGACAAGTCAGTGGCTGTTAAGTCATTTAGGAGTGAGGCAAGGTCCAGGGATTTGAATGATCTTGTGAGAATGGTTCTGGGGGTAGGGGCTTTGTGTCTGCAAATTTTATAAATTGAGTAGATCCTGTGGTGATCACTTAATGAGTCAGGCAAGATGCCTGAGGCAATAATATGATGCTGGTGAGAGGTAAGGGACCAGTCCAGTGGAGAGTGGTTGTTTGATTTTGAGTTCAGTAGTGTGGGTTCTGAGATCAGTTGGGACAAGTTTAGGGCTGCTACCTGGCTGCGGATCATTGCTGTAGCCCTGGAAAGCCAGTTTATGTTGAAATCCCCCAGGATATGGAGCTCACTCCCTTTGGCATAGGATTTCAGGGTGTCGGGGAGTCAGGGGGGCAATATGATCCAGCTACGTAAATGGGGGTAGTATGGGGGAGTGAGAGTTTGATCAATAAGGTGTCAATTTGGTGTGAGAGTTTGGGTAAAGTGACTGGGGTGAACAAAAGGGAGGAAGAGATATACATAGCTATGCCACCACCCCTTTTTTTTCCATGAGCGATCATGTCAGATAATGGCATAGCCTGGGATATTGATTTCAGTGTTCTTGTTGTGTGGCTTGAGCCAGGTTTCGAAATAATTAGAATGTCAGGCCTTAGGAAGTTGAGTGTTGGCTGCAGCAAGGTTATTTTAGGAAGTAGGCAGCAGATATTTAAGTGCATTAGTTTTAGGCCACAGGGTAGTCCGAAAGGGGTGGTGATTGGCCCAGGATTTGGCTCAGTGTCCCCTGAAAGTAACAGCAATATCAACACCAGGAGTTTGATATATGGCAAGACGCACTGAGGTTTGCGGGTAGTGGACCGAGGCTGACACCCATCCATGGGTGATTTCTGGGCAGTAGAATTCAGGGCTAAGAGACCAGTATGAAAGGAGGGTGGTAGGATTGAGGGACCAACCAACCATAAGAGTAGTTTCCACGCTGGGTGGGGCTCAGCTGAATGGGTGCTAGAGGTTGGTGGCAGAGCGGACAGGGTGCATGTTGCTAAGCTACCCTCCTGCTCCGTGGGGAAGGTGGAGGGAGGCGGGCCACTGACGGAAATAGGGAAGCAAGTAGGGTGAGGTATAGAGGTAGTATGGTGATACCTGTGTGAGAAAGTCTGCTGGTTCAGAGCTTATGCTCTTTTATTTTGTTATTTTCAATTTCCTATAGTAGCGGCCACTAGTGGTGCATGTTGATAGCCTGCTAATGGGAAAGTTGGCTGATTGGTTATAGTACTACGTGATCTGCACTATATAATGCCTAGATCAACAAGGGTTGTGGTGGTGGGGGCGGTAGGGCAGCTGACACGAAGCATCAGCGGAGCAACCCAAGGTCCTATTGCGACAGAGGCAGAAAAACTGAGCAGTCCTGTTTGAGTTTAAAAATGGTGGCAACCCATGGGAAGAGATGCCATGGAACAGGACACTGTCATACCTTGATTTCACTTCAAGCCCAACCTCCTTCTGGGACACAGAATGAGCTGTGGAGAGAAGAAAAGGAACGTGAGCAACATAAGGCTTATGGGGGAGTACCGCAGACAGGGAGGAGTGATTGATTTTAAATTCAACTTATTGTGCTGCAGAACAGGGAGGAACTTCTGCTCAGCCACAGCAGGATTTCAATTTGGATTGGTTTATGGCTTTCCATAGCCAAAGTCTGTGCTGAATTAATTTAGATGTGTAATACTGCTGGTATTTGCGGGCTGCTCCATAGCAGGGAAGCAGAGAAAAAATGCTAGTTTGCTGGAGTGCGGTGCTTGGTTAATCTTTAGCAGGCTGGGACAATGGATCAATTGAATAATTGGACAGCTGGATAATGGTGGAGGACTTTGCATTGGGTTGGACTACCTAGGGTCTCTTTACTGCTTTGGTAGGCATTATCCTATAATGAGGACTAGGTTTCAATAGATAATTTGACTTTTAAAATCATTTTCCCATTTGGACTTGCTGATTCAGTTAATATTACATTAGGTTCAGAAATGATTTTGTAGAGAAGGCTGTCTCCATTTGTCATTTGAGATAATTTAAATAAATGAGTCCAGTCAGGGTTATGTAAATCAAGCACACGTTGATGCATAGCTTCCCTAACTTGAGGGTAGAACCAAAAATTATGGTTGTGCACTTTGTCTTTTAATGTTAGGTCTTCCAAAGATTGATGTTTATGGTCGGAGGTGTCTAGTAGAGCCTGAACTTTGTTAACTCCAAGTTTGCCCCATATTATATCTTTCAACATTTTGCCATTAAGTTAGATGGGGGGACTCCATAAAGGACAGAACTGGAAAGGGAGTGATTTAATACCTAAATGAGCTGTCGAACAGAGGTGGAAATGGTAGGATGTTCTGTTAAATGAAACGGAAGACTTTTAAAAAGAAGATCTGTGATTACAAGAGGCTTTACTAACTTACTGTCCATAGTGGTAGATCTCCCACATCCTTCAGGAAAAAACCAGTATGAAGTCTGTTTGAGAAGGAAGGCCCAGTGGTACCTTTGCCATCAAGGTAAGCCGACTCTCTATGTTTACAGTTAGCTCTGAGCTTTGGAAGACTCAGCCTAAGGTTTTATTATTCCAAAGAAACTTGGAGATTAGTCTTTCAATTTTTTTAAACCAAGAAATATTTATGTGGGAAGGAAGATTGCTAAGTGCAAAAAAGACTTCGGGTGAAATTTTGAGTTAACTGAATGCATGTTCTCACAAAAGGGTAATTGGAGTTTTCCCCATTTCTCAAAATTTTTGGTGATATTAGAAAGCAAGAAGTCTTTGGCAGCACTTACAACTCAAAGAGTAGGGGGTGGCTATACCTATTCATAAGCATCTCCCCCTTTGTTGCAGACTAAGTTGTGCCTGACCCACAGGGATGTTACATTATCATGGTAGGCCAGCTACTGAGTCAGAAAGTCACCATATGCAATATTTACATCCCCAACAATCCCTCTGCTACATTATTTGTAGATCTCACACATACCTTATTGTTTCACCACAAAGGACACCTTATAATGGGAGGAGATGCTAATACTGTGATGAATGATTTCATGGACAGAAGTACACCACCACCAGACCCCTGACCCAGGCTTCCCTAGCACTACAGAGGCTGACCTCAGAACTGAGTCTCACTGACATTTGGTGCTTAATTAGTCCCACTGGCAGGAATACTTTTCTTTCCACTCCTCACCGATCATTTTCATGGATAGACCTGTCCCCAAACATTGATTCCTGATGTGCTAGATGCAATGATTGGTACAGTTATCATAGCTGACCATGCTCTGATCTCCCTTCCCCTGGCTTTCTTTCCCTCCCCAGACCCACACTGGTGGCACTGATGCTTTAACACCTCACTTTTGAAGGATGCAGTTTTCTGCCAATCACTGACGTAGGACATATGTGACCTTCTCGACACTAGCCACCCCACTGATACCTCTGCAGCAGTTAGGTAAGATGCTCTAAAAGCCTTTATTAGGGGGCAATGTATCGGTTACACCACACACCTTCAAAAGGAAAGGCGCAATAACCTAGACCAGCAGCTCCACACCCTAAAAGACTTAGAGGCCCGTTATTGAGCTGACCCTACCAGATCCACTGGCTCCTTGCAGACATTGTGGAAACTCATTACAAAGTGAATTTACATCTACATCGGAAGGCCAAATATGCATTGTTTAGCATGAAGAAAACATTCTGGGAGGCAGGAGAGAAACTCGGACACTTACTCACGTATCAACTGCGAAAATGTCAAGAAAAATCCAGAATACAGGCCATTAAGTCCCATCAAGGCATACTGAAAAAAGACCTGCAAAGGATTAATGACACTTTCCTTCACTTCTACCAACAACTTTTTAGTAAAGAAGCACCCTCTCGAACATCAATCTCTTCCACTTCACAGCAGAACTTGGCCTTCCCCAGTTAGATCTGTACTCCGGTGAACATTGATAAGCTCTCTCTACTGCTGAACTTGAAGCAGCGTTAAAAATCTTGCCCTCTGGCAAACTCCAGAAGCGTACAGTCTCCCTGCCAATTCTTCTATGCCTTTAAAGACATCCTCCATCCACCTTTAGCGGATGCTTTGCAAGATGCCCAGACTACTGGGACAAACCATCCCACATGAGGATGGCCACTATCACCTTCATTTCTAAGCCCAGAAAGGACCCCCTTGTATGTGAAAGCTACTGCCTGATCTCGCTGATCACAACTGATTGTAAAGCCTAGGCCAAAGCCCTGGCTACTAGGCTCAAGACAGTGATCCCTACCTATGCTGGTGGACAAGGAGCAAGTGGGCTTTATACCACAAAGAGAGGACTGGATAATACAAGAAGGCTTCTCAATCTACTATGGATCACCGTCCCCTCTGTACCCTCCATCTGCGCTTATTTTGCTTGTTGCAGAACAAGCATTTAATAGGGTAGAGTGAGACTACCTTTTCCATGTATTTAACATTTCTGGCTTGGGAGACATCTATATTGGCCACATTTGCATTTTCTATGATGGAGCACAAGCCTCGGTAGTATAAATAGTTACACATCAGCCCTTTTGCACTGGGCAGGGGCACCAGCCAAGATGCCCTTGCCACGACTCCAGTTTGTTCTAGCCTTAGATTCCCTGCTGCATGCTACAAGACTAGATCAGAGCACACAATGTGTCCACATGAGTGGCAAACAGATGACATAATATTAGCTCTCACTAAACTAGAATCCTCTGTCCCCACACTCCTCAGCCTACTTTCTTGCTTTGGATGCTCGTCTAGCTATAAAGCTAATGTGTCTACGTCTACATTATTGCCCTCCAGCCCCAAAGTCCAGCCCCTCACGAACTTTCCTTGGGGTCTACTAATAGCTCAATCTAATGTTAAATACCTAGGCATCCACTTCTCCTGAGACCTATGTACTCTAGCTAGGCTGAACATCTCTCCACTCCTGGCAAACTTAAGAAAGACATGGATATACGGTGCCATCTCCATCTCTCATACTGAGGGCGTGAGCATGCTCTCAAAATGATGGCAGCATGAAAACTCCAGTATACATGTGACAATCTCCCAATTTGAATTCCACCTAATTTCCCAGCAAACATTCAAAAACAAATGGTAACTTTTGGGGATACTGTATGGTGAAGAATAGGCCCTGATAAACTAGCACAACCTTTACTTGGGGCTTCCTGGGGTTGATATCCGCCACGTGCAGCTAGTGCAGAACACTGCTACTCGATTGTTGACAGGGGTGTCTAGAAGGCCACATATCACCCCTGTACTACTTGCGATCTGCACTGGCTGCTGATTCAGCGGGATCACCTTTAAGGTAGATTTATTGACCTACAAAGCCCTACACGGACTTGGCCCTAACTACTTGAAAGAGCTTTTATTCTCACACCCCCATGTACAGCTCCGCTTCGGCTGATGAGGGGTTGCTGGAGATTCCCAGGGTTACTTTGAAATCTTCTGGGGCCCGTGCTTTTATGTTTGCGGCCCCCACCCTCTGGAATTCTCTGCCCCATCATCTCCAGGAATGCGTGACCATGGGGAGCTTTAAACAGGCACTTAAGACTTTCTTGTGGAGTCAGGCTTTTTTAATAGATTGTCATGATTTTATTGGTGGTTTATTTATTAATTGTAATATTTTTGTGGAATTTGGTTTTAATATTGTAAAGCGCCTTGGCATTTGAAAGGCACTCAATAAATAAAGTTTATTATTATTATTATTATAGACAGAGGAGGCTCAAAGCTCCCTAACTGGCACCTCAAACATGGAGCCAATATGTTATACCAACTCACAAGCTACTTCCCAACCCATATTTCAGATGTTACACCTAAGTGGGTAGGCTGCAAGACCCACAACATAGGCACTACCCCTTACCATGTGGTCATGTTCAGGAAACTACTTGCCTCGGTATTATCCCACCCTACACTCCCAGTGGTGAGGACTGCTTGGACAAGATTAGCCAACACTCAGAAATGGGTCCTGATTGGCTCCCCATCTTTCCCCTCTGGTGCACCCCCCCCCCATTTAAACTAGGGCACTCTACTGTAGCCCCGAAGTCCTGGTGAGACAAAGGGATCCACAGCCTATACTAACTAACAGATGAGTTGACATGCGCAGAGATACTTTCATGTTCTTTCACTTTTCAAGCTTAACCTCTATCCACAACTACTTAGAACCTCTAGCCATGCTCTCTTAACAACTTGTCTTAAGGGTCATAGCAACTAATTTACATCAACTCATGTTCATTTATTATAAAACCCTGTCTGGAACTCCCTTGCGCTGAGGCTAGAAACCTCTTAAGGTGCACATCCATACAAATGTGTCTTCTATCCTCTTGAGCAACACCTGTGCAACTCCTGTTTATATGTAATAGATAAACCACTCTGAGGTGTGCAGGTCACGCTCTGATATACGCACGCCTTGGTGTGCATTAACCACCCAAGGCATGCGTATGTCAGAGCATGACCGCACACCTCAGAGTGGTTTATCTAACTTATAAAATGTCAACATTGTTTTGGAGGGGGGGTTAAAGTGCAGGTATGTGGTCGTGCTCTGATATATGCACGGTCATATGATGCTTTTCTTCCTCTAAGATATCAACATTTTCTCTATCCATTTTATAAGTTAGGATGTTCACCTGTTATATGTGAGCTGTTGGATATTTCATTGCTTATTAGAGTTGCATCTCCAAGGGCATAACCCTGGCCAGGATAATTGTGGAATTCTGCCTGTGTCCGTTAACCTTATATTGGAAAACCTCAATAAACTATTAATCACAAAAGCAAAGAAACAAACAAAAAGCCAGGATTTAAGATCTGAGGTGGTAATTTCATTAAAAGAAGCATATATAGGATAATGTGCAGGCATCAATGGTTAACCACACTATGCTGGCATTGAACTTTGGCAGCCATGATTAACCTAGACAGCGAGCTTAGAGGTTAATCACACAGTTGCCAAGGAAAACACGAGACGCTAGTATAGTGTGTTGACCATTGATGCCTATACATTGTCTTTTATAGTGGGGCAATTGCCAAATTATAGACAGTAAAATACATCAGTTTAAGTAGGATTCAGCCTCTTACCTTATGCAGACGACAATGAGATGGTCAGTTTTGTGCAAAAAAACTATATATTTAACATACAGAAAGGCCCTTTCAGCCAGGATACAATGGGAAGCAGATTTAAAAAAACACAGCTTAACGTAACCACTACAATAGAGCAGATCCTGTGACACAAGACAACCAAATTCACAGCTATAGAACACTTGTTCAGTTGGCGTACCAGAATCACTGTGTGAATGTTCTGTTTATGGATCTTTGCAAGTGCTACCTGCAAGAAAGGGGCAGAATATAAAAGGAAAAATAAACAAAACACGCGTTTAGAAGGCAGGTATTGGCTCAGTGTTAATGGAACAGACAATTAAGAGTATCTGTACTTTGGGGGAGTTCTGAAAAAAAAAACACTTTACTAGCAGCTACATTATTTAGCTGTACGCCTTTGTGTGAATGTTTTTTAAATGGGGAGACAGTTCTTTTACCTGATTTGAACAGAATATACCTGTGCATGGACATCTGTGTTGCCTTGGTACGCCTACCGACTGTTATGGACATCCGTATGCCTTGGTAACGCCTCACACGTTAATTCCAGTTTGTTATGTTATCGATGTGACATACCATCGATGGGTTAACAACACTGCTACATCACCTCGATGGTATAACAAACTTAGTAAAAGATGAGTTTTCACATTAACAGCATTCTACCATACACTATATTGACATTCTCAGGTAGGTGAAACTATTAGTCTTCCAGAAAATGTCAAAGGACTACCCTTTTTAACAAATCAAGGGAGGATGGTGTGGTACCTGAGGACTGGAGAAGGGTGGATGTGATTAACCTTCACAAACGTGGGAGCAAGACAGCGGCAGGAAACTACAGACCTGTCAGTTTGACCTCTGTGGTAGGGAAAGTGATGGAATCACTTCTGAAGGAAAGAACTGTTGAGTACCTAGAGGTCAGTAGGGCACAGGACCCAATGCAGCATGGGTTCACAGCGGGAAGGTCATGTCAGACGAATCTAATCGATTTCTTTGATTGGGAGACCAAAGTAGTAGACCAGGAAGGGACTGTGGACATGGCCTACCTAGACTTTAGCAAGGCATTTAACACAGTCCCACACAAAAGGTTAATAAACAAATTAGCCAGCCTGGGAGTGGGTCCCAGGGTGGTAGCCCGGGTTAAACATTGGCTGTACAATAGGACACAGAAGGTAATAGTAAACGGAATCCACTCTGAAGAAAGGTGGGTTACTAGTGGGGTGCTGCAGGGTTCAGTACTGGGTCCAGTCCTTTGTAATGTCTTTATAAGTGACATTGCAGAGAGACTGGAAGGAAAAGTATGCCTCTTTGCAGATGACACAAAGATCTGCAACAGGGTTGATACACAAGGAGGCGTGGAAAGTATGAGAAGGGACTTGGCAAGGTTGGAGGAATGGTCACAAGTACGGCAGCTTGGATTCAATGCAAAGATGTGCAAACTAATGCACCTGGGAAACTCAACCCCAGGGGAAGAGTACACAATGGGGTGAAGGTAGTAACAACAACAAAATGTAAAGGGACCTGGGGGTAATCAATAACAGATGACCTTAATGTTGGCAAGCATATGAAAGCAGTAGGGAGGGCAGGGGGATACCGGGATGTATAGGCAGAGGCATCACCAGCAGAAAACAGGAAGTTGTTATCCCTCTGTGCAGACAGTTGGAGAGACCCTATCTGGAGTACTGCATCCAGTTCTGGAGACCCCATCTCCACAAGGACATAGACAGGATGGATGCAGTCCAGAGGAGGGCAACTAAAATGGTGCAGGGTCTGCAAAAGAAGTCATACGAGGAGAGACTAAAGGAGCTTAATATGTATACCCTTGAGGAAAGGAGGGAGAGGGGGGAAATGATAGAAACTTTTAAGTACCTCAGTGGAATCAACAAAGTACAAGAGGGTAGAATCTTTCAGAAAAAGAGATGTGCAAAAACAAGGGGACACAATTGGAAGATAGAGGGGGAATGGCACAGGGTAAGTATTTTTTCACAGAGAGGGTGGTGGACATGGAACAGCCTCTCCTGAGGAGGTTGTGGGGTCTAAAACTGTGGGAGAATTCAAGAATGCATAGGACAGACATAAGGCAATTCTTGTGGAGGGTAGGAAGAAACAGGCTGTTGGTTAACTAGGATCTGCAGCTTATCCTCTAGGTAGGGAAATGGGCAGACTAAGTGGGCCAAGTGATCCTTATCTGCCATCAAAGTCTATGTTTCTAAAGGAAGTGGCTGATCTACTTTCTTCAGATTCTAATGGTATAAGAATGAGAGTGTCAGATTTGTCCCAATTTACTTGTAATTCTGAGATGTCACCAAATGATGTAAGAATCGGATGTAGTTTGCTAAATGAAAAGTGTGCTTGGCTTGATGTTAAAAGTAAATAATCAGCAACTAGCACTTTGCTTCTGACCTCAACACCATGTATGTTGGCAGCATCTATGATTTTCGTAACTAAGGGTTCTATACATAAAATAAAAAGGAAGGGAGAGAGAAGTCAGCCCTCTCTGGTGCCTCTATTGAAGATTATGGGATCTGAAGTAACACCATTTGTTAGAATAGTGGCAGTGTGGTAAATGTATAGTGCACTGACACAGTGACAAAGATTAGGACCAATGTTATAATGCTGCATCATTGTAAAAGAAAGGGCCACTTAGGTGTCAAATGCCTTGATAACATTCAAGGATAATATTGCTTGAGGGAATAGAGGACTTTTCTGATGCCCAGATGACAAAGAAAGTCTCCTAAAATTGCTGGATGCATTTCTGCCTCCTGTAAACCCCACTTGTTTCTTTCCAGTCAGATATTTAATAAATCTCTGGAGTCTGACCACAAATAGTTTCGTTAGGATTTTATAATCCATGCTGAGTCAGAAAAGACATCAGTCTATAATTTGAACATTCCAAGAGGCCCTTAGTCTTTTTTAATAATAGGGATATACTGTTTATGCCTCATTTATGATATGGGCTAAGAATCCTTTTCAGAAGGATTTAATATAGACTGAATGCAGGTGTTCTGTGATGATGAAATTTTGGCATTTGAAAAATTCACCAATAAAGTCTTCTGGACCTAGTACTTTACCTGAAGATAGAGAATCAATGACAGAGGATACTTCTTGTGGGGTCCCGTGTCATAATGGCGATCGCAAAACAGCACAATGGTGATGTACACTGGTTGGCAACAAAACATCCGACAACTGAAATAGGACTTACGCGAGGGGGGGGGCTGCATATCCTCACACCCCCTGCCCTTGTGGGGGACTTCGCTCCACACACTCCTGATTTTATATAACCAACTCCAGGTGGGTGGGGTGTATCTCAAGGAGGGGGAGAACGTCCCAAAAAATCAAGCAGCAGCAACAAAATGCTTCCCAGCCCCAACCCAGCACACTGCTGCACCGAAGCTAGCCACCCTCACCACTACACCACATAGCTAGCTCAGCAGCAGCAGACTACATTACCACACAAACCCTCCTCCTATACTTCCCCTTCCAGTCGCTTCTTGTAACCTCCTTCGCTCTCATCCCAACCCTCGCCTTCACATTTCGTCGCTACCCTTACAGAGTAGTTCACATGTGTAGTGCTGTAAATGAGTCGCTGTTTTGAGAGTCGCTCATTTACAGTCACTATCACCACTGGATACCTTCTTGTGGGGATATTGGTGCATCCAAATCAGGTCTATCTTTTTCTGAATGTTTTGACAATTTAGTGGTGGAAAAAAAATCTGAAAGTTCTGCAGGGTCAGGTGAGCCCTGACTGCTATAAAGTTTTGAATAGAATTTTTGGAAATTCAAGAATAATTACTTTACGATTGTGGCGATCTTCATATTTGAAGATGTATGTTAGTTATAGCTCTAAGACAGATTTGTGTTTTTCAAGATAATAAACTAAGAGTTTTCTGGCCTTTTCGCCAGTCTCCAGGTAACTTTGTCTGGTGTGGAAAAAGGCATGCGCTATTTTTGGGGGATAGCAATCTGCTGATTTCGTATTTTAATTGCACAATCTGATATGCAAGATGTCTTTGTTTGGGATTCTGTTTGTACTGAGTTTGTGGCTGTTCCAGATGTTTCTCCTTATCTCTTAGTTCTTACTGTCAAAGCTTTTCTTGTTAGATGCATAACTCATAATTGTACCTCTGATTCATGTTCTGAATGCTTCCTAAAGACACTGGAGGTATGTCCTTTGTCATTAATGTCAAATAAATTAGTTGCCTCTATGGTGAGCCATTCTTAAAAGGTGGCTTCATTAAAGTAATTTATGGAAGTTCCCTAAATGTATGTTTCACATAGTATGCCATTGCCAGCCATGCTTCTGATGTTGAAGCTGCAATTTGTTTTGTAAAAAATTACTGTAGTCATTTTTTTCTGTTTTATTAGCTTTGTTTCTGGCTGCTCCAGTTCTCTCTGTGTGGCCACACTCTCAGAATGATGTTGTGCAAGGGAGAAGTCAATGTTTTACATACAGCAACGAGGAATTCTGGGTAAATTATAAAGTTGACTTAAATGTTACTTAATCAGAGGTGCCATCTCTTATTTTGGTAGTGGTGACTGCAGTATAGCACCTAAGATGTAGATGTTCATAGCAAGGCATTGTGGATCAATATGAAGTTGTTTTCCAGTTTCCTTACTGTGAGGTGCAGTCTCATATTTCTGTAGTGGCTTCAACAATATAAGCTCTTATATGTTTATTTTCAAAACAAGGCATTGTGCATATAGTATCTATCTGACAAGATTTCTTTACTGAGAGATTTATCCTCCTACTTCTGTAGTCACTGCAGAGATGTAATAACCTGTATACTAATTTACATAATGAGGCATTCTGGGTATAGTAAATAGCTGATTTTTCTGTCTCCCTAATCAAAGTGCAATCTCCTATTTCAGAAGAGTTTACAGCAGTACTCTGTAGAAAAGCTTCTGGAAAGATGTTTTTGTGATGCAAGTAGACCAAAAAGATAATTGGCCATTCTGTTGAAATGTTTCACTTGTACTGCCTGCTGGTGAAGTGACAGGTGTGAAGTGACAGCTTCTGTCAGAACGTGGAAGTGTGCTGATACTTTTCTATGTTTATGTTATAGGGCTTGAATCGCTGTAAGTAGTTCAAGAGTATAATTATGGGTCAGTGATTACATGGCTCTGAGCTGCTTTCAGCCAATCAAATCATTAGAATTTTCTACACATGTTATAATGATAGATACAGCAACTTGAAAATAATGTAAAGAATCAGCTTTAAACTGACAGTGTCCTTTTAAAAACCTTGTTTCCTTGCATGATGTCATGGTTTGGTGGTTGCAGTAAGAAAAAGGGAGGGTTATGCCTCTTTTAAAACAGAGCACAGAAATAAAATGATTTTTAAATGGAAAACAGCACTTCTTGGCAGTTTGAATGGTAGAAGACTGATTCACAATTCCTACAGCTTATTACTCCCATTTGCTGTGGCAAACTTCCATAAATCACTTTAAATGTGAAACTGTTAGTGTCCACCTGCAGAGGTATGTGATTAAATGTCAAAGCATATGGAAGCTTTAAGCATTCCATGGTCTGAAAGCATGATAGGTTTGTAGTTTACTGACATCATGTTGTTGCATATTTTATAGGTAAAAAATGTAGCCAAGCTTTCCAAGGTATTAGCTTTGCCGAAGAGAGTATGTCTTTGTTCTGAGGATTAGCTGTTCTCCCAATATCCACTAGTCCAAGTTCAAAGAGTAGTCTCTGCTCTGAGGATTAGCTGTTCTCCAAGTATCCACTAGGCCAAGTTCAAGTGTCATATTACTAAAGGTCTTCATGGAATTGGTGTCAGCAAGTTTTTTTGTGGTGTTAGATTTGTCTAAAATGGGGTCTGAGACCTCACTGAAGTCCCCACTTAAAATAATTTAGGTCTATCAGCTTCAGACGGGCAAAGGTGGGTCTCTTGGAGGAAGGCTATATTGATCATGTGTCTGTTAAGCTAGTCAGGTACTTTTTTTCTCTTAATTAGGGATCCCAGTCCTTGAACATTCCACGTGGCAGTGTTTAAAAGACTTATAGCTATTCTTAGATGCATAGGCCTGGATATTCAAAAGGGTTGCACATGGCGCAATAGGGATGCGCCATGCGCAACCCACCAATGTGCCCCGGCATGATATTGAAAGGGGCAAGTCGCAATGTGCAACTCCTGATGCGCCGGGGTGCAACAGTAATGTATGCGGTCCAAGTGCAGAGGGTGTGCCCATGCATATGCAGCACATCCCTATATTCAGCCCAGGATGTGCAGCGCACATGCTGGCACAAACCCACCTTGTGCCACTCAGGGGGGCACAAAGATGTGCCTGGTAAAACCAGGAACAAGTCCAGGCCACCCACAGGTGAGTCATATATTGCAGGCGCAATACGGCACCGCCGCCATGGTGGCCACCCGCCCACCTAGAACACTTAACCCAAGCCCTGCCCTGGGTGTTAAGCCCCCGCCCCATCACCCGATCATGGGCAAATGTGTAGAATATGTCCCTTGTGGTCCAGTGGAAGGGTCCCGCCGCCCGATCGTGGGCATATGTTTAATATATCTCTGATGGTCCAGTGGCTGCTCTCATTGCCTGATCATGGGCATATGTGTAAAATATATCTGGTGGTCCAATGGACCACACTCCATTGCCCGATCGTGGTCATATGTGTAAAATATCCTTGGTGGTCCAGCGAACTGCACTCCATCACCTGATCATGGGCATCTGTTTAACATATCCCTGGTGGTCCAGTGGACTGCTCTCCATTGCCCGATCATGGGCATATTTGTAAAATATCCTTGGTGGTCCAGCAGACCACACTCCATCACCTGATCATGGGCATATGTGTAAAATATCCTGTTGGTTCAGTGGAACACCCCCAGTGCCCGATTGCAGGCGGATATGGTGAAAGTAATCGTGGTGGTCAGTGTTACCCCTCTCCACCCACCCACTGGGGTCCCCCACCACCAGCACCCCCAGTCAGCGGCGGGTGGCAGCACCCCCTGCATGCCTCCGGCCACCGCTGACTGACATCGTGACAGTGACAGTGGTGCTTCATTGGTCCACCATGTGACCAATAGGCATGCAGAACATACTGTACCACATAGGCCTACACATGTGACTGAACATATGGAGGCATGCGGGTGGGGTGCTGCCGCCTGCCGCTGACTGGGGCGGTGTTGGGTGGCAGGGGACCCCAGTGGGTGAGTGGGAGGGGGTACCACTGGACCACCAGGATTACATTCGCTATATCCACCCATGATTGGGCACTGGGAGGGTCTCCACTGACCACCAGGGATGATTTATATGTATGCCCATGATCGTGCAATGGAGAATGGTCCACTGGACCACCAGGGATAATTAAAGCGATATGCTCAATCGGGTGATGGAGAGCGTCCACTGGAACACCACGGATATGCCATGCATACGCCCTTGATCGGGCGATGGAGAGTAGTCCACTGGATCACCAGGGATATTTTAAACATATGCCCGCAATTGGGTGTATGGGAGTGGGGTCTGCCAAGGGATTGCAGGGCATCGGTCTCCAACAGCTGCAGCCTGGCAGGTTGCCAGGTGCAAGTTGACGGGGATAGGCACACCGCTTGCAAATTGGGCTATAATGACATGCAAATGGCCCAATTTGGGCCTTGCATGCATAATGGCCTCATTTGCATGCTCAGTGCTGAATATCGTGGTTGATGCACCTAGCGCAACCGTACTTGTGCTGGTGCATCCCCTTGCTCCCCTTCTGCCACTTGCACTGGCGCAGTGCCACTGTGCCCTCAGTGCCATATGCAATGGTGCTGAGCCATGGCGCAGCACCTTTGAATATCGCCTGGTCCATGCCCTAGCGCATCCCAGTTGCGCTGCACCCAGGCTTGCGCCCCTGCCTGGCGCAGTCTGAATATCCAGCCCATACTATCTAAACCCCAAATTTCAATAAACAATTACAATGCTTAACCAATGTATTACAGTATAGGTTCAAGGTAGAGGTAAAGGCAAGTTAATACTACAATTGCAAAATCAATATAGTATTACTACAGGTGAATTCCTGTAATTGTAAAAAAATCGGGCTTTAGAACCTTAAAACTCTAAGGATAATTTCAGTTCTAGGATAACAACTAATATACAATGTTAGGAAAAAATATCAGAGAAAGAGAAAGCCAAACTTAACAAGTTGGTAGTGCTAACCACCAAGAGTATACACTCTCAAGTTGAACAGCCAACTGTCAGTGCCCACAACATTTCAAATGCACCAACAGAAGGTATATTTTATTGAGTAGCAAGAGTACCAGTTTCATGTTCTAATACAATTGCTGGTCAAGTTACCCGTTATTATGAACAAAGACAGGGAAACGGGATAGGAGAGTCAAATTGTAGACAAGAACTTAGTTAAGGGACAAAATACGCATATTCTAAGCATGAGGTAGTTGCTGATATATAACCATATTAAACAGTCCTATAGTAGTCAGAGTCTCGGTAAATGATAAATTGAGATGGAGGGGGAAGTGACACCAAGTATAAAATAATTGGATTTTGATTTGATTTAAAATCGGGTAAATTCATGAGCATAGAGCCCATTTCTATGGTTAAAAGATATAAAACCAAAAACATATAATGTGTATAATACACGAGCAGTACACAGTAAAGTCTAAAGTAACAACAGTCGGCACAATAAACATTGAATAATATAAATAACATTAAATAAAAACAAAATCAATGACTAACAATAAAAACTGTCAGATCATGTACTGTACAACGACAGCTCTTGGACCCCAACAAATATTTTCTTAGTCCAAATTTAAAATTGGAAGCACTCAAAGAAACATCAGTAAGCTTCGAAGGCAGCGAATTGTAAAAATAAGGAAGCTGACAGAACAATGATCTTTGACCGATATTCATTTTAACAGTTGGGATATGAAAGAAGTAAAGAAGTATGTGAGTATGGCAGGGTAGGCCACTGCTGAAAGAAACAATTAAGTGTTTCTGGTACTTTTTTAAGAGCAAGTTTCCTAGCCAGAATTCCCAAGTGAATCTTAAACCTTTGCTCAAGTGTAGGCTAATTAACTGTATAACAAAAGAACACAATGATGTGTTTGAGAGGGAGCTGTGAAGCAAACAAAGCTATTTGGTTGTATAAGACCCTAACCCTAGACAGCACACTCTCTCCAGCAGCAACATAAAAACACATCTTAATCAATTACAGGAAGTAGAAAACTTTGTGAAAGCAATAACCTAGTGGAGGGATGCAAAAAGAATTCAATCTGTATAAACCTCCAAATCATTGGTGCACCATTTTACTAAGAAGGAGGAATAAGAACTATAGGAGAGTGTGCTGTCCACAACATGGCCCAAATATTTAAAATCAATAACCTGCACCATCACAATGCCCTGAACTGCTCTTACCTCAGTAGAAGATGAGGGATGTAACTTTCTCCTAGCATTATGAAAAATCATGGATTTAGTTATTGTGCATTTAACACCAGTTTTTGGGACAAGAACCATTCCTGTACAGAATCAAAGTCATTCTGCAGTGCCTCCTTCAGATTCACAAGACTGTACCAGCTCATGCAGATCACCGCATCATCCGCATACAGCAGAATACTAGTTTTTTACAAACTTTTGGGGGAGAATTCAAAGACAAGCTAAACAAAAGAGGCCCCAGAACTGAACCTTGAGGCACATCTAAAGTAACTAGGGTGGGGAAAAAAAGACAATTAGACATTTTAGTCATTGGTGGGACCCTGCAAATAGTTCTGGCACCAGCTCACAAGAGCATCCGAAAACTTTAACTGCCAATTTCTGGACCATTCTTCTGGTTTTCTGAGATCAGCTTCCATACCTGAGGCTCCCTCCTGTGTGTCCACCCTGTTGCAGAGCTTTGTATCATCTGAGAACAGGCAAACCTTCCCCTCCAGTCCATCAGTGATGTTGCTGATAAATATGTTGAAGAGGACTGGACCTAGCACTGACCCTTGTGAAATGCCACTGGTCACTCTGCCCTCCCATGATAATGAACCATTGACTAAAACTCTTTGGGTCCTATTCTGAAGCCAGTTTTTAATCTAGTTGATTATGTTCTGACCGACACCTGTGTGTTCCAGTTTATTAACCAGTCTCCTGTGGAGAATGGTGTTGAAGGCTTGGCTGAAGTCCAGGTACACCGTGTCCACTGCCCCACCTTAGTCTGCTGTTCTGGTAACCCAATCCAAGAAATCAATCATGTTTGTTTAGCATGAGCACTCTGCTGTGAAGCCATGCTGTCTGGGGTCGTGATTTCCACTTTCCTTTAGGTACTCCACTATTGTCTCCTTTAGCAATGACTCCATAATTTTTCTCATTACTGAGGTCAGGCAGACTGGGTGGTAATTTCCTGCCTCTGCCTTGCTTCCACTTTTGTGCAAGGGCTCTAGTGTTGCCCTTTCCAGTCCTGAGGTACTCTGCCACTTTCCAGTGACTTACTGAATAGCTCAGCTATTGATGGCAATTGCTTCCCTCAAGCCTTTTACTACTCTAGAGTGGATACTTCCAGCCCCATGGCTTTATCCACCTTAAGTTTGTTTAGCTCTTCTAGGACCTCTCCTCATGAAAGGGCTTGTGTCCGCCTCTCTATTATTTTGCTCCTTCTACCTAATGGAGGTCCTTACCGCTATCTTCTGTTGTGAAGAATGAGCAAAATAATTCATTTAGCAACTCTGCTTTGTCTTCATCTTTCTGCAATTTCTGGCCCTCCTTTGTTGCTAGTTGGACTATTCCCCCTTACTCTTTCTTTTTTCTCATATGTATCTATAGAAAGTTTTATCTCCTTCTTAACCTCCTGCACTATTCTCTCCTCTGCCTGAGCTTTAGCAATCCTAATTGCTTTTCCTACCTTCCTTGAGTTTGTTCCTGTATTCCTCCATTTTTTTTTTGTCTCTTTATATAGTTTAAAAGCCCTCTTCTTTTGCTTGATTTTGGTTGCTACCTCTTTGGAGAACCAGAGGGTTCTTCCTTCTTTTGGATTTGCTGATCTGTCTTGCACATTGTTCTGTAACTGTAGTTGAAGCATTCTTTAAGGTCTCCCAGCAGTCCTACAGATCTCTGGTATTACCAGTCTCTAGCATGGGATCAGTAACCATCCACAAAGACAGGCACAGAACAAAAGTCCTTACCAAGGGCATCATGAAGTGTCTGTGTAAATCCCACCAAGACCATTGCTGTACTGTGACCTTGGCGGAAACTGTGTTAGGCTAGAGTCAGAACATCATATTTGCTAAGATAATCTACGATCTGGTCAAATACTATTCCTTCCATAACTTTTGCTAGAGGGACCAACAAAGAAATTGGTTGATAGTTTTTGTGCATTAGATTGATCATCAGATCCACGCAAAGGGACAGCGATTGCACGTTTCCATAAAGAAGCGAACTGGCCTAGACAAAGGGAAGGTGATCTTCACGAACTGGAAATCCAGTCTATCCATTTCAATCAAAGGTCAGGGGTTCATTTTAATGAGGTGATCATAGCCATCTCAAGGAGTAAGCACTTTAACATAACATTTAGGGACATCCTTAGTGGGCAAGGATTGAGAAATATTATCGACACCCACACTCAGAACAGAGTCTTCTGGAACATAATTGGACAAATTGATGAAAGGTTTTTAAATTCTCAGCTATACAATATATTTCAGTGAGTACACCCACCCAGTAGAAAGCATATTGGGGCTTGTGTTAAGATTTTACCTAGCAACTCATTAATGAGACTCCAGGATGTAGCCACATCCTTTCCAGTGAATGTATACTGTTTATTAATAAAGCATTGTTTTAAACTACTAACCAAAGAATTACATCTATTCCTTAATGGTTTATAAACAATTAATGTGGCAGCATCCTGGGTTCTCCTATACCTCGTCCACTTTTTATCTCTAAATCTCCTTAAGCCTATTAGTACTGGTGAAACCCACTTCTGCTTGTTGCCTCTGTTCTTGTTTTTTTTCCTCAAAGGAATTAATTTATTACATACTGCATTGAATAAAGCACATTTTGATAGTGCAACATCAATTGAAACAATAGGATCTAACAAGACTGATTAAGCTAACTGCTTCCCTAAATTTTAAAACATCCAATTCTTTAAAATGTCTTGTGAAAATCAACACTGATGGAACAGGAGTCCTTCTGGCACTACAGTAACAAAAAACTGCACAGTGGTCACTGAGACTATCAGAAAAGACCCCAGACTGTTTTTTTAATATCAGTTACCAAAATCCAATCAATTAAAGTATAGCTACATATTTTGTAATTTAGCCTTGTTGGGCTTTCATTGATCTGAGTTAGCCTTGCATTGGGCAATGCCTCCGTTATACTAAAATCCATCTTACTCTTCCAATTACAGTTCATATCACCTATATACATGTTTATAGTGTGTACATATTGTAAAGCTTCCTTTTTACTGTTTTGCACTTGTTGGTTCCTTACATCTGTATTGTATATTCCTTTTCAAACCTCCTATACTCTACCCCTCCCCCCCCCCGGGTCACACCTGGAAACAAGTCATTGCTCAGTGTGCCTTTCCCGGTTATCAACTTTAAACAGACAAATAAATAAATAAATAAAATTATAGTTTCCCTATTTAGTAGAACAGAGTTTTTAAACTTACAGATACTGTCAATACCATCTTGATGAAAACTCGGGGGCATAGATTACAGCTAAAGAAATAGATTTATTACTAAGAATCAAAGTAAGTGACAAAACAAATCACAACTTTGGGGTGGATTCACAGAATTACTTTGTAAGCTGTAAATTGATATTTTGTGAATATCAAACAACTCCCACACTTACAACCCTTCCAGTCCTTTCTAAAACATTACAGCCTTTCAGATTAATCAAGAGTTAAAGATTTTTCTGGTGAGTCAAGTCTCAGAAAGAGCAATAAAGTCAAAATTATTATATAAAACCCATGCTTCAAAATCATCCATTAAGCCAAAATACTCTGAATGTTTAAGTGAAGAAAACTAATGGATTGCTTAAATAACTAGGAATCAGGCTGAGCAAAATCAACAGGTGCAGGATTATGGTGAACAGTACCCAAGGATAAAAGTATTAGAAGTATCAATAACTGTTTTAATTGTACAATACAATTACTAAGTGCCTTGTTTCTAGTAGGAGTGAACCTCCTGGGGGGACTGGTGATAGGGAAGCATTTAAGCCATGCATTCAGATAATTCCATTCCTAATAAGAGATAAATTACAACCCAAATTCTGTCACTGGAATAATAAAACTCCTTGAAGCCAGGAACAGAAGCAGTAAATTTAGATTGACTTAATGCAATATTGCTCAGGCTGGCTGTATCACAATAGTGAAAACTGTGGTTCCTGAATCCCAAGTAGAAACATAGAAACATAGAAACTGACGGCAGATAAGGACTGCTAGGCCCACCCAGTCTGCCCATTTTCCCTACCTGCTGCAGAACCACAGACCCTACTTGATTTCTGGCTTTGTTCTTTACCTATCACTGGGGTTCCCTATACCTATCCCATGCATTTTGAATTCCCCTACTGAGTTAGCCTCCACCACCTCCACTGAGAGGCTGTTCCATGCACCCACCACCCCTTCTTTGAAGAAATACTTCTCATGTTATCCCTTAGTCTACCCTATCCAGCCTCATGTCATGACCTCTTGTTCTAGAACATCTCTTTTTCTGAAAGATGCTACCCTCCTGTACCTTGTTTATGCCCTTGAGGTATTTGAAGGTCTCTACCATACCCTCCCCATCTCTCCTCCAGGGTATACATATTGAGGTCCTCTAGTCTCTCCTCATATGACTTTTGGTGCAGGCTCTGCACCATTTTTGTTGCCCTTCTCTGAACTGCCTCTACCTTGTCTATGTCCTCATGGGGAAGGGGCCTCCACAACTGGGCACAGTACTCCAGATGGGGTCTCACCAATGATTTGTACAGTGGCATCACCACCTCCTCCTTTCTTCTGCTGGTGATACCTCTCCCTATGCACCCCACTACCTCCACTGGCTCTCCCACAACCTTGGCACATTGTTTGGCCACCTTTAGGTCATCTGACATGATTACCCCCAGATTATGTTCCTGTTTGGTGGCTGTCAGTATCTGCCCCCCATCATGTAAGCCTTCCTTGGGTTGTGTGCACCAAATGCATGATTTTGCACTTCTTTGCATTGAATCTTAGCTGCCACACTCTTGACCATTTCTGTAGTTAACCTAGGTCCCTCCTCATGTTTTCCACCCCTCCTGGAGTGTCTACCCTATTGCAGATCTTAGTGTCATCTGTAAGGAGGCATATCTTTCCTTCCAGCCCCTTCGCAATGTCACTTATGAAGATATGAAATAGAACTGGCCCCAGAACTAATTCCTGTGGCACCCCGCTGGTCACTGTCCTTTCCTCGAATTGAACGCCATTTACCACCACCCTCTGTGTTCTATCCGTCAACCAATTTCTAACCCAGTTTACCACCTTAGGACCCATTCCCAGGCTGCCTATCTTGTTTACAAGCCTCTTATGTGGAACGGTGTTGAAGGCCTTGCTGAAGTCCAGGTATGCCACATCCACTGCTCTCCCCTGGTCCACTTCCTTTGTCACCCCGTCAAAGAAATCTATCAGATTTGTATGACATGGCCTTCCCACTGTGAATCCATGCTGCATCTGATCCTGCGCTCCACTGAATTCAAGATGTTCCACAATCCTTTCTTTAGCAATGATTCCATTATTTTACCCACCACTGAGGTCAGGCTGACTGGTCTATAGTTTCCAGCCTCCTCCCTGTTCCCACTTTTGTGTAAGGCAAGGCAATTTTATTTCTAAGGCGCCCAATCCCAGAGGCTCTGGGTGCCGCACACAATAAAAACAGAATACAAAATTCAGAAACAGCATTTATGCAAGAGCATAAAGAAATGTTTAAACCAATATCCTTAAAATGTAAATATAAACATAAAATAGCTGAGAAAAAGGCAGTGTGGAGATGTGTAGAGGGACTACATCTGCTCTCCTCCAGTCCTCTAGAGCCACCCCGTTTCCAGCGATTCATTGAACAGGACTGCAAGTGGTGCTGGCACCTTCTAAGCTCCTTTAATATTCTAGGATGCATCCTGTTTGGTCCCATTGCCTTGTCCACTTTCAGTTTTGTGAGTTCCTTAGAACTCTCCTCTGTAAATGGACTAGTGTCCACCTCCTCCCTCCCCTTATTGCTCCTGCCACTGAATTGTGGTCCCACCTTCCCCTTCTGTGAATACTGAACAACGATAATTGTTTATGATTGTTGCTTTTCCAAGTCGCCTTCTGCACACTTCTCTTCTTCCCTTAAGCCTTACAATCCCACCCCTTGTCTTTTCTCCTTTCACTAACACATATATAAAAGTCTTGTCCCCTTTCTTTACTGCCTGGGCTATTTTTTTCTCCATTTGTGCCTTTGTGCTCTGCTCTTCCTGCTTCCCTCTGCTTATCCAGATACACTACACTGTCCTCCTCCTTCTGTGTTTCCTTGCACTTCCTGAAAGTCAATGTTTTTGCTCTTACCTTCCTGGCCACTTCTTTTGAGAACCATAGTGGTTTTCTTTTTCTCTTGTCTTTGTTTATTTGCCCAAATACCACTAAAAATTAACCCAAATGAAAAGCAGAAAAACAATCTAGAACATGACATTGCATTAAGGAAGTCTAAACCCATGATTTACCCAAGAAAACCTACTATAACACAAAACACTAATCTAAAACAGTCTCTGGCCCCAGCCCTGGCTTATCCCCCTAATAGGATTAAGCTTAAGGGTTAATTGTAACCGCAGTAATATGTGTCCAGGTCAAATGAATACTTTTACTCTGCACTGGCAGTCAGAACTGGAGCAGGCAATCGGATTTCACAGAAGGATGTCATCAGAACTCCATGGATAAGACAAAGCACTCTAACGCTTTTGGATTTTAGCCTCGCTCAAGAGGATAGACAATGAAGGGCTCTTCCCAACAGGAGCTATGATCCTTAATGGTTATTCCTGCTAATGCTATTAGCATGTCATGTTATAATTGTGCATTGCCAATTAGAACTGCAATAATGATATTGCTACAAAGCATATGAGGCCTTCGCTATTGATGCTGGACCCACAGTGACTGAGTCACGTGTGTTGTTAGGTTTGAAAATGTTGGAATAGCACAATGAAAAACAGATACCGTTGGTGCTATAGCTCACTTGGTCTGCAGCACCTAGCATTAACTGCAGGTAAGGTACAGTCTAATTTAATATACAGTACCAATCACTGTTCAGTACTGACACAGGCAGTGCATATATTTAATATTGTTTAGTGAGGCTACTGCTGAGTAGGAGACAGAAACTGAGCAATAATGATGTTACACATATCATGCAGAACTGGAAGTTAAGTCCTGAGTAGAGTTCGTCACCATAAGGGTGGCTGCCATGCGATATATATTGTGCCGGTTGGAACATAAGGTAGAACCCCTGTCATGAGTCGAATCAGAGTAATAAAACCAGAACTTAGGATCTCGGCCAAGGAAGTATGGCCCGCAGACAGGAGTCAGAAGAACAACTGGAAGTAAGTCTCAGGATAACACTGATTAAGGTATCCGTAATACTGGGAAGCATAATTGTGGAGCAGGGTACAGAATATTGGTAATGATGGCACTGGGGGGAGTGCCATTGTCAAATTGTAGATCAGACTGAATGAGAGGGAGTGTTGTGCAGATGAGAGCAATCCAAATGAAGTCAGCTAAATAACAGAGGAATTTCCAGTGTTTTGTGAGCTGCTGTGCTAGCTGTCTCAAGTGAAGGAGATGGAATCTTAAATGCAGTGACAGAGAGCACGAAAGACATTTTCTGTGGCAGAAACCCAGCCGGAAGGGAGAAGCAGATTCAAAGTTAATGCTGTTGATCTGGCCTCAAGGAAAGGGAGGTTGTCTAGAACAGATATTTATAACTCCACAAGGCTCAGCTGTCCAGTCTATCTGTGTCAGCGGCAAGGATGACAGTGTTCATCAGGTAGTGCCGACCTAATATAAGTCATCCATAGCTATCCATAGAGAATACCAAGCTATTGAAATATGAACATATGAAGAAGCCAGCAGAAGAAGGCCATTTGGTCTATCAAGTCTGCTCATATTGCAGGGTCCAGAACTTGAGCTAATGTCCCTGCCCTCCCTCCCCACTCCTCCCATCCTCTCTACCCATGATCCTTGCCTTCCCTATGTCTGTCCCAGCCTCTCTTAAAGCTGCCACTGTCTTGAACGAGATGACCTCTTCTACAGCACATTCCAAATGTCCACCACTCTGGTCTGTGAAGAAGTGCTTCCTGACTCCCTCCTAAACCTCCCACCCTCCAGCTTAAGACTGTTTCCCCTTGTGTTATGGTTGCCACTCAGCTTAAAGAGACTCTCCTTATCAACCTTTTTATTCCTTTCAGGTACCCAATCATGTCCCCTCTCTCTCCTGTCTTCCAGGGAGTACGTGTTCAGTGCCCTCAATCTCTCCTTGTGCCATACCCTGCTGACCTGCTATCATCTTTGTAGCCCTCCTCTGGACCTTCTCCAGCAGGTTAATGTCATTTTTGAGTGTGGGCAAGATTGTCTCTGAGGGAAACAGCCCAAATGTTAATTAGATAAAGGTGCAAATGTTCATTTCCAGGATTTTGGTGTGCTACTTGAACATCAAGAAAGAGTTACTCTATCCTCGCTGTTACATTCCTGGGTTTGTGCTGGTTCATGCTGTTTTGGCTAATCATCCGATATGCCCATTATGTATTCTGAACTTTCTCTGAACTTGCTATCCTCTATTTCTTCAAGTTAATTTTGAGAGTGTACAACAGCTATTGACCTTTGTACTTTATGACAGGCTGCATTTTATGATACTGCTTGGTGGTCCAGGCTTGTGTTTTGGGATTAATCCTGGCTTTAAGGAACACTATTAGAATGGTGACTTAAAACTGGCGCCACAATTAGGGTGCTGCAACAAGGCAACAGTGACAGGGGTGATCTTGATTTTAGATCACCCCTCACTGATGCCGCCCTTTGCGTCCATGCTGTTTCTAGCCCTTCCAGGGTATGCCTGCCATGGAGGTTGTCATATTCATTTTTGGGGGTGCAGGGAAAAGTCTCTGCAAATCAGGACTATTTCCCAGGACAGTTCTTTGGAGCCGCAATGACTGGCGCCTAATGTCAGATGGTGTATTGCCTTGCCTTATCGGCATCGACAAAATGAATGTTGCACTGATATGGGTGAACCTGGCTTTAACAGCATAAGAAGGAGTGGTTTGGGCAACTGTGTGGGTTTGCACTGAATTCTCAGGATGGTGTTGCAGCAATGAGCAAACCTGTTTGAGAAGCAGCTGATACCTGAATCATGGGAAGGGGGATGGCAGCAACACTGCTTGCCTCCTCACGCTGGTTAGTGGAAACATTTTGGGAGCTGCATTTAAGTGCTGAGGGCCATGAGTGCTCAATGAAATCCCAAGCCTCTTCAGAGGACTGTAGATCATGGTACCCCCCCCCCACTAATCACAAGAATCGCTAGGAACCTGAGGAAGTACTGCATTCCTAAAGGTTTTAGAAGACTCCTCTTTGCTTTTTTCAACTAGCTCAGAAAATCCTGGAAAATGTGTATTTTGTCTTTGCCCACATAAGAATCTTTCTTTCCCTGGCAACTCTGAGGATCTCTCTTTAATGTTAAAGTGCAGGTGCCTGGCAATAACTGATCAAGGACGTTGACCAGGTTTAGGTTTGGGGTAGAGAGCTCTGTTGGCCTTTCTTCCGGGGCCAGGGCCATTGGCAGTTCAGGAGAGAAATGAACTTCTTGAAGAAAGAACACCATATCTTTATCTTCCATTCCTTCAGGTACTTCAGTCAGTCGGCTATTATTATGGTGGCATCTGTTTCCAACTCACCAGTTTTTATATTTAATTTGGCCACATTATAACTGTAGTCCTGAAGTATCTTCAAGTTTGGTGAAGGATTGACTTGCATTTCTCGTGGAATCCTTCACCAAACTTGAAGATACCTCTGTGGACCACAGTTATAATGTGGCCAAATTAAATATAAAAACTGGTCCGTTTGCTCAGTTAAATCAGAAACTGACTTTTTCCCCACTTCAGGGATCATTTTTAAATCTGCAAAAGCATTATGGACACTGGTTAACATTTTAATAAGTCAGGTTTACCTGTGGAGCAGGAAGGAGTAGGAGTAGCTGTTGACCATTGCGACCCCCCCCCTCTGGCATTTTGAAGTGCCACACTGAGTTTGCTGTTACAAGCTGGCACCATTAGTGAGAGAGATCTGGGTCTTAAACTTCAGATAACGTAAACTAAGGACATAGAAACGTCACAGATTTTACAAAATTCATTCCCCCTGAACAAAAAGAAATGAAATCTTGAATTAGAACACCAACAGAGATATTTTTTCATCATTAAAGAACTGTGAGGAAATGTGTGAGAGTGACAGACTTAGACAGCTTCTCAGCAAGCTGGAGCACGCAACCCCCATTTCCTGAAATGCGGTTTACAATTCTATGTGTGTGTCATAGATCTTAATGTCATTTTATGCTGTTGTATGTCAGATTTTCAATTTTCCTCACATTTTGCAAAAGTTTCTGATTAGAATCAGAACTTGTCAGGACCATGGCCTGGATCCTAATCCTGATCCTGATAATAAGGGCCAAGACCTTTTGGGGTCCGCCCAACCCTAGTACTCACGCTGCTGTGCTCTTGTGTAGGATTTGGTAAAGGATAACTGAAAGATAAGGAGAGAGGATTCATAACATTTAATAAAATAAACAGAAAATCTAACATTTCAAAAATGTCTTAGATAACTTGATAAGCAGATTGGTTTGCACCTTAGGGACTAGGAGCATAGTTCAAAGCATTTGGGGATGCTGTTGCAGACAAAGCCTTGTGCTCAGTTTAAAAAGGTTTTGTATTTGGGAGTATGGGTGGGAATCTGGAATTACAAAATAAAGCCAGAGGAGTTCTTAAATATAGGCTGGTCAAGGAAATTTAAATATGGTATAAAGCAAGTTAAGATGTGGGTTCTGGTGGAAAAGGGCCACTAAAGAGAATTTTTATTTCAGGGCTTCTCAAGTACAGCCAGCTGGCTGATTATCTTTGCAGTGGTTTAAACAGAGGTTGAAAAGAGGTGCGTCTTTATAGGGTGGTAGGGCAGGAAGAGAGTGGAAGCATTTTAGGACTGTGAGGCACCAAAGGAATAAAGTGCACTTTATATTAGAGGTACAGTTAAACTCACTGAAGTGTCACAAGTTTAAGTATCTAGATTTAATACAAATAGTGATTTAGTAAATAGAGAAGAAGGGCAGTAAACTCAGCTGGACTACTTGGCTGAAGAGATGATACTTTGTAATTATGTATCACAAATATCATTGTCAATTCTATGCAAAGATGATGTTCAGTCTTCAAAAACCATCACTGTGGTTATAACTAACAATGAATAAACATTCACTTATTTATTTATTTCAAAAAGTCTCCCCAGGAAAGACATACTGAGTTGCTAACTGCTTTCTTCCAGGTTCATCCTGGTGGCGAGTGGGCAGTCCCTGGGATGCTCCATCCTCTGCTGCCCTGCTGACCTCTGTCAAACTGGGCTCGCTTCTGAACACAGGTCGTGTGGCAAAGTAAGTCATTCAATAGCTCAGCTCCCTCAGCACACCACTGGTCCAGTCCTTTCTTCTGCTTTTCCACCACTTTTTTCAGAGATATCCTATAACATTTCCGTTATACTAAAGGGACAATGTCAACCTTTTTTCCCATTATATTATTTCTAGTTAAAATCCACATTTTATGATTGGGTACCAATTCTAAAATTAATTGATGTTGCTGGTTGCTTTATCTACTTCCTTTCTTATTAAAACTGAAATGCATGCTATGGTGTGATTATACTAGCCTTGCTTTGTTTCAAATCCTTAATCAAATTTTACTGCATACTTCCTTAAGATTAGAACCCCGCCTCCAAACAGTGCAACCACTCATGATACAATAGTCTCCTGTCCTCTGACTGTGTCATGAGTGGCTAGATTGTTTTGGGGGTTCTATGTCCAAAAAGAGGCCTGGAGCTAATCATGGAATATAAACAAACATGTTTTTGTTTGGTAACACCAGTATGGTGAGCAGTCTTTTTATCACTTTTTAACAGAAAAATGGAATAAGAATCAAACTACTAGCTACATCAGCAGTCTCTACAGAATATGAACAATTGTAATGTGTGTTTTTTATACCAGGGACACTTTGAAGCCCGAGAGTTTTGACAGTGTCCCTTTAAGCAACTGTACTAGAATTGACAGCCTTGTGTTTACAGGAAAAGCATACCCATTTGAGATGAATTAAGTGTAATATGGTTTTTGATGTGCATGCATATTTATATTATACTGTGCCGTTTCATCTATTTTTTAAGAAACATTTCTGTAAAAATAAAACTGAGAAAATGAGAAATTATTGGAACAAGCTTGTAACTTTTAGTATAATTTTCATTGCCATAGACTTTCTCTCTTTCTACATCCCTTCCTTCAGAAGTCACAAATCTAGTTAAATGTGGCCCTTGGTACATCAAGTACCCTCTTTTTAAATACAACTGATGCTTGTTCACACTGAGCTGACTGGCTCACTGAGCAATGCCATCACCCTCATGCACTCTTCCTGGAAGAGTTCTAACATATAAGGACTAACATGGCAGTGCCTTCTCCCACACCTGTGTCCTGTGTTTCTGTGTGGCACTGATGTACCACCATATCCATAGCCATCTATAAACATGTGCCTTTTATTAGGCTGTGTAGGTTATGAGACATGCATAAAACCGGGCAGTGTAGCAGCTCCAGCCCCTGCATAGAGTGAAACATTAGAGGTGCGGGCCGGTTTCCACTGGCGCTGCTGCTACACTAAAATAAGCACATTCTCGGGAAGCATGTCAGTGTTGTCTGTGTCTGCATTTTCTAAAAGAAGGGAACAGTTACCTGTTTATTTTTTTTTTTTTTGCTTGTCTTGGTTGTGATATACACTGTCAGCTCATGATAAAGCAGCCTTTTGTTGGGAATTGTGCTGTGTAAGTTATAGCTGAGTCAGATAGGTGCTAGTGAGGAAGGTGTGTGGATGTTACATTGCCTCAGCTGGCAGTCGGCTTACACATGTTGAGCAGTTGGTGGCCACCTCACTACATGAGAGATGTGTCTGTGGCAGCAGTGTGGTTGGGAAAGATGAAAGGAGTGGGTGATGTGAATGATCGTGATGACTGTACAGTCTGACCAAGGCACCAAGGATTCACTAGGATAGAAGTATCACCATCATCAGCCTCCTCAATTAACTGTATTATGGGAAAGGGTCAGGGGTGAGGGTGGTGGTGCTATTACTTTTGTCATGTGGCTTGTGCCAACATCCTGCTGTAACTTAGCCCAGTCAATTAATCCTGCAGACAGCCTGGGCCCTTCCCCTCAGTCCCTTTGTGGGCCTGGGAATGGGCCTACAAAGTAGGTCAAAACTGTTGTGCATCCCAGTATAACCTCTGGACTCTGTAGATATGGAGAAATGTAGTAAGAGTTTGACCATTCCATGACACACTTACCAAAGCTGCTATTAACAAGAATCACATACCACCACTCACCAAGCGTAAAATGCAGTGTTTGATATCACAGATATGTCACTAAATGGCACACCTTCCAACAAACCAATTTTTTCACAGTGCAAATCACTTTTTAGTGTGGTTAGTGGCAAAGGATCATGGCTACGCCTTAGGGTCACCACTAACCACATTGAGGAAGTGGCTCATATGGTGTGAAACATTGGCGAGCACTTGATGTAATACTAAAAGACATTATCTACAATTTTCATTTTACACTTGGTGAGTGACATTCTGTAGTTTCTGTTCACAGAAACCTAAAAAAAATATCATCAAACTTGCCCCTTCTTCCCCTTTGAGGTGCCTAGACATGTGGTTAGATTGCCTGTCCCCTAATCTGGCACTGTACATTCATTGCTTCAATGGCCTTTGCCAATGCCAGTGTTGATCGAGTTATACTGCATGTCTTGGGGAACCATCTGACGATGCAAATTTCAAATTAAAACATAGCCCATGTATTTATTATCCCATGTGTAAAAAAAATGTGGAAAATTGCTTTTGTACTCAGCATCCAAAGATGGAACTTAGGTAGGTCCACCAGTTTAATTGTTTTCCTCAGGTTGAACAGCTATTCTAGATCAACTTTGTCAGGTCCTTTGGTGATTGCAAACATTTCAAGTAAGTAACCTCAAAGTCCACTATTTTCTAGTATATCGAATAAGTCTAACTTTACAGGCTGTGATATTTGTTTAGAACATAAGAACATAAGAAAAGTGTCGGCAGATGGGGGCCGCATGGTCCATCTAGTCTGCCCAATATGACTACTCCCCCATGTAGCCTGCATCTTAACCTGTCTGCTATGCCTGTCCCATTCTAGTTTGAATTCTCTAATCATATTTTGTTTAACTCTTTTTATTGAGTTTTCTAGCATAATAAAACAACATACAATCACAAAATAGAGGCATCACAGATCATACATTCAAAGAATCCATATATACTGATAAATCTATGACCTGTCTCAGACTTCCATCTCATTTCTTAAAAAAAAACCCCGTAAAAGAGAAAAAAAAAAACTAAAGACACATACCCACACAATTTACAAATTAGACCAAAGGCAGAGGACATCACCATACTAAAAAAAAAAAAAATCTATTCAATGCATTATTTAACCTATGTACATGTAGACCAAGGTCTTTTAATACTATTCACCTAATTTAATTCCTCCCATCAATCAAAATCCCTAGCCAATGGAGCCAATCCCTCAAACTTCCCAACCTCCCCTACCACTAGTTCCTATCCTATCTCCGCTCAGGATCATGAGCTCATCTACCGAAAGTGTTCCCATAAATGCAGCCATTGATTCTGAAATTTATCTATCTTATCCTGCAGTTGATACGACCTTTGCTTCAATCCCAGCACCTGGCTGGATAACAAGTGCCACTGTGCTACTATAGGGGAGAGTCTCCTGATACCCAAGTATTAAGGATCACCTGCCTAGCCTGGTACCAGCAATATTCTAATCCATCTCTGATATGGCATCCAGGTTTCTCCATCCCCCTCCTCCATGCCAAACAAGTAAACTGAGGGGAGTAGCTGAGACCTCTCTACCCTGCATGGTACTCAGCTGTCGCCCCATCGCTATCCAGTACCCCTTCAAGGAGGGACAGTCCCAGAAACAATGGAAATATGTAGCCCTGTGCTTTCCACACCTTCCACATACCTCAGATACTTCTGGGTGCAACCTACGACTCACCACCGGAGGGCAGTAGAGTCTATGCACAAATTTGTATGCGCTTTCTTTATATTTGTTACAGGCCAGAATCCCTACGTGTGATCCCAGTATTAGTCCCCAGTTATCCCGGGATATGGCCAGGTCCATGTCCCTTTCCCACAGTTGTCTTGACTTATCCAACAAATCCTTGAGACTTAGTCTTAGGAGGTGTAGCGCCTTCCTTAAAATCCCAGACGGGTCCCTCCTTGCCACTCCAATTAACCCCCTCCAGCTGTTCCAGCCCCGGAATCCCTTCCCGCTGCCTGTCTACCTCCTTAATTAAGTTCCTGACCTGAAAAAATCTATAAGGGTGGGTTGCTGGTATCCTTAGCCTCTCCTGAATCTCCTGAAAGGACAGCATAGTGCCCTTCCTGCACACATCTCCTAAACAGCGCACCCCTTTCTTCTCCCACTCCTGAAAGCCCTGGTCCTCTATACTGGGTCTAAAAAAGGGGTTCCTCGCAATAGGTAACAGCAGTGTCTCCTTGTCCCTGCACTCCAAGACAGCTTTTATTCTGGCCCAGCTGTCTAATACTGACCACACCAAGGGGCTAGCATGTCTCAGGGAAGCATACCCCTTTCTACCTTGTTCTGATAAGTAGGCGGTCAACCGACCTCCCACCCCTCTCTCTTCTAGCTCCAGCCAGCTGGCCATATCTGCCTCACTGAGCCAGTCCTTAATAATCCTGACCTATGCCGCCAGGAAATAATGCTTCAGATCTGGAAAATTCAAACCTCCACCCTTAGTGAACACCTTCAACCTCCTCAAGGACATCCTTGCCCGCTTCCCTCTCCACAGAAACTCACCAAAACCTCTTTCCAGGGTCTTCATATCCCTGTTATTAAGGCCAACTGGTAGCATCTGCAACAGATACAGAACTATAGGCAGGATGTTCATTTTAATTAAGTTGATGCACCCTAACCAGGAAAGGGGAAGGGCACACCATCTTCTCATCTCCTCCAACATCCCCTTAATCATAGGAGTATAATTCAGATGGTACAGGTCCTCCTTACCTATCACTACTCCCAAATATTTAAATGAGGAGGTCACCACCCATAGGCCCCATTCACTCCTTCCCACCTGCAGCCTAGAGCACCCCACCAGTAGCATTTCTGATTTATCTATATTAATCTTATACCCAGAGAACTCTGTGAAGTCAGCTATTGCCCGCAGTAAGGCTGGCACAGAATTCCCCGGATCTCTCAGGTACAGGATCATATCATCCGCGTACAGGGACAGCTTGTGCTGTCCCCCCCCCACTCCCCTAATCTCAGGACTTTGTTGAAATGCAATAGCAAGGGGTTCAATTGCCAAAGCAAAGAGAAGGGGAGACAGTGGGCACCCCTGCCTCATTCCCCTATGGATAGAGACCCAATCTGAAAGGCCTCCATTCCCTAAAATCGAAGCCCAAGGAGAGGCATACAGGGACCGTACCATCCCTCTAAATTCCTCTCCAAACCCATATCTCTCCAATACCTCAAATAGATACTCCCACTCAATACGATCAAAGGCCTTCTCGGCATCTAAGGAAATAATCGCAGTAGATCCTGGTGTTTTTGATGCATTCTGTATCATATTCAGAACCTTCCTTACATTATGGTATGAGTGTCTACCTCGAATAAATCCCATCTGGTCTACATGTGTCAGGTTAGGGAGAAGCTCATCTAATCTAGAGGCCACTATCTTAGCAAAGATTTTTGCATCGACATTGAGGAGAGATATGGGTCTGTAAGCGGCACAGTCCCTTTGGTCCCTACCCGGCTTCAGGATAACACAGATAGTCGCCTCACCCATAGACGAGGCAGGGCCCCCTCTGATCTCCCTGAAAAGGGTCCAGAGGTGTTCAACAACCTCTTCCCTTCACCTTATAGAATTCAGTGAGAACCATCCTGGCCCACATGCTTTGCCCGATTTCAGGCAAGCTATGGCCTAGTAATCTCCTCCTCGAAATCTCCTTGTCCATCCTATTCCTCCAGGTTTCAGAGATCTTGGGCACTGCTATATTTTGCAAGAACTGCCTCATCTTATCCTTCACATCTCCCCATTTGCTCTATATAACTCTTGATAAAACCAGCAAAACCATGGGATACCTAGGGTGTCCTTGTGCAGCACTCCCTTCCCGTCCTTAACCTCATTAACTCTCTTACACCCTCTCCTCCCCTTAATCAAGTTAACCAGCAGGGGTCCCGGTTTATTGCCCCACTCATAGAATTTATGCTTCCAAAAAAACAATTGCATGCGCACTTCATCCATTAATGATTTGTTCAGCGCTTCTCTGCTAGCTGCCAACTGCTGGGAAACCTCCTCTCCTCCATTCCTCACCATCTAGTGTTCTAGATCTCTGACCCGGTTTCACAATTCTGCCTGCTTCTGAAGCTTACTTTTTTTGTACTTGATGACATATCCCGTAATAGCTCCCCTTATGAATGCCTTCCCAGCATCCCAAAACACCTGAATGGAAGGAGCAGATGCTAGATTCGTAGAGGTATACAGTTCCCATTGTGACTTCAAATATTCCCTAAAGTCCTGAGAGCTAAGGAGGTAGGATGGGAAATGCCATTTATTAGTTCTCACCTGTTGTGAAGCCAGCTCCATGGAGGCAATAACCACTGCATGATCGGAGACATATATGGGGCCATGCTTAATGACTGCCAGTCTGGAGTACCATTCTTCAGCGATATATATATATATATATATATATATATATGGTCTATTCGTGACCATGTTTTGTGTGTGTGGGGGGGAGTAGAAGGTTAACTCCTTTCCCCGAGGGTTTGCCGCCCTCCAAGCATCTAAAATATCCAGCTCATTCAGACCCTCACACCATTTACACATGCAGTGCCCCCCCACCTTCGGAGTGGTCCAAGTTTCGATCTGGGGTGCAATTAAAGTCACCCTCCATCACTAATCCTTGAAACTGCTCTCGGATCAGCAAATCTAGAACCTTCTGATAGAACACTGGGTCAAACACGGCTGGGGCTTACACACTCCCAAATGTTATAGGTTCCTCATATAGCGTCCCCTCCACAAAAATATATCTTCCATCCCTTTCATCCCTGATCACCCTGTTAGCCTTGAATGGCAGCCCTTTGTGCAGCAGGACCGCTACTCCTCTCTTGTGGGACATATAGGAGGCAGCGTAGCAGGCCCCTACCCAGCTCTGAACCAGTTTCTGGTGCTCTGACTGCGTCAGGTGTGTTTCTTGAATTAGAGCAACCTGTGCCCCATCTCTCCATAGCGCAGTCAGAACAGCCGTCCTCTTAGCAGGAGTAGAGATCCCCCTGATGTTCCAGGATATGATATTCACTTTCTCCCTACTCATTCCAGCCTCTTGTTGTCCCCCTTAACCGCCCCTTTCCCTTCTCTTCCAGTTTGCCCTGTCCCCTTCGGCCTCCCATCTCTTTCCATCCACCAAATCGCACACATTAAGACCTTGGTAATAACAACAATAACTATACCAAATAACTCTGTAACAATTACATAACCTATTTACAATTGTTTTGCCCCATTCCCCTCCTCCCCAGATCACACACAACATTCTAAAAAAATGAATTAGTGTGCTACCCCCAGCTTAGCATACGTTGCAACCTTTGGGTTTGGAATAAAATCCAATCTCCTCTCCCCCCTTCCCCCAGTCCAACATTTTATTTCTTTCTGGCCGTCGTTTCTGTTAAGCTCATGTCGTTTGAGGTTTATTTTTTTGAAATTACTCTTTATTCCTCCTCCCAGCCTGCCACCTCTGACCCTTCAAGGAGGACATTGGACATCCCACTGCCTGGAACCCTACCCACACAAACCACAAATCCCCCTGGAGCATGGATTACCCCCAGAGGCGGGGGCGAGGCAGGGGAACAAACCCATGCTACGTTTAGTGGGTCTGTGGTCTGCTGGGCGGGCACAGGCAAATCGTGGGCACGGCCACGGTCCTCCCATCTTCCCGGCTGAGGCAGGCTTGTTCCACGTTTTCTCCCTCCCCGAGCAGCCAGCGACCTCCCCTGACATCATGACGCATGCGCCGACGTCCGTGCTGCTCAAAGGCCAGCCATCCCCTACTGGGGCTTGCAGTTCCTCGAGCCTCCGCTCGGGGTCATGCAAGTGTCGGGCATCGGCCGAATCCCTCCCCGGAGAAGGTGAGCTGTCGTTGGACGCTCGAGCCTGTCTCCCCCCCGGCCGACCCATCGACAACCCGAGTCTGCTTCAGAACCCAGGTCGCCGGCGTGGAGCAAGGTGTGGCGTCCAGTGCCTCAACCCTCAGCGCCACCGGGCCAGCCGTTTGAGGTTTATGAGCATGTGTATTATAGTACCAGTGATCATCTGACAAACGCTCTAATCATCTTTGATGCCACCACCTCCTGGGGCAAGCTGTTCCATGGATCCACCACTCTCTCTGTGAAGAATTACTTTCTGAGGTTGCTTTTGAACCTTCCTCCCACCCATCTCAGATCATGGCTCCTTGTATGTGTTGTTGTGTTCTGCTGAAAGAGATGTCCTGACTGAGCTGTGTTCAGACCCTTCACATATTTAAATGTTTCAATCATGTCTCTGCTGTCTCTCTTTAACTCCCTGAGTCGTGCCTTGTATGTCTCATGGTGTAGACCCTGCACCATTTTGGTGGCTCTTCTTTGCACCATCTGCAAATGGTCGATGTCCTTTCTGAGGTAAAGGGTCTCCAGAACCGACCACAGTATTCCAAGTGTGGCCTCACCAAGGACCTGTAGAGAGGCAGGATCACTTCCCACTTTCTACTAGTAATGCCTCTGCTAATATAGCCTAGAATACTGTTTGCTTTCTGAACTGCCTTCTCACATTGTTTTCCTACCTTTAAGTTGTCAGTGATTACTATACCTAGGTCTTGCTTACTATGTTTCTTCTAGTTGGTGTCCTCTCAGTGTGTACTTTCTACATGGGTTCCTTTTACCCAGGTATATTACCTTACTTTTTTTGGCATTAAATTTTAACTGCCAATCCCTGGACCATTCCTCTAACTTTTTCAGGTCAACTTCCATGTTGTCTGCTCCTTTCTGTGAGTCCACTCTGTTGCAGAGCTTTGTATCATCTCTAAACAGGCAGACTTTACCCCTTAGCCCATCTGCGATGTCTCCTACGAAGATGTTGAAGAGTATAGGTCCCAGCACTGACCCCTGTGGGACACCACTGGTTACCCTTCCCTCCCTTGACAGAGATCCATTCACTAGTACTCTCTGGGTCCTATCGCGTAGCCAGTTACCGATCCAATTAGCTACCTTTTGTCTGACTCCTGCATGGTCCATCTTGATAGTTAGCCTCTGTGTGGTATGGTGTTGAAGGCCTTGCTGAAATCCAGGTACACCACATCCACTACCTCTCCCTGATCCACTATTCTGGTGGCCCAGTCGAAGAAGTCGATCATATTGGTTTCACAAGATCATCCTGCTGTGAAGCCATGTTGCCTGGGGTCTACTTTTCCAGTATCTTTCAAATATGCCACTATCCTCTCTTTCAGTAACAACGCCATCATTTTCCCTGTTATGGATATTAAACTGACTGGGCGGTAATTTCCTGCCTCTTCCTTGCTTCCGCTCTCGTGCAAGGGCACAACTGTTGTAGTCTTCCTGTCCTGAGGAACTGTGCCACTGTCTAGTGATTTGTCGAAGAGCTCAGCCAGTGTTGTGGCCAGTTTCTCTCGAAGCTCTTTCAATACCCTAGGGTGTATGCCATCAGGCCCGTGGCCTTGTCCACCTTGAGTCTACTCAGCTCTTCTAGGACTCTTTCACTTGTGAAGGGCTATTGTTCACTCCCTGGACAGTGTACTCTGTCTGGCCTAGTGTGGAACCTTTGCTGCTGTCTTCTATGGTGAAGACAGAACAAAAGAAGTGATTTAGGGCTTGGGCCTTTTCCTTGTCTTTCTCTGCTATCTTATCCTCCTTGGTTGCTATTCGGACTATTGCGCCCTTGCTTTTTATTTTTACCCTTATGTATCTGTAAAAGGTTTTGTCACCCTTCTTAGCACCCTGAGCTATTTTTCTTCAGTTCTCACCTTTTGGTCATCTTCCTAATCTCCCTTAACCAGTGTATTGCTTTTCTTTAGTTTTGTTTGCAGACCACACACCACTCCCTCATGCACTAGTGTATTGAACATGCCAGTAATTGGGTAGTAGGTGACACCAATAACCTCTCCATTATGCTGGCTAAGAACGTAGGCTGGGTATACCATTTACTTTGCAATTAAGCATCAAACACTGGGTAGTCTCTGGATATCCCTTCAAAGACGGATGAATCCTCTCTGCTATTTGCAGATGAAAATGAGATGCACTCGGATCTCTTACAGAAAGCAAACTCTAGTTATTCAGGCATACAGAAGATGTAGTACTTTCCTGTTTTTAGCACAAGGTGTTAAATGACTTGATTAAGTTATAGGAGACAGTATAGCATAGTGGTTAAGAGTACTGAGTTGCAAATCTGGATAACTGAGTTTGAATCCCATAGCCATGACTTGCATACTGTGTGACCATGAGCACATAACTTAACTTCCATGTGCTCCCAGAATGCACCTGGAAACAAGCCCTCAGCTTTGTGTGTCATTCCTGGCCAAAAATTATAACAAACAAACAAACAAAGAAAAAAAATGTGTACTGTGAGGTCTCTGAGATACAGCTGTATCTCAAGTTCTGGCATGGACTAAAGTCAGAACTTGACTGCCTTTCTCAGACAAAGGGTTTTGTAATTTAAAATGGTCTCTCCCCCCAGCAATTACATCATTCCGCATTTGCTGCAAAAGGCACCAGGTGATTATAGCGCAGACTAAATCACGCATGAAGAATGACATGGTCTGTAGCACATAGTGCTTTAGAGCGACAGTGGTATATGTATATGTATATGAGCGATACACAAGTATCACTACCCCTGTCGCTCTGCACAGGAAGGGGAGGTGAATGTAGAGACAGCTGGTCAGGTGCTCAGTCGGGCAGCTCCTGTGGTGGGAATGGCTTGCTAGAGCACCCAACTGTACAGTGAGAAGCAGGGCAGAACCAGGGTTTGAATCCCTGGTCTGGAATTTTTCAATCCCGTCAATGCGCCGATGGTTAATGCCATGGCAAAATTCTGTTTTGCCTCTGTGTCCACACCCCTCAGAGTTGATTATAAATAGTCCAGGCGTGCGGTGTTTCTGTTGCAGTTGACATTATGTGCCACCACTGTGTTGCCACATGCTGTGTTTGGTGCAAGGTTTTTGACCTGCACTATATCATGTGTGACAGTATGACCCCATGCTGCTGCAAAACCTCATTTTATGTCCTCTCACCATGGAGTGTAGGTCCCTGTGTTCTCTAAAGTGCCACTTTATATAATGGGAAGGAAAATCATGTGTCCTGATTCACTGGCACCTATGTCTTAGATCTGTTTAATGCACAGATAAAGTGCTGGCAATCGGGACACAGCACAATGACAATGACAATACCAATGCCTTTTTCAAAACTTCCTGATTGCCCTACACATGTGGCTGTCACCTAAGCTCTAAAATAGAACTCTCCCAAAATAAAAAGAACAACATGGTGAAATAATTTTTTTCTTTTCTAGTCTATTACTCTACTTACACGGATATGCACAATGAAAACATTAAAGCACTACTCACAGTTTTATTTTTTAGCTTTATTTCTGACCATCAGTGCCCCCCCCCCATTCTTACCTGCCTACCAGTGAAATCTCTGCTGCTTGCCCTGCATAGATGCACTTGAATTCCTGGCTCTGTTGAGGACTTTTGTTGTGTGTGTCTCAGTGGGGAGAGGCGAACATTCAGCCACTAGAATTCTGTAGAAGTTTAAACTCCTACATTCCATAATAAAGGAACATGTCTTCTGTTGAATGTATGCATAAATGGATGTTTGACAGCTAGGGAGGGCCTACTTTTAGTAGTTGTACTTTTAACAAAGGAAACTACCTTTTCTTTACTTACACTTTATGCCTCCTTGAAGCCTCTGGCTCCCACTTTTTCTGAGAGTCCCCAGTGGTACAGGTTAGCTGCACCTTTGTACCCATTGCACACGCTCCTACAAGAAGCCATGGTTTGCCCCTCAGTGGGGTCAGGGCAGAGGGGCAAGTATTCTTGAATATGCCAAGTTCATCAGTTGAGGCTGCAATGAACACTGGAGGTCGCTGATGTACCTATGGGTCCCTTTACCTCAGGAGCCAGGGCCATGTCCTTTTTTTTTTTGTTTCTCCTCATGAATGTTGGCACGCAAGGGTTCAAACTAGTTTCTCCCCACAGTTGTCAGCATGCAAGGGTTCAAGCATATACATGCATTCGCCAAGGTGTGTGGCATGTGAGCAGTGGCCAATGACCACCCTTCACTGCCTATGTCTGTTGCGCTGCTACCCAAGGTCACCTAAATGGCAGCACTGCAGCAGAGGCAGTGACCCTTCCTTCCCAGAGAAGGACAGCATCCTCTGAGATGCTCAGTCCTCCTCCTCCCTGGCCATCCCCTGACAACCCAGGATTGCTTCTAAACCCGGGACATTTGCCTAAGCAAGTGCTAGCACTACTGCTGTGTCCATGGGCGAGGAAAATACTTGTTTTTAATGCAAACGATATTTTTCTTTCTTTTTTTTTTTTTTCATTTTCTTAGTTTACCTATTTTATAAATGCAATTACAATTTTGGGGCATGATTATACTGATTTAACTGCACTTACATGGGTTGAAGGTACACTGTCTGCATCCTTGTGCCTCCACTGCACCCTGGACATTTGGTTATACAGGCATAATTCACACTCTGTCATGTCCTATTGCTTATGTATATGTTATTGACTTGATCTTTTTCTGACTCCGTCCTGGCTTGGTCCCATTTCACTGACTTCAGCCCCATCACCTTGGCTTCTCCCAGGTCTTACCTAGCCCTGTTCTTCCATGGCCCACTTCACGCAGTGGGGTGGTGGTGCCTCGACCCACTGGGTCAAGAACCCACAGCAGCCATGCCTTGTTGTTGGGTGTGGGGCTTATGAGGAGTGGTGATCATCCTGCCAGCTAGGATGTCTTTTTCCATATTTTCTGGTACACTCATCACCAGGAGGAGTGTGTGTGCCATGGCAGAACTGGCGGTGCCATACACAGTCCTATGCATGGCATGCCAGATGTTTGCCACTCCTCTGCCTCCTCAGTGTGGTCTCAGTGTCTTATCTCTTAACCTCTGCTAGGGGACAGGCTAACTTTGGGTGCCACACCACTCCCATCCTTGGAGGAGGAGAGCAGTCCATCAGATGCTCGATCTCCCCCCCCCCCAAGCTGACCTTCCAATGTTCCAAGATGGCTCCTGAACTTGGGTCGTCAGTGCAAGTGGCTGCACTGGCAGGGGCTATTATAATAAAAGAAGTTGCGTGGACAAGTGAAAAGCTTTTCTGACCATGTTTTTCCCTCCTGCTTGGAAACAGTTTCTGAAATACTGGACACATAAGAAGAAGTAACACTCCCTGTTACGTAGACAGCCAGCTCTGAGTGCTTGAGTGCTGTATTAATTTTTTTATTACATATAAAATATATGATGGGAAGGTCAGTTTGAGGAAACTACTGTCTTACTGGAACTGACACATCAAGACCCCCCATGGATAAGTACAAAGGACAGGAGGTATTTTAAACTGCAGAGATCTGGGGTGCAATTACCTTGTCAATTTGCTTTCATCCCAGGAAATAAGATTAGCCATTTATAATGCCCTCAGGGAGATCCTTTTACTTGCATAGTTGCCAGGAAGGACTTGTGGGGAGGGGTGTCAGAGAGAAGCCAGAATGGACATTGAAGAGGTTTGATGTCTGGGCCAGGCAGGATCCAGACAAATTTGGAAGGTCAAATACACATTCCCCAGGAAGCATTGGGAGGACATCACAGAACCTGTTTATGTGTGTGTGTGTGTGTGGCAGAACAAAAACCAGTTCTGACCAGTTACCCTGAGGAGAGGAACTTGAGTATGCCACTTATCATTTTTTTTTAATTTTGTTGGGACATCCTGTGTGGCAACATATAACTTTTAATACACCAAAGCGGAGTTTAATGATCTCAGAGAGGAGGCCAGCTCAGAACTCTTTTATCCAACTGAGCAAGCCTTAGAGACACACAAGACAGTATTTTCTGACTGAGAGAAGAGAGACCCTAAAATCACTGAAAGAAAGTAAGCATTAGATAAGATTAGTCTGAAGTTATAAATTGTAGGAACTGTACTTTTTTTACCTGTTTGTTTTAAGGCTGTATGTGTTGGGATATATAATTGTTCTGTAATTATTGTTCTGTTTTGATATTTTTTAAAGTAAAGGTATTTTTTTTTACAAATGAAACTGCATGGAGTGCCTTGACATTTCTTTTTATTTTAAGTGGAGCTTTTAAGGTTATGAGTACACTGTGTATGTTCTTATTGTATACCAAACTGGGAAATGGATAGAGTTCTCTAAAGCCTTGCATAGAGTTCTAAGGGTTCATTCAAAAGACCTGGTTGGGTGCCTGTAGGCAAATATATCTGGCCCCCCGAAGACAGAATTATCTGAGCCTGATTATTGGGTATGCTAATAAGAGGTTATCAGTTTGAATCCTTCCAGAGCTTGAGACTAAGGTGACTTGAACCCACAAAACAGACAAGAGGGTTACCTTGTCTGTTACACTGTACACAAATCATACGCTCAGAGGTTGGCACTTTGGGAGAAGAGGGTTGACCGGCTGAGCGAGTTTGTGACACTCCCTTGTCAGAAAGAGTTTATGATTCTGTGCTGTGTTCTGATTGCAAGCATTTTTTTTATCTGTACGTTAGACATATCTAAGACATAGGTGAACCAATCACTCAGTCTGTCATACTCGGGGGTAGAAGACAGGGAGAAAGGGGAGTGGATAGGGTAGACAAAATCCCATATTGACAAAAAGGTCTCTGAGTATGACAGAGCTGCTACTAAGCAGACTGAATGAACCATTGGCCTTTTTCTTCCATAATTGTCTATGTTTCTATCTTCCAGAAACACAGACATCCAGCTCTTCTAGTTATAGCAATGATCTCTAAAGAGGATAACTTGCCAAAAAGTAGGAATAGAGAACATGCCAGATATAACTTTAGCAAACTCATTTAAAATGCAGTCCTTCTCAGAATTACAAAACAAATTTGGTCTAAAGAAACAAGAATTTTGCCATTTCCTACAACTTAAGTCATCTCTAGAACCATTCTTACACATTTAAAAGATCAGACAATATCCTCTAAGTTATAAGGAGGAAAGAAGGAGCAGAATGAGTTACAAAGCATTGTCTATAACCCATACAGATCCACCAAAAATTAAGATGGGAAAAGGAACTCAACTGTTCAATCCCTAGTGATAGGTGGGAAAGATTGTTAACTAAATGCAAGTTGCAGGAGGTTCAAGGACGACAAATTCTGTAAATGATTTACACTATAAATATTACACTCCAGAGGTATTGTCAAAGATGGAAGGGCAGGGAAGAGTCTTACCTTAAAATAACCACACTATGGGAAAACAATCCACTTTAATGCATATTGGGAAAACACAATATATTTTATATTCTTACTGAAACACCTAAAGTATTGATTCTAGCAGCAGCCTTTGCTTGAAAAGGCTATACAGTCTAAATGGTGGATCACCATTTGATGAATGGATGCAGACTATGGCCAGGCTAGCATGCTGCAGTAGATCAATTGAACTAAGTCTATATAAGTTGGTCTGATTTCAGTACTTTTGTAAAATCTCCTTTGATCAATCCTCCCAAAATTCTCAACACACCATGATCATCACACCTTTATGTTATATTCATGAAGATATTTTAATGATCCTTACTAAACTGTGCCTAACAAAAGAGAAATATGCCAGCAATAACCTATGGCCTTAAGAAACTGTTCATTCCTAGTGACTTTATGTCTTAAGATACTATCAGAGCCCCTGTTGCTCTGTGACACTTCACTCCCGATTTCTGTGGCTTGGCTTCCAGGCTTCTGTGGCAGGGTTTGTCATCCCTGTGACATGAATTACTAATTTTTGCAGCAGAATTCAGTCCTGCTATTGGCTAAAATATGATGTGATATTATCAATGCCATCACATGCTGAGCTTAGTGGAGGGGCTTCAGAAGAAACAAGGTGGGGAGGAAATCCAAGAACCATATTTCAATGACAAATCACCCAAACCAATGTATTATGTGGCTCTACATATGTTCTATGCCGTAATAAACATTCTGTGGAAAATTGTGTGGCCATGGAATTGCAGAATACCAGGGCCTTGGCTACTACACATTGAAATGAATTTATTGTTTACACTGTGAAACTGTCTTTAGCTACTCCATTTGTATTATATAATTGTCTATTGTTTGGTTCCTACTGTATTGTTAATTCATGAGATGTTCCCAATACTGTGTTAATTTTATGTAAAATCATAATTTCCCAATAAAAACTTTTAAAGTGAAAAAAAAAATTGTCAAGTAGCACTGAACATGCCAGGATACATAATTTCATACATGAAAGCCTCTTTTAAAAAAGGTATATGTGTTGCAGCACAAATACCTTTCTTTTTATAGGTCTCCAGTTTTAAGCTACCAGGTAAGAACATATGCCTTATCTGTTGCATCCCCATCTCCCAGGTATTCAGTTTGGTTCATTGAACTGGGGGGGTCCACCCCCACTTGGTACACATTGGCTTGGCACTGCCCCATACTCATATCCAAAGCATCAGTATACACCATGTCTTCCTGTGAGCTCTAATGAGCAACCATGTGTGTTGTAAGAAGCCGCATGGACTGGAAGAGACACATTACCTGAATGAATGTTGCCTCTGAGCACACATTATGAACAGGGCTGCCTCCCAGGCAGGGCTTTAACCTCTACAAAGAAACCGCTTCATTTCAGTGCTGTGCCAGCTTGGTGGCATAGAGGAAAGGACTACAGGCCTGATAAACAAGAGACTGAGAGTTTGAATTCAGACAAGATCCTCTCGCTTTTGTTATCAGAATGTCACTAGAGTGGTGAGCCGTGGCAGCGTGGAGTTAGAATAGTAAATATATAGGAAAAGGAACTGAAATGTGGGAAAATAAAGTGAAAGAGTAAGTGCTGCCTGGGAGGCAGATCTGCCTCAGAGGCAATGTTTGTTTAAGAAATGTGTCTTTCGATGGACCTGTAACAGGTGGTTACTACCATGGTTTTTTCCCCTTCTGCTTGGAAAGTTTCTGAAATACTGGGTTCATCAAAATGAGTAGTACTTTGTTGTTACAAAGAGTTTATGGCTCTGACTTCTGAAGACAAAATCCTGCTCTTCCAGTACTAGCAATGCAAAGTAGTGCTGAGAATGCAAGGACACATAATTTCTTATATGCTACTGTATCCCTGGGAATCCAGTAGGGTTTCTAAATTAGCGAGGTTGCCCACTGGCACCTCAGGGGGTTAAGGATTGAGTGCTCCTGCTGTACTTTGGTGCATGTGCAGGCTGAGAACATGATGTGCTATGTCCCCTCAGTGGAGCATCAGTCAGATTCAGTCAGCTATTTTTTGTTTATGATCTAGTGGGTCTGAGAAGAACAGCCTGCGCCAGAGTTGCAAGGTAAATTCCCCTTGTAACATGGAAATAATCATAATGCTGAAATGGGCACCGGTGATTGGTGAAACTGCATCACAGGGTCCAACTTGGAGCTGGTATTAATCCACCATAGATGCCATGTTCAAAATGGTAGTACCAAAGTGAGCCAGACCCCTAGCTTAGCAGCACTGGGCACAGGTGGGGAGCGAGTGTAACAGGTGCAAGACTGGCACAGCGACAGGCAGACCAGCTAGACACTGATGGAAATGGGGAGGGGGGACAAGAACCAGCGGCGCACAGAACTGAGAGATAGCACAGTGCGAGACGGATGAGTCAGCGAGAGGCAAGGGGAAGTGACTGGGGGCTCCATGCAGATTTGGATGCAATCGCACACCGTGGCGATTGAGCAGTGCACCAGAGACCTCCAGCGCCGGGTATGAAGCTAATACCCACGCAGAATGGCAGAATTTCAGGACTGTGATGTGAGCCACACTATCTTGTTTACTTACACTTACTCATTATGTTGACTGCATCAGTATGTAAATGTTGTTTTGTACGAAGATTTGAAAGTGCAGTAAAACTCTTGCCTCACAGCCCCGACTCCCTGTGTTTTGTTGCTCACGCACACTAAGCAGGCTCCTAGCAATGCCACCATCGCTGCCCATGTTACAAGCGCATTGTTACTCCGTGAGATCAGAGTTGATGCATGTTGGTGGTTGCCCTCGGCCTCCGGCCTTGGACCACAACCCTCCCAACCATGCATCAATCCAGCGTTAGATGCCACCTTCATTGTGGCTTAATGTTTACTTGTCAACATTCTCTTCTGCTTCCCATGATCCAATCTGCACTTCATTGAAGTGGCAGAGGTCAGTGGGATTCGCCAAGCTATTGAGCGCCAGTCCTGTGGGGTCGACCTACAGGTGCAGCTGTGATCATTTTGGATTTCACTGGCGTCTGCTAGGATTGCTGCTGCAACCATGGGCTGCCTGACAGAGTGAGGCTGTTATATGCTATTTACTTTGAAACTGTTATATGCTGTTTACTTTTGTTATCAGCTGTCACCAGAGAAGTACAGTAAATTAACACATTTCCTGATGCTAGCAACTGCTGAAGTTCTTCCCAAGTTTTTGCTGCAAGAACTGGGGAACAGGGCCTGCCTTAGGGTATGTGGTGCCCTAAGACACTCTGAAAATGGTGCCCCACGGGAAATAAAAACATTTTAGATCATCCTCAGTTGTTTTTTGTTTTTTTTAACAGCAGTGTATTTCTGGCACCTCTTATTGCGGCACCCTGGTGACAGTCTAGTTTGCCTATCTCAGACTGGGCATGCTAGGAACATTTATTGCCTTTACTGATTCACAGTCATGTTCTACTAGAACAGGAATCAGGCTCTACTTTTGATATTGCTGCTATTTGAAACTGCTGTTGAATTATCCTTGCCAAGAGCTGAAATGTATATGTTTCACTGTTTACCTCGAGCCTAATCTACTGTTAGATGGGTGTTGTGATGTGGCATGGGTTACTACTGTAGAGATACATGGTAGCTTTTATGGATGGTGTGAGAAGGGTTGCCGTGTTCCCCACAGGGTATGATGTTCTATCATAGGTGGCAGCTGCATCCGCAGGATTCTTTCCTCATGTGCAGAAATAGAGGATTTCAGTGTTAAATGTTAGGGCCTCAGGTTGGCCTGAGTCATCCCCTTGCATCCTCCCAGGCATTGTGAAGTCACAAAACTCCTACTCCTAATTATTTCTATACAAAACTGCCATTGTTACTTGCTGTGACTGTTTGACTCTGCTCTATAACTGTCGGGTGCTCAAAGACCCAAGATGCACGCCATGCCAGGAGCTGTCCTACGAGATATCAAGAGAGAGATCCAAACTGTTTACTACGAAATGCCTTTCCACCGCATGGTATTTTCCCTAAAGGGCATGACTTACTTGACAGCTACACAGCTGTCTGTACCTCCCTAGTGTGGTGACCTCTCTGAAATTGTAACTTTATCATCTAAAGCCCCTAACTTAAAATCCAAGTGTCCACCATGATTTACAACTGCTTATATCTGTATGTGTGTCAATACAGGAACATTTAGACTCAGCAGATGGTGTGGACATTTGCATTTGTAACTAACTGTGCTCAGTTCCCTTCCATCTTCATAAAATATAAATGCATTTGCGATATGCCGCCCCTCATTGGGAAACCAAGTGCTACTGCTCGAAATGCCCTAGACCAGGGAGGGGCTACTATATGCTCAATCACCTGGATTGGGAGGACCTGAACTTTGCACTGTTTTGTTTGAAAAACATTAATCATAAGATGTATTTAATTTTTGACAGTTGAAAAAGTTAAAAGTTTGAGCAGCTTGCTTCTCGGACTTATTGAAATCTGCCCAGAGACTGAGGCACCTGGACAGATGGTGCAGTTGATAGTAGCGCATGTATTTTTTTGGAAACACTGTGCACCTGCAGGGCATGTAGATGTCTTGCCTGTGCATTCAAGTCTGGACATCAAAGAGTTTTGCTCATGTGAGGGACCCAGCTGGTCAGGAGATCATGACAAGAGACCCTAAAAAACATAATGTGGGGCTTTGTTTAAGTGATGTTATGAATGGAGTCACTGCAGTAGAACTCAACTTGCCTTCCCCTACATTTGTCATCTGCCTTGCTGATCATATGGGAGACTTGACCTGGGAGTCTATAATGGGGCATGGGGTCAGTATGTCGCATACAAGAACAACCTGGAAACATACCACACTATCAACACAGCGACAACAAATACATTGATCGGTAAAAACACTGAGTGGTAATAATGACAAGGCAACACACTATAAATACTTCTTTTTGTGGGAGGCTCTGCCCCTGCACCCCCATTATGGAAGGCTGTGCCTCTAACTCCCTGTATTAAAATAACCTCTCTGGGGCAACTTTGGGATGGGGTGAAACCTGCAGGGGTGGGGCGCATCGCCAACTGCACAACAGTAAACACAACATAAAAACAAACAAAAACACAGATACTCTGGGAACAGAAATAGAACCCCAGTCCACAGACACTCCACTGCCTCCACTGCCGGGTGGCTTTACCCTCTGAGCCATGGCAGCTGCTCAGTGTCCTCCCATCCAGCAGAGGTCTTATCCTCTGCAACACTGCCTTCCAGCCAACAGCTACAGAGACACTGCTACCACTCCACATCATTTGTTTCATGTAGCATTGTGTGCCCTGTAGCTGTTATACCGCATGCTGTTAAAGCCACATGGTTTTGCCTGAGGCATTATCCATGCAACGTATTGACCTGGTACTTACAATGGCACAGGGTCATCTGTCCACCAGTTTGGATCCTAACCCAGAGGCACCACCCATTCTGTTCCCAGCGGTAATGGAAGGAGATATGCATATGCTCCAGTCATTTGGATTGCAGCAGACAGCAATGGAAAGGAACTTCCCTATGCCTGCTACACCCTTGTGCTATTGTGCCAAGGAGGTCACCGACTCCAGTGGGGAAGTGTCATCACCAGGTGTTGCCAATGTCAGCAACTCTATGAGACCATCCGGATAGATGTTTGGAATGGAGAACCTGTGTTCAGGTGATGGGTCACCGTAACAAGGTCAGGGCCACTATCTTTTCTTCACTGTCCTGTTTTGTTCTATCTTATCCTAAGTCTGTTGTGCAACAGCATTTTCCTGGTGCAGGTTGTGGGCTGCCCATTCACAACCCTGTGTTGTTTCTCTTCCCCAGTATACATACCCATTTTCTGTCCTAAGACATGTCTTGTTTCTTTTCTTTTGCTTCAGTTTCTGCTGTCCTGTCCTATCCTCTTCCTTTCCTTTCCTTCCTTTCCTTTCCTTTCCTTTCCTTTCCTTTCTGGGCCCCTCTCCTTCACTAAAAAGCATGCTCCTTAGGTCCATGCAGGAGGGATCATGTTTAATACTGAAACTCCTTAGCTGGAGGTGCTGTGTAACTTTAGGAAACTCCCTGCTAATGGGAATCATCTTGTAAAAGAAAACTCCCTTTCCTGGGAGAAAAGCCATTTAACTCTGTTTTGCAAAGTTGCCAAGTACCTTTGCGCTCACTTCTGCTTCCCCCACAGGAACCTGTACTGCATCTACAGCTCCATGTAGCTGCTCCCTGCTCTGGACTGCCAACCACTTGCGACATGTTGAAAGGCTGGGCACACAGCACAGGGACAGCCTGCGCCTGTGAAGAACCATTTAAATAAATGATACCTGCTCCTTCCAGTTCATTGGGTTGGAGGTGGATGCTGTGACCAGGTGACTGGTGGGGAGAAAGTCAGGACCCAAAACTGGGGTCCTCATTATAATGGCCCACATTGCCAGCTGATTCAGCACAAAGACTGCTGGCACTCTGGGCCTCGGAGTTAGAAAATAATACAAAATAAAAGGAGCCATTGGCAGTGACTCCATACGCAGGAGGCTTGCAAATAAAACCACAGGGTGCTCCCCTCCTCTCTCTGGTCACTGTTACCAGCAGCAAGGCAGCAGACCAGAAAAGAGAGCAAGTGAGACAGGGAGACACTGGTTAAGGTGCTTTTCAGCACCATCCTTACCAGGAGCTGTATGTTTCACTATTTATCACCAGCCTAAACTATTGTTTAGGTGGGTTGTTGTAAAATGAGATGGGACTATCCTGTGGAGATCTGTGGCAGTTGCCATGGATTGTGTTAGGAGTGTTGCCTTGTTGCCTGGTAGGGCCTGATACTCAGTTTCCAGTGGGAGTAATGCCCCCAAGTTCCTTCCTCATGGGTGGGGATAGAAGAGTTCGGTATTAAATTATTGTGCCCAGGTGGGCCTGTACCATCCCTTTGCATGCTCCTGGGCATGGCAGTCACAGAACCCCTACTCTTATTCATTTGCTGCACATGAACCTTAGTTACCAACTGTGACTGTTGGACCCCACTCTATAACTGTCGGGTGCCTGAAGACCCAAAGTGCACACCACGCCAGCAGTTGTACTGTGGGATGTTATGAGAGATCTGAAATAAATGCCTTTCCACGCAGCATGGTATTTTCCCTTTGAGACTGCGACTTGCATGCCAGCTATTCAGTTGTCCTTACCACCCCAGAGTGGTGACTTCAGTGCACTAGTGTTGGGCTTTGACATCCAAAGCTTCTAACTAGGGCTGTGCTTAATGTGGAATTCTGCCAACAAATTTGTGTAAAATGGCAATTCTGCTTCTCAACTGCTTTTTTTAATTTCTTTTTCAATTCTGTAGAATTTGTAATCCATGGAATAACTTTCCATGAATCATATAAACTGCGGACTAATTTTCCATAGACTGTGGAAAAAGATAAACTATGGATTATTACTATGCAAAAAACATTTCATAGTCAGAATGTCAAAATTCACTATGGACTGAATTCCATTGAATTTTAACATACTCACATACTATCTGCCAGCAGATTAGACCTTGCGGTCTATCGAGTCTGCTCGAACCTTAGATCCTTAGTTGGGTGCCGAGGCCCTCCCATCCCTTGTGCTCCAGAAACCCCTATCATCCAACCCCACCCCCCTGGGACAGGCCATCATCTAATACATCCACTTTCTGTGTCTGTCCCACCCTCTCTTGAAGCCCTCCACTGTGGATCTCTGAACCAGCTTGCCAGGCAATGCATTCCAAGGGTCCACCACTCTCTCAGTGAAAAACCTCCTCCTCTTTTCCCCCCTCACCCTTCCACCTTCCAACTTCAAACCATGCCCTCTGGTGATACCTCCCTGCTTTAGTCTAAAGATCCCCTCCATGTTTACCCTATTTATTCCCTTGAGGTACTTGAAGACCTCAATCATGTCCCCGTCTCTCCTCTCCTCCAATGAAAACAGGCAGAGCTCCTCAAGTCTGTCCTCATACGTCAAATCCCCTAGCCCTCGTATCATCTAAGTTGCCCTCCTCTGTACCCCCTCCAGGAGCTGTATGTCCCTCTTCAAGTGTGGTCTCCAGTACTGTACACAGTACTCAAGGTGTGGTCTAACCAGTCCATTGTACAGCAGCAGGATCACTTCCTTGCTCCTAGAGATGATCCCCCTTACAATGCATCCCAACATCCTGTTTGCCTTGCTAGCTGCCTCCTGCACTGCTCAGAGTTATTCATACATACATGCATCCACCATGACCCCTAGGTCTTTTTCCCCTATTAAGGCCTCCAGCGCCCCTCCCAGGGTGTACCTATGTTTACGGTTCTCCCGACCAAGATGCAACACCTTGCACTTAGTGATATTGAAATTTAATTTCCATGTGTGAGCCCAGCTTTCAGGGTGTCCAGGTCCTTGCAGGGCCAACCTCCCTCTTCTCCTCAACTACTGCTCCCATCTTGGAGTCATCCCCAAGAGACTCATTTCACACCCTATACCTCCTGATGTCTGATATGTATGCATTAAACAGGATCGGACCCAGGACTGAGCCCTCATGGTACCCTACTACCAACCTCTCTAGGGTTCGAGAGCTCCCCACAGACCACTACTCTCTGGGTGCATCCAGCTAGCCAGTTTTCAATCTATCTGACCATCAAAGGGCCTACTCCTAACCCCATCAGTTTCTCCACTAGACCATTGTGGGGGACAGAGTCAAACGCCTAGCTGAAGTCCAAGAATAATACATCCACAGGCTTTCCCCTGTCCAGTTCTGATGTTACCCATTCGTAGAACTCCACCAGATTGGTTTGACATGATCTACTTGGCACAAACCCATGTTGCCGACTATCCAGACCTCCCACCTCCTCCAAGTACACCCCCAATCGTTCCTTTAGTATACTCTCCATTAATTTTCCCACCACCGAGGTCAAACTGATGGGCCTATAGTTACCTGGTACTTCCCTCGACCCCCCTTTATGGATTGGCACCACATGTGCCTCTCTCCAGTCCCTAGGTACCCTTCCTGTCTCAATGACCTGTTGAAGAGCTCCGCCAGGGGTGCAGCCAGTATGTCCGCCAATTCCCATAGTACTCCCGGATGAATGCCATCCAGCCCACGAGATTTGTCTTTCTTTAGGGCCTTGAGAGCTAACCACACCCTTTTGGTGAAGATAGCATCATCCGTCCCCTCCACCTTACTGGCCTTTTTATCCTTATCCAGATGTGATACCCCTGGGGTACCTCTCCCTTCCTCTTGCTCCATTTCTGTTGCTCCCCTGATCCCACTCACTGCCGCTTCTATCCCCTTCATGCCTTGCTTTGTAGATATCCCATCCCCCTCCCTAGTGAACACAGAGGCAAAGTACTCGTTAAATACCTCTGCCTGGTCCCTCGCCTCTTCCACCCACCCTCCTTCTGATCTCAGTCTGCTGAGATGGCCCTTAGTTTTTCTCCGCTCCCCAATGTACTGGAAGAACCCCATTTCCCCTCCATGTATCCCCTGTTCCAGCCGCTGCTCTTTACTGGACTTTGCTCCCCTCACCATCTGGGTGACTTTTCTAGATGCAAGATGGTACATTTCCTTATCCCTATCCCCTGATAGGGATAAGGAAATTCCATTCCCTCAAAATTTAAAAAGCTAGTGCACTGCCTAAAACTAACATGAGTTTTCAAAAGTAGTCAACCTTCTTTACCTTTTATATCTGAGATACTTTTTCTTTTTCCTTGTTTAATTAGAAGATTGTTTACCTGATGTTAGTAGATATGATGAGTGGAATAGCACTCTGCCTGGCAGCTGGCATACCTAAGTTCTATTCCCCCCACCACATCATCAGCATTGTGACCTCACTGACTATGACATCACTGCTGGTTAGGAACAGCCACTCAGTAGCTGCCAGGTCAGTCAGCTGTGATGTCACTGTCAGTGAGAACAAAATGCTGATGATGCAGTGGGGGGCATAAAGATAGGTCAATGTGCTTATGCAACTTGGGTAGTGTGTGTGGTGTTGTGCTTGTGCAACTTGCTGAATAAACTTGGATGTAGCCATTCACCTCTCTGTGCCTCAGGAATACCACCCTGTAGGGAGGCCAAAGGCAAGGAATCTTGGAGGAGGGTTCCTTCCCTAGAGGTGCCACGGGAAGGATTCCCTTAGGCTAAAGGTAGCTTATGAAAAGCCCCCGAGGAGAGAGGCTAGCCACTGGAGGAGAAGGAGGAGGAGGGGAGGATGGTGGAGCAAAGAAAAATGCTTCTGAATGAAGCAGGAAGGAAGTGTTTAAATAGGTCAGGCACAGAGTGTGGCTGTAGCTTCAGCCCCTTAAACCCCAGGCTTAAGCCTTTCAAATATGTCAGCTGCCAGGCTGAGAGTTATTCCACATCCAGCACAATATTATTACATAAAACTTTCTAATGAGCTAAAGGAAACATACTTCAGAAATAAAAAGTTACATCTCTCTACTTCTTAAAATTTGTATCATTTTCCTGTCTGTGTTGGTTCCACTAGCTCTGTAAGAATTCCACACATCACTACTCCTTAACTGGAAGTTAAAGTGTCTGCTGTGCCTTACACTTGTTGCTATCATTTTGTTTGTGAATAAAGGAACATCTGTTCACTGTTGATGGTGTGGACTGTTACATTTGTAACAGTGATTACAACTAATGGTGTCCAGTTCCCCTCTGGTTATAGTTCCTTAGACCAAGGATTCTACCTTCGTAAAATATAAAATACGTTCATGGCGTGCCGCCCCTCCTCAAGAGACAAATGTTGCCACTGGAAAATCACCTAGTCCAGAGAAGGGCACTTATCTTGTTGACTGCTAGTCATGAAAGATTATATCGCTGCCCTAGCCAAGGACAAACAATGTACTTTTGTCACACTAGCCTTTGTTGATGACTTACGATTTATTACTACTATTACCACACAGAGGTAGTGTAGTAAATGTGATCACTCCTGCAGTTTGGTTACTTGAGCAATGTTAGTACAGCAGCTAAAAACAGAAATGCATAGCAAAAATGCTATTTGAGTAGTGGCACACTGAAGGAAATTTCCAAATTTACATATAGGGCTTTGTAGCCTGCTACCTTATATTGACATCGTTCATCCAAGCCAGTCTTAGAATTTTTCAAGCACCCCAGTTCAGGAGGGAAGGGATCATAATTTGGGCTGATGGCCATCTAATCCCTTCCACTTCCCAGTCCTCCATTCCCACCCCCGTGCTAAGACTTTTCATGATGTTTAACCAGGGCCAGTACAGGGGTGTGCTCCACTGTGGTCTGTGGGGGTAATTTTCTAAATGATTTTTAAACTGTTACAGTATCCTTTTATTTAAATGAAGGCCACTGCTCGACTAATAGGCATACTATAAGTTGAGCAGTGGATTTCATTTAAATCAAAGGATGCTGTAACAGTTTTAAAATCATTTAGAAAATTACCCCCATAGGCCACAATGGTGCACGCACCCCCGCTCTCCTTGGTTAGATGTAATAAAATGTCTGAGCATGGAAGCGGGATTGGAGGACTGGGAAATGGAAAGGATCGTCTGGCCATCCCTTCAGCCTCAATAACAGTCCCTTCCCTCCCAAACTGGGGTGCTTGAAAAATTCTGAAGTCAGCTTGGATGAACTATCACCAACATAAGGTAACGGGCTATAAAGCCCAAAACCTAAATAAAATACATTGGAAATTTACTTTAAAGTGATTTTCCTGTTTCCTGCAACACGGTGCTAGCAGACATTGCCAGACTGAAACCTAATAACATTACGCTCAAAAATGACATTTCATGGTATTCCATTCTCTGTTATGAAACAGAGAAATATTATTATTGCCATATTGGTCCTTCTAACAAAAGATCCCGAAAAAAAGATGATCTGATACCTTTTATTGGACCAACATAGATGTTGCAAAAGAAAACAGGTGCTCAATTACAAAAGAAATTTCCATGAAATCGTCACCACTTAGACTTCATCTGTCCCTGCTACATTCCCTGTGCTGAAGTCATTATTCATTTATTGGACATTATACTACATGTGGGCCCTTTCCTCCAATCCAAAGCCAGGTTACAAACTGTTAATTCCTTAGCAAACTCACAACAGTTATTATACTGCCAATAAAATGACTGATCAGTGCTCAGAACAGCCATCTTGTTGCCATAAATGACAATAAATTACATCATCTTTTCTTGCATTCTTATTGTTCTATTCTCACAGCAGCAGATGCTTTAAGCATAGCAGTTATAATGTGTTCGTTGGGTCACTATCCCTGGTAATGATGCTGCTGTCTCGTGAAGATAACGCATGGCCTACAGCCACGTACTTTACTCACTCAAAATCACATCACTACCTTGTATAAGTACAAGTAGCACGTTATCTTAATTTTTTCTAAGAAAATGTACAAAGATAAACAGTAATCTTGTTTACATAAGCAACCTGAAGGAAGGAAGAGCGGGGGAGCAAAGAAGGAGAGACATTGGGCCGATTCTCAAAACCAAAACTATGATGTAAGGTGCCTGCACCAAATGGGGATGATGCAAGTGGCGCCTTGTGTCACATTTTGCGACTATCCCAATTCTCAGCAGCAAAGCCTCCTTCTGCCACCCTTGTAGCAAAAGCACCTGTGCGCCAGGCCCCAAGGAGGCTTGTGCCATGGCGGGGCTGCACCATCCCCTTTTTTTGTATTCTGTAAGCCCCACCGTGGGTGCAGCAAAGGGTTCGACTTAGACCACCATGAGGTGGTCTAAGCGTTGTATACCAATGCGGCAAATTGGGGGGGCTGTGAAAGTGGGATCCAGGGGCAGAGGGGGTGCCATAAGGGGTGCTGGGGAGATTGTGGGTATGTGGGGTGGTGATGTGGCACCCAACAGGGGTGCTTATATAACTATAAATCTCATGGCGTGGTACTGTGGGGCAGGGGATCCAGGAACAAACAGTGCCATGGCCCCAGCTAGGCACAGTCCTGCCTCATGCACTGTTTGTCACTGACCCCCGCGATACCATCCATTGGCAATAGCTATATATGCTGCGCTAGGAACCACATCATCCCTATGTCACGTCTCTCCAACTCCCCCTATGGCACTCCTATGCCCCTTCTGTCCCCGGACCCCTCCTGGCAAACATGTTTCACCCCCCCACCATCCCAGCCCCTCTAGAATTGCGCTGGGTGGGGAACCAGATCCTGCAGCATTTCCTGCAAGTGCGCCAACTGTTTGTTGCTAGCCTGCGGGTGTAGCAACCCCTGGGTTTTTGGCTCAGGGACCCCTGTTTTTGCAGAAGTGGGCACATGGTCCCTTATGTTCCTGGATTTTACTGCAGCTGTAGATCACCACAAATTATGGTGATCTAAGGGCTCTTTGAGAATCGAGACCATAGTCTACATGCTATAAGTTCAGGAAACATTCAATATCAAATAACCAGTACAATAAATATACACACATATTAAAAATACATGCAGTATTTTTTTCTTTGAGCAGGAGCAAGAGGTAACCATGGAATAACTTCAGGTATAGGCAGAAACTAATGTGCAGCTTGAGGGTCTGTTGGGCAAAGGGAATGCTGGTGGGATGAAGTGTAACTGGAGGAAGGTTGTTCCATAAGTCATATTTCTCTGCTTGTGTCAGAATCATTTCCATGGTAGAGCCCGGCCCGTCGGCGCCAGCGTTGAATTTCCGCTTGTGGCGGCTGACCGGGTTGAGGAGCGGACCGGGTCGTCGGAAGAGCCAGCCGGGGGAGTAGGATTGAGCGTCCGTTGGGGCGCTCTCCTACTCAGGGGGAGGTGTGGGTTGCACCCGCACGCTAGAGATCCTGGCGGAGGCCGGAGTACTGCGCAGCCGAAATAGACGTAGGGGAAGGAGGCTGACATTGACGCCATTGTACCTGCCCCCGCCTCCTCTGGGAGAAAAAGGAGGAAGAAGATGGCAGGGCAGGACCACCGATAGATGAAGCCCTCCCTGAGAAGCCTCGCATTGCCACCGTCGCTGCAGGACCCCAACCAGTTATAGTTCCGGGGTCACGAAGGTGGCCCGCGGCCCCACCCTCCGGGGGGCAAGCCGGGGGTGACCGAGGGTCCTCAGCAGCAATTGGCGGTGGTGGAGGTCTCCGGGGGCCGTGACCAGGGCGGAAAGTGTACCGGTGGTCCTGCCAGGGGGAAAACGCATAATAAATAATGAAAAAAAAAAAAAAAAAGAATCATTTCCATGGTAGCAGGTTGTGATGTTGTGAGCAGAAGATTATGGCTTGATACAGGACTAAACAACATGAACATATTAAGTCTACAGGAAAAAAATCCTTGTGATGAAGTATATCTTTTATATCTAATGCACACACTTTATTCTTATGAAAGTTACATAAAATATCATACTTGTGTCAGTTAGCTAAGTCAGAGAATCAGTATAATGTTGTTGGCTTGATAATTACAGAGCCTGTTCCAAGCATAAATATATCTTAGATATCTGAGCCCCATATTCAAAGCAGATCATAGCACAAATAGCAGATTCACCGTGCATAGGAGAAATGCACTACAACCACGATATTGAGAAGACCAGAGTGAGCCAAACAAATAGGGATGCACAGTCACGTGCCAGTAATGGATATGGCACAGATAATGGGGGCATGTATATGAATGTGCTGCACAACTGCATACTGAACCGGACTGCACCAATGGTGCATCCACAACACGTGTGCGTGATCGCGTAGAGTTAGATTCACTAAAGGCAGGCCTAAATCAGTAAGCCACCCAGTGTCAGGTGCATGAATTGCACTAGGAGAGGGAAACAGTGTGTGAGGGAGAGGGACAGCCAGAGAGTATGAGAGAGAAGGAGAGGGGGAGAACTGCACCGTCTTGGCCTTACACACACACACACACACATATACACACAGACTGCAGGCAACAGACCCATGGCATGCCTGGTGTGTGGAATGGCTGCAGGCATGGCTGACATGGGAGACTGGGAGACACCAGGACGACGACGGTGGACCTGGAGGTGGTATACCTAGCTGAGATGATACCGTCGCTGCATCACATATAAACAGTTGACAGACATGGGATTGTGGGCAGTACCGACCCAACAAGGCACCCCTGAGACAGCTCTGGGGGCTGCACCATGTCGAACTGCAGGCACCCATAAATGGACACCATGCCATGGCGGTGGTGTCACAGGGGCACTGCGGCCATGTGCCTGCTCACCACAGGTACCTGGCAGTGACAGTGAGGAGTACCAGAGTAGAAGGGCTCCCACATAATACACCACCATGTGGTGTGCAATACATAGGGAGACTCACCTGTGTACATGCCAACCACCCTAGCAGTGCACATGCCACCTACAGTTGACTCCACGGCTGACCAGTGCCACTGGTCTGAGACCAGGGACGTGACAAGGGCCAACATGTGCATGCATGCAGCACAGGTGTACTCAGGAGGTACAAAGGGTGCAGACCTGGGGGGGTGTACAGGGGCACTACAATCCGATGTGTGGCATGGCATGCAGACATGCTAGTGGGGGGGGGGCGAGCAACATAGACAGTGTGACAGGAGACCGAAGGCAGGGGCACAATGACAGCAGGGACTGGGGCGGCTGGCCAAGGTACACCTGCGGATAGTAAGTGTACAGGTATGGCATGCAGCACACACAGGTGTGGGTTCATCCCTAGTGAGATTAGGTCACCTCCGCCTACCAGGCAACATCTCTGGTGCTGTGGGAACACAGTAGCAGGCTACCGCCCTGTCAGCAGAGCTTGGGCCAGTATACAACAGTCACAGATCATACAGGATGACACACACAAGCAATGGGAAAAGGGCCTACCTTTCAGGATGCAGTTCCTGGTATACACCACACCATCCCGGTGGTGCATCCCTGCTCATCTGCTCCTCTGCATGCAAATGAGGTGAATACCTTCAGGTAATGAGAAGCAAATATCCAGGATGGGCACCGACTGTGTAATGAGCCTATTTGCATATCTTGGCTGAATATTTCAGTGATCCGCACTGCACAACGCAAGGCCCATCGCGCTATACATTGTGTTGTGTTGCTCTGTGCATGTTGCTTTGCACGATTGTGCAATCATGCAATGTTCAGCTGGTTTTGCGTGATCGCATGTCCATGCGCTCCTGCTGAATATGGCCTTGTTTTTTCAGCCTCGCGCCGTGTCTGTGCTGCACATGTCTTTGTCGCGAGCGCGTAATGCCTAACTGAATATATCCTCCCAATGTATATACTTCATCCTTTTGAAAGTTACATATAAAACCGTGCCATAATTTTGCGGGGTCAGCTAAGTCAGAGCATCAATATAATTGTGTTGGCTTGATAATTATGGAACCTGTTTTCAACAGATGGGAGATAAACAAGGCCATGGAATTTTGTTGCATGTCCATGTGACATCTTTAGATAACCAATCCATTGAAGCAGAGCTAGATATGGTGCTGCATTTTATTAATCAGACTATCGAGGCAGGGCCAGACATGGGGCTGGATTTTCAAAACCTATGACCGAGGCCGCTGATTTTCAGTGATTAAATTAACGAAATTCCATTTTCAAGACTTGAAATTTCAGGAATTGCACCGGTGATTGTTAGTCTAATTTCCAGATTTTACCTGGATTCTGCTGTCATTCTATTAGTAAGTGTATAAATAATCTAAACAAAAGAAGGCTTAATATACAGATCATTAAATGAAGCTAATTGAAAACAATACAGAAAGCAATGACAAGAAAAATACAAGTTCTATAGATTTACTGATCTGGTAAAAGATGTCAAATTCCATGAAATTCTTTGTTTTTACCAATGTGTATGTAGGCAGTTCAAATTCCAGACTTTTACTGGGTTTGCCAGTAAAAACTGAAAATGGTGGCCTTGCCTAAAGCACAGGTGTGATTCCTGATTTTGGGCACAGACTGCATTATGTTAAATGCTCCAAAATGTTTGCAGGCAATGTTCAAATGTTTCTATGCATCTGTAACAATTTCTGCACTTTACAGCAGCAAAAGAATGCCTGCATCATTTTTTTGTGTTGCAAAATATTAGACCACTTTTTTTATAATTCTATTTATGCTTCTTGCTCCCCTCCTGGCCCCCTCACCTTGAGCACCCATCACACCCCAGCCCTCTCACCTCATCTTCTTCTGGGTCTTACCTGCTCCCACATTACTCCCATACTTTGCCCCCAACAGTGGAGCCCATGGGATGAAGCTAGGTTCCTTGGGTGCATAATATCCAAGTATCAGGAGAGTGCCCGGGTCGGTGAGTGCAGGGCCTACAGGAGCGGTGGAGCTGTCATGCTGCATGGGGGAGGGTCCTCTTTCTCTCTCTTTCTGCGCCTCAAGATGCAGGGGGCTCAGTTGCCCATGCGTACACACGTGAACATGCAACATGCATAGCATTGCACCAGCCTGTGTCTTCACTACCCCCTTAGCTCTCCACTGCATCGCCACCTGTGGTCACCCAGGCAGTAGTATAGTAATGGATCTGGCTGCCCTTCCTTTCCCAGAGGAGGACAGCGCCTCTGGGATGCTCGATCCTTTCTCACCGGCCATCCCTCGATGACCTGTGCTTGTTCTAAATACTGGTCTACAGCATTGTATGCCGTAGCACTATCTCTGATGTCAGACCACTTTTGATGTGGTCTACCAGTTGCTAATCGCAAACGGTATAATTGCAAATGTTGAAAATTCTCACCTCATGTCTAGGGCTCTTTAGATCACTTAGATCACTTCTAGGGGAGGCGTAAAGCGCTCTCTCATCACACCACATGGTGAATGATGTCAGTGTTTGGGGAAGGTTGAGGTTAAATTGCAGAGTACTTTGTTAGAAAGGGAGTCCAGTTTTTGGATCAGAACCAGTTAGCCCATTCTGGCTTCTTGAGAGAGTGTACTGCTATACTTCTCAGAACTAACAGTTCACTATATTTGCAACCAAGCTGTTGCACCAAAACAAGGTGTTCTATGAATATATTGCGTCTGAATGAATATAGTAGCTCTTATTTTTGTAAGAAAGATTTACAGACATTTTTATCTGCAAAAACAAGAGAAGATGCATCTATCTTTAAAGAGACACACAGAGGCTATCCATTGTTAGTTCTCGACTACAACATGAAAGGAGTACCCAGTGTAAGTTCTTAGTTGGAATTTTACAGAGGGTGCTAGTGGCAGCTAATACCCAGGGCAGTGTCACAAAGCAGTGGGTAGGGCTAGTGGGATGTTATGGTGCCTAGGAGAGGTATCTCTAGCAGGAGGGAGGTGGTGTTGCCACTGTATCACTCACAGGTGAGATCCACCTGGAGTATTGTGCCCAGTTCTGCAGGGCACCTCAGAAGGGACATAGGGTGGAGGCAGTTTGAGGAGGGCATCTAAAATGGTGCAGAGGTTGCACCAAAAGCCCTACAAGGAGAGACTCAGGGATGTCAACATGTATACCCTGGAAGAGAGAAGAGCGAGAGGGGACATGATAAAGACCTGCAAGTACCTTACAGGGTACCTGAAAGGGGAGGATGCGGGCCGCGTGGAGGATGACAACAGTAAAACTGAAGGGGGAGGATGGGGGCCGCGTGGAGGATGACAACAGTAAAGCTGACATATTGAACAGGTATTTCTGCTCAGTCTTTACTGAGGAAGAGGAGGGTAATGGGTCTGAAGGGAGTACAAGGGGTGAGAATGGTGCAGAAATGGACACAAGTCCCTTTACACGAAAGGGTCCTGAAGGAACTGGAAGTAATAAGAGTTGATAAAGCAATGGGGCCAGATGGGTGCACCCAGGGTCCTTAAGAACTAAGAGAGGTGGTGGCTGAACCTCTGACTATCCTGTTTAGCCGATCACTGGAAACAGGAGGTACCCAAAGACTGGAGGACAGCAGATGTACTCCCTTATACAAAGTGAGAACAAAGAGGAAGCAGGGAACTACAGACCAGTCAGCCTCACCTCAGTAGTGGGAAGATCATGGAAGCACTACTGAAGGAGATTGGTGGAACATCTGGTTGTCAATGGACTACAGGACCCAAGGCAGCATGGTTTCACCAGGGAGGTCATGTCAGACCAACCTCGTTGAATTTTTGACTGGGTGACTAGGAGGTGGATCAGGGGAGGGCAGTGGACATGGCCTATCTGGACTTCAGCAAGGCCTTTGACACTGTGCCACATAGAAGACTATTACACAAACTGGGAATATGGGTGTGGGCAGGACAGTAGTGTGGTGGGTAGGTAACTGGCTGGGTGGCAGGACACAGAGGGTGGTGGTAAATGGCTGTCACTCCACAGAGGAAGAGTGACCAGTGGGGTACCACAGGGATCAGTGCTGGGACGGTCCTATTCAACATCTTCATCAGTGACATTACGCAGGACCTAGAGGCAGAATTTCACTGTTAAGCTGATGACACAAAGCTCTGTAACAGAGTAGACACACCAGAGGGTGTAGACAGAATGAGAAGCGACCTGCAGAAACTTGAAGAATGGTCAAGGGTTTGGCAGTTGAAATTCAATGCAAAAGTGCAAGATAATGCATATAGGGCACAAAAACCTGGCACAATATATCAGTTAGAGTGTGAGGATATAGCATGCACCAAGCAGGAAGGGATCTTGGGGTTGTCATCTCTGATGACCTCAAGGTAGAAACAGTGTGACAAGGCAGCAGGTAAAGCAAATGGGATGCTGGGATGTATAAGCAGGGCATCACCAGCAGGAAAAGGGAGGTCATAATTCCACTATACAAGACAATAGTGAGGCCCCACCTGGAGTACAGTATACAGTTCTGGAGACCATACCTATGTAAGGACATAGACAGGGTAGAGAGAGTTCAGAGGAGGGCAACAAAGATGGTGCATGGATTGCATCACAAGTCCTATGAAGACAGGTTGAAGGAACTGAACATGTACTCCCTGGAGGAGAGGAGGGAGAGAGGGGATATGATAGAGACATACAAGTATCTTACAGGGAGGAACAGGGTGCAGGAAAACACTATTTTTAAGCGAAAAAGATGTTCCAGAACAAGAGGGCATGGGATGAAGTTGGAGGGAGGACGATTCAGAGGAAACATGAGAAAGAATTTCTTCACAGAACGGGTGGTGGACAAGTGGAACACCCTGCCAGAGGAAGTGGTGGGGGCTGAAACAATCACAGGATTTAAGAATGCATGGGATAGACATAAAGGAATTCTGGAGGTCAGGGGTAAGGGGCAACAGACTTCTAGGAAAACAAACTGAACTTACAAGCTCAAATGGGCAGACTGGGTGGGCCATAGGCCCTTATCTGCCGACACTGTCTATGTATCTATGTAACAGGGTGCAGGAGTGTAGTCTCACTCAAATGAGAAAGAGCATCAAGACAAGCGGATATGCAATGAAGCTGGAGGGGGCAATTTTAAGACAGATGTGAGGAAGTGCTTTGTCATGGAAAGGGTGGTAGACACCTGGAACAGATTGCCAGCAGAACTGGTGGAGGTGAAAACAATGGGGTTTCATGCATTCATGGGACAGACTAAGGGAATATTGATAACTAGACAGAGAGGAGGGAGGTTGCGGAGACCAGTGAGGGTCTTCAGAGACAGACTAGACAGGAACATTTGGGTACACTTTGTTGGTCAAGCAGTCCTTTTCTGCCAACAAATTCTATGTTTCTATGTTACTCAAGATTGAACATGCTCAATACACATAGGAGTACTGGAGCTGAGGGCAGTCGGGGAAGGTGAAAAAAAAGGGACACTCCCAGATGAGACTGCATGACCAACAGAGACAAAACGTCAGTCCTAATGTAAGGAAAATTTTTTCAGTTACTGAAAAATAGGAAAGTCCTAACACTCAAATGTGGGGCAAATTTTGTGTTCCACTGATGCCAACGATAACCTTTTGACTGAATACAGTTAAATATCTTCAAACATAGCTCCTCTGATTTGTGCTGTATCCTGTACTGGTGCATCCAAGTACCCCATTTGCCTTTTTGATTGCAGCCAGGAAGTGGGCCGCTTTTATCCGTAATTGTAGCTTTGTTTATAACACTGCACTTAGTACTGAATTTCTAAATCTTTGAATCCAGTGAAGCACAACTGAAGAGCAACATCTCATTCTCGGTGGGTTCCTGAACTTAAGAGGGATGGGAGATTTTCAAAAGGTTCGGATGTAGATGGAAATGTGTTTTCACCTGCTTCTTGGTTCATTCGATTATGACAAAACTCCGGAATGTTATTTTCAAAGAATCCCATTTTCTCTGAGTTTCCATGACTTGTGGCAGCTTGCATCAATATAATGATACTTGTGTCTAAAAACAGGATAATGATGCATGTGTCTAAAAACAGGAAGCATGTATTAAAAATGAAGCATGCATGAAAAAATGAAGCATGCACGAAAACTAAATGAATGCATAATTTGCTTTGATGCAAGCTCAGCATTTTGCATTTAAACTGCTAGACCACCTCATAAATGTTCTAACTGTGAGGATGTAGGTCCACTTTGAAAATACTGGTGAAAAGATCAGGTTTTAAAATCCTGCCCCATGTCGCTATCCATTTTTAGAGCTACGGTGGGGAGGGGGGTGCAAGTCAAATGATCTACTCAGGATCAGAAAGTGAGTGACTGTTGTGTGATTCAAACCTGAGATCTCCTGCTTCAGTTATGTGCACTTACCACTGGACTGCACTGGCTTCCAGTTTGGTACTTGACACACTTTTCTAATGTGTGTGCATACCTCTCAACTGCTATGAATTCTGCATAGCGCTATGATTTTCACACTCAAATTTACCCTTGCTCCTCACAGGTTTACTGATGTTCCTCATAATGTTAAAACTATTTCTGGACACACAAACTTTTTAAATCATTGAACTAAGTTGATAGAAACATTTCTTATCACTAACTACACAGGACCCACTATCTGTAGGCATAATACTGTTTAAAATAAGAAAGTGATACGCATTCTGGCCCTTTGCTATGATTTTTGCAGGCCAGTGCTATGATTTTTAATGCTGAGAGGTTGAGAGGTGTGTGTGTGTGTGTATTTGTGTGTGTGCTTTTCTTTTGCCCGTTCATTCTTACTGAAGACCTTTTACATCACTATTAAGCTCATAGTTATACACGATAAAATCAGCAGAGCTATAAGAGAATGTCACCCGTTCACAAAACAAAGAATGGTTACTTCAAAGTATTATCCAATATTGCCTACCCATGACAGGAGTAATAAATATATGCCATCAAGTGCAGTGCATCATGGTTACCGTGAATTACCAAGAATAGACTGGCTGAGCTTTAAGAAGGGTTGTAAGTTTCAAAGTGCATTACAATCTCTGACTGCTAAAAGAGTTAATCACAGACATATGTTGCACAGTTCATCAGTCTGGTATATTTATTATCTCAAAAGCAAATGAGATCATCCAGTCACAGATGACAACTTTAGAGACACGGTGAACCCAGAGTAATATATTATTTTAAAAGAAAAGCAAGGCAGTGTAAAATTGTTGTGCATGGAGTTTCAGTTGTTTAAAACAGTGGTTCATGAGTATGGGCTCAGGCTTTTGATATATTGTTGGGTGGCAAGCCAACCTTCCAGAATTTGATGCTGTTACATAGTTCATCCTAAAATATACTTAAATAGGGTGCTGCTAAACTGGCAAGCAAGATGGCAGCTAACTGTTCACAGTTAAGCTCTGAAACAACTCATTGTATCCTTCCTAATCCACCTCAAATACTAGCTGCACTGTGACGACACCTGATGGAATCCCACAAAGGATTTTTCTCACAGAGCCATCTAATTATGTCTTTTCTGGTGCCAGAATACAACTGCATACATCAAACAAACCCTGAGGCAGAGTTGAACACTTCAAATGGCAGCATCTGGGTCGAGAAAACCCTTTGCTGGATTACATTGCACATTTTATGAAGGTGGTAGTTATTGTAGAACTGGACAGCCTAAAACTGCTCTTACCTCCATATCGACTGACATTTCAGTGCTGATGGACAGGGTTAGCACTGCAAAGTCTGCATAGCTGAAATGGAGAATTCCTTGCGCTACACCCTTCAATGTTTGGAGGATCACGATGCCAAGCTGCAGACCCTATGGAAGAGGGCAAAGGATCAAGAGGTAGAGGATGGAATAACCGGTGGACGCTCGGCATCCCAGAGGGGTGGAGGGCTCATGTATGGAGGCCTTCCTGCAGGATATTTTAGATACTTTAGATAGACAGATACTTCATTTATAAAGTGCCCCTTCCCAGAGGCTCAGAGCACTGTACAATTTCTTAAAACAGCAACCATCAAGAAATTTCCAGCAACACATTGCAGAAGATAAAATAAACAAATTTATCTGTCATATAAAAACACGACATTCAGTAAAATATAAGACCTTCAATAATTATATAGGACATATGCTTGGTTGAATAGAAATGTTTTAAGCCCTTTTTTAAAGGATTCTGGCTGCGTCTGATTGGTCTAACCTTACAGAGGCCCACTGAAGGTGGAGTGGACACACTGCATGCAAGGCCCACCAACCCTAACAGGCTCAGTACTGAAGCCCCTAGCAGGCTACTTTCTTTGGCTCACAGCGAAGGAGCTCATAATGAAAATGACATTCTAGAAGGGGCAGCTGATGTGGTGAGGGTTCCAGAGCTTACTATAATCAAGACTTCTCACCAGTTATCGCAGAGCACTGCTAAGTCTTTATGCCATTGTGGATGGCAGCGAAGCCATTTGGGATCTGCTTTCACTTCAAGGGCCTGACAACTTTTGTGATCCAGCACTATGGCAGGGACTATAGTTTTCTATTGGTGAGGCCTGGGAATTTACTTGAAAGCACTGGTTGGATGTGCTCTCAGGAACTATAGCTCTCCGACTCTCTCGGATGGACTAAACAGCTGTCAGAATAACCAAACTGGGTGGAGTCTTGACTTCCACCTATACCTCAGACTCCAGAGTAAGTAAGTAAGTAAGTGAGTTTATTTATCTGACCATAAAAAGACCATTATAGTCATTACAAAATTTACTATAAATAGTAGATGTAAAAGTCCTATCCCTATACACTTACACATTTCCTGTTAGAGAAACATATAAATAAATATGCAGAAGAGCTCAAGAGAATGGGTTTTTTACATTACTTGTGCAATTACAGTAACTGAGTTTCAGAAGGATGAAGATAGGTGTAGGGTATTAGAATGCCTCATTATTTGGGCATTGTAACCTACCTATGGCGACTGGCAAGCTTGGGAACCTTTACCAGTAACCTTCCCTGACTGGCAATCCCTAAACCAAATAAAGCTAAGAAATAGCAAAAAATGCTATTAAACCAGTCTTCATCTTCCTATTGTTGTTCACCAAGACTTTTTCTCTTTTTTGTTACAGGTAAGAAGAACATTGCAGTAATCTCTGCATATTTTCTTTGTCACATGATGCAATATAATAAACAAGACATCAAAAAGGCTGTTAGAAACGTCATCATCTCATTAAGATATCTGTTTCTTGATTCTTTGTATAAAATGCATTGCACTGTTATATGGTAAAGAGTCTACACAAAACCCATCCTGCATGGGCATTCTGAGGCAAAACTTGTAAGATTTTGAGTTGTAATATTTTTTAGCAAATCGGTATTTTGTGGTGAGAATTAAAATGTGGCCATTGTAATATCATGCCTATGATCAGGAAGGATTGGAAGGACCAGACAGCCCTCTATACCATGCAAAATCTTACTTGAATTAAACCATGGTGACATCTCAGTTCCTTATCTATCTCCAATTTCTCGCATTTTCATACAGCTTCTTTTTTTTATTATGGGCTTAGAAGAAAAGGCGAAATTGATTTTTCTAATACAGTCTTTCCATATATGGTGAAGATTTATTCTTGAGTAGGCAGAGGTTAGTACTGATGGCCATGGGGATTTTCTATTCAAGGTAGACCATGAATGTTTTTCTGCTAGACACACTATTGGTAATTTGTTATTCTTAGTATTAATCGTTCTTAGCCAATATATTATCAGTCTTAGCTCCATTTGTGAATGAAGTCCAATTTTCCCTAATTCTGCCCTTACCATAGCTGTTGAAGAGGATAATGGTACCCTTAAGAGAGGCTTATTATAATATAGTAATGAGATTTCTACATTATTTGAGAAATCAGTGCCCTGGGCCTGGACCCCTACGCCATATAATAAAATAGGATTTATTTTTATCCCCCTGCTGCCAATTCTGCATTTAAAGTATTCCCCAAGACATGTAACTGAATTTTAATAATACATTTTCTGCATGTTTGGTCTCAGATATTTGAACTTTAATATGCTGGTACCAGTTTCTATTAAAGTAAATTCTGAGGTATATGTATTCTTTTACAATTTCCTTTCTTCTTTATTTTCATTTTTTCTTCATCTGTGAAGAACAAAATATTTCTCTATTGGATCCAAAGATCATGACTCTGGTTTCGTTAAGATACATTTTCAACTCTCAGGCATCACAATCTGTTTTAAACTTGTCAAATTACTTTTGTAGCTTGGTATGGGAAAGTGAGAATATTACTATATCACCAGCATATGCAAGGAGATAATATTGTTTTTATTTTTTATTTTGGAGCATGATAATGTGTGTGTATATATATGTGTTATATATATATATATATATATATATATATATATATATATATAACAATTAATGCCAGTATGCATCCCTGTTTTACCTCTCTGTCTGTAACAAATGATGCTGATACATTTCCAGAGTTGTAATATCTCACAACAGTTTTAGTGTCTGTTTATAACTGTTATATAGGAATTACTGACGAATGATCAATCCCCATAGCTAACATAATTTTCCATAATAGAGCTATAGTTATAGAATCAAAGGCCAATGAACCATCTACAAATACTGTTGTTTCATTTTTTATTTTTCCTGTAAATGTGAAAAGATATAAACATTACTGATTGTAAAAAATGGGGTTAAATCCTACCTGAAATTGTGATGGTGGTTTGTTATTCTGTAACCATGTGGATAATCCATTAAGTACGACTTATGTAAATATTTAGAATATCTAGAAGACTAAGTCATCAAAGGTCATTTCACATGTTAAAAGTGGTTAACATTGGTATCCAAAGATTCAGATTTTAGTTATATATCTCACAATGTGTAGCATCTGGTCCTGGGGCTTATTGGTGTAATATTTAAAATAGTGTCTTCCACTTCTGCCAGTGTGAAAATGAGAGGAGATGTTGTATAGTCTAAAGTATTATTTAAAGTGGTATTATTCCTGCCTACAAGATGCATGTCTGAGAAAATGTTTCTGTAGTAACCAGGTTTCCTTTGGATAAAGAAGAATGGAATATGTTTGTCCCCATACCGGCATAATCCAAAGCATTTTTGATCCTTACAGTCTTGAACATTTCTAACCATATGTTTTCTGAAAACTGTTTTGCTCTTTCAGAACTGCATTGTATGATGTCCTTTCCATACTTAACTGATTAAAATGTAATCTTGATGGATGTTTTTGTTCCCTGGGTAACCGTTAGCTCCTTTTGCTTGCTTACAAGTACCATTAAACCAGGTTCATACATTTGAGCTCCTGCTTACATTAACATATTGGCTATAATATGGAAAAAGTTTTCTTAAATTACCATCAATTAAAAGCCTACCTAGCTTCACTATTTATTTAATCTCTGTGGCTTCTGTTTCATATAATTCCCTTTGCATGAAGCCTTGTTTTGCCAGTCATAGATTACGTGGCTTATTCTTATTGGCTGACTCAGTCATTTATTTCCCTTCTTATTTTCAAAATCAGTGTATCATGGCCACTTTCTGCTCTTATTTCAATCATCACTTTGCCCACTAATTCAGAAAGTGTAGTGTTTCCTAATTCATCACCTCTAAGTTTATCATTCAGCTGAAACAATGCATTTTCAGTTAAAAATTCATGTATGTTTTTGCCAGAATCATTCTTAGTGTTGTCCTTGTTTGCTTGCCCTACTATAGAACCAATGTCTATACAAAAGTCCAAAAAGGCAATGTTATCAAAATTTGCTATCCTAGCATTAAAATCCTCATTAATCAAAACATTCGTGTATGGGAATCTATAGGTAACTGTTTCCAGGTCATTATCAGTCAGCGCCCATGTTTTGACTGATATTGTGAAGTCCCTTTTGGTGGACTGTAGACATTAATCAGTGTGTTTCTATGGTCATCCCATATCATGACCGTAACAATATATATTTTTTTCAACTTTATATATTTCTATGATTTTTATACCAGCCTTATTTTAATGTACATAGCTAATCCCCTAATGCTTCTACAAAATTTGTCATATTTAAATACTGGTGAGCTAATAACTTCATAGCTGTTCAAATGTAGCACCCTTGTGACCACGTATCTTAAAAACATATAAAACTGTATTTAGTTACAGATGTACACCATTCATTATCAGATGCTTTGTCCCCTAAACTCACACTATTTCATCATAAGAAATTGCTCTCAATAATGGGAGACTCTAAGACTCACTTAGCATTTCAGGTTTTCAAAAGGACCCTTGAGTATGATTAATTGGAGTCCAGATCAGTTATAATTTCAGGATTACTTAAGTCTATGATACAAATATCCAAATGTTCTAACTTTTTTGAATTATTGAGATCAATTGAGCTGTTTAATTTAACATGTAAATCGATCTGATTTCCTCCCCATTTTATGTGCTCACCATATGTTACGCCCCCTTAGCTGATGTTAGATTTGAGAACATTTGTTAATAAAGAGAAAATGATAGAAAAGAGATGCTGTATCTTCTACAAGGAGCCTATCTATTCCAGATCTTGACAGTATCTTTAAGTACTCTAATAATGCCCAGGATTGCATGAAAAGTTGATCTTTCATTAAAATTCCATTTTAAGGATGCAAGGGCATACTGTAAAACTTTCTGTTCAATACTTTGTCTTATATCATATGTACTAAAAGTCATTCTATCAGTGAAGCACCATGCACATGGTGCTGCTAATTCAAGGTCAGAGATGATTTTTTTATCTTGAACCAGATAGGTTTTGCAAACCCCATGTTTGATACCAAAACATACACAGGTGTTTCTATATCATCAGTGTCTCTGTATCTGCTTCCTTAATCCCAAGTTCAGATTGAAATAAAAGTACTATTAGCTCTTTCCTTAACCCGCTGTCTGGGTGTGCTGAAGTATCTCAGCTGAGCAGACCGCTAGTTTCTCTGTTTTATTTCATTTAACTGCTTTTAGTCTTTTCCGTTTGCCCCTCCGCTTCGAATTGTTAAGTTGCTAACCGTCCAAATTGCATAGTCACATAGCACTACAGTTTTAAATTCAATTTACTTAGTTTGGAGGCGTTATCGGTGCCTTTCGTCTGCACAGGTGTGCACTGGGCTGTGTGACCGAGCCCGCTACCACTCCAAAGACGTGAGTTGGTGGAGAAGAGGTTTTGACTGTGCCTTTGATAAAATTGGCCATTTTGATTGTGAGTCTGTTGCGGAGTGGCAGCTGTGTCGAGGTGTGCAACAGAGGGAATGCTTGGTCAAGGGCGTGGAGTGAATGCAGGAGGAGTGTTGTGAGCTTGTGGAAAGGAGTTCTCCAGGATTGCGTTTTGGATTATAGTGGCCCTATGTTTGGGAGTTTGTTATAGAGTGAGGAGTTTGTGCTGTGTGTGTGCAGCAGATGGCTTGCCTGGCTGAAATTGGGGAGCGAGACCCTAAAAGGGGAGCTGCACAAGCTGATGGCCTAATTGGATTCATTATTGTTGAGCTTATCTGTGAGATTGGCTTTTTGACTGTCGTTTTGCCAGACTGGGACAGCATGACCCTGTGATTATAGGTGGTTAGCCACTAGAGACTGCTTCTACCTGGGAGGACCAGGCCTGGATTGACTGTGGATCAGGTTGGTGGGCCCGTGGTTTCTCCAAGGCCTCTCGCCGGCCAATTGGTGGGTTGGTGCAGACGGGTTGCCGAGGTGGTGGGGGCAGACTTTCTCTGGCTGTAGCCCTACAGATGGGGTTTCTGAGATATTTGGTCTGATACAGGATTTTTCCATTCCTAAGAAGATCTGGATTATATCAGGAGTTTTTTTACCATAATGAGACTACCTACAGGAAACTGAGTGATAAATTCCAAACTTACGGTCAGAACACATATTTACTTTCTTCACAAATTTCGGTTGGGCAGTGAGAGAACCGGGGTTATCTTTGACTCCCAGGTAGTGAGAGGGCCTGGGGGTCAAATTTGAATTCATATCTAGAACTCAAATTTATTCTTTTTTATAAACTTTGTTTGGGCAGTGAGAGTGCCCAATTCACCTCAGATGCATAAGGCAGTGAGAGGGCCTGGGAGCTGAAACTACATTCTACACTGGTTATTTTTATGTTATTTTAATTTGTAGCCCTCAGTGAGAGGAGGGGTACTTAAGTTTTATTTTGTTTGTTTGCTTTAAGTCCCAATTATATCATCTTCAGTTTTCTCTGTGACTTGGACTTTCCTGAAGTGGACTCCTTATGGTATTGTATAATTTTTCTCCTGGATTTGCACTATTTACTCAGAGACTTTGGAGTCTGGACTGATGTTTAATAATTTTAATTTCTTTTATAGTTTTATTGTAGTATAGTCTTATGTGGGTGGGGAGGGCGGTTTGTTGATTTATTTTATTGCTTGATTTGTTTATTTTATTGTTTGAATCTCTCCTTTTGGTGAGAGAGAGTGGAGAGTTTTAAAAAAGGGGGTTTTACCTAATTTTTATTTGGCTGTTTTGTTGTTTATTTCTCCCTCAAAGTGAGAGTTGCGGGAGTTGTGTGTAATAATTATATTTTGGATTTTGTTTTGTGGAGCATTTTTGTTGTTTTGCTTGGTCCTTATCTTTGCCAGTGATATGTGTTGTAGATCTACCCCCCAGGTCATGCGCTATTCATCTTCCGCTCTTTGTGCCCGCCGCCATTTTTTCCCTCCCCTTTATTATTTTCGACCTACCAGCATTGCAGAGCGCTGGGTATTGCCGGGGGCGGGTGGGAGCATGAACAGCGAAGGATGGATGAAAAGAGCTCTCGCATTGGGGTAGTTAAGTCCAGAAGATGCCCTGGGCAAAAAGATTCTGGAGCATGGTCCACCATGCCTGGTCTCCATACCTAAGGCACCACCATTATTGGTGGGCAAGTAGTAGGGCGGCTAAGGAGACCTGGCCCAACTCGAGTGGTGTTGTGCAATACCAGATCTATTAAGAACAAAACTTCTATTATTGCAGATCTTGTCAGGACAGCAGGTCTGACATGCATCATCAAGAATTGGCTGGATGAAAACACTGGCCCCATGTTTGAGGCTGCGATTCCAGCTGGGTACTTGGTGATTAGACTGCAGGGAAGGGGGTGTTGCGGTCTGTTTCAAGACCGAATTGGGCCTCACGAGTGTACCAGTTGAGGATACCAGGTCATTCGAGTGTACCGTAGTAGCAACTGTAGGCTGTAGGATAGCCTTCATCTACCATCCACCCGGGGATGAGAAGAGATTCCTCCAGGAAGTAGCGGATTTCGTGATTGACATGGCATTTGAGTCACCCAGACTGATGGTCCTGGGTGACTTTAACTCCTGAATCAATGATGAACCCTCGTTATTTGGACACTTCCTCCAGTTGGCGACATTACTGGGCCTTACACAGATTGTTACCTCTGCTACTCACAAACACGGCCACTGCCTTGACCTGGTTTTTCTCCTGGGGATCGAAGCCTCCAATATGAGTGTGGAACCTGTTGTAGACCTGCCCCTGTAGAGATGGTCAAGTACTGCCCTTTATGGGATGGGAGCCCTGAAGGCCTAGCGGTGATACTTGACTTATCAGAGTTTCCTGTGGAAAGCAGGAACCCAGAAGCTCTGGTCTTGGCCTATAACAAGGTCATCGCCACAGCTCTGGATTCTGTCACTCCTGTCCATGTTCATCCTCTCTCGCTTTGCCCTCAGTCCCCTTTGTTTGATGGGACCTTGAGGGAGTTGAAGTGACTAGGATGAAGGTTAGAACATTGCTGGTGGAAATCCGCCCTGGAAGCTGACCATCTTAGATTGTTTTATACTTTCTTTATTGTAGAAGTTTATACATTCACTTACAATTATTAGACAGATTCAGTACAGTCAATCCTTTGATAAAACCATATTACAAAGAATGGCTGTACAAACTTAAGCCACGAAAGTTAATACATTACTTTAAAAAACTATGTGAGCTAAACATCAGGAAATAAAAAGGAAAAGAAATGCGAGCAGGGGGTTTCTAGTGGGCCCCATCTAGCAATTATATTAGGTTGGGATAGGAGGAAGTGTCATCAGCTCAATACTGGTTATGTCTTGTGGAGTCCCCACCCAAGAAGAACACAGAGGCAAGCTCAACCCTGGTAAAAGGGGGCCTCATGAAGGGACGTGACCACCCCATCTCCCTCAAATTAATGTATTTGATCTTTTATCAGATCCCATCTTGTCCAATGAGAGTTGAATGCTTCTAATCTATTATGTAAAGCATATGAGAGCTGTTCATTGTGTTGTATTATAAGCACCAGTGATTTCCAGTCTGGGACCGTTGGGGGAGACACTTGGAGCCATTTTTTGGTAATGGACTTATATATTGCCACAACAGGATGGACCATAAATATAGGATTGTTTTATCCTTTATTCCCTAGGTGGGATCCCTAGCAGCCAATTGATTGCAGGAGGAGGTAGCTGTAAATCTAATATGGAAGCTATATGCTGGGTAATTAGATTCCAGAAAGTGGATAATTTAGGGCTATCATAAAATATATGCTTATGAGATGCTTTAGCCTCTCCACATTCCCTCCAACATTTAGAGGATGCTCCAGGTCTTCGTAATTCAACAGCTGTGGGGACAAGGAAAAACCTCACCTGAACCTTCCACATGAATTCTCTCCAGGCTGGGGATGAAGTAGTGGCCCATGTTCCTCTCCAGACCTTTTGCTAATCTTTGATACTGATACCCTGGGCTAACTCTTTTTCCCAACTTGCCTTTACAGATTCCATTGAATGGAAGTTGATACTGGGGCCCACCTGCAAAATCACTAGGAGGGCCCAGTGGTGACACACTCATATATGAATTCCACTTAAGTGTAGTAGACAGGCTCTGGGTTTGCATCTGGTGTTTACGGGGGGGGGGGGGTGTATATGTGTGTGTGTGTAGTGCACCAGGAAATTTCCAGGCATCCAGGTGTGCCAGTCTGACTTGGTCTAAATGAAAATGGCACGTTCTAAGTCATATAAATATGCAACCCAAAATAACATAATTAATTTACTCATATGTAATGCAATGTGAAACATGTACACAGTAATTATATTTTAAGCTCAAACCCCAAAAAATCAATACGGGTGCACCACTCCCAAATTATCTAAATTAATCATAAAATTCATTACAGGGCAGGCTGTTTAAATGTGCGAAGGTTGTGGAAGAAAATTTGCAATCAGAATGGGAGGTTGTAGACCAGACTGGTTTCAGTGGTTCTCCCAGATCTTTTTCTACAGTCTGTCCTGAGCTTCCACAATTTTTGTGTCAGTTTCTTCAGGAGTAGTCAGGCAACACCAGTAGGGATGAGCATGTTGGCTTTGGGTCCTCATTAGTAGCACGCATGCTCTGTTTTATAAACTTTTAAGGTTTACAAAACTCAGCCAAAATCAAACAGAATGGCTGTCAGGCTAGGCAAATTCCTGCTTTCCTTAACCTGATGATGTCCATTTCCACTTGTGCCTCTTAAACGACTTCAATGAACAGATGGGGGAGGGATTTAACAAATACAGGAGCAGCCTATTAATTTTCATCTCAATAAGCCCTCATGTTTTTGGACTATACTGAATGCCTAATTCATGAAACAGAAAATGAATATGCTTTGGATATCCCTAATATAGTGTCTTTCATACAAACTGCATACCAGTTTAGTGCATGCTGGCCCCCTAGTAAGCCATATACCAGCTGCCTGACAGTCCAGGAGAGGGAGAGGAGAAAATGCTGCTGCCATTTAGGCACACAGATGCATTAAAGAGACTAGTCCTTTTTCAGAAGAGAGCATCCTAAAGAAATTCGCTAATCTGAAAGTGGACAAAGAAATGGGTCCAGACGGGGTACATCCTAGGGTATTGAGGGAGCTCAGGGAGGTACTGGCTGTACCTCTGACAGTCCTATTTAATGGCTCACTGGAAACTGCAGGAGTGGTTCGGAGGACTGGATGTAAGCGGATGTAGTCCCACTACACAAAAAGTGGTAGAAGGAAGAGGCTGGCAATTACTCTCCAGTCAGCCTGACATCGGTGGTGGGAAAGTTAATGGAATCACTGCTGAAGGAGAGCATAGTGGAATATCTTGAATCTAATGAAGTATAAGACCCAAAATGGGATGGATTCACAGGTAGGAGGTCGTGTCAAAGGAATCTGATAGATTTCTTTGATTGGGTGACCAAGGAATTAGATCAGGGTGGAGTGGTGGATTTGGACTGCCTAGAGTTCAGTAAGACATTCAACACCATTCCACAAAGAGTAGTAGACTAACAAGCAAGCTGGGTAGCATATTAGTGGGTCCAAAAGTAGTAAACTGGGTAAGAAATTGGTTAAGAAATGGGCAACAGATGGTGGAGGTAAACGAGTTCACTCCAAGGAGGGGAGAGTGACCAGTGAGGTGCTTCAAGGATCAGTGAGACTGGTCCTCTTTAACATCTTTATAGATGACACTGCAAAGGAACTGGAAAGGAAGATCTGCCTCTTTGCAGATGACACCAAAATCTGCAATAGAGAAGACACTTGGGGTAGGGGGCAGAAAGGATGAGCAGAGACCTAAGAAAACTTGAGGAGTGGTCAAGGGAATGGCATCTAGGTTTCAATGTGAAAAAGTGCAAAATAATGTGCAACCCAGAGACGGCGCTATCCCTAGGGCTACTACCCCTGCCTGCTTGGCTAGTAGCAGGTTAAGGGGCCTGGGTACTGAAACAGGTGCCTCCACCCAGAGGTCAGGGTTGCTAGTGGTCATGCTAACCTGGGCACAGCCCTCTGGGACACTGTAACCCCTCTATTTCCCTTCTAGTGGCCTGAACAATATACACAATCACTTTCACAATGACCCATGCAATTACCCACACTGTTTGCACTTACCACCAGGGCTGGTTCCTCTAGCTCGACTCTGGGGACCCCTGTAAACTAGGTTATGCACAGCAAATAACAACAGTACAGTACTCTTGGCACAAACTGGAACCACAGTCAGGTTAAATGCAAAAGAGTTAGATCTGATTTATTCAGGAGACTTGAACAAGGCAGGAGTGTAATCAGGCTGATTTGCTTAAATGCTATATCAATCAAACAGTTATGCATGCACTTCAGAGTCCCTACACAGTCACACACTCTAGGTACCCAGGCAGAAAGACGGTGGGATAACCAGGAATGATGCCCAGGGTAGGCCGGCTTGCAGCTGGTTGAGGCCCTGTGATGGAAGAAAGCAACATGCACAACACACACTATTTGTAATCTGGAGCTGGAGGGCTCAGTTCGTGACAGAAAAGACAACAAAGCAATCAGATGACAACACTTTAGATTTAGCTGTTGTTGCAGGGAGCTACCCTGATGTTTACTCACGATACCTAATACAGGACACAGGCAGGACGAAATTGAGACAGCAGATTGCTGAACTGGAATGCCAGGACATGCAGGGCCCACATGAATCACTGAGGCATCGTTCCTATTCAAAGCGTGAGCAGGGGGCTGCTCCCCAGGTATGTCTCTCGTCGATGGCTTTCCCTGTGCAGTGGGTAGTCTGGCTGGGCCAGTGTGGCAAAGTCCAGGCCCAATGGAGATGAATATGGATTCAGTCCGTGGGAGCTGGATGCAGCCTCCAGCAAGCAGAACACAGTTCAGCACACAGTGGGGAACCAAATCATGACCCACTAACAGCGCACAGCACATTTACATGTAATAAATTCTACTGTATCAGGCAGATTGCTATCAGGTTGCAATTACGGAGTCTCTGCACAAACCAGGAGTTCAAAGGTGGCTGGAAATCCTGACAGGCCGATCGCATTCAGCAAATCTTCGGTCTTCTTCGGATTAAAGCCTGGTCACACTTCTGTGGCTTAAATCATCCTCACAATTCAGATTCAGTCCAAATAAACTTAAATTTCCCTCTCAGGGACAGCAGGCAGATAGGCAGGCCAAAACTCTGCCCTTTCACAGTTCTCCCGTGTGAATCTATGCAGGATTACTGCTCGACTGTCTCGAGCTGTTACTCCTTTCACTTCCCAATTCAAACTGAAAATGAAACTGCCAGCAGTCTGGGACTTTCCCAGGATCCAAAAGGTCTGGTTCGCTGATTCCTCTGTCAGTCACAACAAGGGCTCCCTCCTGGTTCATTTTGGCCAAAAGCCCAAAAGTACAGTTCCTACAGAATTTTGTTCTCACAAAGCCCTGGGGACAGGCTTCATTTTAGAGTCCCCAAAGGTACAATTGGCCCATTTCAGCAGTCCAGGACCAAGATTAATTATGAATGCCATTCAGGCAGTCCTTAAAGAGACAGTACTCAGGGGCTACACAGGCCCTCTCTGGCAATACATTTGAACTGCTAAAACGCAGGACACCAGCCTCCAGTAAGCATTTAGGCAAGCTCAAGGAAGACTTTTCGGGAACCCCCATTTGTAAGGGGATTACAAATGTATCTGGGGCACAGAAACCCAGGGGCAGAGTATAAAATGGGGGGGGGTGTTATTAATGACCACCAAGCAGGAGATTGACCTGGGGGTAATCATCTCTGATGACCTAAAGGTGGCCAGACAGTGCAACAAGGCAGTTGAAGGGGCTAGTGGGGTTCTGGGGTGCACAGGGAGAGGTATCACCAGCAAAAGGAGGAAGGTAGTGTTGCCTCTGTAAAAATGGCTGGTTAAACCTCACCTAGAATACTGTGTACAGTTCTGGGGGCCACATCTCTGGAAGGACACAGACAGAGTGGAGGAGGTCCAGAGGAGGGCAACTAAAATGGTGCAGGGTCTGCATCAAAAGCTCTACAAGGAGAGACTAAAGGAACTCAATAGGTACACCCTGGAAAAGAGGAGGGATATGATAGAGACCTTTAAATCTGTCATGGGGTAGATAAGGTACAGAAGGAAACTTTTTTCAGAGAAAAGTGGTAGATTCCTGGAACAGCTTACCAGTCAAGGTCATGGGGACAAAAACAGTGATGGGGTTCAAGAATGCATGGAATAGGCATAAGATAATCTTAGTGGAAAGGAATGGGGGAGGGAAAAAGCCAAAGATCAAGTAGAGGTTACGGTGATACTGTAGGTAGGGAAAAATGGGGAGATCTGCCAACAAAATTCTATTTTTCTGCATTCTATGTTTACTGAATAGTCTCAAGACTACACTATTCTAATTTGCTCTCAGTAGTGTTCGCTCCCAATGGCCTTTCCATTCACTGTATATTTCAATGAAAATGTAATACCTAGGTAAACATAACTGTTTACCATTTTAACATTTTGTTTTTCTCTGTAAAGATTATTGTGGCTAGGCCGGCCCAGTGGCACTGAGGGTTGAGCGCTGGACGCTACACCTCACACTGCACCGGTGACCCAGGTTCGAGAATGAGCCTGGGTCACTGAGGGTCAGCAGGGGGAGGAGGAGCTGGACTGATATATCGTCAGGCAGCTCTCCTCTCCAGGGGAGGGTTGGGTACTGATCTGACCAGTGGCAGTGTTGGGAGGAGAGGGTGCTGTTAGGCACTTGGCAGAAACTGTGTCTCTGCATGGCTTCCCACCTGGACCTTGGTTCTTCGCACCAGCACCCTTGGGGGGGGGTTAGGTCTTCCCATAGCTACTTCTGTAACTATGAAAAACCCACACCCCCTAACATGCCCTGTAATCCCTGCAAGGGGGGAACAGAGTGGATGATCGGTACGCCACCACTGAGCCTCACTGGCAGTCGGGTAAAAATTTTCCTATAAAAAAAAAAAAAGATAACTGTGGCTACATCCTGAACCAAACACCACTCATTTAATTTTTTCCATATTTATTGTAAGCCTTTTTTTCCCCAACACAGAGAGCGAAATACATTAGTTTTTCTCTGGAGACTCAATAATGTGGTAGAAATAACAACTAAGCTATTCGCATAGGCAGTCAATCTCAGAGGAGACTTGGAAACTTTAGGTGAATGGAAATTTTCATTATACAATGCAGAAGTTATCATTTCCATGCATAAAAAAGAGTAGAAGCCAGAATGCACCATTAAGGAACACTAGAATTTGTTTGTATTTTACCTGTAACTTCCTCGTTAATAGAATTTGTTTGTATTTTACTTGTAACTTCCCCATTAATAGAATTTGTTTGTATTTTACTTGTAACTTCCCCATTAATAGAATTTTTTGTATTTTACTTGTCTTCCCCATTAATAGAATACCTGACTTTGGATCAGAGTTGATCGTATAAGTTTATAACAGCATCCAAAAAGACAGGATCAGTGCCTCTTTTAGCTAAATCATCCTATGAAAAGGGCCTACAGAGAGAATGAAAAGTTACTTTCAAATCCACAAATAAACCAGTTTAGATCCTTTTATTTTACTGCATTTATAATTTAAGTGTCTATGAACAAAGCAATGATCAATGGTGGACCTACGACTTCTGAAGCCATTTTGGACCTTACCAAGAATTCCTGCTTCAGAAATTAAAATATTTTGTCAGTCTAACAAAATTCAAGCTGATAACAGCGCATATATTTTTTTACCTGGTAAACCATTTGAAATAAATAACTAAATAAATAATTAATCTCAAGCAGGCACCATGCCAGAACCCTAAGGGAACACACATTTGGAACACTCTCAGTGAGCATATCGTAGAGGTAGTCTGCAGGAAAAGCACTCTATGTGATCTGTAAAAGAATGCTAGTAAATAAAAAAATATATAAATTGTCTGTTTTTTGTGCATCTCCCTAAATCATAAACTCTCAAGCCTCATTCCTAGTGCATAATGGGTCTGGAAATCCTTGTGCAAATCTATCTGATAGGGGCTTTGTCAGAACAGACATCTCCAAGTGTTCTAAATACTGTCTGCTTGAGGTTCTGCCACAATGATTAGTTTGACTAATGACTGCTGTACACTGAGGAGTCCAAAGAGGAAAAATGCATGCCAGCCTATGCTGTATCAGATGTACACATTTTCTTTGAAGGGCAAGGTCTGTCTGGCAAGCCTTGTTAGCCTGACTGTCATTAGATTTTCATGCCCATAATGCCTTGCACTGGAAATGAGGCTTGAGAGAGTGTGTGTATGGTTTGGAGCGAAGCACAAACCCAAACACAATGGAGAACAAGGTTAGCTCAGAGCAGCAGTCTGGTTGGGGTCTCATTTCAGGCTCTGCAGTCACTGAAATTGCTACTGCTGCTGTTGGTGCCTCTGGATTATTTTACAGCAGCCTCAATGGAGGATCACCCCAACAATTTTGCAGTAGGGCAGTCTGCCACACCCTGAGGCAATGTTGCTTCCCATCCCATCACCCACTGAAGGGAGGTTAGGAAGGCCCTTCACGCTAGAGAGGAAGTTGTCCATGCCTCTGCAGGAGAAGGGGTGGCTGGTAATGCAGCCAAACCAGCAGGGAGATTGCTTGTACACCGCCTCCTTTGAGAGGCAATCAGAAAAGTCGACATGTTGAGGGTGAAGTTGTTTGTGACCCTGCTCCTGTGAGGGCAACCACTGAACTCTGCCTTGAAGATATAAGCATTATTTAGACTTATTGGCAGATTGCCATCTGGATTGCATTCTGCCCCCAATCAGTCAACTCTGCTATAGACTGTGGTCCCTTCAGTGTGCACTTTGACCCCATGAAAGCTCATCAATTGCCATGACTTTGTCTGTCTGTATCAGGAGGGGTTAACCTGCTGCTGCAATGCTACGGAATGCAAACCCAGAAGAGTTGCCTTTTAAACTGAAGCTCACAATCCAGAATTCACTGCCAATTCCTCCAGCTGCCTCCAGTTTCTTGAGTGTAATCAGGGAAGGAAGGGAGGGTTAGCTCCAAATGAGGTACACAAGTTGCAACACGCCTCAATAAGGCTCCCAACTCAACTGCAGACGGGCCAGAGAGGCATGTGTGCAAGCTGATAGGCATGCTGGGCTGGCTGGTTTGTGTTGTTTGTCAGGGGGCAGAGAGGCCTGTCTAGCTGGTATGTTTGTTTTGTCTGGCCCACCATGTTGGTTTGGTCCACTCACTAGTTTCAGAGTGTATTCCCTCTGCTCCAGCACAGTTGGCCATATAGGGCTGTTTCCTGTCCCTAGGCACAACACACAGGAGTATGCCACAGAACAACAAAACATAAATATGTTTGGAATGTGTGATAAGAATTCATGAATGTGAAATGAATCTTGGTATTGCTGATATGGTCAAAATGTGAAAAGTCAGGGAAATCATAATAAAAGTCACAAAAGTTATGGATCCATTTTGTGTTAAACAAAGTATCACTTTTGACATATTGTTTATACAAGCACATCAGTAAAATAATTGAATGTTTAAAAATAAATTTTTGGGCTGGTCCAATCATGGGTGGTAGTGCATTGTGATGCCATCTGGGAGATCAAGGTTTATGCAAGCCCTAAGTAACACTGTGGCCAATTGGGGACCAAGGGATTAGTAGGGTGAGGTATAAAATCATGGCTATTTCATCATTATTGCCAAAAGGTACTGTGGCTTCATGGAAAATGCTAATACATCATAGTGTTGTTATGAAAAATGTACAAAAATTATGGTGACCTGCAAAATGCTAAAAATCTTGGAGGTTTCATAAAAATAGTTAAAAATCAAGTATTCCTTGATGTCTGTGATGTTTTACAGTGCTACACTACCTATGACTGCATGTCATAGAAACATAAAAACATAGACAATGATGGCAGAAAAAGACCAAAAATCCATCCAGTCTGTCTGTACAGTACCACTGTATCATACTCCAAAACTGTTTGTCTGTATGGGGTCTTTGTTTACACTATCCACCCCTTTGCTCACTGTTTCACTACTACCCCAGTAATAACTAAGCTCTTAAGTCTGTCCCCACTGTGTTTAGAACCATTAATGGTCGGTGCCCACCACCTCCACTGATAGACTATTCCACGGCTCAACCATTCCCTGTAAAATGAAACTGCACTTGGCTGGCGACTGAGTGAAAGCCTCATCGGCAACCTGCCTCAAGGGGGTCTCCACCTTGGGGTAAGCTAGGAGGCTTCCCAGTGTTCTTCCACCGAGAACCTTGTACAGTCTTCCGTATGGGCCATGCCTACCAGGGCTCCGTCCAGATGGGGCAAGCCTGGGTGGATCGCTGCTCTGAGTAAGTCTGGGTGTGGGTGGAGGTTGGAGGAGTTGGGAGCTGAGCTCTCAGAGGACTGGCACCCAAAAAGCATACTAAACAGAAAAACGATTTTTTCTCATGTAGCTCCTGAACCTCCCCTCACCAGCTTCTACTCATGACCTCAGGGTCTATATTCACTACTCTTTTTGAATAGTTCCTTACAATTCACCTTGTTCATTCCTTCTAGGAATTTAATGGTCTCTATCATATTACCCCTCTCTTGTCTGGTCTTGAGCAAGTACATGTTACGTGCCCTAAGCCAGTCCTCAAAGGATCTCCTCCCGCTGGCTGGGAATAATTTTAGTTACCCTATGTCAGCTAAATGTCACTTCGTGACAACTGCTGGTGCACTTTCATAGGCTTTAATTAGACAGTTTTGGAAGTTGTGATATGATTGCATTATAGCAGAGGAACAGCCCAAAAAAGCTAGTTTCATTTAAGAACTGCTATTAATAACTGTGCTGACTGTTCTGAAACTCACACTCTAACCTTCTCCAATGCCTTTCTCAGTAACAGCATTTTACAGAAATCCATGGGCATGCTATGAAAACCAAGTAGACCAATTGTCTAAATTAGTCCTATTACTGTCCTAGCAGTTGTAGCCTGAGGTTTTATTCTTCTGTAGAAACATATCCAGTTTTTCCTGCAGCACCTAATTGAGTCATCTAATTAACTGCTTCCCTGGGCAATCTATTCCACTAGTTTCCCCCTCTACAGTGGAGTAGCCAGCCTTAGAAAAAGTGTACACACCGAAAATGTAAACTACAGGTAGGGGGTCTGGGGGCTGCCTAGGCTCCCAGAATATTTTTGTTTTTTGGAGCATTCTGGTGCATTTCGGGGGTCATCTGAAGCATAATTTGCTATCCTATTACCCACCCCCATGCCCAGTAAGTTGTACTGTAGTCCCCCCACAAAGAGTGTCCCCCCCACCCAAGTCCAGCATGTTGCCTGAATCCTGCTCCAGGAGCACTGGAGCTGTTCTAAAAGTGTGTGTGTGGGTGGAGGTGGGAGGGCAAGGTATGGGAATGAGGGGGTAGACGTGAAAAATGTGTACCCCCCGCAACTGCATATGTCCCAAATCCTTGGTGTTCCAGCTGCCTAGTCCAAGTCCCTTAAGGCTGTCCCTGACACCTTTTCCCTTACATATTAACCCTGCTATGCATGTACTGAAATTATTGCATTAAGCTGCCTAAATATCATTTTTTGAGGAAATATTAGTCTGCTGTAAAAGTCCTCTATGGGGACTCTCTTGAAAAATGGGTATTACAAAATATGTCTGTTCTAGTGTTCACAATTTTGATAAAGGACAACACTGAGGGTTATACACAGCATAAGTAGGGGGATGCATATGCTTAAACTGGGGTGCAGACTGCAGTCACACTGACATTTGGCAAGAAGAGTCATAGTGAGCACACCAATAAGGCGAAATCTAAAACTGGGACAAAATGATTTAAAATCCAATTTTCATAAAAGTGAGAGGGAATGGCAGTGCAGTCTAACAGGTGAGGAGCAACTCCGTGGGCAGAAAAGCCCTGCTGTAGCGGGGCTAAAGATCTCTGCTTCCCATGTGAAATGTTATTGGGGCCCCTACTGGTAGTTTTAGACCTAGCATACACCTAGCACCTCTCCTCAGAACCTGGAGTAAATATAAATGTTATTTTGTGCCCTAACCCCCTGCCCCCTTTAGACTACTGAGCCAGGTAGTCACCTCAGAGCCAGGGGTGATACCTATTGTTTTGTCAATTTGTGGCCTGTTGCCTTGTCTGTGGCACAAGTTGGGGGGGCCCCAGTCTGCTCCTGGTTGGGGCATGGGTTACATAAAGGCCAGTGATCCACGTAGACTAGACACCACAGAAGTGCTGAGGAAGGGATGGAGAATAAAATAAGCAACTGCATGGATGAACCTACTGTATTTTGGTTTATTGGTATTAGTCACCCACCAGGCACACACTTGAATATATAATTAAAGAAATTTTATTTGCCAGGGTTGAGCAGAACACATTGTGAATTTCTTGCAAGATTAATTTGAAATGAAAGAGCCGTAGTGCAAAATTACTCTTTTTTTTTTAAGCCATAATGTTTTCATTAGTACTCTTGTTTCTATACTAAAGAGAGCTGAAAAGAAATCTGTGTGGTGCCTCCTTCACTTCCTGATACTATAGTTGTTCTGAAATCAGTTATGCATTTTAGTGGTGACTCATACTGCACACCTACCTCTTTCATCTGATTCTGGACACTGAGTGACTGGCTGACTGCTGCTGGCACTCCCGAGTCATCCAACAAGTCCTGGACCAGTTCTTGGCAGGGCCTCCACCTCTCACATACTACACTGCTGCTCCTGGATGGCTGAGATTCAATGGGCAACCAAGTTGTCTGCTTCTATGACCCATGACACGACAGACATTGTGTGAGACAGAGTCCTCACTCCTTAGACTATAAAAACAGGACAGTCAGGAGCAGGATGGCTGGCCTGGCTGTGGGAGGGAAATAGGCCTAATAGCCCTCCCAGTCCTTCCTCTGTCTTTCCTTTCCTCTGCACTCTTCTGGCGACGACTCCAGAATTGTTAAAGAGTCGGACCCAAGAGACTGGCCTAGGAGGCTAGAGCTGATAGAGAGACAGACGGCAACACTACAGTGGCAGGCAGGTGGATCTCTAAACAGGGCAATCAGTCTGGTGGCACTCATCCACATTCTCCACATGGCACTGGTTCAGAGGAGCAAAAGACTCGACTGTCACTGTGGAGCCATCAGCCATGGACTCGGAGGGAGTCTTCTGGTGGTGGACTGCTCTTCGCAGAGCGAGGGGATGATGAGTGAGCACTGAGTCACTAGGGTGTTGGGCGGGTGCTGGCTGGGAATTACTGGGAAGTCAGAATCAGAATGGGGAATGGGACTAGCCAACTAGGTGGGCTACGGCTAAGATGAGGAAGGGGGCAACTTCTTCAAGTGGGATTCGGCTGCTGGCTCTTTGAGTCGTCTCTCTCTCTCTCTCTCTCTCTCTCATTCTCCGTGACTGCTCTCAGTCTCTCTAGGACTGTGTACAAGACAGAATGGCAACTGTCTAGGCTCTGGTGTCCCCCATGAGTGAGGTAGCAGTGGGAAAATGACACAACCTGATTGGCAGAGGCTTGCGGAACAAAGAAGCATGTGGATAAAAACTGTCCAATTGCTCTGCTAGATGCCATCATGCCAACAGTTACAGCTGTTGCTGCCTCCTGCCAGTATGTCTCTATCACACACACCCCCCTGCCCACCCGCTAAGAGTCCAGGGTTCGGGACCTGGACAGCTTTAAAAAAAACAAAAAAATGGCAATTTTAAAAAGGGGGGATTTTTTTCTGTACGCAGTGGCATACTGTACAATAAATATGCATGGTTATGCCACTGCCCCTCTAAGCCTCATCCTGTGTCCCCTTGTTCTCTCTTCCTGGCTAATAACAAGCAGCCTACTTGAGTTTACTTTGTCTATACCCTTCATTATTTTAAGTATCTGAATATTATCCCCTAGGCCTTCATCAATATTGGTTCCTACTTTGGCATTTCCATGCCTTTAATCATTCCTTTTGCTCTCCTATAAACCACTTCAAATTCTGAGAGGTCCTTTTTGTAGTATAGTACCCAGAACTGGGCACAGTACTTAAAAGTGAAGCCTTCCTAGTGCCTTGTAGGGTGGTGCTATCTCTTCTGTTGTTCACCAGATATGTTCCAATTTGGAGAGTGTATGGTAATTTATAAGGTTGTCTAGGCTAACCGATGTTTTTTTTATTTGTTTGAGTAAAGACTTTATCATGGCCTTCCTCATGCTGTAGCTGTGGGATACTACCAATAATCATAAAGGTCATGACAATACCAACAAACTAGACTCATCACCTCCCTGCACTACTTAGCCACAAAGTGCGGACATCCCAGTCTGCAGTTAGTTGGGTGCAACGCGTCAGAAATACAGAGCAAATCTGGAAAGACAAAAGTTCTCACTGTCTAACATAAGGGCTGAAAAATCTACATAAATATGATCTTTTATTGTTTATTGTAAATTCTAGGAATTAAATACCTTTGAGCCAAGGCTCTTTTACAAAGGTTCCGCGTTAAAAATCGGTTACAAACAATAGGGGTACAGGGTTGCACATTTAGGTAAACATTGTGGAAATAGACAGAGACAAAAAATAGCTAATCTAATGACATTTATGAACAGCAGATAAATCACTTAAGCACTTTCACTATTTAGAAAACAAGTGGAGAGGGAAGATAGGTAAGGGAGGTAAGTTAGGTAGTGTAACTGAGAAAAAGAGGAAAGGGGTGGGAGGAGGAGCAGACCATTGTAGGAGACGAGGATCCACTAGTAGGCCTTTGTCAAGTAAGAGGGCAAGGGAGGAGAGTGAGAATAGATTAGGATTTAATCAAGGCAGTCACAGGAGTTTGAGATGGCTAGGTGAGAGAATAGTCTAGATTTAAAGGCACCTAATGAGTTAGAAGAGGTAATAGATGTGCTGAGAGTGTTTAGCCAGTTGGGAATTCAGCCAGTCATCTTCTCAGTGAAGAATGTTAAAAATTCCTCACATAATTCCTGTGAGGAAATACCCAGAGGGGAGTCTGGTGTCAACAAGCTGTTTACCATCCTAAAGAGCATATCTTGCCCATTCCTCACTGAGGAAATGTGGTTGTTCCCCATATATGCACTAGTCTCCTATCCTGCTTTCTGAGTCTCCTCAGATTATCACTGGTCCATGGTGATTTTCATGGCCGCACTTTAAGATACTGCAGGAGTGGATTGGCACTAAGAAATTAACTGCTGCAGAGGTTATATGATGCTATGTTGCCCGATGATAAGTGTCAGCTCCAGCAGCATGTGAAAGATACAGCTCTGAGACCATTATACATTCTTGGAGTGTCCTCAGATCCAAATATGCCTTGGATAGTAATTTATAGCTGAGTTGGGGGTGGTATGGGTTAAATGAGAGGTGCAATGCTATTCTTGAAGTGCACAATACTATCATCATGAACACAGGGTTAAAAAGCAGGTTTTCTCTTGCATAGCTTGCTTGGTGACCACTAGGGTAGGGCAGACTGGTCTGTCCAAAATAAGAACCCCACAGATCCAACACTATCTGGCAGACCTGGACAAATATGGACTTCCCAATTGTGTCTGGGTCCATCGTATAATACTCCTTTTGCTGGCAAAGTGGCACATGAGGTGACTCAGTCGAGTTTAAAAAAAAGAAATTATGGTTTTGAAGTTTGCACTACCCTGACTCCTTGTCCCTCCCACAGACACAAAAGGCAGACACAGAAGGCAATGGACTGGCAGGCGCATTGATTTTATTTGCACTGGCATGCAACAAACTCACTCCCCCGTCCCTGTGTGTCACAGAGCTGCCATCATGCTGAATGATCATTTCTTTTCTGTCTGTCTCCCCTTGACTCACTCTGTCAGCCAGGACTCCATCCTCCCCTTCTGCAATGCAGTCCTTCACATCCCCCATTAAGCAATAGGGCTGGGAGAATTCAGTGAAGTTCTGATCCTTACTAATTGAGAACCGAACATGGTGAAGTTCTAATTTATTCTGATTAGTTCTGATTTATTGACAAATATTTGAAAAGATGCAAAACAATGCATAAAAGTGGCCAAAGTCAGTCAGATTTGACACAGAGCCCAAAAGAGTATTTGTATAAAAATTAATGCAAAACTGCTAAATAAAAAAGCAGTCACTCACTACTAGCCCCTTCATGGCTGGCCTATAATGCTGGCATATCATCTTGAGTCCATGACATGAGTATGCTAGGACAGACAGAGAGAGAGAGAGAGACAGAGAGAGACAGACAGATGCAAATACCTATATCATAACACCAGCAAACACTGCGGGCAGCTAAGATTTTTGTTTTTATTAATGGTGCTGTGTGGATATTATTTTGATGGATGTTCCAGTCAGAGCCGAACAGGCCAAATAAATGGATATGAATGATGAAATGAGCAGCACTAAGAGCCCACCCACCCTACCCATGTGAAAGATGCAACTGCTTTACATGCCCCAGTGTACTGTGGTATATGGTACACTGCCTGGTCCAAGAGGTGGTAATGTTGTTCAGTACTGCGACTACTCTACTGAATCTGATCAACATGCTGAATCCTTAAAGAAGAAAACGAAAGACATAGTGATCACCATCACCCAAGCAGGCAGCCAGTCACACATCACATTGGTCAGGTGCAGTGCAGTGCAATCATAAAAAAGTTTGCCACTGCCACCTGTAGACCTGGTGACACACAACACAATTACATCCTTCCTAGTTCCACAATTGCTGCCAGCCACTGGCAAGTAATTTAAGTATCAAAATTAAAAAAAATAGTAATAATCTCAGCCCAGTTACTGTACATGAGATATAACCAGGCTAACATACCACGCACACAAACAATAAAGAGATTATATGAATTTTCAATTTAGAATATGGGGGATGTGAGAAATATACAAAGATCATTCTCTTTCTGGGTTTCAGGCATCTGCTAAGCCACGCACTGTGCAAAAATTTAAACAGTACAGTCAGGATCAGTTGCTGAGGGCAAAAAAATGACAAGAGTAGTTGTAAGGGCTGGAGTAAGGGAAAAAAGTGATAAGTGGTAGTCGTGACTCATGAGAACAAAAGTGATAGTAGTAGTAGACAGCAGTACCCTACCTTTCAGATCAGATAGTGGTACCAGGAGGGTAGCAAATAGGCTCTGAACTGCTTCCTTTTTCCATGAAAGCTAACAAAGAAAATGTTGAACATTTCTGTAATTTTATACATAGGAGTCAAAACTAGGACTGATCACTAATACTGTCTTTGTATCCCAAGCACAATACCACTTTACAGGATCTTGGCTGGTATGTGGGTGTCTTAGGGAGCAATGTATGACATTTGTATTTATCCCTGAATGGCAACAACCATTGTTGTGAAATACAAAGTTGAATTTATTGTGCCAAATGACACAAAACGGTCCTGGTGTACATTTGTATATTGTCAGGCTACACCCTGTAAGGAGGAATAATGGGGAATGAGTGATGATGATGATGACACTTGTGTGTACAGTACTTGTACTTTACTTGTGTTGTACTGTAAACAGCCTGCTACAAGTCACAAAGTCAGATTATCCCTTGGGCCACCCACAGCTAGCAGCACAGGTGCATCAGCTTGTATGTAGTTGGTCTGAACAGCATTTTTTTTTAATTCATGAAATCATGAATGAATGTTAACAAGTAATTGTGATTCATGATTGGATGGCACAAGTCAAAGATTTATTTTGCCAGCACTCTGCCCTTACCCTGTACACACAGCCACACTGAAGCCAGGAAAAAAAAATTATTTAGGATTTCTGGGACTGTTAAATTTCTCATTGGCCCCCCTGCAGTTTCTCTTGCCCCTCTGGATGGCACAAGTCAGATTTATTTTGCCAGCATGTTGCCCTTGCCCTGTACACACAGACACACTGAAGCCAAGAAAAAAATTATTTGGGATTTCTGGGAATATTACATTTCTCTTAGGCACCCTTGCAGTCTCTCTCTCTCTCTCTCTCTCCCTCTGGATGGAAAAAGCCAAAGATTGATTTTGTAACCTGCTGCCCTTACTCTGTACATAGCCACACTGAAGCGAGAAAAACAATTTATTTGGGGTTTCTGGAACTGCTACATTCTCATGGGCCCCCATGCAGTTGTTGTTTTCTCCCCTCTGGACCAAACCATGAATGAATGTTAACAAGTGATTGTGATTTGTGATTGGATGACACAAGTCAAAGATTTATTTTGCCAGCCTGCTGCCTCTGGCCTGTACACACAGCCACACAGAAAAGCCAGGAAAAAAAATATTTTTGACTTCTGAAACTGTTACATTTTTTGTGGGCCTCTCTGCAGTCTCTCTCTCTCCCCCACTGGATGGCACAAGTCAAAGATGTATTTTGCTAGTCTGCTGCTCTTGCCCTGTACATACAGCGACACTGAAGCCAGGGAACAGAAAAACATTTGGGATTTTCTGTAACTGTAAACATTCATTTGGGTTCCCAGTAGTCTCCCCCTCACTCCTCTGAATCTGTAATGGCACAAGTCAAAGATTTTGCCAGCCTGCCCTTGCTCATGTACACAGCTACACTGCCTGAGGTCGTGAAAAGAAAAAACAAACTTTCATTTGGGATTTTCTGTAACTGTAACATTTATTTTGGGTCCCCAGTAGTCTCTCCATCTCTCCTCTGGCTCTGGAATGGCAAAAGTCAAATATTTTGCTAGCCTGACCTTGCTCATGTACACAACCACACTGTCTGAGGCCAAGAAAAGAAATAAAATTCATTTGGGATTTTCTGTAACTGTAAAATGTCTCTTGGACCTCCAGTAGTCTCTGCCTCTCTCTCCTCTGGATCTTCTGCAATGGCACACATAAAACATTTTGCTTGCCTGCCCTTGCTTATGTACACAGTCACACTGCCACACTGCCTGCCTTTTGCCTCTCCCCCAGCAGACACCCAGGCCACCACTATCTCCCCAGTCCCTCTGGATTCTTCCTTTCTCCAGTCCTGACCCATCATACTTCCCTGATGATCAGTTTCTCCACCCCTCACCCCAGTAAGTCTCCTTTCTCTCTCTCCTAGTTTCTCTTTCTTCCCCTTCAAAAATGTATATATGTTTTATATATTTTTTTTGGCAACTTCTTCTGGCAGCTGTCTGCTACAGTGAGTGGCAGGTGCTCCTCAACCGTCCTCCTCTTGTCTGGGCGGGTTGCGCAGTCAGCATGGTTATATACCATGAGTGCATCATGACTGTCTGTTGCCTGATTGGATGCTGCCTGTACATGGAGCAAGCGTGTTGATGGCATTCCAATGACAAAAATACACAAAATGGCACAAATGGCACTTTCACAGTCCTGGAACCAAACTTCTGTGGTGAAGTCCGTATTTATTCTGGTCTGTGGATTATGGGTTTGATCTGGGGATCTCCCAAGGAACAGTCCACCCAGCCCTACGAAACAATCCCTGTCCCAGGCTCTTCCCGTGTCACTTCAAGTGGCTGCAACTTCAGTGGAATTATCACCCACCTGATCCATACTGAACGACCAAGGGGAAGGCACAAGGGGAGAGAAGGCATTTGATTGGGACACAGCTCTGTTTTTTTCAGATGTCACATAAGACTATAAAAGCCTTACATCTCTGTGTCATAGTTACAGTTGGATCGAAGAGATGGAGAAAGGTATTGTGACTGAACACGAACAGTGAAGGTGGGAGGGCAAGGGACGAAAAGAAGAAGATAAAGCGGTGGCTGTGTTACTGATTTACTTGGCCAACTTTGCATAGGACAGCATAAAATCCTGTAATGTCTGTGGTGCTGTGCTCTGACTCTAGTACTGTGTGTGACCAACTGGTCTTATTTGGAGGTGTGAGAAGAGAGAAGTATCAGCAGGCCAACCTGGCACAGCATGGCACACAGCAGACAGCTGCACAGTCATTGAAGGAGCACCAAGTGAGCAGCCACAGAATCATACTGCTGTTCTGCCTGCTACACATATGTCAGTGTGGTGTAGTGGCTCTTAAAAAAAAAAAAAAACAATTGTGGACAGAGCCCTGTGAAGAAAGGGGCCTATTTGAGAGCAGGAAAAAGAAGGGAGAGGAAGTCACTGGCATAAATAAATGTATGTATCTCTATAGGTTCAGTTGCTACGAGACATATGTCACACATGTCCGCCTCCTTCCTCAGTTGACTGTATGATTATCTGCTGCCATGAATGTATTTTGTGGCCTAGTACTTCTCCTACCATTGCTGCATGTTGAGCTCCCAACTAAATGAAATATCAATTGGCCTGGTGCCCCCTCCTCTTCCTGACTGTGGCAGTGTATAAAACTACCTATCCTGGGAAAAGAAGGGGATCTCATTCAATATACAGGGGAGGTGGTAATAACAGTCTGCAATTGCTACAGGACTTTTTTCTGTTGCATATGTGGTGCTTTTCCCTTGCCTTGCAGACATTAATAATAATAATAATAAATATCATTATATCATGCATGTCCATTCTTTTCTCAGTTGACTGTGTGATTATCAGCTGTTGTGAATATGTTTTGTGACCTACGGCTTCTCCTGTCATTGCTGCACGCTGAGCTCCCTGCTAAATAATATATTACTTGCCCTGGCCCTTCTCTCCTCCTAATCAGTAGTGTTGGCCACTTATCCTGTGAAAGGAAAGGGATCTCAATCATTATACAGGGAGGCAGTAATAATAGGCTGCACTTGCTGTGAGACTCTACTGTATTGTGACTGCCGTGCTTTTTTCTTGTCTTGCAGACATTAATAAAAAAAAAAAACCTTTTTCATATAGTTATGTCACGCACGCCAGTTCCTTTCTTGGGTGACTGTATGATTATCTGCTGTTGTGAATATATTTTGTGGCCTACTACTTCTCCTGCCATTGCTGTGTACTGAGCTTCCTGCTATATAAAATCTCACTTGACTTAGACCCCCACCTTCTCCTGACTGTGGCAGTGTGTAACACTACCTATCCTGGGAAAAAAGTGGGATCTCATTCAATACACAGGGGAGGTAGTAATAATAGGCTGCACTTGCTACAGGATGCTATTCTGTTGCATGTGTGGTGCTTTTCTCTTGCCTTGCAGACATCGATAATAATAAAAAATGCCTTTTCATGTAGTTACATCGCATATGCCCATTCCTTTCTCAGTTGACTATGTGGTTATCTGCTGTTGTGAATATATTTTGTGACCTACTTCTCCTGCCATTGCTGCACACTGAGCTCCCTGCTAAATAAAATCTCAACCATGGCCAATTTCTCATACCATTTTTGTGTGCTCTCTGATACATAAAAATTGTTTATTAAAAGCAACAGACTGGGAGAGGAGAAGGCACAAAATGGGGAAAAGGATGAGAAACGTATGACCCATATCATATTGCAGACTGGTAAAAGATCAGTTCCCGGTAGTGGTGCATCATTTGGTAGCAGTAGTGGAAGTTCCCACTGCTGTCCAAACAGTAAGAATAAAACTCTTTTAATTCAAAGAGCGTAGTCAAAACACAAGGAATGGCAAGAAAGAGATACCACCTACATGTCCCATACAAATACAAATTTGAATGAAGCTAATGAGGACAAAGTTGATTCCAGTGAAGGTGGTGAAACGGAAGATGTACTGTAGATGTAGACAAGAAGGGAGAGAAGTTAAAGGAGGTGGAAAACCGAATGAGGAGGAAGAGGTGGCAGCTGAACATGTGCAGGATGCATGTGATGATTCTGTGGTAATGGATCTAGATAAAGAAGTGCACAGTGTGGTGCACGAGGAACAAAATGGGGCAGTGCTTTCAGAACTGGGTCTCATGTAATGGCCTGGAAGAAATGTAGGAAGATAAAGGTGAAACAGACATTGATCAACCCATTGTTGAGAAAGAACAACCGGGCATCAGATGGCAGTATAATATGCCTAGTCATAAAAATAAAATTGTGACCGCTTACGCATGATTTTCTTTTTTTCTGGCTGCAGATAATGAGTTACAAACAGTGTGTTCTCTACGCAAAAAGGTGACCAGCAGAGGGAGCACAAAGGGTGCACTGGGTAGCTCAGCATTAAAAAGACATTTAAAAAAAGATGTTACCCATTTCACCTGATATGTAATTATTTGGACAGAGAGAAAGATGAAAACACCATGCAATCAGAGATACTGTAGTTCAGAATCCACCTCTTCCTGTTGTAACAAGTGGTATTAATAGAAGCCCTGCTAATACAATTTTAATGTCCCCTCATTCCCAGTCTTCAAGAGAAAGTAATGCAAACAATCCCCTTTTGCCCTTATCATCCAACACTCCTAATCTAGCCTATCTGAAGAAGTCTTCTGCTAGAAGGCAGCTCACAGTTTTTTAAACCTTTGAGTGTAAAGCTACATACCAACATGCTTCAAAAGGCTATTGAATCACCTGTCATCACAATACAACATTCCACCCGGGAAGTATTTTTCAGTTATTGCTGTGCCTCAGATGTATGAGGTAGTCAGTGCAAAACTAAACAAAATCTGGCTAGAGCCGATAGGGCTGCATGGGAGGAATTTGGGATAAAAATATTGAACATTGCCAAAGTTACGAGCCTGCATTAGGAAAATGTAACGTAGGCTTATAAATTTGTTTTGTAATAGTTGTACACCAAATTTCAACATAGCTCTGTTATGACCCTGCCTCATGAAGAATGGTAGAGCAATAAACTATCTCCTGCCCAAAAGGTGATTTCATGCAGGTACTGCAAAATCAACTTTTGGGACAGCAAAACACATTTTGGGCCAGAGTTTAAAAATAACAGAGTTATGAGCCTGCATTTGCAAACTTCAATGAAGGCTTATAACTTTGTTGTTACTTAATATTTTTACACCAGATTTGCAACATAGCTGTCTTACAACCCCACCTCACGAACAAGGGCAGAGAAAATTTTCAACTCCTGTCCGAAAGGTAATTTTGCATAGGGACCGCCAAATCACCTTTCAGGATGTGAAAAAACATTTTGGCCGGGATTTAATGACAGCTGTCACATTCATGAGGTGCTGTAAAGATGTTGTAAATTTGGGGTCAAAATATTAAAAATTACCAAAGTTACAAGCTTTCATTCATAAACTTAAATGTAGGCTCATAACTTTGTTGTTTTAATATTTTTACAACAAATTTTCAACATAGCATTTTATGACCCCACCTCATGAACAAGGGCAGAGAACATTTTCATCTCCTACCTGAAAGTGATTTCACGCTGGGGTTGCAAAATCATCTTTCAGCATATAAAAAACATTTTGACTAGGATTTGAAAAATGACAGCTGTCTCATTCATGAGGTGCTGTAAAGATATAGCTATGTTGTAAATTTGGGGTTAAAATATTGAAAATTACAAAGTTATGAGCCTGTGTTCACAAACTTCAATGTGGGCTCACAACTTTCTTCTTTTTTAATATTTTTACACCGAATTTTCAACATAGCCTTCTTATGACCCCACCTCATGAACAAGGGCAGAGAAAATTTTCAACTCCTGCCCAAAATGTTTTTCTCATGCAGGGACAACGAAATCAACTTTTGGGATTTGAAAAAAACATTTAGGCCAGGATTTAAAAAACGACAGGTGTCACATTCATGACATGCTGTAAAGATATGGCCGCATTGTAAATTTGGGGTAAAAATATTGAAAGTGACCAAAGTTACAAGCTTGTGTTTGCAAAATACAATGAAGGCTCATAACTTTGTTGTTATTTTACACCAAATTTTCAACATAGCCTTCTTGTGGCCCCAGCTTATGTATACAAGGACAGAGAAAATTTCCAAGTCCTGCCTGAAAGGTGATTTGTGCAGGGACCATGAAATCTCCTTCCAGAGAAGATTTGCCTTATGACAGCTCAATTGTTCATGCAGTGAGGTCCCAAAAGACATGTTGAAAATTTGGGTGAAAAATATGAAAAAAATGAAAGTTATTCCAGTAAGTTCAAAACACCATTGAAATACATTGAATTGCATACCTGTTTGTTCAGTTCACTATCCGACTTTGAAGAGTGAAGGCGTGTCTGCGGTCTAGAGAGAGGATTATGGTGTTGGACCCCCAATGCGTAAAGTAAGAGCTTGGTGGCCACGTGGGTGGTGGGTGCTGAGTGGGAGGGTCAGGTTGGGGAAGTGCAATGGCCACAAAAGACTTTGATGGACTTTTCTTTTACAGGATAAAAAAAACCTGAGGATTCCTGCACTGGGGACTGGGCATCCCCAGTGCCACTGTACATTTCTGGGGGGAGTAGGATGTGGTTGCTGAGAAAGAGGGTTGGGTGGGGGAACTATAAAAATATATTTAAAAAATCACAACCCCGTATGCTTGGTAGAGGAGGGTGGGGGACTTTGTGATCAGAACACTGAAGGATTAGACACCAGTGCCACTATTATGTTTCTGGGGGTTGCTAAGAGGGAGGGAGGGTCAGGTGGGGAATATGTATAATTTAAAAGAAAGTGATCATGGACAGCCTTTAGGAGGCAGTATGGTGCAGTGGTTTAAGGCTCTAAGCTGCAAATCTGGAGACCTGGGTTTGAATCCCACAGCCCCCACTTACATGCTGTGTGACCCTGAGCAAGTCACTTAAATTACTCCTGCTCCCAGGTTGCACCTACAAACAAACTTTCAGCTTAGTGTGTCTCACCTGGTAAAATAGTTGGTAAAAAAAAAATATATATATTGCAGCTGCGGAGTGCTTCACCACAGATGCAGAAGCAACTGTGTTGACACTCCAGCATGTTGCTGTTACAAGGAATGCAGGAGTTCTTTTTTCATAGTAAGAGGTCTGCAGGCTCCACCCACTGGAGCCCTAAAAATGCTTTAAAAGATGCAGTTGCTGGTGTTGTACATCTGATTAGTGACATATGGACAGTCAGCAGCAGGAAAACCAGTACAAAGTTTCAGTTTGTTCAAATAATAGATACAAATTTGCTAATAAACTAGTACAGCAGACTCAATGTATAAAACAGAGAGCGCAGAGCCATAGTGACCCAACCAGTTTCCTGCCAAGCTTTTCAAGAGTCACTGGCACCCACTAAGTGAAATCCTTAAATGCCAAACTCCACTTAAAGACACAGTGTCCTATAAAACTCAAGTTAAAAACATATTTTCTTATTTAAAACATGCCTCAGCAAATGAGGCAGGTAACCACTTAGATGTGCAGTTATGTTACATACTAGCACTAACACAACAGGAAGGTCTTAGTCCGGTCTTAACACCTAGTAAAAGGGAGTGTACAACAGATTGGAGACATTCACTTATGATATGGTTCCATACTGAGCATGTCTAAATGGTATTTGTAATACTCTCTGTCATTTGGAGATGGCAGAGATTATTACAAAATATACAGGAAGTGTATGTTCCCTATTACTAGATGTTAAGACAGGACTAAGAATTAAAAAGATGTTTTTATACAATACCAATAGTAAAACTATAAATATATAGTAATGGTTATAATTGTCCTGTTTAAGCCTCCTGTTGTGTCAGCACCAATGCGTAACACAACTGCACATCTAAGTGGGTACCTGCCTCATTTACTGAGGCATGTTTTGAATAATTAAATATGTGTTGAGATTTATAGGACACTGTGTCTTTGAGTGGAGTTTAATATTTAAGGGATTCACTTAGTGGGTGCCAGTGACTCTTGGAAAAGTTTGGTGTGAAACCAGTTAGGTCACTGTGGCTCTGCGCTATCTCTGTCACACATTGAACCTGCTGTACTATGCTACAAGTAAATTTTTATCCATTATTTGAATAACTTGAAACTTTTGAACCTGCACACTCTGTGCTGGTTTTCCTGCTGCTGATAGTAATCGAACTTTAACCAGGCACAAGTGGTTTGAGTGGAGCCACGGTCCTTGCTATCTCTGTGGTATATGGACAAGCTATTGACTAAAACCATTTATGTCACTGACTGCACATTGAGTGTCATTTACTCCCTGTAGTGATACATATAAATCCAATCAGAAACTGGCTTCCCTTCACATCCAGTATGTCCCACAGGATCACACAGTTTCCGACATCCTGAATGAGCTTAACAAAGAGACACAGTACTGGCTTTCATCACAAGGACTTTCTATAGGTTTTATTGTGGTTGACAATGATGACTCAAACATAAAGCATTGTCTGAATGGGGCTTTGTGCACATTTGATGTTTTGCACACTGTCTAAATTTAATTGTGCATGTCTTCCTGGAAGAGGACAGAAATATAAAAGCTCTCACATATGTGGCAAAAAGAATATGCACACATTTCAGCCACTCCTGCAAAGCATGCCAGCCAAGGGTGTAGGCACTGATATGCCAAGTACGCCATTGCGTACTAAATTTAGTAGTAGGGGGTAGTAAACAAGCTGGCCAGCATGGCCTCCTAGTGTCTCTGATTTAGGTTTAACTTTTTTTGTTTGGCTTTTGCAGACTTTCCCTTACAGTTTTGTTGTGGCGGGGGGGAGGGGGTAGCTCAGCTGTGGAAGTACCCGAAGTTCTCATTCAGGTCCACACCATCATCTGCGTTACTGCAGATTGTGATTGGCTGTGGCATCACATAGGTGGTGTGGCTTGTCAGAGGCAGTATGATTAAATGTCCCCACAAATTTAGGAACCAGGTATTTTCACTTTGGAATCTTGGAGCCGAGCTGAAGAAGAAGAGAAGGAGAATGGAGCCAAGAAGACTTCAAGGATCATCTGTGGTGTGTTGAACAGAGTCACTAGGCTAGCAAGTGAGCCTGCCTGTGGAGAAGAATAAATTTTGACTGTGGTTATGGTGATGGCATTTGACATCGGTGGCAATGGGAGTGCAACATTTCTGCTGGAGTGGGACTGGAGCCTGTGACTAGTCGGGACTCTGAAGAAAAAAGCACTGGAGCAGCTGGAGACTGAAGTGCAGCAGCAGAGTCAGGCAGGGTTGCACAGCACTGACTAGCTCACTTCAGACTGAATTAGATTCAACTTTGACTTTTCTCCTGGATTGGACTGCTGTTTACCTGCTGACTCCTCAATCTTTAAGGTGTTTTACCACCGACCATCACTTTCTGCCGTCAGTCTTCACTCTTCATAGTCGGGTATTTGCACTGCAAAATAATTTCATTTCTATTCCACTTGTCTTAATGTCATTCTCTGTTTCAAATTTTCATCAAATGTATGTGGGGTGGGGGCAGAAGTCTGTGTCAGAGTGTTGCTCAGGATGGGTCTGTGATGTGTAGTTAAGTGATTACAAAAACAAAACAAAACGCACAAATAGAAATGGCTGGCTTGTTTTGCAGATCTCTCATAGGATACAGTTTGAGATAATGGATGGGTGGACTGAATGCATCATTATTATGTACTGTTTGCTCATATTGCTGATTTTTGCTTGTTTTTTCCCCTCTTTGTATAGCACTTTGGACCAAGAAAGAAATATACTTTTATAAAAAAAGCATTTTACACAAAAGTCACTTTTTATCTGCATAGTGGGGATGGGTCACATGATAGAAAGTTTAAAAACTGTATGCCATGTGTTGGTTTTCAGTGAATTATAATCTGAGTCCAAGAGGTTCAGTGGGTTTCAGACATAGCACAGAATATATGGATCATTACTATTTCATATTTATAAAACATTGCACATTATACAATATCAAAAATGGATGGTGAGGATAGAAATGAGTTTACTGTGTGTGCAATGGCAATTGTAATGACTGTTTTCAACTGTAGAACAATAAACAGTTCTAAGCCATTCCTACTTTGTGCTGCTCAGGAATGATTGAATTGCACTAGTTTCACATAGACATATATTACAGGATACAGTATCTGTCCACAAACTGTTCACTAACAAGAGAATATGTGCCCTTTATGCTGTGTAAAGGGTTCAGTTGGAATGGATCTAAAACTTCAGATTGGGGTCTGACTGCCCTTTTGCCCAAAATGACACTCTTGTAAATGGAATGCCATGTACAGGGAGTTATATAACAGAGAAAACTTACAGATCCAATTATTTTGTTGAATGAAAGATGTGGAATATGGTTTGATCAATGGGTGGAAAAGTTGAAAATTATGTTTTAGGGGTAATGATTTTGAAAGAAAATGAATTAGGGTTATTTATAGTGGGTGTGGAAAACACTGATACCCTGATCTGTGTTGACCCTAACATCATCCTGATTCACAACTACAGAGAAGCCCCCAGGTTATCACCCTAAAGTTCTAAAGTGGAGGATAGAAGATAGAAGAGATAAGTGGTAGAAATACCAGTTTTTAAAAAGTGCTCCACTTAAATTTTATCCTCCCAGCAACTCTGTGTTGTGTGCTATTCAACATAATATTTCTAGGTCATGGGGTCAGGTGGGTCCCCTTTAACTGTGATTGGATCACATGGGGGTGGTTAGGAGTTAATACTCAAGCTGAGTATGCTAGTCTGACACTGTTTGGTGATTTAATGGCTAGTATTATGAATGGACATCTATGGGACTAGCTACCTCTATGTGGTACAGAGACTTGTTACAGTGCAACAGTTCATGTTTAGAGTATACACCACAGCCTAAATGATGCTCGTGTCGGGTGGGAGGGCACAGATAATTGGAGGAGGGTAGCAGTGTGGCAGCTTGGTGTACAAATTTGAAATCCCTGGCTACACCACTGATGCCAGCAACTGCAGGCCATACAGGAAGAACACAGACTGCCTCTGAATTAGCTCATCCAGGATGCTGCAGCAAAGTGGAACTCTACCTTTACATGTTCCAATAATTGCTGGAGCAAAAAAAAAATAAAGCATTTAAGATTCAGATAAAGATTCAGTTAATATTACATTAGGTTCAGAGATGATTTTGTAGAGAGGCTGTCTCCATTTGTCATTTGAGATAATTTAAGTAAATGGTCCAGTCAGGGTTATGTAAATCGAGCACACGTTGATGCATAGCTTCCCTAACTTGAGGGTAGAACCAAAAATTATGGTTGTGCACTTTGAGAGAAAGGCTGAGAGAAAGGCTGTAAGACAGTACACACTGGCAAACAGCACAGGGGATGTTGATGTGTACATTAATGCTCAACAGTGGGCCATTTTAAAATTTCTCATCAAGATCCTGCACCCCTTTAAAAAAATTACTAGGGAAGTGAGTTTGAACAGTGCCACACTTAGCCAAATCATTCCATTGATCAAGATTCTTAGATTTTAGCTAAATGCAATCAGTAGATAATTTGGATGTTCTGGAAAGCAGGTTCCAGATGGGAGAATCTCATGCCACTGAACAGGATTTGCCACCCAGAATAAAAAATATATAGTCCGTCGAATGATTAAAAAAATCAGAGATGATAAGAAACTCTTTGAAATGCTGGAGGCAAAACATTATGTTATAGTAACAGTACTAGACCCATGGTACAAGATGAAACAGCTCCCACAGCATGACCCCAATGTGTTCCTAAACAGCAAACAGAAAATCATTCAAGAGGTAAATTCAGGTGCGAAAAAAAAAACAGTGACAACAGATGCAGCCCCCTCATCCTTTCCTCCTGCATCTTCACAGCCCTATCTTCTCCATCCAGGCTACACACCAGTCAGCTGCTGCTATTCATTCTACTTCCACTAGTCAACTTTGGGGTCACTTGAACACAGTTGTCATTGAAAAATCAGCCCTTCCTTCTTCATGTACACTGCCTCTACCCAGCTTACGGTTGACTGCTATTTGGCAGAAAAAGGTACTAAGTGGAATGAAGATACCAAGAAGTCTGTCTGACCTGTACTTGTGCAGCTAGCTTTGAAATACACTGTCTGATTCCTAACCAGTGCATTTTCAGAGTGACTCTTCGACTCTGTGGGCAATGTGGCAGCAAATGCATGATCTGGGCTATTGCCAGAAAATGTGGAAAAATGAACTTTCTTAAAAATAAACCTTCCCCTGATTGGTTAGACTTATGACCTGGAGTCAGGAAACTCATTTGCCAGTGACCTCAAAGCTGACTTTTATGGAAGAGTTGGAAGAGTGAAATATTTTTCAGAAAAGAAATAACTAATTCAGTCCTTCAGCTGGCTACCCAATTTTTGCAGCATGTCCTACTGAACTGAGCGAATGTCTGGATTGCCAAAACCTGATGGCACAGTTTTTCCAGCATATCCTAATGGACTGAATAGCCCCGTTCACAGGGTCAAATCTGCGGCGTTACTGGTGGTGCACAGGAGCAAGATAATTGCTGCTGTGCACATCTGAATGCCACAGTTTTGCCATTCGGGGCTGCCATTCTGGTGTGACAGCGATCCCTGTTTTCTTGGAATCGCGTAGTGGTACGAGCATTTTGCGCTGGTGTCTTTGGCCGTATGAACAGCCCGCACCACCCACAACACTGTGTCAGACTTTTCCCAGCCTGCACTTGTGTTTGTTTACAGCATGTACCACTATTGTTCTTAGACCCAAGTCCAGCTAAAGGTTATGTTTCACAGTTTAAACCCAGCTGAACTCAGGGAAGTGGTTGCTTTTTAAAACCGAGGGCTAGAAATGCAAGAAAACACATCAGTCTCGGAGGTGAGCCAGCACACTGGGCGTGCGGGTATGAATATGCATACACATACATGCATGCCCAGTGTCACAGTTCATCTCTGAGATCCATATTTGTTTTGCATTTCTAGCCCTCAGTTTTAAAAAAGAATAACCACTTTCCCAAGTTCAGCTGGGTTTAAACTGTAAAACAGCCTTAGCTTGACTCAGGTCAAAAGACCCATCTGCGATCTTTGTCTGGCACTATCCGTTACTCTACTGCCCCCCTCCCTGCCGGAACCCACCATAAAATGCTGGAACATCTGTGGAACACCTATAGTGCTGCAGAGCGGGACGTCTGAATGCTGCTCCACAGCATTTCAGGAAGAATGGACATACTGATCTACCTGACTCTAATGTAAATTTCTGGCCATGTGAACAAGGTAAATGTTTTGACTGCCTGAACCTGATGGCACAGTTTTTGCAGCATGTCCTATTGGACTGAGCTAACATTTGGAGTGCCTGAACATGATGGCAGAATTTTTGTAGCATATCCTACTGGACTGAGCTGATGTTGGATTGCCTGAACCTGATGTCATAATTTTTGCAGCATGTCCTATTCGACTGAACTAGTGTTTGGATTGCATGAACCAGATGGCACAGTTTTTGCAGCACATCCTATTGGCTAAACCTAATGGCACAGTTTTTGCAGCACATCCTATTGCCTGAACTTGATGGCACAGTTTTGCAGCATGTCCTATTCGATTGAGCTAGTGTTTGGATTGCATGAACCTGATGGCACAGTTTTGCAGCACATTCTATTGGCTGAACCTGATGGCACAGTTTTGCAGCATGACCTATTGCCTGAACCTGATGGCACAATTTTGCAGCATGACCTATTGCCTGAACCAGATGACACAGTTTTGCAGCATGTCCTATTGCCTGAACCTGATGACACAGTTTATGCAGCATGTCCTATTGCCTGAACCTGATGACACAGTTTCTGCAGCATGTCCTATTGCCTGAACCTGATGGCACAGTTTCTGCAGCATGTCCTATTGCCTGAACCTGATGACACAGTTTCTGCAGCATGTCCTATTGCCTGAACCTGATGGCACAGTTTTTGCAGCATGTCCTATTGGACTGGGATAATTTTTGGAAAGCCTGAATGATACCTCTCAATAAAATCACTGCATGTTCTGACTTGTGCTTAACATTTGAATTCCCTGAATATTCCCTTTCAAAACAAAACATATTGCCTTAATTCATATTAAGCATTCCCTTATAAAGGTGAGCTTGTTCACAGACTGTAGACTGCAGACTTGACCACAGTGCTGATTTTGACCTGCCTGTTGTCTCTCCTCTGTCCACTTAACAGACCAAAGTCTCTCACCATGCTAAGATGTACCACTGCTTCCTCCTGTTGCAGATATGTCCTTTTTCAAAACCAGCTTGCAATTATGTACAATCCTGACTGATTTGTCAGCATTCTCAAGGATCTTCAGTCCTGAATTCATGAATAATCACCTTTGTGTTGTTCCTGGTTGTGCTGCTTAATCATTTCTCCTCTCATTAACGGCGACATCTCTCATAATTTGTTGTTCATTTATGTGCTCAAAAGCGAAGGACATAAAGTTATTTTCTGGTAGGGGTCCCCTAAATGTGTCATCAGTTTGGGTGGGTGCGTGGGGGAAGGGGACACCGTACCATAAAAAACTCATTGTGGATTACAGTAAGTCCATGGGTCAGTGTATCAGGGTAAGGCATGTATTAACTGTAGCACTTTGCAGAAGAAATATGTAACAGTTTATTAATGGGAAAAGTAAAATATTGAAATCTTAACATTGCTCTAGGAATAATGATACTATTAAATTATACATTTAGGGATAAACAGCATAATATAATCATACTACTGAAGTCTTTAAAGTCATAGTTAACCAGAGTCCTTATATGTTAAGAAGGGATTCCATATTTGATGAAACAACTCCAGTTTGTTAAGTAGCATATACCTAATGCACTCATTGTTAGCTACTGAGCCCATCCAGTCTAACCACTCTCTAACGGAGGGTGATGTACAGTACTTGATTTCCAGTTCTTGAGAATAAGGCATTTAAAAGTCATAGAAGCCAACAGGATCCAAATCTGATGAGAGTTTCTAATATGAGTTAACTGAGAAGCATCACCTACAGTAAGATGAACATCAGTGTAGAGAATGGTACTACAATCTCTAGGACTTTTTGACTTATTAAGTGTAAAGTGTTGTTTGTTTTATTTATACTCTATGAAAGTCCATGGGTCAAGGACTCATTTTCATGGGTGACCAGACAGATAAACAGTAGAAATAGTTTAAACACAGCACAAAAAACAATAATACATACAATATTAAAATACATCGAATAAATTTTAATAGCAGTTACAATACTAAACGGAAAAGCATTTACACTAACTACTAGACAATAAGAAAATTCCTAAGAACATGTCTGAAGCTATTTGACAAATCCCCAGACCAAGTCATGGATGTAGAGAGAGAGTTGAAGAAAATTTGTCGAACATTTATTGAACATTGTTTTCTGACCTGTCATGGTCAGAAATTCTATATTGGTACTAGATTAGGACAAGACCATAGCATGTGGGACAGAGTAGCAGGTACACGTTTGCATCACCAACAGAAGCCATTATTTGAGGCCACCTTTTTTTAACTTGTCAGGGGAGTAGTAATAATTTATTTATTTAAATATTTTACCAGGAAGGCACCCTGAGCAGAGTACTGCTCTGATTCTAGTTATGCCCTTGGGAGAGGACATTAAGAGAGCATCAACCAAAATACATAAAAGTACAATATTACATCATGAACAACAATCCAGAAAACATAAAATGTACAATATTGCAGCATGAGCAACAATCCAGAAAACATAAAGAATTACAATATTGCAGCATGAGCAACAATCCAGAAAACATAAAAGCATACATATTGCAACATGAGCAACAATCCAGAAAACATAAACGTGCAATATTGCATCATGAGCAACAATCCAGGAAACATAAAATGTACAATATTGCATCATGAGCAACAATCCAGGAAACATAAAATGTACAATATTGCATCATGAGCAACAATCCAGGAAACATAAAATGTACAATATTGCATCATGAGCAACAATCCAGGAAACATAAAAATGCACAATATTGCATCAGGAGCAATAACCAGAAAACATAAAAATGTACAATATTGCAGCATGGACATACAGAGGTATGTCTTACAGAAGCGTAGCTAAAAAGTAAATACATAACAAAGAGGTAACAGCATTGTGGCAACAATCAATCACAAAGCAGGGACAATTCCAGTTAGAGAAATAGTGGGAGCAAGACCTTATTTCACTTATAGACATTCTTACCCACAACAACAGATTGAGGAGAAATGCTCATAGATGAGGTGGCTGAGGTGCTGTGATGGGGCGCTCCGAATGCTTGCAGGGAGGGAGTTCCAAAGTTTAGCATGAGGTGTCTGAAGAGCTACTTAGCCAATTAAAGAGGACATGCATGGTATAGCCTGAGAGGCAAGTGTCAGAATTCCTGAGGAGTAACCAGGAGGGAATGGGCAGCTAACACAGAGGGAGAGTATGGGGCAAGGACTGGGACCAATATTTAGCCTGAGCTTGGCGAGTGAGACTGATGGTGGTCATGGAGCAAGGGAAGACTGAGAGACCGATAGAACACGCAGTGGTGAGAGGAGGGCGAGCAATCGAGGGGAAACGGCAGAAAGAGTGGAGCAGGGGGTCCAGTCTGGCTAGAGTGGACTTAGGAGTGGCACTGTAGACTGCATCACTGTAGCTGAAGATAGGGAGGACCATTTTCTGTACTAGTTCGCAGTGGGCTGACGGCCGGATGCATCCATGATTGTGGTAGAGTGCACCCAGTTTTGGGTGTAGCTTTTTGTGGATTGCATCAACATGTAGAGGAAAGTTGAGGTGCTGGTCCAGCCAGCCCCTGAGATATCTAAAGGAGGAGCACACCTCTAGAGTGGTCCCGTCCAGGCTGTGGATGGAAAGGGTGGTGGTGAGCTGAGAGAGCCTCTGCCTTGTGCCGAAAGTCATGGAGATGGTCTTCTTGGCATTGAGAAAAAGCTGATTTGCATGAAACTGTAGCTGGACACCAGTGAAGTCCTGCTGCAACCTGTTCACTACATCAGTGGTTGAAGGGCCTGAAGCATACAGAACCATGTTGTCTGCATACATGTATATGGATGTGTGTGGACAGGCAGTGGGCGGGTCATTTAGGAAAATGGAGAATAGGCGGCCCAGGACCGAGCCTTGGGGAACCCCTGTGGAGACTGGGAGGAGGGGGAAGAAATGGAGCCTCCTATTCTGACAGATTGGGATCAGCCAGCCATGGGGAATGGAACCAGCTGTTGGCCTTTGTAGACAGCCCTGCAGCAAACAGCTTGTCAAGTAGGAGAGCATGGGAAACCATGTTGAAGGCCTTGGCTAGGTTGACAAAAATAGCGGAGATGATATGGCCCTTGTCCATGCCATCAAGGATAGAGTCGGTGAACTATAGTAGTGGGGTGGAGGTGGAGTGGGACTTTCTGAAGCCAGACTGGTAGGGTGTGAAGAAGGAGGAGGATCTGAGAAAGGATGACAGTTGAGTGATGACTAGGTGCTCCTGGATCCTTGCCAGATTAGGGAGGAGGGAAACAGGGCAGTAGTTACCAGGGACAGAGGGGTCACCTCCCTTTGGGAGAAAGATAACAGTAGCATGCTTCCATTCCAAGGGGATAGAAGCCAGGGAGAAGGAGAGATTGAAGAGATCAGCCAATTGGGTGGCGATGGCGAGGGCAGCTAGGTGGAGCATCTTTGAGTTCAGCCCAGAGAGGCATTTGCCTTTGTTAGGGTTTAGTGCGATCAAGGCATTGAAAACATTCGAAGGCATGATCTGACAGAAGGAGAAGGATGGGGCAGGGGAAGAGGGAGCCTGAGCAGGGGGGCTGCATGGGAGGGATTGGGCCTGGATGAGGGGAGAGTGGACAGCAGTGCTGAGGTGCAATTTGTACAATAGAAGTTGAACTCCAAGGCTACTGCTAAAGGATCAGTTACAGCGGTACCACCTACATTTAATGCCAGGGTAGGGGGATGGGAGGTGAGGAGAAGAGGGATTTGACCACTTTCCAGAATTTAGATGGTTGGTTTGTGTTGGCCTGAAGGGAAGCTTTAAAGTAATTTGACTTTGCCTGTCTGATTTGCCTGGTGCATGCATTGCATATGGAGCGGTATTTTGTGTTGTCAGCAGGGAGTTGGAGGCTTTGAAAGACTTCCATGCTTGGTCCCTTGTTCTGATGATGGATATAATGTTAGCAGTGATCCAAGGCAGGAGGGCAGCCCTCACCTGAGTCCATCTAAGAGGGGCATGGAGGCCCAGACCGCTAAGACCTTCAGTTTGAAATAATCCAATGCAGTGTCATTGGAGGTTGCCTGGGGATGAAGGACAAGTCAGTGGCTGTTAAGTCATTTTAGAGTGAGGCAAGGTCCAGGGATTTGAAATGATCTTGTGAGAATGGTTCTGGGGTAGGGGCTTTGTGTCTGCAAATTTTATAAATTGAGTAGATCCTGTGGTGATCACTTAATGAGTCAGGCAAGATGCCTGAGGCAATAATATGATGCTGGTGAGAGGTAAGGGACCAGTCCAGTGGAGAGTGGTTGTTTGATTTTGAGTTCAGTAGTGGGTTCTGAGATCAGTTGGGACAAGTTTAGGGCTGCTACCTGGCTGCGGATCATTGCTGTAGCCCTGGAAAGCCAGTTTATGTTGAAATCCCCAGGATATGGAGCTCACCCCTTTGGCGTAGGATTTCAGGTGCCTAGGTGTTCCAGTATAGATGGTGCCGGGAGTCGGGGGCAATATAGATCCAGCTACGTAAATGGGGGTAGTATGGGGGAGTGAGAGTTTGATCAATAAGGTGTCAATTTGGTGTGAGAGTTTGGGTAAAGTGACTGGGGTGAACAAAAGGGAGGAAGAGATATACATAGCTATGCCACCACCCCTTTTTTTTCCATGAGCGATCATGTCAGATAATGGCATAGCCTGGGATATTGATTTCAGTGTTCTTATTGTGTGGCTTGAGCCAGGTTTCGGAAATAATTAGAATGTCAGGCCTTAGGAAGTTGAGTGTTGGCTGCAGCAAGGTTATTTTAGGAAGTAGGCAGCAGATATTTAAGTGCATTAGTTTTAGGCCACAGGGTAGTCCGAAAGGGGTGGTGATTGGCCCAGGATTTGGCTCAGTGTCCCCTGAAAGTAACAGCAATATCAACACCAGGAGTTTGATATATGGCAAGACGCACTGAGGTTTGCGGGTAGTGGACCGAGGCTGACACCCATCCATGGGTGATTTCTGGGCAGTAGAATTCAGGGCTAAGAGACCAGTATGAAAGGAGGGTGGTAGGATTGAGGGACCAACCAACCATAAGAGTAGTTTCCACGCTGGGTGGGGCTCAGCTGAATGGGTGCTAGAGGTTGGTGGCAGAGCGGACAGGGTGCATGTTGCTAAGCTACCCTCCTGCTCCGTGGGGAAGGTGGAGGGAGGGCGGGCCACTGACGGAAATAGGGAAGCAAGTAGGGTGAGGTATAGAGGTAGTATGGTGATACCTGTGTGAGAAAGTCTGCTGGTTCAGAGCTTATGCTCTTTTATTTTGTTATTTTCAATTTCCTATAGTAGCGCCACTAGTGGTGCATGTTGATAGCCTGCTAATGGGAAAGTTGGCTGATTGGTTATATGACTACCACGTGATGGCACTATATAATGCCTAGATCAACAAGGGTGGTGGTGGGGGTGGCAGGGACAACCAAGCACATCTACTAGGCAGAAAAACTGAGCAGTCCTGTTTGAGTTTAAAATGGTGGCAAACCCATGGAAGAGATGCATGGAACAGGACACTGTCATACCTTGATTTCACTTCAAGCCCAACCTCCTTCTGGGACACAGAATGAGCTGTGGAGAGAAGAAAAGGAACGGTGAGCAACATAAGGCTTGCGGGGAGTACCGGCAGACAGGGGAGGAGTGATTGATTTTAAATTCAACTTATTGTGCTGCAGAACAGGGGAGGAACTTCTGCTCAGCCACAGCAGGATTTCAATTTGGATTGGTTTGGCGGGCTTTCCCATAGCCAAAGTCTGTGCTGAATTAATTTAGATGTGTAATACTGCTGGTATTTGCGGGCTGCTCCATAGCAGGGAAGCAGAGAAAAAATGCTAGTTTGCTGGAGTGCGGTGCTTGGTTAATCTTTAGCAGGCTGGGACAATGGATCAATTGAATAATTGGACAGCTGGATAATGGTGGAGGACTTTGCATTGGGTTGGACTACCTAGGGTCTCTTTACTGCTTTGGTAGGCATTATCCTATAATGAGGACTAGGTTTCAATAGATAATTTGACTTTTAAAATCATTTTCCCATTTGGACTTTGCTGATTCAGTTAATATTACATTAGGTTCAGAAATGATTTTGTGAGAAGGCTGTCTCCATTTGTCATTTGAGATAATTTAAATAAATGAGTCCAGTCAGGGTTATGTAAATCAAGCACACGTTGATGCATAGCTTCCTAACTTGAGGGTAGAACCAAAAATTATGGTTGTGCACTTTGTCTTTTAATGTTAGGTCTTCCAAAGATTGATGTTTATGGTCGGAGGTGTCTAGTAGAGCCTGAACTTTGTTAACTCCAAGTTTGCCCCATATTATATCTTTCAACATTTTGCCATTAAGTTAGATGGGGGGACTCCATAAAGGACAGAACTGGAAAGGGAGTGATTTAATACCTAAATGAGCTGTCGAACAGAGGTGGAAATGGTAGGATGTTCTGTTAAATGAAACGGAAGACTTTTAAAAAGAAGATCTGTGATTACAAGAGGCTTTACTAACTTACTGTCCATAGTGGTAGATCTCCCACATCCTTCAGGAAAAACCAGTATGAAGTCTGTTTGAGAAGGAAGGCCCAGTGGTACCTTTGCCATCAAGGTAAGCCGACTCTCTATGTTTACAGTTAGCTCTGAGCTTTGGAAGACTCAGCCTAAGGTTTTATTATTCCAAAGAAACTTGGAGATTAGTCTTTCAATTTTTAAACCAAGAAATATTTATGTGGGAAGGAAGATTGCTAAGTGCAAAAAGACTCGGTGAAATTTTGAGTTAACTGAATGCATGTTCTCACAAAAAGGGTAATTGAGTTTTCCCCATTTCTCAAAATTTTGGTGATATTAGAAAGCAAGAAGTCTTTGGCAGCACTTACAACTCCAAAGAGTAGGGGTGGCTATACCTATTCATAAGCATCTCCCTTTGTTGCAGACTAAGTTGTGCCTGACCCACAGGGATGTTACATTATCATGGTAGGCCAGCTACTGAGTCAGAAAGTCACCATATGCAATATTTACATCCCCAACAATCCCTCTGCTACATTATTTGTAGATCTCACACATACCTTATTGTTTCACCACAAAGGACACCTTATAATGGGAGGAGATGCTAATACCGTGATGAATGATTTCATGGACAGAAGTACACCACCACCAGACCCCTGACCCAGGCTTCCCTAGCACTACAGAGGCTGACCTCAGAACTGAGTCTCACTGACATTTGGTGCTTAATTAGTCCCACTGGCAGGGAATACTCTTTCTTTTCCACTCCTCACCGATCATTTTCATGGATAGACCTGTCCCCAAACATTGATTCCTGATGTGCTAGATGCAATGATTGGTACAGTTATCATAGCTGACCATGCTCTGATCTCCCTTCCCCTGGCTTTCTTTCCCTCCCCAGACCCACACTGGTGGCACTGATGCTTTAACACCTACTTTGAAGGATGCAGTTTTCTGCCAATCACTGACGAGGACATATGTGACCTTCTCGACACTAGCCACCCCACTGATACCTCTGCAGCAGTTAGGTAAGATGCTCTAAAGCCTTTATTAGGGGCAATGTATCGGTTACACCACACACCTTCAAAAGGAAAGGCACAATCACCTAGACCAGCAGCTCCACACCCTAAAAGACTTAGAGGCCCGTTATTGAGCTGACTCTACCAGATCCACTGGCTCCTTGCAGACATTGTGGAAACTCATTACAAAGTGAATTTACATCTACATCGGAAGGCCAAATATGCATTGTTTAGCATGAAGAAAACATTCTGGGAGGCAGGAGAGAAACTCGGACACTTACTCACGTATCAACTGCGAAAATGTCAAGAAAAATCCAGAATACAGGCCATTAAGTCCCATCAAGGCATACTGAAAAAAGACCTGCAAAGGATTAATGACACTTTCCTTCACTTCTACCAACAACTTTTTAGTAAAGAAGCACCCCTCTCGAACATCAATCTCTTCCACTTCACAGCAGAACTTGGCCTTCCCCAGTTAGATCTGTACTTCCGGTGAACATTTGATAAGCTCCTCTCTACTGCTGAACTTGAAGCAGCGTTAAAAATCTTGCCCTCTGGCAAATCCCCAGGAAGCGACAGTCTCCCTGCCGAATTCTTCTATGCCTTTAAAGACATCCTCCATCCACCTTTAGCGGATGCTTTGCAAGATGCCCAGACTACTGGGACAAACCATCCCACATGAGGATGGCCACTATCACCTTCATTTCTAAGCCCAGAAAGGACCCCCTTGTATGTGAAAGCTACTGCCTGATCTCGCTGATCACAACTGATTGTAAAGCCTAGGCCAAAGCCCTGGCTACTAGGCTCAAGACAGTGATCCCTACCTATGCTGGTGGACAAGGAGCAAGTGGGCTTCATACCACAAAGGAGAGGACTGGATAATACAAGAAGGCTTCTCAATCTACTATGGATCACCGTCCCCTCTGTACCCTCCATCTGCGCTTATTTTGCTTGTTGCAGAACAAGCATTTAATAGGGTAGAGTGAGACTACCTTTTCCATGTATTTAACATTTCTGGCTTGGGAGACATCTATATTGGCCACATTTGCATTTTCTATGATGGAGCACAAGCCTCGGTAGTATAAATAGTCACACATCAGCCCCTTTTGCACTGGGCAGGGGCACCCGCCAAGATGCCCGCTTTCACGACTCCAGTTTGTTCTAGCCTTAGATTCCCTGCTGCATGCTACAAGACTAGATCAGAGCACACAATGTGTCCACATGAGTGGCAAACAGATGACATAATATTAGCTCTCACTAAACTAGAATCCTCTGTCCCCACACTCCTCAGCCTACTTTCTTGCTTTGGATGCTCGTCTAGCTATAAAGCTAATGTGTCTACGTCTACATTATTGCCCTCCAGCCCCAAAGTCCAGCCCTCACGAACTTTCCTTGGGGTCTACTAATAGCTCAATCTAATGTTAAATACCTAGGCATCCACTTCTCCTGAGACCTATGTACTCTAGCTAGGCTGAACATCTCCACTCCTGGCAAACTTAAGAAAGACATGGATATCGGTGCCATCTCCATCTCTCATACTGAGGCGTGAGCATGCTCTCAAAATGATGGCAGCATGAAAACTCCAGTATACATGTGACAATCTCCCAATTTGAATTCCACCTAATTTCCCAGCAAACATTCAAAAACAAATGGTAACTTTGGGGATACTGTATGGTGAAGAATAGGCCCTGATAAACTAGCACAACCTTTACTTGGGGCTTCCTGGGGTTGATATCCGCCACGTGCAGCTAGTGCAGAACACTGCTACTCGATTGTTGACAGGGGTGTCTAGAAGGCCACATATCACCCCTGTACTGCGCGATCTGCACTGGCTGCTGATTCAGCGGCGGATCACCTTTAAGGTAGATTTATTGACCTACAAAGCCCTACACGGACTTGGCCCTAACTACTTGAAAGAGCTTCTGATTCCTCACACCCCTGTGCGACAGCTCCGTTCGGCTGATGAGGGGTTGCTGGAGATTCCCAGGGTTACTTTGAAATCTTCTGGGGCCCGTGCTTTTATGTTTGCGGCCCCCACCCTCTGGAATTCTCTGCCCCATCATCTCCAGGAATGCGTGACCATGGGGAGCTTTAAACAGGCACTTAAGACTTTCTTGTGGAGTCAGGCTTTTAATAGATTGTCATGATTTTATTGGTGGTTTATTTATTAATTGTAATATTTTGTGGAATTTGGTTTTAATATTGTAAAGCTCTTGGCATTTGAAAGGCACTCAATAAATAAAGTTTATTATTATTATTATTATAGACAGAGGAGGCTCAAAGCTCCCTAACTGGCACCTCAAACATGGAGCCAATATGTTATACCAACTCACAAGCTACTTCCCAACCCATATTTCAGATGTTACACCTAAGTGGGTAGGCTGCAAGACCCACAACATAGGCACTACCCTTACCATGTGGTCATGTTAGGAAACTACTTGCCTCGGTATTATCCACCCTACACCCCAGTGGTGAGGACTGCTTGACAAGATTAGCTAACACTCAGAAATGGGTCCTGATTGGCTCCCCATCTTTCCCTCTGCACCCCCCATTTAAACTAGGGCACTCTACTGTAGCCCAAGTCCTGGTGAGACAAAGGGATCCACAGCCTATACTAACTAACAGATGAGTTGACATGCCAGAGATACTTTCATGTTCTTTCACTTTTCAAGCTTAACCTCTATCCACAACTACTTAGAACCTCTAGCCATGCTCTCTTAACAACTTGTCTTAAGGGTCATAGCAACTAATTTACATCAACTCACGTTCATTTATTATAAAACCCTGTCTGGAACTCCCTTGCGCTGAGGCTAGAAACCTCTTAAGGTGCACATCCATACAAATGTGTCTTCTATCCTCTTGAGCAACACCTGTGCAACTCCTGTTTATATGTAATAGATAAACCACTCTGAGGTGTGCAGGTCACGCCTGAAATATCATACGCATGAGTGCATTAACCACCAAGGCATGCGTATGTCAGAGCATGACCGCACACCCTCAGAGTGGTTTATCTAACTTATAAAATGTCAACATTGTTTTGGAGGGGGGTAAAGTACAGGTATGTGGTCGCGGTTTGATATATGCACGGTCATATGATGCTTTTCTTCCTCTAAGATATCAACATTTTCTCTATCCATTTTATAAGTTAGGATGTTCACCTGTTATATGTGAGCTGTTGGATATTTCATTGCTTATTAGAGTTGCATCTCCAAGGGCATAACCCTGGCCAGGATAATTGTGGAATTCTGCCTGTGTCCGTTAACCTTATATTGGAAAACCTCAATAAACTATTAATCACAAAAGCAAAGAAACAAACAAAAAAAGCCAGGATTTAAGATCTGAGGTGGTAATTTCATTAAAAGAAGCATATATAGAGGATAATGTGTGGGCATCAATGGTTAACCACACTATGCTAGCATTGAGTGGTTACCTTGGCAACCATGATTAACCTAGACAGCGCAGCTCGAGAGGTTAATCACAGTTGCCAAGGAAAACACGAGACGCTAGCATAGTGTGGTTGACCATTGATGCCCATACATTGTCTTTTATAGTGTATGGGCAACATTGTTGCCAAATTATAGACAGTAAAATACATCAGTTTAAGTAGGATTCAGCCTCTTACCTTATGCAGACGACAATGAGATGGTCAGTTTTGTGCAAAGAAAAACTATATATTTAACATACAGAAAAGGCCCTTTCAGCCAGGATACAATGGGAAGCAGATTTAAAAAAAAAAAACACAGCTTAACGTAACCACTACAATAGAGCAGATCCTGTGACACAAGACAACCAAATTGCTAGCCATAGAACACTTGTTCAGTTGCGCCGTAACTCACTGTGTGAATGTTCTGCTTCATGGAGCTTTGCAAGTGCTACCTGCAAGAAAGGGGGCAGAATATAAAAGGAAAAATAAACAAAACACGCGTTTAGAAGGCAGGTATTGGCTCAGTGTTAATGGAACAGACAATTAAGAGTATCTGTACTTTGGGGGAGTTCTGAAAAAAAAAACACTTTACTAGCAGCTACATTATTTAGCTGTACGCCTTTGTGTGAATGTTTTTTAAATGGGGAGACAGTTCTTTTACCTGATTTGAACAGAATATACCTGTGCATGGACATCTGTGTTGCCTTGGTAACGCCCACGACTGTTATGGACATCCGTGTTGCCTTGGTAACGCCCGCGACTGTTAATTCCAGTTTGTTATGCCATCGATGTGACATACCATCGATGGGTTAACAACACTGCTACATCACCTCGATGGTATAACAAACTTAGTAAAAGATGAGTTTTTCACATTAACAGCATTCTACCATACACTATATTGACATTCTCAGGTAGGTGAAACTATTAGTCTTCCAGAAAATGTCAAAGGACTACCCTTTTTAACAAATCAAGGGAGGATGGTGTGGTACCTGAGGACTGGAGAAGGGTGGATGTGATTAACCTTCACAAACGTGGGAGCAAGACAGCGGCAGGAAACTACAGACCTGTCAGTTTGACCTCTGTGGTAGGGAAAGTGATGGAATCACTTCTGAAGGAAAGAACTGTTGAGTACCTAGAGGTCAGTAGGGCAGAGGACCCAATGCAGCATGGGTTCACAGCGGGAAGGTCATGTCAGACGAATCTAATCGATTTCTTTGATTGGGAGACCAAAGTAGTAGACCAGGAAGGGACTGTGGACATGGCCTACCTAGACTTTAGCAAGGCATTTAACACAGTCCCACACAAAAGGTTAATAAACAAATTAGCCAGCCTGGGAGTGGGTCCCAGGGTGGTAGCCCGGGTAAAACATTGGCTGTACAATAGGACACAGAAGGTAATAGTAAACGGAATCCACTCTGAAGAAAGGTGGGTTACTAGTGGGGTGCTGCAGGGTTCAGTACTGGGTCCAGTCCTTTGTAATGTCTTTATAAGTGACATTGCAGAGAGACTGGAAGGAAAAGTATGCCTCTTTGCAGATGACACAAAGATCTGCAACAGGGTTGATACACAAGGAGGCGTGGAAAGTATGAGAAGGGACTTGGCAAGGTTGGAGGAATGGTCACAAGTACGGCAGCTTGGATTCAATGCAAAGATGTGCAAACTAATGCACCTGGGAAACTCAACCCCAGGGGAAGAGTACACAATGGGGTGAAGGTAGTAACAACAACAAAAATGTAAAGGGACCTGGGGGTAATCATAACAGATGACCTTAATGTTGGCAAGCAATGTTAAAAGGCAGTAGGGAGGGCAGGGGGGATACCGGGATGTATAGGCAGAGGCATCACCAGCAGAAAACAGGAAGTTGTTATCCCTCTGTGCAGACAGTTGGAGAGACCCTATCTGGAGTACTGCATCCAGTTCTGGAGACCCCATCTCCACAAGGACATAGACAGGATGGATGCAGTCCAGAGGAGGGCAACTAAAATGGTGCAGGGTCTGCAAAAGAAGTCATATGAGGAGAGACTAAAGGAGCTTAATATGTATACCCTTGAGGAAAGGAGGGAGAGGGGGGACATGATAGAAACTTTTAAGTACCTCAGTGGAATCAACAAAGTACAAGAGGGTAGAATCTTTCAGAAAAAGAGATGTGCAAAACAAGGGGACACAATTGGAAGATAGAGGGGATGGCACAGGGTAAGTATTTTTCACAGAGAGGGTGGTGGACACATGGAACAGCCTTCCTGAGGAGGTTGTGGGGTCTAAAACTGTGGGAGAATTCAAGAATGCATAGGACAGACATAAGGCAATTCTTGTGGAGGGTAGGAAGAAACAGGCTGTTGGTTAACTAGGATCTGCAGCTTATCCTCTAGGTAGGGAAATGGGCAGACTAAGTGGGCCAAGTGATCCTTATCTGCCATCAAAGTCTATGTTTCTAAAGGAAGTGGCTGATCTACTTTCTTCAGATTCTAATGGTATAAGCATGAGAGTGTCAGATTTGTCCCAATTTACTTGTAATTCTGAGATGTCACCAAATGATGTAAGAATCGGATGTAGTTTGCTAAATGAAAAGTGTGCTTGGCTTGATGTTAAAAGTAAATAATCAGCAACTAGCACTTTGCTTCTGACCTCAACACCATGTATGTTGGCAGCATCTATGATTTTCGTAACTAAGGGTTCTATACATAAAATAAAAAGGAAGGGAGAGAGAAGTCAGCCCTCTCTGGTGCCTCTATTGAAGATTATGGGATCTGAAGTAACACCATTTGTTAGAATAGTGGCAGTGTGGTAAATGTATAGTGCACTGACACAGTGACAAAGATTAGGACCAATGTTATAATGCTGCATCATTGTAAAAGAAAGGGCCACTCTAGGGTGTCAAATGCCTTGATAACATTCAAGGATAATATTGCTGAGGGAATAGAGGACTTTTCTGATGCCCAGATGACAAAGAAAGTCTCCTAAAATTGCTGGATGCATTTCTGCCTCCTGTAAACCCCACTTGTTTCTTTCCAGTCAGATATTTAATAAATCTCTGGAGTCTGACCACAAATAGTTTCGTTAGGATTTTATAATCCATGCTGAGTCAGAAAAGACATCAGTCTATAATTTGAACATTCCAAGAGGCCCTTAGTCTTTTTTAATAATAGGGATATACTGTTTATGCCTCATTTATGATATGGGCTAAGAATCCTTTTCAGAAGGATTTAATATAGACTGAATGCAGGTGTTCTGTGATGATGAAATTTTGGCATTTGAAAAATTCACCAATAAAGTCTTCTGGACCTAGTACTTTACCTGAAGATAGAGAATCAATGACAGAGGATACTTCTTGTGGGGTCCCGTGTCATAATGGCGATCGAAAACAGCACAATGGTGATGTACACTGGTTGGCAACAAAACATCCGACAACTGAAATAGGACTTACGCGAGGGGCTGCATATCCTCACACCCCTGCCCTTGTGGGGACTCTGCCCACACACTCCTGATTTTATATAACCAACTCCAGGTGGGTGGGGTGTATCTCAAGGAGGGGGAGAACGTCCAAAAATCAAGCAGCAGCAACAAAATGCTTCCCAGCCCCAACCCAGCACATGCTGCACCGAAGCTAGCCACCCTCACCACTACACCACATAGCTAGCTCAGCAGCAGCAGACTACATTACCCCACACAAACCCTCCTCCCTATACTTCCCCTTCCAGTCGCTCTTGTAACCCTCCTTCGCTCATCCCAACCCTCGCCTTCACATTTCGTCGCTACCCTTACAGAGTAGTTCACATGTGTAGTGCTGTAAATGAGTCGCTGTTTTGAGAGTCGCTCATTTACAGTCACTATCACCACTGGATACCTTCTTGTGGGGATATTGGTGCATCCAAATCAGGTCTATCTTTTTCTGAATGTTTTGACAATTTAGTGGTGGAAAAAAAAAATCTGAAAGTTCTGCAGGGTCAGGTGAGCCCTGACTGCTATAAAGTTTTGAATAGAATTTTTGGAAATTCAAGAATAATTACTTTACGATTGTGGGCGATCTTCATATTTTGAAGATGTATGTTAGTTATAGCTCTAAGACAGATTTGTGTTTTTCAAGATAATAAACTAAGAGTTTTCTGGCCTTTTCGCCAGTCTCCAGGTAACTTTGTCTGGTGTGGAAAAAGGCATGCGCTATTTTTGGGGGATAGCAATCTGCTGATTTCGGATTTTAATTGCACAATCTGATATGCAAGATGTCTTTGTTTGGGATTCTGTTTGTACTGAGTTTGTGGCTGTTCCAGATGTTTCTCCTTATCTCTTAGTTCTTACTGTCAAAGCTTTTCTTGTTAGATGCATAACTCATAATTGTACCTCTGATTCATGTTCTGAATGCTTCCTAAAGACACTGGAGGTATGTCCTTTGTCATTAATGTCAAATAAATTAGTTGCCTCTATGGTGAGCCATTCTTAAAAGGTGGCTTCATTAAAGTAATTTATGGAAGTTCCCTAAATGTATGTTTCACATAGTATGCCATTGCCAGCCATGCTTCTGATGTTGAAGCTGCAATTTGTTTTGTAAAAAAATTTACTGTAGTCATTTTTTTTCTGTTTTATTAGCGCTTTGTTTCTGGCTGCTCTCCAGTTCTCTCTGTGTGGCCACACTCTCAGAATGATGTTGTGCAAGGGAGAAGTCAATGTTTTACATACAGCAACGAGGAATTCTGGGTAAATTATAAAGTTGACTTAAATGTTACTTAATCAGAGGTGCCATCTCTTATTTTGGTAGTGGTGACTGCAGTATAGCACCTAAGATGTAGATGTTCATAGCAAGGCATTGTGGATACAATATGAAGTTGTTTTCCAGTTTCCTTACTGTGAGGTGCAGTCTCATATTTCTGTAGTGGCTTCAACAATATAAGCTCTTATATGTTTATTTTCAAAACAAGGCATTGTGCATATAGTATCTATCTGACAAGATTTCTTTACTGAGAGATTTATCCTCCTACTTCTGTAGTCACTGCAGAGATGTAATAACCTGTATACTAATTTACATAATGAGGCATTCTGGGTATAGTAAATAGCTGATTTTTCTGTCTCCCTAATCAAAGTGCAATCTCCTATTTCAGAAGAGTTTACAGCAGTACTCTGTAGAAAAGCTTCTGGAAAGATGTTTTTGTGATGCAAGTAGACCAAAAAGATAATTGGCCATTCTGTTGAAATGTTTCACTTGTACTGCCTGCTGGTGAAGTGACAGGTGTGAAGTGACAGCTTCTGTCAGAACGTGGAAGTGTGCTGATACTTTTCTATGTTTATGTTATAGGGCTTGAATCGCTGTAAGTAGTTCAAGAGTATAATTATGGTCAGTGATTACATGGCTCTGAGCTGCTTTCAGCCAATCAAATCATTAGAATTTTCTACACATGTTATAATGATAGATACAGCAACTTGAAAATAATGTAAAGAATCAGCTTGAAACTGACAGTGTCCTTTTAAAAACCTTGTTTCCCTTGCATGATGTCATGGTTTGGGGTTGCAGCAGTAAGAAAAAAAGGGCAGGGTTATGCCTCTTTTAAAACAGAGCACAGAAATAAAATGATTTTTTAAATGGAAAACAGCACTTCTTGGCAGTTTGAATGGTAGAAGACTGATTCACAATTCCTACAGCTTATTACTCCCATTTGCTGTGGCAAACTTCCATAAATCACTTTAAATGTGAAACTGTTAAGTGTCCACCTGCGAGAGGTATGTGATTAAATGTCAAAGCATATGGAAGCTTTAAGCATTCCATGGTCTGAAAGCATGATAGGTTTGTAGTTTACTGACATCATGTTGTTGCATATTTTATAGGTAAAAAAATGTAGCCAAGCCTTCCAAAGGTATTAGGCTTTGCCGAAAAGAAAGAGTAGTCTTTGTTCTGAGGATTAGCTGTTCTCCCAATATCCACTAGTCCAAGTTCAAAGAGTAGTCTCTGCTCTGAGGATTAGCTGTTCTCCAAGTATCCACTAGGCCAAGTTCAAGTGTCATATTACTAAAGGTCTTCATGGAATTGGTGTCAGCAAGTTTTTTTGTGGTGTTAGATTTGTCTAAAATGGGGTCTGAGACCTCACTGAAGTCCCCACTTAAAATAATTTAGGTCTATCAGCTTCAGACGGGCAAAGGTGGGTCTCTTGGAGGAAGGCTATATTGATCATGTGTCTGTTAAGCTAGTCAGGTACTTTTTTTCTCTTAATTAGGGATCCCAGTCCTTGAACATTCCACGTGGCAGTGTTTAAAAGACTTATAGCTATTCTTAGATGCATAGGCCTGGATATTCAAAAGGGTTGCACATGGCGCAATAGGATGCGCCATGCGCAACCCACCAATGTGCCCCGGCATGATATTGAAAGGGGCAAGCCGTAATGTGCAACTCCTGATGCGCCGGGTGCAACAGTAATGATGCGCGATAGTAGAGGGTTGCCTATGCATATGCAGCACATCCCTATATTCAGCCCAGGATGTGCAGCGCACATGCTGGCACAAACCCACCTTGTGCCACTCAGGGGGGCACAAAGATGTGCCTGGTAAAACCAGGAACAAGTCCAGGCCACCCACAGGTGAGCCGTCATATTGCAGGGCGCAATACGGTACCCGCCTGCCATGGGTGGCCACCCGCCCACCTAGAACACTTAACCCAAGCCCCCTGCCCTGGGAGTGTTAAGCCCCCCCCGCCCCATCACCCGATCATGGGCAAATGTGTAGAATATGTCCCTTGTGGTCCAGTGGAAGGGTCCCCGTCGCCCGATCGTGGGCATATGTTTAATATATCTCTGATGGTCCAGTGGGCTGCTCTCCATTGCCTGATCATGGGCATATGTGTAAAATATATCTGGTGGTCCAATGGACCACACTCCATTGCCCGATCGTGGTCATATGTGTAAAATATCCTTGGTGGTCCAGCGAACTGCACTCCATCACCTGATCATGGGCATCTGTTTAACATATCCCTGGTGGTCCAGTGGACTGCTCTCCATTGCCCGATCATGGGCATATTTGTAAAATATCCTTGGTGGTCCAGCAGACCACACTCCATCACCTGATCATGGGCATATGTGTAAAATATCCCTGTTGGTTCAGTGGAAACACCCCCCAAGTGCCCGATTGCAGGCGGATATGGTGAAAGTAATCGTGGTGGTCCAGTGTTACCCCCTCTCCACCCACCCACTGAGGTCCCCACCACCCAGCACCCCCCCAGTCAGCGGCAGGTGGCAGCACCCCCTGCATGCCTCCGGCCACCGGCTGACTGACATCGTGCAATCCGAATGGTGCTTCATTGGTCCACCATGTGACCAATAGGCATGCAGAACATACTGTACTACACAGGCCCAATATGTGACTGAACATGGGAGGCATGCGGGTGGGGTGCTGCCGCCTGCCGCTGACTGGGGCGGTGTTGGGTGGCAGGGGACCTCAGTGGGTGAGTGGGGAGGGGTGTACCACTGGACCACCAGGATTACATTCGCTATATCCACCCATGATTGGGCACTGGGGAGGGTTCCACTGGACCACCAGGGATGATTTATATGTATGCCCATGATCGTGCAATGGAGAATGGTCCACTGGACCACCAGGGATAATTTAAACATATGCTTGCAATCGGGTGATGGAGAGTGGTCCACTGGAACACCACGGATATGCCATGCATACGCCCTTGATCGGGCGATGGAGAGTAGTCCACTGGATCACCAGGGATATTTTAAACATATGCCCGCAATTGGGTGTATGGGAGTGGGGTCTGCCAAGGGATTGCAGGGCATCGGTCTCCAACAGCTGCAGCCTGGCAGGTTGCCAGGTGCAAGTTGCCGGGGATAGGCACACCGCTTGCAAATTGGGCTATAATGACATGCAAATGGCCCAATTTGGGCCTTCACATGCATAATGGCCTCATTTGCATGCTCAGTGCTGGATATCGTGGTTGATGCACCTAGCGCCAGCCGATACTTGTGCTGGTGCATCCCTTGCTCCCCTTCTGCCACTTGCACTGGCGCAGTGCCACTGTGCCCTCAGTGCCATATGCAATGGTGCTGAGCCATGGCGCAGCACCTTTGAATATCGCCTGGTCCATGCCCTAGCGCATCCCAGTTGCGCTGCACCCAGGCTTGCGCCCCTGCCTGGCGCAGTCTGAATATCCAGCCCATACTATCTAAACCCCAAATTTCAATAAACAATTACAATGCTTAACCAATGTATTACAGTATAGGTTCAAGGTAGAGGTAAAGGCAAGTTAATACTACAATTGCAAAATCAATATAGTATTACTACAGGTGAATTCCTGTAATTGTAAAAAAATCGGGCTTTAGAACCTTAAAACTCTAAGGATAATTTCAGTTCTAGGATAACAACTAATATACAATGTTAGGAAAAAATATCAGAGAAAGAGAAAGCCAAACTTAACAAGTTGGTAGTGCTAACCACCAAGAGTATACACTCTCAAGTTGAACAGCCAACTGTCAGTGCCCACAACATTTCAAATGCACCAACAGAAGGTATATTTTATTGAGTAGCAAGAGTACCAGTTTCATGTTCTAATACAATTGCTGGTCAAGTTACCGTTAATATGAACAAAGACAGGGAAAGCGGGATAGGAGAGTCAAATTGTAGACAAGAACTTAGTTAAGGGACAAAATACGCATATTCTAAGCATAAAGTAGTTGCTGATATATAACCATATTAAACAGTCCTATAGTAGTCAGAGTCTCGGTAAATGATAAATTGAGATGGAGGAAGTGACACCAAGTATAAAATAATTGGATTTTGATTTGATTTAAAATCGGGTAAATTCATGAGCATAGAGCCCATTTCTATGGTTAAAGATATAAAACCAAAACATATAATGTGTATAATACACAGCAGTACACAGTAAAGTCTAAAGTAACAACAGTCGGCACAATAAACATTGAATAATATAAATAACATTAAATAAAAACAAAATCAATGACTAACAATAAAACTGTCAGATCATGTACTGTACAACGACAGCTCTTGGACCCCAACAAATATTTTCTTAGTCCAAATTTAAAATTGAAGCACTCAAAGAAACATCAGTAAGCTGAAGGCAGCGAATTGTAAAAATAAGGAAGCTGACAGAACAATGATCTTTGACCGATATTCATTTTAACAGTTGGGATATGAAAGAAGTAAAGAAGTATGTGAGTATGGCAGGGTAGGCCACTGCTGAAAGAAACAATTAAGTGTTTCTGGTACTTTTTTAAGAGCAAGTTTCCTAGCCAGAATTCCCAAGTGAATCTTAAACCTTTGCTCAAGTGTAGGCTAATTAACTGTATAACAAAAGAACACAATGATGTGTTTGAGAGGGAGCTGTGAAGCAAACAAAGCTATTTGGTTGTATAAGACCCTAACCCTAGACAGCACACTCTTCCAGCAGCAACATAAAACACATCTTAATCAATTACAGGAAGTAGAAAACTTTGTGAAAGCAATAACCTAGTGGAGGGATGCAAAAGAATTCAATCTGTATAAACCTCCAAATCATTGGTGCACCATTTTACTAAGAAGGAGGATAAGAACTATAGGAGAGTGTGCTGTCCACAACATGGCCCAAATATTTAAAATCAATAACCTGCACCATCACAATGCCCTGAACTGCTCTTACCTCAGTAGAAGATGAGGATGTAACTTTCTCCTAGCATTATGAAAAATCATGGATTTAGTTATTGTGCATTTAACACCAGTTTTGGGACAAGAACCATTCCTGTACAGAATCAAAGTCATTCTGCAGTGCCTCCTTCAGATTCACAAGACTGTACCAGCTCATGCAGATCACCGCATCATCCATACAAGCAGAATACTAGTTTTTACAAACTTTTGGGAGAATTCAAGACAAGCTAAACAAAAGAGGCCCCAGAACTGAACCTTGAGGCACATCTAAAGTAACTAGGGCGGGGAAAAAAAGACAATTAGACATTTTAGTCATTGGTGGGACCCTGCAAATAGTTCTGGCACCAGCTCACAAGAGCATCCGAAAACTTTAACTGCCAATTTCTGGACCATTCTTCTGGTTTTCTGAGATCAGCTTCCATACCTGAGGCTCCCTCCTGTGTGTCCACCCTGTTGCAGAGCTTTGTATCATCTGAGAACAGGCAAACCTTCCCCTCCAGTCCATCAGTGATGTTGCTGATAAATATGTTGAAGAGGACTGGACCTAGCACTGACCCTTGTGAAATGCCACTGGTCACTCTGCCCTCCCATGATAATGAACCATTGACTAAAACTCTTTGGGTCCTATTCTGAAGCCAGTTTTTAATCTAGTTGATTATGTTCTGACCGACACCTGTGTGTTCCAGTTTATTAACCAGTCTCCTGTGGAGAATGGTGTTGAAAACTTAGCTGAAGTCCAGGTACACCGTGTCCACTGCCCCACCTTAGTCTACTGTTCTGGTAACCCAATCCAAGAAATCAATCATGTTTGTTTAGCATGAGCACTCTGCTGTGAAGCCATGCTGTCTGGGGTCGTGATTTCCACTTTCCTTTAGGTACTCCACTATTGTCTCCTTTAGCAATGACTCCATAATTTTTCTCATTACTGAGGTCAGGCAGACTGGGTGGTAATTTCCTGCCTCTGCCTTGCTTCCACTTTTGTGCAAGGGCTCTAGTGTTGCCCTTTTCCAGTCCTGAGGTACTCTGCCACTTTCCAGTGACTTACTGAATAGCTCAGCTATTGATGCAGCAATTGCTTCCCTCAGCTCTTTTACTACTCTAGAGTGGATACTTCCAGCCCCATGGCTTTATCCACCTTAAGTTTGTTTAGCTCTTCTAGGACCCTCTCCCTCATGAAAGGGCTTGTGTCCGCCCCTCTATTATTTTGCTCCTTCTTACCTAATGGAGGTCCCTTACCGCTATCTTCTGTTGTGAAGAATGAGCAAAATAATTCATTTAGCAACTCTGCTTTGTCTTCATCTTTCTGCAATTTCTGGCCCTCCTTTGTTGCTAGTTGGACTATTCCCCCTTACTCTTTCTTTTTTCTCATATGTATCTATAGAAAGTTTTATCTCCTTCTTAACCTCCTGCACTATTCTCTCCTCTGCCTGAGCTTTAGCAATCCTAATTGCTTTTCCTACCTTCCTTGAGTTTGTTCCTGTATTCCTCCATTTTTTTTTTGTCTCTTTATATAGTTTAAAAGCCCTCTTCTTTTGCTTGATTTTGGTTGCTACCTCTTTGGAGAACCAGAGAGGGTTCTTCCTTCTTTTGGATTTGCTGATCTGTCTTGCACATTGTTCTGTAACTGTAGTTGAAGCATTCTTTAAGGTCTCCCAGCAGTCCTACAGATCTCTGGTATTACCAGTCTCTAGCATGGGGATCAGTAACCATCCACAAAGACAGGCACAGAACAAAAGTCCTTACCAAGGGCATCATGAAGTGTCTGTGTAAATCCCACCAAGACCATTGCTGTACTGTGACCTGGGCGGAAACTGTGTTAGGCTAGAGTCAGAACATCATATTTGCTAAGATAATCTACGATCTGGTCAAATACTATTCCTTCCATAACTTTTGCTAGAGGGACCAACAAAGAAATTGGTTGATAGTTTTGTGCATTAGATTGATCATCAGATCCAAAGGGACAGCATTGCACGTTTCCATAAAAAGCGAACTGGCCTAGACAAAGGGAAGGTGATCTTCACGAACTGGAAATCCAGTCTATCCATCATTTCAATCAAAGGTCAGGGGTTCATTTTAATGAGGTGATCATAGCCATCTCAAGGAGTAAGCACTTTAACATAACATTTAGGGACATCCTTAGTGGGCAAGGATTGAGAAATATTATCGACACCCACACTCAGAACAGAGTCTTCTGGAACATAATTGGACAAATTGATGAAAGGTTTTTTTAAATTCCTCAGCTATACAATATATTTCAGTGAGTACACCCACTCCAGTAGAAAGCATATTGGGGCTTGTGTTAAGATTTTTACCTAGCAACTCATTAATGAGACTCCAGGATGTAGCCACATCCTTTCCAGTGAATGTATACTGTTTATTAATAAAGCATTGTTTTAAACTACTAACCAAAGAATTACATCTATTCCTTAATGGTTTATAAACAATTAATGTGGCAGCATCCTGGGTTCTCCTATACCCCGTCCACTTTTTATCTCTAAATCTCCTTAAGCCTATTAGTACTGGTGAAACCCACTTCTGCTTGTTGCCTCTGTTCTTGTTTTTTTTTCCTCAAAGGAATTAATTTATTACATACTGCATTGAATAAAGCACATTTTGATAGTGCAACATCAATTGAAACAATAGGATCTAACAAGACTGATTAAGCTAACTGCTTCCCTAAATTTTAAAACATCCAATTCTTTAAAATGTCTTGTGAAAATCAACACTGATGGAACAGGAGTCCTTCTGGCACTACAGTAACAAAAAACTGCACAGTGGTCACTGAGACTATCAGAAAAGACCCCAGACTGTTTTTTTAATATCAGTTACCAAAATCCAATCAATTAAAGTATAGCTACATATTTTGTAATTTAGCCTTGTTGGCTTTCATTGATCTGAGTTAGCCTTGCATTGGGCAATGCCTCCGTTATACTAAAATCCATCTTACTCTTCCAATTACAGTTCATATCACCTATATACATGTTTATAGTGTGTACATATTGTAAAGCTTCCTTTTACTGTTTTGCACTTGTTGGTTCCTTACATTATGTGTATATTCCTTTTCAAACCTCCTATACTCTACCTCCCCAGGTCACACCTGAAACAAGTCATTGCTCAGTGTGCCTTTCCGTTATCAACTTTAAACAGACAAATAAATAAATAAATAAAATTATAGTTTCCTATTTAGTAGAACAGAGTTTTTAAACTTACAGATACTGTCAATACCATCTTGATGAAAACTCGGGGGGGGGGCATAGATTACAGCTAAAGAAATAGATTTATTACTAAGAATCAAAGTAAGTGACAAAACAAATCACAACTTTGGGGTGGATTCACAGAATTACTTTGGCAAGCTGTAAATTGATATTTTGTGAATATCAAACAACTCCCACACTTACAACCCTTCCAGTCCTTTCTAAAAACATTACAGCCTTTCAGATTAATCACAGAGTTAAAGATTTTTCTGGTGAGTCAAGTCTCAGAAAGAGCAATAAAGTCAAAATTATTATATAAAACCCATGCTTCAAAATCATCCATTAAGCCAAAATACTCTGAATGTTTAAGTGAAGAAAACTAATGGATTGCTTAAATAACTAGGAATCAGGCTGAGCAAAATCAACAGGTGCAGGATTATGGTGAACAGTACCCAAGGATAAAAGTATTAGAAGTATCAATAACTGTTTTAATTGTACAATACAATTACTAAGTGCCTTGTTTCTAGTAGGAGTGAACCTCCTGGGGGGACTGGTGATAGGGAAGCATTTAAGCCATGCATTCCAGATAATTCCATTCCTAATAAGAGATAAATTACAACCCAAATTCTGTCACTGGAATAATAAAACTCCTTGAAGCCAGGAACAGAAGCAGTAAATTTAGATTGACTTAATGCAATATTGCTCAGGCTGGCTGTATCACAATAGTGAAAAACTGTGGTTCCTGAATCCCAAGTAGAAACATAGAAACATAGAAACTGACGGCAGATAAGGACTGCTAGGCCCACCCAGTCTGCCCATTTTCCCTACCTGCTGCAGAAACCACAGACCCTACTTGATTTCTGGCTTTGTTCTCTTACCTATCACTGGGGTTCCCCTATACCTATCCCATGCATTTTTGAATTCCCCTACTGAGTTAGCCTCCACCACCTCCACTGAGAGGCTGTTCCATGCACCCACCACCCCTTCTTTGAAGAAATACTTCCTCATGTTATCCCTTAGTCTACCCCATCCAGCCTCATGTCATGACCTCTTGTTCTAGAACATCTCTTTTTCTGAAAGATGCTACCCTCCTGTACCTTGTTTATGCCCTTGAGGTATTTGAAGGTCTCTACCATACCCTCCCCATCTCTCCTCCAGGGTATACATATTGAGGTCCTCTAGTCTCTCCTCATATGACTTTTGGTGCAGGCTCTGCACCATTTTTGTTGCCCTTCTCTGAACTGCCTCTACCTTGTCTATGTCCTCATGGGAAGGGGCCTCCTACTAATGGCACAGTACTCCAGATGGGGTCTCACCAATGATTGTACAGTGGCATCACCACCTCCTCCTTTCTTCTGCTGGTGATACCTCTCCCTATGCACCCCACTACCTCCACTGGCTCTCCCACAACCTTGGCACATTGTTTGGCCACCTTTAGGTCATCTGACATGATTACCCCCAGATTATGTTCCTGTTTGGTGGCTGTCAGTATCTGCCCCCATCATGTAAGCCTTCCTTGGGTTGTGTGCACCAAATGCATGATTTTGCACTTCTTTGCATTGAATCTTAGCTGCCACACTCTTGACCATTTCTGTAGTTAACCTAGGTCCCTCCTCATGTTTTCCACCCCTCCTGGAGTGTCTACCCTATTGCAGATCTTAGTGTCATCTGTAAGGAGGCATATCTTTCCTTCCAGCCCCTTCGCAATGTCACTTATGAAGATATGAAATAGAACTGGCCCCAGAACTAATTCCTGTGGCACCCCGCTGGTCACTGTCCTTTCCTCGAATTGAACGCCATTTACCACCACCCTCTGTGTTCTATCCGCCAACCAATTTCTAACCCAGTTTACCACCTTAGGACCCATTCCCAGGCTGCCTATCTTGTTTACAAGCCTCTTATGTGGAACGGTGTTGAAGGCCTTGCTGAAGTCCCAGGTATGCCATCCACTGCTCTCCCCTGGTCCACTTCCTTTGTCACCCGTCAAAAGAAATCTATCAGATTTGTATGACATGGCCTTCCCACTGTGAATCCATGCTGCATCTGATCCTGCGCTCCACTGAATTCAAGATGTTCCACAATCCTTTCTTTAGCAATGATTCCATTATTTTACCCACCACTGAGGTCAGGCTGACTGGTCTATAGTTTCCAGCCTCCTCCCTGTTCCCACTTTTGTGTAGAGCAAAGCAATTTTATTTCTAAAGCGCCCAATCCCAGAGGCTCTGGGTGCACTACACAACAAAACAGAATAAAAATTCAGAAACAGCATTTATGCAAGAGCATAAGAAATGTTTAAACCAATATCCTTAAAATGTAAATATAAACATAAAATAGCTGAGAAAAAGGCAGTGTGGAGATGTGTAGAGGGACTACATCTGCTCTCCTCCAGTCCTCTAGAGCCACCCCCGTTTCCAGCGATTCATTGAACAGGACTGCAAGTGGTGCTGGCACCTTCCTAAGCTCCTTTAATATTCTAGGATGCATCCTGTTTGGTCCCATTGCCTTGTCCACTTTCAGTTTTGTGAGTTCCTTTAGAACTCTCTCCTCTGTAAATGGACTAGTGTCCACCTCCCTCCCTCCCCTTATTGCTCCTGCCACTGAATTGTGGTCCCTCACCTTCCCCCTCTTCTGTGAATACTGAACAACGATAATTGTTTATGATTGTTGCTTTTTCCAAGTCGCCTTCTGCACACTTCTCTTCTTCCCCCTTAAGCCTTACAATCCCACCCCTTGTCTTTCTCCTTTCACTAACACATATATAAAAAGTCTTGTCCCCTTTCTTTACTGCCTGGGCTATTTTTTTCTCCATTTGTGCCTTTGTGCTCCTGACTGCCTTCCCTGCTTCCCTCTGCTTATCCAGATACACTACACTGTCCTCCTCCTTCTGTGTTTCCTTGCACTTCCTGAAAGTCAATGTTTTTGCTCTTACCTTCCTGGCCACTTCTTTTGAGAACCATAGTGGTTTTCTTTTTCTCTTGTCTTTGTTTATTTGCCCAAATACCACTAAAAATTAACCCAAATGAAAAGCAGAAAACAATCTAGAACATGACATTGCATTAAGGAAGTCTAAACCCATGATTTACCCAAGAAACCTACTATAACACAAAACACTAATCTAAAACAGTCTCTGGCCCCAGCCCTGGCTTATCCCCCTAATAGGATTAAGCTTAAGGGTTAATTGTAACCGCAGTAATATGTGTCCAGGTCAAATGAATACTTTTACTCTGCACTGGCAGTCAGAACTGGAGCAGGCAATCGGATTTCACAGAAGGATGTCATCAGAACTCCATGGATAAGACAAAGCACTCTAACGCCTTTGGATTTTAGCCTGCGCTCAAGAGGATAGACAATGAAGGGCTCTTCCCAACAGGAGCTATGATCCTTAATGGTTATTCCTGCTAATGCTATTAGCATGTCATGTTATAATTGTGCATTGCCAATTAGAACTGCAATAATGATATTGCTACAAAGCATATGAGCCTTCGCTATTGATGCTGGACCCCACAGTGACTGAGTCACGGTGTGTTGTTAGGTTTGAAAATGTTGGAATAGCACAATGAAAAACAGATACCGTTGGTGCCATAGCTCACTTGGTCTGCAGCACCTAGCATTAACTGCAGGTAAGGTACAGTCTAATTTAATATACAGTACCAATCACTGTTCAGTACTGACACAGGCAGTGCATATATTTAATATTGTTTAGTGAGGCTACTGCTGAGTAGGAGACAGAAACTGAGCAATAATGATGTTACACATATCATGCAGAACTGGAAGTTAAGTCCTGAGTAGAGTTCGTCACCATAAGGGTGGCTGCCATCGATATATATTTGTGCCGGTTGGAACATAAGGTAGAACCCCTGTCATGAGGTCGAATCAGAGTAATAAAACCAGAACTTAGGATCTCGCCAAGGAAGTATGGCCCGCAGACAGGAGTCAGAAGAACAACTGGAAGTAAGTCTCAGGATAACACTGATTAAGGTATCCGTAATACTGGGAAGCATAATTGTGGAGCAGGGTACAGAATATTGGTAATGATGGCACTGGGGGGAGTGCCATTGTCAAATTGTAGATCAGACTGAATGAGAGGGGGAAAAGTTGTGCAGATGAGAGCAATCCAAATGAAGTCAGCTAAATAACAGAGGAATTTCCAGTGTTTTGTGAGCTGCTGTGCTAGCTGTCTCAAGTGAAGGAGATGGAATCTTAAATGCAGTGACAGAGAGCACGAAAGACATTTTCTGTGGCAGAAACCCAGCCGGAAGGGAGAAGCAGATTCAAAGTTAATGCTGTTGATCTGGCCTCAAGGAAAGGGAGGTTGTCTAGAACAGATATTTATAACTCCACAAGGCTCAGCTGTCCAGTCTATCTGTGTCAGCGGCAAGGATGACAGTGTTCATCAGGTAGTGCAGACCTAATATAAGTCATCCATAGCTATCCATAGAGAATACCAAGCTATTGAAATATGAACATATGAAGAAGCCAGCAGAAGAAGGCCATTTGGTCTATCAAGTCTGCTCATATTGCAGGGTCCAGAACTTGAGCTAATGTCCCTGCCCTCCCTCCCCACTCCTCCCATCCTCTCTACCCATGATCCTTGCCTTCCCCTATGTCTGTCCCAGCCTCTCTTAAAGCTGCCACTGTCTTGAACGAGATGACCTCTTCTGGCAGCACATTCCAAATGTCCACCACTCTGGTCTGTGAAGAAGTGCTTCCTGACCTCCCTCCTAAACCTCCCACCCTCCAGCTTAAGACTGTTTCCCCTTGTGTTATGGTTGCCACTCAGCTTAAAGAGACTCTCCTTATCAACCTTTTTTATTCCTTTCAGGTACCCAATCATGTCCCCTCTCTCTCTCCTGTCTTCCAGGGAGTACGTGTTCAGTGCCCTCAATCTCTCCTTGTATGCCATACCCTGCTGACCTGCTATCATCTTTGTAGCCCTCCTCTGGACCTTCTCCAGCAGGTTAATGTCATTTTTGAGGTGTGGGCAAGATTGTCTCTGAGGGGAAAACAGCCCAAATGTTAATTAGATAAAGGTGCAAATGTTCATTTCCAGGATTTTGGTGTGCTACTTGAACATCAAGAAAGAGTTACTCTATCCTCGCTGTTACATTCCTGTGGGGTTTGTGCTGGGCTCATGCTGTTTTGGCTAATCATCCGATATGCCCATTATGTATTCTGAACTTTCTCTGAACTTGCTATCCTCTATTTCTTCAAGTTAATTTTGAGAGTGTACAACAGCTATTGACCTTTGTACTTTATGACAGGCTGCATTTTATGATACTGCTTGGTGGTCCAGGCTTGTGTTTTGGGATTAATCCTGGCTTTAAGGAACACTATTAGAATGGTGACTTAAAACTGGCGCCACAATTAGGGTGCTGCAACAAGGCAACAGTGACAGGGGTGATCTTGATTTTAGATCACCCCTCACTGATGCCGCCCTTTGCGCCCATGCTGTTTCTAGCCCTTCCAGGGTATGCCTACCATGGAGGTTGTCATATTCATTTTTGGGGGGGTGCAGGGGGTAAAGTCTCCTGCAAAATAGGACTATTTCCCAGGACAGTTCTTTGGAGCCGCAATGACTGGCGCCCTAATGTCAGATGGTGTATTGCCTTCGCCCATATCGGCATCGACAAAATGAATGTTGCACTGATATGGGTGAACCTGGCTTTAACAGCATAAGAAGGAGTGGTTTGGGCAACTGTGTGGGTTTGCACTGAATTCTCAGGATGGTGTTGCAGCAATAGAGCAAACCTGTTTGAGAAGCAGCTGATACCTGAATCATGGGAAGGGGGGATGGCAGCAACACTGCTTGCCTCCTCACGCTGGTTAGTGGAAACATTTTGGGAGCTGCATTTAAGTGCTGAGGGCCATGAGTGCTCAATGAAATCCCAAGCCTCTTCAGAGGACTGTAGATCATGGTACCCCCCACTAATCACAAGAATCGCTAGGAACCTGAGGAAGTACTGCATTCCTAAAGGTTTTAGAAGACTCCTCTTTGCTTTTTTCAACTAGCTCAGAAAATCCTGGAAAATGTGTATTTTGTCTTTGCCCCACATAAGAATCTTTCTTTCCCTGGCAACTCTGAGGATCTCCTCTTTAATGTTAAAGTGCAGGTGCCTGGCAATAACTGATCAAGGACGTTGACCAGGTTTAGGTTTGGGGTGAGAGCTCTGTTGGCCCTTTCTCTTTCCGGGGGCCAGGGCCATTGGCAGTTCAGGAGAGAAGAAATGAACTTCTGAAGAAAGAACACCATATCTTTATCTTCCATTCCTTCAGGTACTTCAGTCAGTCGGCTATTATTATGGTGGCATCTGTTTTCCAACTCACCAGTTTTTATATTTAATTTGGCCACATTATAACTGTGGTCCACAGAGGTATCTTCAAGTTTGGTGAAGGATTGACTTGCATTTCTCGTGGAATCCTTCACCAAACTTGAAGATACCTCTGTGACCACAGTTATAATGGCCAAATTAAATATATAAAAACTGGTCCGTTTGCTCAGTTAAATCAGAAACTGACTTTTCCCCACTCAGGATCATTTTAAATCTGCAAAAGCATTATGGACACTGGTTAACATTTTAATAAGTCAGGTTTACCTGTGGAGCAGGAAGGTAAGGTAGCTGTTGACCATTGCGACCCCCTCTGGCATTTTGAAGTGCCACACTGAGTTTGCTGTTACAAGCTGGCACCATTAGTGAGAGAGATCTGGGTCTTAAACTGAGATAACGTAAACTAAGGACATAGAAACGTCACAGATTTTACAAATTCATTCCCCTGAACAAAAAGAAATGAAATCTTGAATTAGAACACCAACAGAGATATTTTCATCATTAAAGAACTGTGAGGAAATGTGTGAGAGTGACAGACTTAGACAGCTTCTAAGCAAGCTGGAGCACGCAACCCCCATTTCCTGAAATGCGGTTTACAATTCTATGTGTGTGTCATAGATCTTAATGTCATTTTATGCTGTTGTATGTCAGATTTTCAATTTTCCTCACATTTTGCAAAAGTTTCTGATTAGAATCAGAACTTGTCAGGACCATGGCCTGGATCCTAATCCTGATCCTGATAATAAGGGCCAAGACCTTTTGGGAGTCCGTAACCCTAGTACTCACGCTGCTGTGCTCTTGTGTAGGATTTGGTAAAGGATAACTGAAAGATAAGGAGAGAGGATTCATAACATTTAATAAAATAAACAGAAAATCTAACATTTCAAAAATGTCTTAGATAACTTGATAAGCAGATTGGTTTGCACCTTAGGGACTAGGAGCATAGTTCAAAGCATTTGGGGATGCTGTTGCAGACAAAGCCTTGTGCTCAGTTTAAAAAGGTTTTGTATTTGGGAGTATGGGTGTGGGAATCTGGAATTAACAAAATAAAGCCAGAGGAGTTCTTAAATATAGGCTGGTCAAGGAAATTTAAATATGGTATAAAGCAAGTTAAGATGTGGGTTCTGGTGGAAAAGGGCCACTAAAGAGAATTTTTATTTCAGGGCTTCTCAAGTACAGCCAGCTGGCTTCGATTATCTTTGCAGTGGTTTAAACAGAGGTTGAAAAGAGGTGCGTCTTTATAGGGGTGGTAGGGCAGGAAGAGAGTGGAAGCATTTTAGGACTGTGAGGCACCAAAAGGAATAAAGTGCACTTTATATTAGAGGGTACAGTTAAACTCACTGAAGTGTCACAAGTTTAAGTATCTAGATTTAATACAAATAGTGATTTAGTAAATAGAGAAGAAGGGGCAGTAAACTCAGCTGGACTACTTGGCTGAAGAGATGATACTTTTGTAATTATGTATCACAAATATCATTGTCAATTCTATGCAAAGATGATGTTCAGTCTTCAAAAACCATCACTGTGGTTATAACTAACAATGAATAAACATTCACTTATTTATTTATTTCAAAAAGTCTCCCCAGGAAAGACATACTGAGTTGCTAACTGCTTTCTTCCAGGTTCATCCTGGTGGCGAGGTGGGCAGTCCCTGGGATGCTCCATCCTCTGCTGCCCTGCTGACCTCTGTCAAACTGGGCTCGTTCTTGAACACAGGTCGCCGGTGTGGCAGAAAGTAAGTCATTCAATAGCTCAGCTCCCTCAGCACACCACTGGTCCAGTCCTTTCTTCTGCTTTTCCACCACTTTTTTCAGAGATATCCTATAACATTTCCGTTATACTAAAGGGACAATGTCAACCTTTTTTTCCCCCATTATATTATTTCTAGTTAAAATCCCACATTTTATGATTGGGTACCAATTCTAAAATTAATTGATGTTGCTGGTTGCTTTATCTACTTCCTTTCTTATTAAAACTGAAATGCATGCTAATGGTGTGATTATACTAGCCTTGCTTTGTTTCAAATCCTTAATCAAATTTTACTGCATACTTCCTTAAGATTAGAACCCCCGCCCCCAAACAGTGCAACCACTCATGATACAATAGTCTCCTGTCCTCTGACTGTGTCATGAGTGGCTAGATTGTTTTGGGGGCGTTCTTATGTCCAAAAAAGAGGCCGTGGGAGCTAATCATGGAATATAAACAAACATGTTTTTGTTTGGTAACACCAGTATGGTGAGCAGTCTTTTTATCACTTTTTAACAGAAAAATGGAATAAGAATCAAACTACTAGCTACATCAGCAGTCTCTACAGAATATGAACAATTGTAATGTGTGTTTTTATACCAGGGACACTTTGAAGCCGAGGTTTGACAGTGTCCTCTTAAAGCTTGTACTAGAATTGACAGCCTTGTGTTTACAGGAAAAGCATACCCATTTGAGATGAATTAAGTGTAATATGGTTTTTGATGTGCATGCATATTTATATTATACTGTGCCGTTTCATCTATTTTTTAAGAAACATTTCTGTAAAAATAAAACTGAGAAAATGAGAAATTATTGGAACAAGCTTGTAACTTTTAGTATAATTTTCATTGCCATAGACTTTCTCTCTTTCTACATCCCTTCCTTCAGAAGTCACAAATCTAGTTAAATGTGGCCCTTGGTACATCAAGTACCCCCTTTTTAAATACAACTGATGCTTGTTCACACTGAGCTGACTGGCGTCTCACTGAGCAATGCCATCACCCTCATGCACTCTTCCTGGAAGAGTTCTAACATACAAGGACTAACATGGCAGTGCCTTCGTCCACACCTGTGTCCTGTGTTTCTGTGTGGCACTGATGTACCACCATATCCATAGCCATCTATAAACATGTGCCTTTTATTAGGCTGTGTAGGTTATGAGACATGCATAAAACCGGGCAGTGTAGCAGCTCCAGCCCCTGCATAGAGTGAAACATTAGAGGTGCGGGCGGTTTCACTTGCGTGCTGCTACACTAAAATAAGCACATTCTCGGAAGCATGTCAGTGTTGTCTGTGTCTGCATTTTCCAAAAGAAGGGAACAGTTACCTGTTTATTTTTTTTTTTTTGCTTGTCTTGGTTGTGATATACACTGTCAGCTCATGATAAAGCAGCCTTTTGTTGGGAATTGTGCTGTGTAAGTTATAGCTGAGTCAGATAGGTGCTAGTGAGGAAGGTGTGTGGATGTTACATTGCCTCAGCTGGCAGTCGGCTTACACATGTTGAGCAGTTGGTGGCCACCTCACTACATGAGAGATGTGTCTGTGGCAGCAGTGTGGTTGGGAAAGATGAAAGGAGTGGGTGATGTGAATGATCGTGATGACTGTACAGTCTGACCAAGGCACGAAGGATTCACTAAGGATAGAAGTATCACCATCATCAGCCTCCTCAATTAACTGTATTATGGGAAAGGGTCAGGGGTGAGGGTGGGTGGGTGCTATTACTTTTGTCATGTGGCTTGTGCCAACATCCTGCTGTAACTTGGCCCAGTCAATTAATCCTGCAGACAGCCTGGGCCCTTCCCTCAGTCCTTGTGGGCCTGGGAATGGGCCTACAAAGTAGGTCAAAACTGTTGTGCATCCCAGTATAACCTCTGGACTCTGTAGATATGGAGAAATGTAGTAAGAGTTTGACCATTCCATGACACACTTACCAAAGCTGCTATTAACAAGAACTACATACCACCACTCACCAAGCGTAAAATGCAGTGTTTGATATCACAGATATGTCACTAAATGGCACACCTTCCAACAAACCAATTTTTTCACAGTGTGCAAATCACTTCTTTAGTGTGGTTAGTGGCAAAGGATCATGGCTACGTCTTAGGGTCACCACTAACCACATTGAGGAAGTGGCTCATATGGTGTGAAACATTGGCGAGCACTTGATGTAATACTAAAAGACATTATCTACAATTTTCATTTTACACTTGGTGAGTGACATTCTGTAGTTTCTGTTCACAGAAACCTAAAAAAAATATCATCAAACTTGCCCCTTCTTCCCTTTGAGGTGCCTAGACATGTGGTTAGATTGCCTGTCCCTAATCTGGCACTGTACATTCATTGCTTCAATGGCCTTTGCCAATGCCAGTGTTGATCGAGTTATACTGCATGTCTTGGGGAACCATCTGACGATGCAAATTTCAAATTAAAAACATAGCCCATGTATTTATTATCCCATGTGTAAAAAAAATGTGGAAAATTGCTTTTGTACTCAGCATCCAAAGATGGAACTTAGGTAGGTCCACCAGTTTTAATTGTTTTCCTCAGGTTGAACAGCTATTCTAGATCAACTTTGTCAGGTCCTTTGGTGATTGCAAACATTTCAAGTAAGTAACCTCAAAGTCCACTATTTTCTAGTATATCGAATAAGTCTAACTTTACAGGCTGTGATATTTGTTTAGAACATAAGAACATAAGAAAAGTGTCGGCAGATGGGGGCCGCATGGTCCATCTAGTCTGCCCAATATGACTACTCCCCCATGTAGCCTGCATCTTAACCTGTCTGCTATGCCTGTCCCATTCTAGTTTGAATTCTCTAATCATATTTTGTTTAACTCTTTTTATTGAGTTTTCTAGCATAATAAAACAACATACAATCACAAAATAGAGGCATCACAGATCATACATTCAAAGAATCCATATATACTGATAAATCTATGACCTGTCTCAGACTTCCATCTCATTTCTTAAAAAAACCCGTAAAGAAAAAAAAAAAAACTAAAGACACATACCCACACAATTTACAAATTAGACCAAAGGCAGAGGACATCACCATACTAAAAAAAAAAAAAATCTATTCAATGCATTATTTAACCTATGTACATGTAGACCAAGGTCTTTTAACACTATTCACCTAATTTAATTCCTCCCATCAATCAAAATCCCTAGCCAATGGAGCCAATCCCTCAAACTTCCCAACCTCCCCCCTACCACTAGTTCCTATCCTACTCCGCGTTCAGGATCATGAGCTCATCTACCGAAAGTGTTCCCATAAAATGCAGCCATTGATTCGTAAATTTATCTATCTTATCCTGCAGTTGATACGACCTTTGCTTCAATCCCAGCACCTGGCTGGATAACAAGTGCCACTGTGCTACAGTAGGGGAGTCTCCTGATACCCAAGTATTAAGGATCACCTGCCTAGCCTGTACCAGCAATATTCTAATCCATCTCTGATATGGCATCCAGGTTTCTCCATCCCCCTCCTCCATGCCAAACAAGTAAACTGAGGGGAGTAGCTGAGACCTCTCTACCCTGCATGGTACTCAGCTGTCGCCCCATCGCTATCCAGTACCCCTTCAAGGAGGACAGTCCAGAAACAATGGAAATATGTGCCCTGTGCTTTCCACACACCTTCCACATACCTCAGATACTTCTGGGTGCAACCCTCTGACTCACCACCGGAGAGCAGTGAGTCTATGCACAAATTTGTATCGCTCTTTATATTTGTTACAGGCCAGAATCCCATGTGTGATCCCAGTATTAGTCCCCAGTTATCCCGGGATATGGCCAGGTCCATGTCCCTTTCCACAGTTGTCTTGACTTATCCAACAAATCCTTGAGACTTAGTCTTAGGAGGTGTAGCGCCTTCCTTAAAATCCCAGACGGTCCCTCCTTGCCTCCAATTAACCCCTCCAGCTGTTCCAGCCCGGAATCCCTTCCGCTGCCTGTCTACCTCCTTAATTAAGTTCCTGACCTGAAAAAATCTATAAGGGTGGGTTGCTGGTATCCTTAGCCTCTCCTGAATCTCCTGAAAGGACAGCATAGTGCCCTTCCTGCACACATCTCCCTAAACAAGCGCACCCCTTTCTTCTCCACTCCTGAAAGCCCTGGTCCCTATACTGGGTCTAAAAAGGGGTTCCTCATAATAGAGTAACAGCAGTGTCTCCTTGTCCCTGCACTCCAAGACAGCTTTTATTCTAGCCCAGCTGTCTAATACCGGCTCCACACCAAGGGGCTAGCATGTCTCAGGAAGCATACCCCTTTCTACCTTGTTCTGATAAGTAGGCTGTCAACCCACCTCCCACCCTCTCTCTCTCTAGCTCCAGCCAGCTGGCCATATCTGCCCACTGAGCCAGTCTCATTAATCCTGACCTATGCCGCCAGGAAATAATGCTTCAGATCTGGAAAATTCAAACCTCCACCCTTAGTGAACACCTTCAACCTCCTCAAGGACATCCTTGCCCGCTTCCCTCTCCACAGAAACTCACCAAAACCTCTTTCCAGGGTCTTCATATCCCTGTTATTAAGGCCAACTGGTAGCATCTGCAACAGATACAGAACTATAGGCAGGATGTTCATTTTAATTAAGTTGATGCACCCTAACCAGGAAAGGGGAAGGGCACACCATCTTCTCATCTCCTCCAACATCCCCTTAATCATAGGAGTATAATTCAGATGGTACAGGTCCTCCTTACCTATCACTACTCCCAAATATTTAAATGAGGAGGTCACCACCATAGGCCCCATTCACTCCTTCCACCTGCAGCCTAGAGCACCCCACCAGTAGCATTTCTGATTTATCTATATTAATCTTATACCCAGAGAACTCTGTGAAGTCAGCTATTGCCCGCAGTAAGGCTGGCACAGAATTCCCCGGATCTCTCAGGTACAGGATCATATCATCCGCGTACAGGGACAGCTTGTGCTGTCCCCCCCCTCCCTAATCTCAGGACTTTGTTGAAATGCAATAGCAAGGGTTCAATTGCCAAAGCAAAGAGAAGGGGGAGACAGTAAAACTTCCCTGCCTGGATTCCCATGGATAGAGACCAATCTGAAGGCCTCCATTCCTAAAATCGAAGCCCAAGGAGAGGCATACAGGGACCGTACCATCCCTCTAAATTCCTCTCCAAACCCATATCTCTCAATACCTCAAATAGATACTCCCACTCAATACGATCAAAGGCCTTCTCGGCATCTAAGGAAATAATCGCGAGTAGATCCTGGTGTTTTTGATGCATTCTGTATCATATTCAGAACCTTCCTTACATTATGGTATGAGTGTCTACCTCGAATAAATCCCATCTGGTCTACATGTGTCAGGTTAGGGAGAAGCTCATCTAATCTAGAGGCCACTATCTTAGCAAAGATTTTTGCATCGACATTGAGGAGAGATATGGGTCTGTAAGCGGCACAGTCCCTTTGGTCCCTACCCGGCTTCAGGATAACACAGATAGTCGCCTCACCCATAGAACGAGGCAGGGGCCCCCCCTCTCTGATCTCCCTGAAAAGGGTCCAGAGGTGTTCAACAACCTCTTTCCCCTTCACCTTATAGAATTCAGTGGGTAAACCATCCGGCCCACATGCTTTGCCCGATTTCAGGCAAGCTATGGCCCTAGTAATCTCCTCCCTCGAAATCTCCTTGTCCATCCTATTCCTCCAGGTTTCAGAGATCTTGGGCACTGCTATATTTTGCAAGAACTGCCTCATCTTATCCTTCACATCTCCCCCATTTGCTCTATATAACTCTTGATAAAAACCAGCAAAACTACGCAGGATACCTAGGGTGTCCTTGTGCAGCACTCCCTTCCCGTCCTTAACCTCATTAACTCTCTTACACCCTCTCCTCCCCTTAATCAAGTTAACCAGCAGGGGTCCCGGTTTATTGCCCCACTCATAGAATTTATGCTTCCAAAAAAACAATTGCATGCGCACTTCATCCATTAATGATTTGTTCAGCGCTTCTCTGCTAGCTGCCAACTGCTGAAACCTCCTCTCCTCCATTCCTCACCATCTAGTGTTCTAGATCTCTGGCCCAGTTTCACAATTCTGCCTGCTTCTGAAGCTTACTTTTTGTACTTGATGACATATCCGTAATAGCTCCCTTATGAATGCCTTCCCAGCATCCCAAAACACCTGAATGGAAGGAGCAGATGCTAGATTCGTAGAGGTATACAGTTCCCATTGTGACTTCAAATATTCCCTAAAGTCCTGAGAGCTAAGGAGGTAGGATGGGAAATGCCATTTATTAGTTCTCACCTGTTGTGAAGCCAGCTCCATGGAGGCAATAACCACTGCATGATCGGGAGACATATATGGGGCCATGTTAGACTGCCAGTCTGGAGTACCATTCTTCAGCGATATATATATATATATATATATATATATATGGTCTATTCGTGACCATGTTTTGTGTGTGTGGGGGGAGTAGAGTTAACTCCTTTCCCGAGGGTTTGCCGCCTCAAGCATCTAAAATATCCAGCTCATTCAGACCCTCACACCATTTACACATGCAGTGCCCCCACCTTCGGAGTGGTCCAAGTTTCGATCTGGGGTGCAATTAAAGTCACCTCCATCACTAATCCTTGAAACTGCTCTCGGATCAGCAAATCTAGAACCTTCTGATAGAACACTGGGTCAAACACGGCTGGGGACACACTCCCAAATGTTATAGGTTCCTCATATAGCGTCCCCTCCACAAAAATATATCTTCCATCCCTTTCATCCCTGATCACCCTGTTAGCCTTGAATGGCAGCCCTTTGTGCAGCAGGACCGCTACTCCTCTCTTGTGGGACATATAGGAGGCAGCGTAGCAGGCCCCTACCCAGCTCTGAACCAGTTTCTGGTGCTCTGACTGCGTCAGGTGTGTTTCTTGAATTAGAGCAACCTGTGCCCCATCTCTCCATAGCGCAGTCAGAACAGCCGTCCTCTTAGCAGGAGTAGAGATCCCCCTGATGTTCCAGGATATGATATTCACTTTCTCCCTACTCATTCCAGCCTCTTGTTGTCCCCCTTAACCGCCCCTTTCCCTTCTCTTCCAGTTTGCCCTGTCCCTTGGCCTCCCATCTCTTTCCATCCACCAAATCGCACACATTAAGACCTTGGTAATAACAACAATAACTATACCAAATAACTCTGTAACAATTACATAACCTATTTACAATTGTTTTGCCCCATTCCCTCCTCCCAGATCACACACAACATTCTAAAAAAATGAATTAGTGTGCTACCCCAACTTAGCATACGTTGCAACCTTTGGGTTTGGAATAAAATCCAATCTCCTCTCCCCCTTCCCCCCAGTCCAACATTTTATTTCTTTCTGGCCGTCGTTTCTGTTAAGCTCATGTCGTTTGAGGTTTATTTTTTTGAAATTACTCTTTATTCCTCCTCCCAGCCTGCCACCTCTGACCCTTCAGGGAGGACAATTGGACATCCCACTGCCTGGAACCCTACCCACACAAACCACAAATCCCCATGGAGCCTCGGATTACCCCCCAGGCGGGGACGAGACGGGGGACTCAAACCCATGCTACGTTTAGTGGGTCTGTGGTCTGCTGGGCGGGCACAGGCAAATGAGCTGGCATACAGTCCTCCCATCTTCCAGCTGAGGCAGGCTTTGTTCCACGCTTTCTCCCTCCCGAGCAGCCAGCGGCCTCCCTGACATCATGACGCATGCGCCCGGCGTCCGTGCTGCTCAAAGGCCAGCCATCCCCTGGGGCTTGCAGTTCCTCGAGCCTCGGCTGGGGGCCATGCAAGTGTCGGGCATCGGCGAATCCCTCCCGGAGAAGGTGAGCTGTCGTTGGGCGCTCGAGCCTGTCTCCCCGGCCACCCATCGACAACCCGAGTCTGCTTGAACCCAGGTCGCCGCGGAGCAAGGTGTGGCGGCCCAGTGCCTCAACCTCAGCGCCACCGGGCCAGCCGCTTGAGGTTTATGAGCATGTGTATTATAGTACCAGTGATCATCTGACAAACTCTCTAATCATCTTTGATGCCACCACCTCCTGGGGCAAGCTGTTCCATGGATCCACCACTCTCTCTGTGAAGAATTACTTTCTGAGGTTGCTTTGAACCTTCCTCCCACCCATCTCAGATCATGGCTCCTTGTATGTGTTGTTGTGTTCTGCTGAAAGAGATGTCCTGACTGAGCTGTGTTCAGACCCTTCACATATTTAAATGTTTCAATCATGTCTCTGCTGTCTCTTTAACTCCCTGAGTCGTGCCTTTGTATGTCTCATGGTGTAGACCCTGCACCATTTTGGTGGCTCTTCTTTGCACCATCTGCAAATGGTCGATGTCCTTTCTGAGGTAAAGGGTCTCCAGAACCGACCACAGTATTCCAAGTGTGGCCTCACCAAGGACCTGTAGAGGCAGGATCACTTCCCACTTTCTACTAGTAATGCCTCTGCTAATATAGCCTAGAATACTGTTTGCTTTCTGAACTGCCTTCTCACATTGTTTTCCTACCTTTAAGTTGTCAGTGATTACTATACCTAGGTCTTGCTTACTATGTTTCTTCTAGTTGGTGTCCTCAGTGTGTACTTTCTACATGGGTTCCTTTTACCCAGGTATATTACCTTACTTTTTTGGCATTAAATTTTAACTGCCAATCCCTGGACCATTCCTCTAACTTTTCAGGTCAACTTCCATGTTGTCTGCTCCCTTTCTGTGAGTCCACTCTGTTGCAGAGCTTTGTATCATCTCTAAACAGGCAGACTTTCCCTTAGCCCATCTGCGATGTCTCCTACTGAAGATGTTGAAGGTATAGGTCCCAGCACTGACCCCTGTGGGACACCACTGGTTACCTTCCCCTCCCTTGACAGAGATCCATTCACTAGTACTCTCTGGGTCCTATCGCGTAGCCAGTTACCGATCCAATTAGCTACCTTTTGTCTGACTCCTGCATGGTCCATCTTGATAGTTAGCCTTCTGTGTGGTATGGTGTTGAAGGCCTTGCTGAAATCCAGGTACACCACATCCACTACCTCTCCCTGATCCACTATTCTGGTGGCCCAGTCGAAGAAGTCGATCATATTGGTTTCACAAGATCATCCTGCTGTGAAGCCATGTTGCCTGGGGTCTACTTTTCCAGTATCTTTCAAATATGCCACTATCCTCTCTTTCAGTAACAACGCCATCATTTTCCCTGTTATGGATATTAAACTGACTGGGCGGTAATTTCCTGCCTCTTCCTTGCTTCCGCTCTCGTGCAAGGGCACAACTGTTGTAGTCTTCCTGTCCTGAGGAACTGTCCCACTGTCTAGTGATTTGTCGAAGAGCTCAGCCAGTGTTGTGGCCAGTTTCTCTCGAAGCTCTTTCAATACCCTAGGGTGTATGCCATCAGGCCCCGTGGCCTTGTCCACCTTGAGTCTACTCAGCTCTTCTAGGACTCTTTCACTTGTGAAGGGGCTATTGTTCACTCCCTGGACAGTGTACTCTGTCTGGCCTAGTGTGGAACCTTTGCTGCTGTCTTCTATGGTGAAGACGGAACAAAAGAAGTGATTTAGGGCTTGGGCCTTTTCCTTGTCTTTCTCTGCTATCTTATCCTCCTTGGTTGCTATTCGGACTATTGCGCCCTTGCTTTTTATTTTTACCCTTATGTATCTGTAAAAGGTTTTGTCACCCTTCTTAGCACCCTGAGCTATTTTTCTTCAGTTCTCACCTTTTGGTCATCTTCCTAATCTCCCTTAACCAGTGTATTGCTTTTCTTTAGTTTTGTTTGCAGACCACACCACTCCCTCATGCACTAGTGTTATTGAACATGCCAGTAATTGGGTGAGTAGGTGACACCAATAACCTCTCCATTATGCTGGCTAGAGCGTGAGGCTGGGTATACCATTTACTTTGCAATTAAGCATCAAACACTGGGTAGTCTCTGGATATCCCTTCAAAGACGGATGAATCCTCTCTGCTATTTGCAGATGAAAATGAGATGCTTCGGATCTCTTACAGAAAGCAAACTCTAGTTATTCAGGCATACAGAAGATGTAGTACTTTCCTGTTTTTAGCACAAGGTGTTAAATGACTTGATTAAGTTATAGGAGACAGTATAGCATAGTGGTTAAGAGTACTGAGTTGCAAATCTGGATAACTGAGTTTGAATCCCATAGCCATGACTTGCATACTGTGTGACCATGAGCACATAACTTAACTTCCATGTGCTCCCAGAATGCACCTGGAAACAAGCCTCAGCTTTGTGTGTCATTCCTGGCCAAAAATTATAACAAACAAACAAACAAAGAAAAAAAATGTGTACTGTGAGGTCTCTGAGATACAGCTGTATCTCAAGTTCTGGCATGGACTAAAGTCAGAACTTGACTGCCTTTCTCAGACAAAGGGTTTTGTAATTTAAAATGGTCTCTCCCCCCAGCAATTACATCATTCCGCATTTGCTGCAAAAGGCACCAGGTGATTATAGCGCAGACTAAATCACGCATGAAGAATGACATGGTCTGTAGCACATAGTGCTTTAGAGCGACAGTGGTATATGTATATATATGAAGCGATACACAAGTATCACTACCCTGTCGCTCTGCACAGGAAGGGAGGTGAATGTAGAGACAGCTGGTCAGGTGCTCAGTCGAGCCGCTCCTGTGGTGGAATGGCTTGGCTAGAGCACCCAACTGTACAGTGAGAAGCAGGGCAGAACCAGGGTTTGAATCCCTGGTCTGGGAATTTTTTTCAATCCCGTCAATGCGCCGATGGTTAAGTGCCATGGCAAAATTCTGTTTTGCCTCTGTGTCCACACCCCCTCAGAGTTGATTATAAATAGTCCAGGCGTGCGGTGTTTCTGTTGCAGTTGACATTATGTGCCACCACTGTGTTGCCACATGCTGTGTTTGGTGCAAGGTTTTGACCTGCACTATATCATGTGTGACAGTATGACCCCATGCTGCTGCAAAACCTCATTTTATGTCCTCTCACCATGGAGTGTAGGTCCCTGTGTTCTCTAAAGTGCCACTTTATATAATGGGAAGGAAAAATCATGTGTCCTGATTCACTGGCACCTATGTCTTAGATCTGTTTAATGCACAGATAAAGTGCTGGCAATCGGGACACAGCACAATGACAATGACAATACCAATGCCTTTTTCAAAACTTCCTGATTGCCATACACATGTGGCTGTCACCTAAGCTCTAAAATAGAACTCTCCCAAAATAAAAAGAACAACATGGTGAAATAATTTTTTTCTTTTCTAGTCTATTACTCTACTTACACGGATATGCACAATGAAAACATTAAAGCACTACTCACAGTTTTATTTTTTAGCTTTATTTCTGACCATCAGTACCCCCCATTCTTACCTGCCTACCAGTGAAATCTCTGCTGCTTGCCCTGCATAGATGCACTTGAATTCCTGGCTCTGTTGAGGACTTTTGTTGTGTGTGTCTCAGTGGGGAGAGGCGAACATTCAGCCACTAGAATTCTGTAGAAGTTTAAACTCCTACATTCCATAATAAAGGAACATGTCTTCTGTTGAATGTATGCATAAATGGATGTTTGACAGCTAGGGAGGGCCTACTTTTAGTAGTTGTACTTTTAACAAAGGAAACTACCTTTTCTTCTACACTTTATGCCTCCTTGAAGCCTCTGGCTCCCACTTTTTCTGAGAGTCCCCAGTGGTACAGGTTAGCTGCACCTTTGTACCCATTGCACACGCTCCTACAAGAAGCCATGGTTTGCCCCTCAGTGGGGTCAGGGCAGAGGGGCAAGTATTCTTGAATATGCCAAGTTCATCAGTTGAGGCTGCAATGAACACTGGAGGTCGCTGATGTACCTATGGGTCCCTTTACCTCAGGAGCCAGGGCCATGTCCTTTTTTTTTTTGTTTCTCCTCATGAATGTTGGCATGCAAGGGTTCAAACTAGTTTCTCCCCACAGTTGTCAGCATGCAAGGGTTCAAGCATATACATGCATTCGCCAAGGTGTGTGGCATGTGAGCAGTGGCCAGATGACCACCCTTCACTGCCTATGTCTGTTGCGCTGCTACCCAAGGTCACCTAAATGGCAGCACTGCAGCAGAGGCAGTGACCCTTCCTTCCCAGAGAAGGACAGCATCCTCTGAGATGCTCAGTCCTCCTCCTCCCTGGCCATCCCCTGACAACCCAGGATTGCTTCTAAACCCGGGACATTTGCCTAGCAAGTGCTAGCACTACTGCTGTGTCCATGGGCGAGGAAAATACTTGTTTTTAATGCAAACGATTACTTTTCTTTCTTTTTTTTTTTTTCATTTTCTTAGTTTACCTATTTTATAAATGCAATTACAATTTTGGGGCATGATTATACTGATTTAACTGCACTTACATGGGTTGAAGGTACACTGTCTGCATCCTTGTGCCTCACTGCACTCCTGGACATTTGGTTATACAGGCATAATTCACACTCTGTCATGTCCTATTGCTTATGTATATGTTATTGACTTGATCTTTTTTCTGACTCCCGTCCTGGCTTGGTCCCATTTCACTGACTTCAGCCCCATCACCTTGGCTTCTCCCAGGTCTTACCTAGCCCTGTTCTTCCATGGCCCACTCCACGCAGTGGGGTGGTGGGTAGTGCTCTCGACCCACTGGGTCAAGAACCCACAGCAGCCATGCCTTGTTGTTGGGTGTGGGGCTTGCGAGGAGTGGTGATCATCCTGCCAGCTAGGATGTCTTTTTCCATATTTTCTGGTACACTCATCACCAGGGAGGAGTGTGTGTGCAATGGCAGAACTGGCGGTGCCATACACAGTCCTATGCATGGCATGCCAGATGTTTGCCACTCCTCTGCCTCCTCAGTGTGGTCTCAGTGTCTTATCTCTTAACCTCTGCTAGGGGACAGGCTAACTTTGGGTGCCACACCACTCCCATCCTTGGAGGAGGAGAGCAGTCCATCAGATGCTCGATCTCCCCCAAGCTGACCTTCCAATGTTCCAAGATGGCTCCTGAACTTGGGTCGTCAGTGCAAGTGGCTGCACTGGCAGGGCTATTATAATAAAAGAAGTTGCGTGGACAAGTGAAAGCTTTTCTGACCATGTTTTCCCTCCTGCTTGGAAACAGTTTTCTGAAATACTGGACACATAGAAGAAGTAACACTCCCTGTTACGTAGACAGCCAGCTCTGAGTGCTTGAGTGCTGTATTAATTTTTTTATTACATATAAAATATATGATGGGAAGGTCAGTTTGAGGAAACTACTGTCTTACTGGAACTGACACATCAAGACCCCCCATGGATAAGTACAAAGGACAGGAGGTATTTTAAACTGCAGAGATCTGGGGTGCAATTACCTTGTCAATTTGCTTTCATCCCAGGAAATAAGATTAGCCATTTATAATGCCCTCAGGGAGATCCTTTTACTTGCATAGTTGCCAGGAAGGACTTGTGGGGAGGGGTGTCAGAGAGAAGCCAGAATGGACATTGAAGAGGTTTGATGTCTGGGCCAGGCAGGATACAGACAAATTTGGAAGGTCAAATACACATTCCCCAGGAAGCATTGGGAGGACATCACAGAACCTGTTTATGTGTGTGTGTGTGGAAACAAAACCAGTTCTGACCAGTTACCCTGAGGAGAGGAACTTGAGTATGCCACTTATCATTTTTTTAATTTTGTTGGGACATCCTGTGTGCAACATATAACTTTTAATACACCAAAGCGGAGTTTAATGATCTCAGAGAGGAGGCCAGCTCAGAACTCTTTTATCCAACTGAGCAAGCCTTAGAGACACACAAGACAGTATTTTCTGACTGAGAGAAGAGAGACCCTAAAATCACTGAAAGAAAGTAAGCATTAGATAAGATTAGTCTGAAGTTATAAATTGTAGGAACTGTACTTTTTACCTGTTTGTTTTAAGGCTGTATGTGTTGGGATATATAATTGTTCTGTAATTATTGTTCTGTTTTGATATTTTTAAAGTAAAGGTATTTTTTACAAATGAAACTGCATGGAGTGCCTTGACATTTCTTTTTATTTTAAGTGGAGCTTTAAGGTTATGAGTACACTGTGTATGTTCTTATTGTATACCAAACTGGAAATGGATAGAGTTCTCTAAAGCCTTGCATAGAGTTCTAAGGGTTCATTCAAAAGACCTGGTTGGGTGCCTGTAGGCAAATATATCTGGCCCCCCGAAGACAGAATTATCTGAGCCTGATTATTGGGTATGCTAATAAGAGGTTATCAGTTTGAATCCTTCCAGAGCTTGAGACTAAGGTGACTTGAACCCACAAAACAGACAAGAGGGTTACCTTGTCTGTTACACTGTACACAAATCATACGCTCAGAGGTTGGCACTTTGGGAGAAGAGGGTTGACCGGCTGAGCGAGTTTGTGACACTCCCTTGTCAGAAAGAGTTTATGATTCTGTGCTGTGTTCTGATTGCAAGCATTTTTTTTATCTGTACGTTAGACATATCTAAGACATAGGTGAACCAATCACTCAGTCTGTCATACTCGGGGGTAGAAGACAGGGAGAAAGGGGAGTGGATAGGGTAGACAAAATCCCATATTGACAAAAGGTCTCTGAGTATGACAGAGCGTTACAAGCAGACTGAATGAACCATTGGCCTTTTTCTTCCATAATTGTCTATGTTTCTATCTTCCAGAAACACAGACATCCAGCTCTTCTAGTTATAGCAATGATCTCTAAAGAGGATAACTTGCCAAAAGTAGGAATAGAGAACATGCCAGATATAACTTTAGCAAACTCATTTAAAATGCAGTCCTTCTCAGAATTACAAAACAAATTTGGTCTAAAGAAACAAGAATTTTGCCATTTCCTACAACTTAAGTCATCTCTAGAACCATTCTTACACATTTAAAAGATCAGACAATATCCTCTAAGTTATAAGGAGGAAAGAAGGAGCAGAATGAGTTACAAAGCATTGTCTATAACCCATACAGATCCCACCAAAAAATTAAGATGGGAAAAGGAACTCAACTGTTCAATCCCTAGTGATAGGTGGGAAAGATTGTTAACTAAATGCAAGTTGCAGGAGGTTCAAGGACGACAAATTCTGTGCACGATTTTACACTATAAATATTACACTCCAGAGGTATTGTCAAAGATGGGAAGGGCAGGGGAAGAGTCTTACCTTAAAATAACCACACTATGGGAAAACAATCCACTTTAATGCATATTGGGGGAACAACACAATATATTTTTATATTCTTACTGAAACACCTAAAGTATTGGATTCTAGCAGCAGCCTTTTGCTTGAAAAGGCTAATACAGTCTAAATGGTGGATCACCATTTGATGAATGGATGCAGACTATGGCCAGGCTAGCATGCTGCAGTAGATCAATTGAACTAAGTCTATATAAGTTGGTCTGATTTCAGTACTTTTGTAAAATCTCCTTTGATCAATCCTCCCAAAATTCTCAACACACCATGATCATCACACCCTTTATGTTATATTCATGAAGATATTTTAATGATCCTTACTAAACTGTGCCTAACAAAAGAGAAATATGCCAGCAATAACCTATGGCCTTAAGAAACTGTTCATTCCTAGTGACTTTATGTCTTAAGATACTATCAGAGCCCCTGTTGCTCTGTGACACTTCCTCCCGATTTCTGTGGCTTGGCTTCCAGGCTTCTGTGGCAGGGTTTGTCATCCCTGTGACATGAATTACTAATTTTTGCAGCAGAATTCAGTCCTGCTATTGGCTAAAATATGATGTGATATTATCAATGCCATCACATGCTGAGCTTAGTGGAGGGCTTCAGAAGAAACAAGGTGGGAGAAATCCAAGAACCATATTTCAATGACAAATCACCCAAACCAATGTATTATGTGGCTCTACATATGTTCTATGCCGTAATAAACATTCTGTGGAAAATTGTGTGGCCATGGAATTGCAGAATACCAGGGCCTTGGCTACTTGAAATGAATTTATTGTTTACACTGTGAAACTGTCTTTAGCTACTCCATTTGTATTATATAATTGTCTATTGTTTGGTTCCTACTGTATTGTTAATTCATGAGATGTTCCCAATACTGTGTTAATTTTATGTAAAATCATAATTTCCCAATAAAAACTTTTAAAGTGAAAAAAAAAATTGTCAAGTAGCACTGAACATGCCAGGATACATAATTTCATACATGAAAGCCTCTTTTAAAAAAGGTATATGTGTTGCAGCACAAATACCTTTCTTTTATAGGTCTCCAGTTTTAAGCTACCAGGTAAGAACAATTATCTGTTGCATCCCCATCTCCCAGGTATTCAGTTTGGTTCATTGAACTGGGGGTCCACCCCCACTTGGTACACATTGGCTTGGCACTGCCCCATACTCATATCCAAAGCATCAGTATACACCATGTCTTCCTGTGAGCTCTAATGAGCAACCATGTGTGTTGTAAGAAGCCGCATGGACTGGAAGAGACACATTACCTGAATGAATGTTGCCTCTGAGCACACATTATGAACAGGGCTGCCTCCCAGGCAGGGCTTTAACCTCTACAAAGAAACCGCTTCATTTCAGTGCTGTGCCAGCTTGGTGGCATAGAGGAAAGGACTACAGCCTGATAAACAAGAGACTGAGAGTTTGAATTCAGACAAGATCCTCTCGCTTTTGTTATCAGAATGTCACTAGAGTGGTGAGCCGTGGCAGCGTGGAGTTAGAATAGTAAATATATAGGAAAAGGAACTGAAATGTGGGAAAAATAAAGTGAAAGAGTAAAGTGCTGCCTGGGAGGCAGATCTGCCTCAGAGGCAATGTTTGTTTAAGAAATGTGTCTCTTTCGCATGGACCTGTAACAGGTGGTTACTACCATGGTTTTTTCCCCTTCTGCTTGGAAAGTTTCTGAAATACTGGGTTCATCAAAATGAGTAGTACTTTGTTGTTACAAAGAGTTTATGGCTCTGACTTCTGAAGACAAAATCCTGCTCTTCCAGTACTAGCAATGCAAAGTAGTGCTGAGAATGCAAGGACACATAATTTCTTTATATGCTACTGTATCCCTGGGAATCCAGTAGGGTTTCTAAATTAAGCGAGGTTGCCCACTGGCACCTCAGGGGTTAAGGATTGAGTGCTCCTGCTGTACTTTGGTGCATGTGCAGGCTGAGGAACATGATGTGCTACACAGTTCCCCCTCAGTGGAGCATCAGTCAGATTCAGTCAGCTATTTTTTGTTTATGATCTAGTGTGGGTCTGGAGAAGAACAGCCTGCGCCAGAGTTGCAAGGTAAATTCCCCTTGTAACATGGAAATAATCATAATGCTGAAATGGGCACCGGTGATTGGTGAAACTGCATCACAGGGTCCAACTTGGAGCTGGTATTAATCCACCATAGATGCCATGTTCAAAATGGTAGTACCAAAGTGAGCCAGACCCCTAGCTTAGCAGCACTGGGCACAGGTGGGGAGCTAGTGTAACAGGCGCAAGACTGGCACAGCGACAGGCAGACCAGCTAGATGCTGATGGAAACGGGAAGGGGGGACAAGAACCAGCGGCGCACAGAACTGAGAGATAGCACAGTGCGAGACGGATGAGTCAGCGAGAGGCAAGGGGAAGTGACTGGGGGCTCCATGCAAATTTGGATGCAATCGCACACCGTGGCGATTGAGCAGTGCACCAGAGACCTCCAGCGCCGGGTATGAAGCTAATACCCACGCAGAATGGCAGAATTTCAGGACTGTGATGTGAGCCACACTATCTTGTTTACTTACACTTACTCATTATGTTGACTGCATCAGTATGTAAATGTTGTTTTGTACGAAGATTTGAAAGTGCAGTAAAACTCTTGCCCTCCCACAGCCCCGACTCTATTGTTTTGTTGCTCACGCACACTAAGCAGGCTCCTAGCAATGCCACCATCGCTGACCCATGTTACAAGCGCATTGCTTACTCCGTGAGATCAGAGTTGATGCATGTTGGTGGTTGCCCTGCCTCCGGCCTTGGACCACAACCCTCCCAACCATGCATCAATCCAGCATTAGATGCCACCTTTCATTGTGGCTTAATGTTTACTTGTCAACATTCTCTTCTGCTTCCCATGATCCAATCTGCACTTCATTGAAGTGGCAGAGGTCAGTGGGATTCGCCAAGCTATTGAGCGCCAGTCCTGTGGGGTCGACCTACAGGTGCAGCTGTGATCATTTTGGATTTCACTGGCGTCTGCTAGGATTGCTGCTGCAACCATGGGCTGCCTGACAGAGTGAGGCTGTTATATGCTATTTACTTTGAAACTGTTATATGCTGTTTACTTTTGTTATCAGCTGTCACCAGAGAAGTACAGTAAATTAACACATTTCCTGATGCTAGCAACTGCTGAAGTTCTTCCCAAGTTTTTTGCTGCAAGAACTGGGGAACAGGGCCTGCCTTAGGGTATGTGGTGCCCCTAAGACACTCTGAAAATGGTGCCCCACGGGGAAATAAAAACATTTTATATCATCCCTCAGTTGTTTTTTTGTTTTTTTTTAACAGCAGTGTATTTCTGGCAGCCCCTATTGCCGGGCACCCCAGGTGACAGTCTAGTTTGCCTATCCTTAAGACTGGCCATGCTAGGGAACATTTATTGCCTTTACTGATTCACAGTCATGTTCTACTAGAACAGGAATCAGGCTCTACTTTTGATATTGCTGCTATTTGAAACTGCTGTTGAATTATCCTTGCCAAGAGCTGAAATGTATATGTTTCACTGTTTACCTCGAGCCTAATCTACTGTTAGATGGGTGTTGTGATGTGGCATGGGTTACTACTGTAGAGATACATGGTAGCTTCTATGGATGGTGTGAGAAGGGTTGCCGTGCTACCCCACAGGGTATGATGTTCTATCATAGGTGGCAGCTGCATCCGCAGGATTCTTTCCTCATGTGCAGAAATAGAGGATTTCAGTGTTAAATGTTAGGCCTCAGGTTGGCCTGAGTCATCCCCTTGCATCCTCCCAGGCATTGTGAAGTCACAAAACTCCTACTCCTAATTATTTCTATACAAAACTGCCATTGTTACTTGCTGTGACTGTTTGACTCTGCTCTATAACTGTCGGGTGCTCAAAGACCCAAGATGCACGCCATGCCAGGAGCTGTCCTACTAGATATCAAGAGAGAGATCCAAACTGTTTACTACGAAATGCCTTTCCACCGCATGGTATTTTCCTAAAGGGCATGACTTATGACAGCTACACAGCTGTCTGTACCTCCTAGTGTGGTGACCTCTGAAATTGTAACTTTATCATCTAAAGCCCCTAACTTAAAATCCAAGTGTCCACCATGATTTACAACTGCTTATATCTGTATGTGTGTCAATACAGGAACATTTAGACTCAGCAGATGGTGTGGACATTTGCATTTGTAACTAACTGTGCTCAGTTCCCTTCCATCTTCATAAAATATAAATGCATTTGCGATATGCCGCCCCTCATTGGGAACCAAGTGCTACTGCTCGAAAATGCCCTAGACCAGGGAGTGGGCCTTACACGTGCGGCTCAATCACCTGGATTGGGAGGACCTGGAACTTTGCACTGTTTTGTTTGAAAAAACATTAATCATAAGATGTATTTAATTTTTGGACAGTTGAAAAAGTTAAAAGTTTGCGCAGCTTGCTTTCGATTAATTGCTGAAATCTGCCCAGAGACTGAGGCACCTGGACAGATGGTGCAGTTGATAGTAGCGGCATGTATTTTTTTGGGAAACACTGTGCACCTGCAGGGCATGTAGATGTCTTGCCTGGTGCATTCAAGTCTGGACATCAAAGAGTTTTGCTCATGTGAGGGACCCAGCTGGTCAGGAGATCATGACAAGAGACCCTAAAAAAACATAATGTGGGGCTTTTGTTTAAGTGATGTTATGAATGGAGTCACTGCAGTAGAACTCAACTTGCCTTCCCCTACATTTGTCATCTGCCTTGCTGATCATATGGGAGACTTGACCTGGGAGTCTATAATGGGGCATGGGGTCAGTATGTCGCATACAAGAACAACCTGGAAACATACCACACTATCAACACAGCGACAACAAATACATTGATCGGTAAAAACACTGAGTGGTAATAATGACAAGGCAACACACTATAAATATTTCTTTTGTGGGAGGCTCTGCCCCTGCACCCCATTATGGAAGCTGTGCCTCTAACTCCCTGTATTAAAATAACCTCCTGGGGGCAACTTTGGGATGGGGTGAAACTCAGGCGGGGGTGGGGGCGCATCGCCAACTGCACAACAGTAAACACAACATAAAAAACAAACAAAAAAACACAGATACTCTGGGAACAGAAATAGAACCCCAGTCCACAGACACTCCACTGCCCTCCACTGCCGGTGGCTTTACCCTCTGAGCCATGGCAGCTGCTCAGTGTCCTCCCATCCAGCAGAGGTCTTATCCTCTGCAACACTGTTTCAGCCAACAGCTACAGAGACACTGCTACCACTCCACATCATTTGTTTCATGTAGCATTGTGTGCCCTGTAGCTGTTATACCGCATGCTGTTAAAGCTATGGTTTTGCCTATGCATTATCCATGCAACGTATTGACCTGGTACTTACAATGGCACAGGGTCATCTGTCCACCAGTTTGGATCCTAACCCAGAGGCACCACCCATTCTGTTCCCAGCGGTAATGGAAGGAGATATGCATATGCTCCAGTCATTTGGATTGCAGCAGACAGCAATGGAAAGGAACTTCCCTATGCCTGCTACACCCTTGTGCTATTGTGCCAAGGAGGTCACCGACTCTCAGTGGGGGAAGTGTCATCACCAGGTGTTGCCAATGTCAGCAACTCTATGTGAGACCATCCGGATAGATGTTTGGAATGGAGAACCTGTGTTCAGGTGATGGGTCACCGTAACAAGGTCAGGGCCACTATCTTTTCTTCACTGTCCTGTTTTGTTCTATCTTATCCTAAGTCTGTTGTGCAACAGCATTTTCCTGGTGCAGGTTGTGGGCTGCCCATTCACAACCCTGTGTTGTTTCTCTTCTTCCCCCAGTATACATACCCATTTTCTGTCCTAAGACATGTCTTGTTTCTTTTCTTTTGCTTCAGTTTCTGCTGTCCTGTCCTATCCTCTTCCTTTCCTTTCCTTTCCTTTCCTTTCCTTTCCTTTCCTTTCCTTTCTGGGCCCCTCTCCCTTCACTAAAAAGCATGCTCCTTAGGTCCATGCAGGAGGGATCATGTTTAATACTGAAACTCCTTAGCTGGAGGTGCTGTGTAACTTTAGGAAACTCCCTGCTAATGGGAATCATCTTGTAAAAGAAAACTCCCTTTCCTGGGAGAAAAGCCATTTAACTCTGCTTTGCAAAGTTGCCAAGTACCTTTGCGCTCACTTCTGCTTCCCCCACAGGAACCTGTACTGCATCTACAGCTCCATGTAGCTGCTCCCTGCTCTGGACTGCCAACCACTTGCGACATGTTGAAAGGCTGGGCACACAGCACAGGGACAGCCTCGCCTGTGAAGAACCATTTAAATAAATGATACCTGCTCCTTCCAGTTCATTGGGTTGGAGGTGGATGCTGTGACCAGGTGACTGGTGGGAGAAAGTCAGGACCCAAACTGGGGTCCTCATTATAATGGCCCACATTGCCAGCTGATTCAGCACAAAGACTGCTGGCACTCTGGGCCTCGGAGTTAGAAAATAATACAAAATAAAAGGAGCCATTGGCAGTGACTCCATACGCAGGAGGCTTGCAAATAAAACCACAGGGTGCTCCCCTCCTCTCTCTGGTCACTGTTACCAGCAGCAAGGCAGCAGACCAGAAAAGAGAGCAAGTGAGACAGGGAGACACTGGTTAAGGTGCTTTTCAGCACCATCCTTACCAGGAGCTGTATGTTTCACTATTTATCACCAGCCTAAACTATTGTTTAGGTGGGTTGTTGTAAAATGAGATGGGACTATCCTGTGGAGATCTGTGGCAGTTGCCATGGATTGTGTTAGGAGTGTTGCCTTGTTGCCTGGTAGGGCCTGATACTCAGTTTCCAGTGGGAGTAATGCCCCCAAGTTCCTTCCTCATGGGTGGGGATAGAAGAGTTCGGTATTAAATTATTGTGCCCAGGTGGGCCTGTACCATCCCTTTGCATGCTCCTGGGCATGGCAGTCACAGAACCCCTACTCTTATTCATTTGCTGCACATGAACCTTAGTTACCAACTGTGACTGTTGGACCCCACTCTATAACTGTCGGGTGCCTGAAGACCCAAAGTGCACACCACGTCAGCAGTTGTACTGTGGGATGTTATGAGAGAGATCTGAAATAAATGCCTTTCCACGCAGCATGGTATTTTCCCTTTGAGACTGCGACTTGCATGCCAGCTATTCAGTTGTCCTTACCACCCCAGAGTGGTGACTTCAGTGCACTAGTGTTGGGCTTTGACATCCAAAGCTTCTAACTAGGGCTGTGCTTAATGTGGAATTCTGCCAACAAATTTGTGTAAAATGGCAATTCTGCTTCTCAACTGCTTTTTTAATTTCTTTTCAATTCTGTAGAATTTGTAATCCATGGAATAACTTTCCATGAATCATATAAATCATGGACTAATTTTTCCATAGACTGTGGAAAAGATAAACTATGGATTATTACTATGCAAAAACATTTCATAGTCAGAATGTCAAAATTCACTATGGACTGAATTCCATTGAATTTTAACATACTCACATACTATCTGCCAGCAGATTAGACCTTGCGGTCTATCGAGTCTGCTCGAACCTTAGATCCTTAGTTGGGTGCCGAGGCCCTCCCATCCCTTGTGCTCCAGAAACCCCTATCATCCAACCCCACCCCCCTGGGACAGGCCATCATCTAATACATCCACTTTCTGTGTCTGTCCCACCCTCTCTTGAAGCCCTCCACTGTGGATCTCTGAACCAGCTTGCCAGGCAATGCATTCCAAGGGTCCACCACCCTCTCAGTGAAAAACCTCCTCCTCTTTCCCCTCACCCTTCCACCTTCCAACTTCAAACCATGCCCTCTGGTGATACCTCCTGCTTTAGTCTAAAGATCCCTCCATGTTTACCCTATTTATTCCCTTGAGGTACTTGAAGACCTCAATCATGTCCCCGTCTCTCCTCTCCTCCAATGAAAACAGGCAGAGCTCCTCAAGTCTGTCCTCATACGTCAAATCCCTAGCCCTCGTGATCATCTAAGTTGCCCTCTCTGTACCCCTCCAGGAGCTGTATGTCCCTCTTCAAGTGTGGTCTCCAGTACTGTACACAGTACTCAAGGTGTGGTCTAACCAGTCCATTGTACAGCAGCAGGATCACTTCCTTGCTCCTAGAGATGATCCCCTTACAATGCATCCCAACATCCTGTTTGCCTTGCTAGCTGCTCTCCTGCACTGCTCAGAGTTATTCATACATACATGCATCCACCATGACCCCTAGGTCTTTTTCCCCTATTAAGGCCTCCAGCGCCTCCCCTCCCAGGGTGTACCTATGTTTACGGTTTCCCACCAAGATGCAACACCTTGCACTTAGTGATATTGAAATTTAATTTCCATGTGTGAGCCCAGCTTTCAGGGTGTCCAGGTCCTTGCAGGGCCAACCTCCCTCTTCTCCTCAACTACTGCTCCCATCTTGGAGTCATCCGCAAGAGACTCATTTCACACCCTATACCTCCTGATGTCTGATATGTATGCATTAAACAGGATCGGACCCAGGACTGAGCCCTGCGGTACCCCACTACCAACCTCTCTAGGGTTCGAGAGCTCCCCACAGACCACTACTCTCTGGGTGCATCCAGCTAGCCAGTTTTCAATCTATCTGACCATCAAAGGGCCTACTCCTAACCCCATCAGTTTCTCCACTAGACCATTGTGGGGGACAGAGTCAAACGCCTAGCTGAAGTCCAAGAATAATACATCCACAGGCTTTCCCCTGTCCAGTTCTGATGTTACCCATTCGTAGAACTCCACCAGATTGGTTTGACATGATCTACTTGGCACAAACCCATGTTGCCGACTATCCAGACCTCCCACCTCCTCCAAGTACACCCCCAATCGTTCCTTTAGTATACTCTCCATTAATTTTCCCACCACCGAGGTCAAACTGATGGGCCTATAGTTACCTGGTACTTCCCTCGACCCCCCTTTATGGATTGGCACCACATGTGCCTCTCTCCAGTCCCTAGGTACCCTTCCTGTCTCAAGTGACCTGTTGAAGAGCTCCGCCAGGGGTGCAGCCAGTATGTCCGCCAATTCTCATAGTACTCCCGGATGAATGCCATCCAGCCCACGAGATTTGTCTTTCTTTAGGGCCTTGAGAGCTAACCACACCCTTTTGGTGAAGATAGCATCATCCGTCTCCCTCCACCTTACTGGCCTTTTATCCTTATCCAGATGTGATACCCTGGGGTACCTTCTCCTCCTCTTGCTCCATTTCTGTTGCTCCTGATCCCACTCACTGCCGCTTCTATCCCCTTCATGCCTTGCTTTGTAGATATCCCATCCCCCTCCCTAGTGAACACAGAGGCAAAGTACTCGTTAAATACCTCTGCCTGGTCCCTCGCCTCTTCCACCCACCCTCCTTCTGATCTCAGTCTGCTGAGATGGCCCTTAGTTTTTCTCCGCTCCCCAATGTACTGGAAGAACCCCATTTCCCCTCCATGTATCCCCTGTTCCAGCCGCTGCTCTTTACTGGACTTTGCTCCCCTCACCATCTGGGTGACTTTTCTAGATGCAAGATGGTACATTTCCTTATCCCTATCCCCTGATAGGGATAAGGAAATTCCATTCCCTCAAAATTTAAAAAGCTAGTGCACTGCCTAAAACTAACATGAGTTTTCAAAAGTAGTCAACCTTCTTTACCTTTTATATCTGAGATACTTTTTCTTTTTCCTTGTTTAATTAGAAGATTGTTTACCTGATGTTAGTAGATATGATGAGTGGAATAGCACTCTGCCTGGCAGCTGCATACCTAAGTTCTATTCCCCCCACCACATCATCAGCATTGTGACCTCACTGACTATGACATCACTGCTGGTTAGGAACAGCCACTCAGTAGCTGCCAGGTCAGTCAGCTGTGATGTCACTGTCAGTGAGAACAAAATGCTGATGATGTAGTGGGGGGCATAAAGATAGGTCAATGTGCTTATGCAACTTGGTGTAGTGTGGTGTGGTGTTGTGCTTGTGCAACTTGCTGAATAAACTTGGATGTAGCCATTCACCTCTCTGTGCCTCAGGAATACCACCCTGTAGGGAGGCCAAAGGCAAGGAATCTTGGAGGAGGGTTCCTTCCCTAGAGGTGCCACGGGAAGGATTCCCTTAGGCTAAAGGTAGCTTATGAAAAGCCCCCGAGGAGAGAGGCTAGCCACTGGAGGAGAAGGAGGAGGAGGGGAGGATGGTGGAGCAAAGAAAAATGCTTCTGAATGAAGCAGGAAGGAAGTGTTTAAATAGGTCAGGCACAGAGTGTGGCTGTAGCTTCAGCCCCTTAAACCCCAGGCTTAAGCCTTTCAAATATGTCAGCTGCCAGGCTGAGAGTTGTTCCACACATCCAGCACAATATTATTACATAAAAAACTTTCTAATGAGCTAAAGGAAACATACTTCAGAAATAAAAAGTTACATCTCTCTACTTCTTAAAATTTGTATCATTTTCCTGTCTGTGTTGGTTCCACTAGCTCTGTAAGAATTCCACACATCACTACTCCTTAACTGGAAGTTAAAGTGTCTGCTGTGCCTTACACTTGTTGCTATCATTTTGTTTGTGAATAAAGGAACATCTGTTCACTGTTGATGGTGTGGACTGTTACATTTGTAACAGTGATTACAACTAATGGTGTCCAGTTCCCCTCTGGTTATAGTTCCTTAGACCAAGGATTCTACCTTCGTAAAATATAACTACGTTCATGGCGTGCCGCCCCTCCTCAAGAGACAAATGTTGCCACTGGAAAATCACCTAGTCCAGAGAAGGGCACTTATCTTGTTGACTGCTAGTCATGAAAGATTATATCGCTGCCCTAGCCAAGGACAAACAATGTACTTTTGTCACACTAGCCTTTGTTGATGACTTACGATTTATTACTACTATTACCACACAGAGGTAGTGTAGTAAATGTGATCACTCCTGCAGTTTGGTTACTTGAGCAATGTTAGTACAGCAGCTAAAAACAGAAATGCATAGCAAAATGCTATTTGAGTAGTGGCACACTGAAGGAAATTTCCAAATTTACATATAGGGCTTTGTAGCCTGCTACCTTATATTGACATCGCTCATCACGCCAGTCTTAGAATTTTTCAAGCACCCCAGTTCAGGAGGGAAGGGATCATAATTTGGGCTGATGGCCATCTAATCCTTCCACTTCCCAGTCCTCCATTCCCACCCCCGTGCTAAGACTTTTCATGATGTTTAACCAGGGCCAGTACAGGGTGTGCTCCACTATGGTCTGTGGGGTAATTTTCTAAATGATTTTTAAACTGTTACAGTATCCTTTTATTTAAATGAAGGCCACTGCTGGAGCTAATGGGCATACTATAAGTTGAGCAGTGGATTTCATTAAATCAAGGATATGTGACTAAAAATCATTAAAAGTACCCATGGTACAATGGTGCACCCGCTCTCCTTGGTTAGATGTAATAAATGTCTGAGCATGGAAGCCGGATTGAGGACTGGGAAATGGAAAGGATCGTCTGGCCATCCCTTCAGCCTCAATAACAGTCCCTTCCCTCCCAAACTGGGGTGCTTGAAAAATTCTGAAGTCAGCTTGGATGAACTATCACCAACATAAGGTAACGGGCTATAAAGCCCAAAACCTAAATAAAATACATTGGAAATTTACTTTAAAGTGATTTTCCTGTTTCCTGCAACACGGTGCTAGCAGACATTGCCAGACTGAAACCTAATAACATTACGCTCAAAAATGACATTTCATGGTATTCCATTCTCTGTTATGAAACAGAAAATATTATTATTGCCATATTGGTCCTTCTAACAAAAGATCCCGAAAAAAAGATGATCTGATACCTTTTATTGGACCAACATAGATGTTGCAAAAGAAAACAGGTGCTCAATTACAAAAGAAATTTCCATGAAAACAGTATCGTCACCACTTAGACTTCATCTGTCCCTGCTACATTCCCTGTGCTGAAGTCATTATTCATTTATTTGACATTATACTACATGTGGGCCCTTTCCTCCAATCCAAAGCCAGGGTTACAAACTGTTAATTCCTTAGCAAACTCACAACAGTTATTATACTGCCAATAAAATGACTGATCAGTGCTCAGAACAGCCATCTTGTTGCCATAAATGACAATAAATTACATCATCTTTTCTTGCATTCTTATTGTTCTATTCTCACAGCAGCAGATGCTTTAAGCATAGCAGTTATAATGTGTTCGTTGGGTCACTATCCCTGGTAATGATGCTGCTGCCCCGTGAAGACAACGTGCATGGCCTACAGCCACGTACTTTACTCACTCAAAATCACATCACTACCTTGTATAAGTACAAGTAGCACGTTATCTCTTAATTTTTTTTCTAAGAAAATGTACAAAGATAAACAGTAATCTTGTTTACATAAGCAACCTGAAGGGAAGGAAGAGCGGGGGAGCAAAGAAGGGAGAGACATTGGGCCCGATTCTCAAAACCAAAACTATGATGTAAGGTGCCTGCACCAAATGGGGATGATGCAAGTGGCGCCTTGTGTCACATTTTGCGACTATCCCAATTCTCAGCAGCAAAGCCTCCTTCTGCCACCCTTGTAGCAAAAGCACCTGTGCGCCAGGCCCCAAGGAGGCTTGTGCCATGGCGGGGCTGCACCATCCCTTTTTGTATTCTGTGAAGCCCCACCGTGGGTGCAGCAAAGGGTTGACTTAGACCACCATGAGGTGGTCTAAAAAGCGTTATGTCAATGCGCAAATTGGGGGCTGTGAAAGTGGGATCCAGGGGCAGAGGGGGTGCCATAAGGGGTGCTGGGGAGATTGTGGGTATGTGGGGTGGTGATGTGGCACCCAACAGGGGTGCTGCTTATATAACTATAAATCTCATGGCGTGGTACTGTGGGGGCAGGGGGATCCAGGAACAAACAGTGCCATGGCCCCAGCTGGGCACAGTCCTGCCTCATGCACTGTTTGTCACTGACCCCCCGCGCGATACCATCCATTAGCTTAATAGCTATATAACAGCACCCACGCTAGGAGCCACATCATCCCCTCGCATGTCTACCGTCTCTCCAACTCCCCCTATGGCACTCCTATGCCCCTTCTGTCCCCGGACCCCTCCTGGCAAACATGTTTCACCCCCCCACCATCCCAGCCCCTCTAGAATTGCGCTGGGTGGGGGGGAGCCAGATCCCTGCAGCATTTCCTGCAAGTGCGCCAACTGTTTGTTGCTAGCCTGCGGGTGTAGCAACCCCTGGGTTTTTGGCTCAGGGACCCCTGTTTTTGCAGAAGTGGGCACATGGTCCCTTATGTTCCTGGATTTTACTGCAGCTGTAGATCACCACAAATTATGGTGATCTAAGGCTCTTTGAGAATCGAGACCATAGTCTACATGCTATAAGTTCAGGAAACATTCAATATCAAATAACCAGTACAATAAATATACACATATTAAAAATACATGCAGTATTTTTTTCTTTGAGCAGGAGCAAGAGGTAACCATGGAATAACTTCAGGTATAGGCAGAAACTAATGTGCAGCTTGAGGGTCTGTTGGGCAAAGGGAATGCTGGTGGGATGAAGTGTAACTGGAGGAAGGTTGTTCCATAAGTCATATTTCTCTGCTTGTGTCAGAATCATTTCCATGGTAGAGCCGGCCCGTCGGCGCAGCGGTTGATTTCGCTTGATGGCGGCCACCCGGTTGAGGACCGACCGTGGCCGGAGGGCCAGCTGGGAGTAGGATTGAGCGTCTGCTAAGGCAGCTCTCCCATCCGGGAGGGTGGTTGCACCCGCACGCTAGAGACTTCCGGGCGGAGGCCGGAGTACTGCGCAGCCGAGAATAGACGTAGGGGAAGGAGGCTGACATTGACGCCATTGTACCTGCCCCCGCCTCCTCTGGGAGAAAAAGGAGGAAGAAGATGGCAGGGCAGGACCACCGATAGATGAAGCCCTCCATGGAGAGTCTCGCATTGCCACCGTGCTGCAGGACCCCAACCAGTTATAGTTCGGGGTCATTAGGTGGCTCACGGCCCCACCCGGGGCAAGCCGGGGGTGACCGAGGGTCCTCAGCAGCAATTGGCGGTGGTGGAGGTCTCCGGGGGCCGTGACCAGGGCGGAAAGTGTACCGGTGGTCCTGCCAGGGGGAAAACGCATAATAAATAATGAAAAAAAAAAAAAAAAGAATCATTTCCATGGTAGCAGGTTGTGATGTTGTGAGCAGAAGATTATGGCTTGATACAGGACTAAACAACATGAACATATTAAGTCTACAGGAAAAAAATCCTTGTGATGAAGTATATCTTTTATATCTAATGCACACACTTTATTCTTATGAAAGTTACATAAAATATCATACTTGTGTCAGTTAGCTAAGTCAGAGAATCAGTATAATGTTGTTGGCTTGATAATTACAGAGCCTGTTTCCAAGCATAAATATATCTTAGATATCTGGGCCCCCATATTCAAAGCAGATGCGCAGCACAAATGGCAGATTCACCGTGCATAGGAGGAAATGCACTACAGCACGATATTGAGAAGACCAGAGTGAGCCAAACAAATAGGGATGCACAGTCACGTGCCAGTAATGGATATGGCACAGATAATGGGGGCATGTATATGAATGTGCTGCACAACTGCATACTGAACCGGACTGCACCAATGGTGCATCACACAACACGTGTGCGTGATCGCGCAGAGTTAGATTCACTAAAGGCAGGCCTAAATCAGTAAGCCACCCAGTGTCAGGTGCATGAATTGCACTAGGAGAGGGGGAAACAGTGTGTGAGGGAGAGAGGGACAGCCAGAGAGTATGAGAGAGAAGGAGAGAGGGGGAGAGGGGCACACGCACGTGCGCGCACACACACACACACACACACACACACATATACACACAGACTGCAGGCAACAGACCCATGGCATGCCTGGTGTGTGGAATGGCTGCAGGCATGGCTGACATGGGGAGACTGGGGGAACACCAGGACGGCCGACGGTGGACCTGGAGGTGGTATACCTAGCTGAGATGGTACCGTCGCTGCATCACATATAAACAGTTGACAGACATGGGATTGTGGGGCAGTACCGACCCAACAGGGCACCCCTGAGACAGCTCTGGGGGCTGCACCATGTCGAACTGCAGGCACCCATAAATGGACACCATGCCATGGCGGTGGTGTCACAGGGCACTGCGGCCATGTGCCTGCTCACCACAGGTACCTGGCAGTGACAGTGAGGAGTACCAGAGTAGAAGGGCTCCCACATAATACACCACCATGTGGTGTGCAATACCATAGGGAGACTCACCTGTGTACATGCCAACCACCCTAGCAGTGCACATGCCACCTACAGTTGACTCACGGCTGACCAGTGCCACTGGTCTGAGACCAGGGACGTGACAAGGGGCCAACATGTGCATGCATGCAGCACAGGTGTACTCAGGGTACAAAGGGTGCAGACCTGGGGGGTGTACAGGGGGCACTACAATCCGACGTGTGGCATGGCATGCAGACATGCTAGTGGGGGGGCGAGCAACATAGACAGTGTGACAGGAGACCGAAGGCAGGGGCACAATGACAGCAGGGACTGGGGCGGCTGGCCAAGGTACACCTTCGGATAGTAAGTGTACAGGTATGGCATGCAGCACACACAGGTGTGGGTTCATCCCTAGTGAGATTAGGTCACCTCCGCCTACCAGGCAACATCTCTGGTGCTGTGGGAACACAGTAGCAGGCTACCCCTGTCAGCAGAGCTTGGGCCAGTATACAACAGTCACAGATCATACAGGATGACACACACAAGCAATGGGAAAAGGGCCTACCTTTCAGGATGCAGTTCCTGGATACACCACACCATCCCGGTGGTGCATCCCTGCTCATCTGCTCCTCTGCATGCAAATGAGGTGAATAACCTTCAGGTAATGAGAAGCAAATATCCAGGATGGGCACCGACTGTGTAATGAGCCTATTTGCATATCTTGGCTGAATATTTCAGTGATCCGCACTGCACAACGCAAGGCCCATCGCGCTATACATTGTGTTGTGTTGCTCTGTGCATGTTGCTTTGCACGATTGTGCAATCATGCAATGTTCAGCTGGTTTTGCGTGATCGCATGTCCATGCGCTCCTGCTGAATATGGCCTTGTTTTTCAGCCTCGCATGTTCTTGTGCTGCACATGTCTTTGTGCGGCGCATGTGTCTGGCTTTGAATATGTCCTCCCCAATGTATATACTTCATCCTTTTGAAAGTTACATATAAAACCGTGCCATAATTTTGCGGGGTCAGCTAAGTCAGAGCATCAATATAATTGTGTTGGCTTGATAATTATGGAACCTGTTTTCAACAGATGGGAGATAAACAAGGCCATGGAATTTTGTTGCATGTCCATGTGACATCTTTAGATAACCAATCCATTGAAGCAGAGCTAGATATGGTGCTGCATTTTATTAATCAGACTATCGAGGCAGGGCCAGACATGGGGCTGGATTTTCAAAACCTATGACCGAGGCCGCTGATTTTCAGTGATTAAATTAACGAAATTCCATTTTCAAGACTTGAAATTTCAGGAATTGCACCGGTGATTGTTAGTCTAATTTCCAGATTTTACCTGGATTCTGCTGTCATTCTATTAGTAAGTGTATAAATAATCTAAACAAAAGAAGGCTTAATATACAGATCATTAAATGAAGCTAATTGAAACAAATACAGAAAGCAATGACAAGAAAATACAAGTTCTATAGATTTACTGATCTGGTAAAAGATGTCAAATTCCATGAAATTCTTTGTTTTACCAATGTGTATGTAGGCAGTTCAAATTCCAGACTTTTACTGGGTTTGCCAGTAAAACTGAAAATGGTGGCTTGCCTAAAGCACAGGTGTGATTCTGATTTTGAGCACAGACTGCATTATGTTAAATGCTCCAAAATGTTTGCAGGCAATGTTCAAATGTTTCTATGCATCTGTAACAATTTCTGCACTTTACAGCAGCAAAGAATGCCTGCATCATTTTTGTGTTGCAAAATATTAGACCACTTTTTTATAATTCTATTTATGCTTCTTCCCTCCTGGCCCCTCACCTTGAGCACCCATCACACCCCAGCCCTCTCACCTCATCTTCTTCTGGGTCTTACCTGCTCCCACATTACTCCCATACTTTGCCCCCAACAGTGGAGCCCATGGGATGAAGCTAGGTTCATGGTGCATAATATCCAATCTCAGGAGAGTGCCGGGTCGGGTGAGTGCAGGGCCTACAGGAGCTGTGGAGCTGTCATGCTGCATGGGGGAGGGTCCTCTTTCTCTCTCTTTCTGCGCCTCAAGATGCAGGGGGCTCAGTTGCCCATGCGTACACACGTGAACATGCAACATGCATAGCATTGCACCAGCCTGTGTCTTCACTACCCCTTAGCTCTCCACTGCATCGCCACCTGTGGTCACCCAGGCAGTAGTATAGTAATGGATCTGGCTGCCCTTCCTTTCCCAGAGGAGGACAGCGCCCTCTGGGATGCTCGATCCTTTTCCACCGGCCATCCCTCGATGACCTGTGCTTGTTCCTAAATACTGGTCTACAGCATTGTATGCCGTAGCACTATCTCTGATGTCAGACCACTTTTGATGTGGTCTACCAGTTATGTCATAGGCAGCGCAATTGCAAATATTTGAAAATTCTCACCTCATGTCTAGGGCTCTTTAGATCACTTAGATCACTTCTAAGGGGGAGGCGTAAAATGCGCTCTCTCATCACACCACATGGTGAATGATGTCAGTGTTTGGGGAAGGTTGAGGTTAAATTGCAGAGTACTTTGTTAGAAAGGGAGTCCAGTTTTTGGATCAGAACCAGTTAGCCCATTCTGGCTTCTTGAGAGAGTGTACTGCTATACTTCTCAGAACTAACAGTTCACTATATTTGCAACCAAGCTGTTGCACCAAAACAAGGTGTTCTATGAATATATTGCGTCTGAATGAATATAGTAGCTCTTATTTTTTGTAAGAAAGATTTACAGACATTTTATCTGCAAAAACAAGAGAAGATGCATCTATCTTTAAAGAGACACACAGAGGCTATCCATTGTTAGTTCTCGACTACAACATGAAAGGAGTACCCAGTGTAAGTTCTTAGTTGGAATTTTACAGAGGGTGCTAGTGGCAGCTAATACCCAGGGCAGTGTCACAAAGCAGTGGGTAGGGCTAGTGGGATGTTATGGTGCCTAGGGAGAGGTATCTCTAGCAGGAGGGAGGTGGTGTTGCCACTGTATCACTCACAGGTGAGATCCCACCTGGAGTATTGTGCCCAGTTCTGCAGGCGCACCTCATAAGGGACATAGGGTGGAGGCAGTTTAGAGGAGGGCATCTAAAATGGTGCAGAGGTTGCACCAAAAGCCCTACAAGGAGAGACTCAGGGATGTCAACATGTATACCCTGGAAGAGAGAAGAGCGAGAGGGGACATGATAAAGACCTGCAAGTACCTTACAGGGTACCTGAAAGGGGAGGATGCGGGCCGTGGAGGATGACAACAGTAAAACTGAAGGGAGGATGGGGGCCCGTGGAGGATGACAACAGTAAAGCTGACATATTGAACAGGTATTTCTGCTCAGTCTTTACTGAGGAAGAGGAGGGTAATGGGTCTGAAGGGATTACAAAGGGGTGAGAATGGTGCAGGAAATGGACACAAGTCCCTTTCCCCCACGAGAAGGGTCCTGAAGGAACTGGAATAATCAAAGTTGATAAAGCAATGGGGGCCAGATGGGGTGCACCCAGGGTCCTTAAGAACTAAGAGAGGTGTGGCTGAACCTCTGACTATCCTGTTTAGCCGATCACTGGAAACAGGAGGTACCCAAAGACTGGAGGACAGCAGATGTACTCCCTTATACAAAAGTGGGAACAAAGAGGAAGCAGGGAACTACAGACCAGTCAGCCTCACCTCAGTAGTGGGGAAGATCATGGAAGCACTACTGAAGGAGAGATTGGTGGAACATCTGGTTGTCAATGGACTACAGGACCCAAGGCAGCATGGTTTCACCAGGGAGGTCATGTCAGACCAACCTCGTTGAATTTTGACTGGGTGACTAGGAGGTGGATCAGGGAGGGCAGTGGACATGGCCTATCTGGACTTCAGCAAGGCCTTTGACACTGTGCCACATAGAAGACTATTACACAAACTGGGAATATGGGTGTGGGCAGGACAGTAGTGTGGTGGGTAGGTAACTGGCTGGGTGGCAGGACACAGAGGGTGGTGGTAAATGGCTGTCACTCCACAGAGGAAAGTGACCAGTGGGGTACCACAGGGATCAGTGCTGGGACGGTCCTATTCAACATCTTCATCAGTGACATTACGCGGGACCTAGAGGCAGAATTTCACTGTTAAGCTGATGACACAAGCTCTGTAACAGAGTAGACACACCAGAGGGTGTAGACAGAATGAGAAGCGACCTGCAGAAACTTGAAGAATGGTCAAGGGTTTGGCAGTTGAAATTCAATGCAAAGAAGTGCAAGATAATGCATATAGGGCACAAAAACCTAGCACAATATATCAGTTAGAGTGTGAGGATATAGCATGCACCAAGCAGGAAAGGGATCTTGGGGTTGTCATCTCTGATGACCTCAAGGTAGGGAAACAGTGTGACAAGGCAGCAGGTAAAGCAAATAGGATGCTGGGATGTATAAGCAGGGGCATCACCAGCAGGAAAAGGGAGGTCATAATTCCACTATACAAGACACTAGTGAGGCCCCACCTGGAGTACAGTGTACAGTTCTGGAGACCATACCTACGTAAGGACATAGACAGGGTAGAGAAGGTTCAGAGGAGGGCAACAAAGATGGTGCATGGATTGCATCACAAGTCCTATGAAGACAGGTTGAAGGAACTGAACATGTACTCCCTGGAGGAGAGGAGGGAGAGAGGGGATATGATAGAGACATACAAGTATCTTACAGGGAGGAACAGGGTGCAGGAAAACACTATTTTAAGCGAAAAAGATGTTCCAGAACAAGAGGGCATGGGATGAAGTTGAGGGAGGACGATTCAGAGGAAACATGAGAAAGAATTTCTTCACAGAACGGGTGGTGGACAAGTGGAACACCCTGCCAGAGGAAGTGTGGGGCTGAAACAATCACAGGATTTAAGAATGCATGGGATAGACAAAAGGAATTCTGGAGGTCAGGGTAAGGGCAACAGACTTTAGGAAAACAAACTGAACTTACAAGCTCAAATGGGCAGACTGGTGGGCCATAGGCCCTTATCTGCCGACACTGTCTATGTATCTATGTAACAGGGTGCAGGAGTGTAGTCTCACTCAAATGAAAGAGCATCAAGACAAGCGGATATGCAATGAAGCTGGAGGGGGCAATTTTAAGACAGATGTGAGGAAGTGCTTTGTCATGGAAAGGGTGGTAGACACCTGGAACAGATTGCCAGCAGAACTGGTGGAGGTGAAAACAATGGGGTTTCATGCATTCATGGGACAGACTAAGGGGAATATTGATAACTAGACAGAGAGGAGGGAGGGTTGCCGGAGACCAGTGAGGGTCTTCAGAGACAGACTAGACAGGAACATTTGGGTACACTTTGTTGGTCAAGCAGTCCTTTTCTGCCAACAAATTCTATGTTTCTATGTTACTCAAAGATTGACACACATGCTCAATACACTAGGGAGTACTGGAGCTGGGGGCAGTCGGGGAAGGTGAAAAAAAAGGGACACTCCCAGATGAGACTGCATGACCAACAGAGACAAAACGTCAGTCCTAATGTAAGGAAAATTTCTTCAGTTACTGAAAAATAGGAAAGTCCTAACACTCAAATGTGGGGCAAATTTTGTGTTCCACTGATGCCAACGATAACCTTTTGACTGAATACAGTTAAATATCTTCAAACATAGCTCCTCTGATTTGTGCTGTATCCTGTACTGGTGCATCCAAGTACCCCATTTGCCTTTTTGATTGCAGCCAGGAAGTGGGCCGCTTTTATCCGTAATTGTAGCTTTGTTTATAACACTGCACTTAGTACTGAATTTCTAAATCTTTGAATCCAGTGAAGCACAACTGAAGAGCAACATCTCATTCTCGGTGGGTTCCTGAACTTAAGAGGGATGGGAGATTTTTCAAAAGGGTCGGATGTAGATGGAAATGTGTTTTCCACCTGCTTCTTGGTTCATTCGATTATGACAAAACTCCGGAATGTTATTTTCAAAGAATCCCATTTTTATGCGAGTTTCCATGACTTGTGGCAGCTTGCATCAATATAATGATACTTGTGTCTAAAAACAGGATAATGATGCATGTGTCTAAAAACAGGAAGCATGTATTAAAAATGAAGCATGCATGAAAAAATGAAGCATGCACGAAAACTAAATGAATGCATAATTTGCTTTGATGCAAGCTCAGCATTTTGCATTTAAACTGCTAGACCACCTCATAAATGTTCTAACTGTGAGGATGTGGTCCACTTTGAAAATACTGGTGAAAAGATCAGGTTTTAAAATCCTGCCCCATGTCGCTATCCATTTTAGAGCTACGGTGGGGAGGGGTGCAAGTCAAATGATCTACTCAGGATCAGAAAGTGAGTGACTGTTGTGTGATTCAAACCTGAGATCTCCTGCTTCAGTTATGTGCACTTACCACTGGACTGCACTGGCTTCCAGTTTGGTACTTGACACACTTTTCTAATGTGTGTGCATACCTCTCAACTGCTATGAATTCTGCATAGCGCTATGATTTTCACACTCAAATTTACCCTTGCTCCTCACAGGTTTACTGATGTTCCTCATAATGTTAAAACTATTTCTGGACACACAAACTTTTTAAATCATTGAACTAAGTTGATAGAAACATTTCTTATCACTAACTACACAGGACCCACTATCTGTAGGCATAATACTGTTTAAAATAAGAAAGTACTACGCATTCTGGCCCTTTGCTATGATTTTTGCAGGCCAGTGCTATGATTTTTAATGCTGAGAGGTTGAGAGGTGTGTGTGTGTGTGTATTTGTGTGTGTGCTTTTCTTTTGCCCGTTCATTCTTACTGAAGACCTTTTACATCACTATTAAGCTCATAGTTATACACGATAAAATCAGCAGAGCTATAAGAGAATGTCACCCGTTCACAAAACAAAGAATGGTTACTTCAAAGTATTATCCAATATTGCCTACCCATGACAGGAGTAATAAATATACATGCCATCAAGTGCAGTGCATCATGGTTACCGGTGAATTACCAAGAATAGACTGGCTGAGCTTTAAGAAGGGTTGTAAGTTTCCAAAGTGCATTACAATCTCTGACTGCTAAAAGAGTTAATCACAGACATATGTTGCACAGTTCATCAGTCTGGTATATTTATTATCTCAAAAGCAAATGAGATCATCCAGTCACAGATGACAACCTTTAGAGACACGGTGAACCCAGAGTAATATATTATTTTAAAAGAAAAGCAAGGCAGTGTAAAATTGTTGTGCATGGAGTTTCAGTTGTTTAAAACAGTGGTTCATGAGTATGGGCTCAGGCTTTTGATATATTGTTGGGTGGCAAGCCAACCTTCCAGAATTTGATGCTGTTACATAGTTCATCCTAAAAATATACTTAAATAGGGGTGCTGCTAAACTGGCAAGCAAGATGGCAGCTTAACTGTTCACAGTTAAGCTCTGAAACAACTCATTGTATCCTTCCTAATCCACCTCAAATACTAGCTGCACTGTGACGACACCTGATGGAATCCCCACAAAGGATTTTTCTCTACAGAGCCATCTAATTATGTCTTTTCTGGGTGCCAGAATACAACTGCATACATCAAACAAACCCTGAGGCAGAGTTGAACACTTCAAATGGCAGCATCTGGGTCTGAGAAAAACCCTTTGCTGGATTACATTGCACATTTTATGAAGGTGGTAGTTATTGTAGAACTGGACAGCCTAAAAACTGCTCTTACCTCCATATCGACTGACATTTCAGTGCTGATGGACAGGGTCAGCACTGCAAAAGTCTGCATAGCTGAAATGGAGAATTCCTTGCACTACACCCTTCAATGTTTGGAGGATCACGATGCCAAGCTGCAGACCCTATGGAAGAGGGCAAAGGATCAAGAGGTAGAGGATGGAATAACCGGTGGACGCCCGGCATCCCAGAGGGGTGGAGGGCTCATGTATGGAGGCCTTCCTGCAGGATATTTTAGATACTTTAGATAGATAGATACTTCATTTATAAAGTGCCCTTCCCAGAGGCTCAGAGCACTGTACAATTTCTTAAAACAGCAACTATCAAGAAATTTCCAGCAACACATTGCAGAAGATAAAATAAACAAATTTATCTGTCATATAAAAACACGACATTCAGTAAAATATAAGACCTTCAATAATTATATAGGACATATGCTTGGTTGAATAGAAATGTTTTAAGCCCTTTTTTAAAGGATTCTGGCTGCGTCTGATTGGTCTAACCTTACAGAGGCCCACTGAAGGTGGAGTGGACACACTGCATGCAAGGCCCACCAACCCTAACAGGCTCAGTACTGAAGCCCCTAGCAGGCTACTTTCTTTGGCTCACAGCGAAGGAGCTCATAATGAAAATGACATTCTAGAAGGGGCAGCTGATGTGGTGAGGGTTCCAGAGCTTACTATAATCAAGACTTCTCACCAGTTATCGCAGAGCACTGCTAAGTCTTTATGCCATTGTGGATGGCAGCAGGCTTATTTGGGATCTGCTTTCACTCAAGGGCCTGACAACTTTTGTGATCCAGCACTATGGCAGGGACTATAGTTTTCATTGGTGAGGCCTGGGAATTTACTTGAAAGCACTGTTGGATGTGCTCTCAGGAACTATAGCTCTCCCGACTCTCTCGGATGGACTAAACAGCTGTCAGAATAACTAAACTGGGTGAGTCTTGACTTCCACCTATACCTCAGACTCCAGAGTAAGTAAGTAAGTAAGTGAGTTTATTTATCTGACCATAAAAAGACCATTATAGTCATTACAAAATTTACTATAAATAGTAGATGTAAAAGTCCTATCCCTATACACTTACACATTTCCTGTTAGAGAAACATATAAATAAATATGCAGAAGAGCTCAAGAGAATGGGTTTTTTTTACATTACTTGTGCAATTACAGTAACTGAGTTTCAGAAGGATGAAGATAGGTGTAGGGTATTAGCAGATGCCCTCATTATTTGGGCATTGTAACCTACCTATGGCGACTGGCAAGCTTGGGAACCTTTACCAGTAACCTTCCCCTGACTGGCAATCCCTAAACCAAATAAAGCTAAGAAATAGCAAAAAATGCTATTAAACCAGTCTTCATCTTCCTATTGTTGTTCACCAAGACTTTTTCTCTTTTTTGTTACAGGTAAGAAGAACATTGCAGTAATCTCTGCATATTTTCTTTGTCACATGATGCAATATAATAAACAAGACATCAAAAAAGGCTGTTAGAACGTCATCATCTCATTAAGATATCTGTTTCTTGATTCTTTGTATAAAATGCATTGCACTGTTATATGGTAAAGAGTCTACACAAAACCCATCCTGCATGGGCATTCTGAGGCAAAACTTGTAAGATTTTGAGTTGTAATATTTTTTAGCAAATCGGTATTTTGTGGTGAGAATTAAAAATGTGGCCATTGTAATATCATGCCTATGATCAGGAAGGATTGGAAGGACCAGACAGCCCTCTATACCATGCAAAATCTTACTTGAATTAAACCATGGTGCACATCTCAGTTCCCTTATCTATCTCCAATTTCTGCGCATTTTCATACAGCTTCTTTTTTTTATTATGGGCTTAGAAGAAAAGGCGAAATTGATTTTTCTAATACAGTCTTTCCATATATGGTGAAGATTTATTCTTGAGTAGGCAGAGGTTAGTACTGATGGCCATGGGGATTTTCTATTCAAGGTAGACCATGAATGTTTTTCTGCTAGACACACTATTGGTAATTTGTTATTCTTAGTATTAATCGTTTTAGCCAATATATTATCAGTCTTAGCTCCATTTGTGAATGAAGTCCAATTTTCCTAATTCTGCCCTTTACCATAGCTGTTGAAGAGGATAATGGTACCCTTAAGAGAGGCTTATTATAATATAGTAATGAGATTTCTACATTATTTGAGAAATCAGTGCCCTGGCCTGGACCCCTACGCCATATAATAAAATAGGATTTATTTTATCCCCTGCTGCCAATTCTGCATTTAAAGTATTCCCCAAGACATGTAACTGAATTTTAATAATACATTTTCTGCATGTTTGGTCTCAGATATTTGAACTTTAATATGCTGGTACCAGTTTCTATTAAAGTAAATTCTGAGGTATATGTATTCTTTTACAATTTCCTTCTTCTTTATTTTCATTTTTCTTCATCTGTGAAGAACAAAATATTCTATTGGATCCAAAGATCATGACTCTGGTTTCGTTAAGATACATTTTCAACTCTCAGGCATCACAATCTGTTTTAAACTTGTCAAATTACTTTTGTAGCTTGGTATGGGAAAGTGAGAATATTACTATATCACCAGCATATGCAAGGAGATAATATTGTTTTTATTTTTATTTTTGGAGCATGATAATGTGTGTGTGTATATATATGTGTTTATATATATATATATATATATATATATATATATATATATAATTAATGCCAGTATGCATCCCTGTTTTACCTCTCTGTCTGTAACAAATGATGCTGATACATTTCCAGAGTTGTAATATCTCACAACAGTTTTAGTGTCTGTTTATAACTGTTATATAGGAATTACTGACGAATGATCAATCCCATAGCTAACATAATTTTCCATAATAGAGCTATAGTTATAGAATCAAAGGCCAATGAACCATCTACAAATACTGTTGTTTCATTTTTTATTTTTCCTGTAAATGTGAAAAGATATAAACATTACTGATTGTAAAAAATGGGGTTAAATCCTACCTGAAATTGTGATGGTGGTTTGTTATTCTGTAACCATGTGGATAATCCATTAAGTACGACTTATGTAAATATTTAGAATATCTAGAAGACTAAGTCATCAAAGGTCATTTCACATGTTAAAAGAAGTGGTTAACATTGGTATCCAAAGATTCAGATTTTCGTTATATATCTCACAATGTGTAGCATCTGGTCCTGGGGCTTATTGGTGTAATATTTAAAATAGTGTCTTCCACTTCTGCCAGTGTGAAAATGAGAGGAGATGTTGTATAGTCTAAAGTATTATTTAAAGTGGTATTATTCCTGCCTACAAGATGCATGTCTGAGAAAATGTTTCTGTAGTAACCAGGTTTCCTTTGGATAAAGAAGAATGGAATGTATTTGTCCCCCATACCGGCATAATCCAGAAGCATTTTTGATCCTTACAGTCTTGAACATTTCTAACCATATGTTTTTCTGGAAAACTGTGTTTTGCTCTTTCAGAACTGCATTGTATGATGTCCTTTCCATATTTAACTGATTAAAATGTAATCTTGATGGATGTTTTTTGTTCCCTGGGTAACTTCGTTAGCTCCCTTTTTGCTTGCTTACAAGTACCATTAAACCAGGTTCATACATTTGAGCTCCTGCTTACATTAACATATTGGCTATAATATGGAAAAAAGTTTTCTTAAATTACCATCAATTAAAGAAGCCTACCTGGCTTCACTATTTGTTTAATCTCTGTGGCTTCTGTTTCATATAATTCCCTTTGCATGAAGCCTTGTTTTGCCAGTCATAGATTACGTGGCTTATTCTTATTGGCTGACTCAGTCATTTATTTCCCTTCTTATTTTCAAAATCAGTGTATCATGGCCACTTTCTGCTCTTATTTCAATCATCACTTTGCCCACTAATTCAGAAAGTGTAGTGTTTCCTAATTCATCACCTCTAAGTTTATCATTCAGCTGAAACAATGCTTTTCAGTTAAAATTCATGTATGTTTTGCCAGAATCATTCTTAGTGTTGTCCTTGTTTGCTTGCCCTACTATAGAACCAATGTCTATACAAAAGTCCAAAAAGGCAATGTTATCAAAATTTGCTATCCTAGCATTAAAATCCTCATTAATCAAAACATTCGTGTATGGGAATCTATAGGTAACTGTTTTCAGGTCATTATCAGTCAGCGCCATGTTTTGACTGATATTGTGAAGTCCCTTTGGTGGACTGTAGACATTAATCAGTGTGTTTCTATGGTCATCCCATATCATGACCAGAATAATATATTTTTTCAACTTTATATATTTCTATGATTTTTATACCAGCCTTATTTTAATGTACATAGCTAATCCCCTAATGCTTCTACAAAATTTGTCATATTTAAATACTGGTGAGCTAATAACTTCATAGCTGTTCAAATGTAGCACCCTTGTGACCACGTATCTTAAAAACATATAAAACTGTATTTAGTTACAGATGTACACCATTCATTATCAGATGCTTTGTCCCCTAAACTCACACTATTTCATCATAAGAAATTGCTCTCAATAATGGGAGACTCCTAAGACTCACTTAGCATTTCAGGTTTTTCAAAAGGACCCTTGAGTATGATTAATTGGAGTCCAGATCAGTTATAATTTCAGGATTACTTAAGTCTATGATACAAATATCCAAATGTTCTAACTTTTTTGAATTATTCGAGATCAATTGAGCTGTTTAATTTAACATGTAAATCGATCTGATTTCCCTCCCCATTTTTATGTGCTCACCATATGTTACGAAGGCCCCCCCTTAGCTGATGTTAGATTTGAGAACATTTGTTAATAAAGAGAAAATGATAGAAAAAGAGATGCTGTATCTTCTACAAGGAGCCTATCTATTCCAGATCTTGACAGTATCTTTGAAGTACTCTAATAATGCCCAGGATTGCATGAAGAAGTTGATCTTTCATTAAAATTCCATTTTAAGGATGCAAGGGCATACTGTAAAACTTTCTGTTCAATACTTTGTCTTATATCATATGTACTAAAAGTCATTCTATCAGTGAAGCACCATGCACATGGTGCTGCTAATTCAAGGTCAGAGATGATTTTTTTTTTATCTTGAACCAGATAGGTTTTGCAAACCCCATGTTTGATACCAAAACATACACAGGTGTTTCTATATCATCAGTGTCTCTGTATACTTGCTTCCTTAATCCCAAGTTCAGATTGAAATAAAAGTACTATTAGCTCTTTCCTTAACTTCGCTGTCTGGGTGTGCTGAAGTATCTCAGCTGAGCAGACCGCTAGTTTCTCTGTTTTATTTCATTTAACTGCTTTTAGTCTTTTCGTTTTGCCTCCGCCCGAATTGTTAAGTTGCTAACTTAGTCAAATTGCATAGTCACATAGCTATATAGTTTTAAATTCAATTTACTTAGTTTGGAGCGTTATCGGTGCCGCTCGTCTGGCCACGGAGTGTGCACTGGGCTGTGTGACCGAGCCCGCTACCACTCCAAAGACGTGAGTTGGTGGAGAAGAGGTTTTGACTGTGCCTTTGATAAAATTGGCCATTTTGATTGTGAGTCTGTTGCGGAGTGGCAGCTGTGTCGAGGTGTGCAACAGAGGGAATGCTTGGTCAAGAGCGTGGAGTGAATGCAGGAGGAGTGTTGTGAGCTTGTGGAAAGGAGTTCTCCAGGATTGCGTTTTGGATTATAGTGGCCCTATGTTTGGGAGTTTGTTATAGAGTGAGGAGTTTGTGCTGTGTGTGCAGCAGATGGCTTGCCTGGCTGAAATTGGGGAGCGAGACCTAAAAGGGAGCTGCACAAGCTGATGGCCTAATTGGATTCATTATTGTTGAGCTTATCTGTGAGATTGGCTTTTTGACTGTCGTTTTGCCAGACTGGGACAGCATGACCCTGTGATTATAGGTGGTTAGCCACTAGAGACTGCTTCTACCTGGGAGGACCAGGCCTGGATTGACTGTGGATCAGGTTGGTGGGCCCGTGGTTTCTCCAAGGCCTCTCGCCGGCCAATTGGTGGGTTGGTGCAGACGGGTTGCCGAGGTGGTGGGGCAGACTTTCTCTGGCTGTAGCCCCTACAGATGGGGTTTCTGAGAGATATTTGGTCTGATACAGGATTTTTCCATTCCTAAGAAGATCTGGATTATATCAGGAGTTTTTTTTTTACCATAATGAGACTACCTACAGGAAACTGAGTGATAAATTCCAAACTTACGGTCAGAACACATATTTACTTTCTTCACAAATTTCGGTTGGGCAGTGAGAGAACCGGGGTTATCTTTGACTCCCAGGTAGTGAGAGGGTTTGGGGTCAAATTTGAATTCATATCTAGAACTCAAATTTATTCTTTTTATAAACTTTGTTTGGGCAGTGAGAGTGCCCAATTCACCTCAGATGCATAAGGCAGTGAGAGGGCCTGGGAGCTGAAACTACATTCTACACTGGTTATTTTTATGTTATTTTAATTTGTAGCCCTCAGTGAGAGGAGGGGTACTTAAGTTTTATTTTGTTTGTTTGCTTTAAGTCCCAATTATATCATCTTCAGTTTTTCTCTGTGACTTGGACTTTCCTGAAGTGGACTCCGTATGGTATTGTATAATTTTTCTCCTGGATTTGCACTATTTACTCAGAGACTTTGGAGTCTGGACTGATGTTTAATAATTTTAATTTCTTTTATAGTTTTATTGTAGTATAGTCTTATGTGGGTGGGGAGGGCGGTTTGTTGATTTATTTTATTGCTTGATTTGTTTATTTTATTGTTTGAATCTCTCCTTTTGGTGAGAGAGAGTGGAGAGTTTTAAAAAAGGGGGTTTTACCTAATTTTTATTTGGCTGTTTTGTTGTTTATTTCTCCCTCAAAGTGAGAGTTGAGGAGTTGTGTGTAATAATTATATTTTGGATTTTGTTTTGTGGAGCATTTTTGTTGTTTTGCTTGGTCCTTATCTTTGCCAGTGATATGTGTTGTAGATCTACCCCCCAGGTCATGCGCTATTCATCTTCCGCTCTTTGTGCCCGCCGCCATTTTTTCCCTCCCCTTTATTATTTTCGACCTACCAGCATTGCAGAGCGCTGGGTATTGCCCGGGGGCGGTGGGAGCATGAACAGCTAAGGATGGATGAAAAGAGCTCTCGCATTGGGGTAGTTAAGTCCAGAAGATGCCCTGGGGCAAAAAGGATTCTGGAGCATGGTCCACCATGCCTGGTCTCCATACCCAAGGCACCACCATTATTGGTGGGCAAGTAGTAGGGGCGGCCAAGGAGACCCGTCCAACTCGAGTGGTGTTGTGCAATACCAGATCTATTAAGAACAAAACTTCTATTATTGCAGATCTTGTCAGGACAGCAGGTCTGACATGCATCATCAAGAATTGGCTGGATGAAAACACTGGCCCCATGTTTGAGGCTGCGATTCCAGCTGGGTACTTGGTGATTAGACTGCAGGGAAGGGGGTGTTGCGGTCTGTTTCAAGACCGAATTGGCCTCACGATGTACCAGTTGAGGATACCAGGTCATTCGAGTGTACCGTAGTAGCAACTGTAGGCTGTAGGATAGCCTTCATCTACCATCCACCAGGGGATGAGAAGAGATTCCTCCAGGAAGTAGCGGATTTCGTGATTGACATGGCATTTGAGTCACCCAGACTGATGGTCCTGGGTGACTTTAACTCCTGAATCAATGATGAACCCTCGTTATTTGGACACTTCCTCCAGTTGGCGACATTACTGGGCCTTACACAGATTGTTACCTCTGCTACTCACAAACACGGCCACTGCCTTGACCTGGTTTTTCTCCTGGGGATCGAAGCCTCCAATATGAGTGTGGAACCTGTTGTAGACCTGCCCCTGTAGAGATGGTCAAGTACTGCCCTTTATGGGATGGGAGCCCTGAAGGCCTAGCGGTGATACTTGACTTATCAGAGTTTCCTGTGGAAAGCAGGAACCCAGAAGCTCTGGTCTTGGTTTATAACAAGGTCATCGCCACAGCTCTGGATTCTGTCACTCTGTCCATGTTCATCCTCTCTCGCTTTGCCCTCAGTCCCCTTTGTTTGATGGGACCTTGAGGGAGTTGAAGTGACTAGGATGAAGGTTAGAACATTGCTGGTGGAAATCCGCCCTGGAAGCTGACCATCTTAGATTGTTTTATACTTTCTTTATTGTAGAAGTTTATACATTCACTTACAATTATTAGACAGATTCAGTACAGTCAATCCTTTGATAAAACCATATTACAAAGAATGGCTGTACAAACTTAAGCCACGAAAGTTAATACATTACTTTAAAAAACTATGTGAGCTAAACATCAGGAAATAAAAGGAAAAAGAAATGCGAGCAGGGGGTTTCTAGTGGGCCCCATCTAGCAATTATATTAGGTTGGGATAGGAGGAAGTGTCATCAGCTCAATACTGGTTATGTCTTGTGGAGTCCCCACCCAAGAAGAACACAGAGGCAAGCTCAACCCTGGTAAAAAGGGGGGGGGGGCCCTCATGAAGGGACGTGACCACCCCATCTCCCTCAAATTAATGTATTTGATCTTTTATCAGATCCCATCTTGTCCAATGAGAGTTGAATGCTTCTAATCTATTATGTAAAGCATATGAGAGCTGTTCATTGTGTTGTATTATAAGCACCAGTGATTTCCAGTCTGGGACCGTTGGGGGAGACACTTGGAGCCATTTTTTGGTAATGGACTTATATATTGCCACAACAGGATGGACCATAAATATAGGATTGTTTTATCCTTTATTCCCCTAGGTGGGATCCCTAGCAGCCAATTGATTGCAGGGAGAGGTAGCTGTAAATCTAATATGGAAGCTATATGCTGGGTAATTAGATTCCAGAAAGTGGATAATTTAGGGCTATCATAAAATATATGCTTATGAGATGCTTTAGCCTCTCCACATTCCCTCCAACATTTAGAGGATGCTCCAGGTCTTCGTAATTCAACAGCTGTGGGGACAAGGAAAAACCTCACCTGAACCTTCCACATGAATTCTCTCCAGGCTGGGGATGAAGTAGTGGCCCATGTTCCTCTCCAGACCTTTTGCTAATCTTTGATACTGATACCCTGGGCTAACTCTTTTTCCCAACTTGCCTTTACAGATTCCATTGAATGGACTGTTGTATCAGGGATTTATATATAATATAGATGGCTTTTTTACCCTGGGAGGAGTTACAAATTTGTGTGAATGGGGTACCATCTTCCCATAGCTATGACCCTTTCTCTCTACTTCTAATTTGTTTGGTAATATAATCTCTGATTTGATAATAATAGAGGCTATCGCTCTCTGTCCATGCAAACCTTTTCTGGCCTTCTTCAAAGCTTATTACGGTAGTACTCTGCATTAGCTACCAGAGGGCTACTAGACCTCTCATGGCCTGGGTTCTATACCAGGGCTCACCGAGTCCAGGTCAATAATGAGGAGTTTCCAGGCACCATTGGTATTTCCAAAACTGTTGCTGTGTGGCTTTATGTTTTGTTCCTCTTCTCCATCCCTCCAAAATATCTGCTGTGGCCTCCGGGACTGATTGCACAGCCTGTTTCAATAAGGCTGGAGAGAACAAGCTTGCTTGTAATGGGAAGGCAAGTGCCCTGGCTAGGTCTATTTGTTTCCAGGCAGGCTGATAGATATCAGTTCCACAAAACAATGCCAGTCGCATTTGAGCAGCAGCCCAGTAATCAGCCAAAGAGGGGAAAGCCACCCCTCCTTGGGCCTTAGGTAGATACAATTTATTTAGATGGACCCTTGGTTTTCTATGGTTCCATTGAAAAGCGCTAAAGTTTTTCTGCCATAAAAGAATTTCTTTAAAGGGTATACTACAGGGGACACATTGAAAGAGATGAAAGAACTGAGGAAGGGCTTTCATCTTTAGTGAGAGGCTGCATGTGTAGAAGGAGGAAGCAAACAGGTTCCATCTCCTTAGGTCTTGTTTAATGGTGGTTACCCAAGGAGCATAATTTAAGGTACATAACCAGGGTAAGTCATTTGTAATTTTAATTCCTAGGTGTTATACTTTGTTTGTTCCATTTAATCGAGAACATATTCCTAAGTTTGTGTTCGGGGTTGTAACCAATAGAGAGAGCCTCTGTCTTTTTTATATTTAAAAAATAGCCAGATAACTGGGAGAAATCTTTAATTTTCTGGAAGATAGCTGGCACCGAGAAGTCTGGGTTGGACAAATAGATCAACAGGTCATTGGCAAACAGGGCCAATTTGTGTTCCGTGCCTGCAAGTTGGATACCTGTGATATCTGGGGAACGGCAGAGATACTGAGCCAAAGGCTCTATATAGAAGGCGAAAAGTAGGGGGGAGAGAGGGGGCATCCCTTCCTGGTCCCTCTGTACAAGGGGAAAGCTTTCTGAAATGTGACCATTAACCCTTATAAATCCTGTAGGTTTATTATAGAATTTGAATATGGTATCTGAAAATTGGTCCAGAAAATCAAAGGAGGTAAGGGCCCCCTCAAACCCCCAGGAAACCATATCAAACGCTTTCTCCGTGTCCAACCCGAGGAGAGGTGTTGGAATTTTCTTTGATTGGGTATGTTCTATAAGGTATATAGTGCATCGGACATTGTCCTTGGCATGCCTAACAGGGATAAAACCACATTGGTCCATGTGAATTTTGTTGGGGGCAAATGTGATAAGGCGTTTAGCCAGAATTGAAGTAAATATTTTATAGTCTGTATTCAATGCAGATATGGGCCTGTAGGATGCACAGAGGGAGGGATCCTTACCCAGTTTTGGTATGACAGAAATGATGGCCTCGTTCCAGGAGGGTGGGGTAGTACCCTCCTTGGTTGTTAAAAAGGAGAATATTCTGTTCAGCAGCGGGGATATAGACTTAGTGAAGGTCTTATAAAATTCACCCGGGAGTCGATCTGACCCCGGGCATTTCCCTGTCTTTAATCCTCCTATTTCTGTTTCTATTTCTCTAATGGTTATTGGGGCTATTAATTGGTTCCGCTGTTCCTCGGATAAAGTCGATAACCCAAGGGAGGCCAAGAATTCTCTGATTTTTTGGTTAGGGGAAGGGGCTGGGGCTGCAGAATAAAGGAAGTATAATAATCCATGAAGGCTTCTGATATATTCTTAATAGTATTCTGTCTTTCCCCTGTTAGGGTTTATTGATTTTCATAATGGTGGACTTAACCCTTTGAGACAGCAATTGGGCAACTACTAGCCTTAGGAACTGTGGTTCCCCCATCATAAAATTTGTGTCTTAAAAACATTAGTTTTTTCTCCATTTCATAATCTAGAATATTATTAACTTCCTTCTTTAATTTAACGAGCTCCCGGTTCCTATCCTTGGATGAACTTAATCTCGGGAGTTCCTCTAGTTCCCTAATTCTTTGCTGTAAGAATACCCTGTGTGCCTCCCTTTGTTTTTTCTTATATGCTGAGATTCCAATCAATTTCCCTCAAACTATTGCTTTAATGGTATCCCATAGTATTGATACTGTGATGTCCTGGGTATCATTTTCAGAGATGGCCTGTCAGATTGTATCCTCAACTGCTTCCTGAACCACCCGATCCCTCAACAAGGATAGGTTTGGCCTCCAGAAGGTATTTTTTCGAATTGCCTGAGATTTAACTTTACAGAATAACGGGGCATGGTCTGAGAGTATAAAATCCCCAATCCACATCCTCTGTATCATTCCCAAGTGTTCCCGGGAAGCCAAGAAGAAGTCCAGGTGTAACCCCACTGTTACCCGGGCTTACTAGAATCCCAGTAAGACCTAGTGGTAGGCAGGGAAGGCAGCTTGTGAAACTCCAGTTAAATGGATTTCACACTGTCTCACTCTGTTCTCAGTCTCAGCTGCGACTGAAGGATGACATAATTTAGAACTGTCACAGCTGCATAAGCCACACTGGAATGTTGCAGTTGGAGGTTAGAGTAGAACGTTGGGGAATTTGAAGTCAGTCTGAGAGAGAGTCTGTAGAGTGTAGCAGAGGTGTTCTGCTGAGTGCAGGCCCTCAGAGCTCTAAACTCTGTTAAAGAGCTACTTCTGCTTTTTTTTTGGTGTGTGTTTCCACCTGAAGAGAAACACAATAACTGCAAATTGAAGTGGTGGAGACCGCTTTCAATGGTTCAGGGCCCCATCCCTGTGGGGATGGGCAGAAGGTATCAGCCTGTGTTCAGGAACAACCCCCTTGGTCCGGATAAAGGAAAGTAGCTGCCTGTTTAAGTTTGTGCTGAGGCACCGGAAGCTCTGGAAGAGAGTTCCTTGAGGAGGAAATGCATGTGGGGCACCTGCAACTGAAGGTGAGTTCGCTCTGCAAAAGGGCCATGTGTTTTCACCTGCATGAAGATGAAACTAAAGGGACTGATACTGTGGGGTCAGGAAAAGACAGCCAAGTACAGTTTGGAAGATGAGGGGAATGGACTGCTTAACTCTGTGGGGGGTCTACAGTAATGGATAAAGCCACTTATTAAGTATGTTCAATTCCAGCACATAAGGGATGTAAAGACAATAGATTGAATGTGAATACATTTAAAAGAATCTACACAGCAAAGTGTTTTAAAGGATGAGGTGTTACAGTCCAGAGAAATGGCCGGGTATGAATTGTGGGAGCGAGAGGTGGGAGACCCCCCCATCAGTAGTAACCAAATTCACCTCTACGGATTTGCTCTGGAACACCTGTTGCTTTCTCTCAGGTACTTGACCAGTGTCTGAGGAAAGTACCCAGACTTGGGATTAATAAGGAAGATTCAATTATGGAGCAGAAGTGCTCTTAGGTGGTTTGGGGAGCCACCAGTAAATGTTTCCATGATATATGGAAAGTGTCCAAGTGGCTGGCAAGGGAGCTGAGCCAAGGAAAACCCAGAGCAGCTTACAAGTTCGGGCTGTGTGCCCAGTGTGTTTCAGAGCCTGAGGGCTAAAGTGATGAGGATGTGTTCTGGTCTCCTTAAATCTGCATTACCAGGAGTGTAGCCCCGTGGGGGTCCATCTATGCTTTGTTTATTCTATTGCATATGAATAAAAGCCACACTTTAGAATCCCACTTCTGGTATTGGACATTACAGTTATTGCTTCCTTTGTCCTGAGTTACTTGGGTACCCTTGTTGCAGAGTAGCCAAACCTAGCCAATGTGCCGAGTGACATATTCCTCCCCGAACCCAGCCCACCTGGTATTGCTGTCAGATGGAAACGGCAGACCAGGTAGGGATTACAAAAATGGAGGCACCGCTGAGGATTTGGGTTTGGAATTTAAGAAGGAATGTAAGAAAGGTCACTCGGACATGGTTAGCATTTTGGTTATCTGGCAGTGGGTAGCCCAAAAAGCTGAAGCAATGTTAACTAATGTGCCGCTGTGTGCTGTTATCCATGTGGTGCTATTAAAATGCCAACTGTTTACCAAGGAGCAGTAAAGCCTGAGAGTGTATGCCCTTGTCCTGCATCAAATTACAGCGTTTGCCAGCTTTTAAAAGTGTTTGTGACAAAGGAAAGTGTGGAAAACTGTGGGTAGCAAAAGGAAAATTGTGCCCTAGATGTTGGAAATGCTTTCTTGTGAACTGAGAGACTTGTTGTGCGTAATGGCCATGAAAAATGGTTGAAATGGTGCTCCCGCCGAGGGGCTTCAGTTGAAAAAAAAAAGTGTGATTTGCAGTTTAAATCTGCCTGCTCGACGATCGCCGTGAGGAGAAGAGTACGAGAGGAAAAGAGGCTTATTTGCATGGCATCGAGTGATTGGTGAGACTGCAATCAGTCCCGCCCCAAGCCAGCTCTAGAGCGACTGCACAGCATTCGAGAGGGAGAGTGAGTGGAGTGTGCAGACTGGCTTACCAGGAGGAGTGTCGCGGTGACTGAAAACGCTGTAAAAAGTTAAAAAACTGACTTTTCTGTTTGAATTCAGGCTCAACCCGCATCTCGATCGACTGGACTGTGAGTGTGGTTTTCAGAGGACCAATCGGCAGGACTGCCAACCTGCTTCTTTCCAGAGGCCTCCAAGACTGGCTGCAGGCCGTTTTTTCATCGCAGCAAACAGCTACTGATAACAGTGAGTACCAACAGAAATAATTGTTCAAACTAAGTGATTTTGCCAAAAGCCAGCTGAATCTGTGTGTAGCAGTGTAATCGCTTTGCAAACAAGGACTGTGTTAAGTTTTACCAGCAGAAGCAAGAACTCTAAGCAATCGACTGTGAGCATAATTATAGGTTCAGCGTCAGTATAAGTTTCAAAGCCATGAGAGAGACTGTGAGTTGTATCAGATATGCAGCAAGAATTACAGGCAATTCTATGCTATGAAATACTGAGGCTTTAAGGGACTGTAAGCTACAGCAATGTCTTCAGCAAGTGAAAAGTCCATGGTAAATTATATAAATGTGCTAGGATAAAGAACAGTGCAAGTTTGTGCAGTTTGAGCAAAGTTATCAGTAGAGTGTGTAAATCGGATGCACAGTGGCCTGACCCAATTACAGAATGTTGATGTGTAGGAGTGCTGCCGCCGCCATTACAGGGTCGGGTAGTAATGTAAACACAGCAGCAGAGGAGCCATTTTGAAAGAGAAAGAAAGTTTTCAGTGATGTGGGACTTGAAATAACAGTGAGCATTGTTTGTTTTTTTCTCTGCAGTCAATGGCTTCAGGACCAGCCCGTTACCTGGATCATGCCTGGGCTGTGATAGCAGTAGAAGTTAACAAGTTAAGGGACATTGAGAGATGTTACTACGGGGGATGACTGCCTCCTCATGTAGCGATTCCTGATATCCAGTGCAAGTATGTTTAATATGCTTAAATGCTGGAAGGGACATCTTCATGGTACCTCACTGTTCTGGGTGCCTAGAGAAATATGGTTTATTTAAAGTGCCTGAGATTCGTTTGGCTCCCACATGGACAAAAGTTCAAGAATCTGCAGTAGGCAGCACACAGCACCAGACGGAGCCTGTTAGCTTTTGACACCATGGACCATGGGGTACTGCTTGAGCACCTGAGGCTCATCTGTGGCCTGACTAGTACTGTCCTCAGATGGTTTAAGTCCTTCCTCACTGGCAGAACTCAGAGGGTGGTATTGGGGATTTATTCCTCCAACCCCCTCTCTCTCTGTCATGCGGGGTCCCTCAGGGCTCGGTGCTGTCCCACATGTTGTTCGTGGTGGATATGTTATCCCTCGGAGACATTGTAAGACGGTATGGGCTGAGGTTTCACTGCTATGTTGATGATACCCAGCTCTACCTGTCTTTTGCACCCGACCAGGATAGAGCATTCTCAGTTTTTAATAACTGCCTCACTGAAATCCAAGATTGGATGAATTCCAGCTGGTTGAAGTTGAACTCAGGGAAGACTGAGGTGATGGTTGTGGATCTGGGTCACCAGACGGGGGGGGTTGGGGGCTGGTCAGCCCACGGGGCTTTTCCTGGGGGGCTCCCAGCTCCTTACCTCTGAACTGGTGTGGGACCTAGGGGTGATGCTTGATGATGTGCTGACACTATGATTGCAGGTTTTGGCAGTTGTCAAGTCATCCTTTTACCATCTGAGGAATATCACTAGGATCAAGCACCTTGTTCCGTCCGGTGACCTGCCCACATTGACCCATGCCTTTGTGACCTTGTGCCTTGATTACTGCAACTCTCTTTACTTTGGGCTACCAGGGGTTGATATCCACCGCCTGCAGCTGGTGCAGAACGCTGCAGCCTGGTTGTTGACAGGGATTCCTCGTACATATGACATTACACCGGTGTTGCACAAACTGCACTGGCTGCTGATTCAGTGGTGGATCACCTTCAAAGTTGGATTACTGACTTATAAAGCCCTATACGGACTTGGCCCTGACTACTTGAAAGAGCTTCTGTCCCCTTACTGCCCCGAGTGATTGCGCCGTTTGGCTGAGGGGTTGCTAGAGATTCCAAGGGTATCTCTAAAATCTTCAGGAGCCTGTGCATTTATGTATGTGGCCCCAGACCTTTGGAATTCTGTCATGTCAGCTCCAGGAGTGCGCAACCGTGGGGGGCTTTAAACAAGCATTAAAGACTTATTTATGGTCCAGAGCTTATCCTATTTATTAATGTTGATTTTTTTGGATTTCACTGAATATTTTATATAAAATTGTTTTTATTTCCTGCTTTTTAATGTAATGCACCTTGATAATTTGAAAGGCGCATAAGAAATAAATATTATTATTACTATCAACAAAAGTCTTGACTCATTCTGTTTATTGAAAATCCCTGTTATACAAAGAATTTGTCAGATTAATATCTGGAAAACTTCCTATATTTGTGCTGCTGCCCTCTGCTATCTCCGTGGTCTTCTCCTTTGGTTGTAAACTATCTCTTTCAGTTATATTTTGTCTTAATTTATTCTGCATTTTCATTATTCATTACTGTTTGTGATTTGATTAGTTTAGTTCTAGTTTCTTCATGTAATTCTGTTCTATCATCACTTTGCCTCTTTTCAAATTCCTGTCAGGTTATCTGTGCTCCATCCTTGTTATTCTGTTTATTGCAGTCACATGAGTAACTTCAATGGGGAGAGGAGGTTTGTGGTTATTTTGATTTTTATGGTTATAACTAATGGTTATAACTAATCATGCTTACTTGTATATTATTCTTTTATTTCTTTTTTTGTTCCTTATATTAGTGCCTTTTTTCCTATCCCTTTATTTTGTTGCTTCATTGGGATTTCGGGTATAATTACTGTTGGGAATGATAATTACGCTTTCCAAGTTGTTTTTCCAAATTTTCAACTTTCACATGCAGTGTCCCTATTTCTGTTACTTCTCTTTTGAATGTATCTGCCCTATTTGTAATACCATTCCTTGTTTTGAGTATAACTATATTAGCCATAATGGGATGAGCTGGGGCCTTCAATGTATGTTTTAAGAAGTTGCTAGAACACTGATTTAACAGACCCAAATCCAGTTCTGTTTTTCTACCTCCTTATTTAAACTGATCAAAAACCATATTTGGTGAATCTTGTAAGTAAATTGTATTTGGATGTTCATTAAATTGTAAATCTGGAGTCTTCATAAGAGAATTATATGAATTAGCAGATAGATTTAAAGGGCTAAAAGGTTCAAATATACTTTCCTGGGGATCTTATTTAAGAGGAGTTCCAGAATCTTCTGTTAGGAAAATTGGAGTATTTTCTTTTTTATTTAATTTTTTATTAAAATTTTTTATTACAATACAGAAATAAAATATTCCATTGTCCTTCATAGAATGTTATGAGTAACACAAAACCGAATAATGAGAATTTCAATATAAGCTTCACCCACACATAGATCAAGCTCTCACTTGGAAATAAAAACAAGAATTAACAAGAAGTGGGATCAGCCACCTTGTAGGAGTTGGGGAAACAGTTGGGATTATCCCCCTAATAGAAAATAAAGAACCATAATGTAATAGTTTATATCACTGCAGACAGATCTGAACAATATCTACCCCCAGCACCCCAGTATCCAAAAAACTGATGGGGTAAGCATAGGAAAACAATATAAACAGAGAAAGCTAATACCCCCAAATATCTGCAATAAAACCATGTTCCTATAATTACAATCATTACTAACATTACCAGGAGAGGCTGAAGACATCAACAAGATGAGAGTATAAACAAAAAGTATGTAAGAGATCAGCTCTAGCAGGAGATATACAACAACCCCCCCCCCACTTGTGGTGACATACCGAAAATTAAAAGCCAACAATACTGATGCTAGAAAACATTATCAGAATAACCATCCTTGAGCCAAAAAAGAAAAAGAAATATTAATGGCCATAGTATTAATATAATATAATCCGAGACAGCTCAAAATAATGTCTATTCATGTAGTTACATTCCGATCTTCAGGACCATCAGAATCCCGGGCTTCCCAAGGTGGCAAGTCATCTATAAAACATTCCACTGCCTCCACATCTGTGAAAATATATGGTTTACCTTTGTAAGTAAAAAGCAACCTGGTGGGGAAAAACAGATTAGCTAAAATCCCAAACTCGTCCAAACGCTGTCTGCATCTTAAAAGTTCCTTGTGTGTGGGTGGAAACATCTGGAAACAAAGAGATTTTGTGTCCTTGGTATAGTAGATCATAGTTATCTCTAGCAGCTGCAAGGACCCTCAAGCGCTCCTCCACTGAACCGACAGACACAAGCACTGTAGATTGTTTTACTGTGCCCTCTGAGGGTTTCCTGCAACATGGTAGTTGAAAGATCCAAGTGATATGAATGGAGTCCACAGCCAAGCCCAGTGACTCCATAATTATAGTTCCAAATGCCTCCTTAAGGTCCCCGATATTGATGGATGATGGAAGCCCCACTACTTGAATGTTCATAGCTCGGAGATGGTTTTCCAGCATTTCAAACTTATCGATCAGGAATTTAGAGTCCTGAGCCTGGGCTGCAGTGAAATGCTCCTGCTGAGCTGAGAGATCCTCCAGCACCTTAGAAGACTCTTCCCTTCCTTCCTCCAACTTCAAAACCTGCTGATCCATGGTGCCAAGGAGGTATTAATTAAATTAACTTTGTCTTCAATCTTTTGCAGGATATTGAAGATTCTGTCGATCACGGGATCTTTCGGAGAGGCCATCAGCGCCATTGTTGCTACACCAGCCTTCAGGAATAGGAAATCTTTGACCAATTTTGAAGAAGAAGAAGCAGCTTTATCAACTTTGTTTAGAGACATTTCTTTCACAGGAGTTACCACAAATAAATTCCAAGCGGATAGGCACTTCTCCTGCAAAAGAGTTAGAACTTTGACCAAAATAAAAAAGACGTCAGGAGAGCTCAAGAAAACCCATCTGCTTAGCTTGCTTGCTAGCTCCGACCTCCAAATTGGAGTATCTTTATTGTTGCCTTTACTGGGATATCCAAACAGTCTTTTTTAGTTTAAATTTTTCTTGTCTAAACATTTACTGGAGAAAAAATCTGTAATAACTTCTTTTTTGTTTATGTTTGTGGTTATTTTTTTATTTCTGTTTCTTATTCCCTTTTTTTGTAATTACTTTTTGATTTATTCTTCTTTCCTTCCTGTGTGGTTTTTCCTTATTAGCTAACTGGAGCTCCTTTGACATTACAGATGTATTAATTTCTGTATCTTTTGCTTTTACTTCACTCCTCATTGTTGAATGATCCACTTGTTTTATAACATTCTTTCAATCACAGTTAGTATGAGAAGCTGAAATATTTATTTTTCTGGATGCCATTTTAAGTACCTCTGAATATCTCATTCCATTTTTGGTTTCTAACGGAGGTGAGGCTACAATATTTAGGCCCTCTATAAAACCTATAAAAGTTATCTTTATTTTTTTTCCTTTTAAATTCTGTTCCTTTTCCCATTGTTATGTGATTTGATACAATGTCCCTGCTTCTAGTATTCATTGTTATAGTAGGGGAGGATTTCGATTATATGCAGATTAATTGCTGTGCTTCAAATCTCCCTGAATAAAGTGCATTAGAAATTTCTCATAAAGTACTTATTGCAAGTGTAAATGCAATTTATTCTCTGCCAGCCAGACACTTATCTTATAAGTTGCACATTCTCCAGATCTTGTTGTCTATATATCTCTCTTATCCTGTTCTTAACTTTTATAGTTGAAGAGATAACTATAAAAGTCAAGGACAGGATAAGCAATATATACAGACAAAAAGATCTGGAGAAATGTGCAACTTATGGGGATGCAAGTGTCTGGCTGTCAGAGAATAAATTGCATTTTGGATTTGAACAATACTTAAATTTGCTAAAAAAACCTGGCATAGACAAATTTTTCTAAAATATAGATTTTAATATTATACAAGCGAATGTAAAGAATCAATTATAAGAAAAGATGGTTCCAACAGAAAGTGCAAATGTGGGACAGATAAGGACAGTATTAAACATTTGCTCACATTTTGTCCATAATATGAGAGGCCAAGAAAGAAAATACTAGGCGATACTCTGGGACAGCTTTATATGGATGCGGAGGGTATAGTAAAATACCTATTGAATTCTAATTCAGTGAGAATATTGGGCAGTGTGACATAATTTCTCAAAGTGATAGAGAAAAGTAAGTTTCATTTATGGGCAACAGGCAATGGCAACACTCAAGAATGAGCCAAGATAATGAAATAGATAAATCTAAAGAGAGGGCTAATATCCTAGATCTAAAAATGATATAAATGTTAACATGCATAAAGATTGTAGTGCAACAATGAAAAAAACTATTAAGTGAATTTGTATAGAGAAATATTTTGAGGATTATATTGTAAATGTGTTAATGTGATATTTATTGATGTCAAACAATTTTTTGTCTGTTTTATATTTGTATATGGCATAACTTATCTTACAATAAAATCTATCTACCCACCTATTGTAAGTGTATATATCATTCTTCACATTCACTTTCAACAATAAAAAAAAAAATTCCACCAAAATATTTAATTATATAAAAAAATAAGATCAGTTGTAAGTGACTGAACTAAAAAGGTCTGTTTCAGTAGTCAGTTTTCCATTTAGTGCATATGCTTAATAATAAGAGCCTATTCTAAATGAATGTCACATTTCTTCATAATGCTCAGAGATATTGCATGATGCACTATTTATTCTAGTAGGAGCAGGTGTACTTGTCACTTCTTGTAGAGTATAAAATGTTCTTATTCACCTCAGGGCGAAGATAAGTTTTAACTTGTTCCAAAGCTCCAACGTTCTCCTAGGATTCTTAAGTTGCCACACCGATATTTTGTACAGGAATTCCCACAGGTTTCTTCTTAAGAGTCCATTTAGCAGTCCATTTAGGAGTCCATTTGAGTTTTTGTTCATGTTAAATTGAATGCTCTAAATAGAATAGAGCAAAATCTTCTGGCTTCAGACTTTACAGCTGTTTTAAAAGTTGATCCTCTTCTGTTAAGCAAAAGTTTAGGCTTCAAACTTGTTGTAATATTAATTCTACCGGCTCTGTTTTCAAAGTACTGCCAGCTGGGAAGAGACAGCAGTGAGCAAGGCACAAGTTTACTTACAACAGCTTCAAACTGATACTAAATAATGACATTTATTCTTGAAAACTCTAAATTATGTATTCCATAAAGACCAAGGGCACTACTCTTTTAAGGGTTGGTGCATCAAATATAAGGGTGGGCTAAACCCTTCAGTAATGATCAATTACTTTCCAATGTATTTCGATGCACTCAGAGGCAGCACTATATAAAGAGGATGTTAAAGTGCTGTGCCAGAACTATTTCAGGCTACCTGCTAGTAATAATACATGCCAGAACTTGAAATACTCTTGCAACATTTCTTTAATTACTTCATTAGATCTGTTCGTGACAGAAGGCTTGCAAAAAATATAGCTACCCCATAGGGCTACAGCACAACACCACAACATACCCATAATTTCCAAAGCTGTGCAAATAGTGCTATTAAATATTTAAGAAGGCTTTGCCTATATAACATTGGTGCCTCTTTTAGCTTTTGTTAGTAAGTGGTTAGCTTTTGGTTGCACATATTGCAGCACCAGCAGTAATCTGTATTTCATTTAAACAACTACCCAATAGGGATTTGTGTGTATCTATAAATGGGGGAGTAGCTAGAAGCCCTACCATGTTCCCTGAAGAAGATCACAGATCGAAGAGCTGGGGGCAGGGTGAGCTGGCAGCAAGGTAAGAGGCACAAATTTGGTATAGACAAAACCTTTTTAAACATTTAATAGCACTATTTGACCATCTCTCTAACCACAATGTATTTTTGTATGTCACACATCACTGTTTGCACTATTGTTGAGTGTATTTTGTATTGTACACCTCACTGTTAGTTTGTACTATAATTTAGTGTATTTTTGTTTTTTACACCTCACTATTAGTTTGCACTGTCGCTCAGAGTATTTTTGTATTGTACACCTCACTGTTAGTTTGTAGCATTATTGAGTGTATTTTTGTATTTTATACCTCACTGTTAGTTTGTACTACTGTTGAGCGTATTTTTGGATTTTACATCTCACTGTTAGTTTGTACTATCATTGAGTGAATTTTTGTATTTTACACCTTGCTGCTAATGTGCACTATGGTTGAGTGTATTTTTGTATTTTACACCTCATTGTTAGTGTGCACTATGGTTGAGTGTATTTTTGTATTTTACACCTCATTGTTAGTGTGCACTATGGTTGAGTGTATTTTTGTATTTTACACCTCATTGTTAGTGTGCACTATGGTTGAGTGTATTTTGGTTTTTTACACCTCACTGTTAGTGTGCACTATGGTTGAGTGTATTTTTGTTTTTTACACCTCACTGTTAGTGTGCACTATGGTTGAGTGTATTTTTGTATTTTACACCTCACTGTTAGTTTGTAGTATTATTGAGTGTATTTTTGTATTTTACACCTCACTATTAGTTTGTACTGTCGCTCAGAGTATTTTTGTATTGTACACCTCATTGTTAGTTTGTAGTATTATTGAGTGTATTTTTGTATTTTACACCTCACTGTTAGTTTGTACTACTGTTGAGCGTATTTTTGTATTTTACATCTCACTGTTAGTTTGTACTACTGTTGAGCGTATTTTTGTATTTTACATCTCACTGTTAGTTTGTACTATCATTGAGTGAATTTTTGTATTTTACACCTTGCTGCTAATGTGCACTATGGTTGAGTGTATTTTTGTATTTTACACCTCATTGTTAGTGTGCACTATGGTTGAGTGTATTTTTGTATTTTACACCTCATTGTTAGTGTGCACTATGGTTGAGTGTATTTTTGTATTTTACATCTCACTGTTAGTGTGCACTATGGTTGAGTGTATTTTTGTTTTTTACACCTCACTGTTAGTGTGCACTATGGTTGAGTGTATTTTGGTTTTTTAACACCTCACTGTTAGTGTGCACTATGGTTGAGTGTATTTTTGTATTTTACACCTCATTGTTAGTGTGCACTATGGTTGAGTGTATTTTTGTATTTTACACCTCATTGTTAGTGTGCACTATGGTTGAGTGTATTTTTGTATTTTACACTTCACTGTTAGTTTGTATTGTCATTTAGTGTATTTATGTATTTTATACCTCACTGTTAGAATGCACTATTGTTATAAATTGTATTCTACTTCCTGTTTTCTCTCTCTTGTAACCTCTTCCCAAGATCGTGCCTGATAATGAACTTGGGCTCAGTATGCCTGGGAACCATTTTAAATACATAACTAGCACAAGGGAGCTACTATCTTTGTACAAAGTAGAGGCTACATTTTTAATACTATACACAATTCTGAGCACCACACATTATGAAAGGCAAAGCAGAATTGTAGGAGATTCAACGTAGAGCAACTAGGATGATCCAGAGTCTAGGGAAAATGGAATAAAAAACACTTGGGGCAGGATTTACAAAGGAGTTGTGCTCCGTGCATCACGGATGCCCTAGCACAGATGAGATGTGCTGAGCACCAACTGTGGTACAGTATTCACATAAGATGCACTGGAGAATGCCCCCAGTGCATCCCCTCTGTGAATACCACAGTTGTGCCAGCCCTGGATGTGCCAGCGCAACCCCCTTGATGGGCTGGGAATCCAATGGGGCAGTGCATCTCAGGATGTGCTGCACCCAAAACTGCCATTCAGAGTGAACAACATGCAAATGGGGCCATTAGGCATGCACAGCACAATGTGGCCATATGCATGTCATTATGGCCTCATTTGCATGCGCCATTCAGGGATGCACTCAGCCAAATGTGTTGGATGCCCTGCTAGGGCTAAGGTCCAGAGTGGGAGCCACATCCAGTGCAGATGTACCCATGCCCACCCCGGAGACTGCATCCTGCACACATCTGGATGAGTCCATGGCAGTCCAGTATACCCCCTCCCCACTAGCTTCTCTGATAAAATGCCACATCCTGCAGCTAAAGGGGGATGTACAGACCCCCTTCCCCTCCTGCTTCACCATTAAAATGCCGCTTCCCGCAGTGCTACTGTGCATTGTACTGAACCCCTCCTCCCTTCCCCGAGCCAAACACATCAGTGCCGGCCATGCAAAAGAACCCACAATAGCACAGCAAACAACCCACCCCCCACCCATTCAGGTACCCCTACCCATCCCCCCCCATCCATGCATATTACCCCAGTTGGCGAGGCAGCTCAGCCCACCTTCACACTGCCATGGCTGCCCACCAACAGAGCTGTCTATGACTGAGCAGCTACTGTACATCCTGCAGCCCACTGGTGGACCCTGTCGACCAATGGGCTTGCAGCATGTATTGTAAACTGTCATTTGGTTACGACAGTGTACGGTACACACTGCAAGCCCATTGGTCAACAGGGTCCACCAATGGGCTGCAGGATGTTCAGAAACAGTCAGTCACAGACAGCTCTGTTGGCAGGCAGCCATTGAAGTATGAGGGTGGGTTGAGCTGCCCGCCAATGGGGGTAATATGCACGGATGAGGGGAGTGGGGTGGATAGGGGGTTCCTGAGTGAGTGGGGGTGGGTTGTTTGCTGTGCCACCATGGGTTCCTTTGCATGGCTGGCACTGGTGTGTTTGGCTTGGGGAGGGGAGAGGAGGGGTTCAGTACAGTGCACAGTAGCACCGCGGGAAGCGGCATTTTAATGGTGATGTGGGCAGGGAGGGGGGTCTATACATTCCCCTTTAGTGCTGCAGGATGCAGCATGTTAACAGAGAGGTTGGCAGGGAGGGGGGTCTGTACATTCCCCTTTAGTGCTGCAGGATGCAGCATGTTAATGGAGAGGTGGGTGGGAAGGGGAGTCTGTACACTCCTCTTTATTGCTGCAGGATGCGGCATGTTAATGGAGAGGTGAGTGGGGAGGGGGTCTGTACATTCTTCTTTATTGCTGCAGGATGCAGCATTTTTAATAGAGATGTGGACGAGGGGGGGCACACTGGACTGCCAGGGTGAGCAAGCTGCAGTGCTGCTGTCTGCAGTATGGTGGCCTGCCTATGGATGGCAGTCCAGGTAAGTCTACTCCATTTAGACTTATCTTTGGGGGGGGGGGCGAATCTCCAGACTTGCCCAAGTGATGCACCTCCAAGCTGGGCTGTGAATGGGGCTGCACACCATATGCATGCACACACCCCCTTCACAGCCCCTCCAGATGCATCGCATATCATTATGACCGGTATGTGGTGTATCTGTGATGCGTTGGTGCATTGGGGATGTGCTGGTGCATTAGCCCCCTGCCAGAATCACACCAGTGCACAAGTTGGGGATGCACCAAGCACATCCCCTTTGTAAAGCCTGCCCTTGGTATTCTTCACCTGGGAAGACAAGGTTGAGGGGGACATTTTATAGAGAATAATACATGGATAGGTGTGTTTATAGAGAATAATACTTGGGTAGGTGTGTGTGTAATCACAATTCAGTTATGTAAACATTAATTTGTTTGCTATAAAACTATAAAAATCCAGCTGCTTTTCTCTGAACGACACTAGTCGTTTGAAGCTACAAGTGTTATGTTACTGGGGCACTTGGCTTCAGTAGTGCATGTTTGCTTGACAGCTTGTGTGTTTTTTTGTTCGCCTTTGTGCTTGAGCAAGGTGGAACATATTGGTATGATAGTGGGTTTTGAAAGGAGTGTCACTGTCTGTCTAATAAAGGGCAGTCTGCAAAAGGGCTTGACAGTGTCAGACCACTCATCAGCCAGGCTGATCATGACAATCTTCTGGGCTTGCTGGGCAGAAACTCTGTGTTGTTCAAAGAAAAGAACCACCTGAATCATAGGGTGACTCTTTCCTTTGAACTGTATAAGCCACCTAGCAAGCAGAGCTGATCAACATGATGATCCGCCTACTGTGGTCACCCCAACATAAAAACAATTCCCCCACCTTCTGCCAAGTATCCTTCCCACCTCCCATTGCTTTCTCCTTCTTAATTTTCCACCACCAGGGTTCCCAATCCCTGGTACCAGCTAGAACATCTACATCCTGCCCGTTTTTACTACGCCAGGGAGACAACCCCCAGTGCTGCAAAACATAACACCGACAATGGGGTGCCCAATCCCCAGCGTTGGTACCTGAAAAAAAGAAAATCATCCCTCATAGTCTTTTCATTTATTAATGTGCTTTTATTTTTAATCAAAGAGACAACATACATTCACAACACACCCAGTACAAATACAAGTCATACAACATTTAAGGACATACATAACACCCTCTGATAAATTATATACAGAGGCAGAATTAATCTCTTATAACAAAAAGAAAATACAAGGAATAATGAGGTGGGTAGCTTGGCCTCACAGCAAAAATCATAGCACACTCAGATAACAGCAGTAGTGATACATTTCCACATACAGGTTGGGAGGGGAGTTGCTGGCAGTCACAAGGGAAGAAAGAGACTTGGGCATCATCATCACAGATAACCTGAAATCAACCAAGCAGCCCACTAAAGCAGTAGGTAAGGCTAGAGGGATGTCGGGGTGTATTAGTAGGGGTATCGCAAGTCGTAAGAGAGAGGTAATAATCCCTCTTTATAAGACACTGGTTAGGCCCCATCTGGAGTACTGCGTGCAGTACTCAAGGCTGCAACTGCACAAGGACATTAACAAAATGGAGGCAGTCCAGAGAAGGGCAGCCAAAATGGTGCAGGGACTGCATCAGAAAACATATGAGGACAGATTAATGAAGCTCAAGATGTATACCCTAGAGCAAAGGAGGGAGAGAGAGAGGTGATATGATTGAAACATTCAAACATCTTAAGGGCATTAACAAGGTGAGAGTCTAGCATGTTTCAATATAAACAAAATAGCAGGACAAGAGGACACAGCATGAGATTAGAGGGAGGCTGATTATGGGGTAATGTGAGGAAGTTCTTTTTCACAAAAAGGGTGGTGGATACATGGAACAGCCTACCTCAGGAAGTGGTGGATATGAGTACAGTGCAGGGCTTCAAACAGGTATGGGATAGGCATAAGGCAGCAATACAGATGAGTATGACTAGATAGGCCATTGACAGAGTACAGGCCTATGGCACATTCATGGGCCCCAATTCTAGAAAGGTTACACCTGGCATAACAGCACTTGTGCCAAGTAGAATGGTGCAAGTAGCAACTTACGCCAGCAGCTGCGACTTGCGCGATTCTACAAAGTGGCCTGCGACACTTGCGCTAAACAGCAGTTACACCGCAGTTGCGCCATAAAATCCTTGCGGCATGGTGCTAGAGGGTTTACAGCAGCAGTTGTGCCCCATTCCAGAAGGGCAGCAACAAAGACCCCAATGTCAGGATTCTACAAGAACCCCTGGAGAACTGGCATCGTAAGTTACACCCACAATTAGCTGGTGTAACTTACACTCATCCTCCGAAGGTTCTGTAGAACCCGGTCCATGTGCCCCCCCATGCCCAGACCACCCCCATTGGTGCCCCAATGGGCACACCTGATCCCACCCATCCCCATACTGTACGTGCCCCATACCCCCAAAAACAGTATAGGCCCCACAGGTGCTGCCACACAACTGCCCCTGACTCCTGTGTAAGTCATGCCCTTCAGAGTTCTCACATCCCCAGCCCCGAATACCCTGTTGTAATTTCTGAGTGCGATTTCCAGTAAGTACTCCTATGGAACTCAGTCAGCGGCTGGCCCTGGAGGTGAGAGGTGGGCTGTGCCAGTCACCGGCTGGGGACAGTGGGGGTGCTGGGTGGGCTGGCATGGCTGGGTGGGGGGCCACTAGACTACCAGGGCTTATCTGATTAATTGCCACATTTGCGTGGTGACTCGGGGTCGGAGCATGGGAGGGGATGACAGCGCCGCCCTGCAGGCGTTTTACAGGGTATTCGGGGCTGGGGGTGTGGGCAGCCCTGCGGTATGACTTACACAGGAGTCGGGGGAGTTGGTGTGGGCAGCCCTGCGGGGCATGTTTTGCACTACGGGGGTCAGTTGCAGTGAGCAGCCCTGTGGGGTGCTTAATGTGGCTAGCTGGGCATGGGGGGACACTTGCGTTCTATATTACGGCTTGCAACATGCTCGCCAGATGCACCCGTAGTTTGGCGTACCTGGCCGCATGTCACAAGTTGCAGGACTTAGCTGCGATGACCCTGCCCCTTCTAAAATAGGGCGCAGGGTCAATGTCGCAGTTGCAGGTGGTGCAAGTTGCGTTTGGCGGCGACTTGCGCCACCCTTCTAGAATTGGGCCCATGAGTTAGAAAAATGGGCAGACTGGTTGGGCCTTGCGGTCCTTATCTACTGTCAACACCTATGTTTCTATAAGCATGCATTATCTACAACCCCCATCTTAAAGCATACCAGTCCTGTATAAGACGATTGTAAGTCCAGATCACGTGATGAGCTGAATGAGCGAGACGCTCTACAGACCGCTCCGAGGCCCACAGCTAATTAATTAAGTTAAATCTCCTACAGGCTGACCCGAGTTGCGCTATTTCGGCTGACCGTGAAGTCGGAAGATCTGCAGACTCGATTGGGAGCTAAAATTAACCGGCAGTTGTAAATCGCTCGGGTCTGCAGTGCAACAGGCGGCGGCCGTTTCTGAGAGGCGTTAAGCCACGCTCACATAGAAGATGGACGCCGAGAGTACTGAACCTCTGGTAGGGAGGTCCCCAGCTTCTAAAAGGCCTAAGCCCCAGTCCCCAACCCCCGAAGAGCAGGAGGAGGTGGCAGGAGAGGAGGAAAAGCCTCAGGCAGGCAACGGAGACCTGCAGGAGATTAAACAGCTGCTTCAGGGGCTTGTACTGGATTTTGCAGCAGTTAAGCCAGCGCTGCAATCGTTAGCCCAGAGAATGGGGGATGCAGAAGCCAGGATTGCGTCTCAGGAGAGAAGAATTTCCACCTCGGAACAGGAGCTGGTTCTGGGCAAGAGGCAGATTAAAAAGCTGGAGGAGAGGCTGGAAGACCAAGAGTCGAGGAGTAGGAGGAATAATTTAATTTTAGCAGGGTTGCCAGAGAGGGCAGAAGGAGCTGACTGTGTATTGTTCATTCAGGACCTGTTACTTAAGCAATTTGGTCCGTCACCTTATGGAGAAGCATACAACTTGGAGAGAGCTCATAGGGCCCTGAGGGAGGTACCACCACCGGGGACCAGGCCCCGAGTTATCATTATGCGCTTTCTTAATTGTAAAGAAAAAGTGTTTTGTTGCGGCAGCAAGGCAAAAGAAATATCTGCAATGGAATGGCGCCACCCTGTGGATGTTCCAGGACCAAACACCTACTGTGAGAGGAAAACAGAAAGAATATGTGGACATTAAAAGAAGTTATATATGGCGGGATCAAGTTTGGCTCCAGTACCAGCGACTTTGGTGGTTCGTTGCAGGCAGGAGAAAGCGTTATCTCACGGCTAAGGAAGCACTGGAAGGGCTGCGAATAGAGCTGCCAGAGTTATTTAGAGCTCCGACATGAGCTGCTCCGGTCTCCTGGAAGAGACCTGATTGTTTTCCAAGGCTGAGACTGTGAACTGGCTAATTTGTTTTTTATTTTATTTTCTCTCAACTTCAAAAAGGAATAGGTTGAGGTTGAAACCTTATTTAGAACGCAGGAGGAAGGGGTGGAGAACTGAAAGAGGCCAATTCGCTAACATTATTGCATATTCTGCTGGGTTCAATATGAGATTATTCAGGGGGAGATGCTAATTTAGGTGTCAGAAGCGGACAGGATAGGCTGGGTAAGGAGGGACAGAGGGATCCGGATATCTGATAAATAAAGGCTTTAATTTTGAGCTGCTAGAAGGGTCCTTAAAAAGGAGTTCCCCAATCATTGGACTCCTGGTATTTGTTTTGTTATAGATCTTCTGCCTACTACCAGTTTGGCAGCTTAGGTGAGGATAAGGGGTACAATGAGGTTGGGTTAGGACGAGGACTTTAAACCTCGATGGTTTTAAACGGTATTCAGATGGAACCAGTTTTATATTTAGAAAATTAAGGTGTAAGGAAAAGTAATATTTGGTTATGAGAGGATTATAGTTTGATCTCAGAGAGTTGGAGGTCATAGAGGGGCTGGGGAGTGGTCTGGGTAGGAGCTCATCGATGATCCGAGGATTCATAGGTGTACGATCCGGGCATCGGGGGCGAGGGGTTAGGGGGGAGGGGGGATTTGGGAAAGAGAGAGAATCCAGCCGGGTAGAGACAAAAAGGGCAGGCTCAGGCAAGGTTCTGGGGCCCAGTAATTGTACTGCGACATTTAGTTATGGGAATGGCGAGTATTAGATTAATCTCATGGAATGTTAAAGGACTCAGGGGTAGACGTAAGCAGCTCATTATTATGAGACACATGGATCAGTTGGGGGCCCATATTGTTGCCTTACAGGAGACTCATTTATTGACAGAGGAATTGGGTACTCTCAAGCGAGTATGGGTGGGTCAGGTTTATGGAACGGGTACGGAGAGGGCCTCAGCGGAGTAGCAATCCTAATTAGGAAGTCATGCCCGTATAGTATAGACCAGGTGATGATAAGAACGATGGTAGAGGTCTATATATCCAGTTTACTATCGGTAGGGGCTACTCTAGTAGCCTATATATATTGGCCTTCCAACCCGAATTTTTGCTTCGATTGAGAGGGATAGAGTTGGTTGTTCGGGACATGCGCTTATCATAGCAGGGGACTGGAATGTCTATGGGGATAGCTGGGTGGATAGAATCCCACCGGTGAGAGGCCCATTAACAAGGGCCCAAGTGGCCTTGAATAAAATGCTAGACTCTATGGCGCTTGTGGATCCAATACGCACCCATGCTATGGGCGGTAACAATATGACATTTTACTCGGCAGCACACAAGACTCAATCTCGTATTGACTTCTTTTTAGTTGACAGGGAGGTATTAGTGGGCATCAAAGGGGTGGAGACGGAAGCCAGAATTTTCTCGGACCATTCCCCAATTAAGTTGACGTGGGAACCGAAGAGTGGTGCGCCTAGACCACTTCGATGGCGGTTGAGCGATGCGATATTGGCGGACCCGTTAGCTAAGGATGAACTTGAGGGAGCCCTGATATGTGTATTATACAGCAACAATTACCTACCCTGTTAAATAGGAAATCAGGCCAACCTGTAAGGTTCTGTATGCGGGAACAGCACGGGTGCTGACAGCCCAGAGAAACAGGCAGAGGAGAGCTAAAGAGGATTTCTTAGTAAGAGCTATAAGTTTTTTGACCCCCTTAGAGGGGACTTCAGAGGAAATAGATGGGGAGCTTAAAAGCTTAAGGCGGGAACTGGGGGACATTACCTATGGTAAAATAGATTATTGGCTAGAGCAGATTAAAGCTAAGTATTTACTGAAGGCAGATGTTCCGCGGGACGCCTGCTGGCGGCCAGAGTCAGGGAGTGGGAGGCAAGTAGAACAGTGACATCTATTCGACATGAGGGGAAGGTGATAGTTGACCCCCAGGGCCTAGTAGATACGTTTGCACTTTATTTTAAAAAACTATACCAAATTGGACACAGGGTGGGAGAGAAAGATATGGAGACATTTCTAGATGGAGTCCCCTTACCGGTTCTAGATCCGGGGCAGGCCAGGGATTTAGCAGCGCCTAAAAAGTGTAGCAGAGATTATAGAGGTAATTAAATCACTGCCTTTGGGTAAGACACCAGGACCAGATGGTCTTACAGCGAAGTTCTACCAGACCCATATACACACTATAATGCCCCTTCTTCAGGAATTCTTCAATAGTGTAATGCAAGAAGGGGTTCCCCACTCCCCTCTCTATCAGGCTTATATTACCCTAATCCCAAAACCAGGTAAACCCAGAGATGAATTATCTAGCTATAGACCTATTGCATTAATGAATCAGGATGTCAAAATTCTGACAAAAATACTGGCTAATAGAATATGGCGGATAGCAATAGCTATAATTAGTCAGGAACAGGTGGGGTTTATGCCAGGGAGGGGTGCTCATGATGCGTTGAGGAAACTCCATCACATTCTGAGTTATGCAATGGACTCCCAATTACCTCTAGCGTTAATATCTTTAGACGCAGAGAAGGCGTTTGATAGGGTCTCGCATCCCTTCTTATTCGCCGTAATGGAGAGGATGGGTTTTCCTGAAGGCTTTCTTAAAGGCATTAAAAATCTATCGCTGCCCCATCGGCTAGAGTTCTGTGTAAGGCTATGTCTCTTGGGAGATTCAATTGAAAATGGAACCTGACAAGGTTGTCCACTTCCCAATATTATTCAATATTTATTTGGAACCCTTGTTGAGGGCCATAAATATGGATAGACAGATAAAAGGGTGGTGATTCTGGGAAAAGAACTGAAGCTCTCAGTTTCGCGGATGACATTCTGCTACATCTCAGGGACCGGTGGAGGGTTTGAAAACTAGAGAGCTAATCGACAGTTTTGCCAAAGTGTCTAATTATAAGATCAATGTGACAAAACACAGATCCTCCCCTGGCCACATGTGTATCGGAGGACTTTGCTCAACTAGGAGTTCAATGGGTGTCGAATAAACTTAAGTATTTAGGTATTTGGATTACAAGGAATTCCGGTTAGGGGCAGAAGTCAATATGGAAGGGGCTGTCAGCTATTAAGAGGATTTAATAAGATGGAATAAGCTACCCTAAATTTTACGGCTTGACTTGGGCTTATTAAATGAATTTGCTACCGAGGTTACTATACCCAGTATATTTAGGCCACATAGTATACCTAAAAAATGATTTCTAGCGCATCAAGAAAGTACTATCTGATCTTTTTATGGGGGTAAACCCTTAGGAAAAAACATAAGGATCTACGCCTCCCCTCCCACTTAGGTGGGCTTAAACTTCCAGACCTCCATCTGTACTATGTAGCGGGGCAGTTAGGTTTGATGAATCACTGGGGTTGTGGTCTGGAGGGAGAGGATTATGTTCCCGAGTGGCTGTATTTAGAATCTCATACTTTGAGAGAGGCTGGGCTTTTCCCAGAAGCCCCATTATATGCTAATATTGCTCAGTGTTTTATGGCTGGAGTGGGAGGCCCAGTTAAGAAGGGAGCAGATGCCTGGTGGTCATATCTAACTCGAGCACAGAAAGGCGGCTCAAATGAAGGCTCAAGATCAACCGCTGGTGGGTAATCCCAATCTACTTATAGGGAGCAAGGTACTTAAAGGAGATGGGCTGTGTGGGCCTCGCGTTCACCTAAAGGAAGTCATTCAAGATAACAGAGTAGTCCTCCCAGTGCAATGTGACAGAATGCCCCTTTTCAAAGAATGCAAATTATACATTTGCTGGAGGGTTTTAAAGAGAAGGGGGACTGTCAGATGCTCATTTAACTGGGACAGGCTAAGGAGGTTGACCCCAAATCTAGACCCTTATCACAGATATATAGAGTCCTAATTGAGTTTTTGGTCGGGCTCTCAGTCCGGTGTCGATTAGGTCGACAGGTTGGCCCCAAAACATCGACTGGGCCAGCGTGGAAAAATAGCAAATATATAACAATACCCAAATATAGAAGTCTGCATTTTTCATTGCTTCCAATTTATATTTTACCCTGTGAAGCTATTTGAAAGAGGCCTTAGGCAGACAGACCTGTGTTTTAGGTGTGGTCAGAGAAGGGGACTTACTACATGTGTTATGGAACTGCAGTAAAATCTAGCCCCTGTGAAGAATCAAGAGGCGGATGGACCCGTTGCTGCGATTACTCAGAATATATTATACGGAGATCTGTATTCTAGAGATTTGTCGAAATGAGGGTACAATATCAAAATATCATATATCCCTAATTATGCCTTCCTAGTCAAATCATTTGTGGTTCAACATTGGAAGGACGATCAGCTTTATGAGTACGAGCAATGGGTGGGAGATCTTGTGGGGGCCCTTAACAGAATTAAAAGGTATGTTTACTTAGAGGGAAGAAAGAGTTGTATATTAAAGGTGGTGCCGTTGGAGGCAATTTACTCCCAATAAAGAGATATTCGAATCACACAGGTCTGTCTGTGGGGCTTGTTTGCTAATAAACTTGAAATTAAAGAAAATATGGCATATGGATAGGTTAGGAGTTGTTAGGGACAGATTTAGTTAATAAGAGGTCCAATAAAGCTTGAGGACTTGTTTGAGTGATAATAGGGAGGGCTGTCTTAGCGCAGGAGGGTTGGGGATTCTCTCTCTTTCCGGGGGGCACGGGGAGGCTCTACCCTCGTACAGGCTACAGCTTAATTCCAACCTGGCTAGGAGTGTTCAGGCCAAACTGCATGGGACCCCAGTGAGATAGATATGGGGAAGCTAGACATATTGAGCAATAGGTGGCTTGATTATGGGAACATTGTTAAGTTTGGGGGTTGGTATGATTGGGGTGGGGTGGATGCCTCCTGGTGTCTGTAAATAGTTTTATTGTAAATAGTTTACACAATCAGTTTTTGGATTGTGTACTCTGGGATGCCAGGGCTATCTGTCTTGTTTGTCTTGTCTGTAATCACATTGGAAACTCAATAAAAATGGATATTAAAAAAAAAAAAGACATTGTAAGTCCATTCAGGTTTGGTCTTCCTGTGAAAGAGAATGTAATGTTAGAAGTTTCCCCAAGTGCTTCTCAAAGGCCTTATACCTATTTACTAATGCTAGCCACCATTTGCTCTACTCTTAGATTTAACATTAGCTCCTTGTACCAGTGAGCTTAAATTATAGTTTCTTGGTCTAACCAATGTTGTAAGATAAGTTTTTTAGCAGAAGCAGCAATGATGGCCATATGATATTGTCTTTCTTTTACAGGCATATCTCCATAATCCCCCCAGATGCAAACCTCAGGTGTAAAGTGGTCATCCAAGCCCGAACGTGGATTTGCTCTAGCTCTGATTGTCTGACATAAGGGTTGAACAAGCTAACAGTGCCATAATACATGCGTATGTGTAATAGCATACCTTTGTCTTTCTGGCACCTTGTACAAGTCTCTGTCTGTAATCTGCCTATGTTGCATAATTTGACAGGAGTATAATAAATGTTTAAAACATTAAATTGTGTGAACCCGCTCTTGTCATTCTTCATATAAAGGTACACATTGGCCCATATTTTGAGCCATTCAAACTGCCCATCAGGAAATTCGGCCTGTCAGTATGGACATTCTCCTTCAGATTTAAAGGGTGAGTGATAAAAGAGGAGTTGGTAAATAACTGAAATAGGATGTGGCTGGGGAGCTGCAGCAGTCAACACTTCTGTTTTGGGTGCTGATTTGTCATCCCATGGAGGAGGTCCTAAATATTGCAGAAGGACATGCAAGAACTGCATGAATTTAAATGCAGCCCTGTCAGTTACTGTAGCTGATGCAACACCTTCAAGTGTCGAAGGGGACTGGCCTTGCTGCAATTATTAAATGGGCTATAGTGGGTATATTCAGGCCAGGCCAAAAAGATTGTTAAATAAAACTGTCTGCAATATGAGAGTTGGAACTGCTGAGTAAGGTTACGGGAGTGTGTAATACCCAATAGCTTGGATAGTTGTTGCAGAACCTTAAGACAGGTATGTATTACTGTCTGCTCCAGGGTTTGTAGTAGTTTTATATAGGGGAGGATTAAGAGTAACACAGGTTCTATACTGACCTTGACACACATATCTTGCTCAATAGTAAGCCAATGGGGACATAACATGGAATTTCATCTTCAGGAGGCAGTGCTGCCCATTTTAAGAATTTGCTTGCATGAGCAGCATAGTAGTAGTAGGTAAAAAGGGTAGCCTTAGACCTCCACGTAATTTAGTTCTTGCAAGTCTGACATAAACTCTTCTATGCCCTTTACCTAACCATATGAATCTGGCAATCTGGGAGTGTAGAGCAGTGAATCATTTAAGTTGTATGCACACATACTCTGCATGCTTATTGGGTAAAGAATCCTTGGGAGAATGTTCCTTTTCACCACATTGACACGGCCCAACAAGGTGAGAGGGAGGGCTGTCCATCTGCCCAAATCCTGTGTTATTTTATCTAGTAGTTCATCTAGGTTTCTCTTACGCATTTTACTTTCACATCTGCTAAGCTCAATACCCAAGTATTTAAGTGTGGGAGGTGACCACGTAAGACCCAGACCTACAATGCCCCATTTTGCAACTGCTACATTTAAGGGTCAGACTATGGTTTTAGCAACATTTAATTTGTAGTCCACAAGAGCGCCTGTTTCATTAATTGTACTAAGTGCTGCAGGAGCTGAGGATAATGGATGGATAATATGAAGGAGGATATCATCTGCATACACAGAAATCTTGAACTCCTTCTCAACCAGCTGGGTGCCTTTAACATCCTGATTGACATTAATACTCCGTACCAAGAGCTTGAGGTATAAATTGAAGAGAAGAGAGGAAGGGGACATCCCTGCCTAGTTCCCCTTCTCAAGGGTATTTGCCCTGAAAATACACCATTACAATGCACTGTGTCATGCATATTGGAATACATTACAGCTATCCACTTTAGGAACTCATCAGGGAAGCCAAACCTTTCCAGGATCTTATGCTCATGGGGAATTTATTGTTGAGAAGAGTAAAAATAAAATGCTATTGTGACATGGACAGACCATGTCACATTCAGGACTCATGCAGTCCTTAAATGAGTTAATGAAGTTCTAGGGCCAGAAACTCATGAACCTGTTTCTAAATCTTCAGATGTCAATTCTGCAAATGATGACGGTGATGTTGAATCTGATGGTAATGGCCCTGGTGAGCTGGCTCATAATGAGGCCATTAGTGAAAAGGAAAGGGAGTCCATTCCTGTTGATCCTTGTAACATAACCGTAGTGGGCCAGAAGAACAAGGATGTTGAAGAGATGCAGCTGATAGAAGAGGATATTGAGGAACATGTATCACTTGACCCAGCTTCTAATGATGAGGAGGATGCTGACTATATGGTTCCCCAAACGCAGAGAAGACATGTTCCAGTTTTCTTACATGGTCAGCTGACAACCTCCCAGGCATTACCCCCCATCTGTCTGGGACCTATTAAATAATTCTAGACCTTGTTTACTCTGTTTGTGAGTACCTTGGATAAAATGTTCATATCTTGATTAATCAAGGATATGGGGCTATAACTAGTGACTTGCTTGGGATCCTTCCCTGTTTTTTCTGAGCAAGATGATCATAGCCCCTGTTAGGGTTGCATCATTCATCACATTTTCATGCATATAGGTAAAAGTTTTGGTAAGTATTAGAGTCAGCTTGGATGCAAAGGCTTTGTAAAAGTTGGCTGAAAAGTCGTCAGGCCATGGCGCCTTGTCTGGTATAAGCTATGCTATGGCTAACCTAATTCCACCCTCAGATAGAGAAGCCACTAGAAATTCCTTATGTTGTGGGGAGAGTGTAGGAAACTTAATTTCCTATAATGAGCTGTCTATGTCAGACTCTAAGGGAAGAGAGGTAGTCCCTGCATAGAGTGCTTCATAATAGGGTTGGAACTATTTTGCTATTTCTCTCAGCGATGTACAAAGCTCTCAACCCTGTGCTGGATAAATAGTTTTGATCACATGAGATGCCTTCTGTTTCTTCAGGTGAAGGCCCATCCTCCTCATAGCCTTTTGTCTCTGGTCCACATAATTGGTAGGTGTGCAGAATATGGCATGTTCCACTTGTTCTCTATTTAGCTCTTCAAATTGATCTTTCAGACAGTGTAATTCAAGTCAGGTATCTTCCTGGGTATCAGGCACAAGTTTCTTCTCCACGTGTCTAATTTGTGTCAACAGAGCTTGGGCCTTTTGAGTTTTTATCTTTTTGTGGATTGATGCTAATCTTATGATTCCTTCCTAATATGGCACATAAGCGCTACCCAGTATAAATCTTCCTTTTCTAAGGATTCTGATCTTATCTTGAAGGAGGTGGTTGTTAAATCTCCAGCTAGTATCCCAATCTGTCTCCTGCAAAAAAGCATGTTGCATTATCACAGGTGAGTGATCAACCATTACCCATGGTAAGACTTGAGACTGTTGAACCAAGTGCAAAAAAGGCTGACTAGTCTACCTGTGAAAGAGTGGTGTGTGGGGTAAAATGAAAAATATAGTCTCTGGTTGTAGGTTGTAACATTCCCAAAGGATCTGTCAAACCTGAAGTATCGACCAAGTGCTTGCTGCACAGGCGTAAGCTCCCCCCCATCCTAGTACCAAATCTACATAGCTTGTTATTAAAAACCAGATTCCAGTTGCCTGCCAACAGTACTGGTAGGTGTGCATACAGGGTCAAGATTTTTTAAATATTCATAAAGAAAAGGGGATTGTCTTGATTGGGTCCATAGATGCTGCCAATTAAAATCGCTGTGTGGTGTGAGACACCAGTGAGGATCAGGTACTAAACTTCTGGGTGTATGAGACTGCTGGATAACTGGAATCTGGTATTCCTAGCAATTAGGGTCACCACTCTCTCTTATGTGGACGTGGGGCTGTGCCCAGCACTGTAGGCCTGCCCCACCCAATCTCTGTGGAAGAGGGTAAATTCCCCTTCAAGCAGATGAGTTTCTTGCAATGCTTTTTTTTTTATCATCTGTTTATGTGCCACCCCTTTTCAAGCCCCCGGCGACCTGGGACTTACTGCCACCATCTTATTTCTGTGGTGGGTGCCCGGTCACCGATAGAAGCCTTTGAGGGGCTCTCAGTCATCCCATTGGGGGAGGGTTTTTTTTCCTTTTTCTTCCTCTTATGCCTGGGGCCCCAGGTGCAGAGGCGCATGCGTGTGGAGGTGCACATGCGCCCTGCTGCTCCAGTAACAGCCCCTTGCTCCCTCCCGGCATAATGACTGTCTCTTTCTTGGCCTGCTCTGCCCCCTAGCCTCCACCACAAGGCAGCCAAGAGCTGAGAAACCCACATCCCTCCCGGAGGAGGCTGCCTCTTGGCAGCCTGTCCAGCTCCGCCCCCATCAACCTCCAGCAGCCTGCGCTCACTCCCAAACACAGGTTGCTGGTGTGGCACAAGGTAAGGCATCCAGCGCTTCAGCCCTCTGCGCCACTGGGCTGGCCCCCTCCATGCTTTTAAGTACTTAATAATTTGATAATGCTTTTTTTTACAGAATGCCCCCTTAACATTCCACATTTCACACAGTATATGGTTCCCTTACTCATTTATAGATTCCCACATTGCATTATGTGATTTATGGCACCAAATCCTGACCTCAGGTAAGAGATGAATTCCAAGGGTAAACAAGTTATCCCCCAACCCCCTTTCCATTAACAGGATAAACAAGTTAGTCACAGGCATTAAAACAACAATAAACATGTAACAACAAACTTACATCCAGTAACACTCGCCCTTGCAATGTGCCTGAGGTATACATGTCCTACGTTTCCCGGCCTTTTGACAGAACTCCTTACTTATGGGTCTGTGGTGGTACAGATGGGAAGGGTTGCATGACAGCTCCCCAGGACACCCACTCTGGTGGGTTTAAAGGAGGTGGAAGCATCCACCAAGCCCCCTTCCCAAAAAGAGAACCCCCAAAAAAACCATCAATTAATAAAACACCTCTCCTGGTAACTTAACATACTATCTAGGGGGCTATTAACAGCCCAACAAATCATGGTAATTTTATAAACAGATGCAGCTGGGTTGCTAGTTAGGACCACAAAACTTATACCTAGTGATCCCACACCCATGTACCTGTAAAATATTAAAGAATACAAGTGTCTAAACCCTATTAAGTTGCCTCATTTCAGAGTGCAATGAGAAAAGCCTTAATTTAGGGGCAGTTCGAGGTCACATGACACAAAACAGGAGCACCCCATTTCCATCACCATTTAAGCCATCAACCCCAATGAGATGCAGCAAGCATGAATCACACACTTTACAAACGAGGCAGTAGTGGAGGGTAGACGTGACTCACCTCTTTCAGTAGAAACACAGAATTTGATGGCAGATAAGGACCGCTTGGCCCACCCAGTCTGTCCATTTCCCTACCTACAGGATAAGCTGCAGATCCTATTTTTTTTTTTTTTTTTTAAATTTGCCCTTTTTCCTGGCAGGACCACCGGGGCCATCCGCCCTGGTCACGGCCCCCGGAGACCTCTACCTCTGTCAATTGCTGCTGGGGACCCACAGTCACCCCCGGCTTGTCCCCCGGAGGGTGGGGCCACGGGCCACCTTCGTGACCCCGGAACTGTAACTGGTCGGGGTCCCGCAGCGATGGAGGCAATGTGAGGCTCTCCAGGGAGGGCTTCATAGATCAGTGGTCCTGCCCGCCTTCTTTTTCCACCAGATTTTCTCCCGAGGAGGCGGGGACGTGCAATGACGCCAGCGTCCGCCCAGCCTCCTCCCTCCCCCTCGTCGGCGTCGGTTCGTGGAACTCCCGGTCTCCACCAGGGGTCCTATCGCACTGAGTGCTGCCAGCCCCTCCCGGAGTAGGAGGCTGCCCATCGGACGCTCGATCCTACTCCCAGTCGGCCCTCCGGCGACCCGGATCCGTTCGAACCCGGTCGCTGGCGTATGGCGGAAATCCACGCTGTGCCGGGGCGGCCACCTGCAGATCCTAGTTAACCAGCAGCCTACTTCTTCCTACCCCCCACCCCCAAGAATTGCCTTATGACTATCCCATGCATGCTTGAATTCCACCACTGATTTTGACTCCACAACCTCCTCCGGAAGGCCGTTCCATGCATCCACAACCCTCTCTGTGAAAAAATACTTCCTTAAATTAACTCTGAGCCGCCCCCATCTTCAAATTGTGCCCTCTTGTTCTTGCACACCTCTTTTTTTGAAAGATGCTACCCTCTTGGACTTTGTTGATTCCCTTGAGGTACTTGAAAGTTTCTATCATGTCCCCCCTCTCCCTCCTTTCCTCGAGGCTATACATATTAAGCTCCTTAAGTCTCTCTTCATATGTCTTCCGGTGCAGACCCTGCACCATTTTAGTTGCCCTCCTCTGGACAGCTTCCATCCTGTCTATGTCTTTGCGGAGATTGGGTCTCCAGAGACTGCACACAGTACTCCAGATGGGGTCTCACCAGCTGTCTGTACAGAGGGATAATAACTTCTTGTTTTCTACTGGTGATGCCTCTCCCTATGCATCCCAGTATCCCCCAACCCTCCTTGCTGCCCTCTCACATTGCTTGCCCATCTTTAGGTCATCTGATATGACTACCCCAGGTCCCTTTCCATTTTTGTTGTTGTTAGTATCTCACCCCCATTGTGTACTCTTCCCTGGGTTTTGTTTCCCAGGTGCATTACTATGCACTTCTTAGCATTGAATCTAAGCTGCCATACATTTGACCATTCCTCTAACCTTGCCAAGTCCCTTCTCATCCTTTCCACCCCACCCTGTGCATCAACTCTGTTGCAGATCTTAGTGTCATCTGCAAAGAGACATACTTTTCCTTCAGTCCTTCTGCAATGTAAACTTATAAAGACATTGAAGAGGACGAGTCCTATACTGAACCCTGCGGTACCCCACTAGTAACCCTCCTTTCTTCTGGTGGACTCCATTTACTATTACTCTCTGTGTCCTATTCTCCAGCCAATTCTTTACCCAGGCTGTCATCTTGGGACCCACTCACAGGCTGGCTAACTTGTATATTAATCTTTTTGTGTGGGACTGTGTCAAATGCCTTGCTAAAGTCTAGGTAGACCATGTCACAGCCCCTCCTGATCTACTACTTTGGTCACTCAGTCAAGAAATCTATCAGATTCATCTGGCATGACCTTCCGCTGTGAATCCATGCTGCCTAGGGTCCTGTGCCCCTCTGGCCTCTAGATACTCGACAATTCTTTCCTTTAGAAGTGATTCCATTATTTTCTCTATCACTGAGGTTAAACTAACAGGTCTGTAGTTTCCTGCTTCTGCCTTGCTCCGCTTTTGTGAGAGGAATCACATCTGCCCTCCTCCAATCCTCGGGTACCACCCTTCCTCCCATGATTTGTTAAAAGGGTAGTCAGTGGTGTCACTAGTTCTACCCATAGTTCTTTAGAATTCTGGGATGAATCCCATCAGGCCCCATTGCTTTGTCCACCTTCAGTTTTAAGAGTTCTTTCAGAACCCTTTCTTCTGTAAATGGGCTGGTATCACTTCTGTATCCAGAGTGTTACTACTGTTTGTTTTATGTACCTCCCCTCTTCATTTGTAAATACTGAGCAAAAATATTTGTTTAGTATCTCTGCCTTTTCACAGTCTCCCTCTGCCCACCCTCCCTCCCTTTATTAAGCCTCACTATCCCTCCCTTGGTCTTCCTTTGCTCCCTGATGTACCTGTAAAGGTTTTATCCCCTTCTTGACTGAGTTGGCTATCTTTTCCTCAGTTTGGGCCTTTGCTGTTCTGACTGCCTTCCCAGCCTCCTTTTGCTTTAATTGATACAGTTCTCTGTCCTGCTCCTTCTACGATTCCTTGTACTTCCTGAATGCTTTCTTTTCTCTTGAACCTTCACTGCCACTTCCTTTGAGAACCATAGTGGTTTCTTACATACGTCTTGTTTTGTTTATTTGCTTCACACAAGGCTTGTTACCTCTGTGATGGCAGTTTTATTATTCCCCATTGTTCTTCCACCTCCTTCCTGCCCATTTGCTAGTGCATTCATACGCACTTACCCATTTTGCAAAGTCAGCCCTCCTAAAGTCCAGTACTTTTGTCTTTGTATGCTTGACTCTATTGCTGTGTTTATTGTGAACCATACTGTTCGATGGTCGCTAGTTCCCAGATGGCTACCCACTTCTACATCTGTGATCCTCTCTCCATCTCCATTTGAGAGTATCAAGTCTAATATTGCTCCATCTCGAGTGGGCTCCAGTACTAGTTGTCTAAGGCATGTCCCCTGTAGGGCATCTAGAATAGCTGCACTCTTCGAAGTGGCAGCTGCAACTGCACTCCAGTTAACATCTGGCATATTCAGATCACCCATCAGCAATATCTCCCCTCTTTCTGCCATTCTAAGTATACTTTCTATCATTTCCTTGTCCATTTCCTCCCCCTGAGAAGGGGGTCTGTATACAACCCCTGTGCGGATTGTGGTGCCATTGCCTGTCTCCAAATTTACCCACAGTGCTTCTTCTCCTCCCTGTTTACCCTTTTGTTCTGTTGCTTTTATTCCTTCCCTTATGTAAAGAACTACTCCTCCTCCTCCTCTTTTACCCTCCCTGTCCCTCCGTAGATAGTGTATCCTGGTATGTTTATGTCCCAGTCATGGTTTTGTGTGTACCATGTTTCTGTGACTGTCACGATATCCAGATGTTCCTCCTCCATCAAGGCCACTAATTCAGGAAGCTTGTTACCTAGACTATGGGCATTGGTACTCATTGCTCTGCATTTTTGATGGCTTTACCTTCTGTTGCAGCATCCCCACTGACCGTTCTACCTCGGTCTTTTCTCATTTAGTACCCTGTTTTGTAGGGAGGGCTGGGATTTTCTGCTTGATCAGTGCCTCCCCTTTGACTAGTTTAAAAGCTTGCCAATGAAGCATTTAAACCGATTGCTCAAAAGACTTGTTCCCTTCCTGGACAGATGCAGACCATCCTGCCAGTATAGGCTGGTGTCCCTCCAGATGGAACCCCAGTCCCCAATGAAGCCAAACCCCTGTGCTCTGCACCATTGTTTCAACCATTCATTAAACTGCATGGTGCCAATTACCCTCGCCTCCCCCATGCCTTTGACAGGCAGCACCTCTGAGAAGGATACTGTGTGTGCTACTTGTCTTAGGCCCTTCCCCGACTCTGCAATGTCCTCCTGCACTGCTCTAACCTCATGATGAGCCAAGTCATTTGTCCCTAGGTGGACAATTACATCCAGCTCAGAATCCCTTGCAGCTGTTCTCGTGATCCTGAGGATCGCTTCCTGTCCCTCAAGCCATGGCACCAGGCAGGCACCTTACTTCAGTTTTCCCAGCTCCTCCCAGTTCTATCCCCCTAATAATTGAGTCCCCCACCAGGAGCTGCTTCCTTTCCTTGTGGTGTCCTCTGCCTCCTTCCTGTGGGCCTCCCTTGTAACAGTTGTCCTCAGCCTCCTTAGTCTCCTCTGCGGGTGTATCCATAGGGGAGCTATGCTCCCCCAGAATGGTGTGTGGATTGTGGTGTGGAACAACTGACTGGGTGTGCCTCTGTTCCACCATCCTCACCCTCCCTGAGCCCACTGTGGTCCAACTGCTGTGCTTTCTTTGCAACCTCTGAGGTAGTGGTGGTGGCTCTGGTGCTCCCTGGATGGGGGAGGTTCCCTTCCTACTGTCCAGTGTGGCCTGGGGAAGGTCCCGTACTACTGTCCAGTGTGGCCTGAAGACTGGCAACTTCCTCCCTCAGGGCAGAGAGTTGTCTGCAAATAGGGCAGCATCTCAGCCTCCAGAAAGACTCCCGGAAGACTGCTGCCCCAGAGCCATTACATTGCACTACTCCACACATTTTTTTTTGTGTGTGTGTGTGATTGGTTTGTAATATAGAAATAGATATATATTTATATTATACAATGTGTATGCTTATATTGTCAGTGCAGTGTGCTAGAGAGGATATGACAGTGACATGCACCTTGCATCTTGAGAAATGATGTCAGAACCCCAGGTATAAAGGAACTATTTCAGAGGTGGGTGGGGTGAGGGTGGGAAGGTTGGGCCTAAACTGTGCCCTCGCAAAACAATCAGCTAAAAGCTCTGACCCACTGCTGCAATGAGTGCCTTCCTGTCAGCAAGATGCCCTACACAACAATTTGATAGAGAAATACCCTGCTAATCAGACAGAGAAAAATCCACACATCCAGTAGGCTTAATATACTGTCACCAATGGATTTAGTGGAGGCCACCAAAATCGCACATGTCCCTTAAACTGTGTCAACATCTGCAGGTATTGAACCCACGGAGCAAGTTACCTACTGCCTGTGATAGTGCAATATTGAATTAAACTGGTCCCTACTAATATGGACCCCCCCTCCACAACAAGTACCTGGCCTCCACCTCCACACATCTTGGCATGGATTTGTTTTCCTCTCCCATCCCCCATCTCTCTCTGCCAGGTTCAAATAGCATTATCAGTGTCCGAGTTACAGGTCAAAGGATGAGATCAGCCTGCACCCGTTAGGAGATGCTTCTGTGATCCAACACTAAGTAGACGGTGTTGATGATGTATAGCCGGGGCTGTTCCCATGTTACGACAAGGTGCCTCCATGAAACGAGGGAGTAAGAAGGGGTATATGGCCCCATACAGTAGATGGCAACTGAGGACCCATGTCTATGCCCCCTAGTAGATGGCAACTGAGGACCCATGTCTATGCCCCCCCAGTAGATAGCAATGCAGTTCTCACTGTGATCAGCCAGTGCTCACTTTAAGTCACTTCTGTGACCCCCCTCCCCACTGCAATGCCATCTGAGCAGGCAAAAAAGAGGGAGGAGGGGTAGTAGATGCAGATTGCCCAGACATGAGTTAGTCTTTGAACCTGTATAAACGCAACACTTCTTGTGCTTGGGAAACAGTAGTAGATCATGTCAGCTGGGGCAGAGTGGCCTGTTCCTCATAACCAAAGAGGCTCCCATGCAGAGTCATTCCCATGTCCATAGTCCATTAAATTGCCAGTACAGAGGGAAGAAAACCAGTGGGGATTAATAGAAGAGAACTCTAGCCTGGTTGACGCTACACTGTAAAGTGAAGCTCTACATTGCATGACTAGCTGGTCCAGGGTTTTGGCATTTAATTTAAGCGATCACTTGTTGTAAATGAGGCAAATGATTAAATCTCCTTTCACGATATATTCACCAGGTGCCCCCCCCCATGTCCAAATCATCTAAGAAGATCCAACAGTAGTAACTGTTGTAGCCAAAGAAAAAAAAGACTTTGTGCAGGGCAAGAGATGCCTTCCATGAAAGTCATACCTTACAAATCAGTGATTCTCTGAAGTACAGAAGTTCCATTGTTGGTTGTCTCACCATGGAGGGTAACGGGAGACCAGAAACAAACTGAGAAAATTCTTGAGTTCCTGCTTTTCCTTTGAGGTGGACTGGAACTGTTTCTGGCCATCCTTGGTGGTTAAGAAGCATTCTTGTAGTGTAAACTATTTGGAACTTGATGCCTGCTCAGAGAGTTAAGATCTGATGTCCCGATATTCATTTTGTTTAGCCCGCGTTTGTGGACTGAGGTAAATAAAAGTGAAATCCTGCTGCCTTCCCATCATAACTCCTTGGTCTCTCTGAGATTTGCCTGTATATGGATTTTATTCAGGAAGGAGAACAGGCAAAATGTTATGGGCCACGACTGCTCCCCTGGATTAGATATGGGACAGAGGGCCCTGTGAACTTACCTGATTATGTAGCTGGGTCCATTTGGTAAGGGACCCACCAGCTTTTCACACAGCTTCTATAGAAATAGGACCACATTGGGACCCTCATATCTTTCAAGGAGGCCGACTATCACACGGTTGTTCTGTTGACTACTGCCTTCCTGGTCCTTGATGCGATCCTTGAGCTTCTGAGCCACAGGGAGCACCACCATTCACATCAGAGGCATAACATGAATCTCTTTTATAGCACTGTAAAAAAAGCAAACTGTCCATCGATGTCTGTTGCCACTACCGGCACACCACTACCATTACCCACCCCCCACCAAACCCTCCCACTCAGCACTCATCACACCACTCTGCCCAGTTTAAATTTTCCAGCATTGGGGCATCCAATCCCCAGTGCCAGCTAGTACCCCCACCCTGCCCATTTTCACTGTGCGACAATAAGCAGCTCACCCCAGTGCTGCCAAACATAACACCGACAGTGGAGTGCCCATTCCCCAGTCTCACTACCTGAAATAAAGAAAACCATGCCTAGTAGTCTTTTTTTTATTCTTATACAACCTGTAAAAAAATACCCATTCATCAGTGTGTCCGTTGCTGCCGATGGCACACCACTCCTGTTATCTCCTCCCCCCACCCCTCACAGCACCCATCACACCACGCCCACCACCCCTTATTTACTGACCAGGAGTCCAACACCATAAGCCATTCTGGATTGGAGACATGTCTTTGTGGTAGACCGTGTCTTAAGTGACCGCGATTGAGTGTTTTTTTAAAAATGGCGACTCAGTCACGGCGCTTTTACACAGGGCTACTAGGAATGAGGGGTGACCGGATGGGGGGGTTGGTGAATATAGTGACGGGGTGTCGCTATATGTACATGCGCATGGAGGGGGAGGAACCACGCCATGTGATGGGTGGAAGAGGAGGGAGAGTTTGTGGGGTGTAGCACAGTGGTGGGTTGCCGAGCTGGCCATGTGGCATGGTGGGTTGGTAGCAGGCTAGGGTTGGGAGGGTGGCAGGTTTGGTTCTGGGTGCCTGCTCGTTTTTTGCATCAGTCTGGGATTTTTTTTTGCTGTCATTTTGCACCCCACCCCTCCGGAGATAAGAATCCTTTAGTAGGAGAGTGTGGGGGGCACAGTCCCCTGCATAAAAACAAAAATGCAAGTGTTTGGCACCTTTATGCTTTGCGCCATGAGTCTACATTGCCAAAATGTATTTTCAGCGATGTAGACTAGCCCAAATGGTGATCGCTATTACGTGGTCGCTGTTGTCACATGGAGCCATCTTCACTGTTCAACACTGGACCAGGAACTGAGGAAATGAGGTATGCTGTTCAATGTATTTCAGTAGGTTTTGAACTTGTCCTCATAACTTGGTCATTTTTTAATATTTTTTCCCAAAATTTTCAACAAGGCCATTTTGGGACCCACATCATGATTAAGGCCACTGAAATTATACAAATCCATCCTGAAAGGTTATTTTGCAATCACTGCACGAAATCACCTTTTGGGTAGGATTTTAACATTTTCTTCATTTTGTTCATAAGGTGGGGGCACAAAAAGGCTATGTTGAAAATTTGGGGTAAAAATATTTAAAAAACAACAAAATCATGAGGTTACATTAAAAATGTTCTACGCACACTTATAACTTTGTTAATTTTCAATATTTTGACCCCAGATTTTCAACACAGCCATTTTTTTTCACACTACCTCATGAACATGACAGCTGTCATTTTTGAAATCCTGGCCAAAGTGTGTTTTCACACTTGTGGCATTAAATCACTTTTCAGGAGTGATCTGAAAATTTTGTCCACCCTGGTTCATGAGGTGGGTCAAAAAAAAAGGCTATGTTGAAAACATGGGGTGAAAATATTAAAAAACAACAAAGTTATGAGCACATGTTGACATTTTTCCATGCATGCTCATAACTTTGTTAATTTTCATCATTCTGACCCAGAATTTTCAATATCGCCATTTTTTTCACACCATCTCATGAACAAGACAACTGTAATTTTTTAAATCCCGGCCAAAATGTGTTCTCACACTTGTGGCGTGAAATTACGGTTCAGCCACTGTGTTATAAATGACACCTGTCATGTTCAGAAGAAGTGATCATAAAAAGACTATGATGAAAATTTGGGGTCAAAATGTGAAAAAAAAAATTAAGTTATGAAGAAACATTGACTTGTTCCATCATTTACTCTAACTTTATTTTTGCAGATTTTGGCCCCTAATGTTCAGCATATCCTCCGCGCAACCTCACCTCCTGAATACAACAGCTGCCATTTTTCACATCCCCTCTGAAACTTGTTTCCATAGCCGCATTGCAAAATTGCCTTTTGGATTGGATTTAAAAAAGTTCCACCTATCCTGATCATAATGGCAGGTCATAAAAAGACTGTTGGAAATTTGGGGTCAACATGTGGGAGCCCACTGAAAATTAGATATTGTTTCTCAGCTGGCCTGTCCTGGGTAAATACAATCCAAAAATGTGTAAAAGCAGGACACCACTGAAAATGAGATACTGCATCTCATCTGGTCTCTCCTGGGTAAATATATAGTAAATATGTGTACAAGTGGCTGGCCCAGTGGCGCTGAGGGCTGAAGTGCTGGACGCCTTGGGAGTGTGCAGCATGGCGACCTGTATTTAGGGAATAAACCACGGGCCTCAGGGGTCCAGCAGGGGAGGAGGGTGAGCGTCTGATGGACTGCTCTCCTTCTCTGGGGAGGGAGGTCCTCAGTGGTCAGTGCCGCCTGCCCCTAGTGGAGGCTGGGGGACAGGGCGCTGCGCTGCAGTACAGGGAGGAGTTGGGGCAGATGCTTGGAGGGAGCGCGTGCAGATGCATGCGTGCTCCTCTCCGTAGGCGTCACTGCACGCTTCAGCTCCTGGGAGAACACCAAGAAAAAAGTGAAGCTGTGGAACAGTGGTGGAGAGTGCCTTGCAGGCTTTGCTCCCCGCCAGCCATAGCACTGGCCCACTGAATCCAGTCTTCGGTGGGGGTTGGGGAACCCCACTGGCCCAGCCAGGGCTTAGGCAAGCCCTGAGAGTTCGGGTCAGAGCTGGATGGTGGACGCCTAGGGACAGGGATGGGGGCACCTTCTGGAGGACAGCTGACTCAAGAAGGAAAAAGTAATAAAAAAAAAAACATGCATACAAGCAAGACCCGGTGCAAAAGTAATGCAAGCAGCAAACATTCAGCATTGGCAAATGCTTGTTTTACATTTGATAGCGGCCTGGCCTTAAAATCTCAGGTGTCTGCTGTTGTAAAGTCCTCTTTCTCCCACCTGAAGAACATCACCCAGATTAAGCATTTTGTCCCACCTGAGGATCTACCAAAGTTAATCCATGTATTTGTTACCTCTCACCTTGATTATTGCAATGCCGTTTACCTGGGGTTACCGGGGACTGATATTTGCAAATTGCAGTTAGTGCAGAATGCGGCAGCCGGGCTGCTGACTGGCTCAACAAGATCAAGTTATATCACGCCAGTACTTCGTGAACAGCACTGGTTGCCAGTTCATTGGTTAATCATCTTCAGAGTTGGATTATTAACCTGTAAAACCCTACACGGATTGGGTCCGAGCTACTTGCTAGACCTCCTCTGCCCATACTGTTCCCTCCGCTCTCTCCGTTCTGCTGATGAGAGATTGTTTGAGGTCCGCAGAGTATGCTTATAGAATTATTGAGCCTGCTCCTTTGCTTGTGTTTTCCCTACCCTGTGGAACTCTCTACCTCACCAGGTTAGAGAGTGCCTGACTTGCAAGCTTTAAGTCTGCCTTAAAAACCCATCTTTTTAGCTTAGCATATCCTGGACATACTTACTGTTGGACTGTGCTTTGTTAATATATTGTTTCTAAATTATTCTGCTGGATGTATTAATTCCATGTAAATATGTATTATTTAATGTGTGCCTCATATTTTACTTTGCTTGTATTCTTTATTTATCTGTAAAGCATTGTGGTATTTTTGGAATAGCGTTTTTAAATAAACTTGACATGACTATATATTATAGTTGGAAGGCTTTAAGCCTGAGGTTCAGTGGGTGAAGCAACTACATCACTCCCCCATCAGGCCTTAAAAGGTCACTCCTCCTGGACTGTTCCATGATTCGTTCTTCATTGTGGCCGGAGGCGCCGCTTTTCTCTGCTCCCTGCTTCTCCACCTTCCATCCTTACAGTCCCCTCTGGCTGCCGTCTCACTCTCCCGTTTGAATTTAATTTCTGTCCAGGTTCACAGCGTTTTGTTGCTGCTTCCAGCCCTCATCTTTGTTTTCCTGGCTGCCGCTTGTGGCCATCTCTACTCCCCTGTGCCCCCTCCCCCACGTACCTGTTCTCCTCCTCCTCAGGCGGTCAGTTTGCTCCCTCCAGTTTTTCTCCTGTTGCCCTCCTCTCCCTTGTTGGTCGCTTGTTCCCCTTTTCTCCCACATTGGGTTCTGTTTCTGGTTCCTCTCTCTCCTTGCCTTGGTGGCTCTTGCTGCTTCCGCGGCTCCGTCTCTGTCTCGACCGTCCTTGCCGCTGGCTTGTGGCTGTTCATTTTCCCTTGCTCTTCCATTCTCTCCCATCCAGTCACAGTCGCCTGTTCCTGTTTCCATCCCCCCATTGCCTTTTCACCGTACCTCTCCTCACTTCCTTCCTTCACTCCTCCTGGCCGCCGCTCTTTTCTCCATTGCAGGGCAAACTCCCTCCCATCTGCTCGCTTCCTTACTGTGCTGATGCTTCCTGGCTGCCCCTTCTACTGTGCTGCCCGCATCCACTACTGGGGAGGACTTGACATCAGCTGGGCCTTTGCCCATTTCCTGGGCTCCTGCTTGCGCTGTTTTCCACCCTTAAGCCTGCCCTTATCTCTCTGCTGTTTTCCCTCCTGAGGTTCTTCCTCCTTCATTCCTTCCGCCAGGACTCAAACCACTCACCATCCTCCATTTTGAGGCCTCATTTTCCTCTCAGTGTGTACCTGCTCCATATGTTTCCATCTACCCTACTTCTCTTTTGCCCTTGCTCTCCACATTGGTTTCCAACTGTTCCTCAGGATGTTACCACTGTCTCTGAGCTCGCCGGCTATTGGATCAGGACCTTGGTTGCTTGCCTCATTCCTTGTCCCTACCTATGTAGGGCCCCATAACTGTGAGCCTCTTTTTGTTCAAGGTAGGGGTGGTGCTCAGCATTCTGGACAGGTGCCACGGCGCTCGGTTTCCTTTTCATTGCTCGTGGCTGCTTCGATCAGTCGCTCTGTGTCGTTTTCTCTGCTTGATCATGCTGTTTCCACCCTTCTCATTTGTTCTTCCACTTTGCTCAGCTGTGCCCTCACACCCGCCACCTGTGAGTACCTTCTGTGTTTTCTGTTTCCCACCCTCTACCTCTGCTGTTGGTCGGGTCTTCTGTGTGCCCCTGCTGGCTTCCTCTCTACCTGTCCTCACCCATGCTGGTCAATTTGTTTTCCCTTCCTCATTGCTCACTCTCCTATGCATGCTCTGGCATCTCGGCTACCCTCATTGTTCTTTTGATCCGATGCCCTGTTTTTCCTCCTCCTCCTCCTCCTCCTCCTCCTCCTCCAGTGCCCTCCACCTGCCATTCCTCTCCTTCTCTGACCTCTGCTTTCTTTTGGGGGCTTCCCTATCTTGCCGTACCACTATACCACCATACCCTACTCATTCACATCACCTATTATTCCCTCCTGCATATCGCCCTGCCTACTTGTCTCCTCCTCCGACCCTATTCACAGTTTTCCCTATCCTGCCATCACCTTCCTTACTCGTATCCTCTTCTTACCCTAGTCCATCTGGTGTCCAGTGCCTGAGTCTAGCTCTCCTTCACTCAGTCTGACCTCAGGGTCTACTCATTCACATTGATTAATTGAGCATACCTGTCACTGGGTCTTATGCTACCTCATGGAACCGCTACACTCCTACGGTTATTATCACCATCAGTCTTCTTATGACCACATCTGGGCATCCCTCGCTCATCCAGCCTCTATGTGGATTTACTCCTTCACATCAACTGATCGAGCATAACCCTCTCAGGTTCATGCTTCTTTGACTCAACCTGTTCTCCACGCGGAGACATGCCTTCGTGTCTATTGCCCCTTTGCTCAGGGCTGGCAGGCTTCTCTCCATCATCGTACATCATTTATTTCTTACCTCATAACCGTACCAGCTTTCGCAGCTTCACTCCATCATCGTTCATCTTCCTCTTCATAGTTCACTTTAAATGTACCGGCTTTCTAGGCCTCATTTCATAATTATGCATCATCCAATTCATTCCACATCATGAACCATTCTGGCCTCCAAGGCTTCTTTTCATCATCATATATCCTCGCTTGCTTTTGAGTGTCTAGTTGCAGAAACATCACTCGCATCCTTCAACAGCTGTCCATTTATAGGGAGAGTGAGAGCCTCCTCTAACTTGGACTTTTTCCTCCTTCCTCGATTTCGACTTTAAATTCCTGTAGTGGAGCCATCAATAATCATAACGTTGTTCAGCCTGGAGGGAAGGCAACCTAGACCTTGAATCCCCAGTGGTTTCCTCCTCAAAAGAGGTTTTTACCTGTCCTCCATGCCGATGGTCATAATATTAGTCAGGATTAGTGCTTTCATAGGTTCTGTAGTTAGGTTCCACTGTTGGATGGAGTCGGATGGTGGCCCCGGCTGTTCCTTCTCATCATAGGAAGTACGTCCTTCTGCATCTTGTCAGATCTCCTTTTGTTCATTGTTCTAGCCTTCTATTTTTCTTCTCCTATCATTTCTTTCTCTGTCTATCACATTTATTTCCAGTCTAGATATCTTTTGATTTCTCACCTCTTCGGTGCTTGACACCCTTTTGGGTATTCTTTTTGGGCTTCTTCCTAAGCTACCTTTAGCCAAGGGAATTATTCACGCGGCACCTATGGGAGGGAACCCTCCTCTAGGGTTCCTTGCATTGTACCCTTACAGGGTGGTATATCGCATGGATAGAGAGGTGAACAGCCACAATGCATCGAAGTCACACAAGCATACATTTCATCCAGTTGCATAAGCAAAATTGAATGGGAAGTCTTTAAGCCTGAGGTTCAATGGGCAGAGCAAATATGTCACTCCTCCATTAGGCCTTAAAAGGCCACTCCTTCTGGACTGTTCCAGGATTCATTCTTCGTTGCCCCACCATCCACCCCTCCTGTTCCAGTGGCTTGTTTCTCTTTCCCGTGGGCTTCTTCCAAAGCTACCTTTAGCCAAGTGAATTATTCCTGTGGCACCTATGGGGAGAACCCTCCTCTAGGGTTCCTTGTGTCGTACCCCTACAGGGTGGTATATCCCATGGATAGAGAGGTGAACAGCCACAATGTATCAAAGTCACACAAGTATACATCTCATCCAGTTGTGTAAGTACAATTGAACTGTTTCTTGCACCATTATACAAACTTGTGAATACGCACAGCCTACCAGTCTCATTTTAAAAACACTCGACAAGTAATTAAAGCCATGTTTAAGGTTTTCAAGTGTATCAAAATGGTAAATGCTGAGTATTCACTGTTAACCAAGAAACAAGAATGAGGGGAGAGGGACCCAAATGAAAGGTGGATGAATATAGCTGATTGTTAGGAAACATGAATTACATTACACAAGCAATGAGAAGGATAAGAATGCAGAGGACACTGCTATAAGAGACAGTGAAAGCAAAAAGAAAACAGCAGTACGTTCAAACGGACACCTTCTGAATATAGAGAAAAATGACAACTAAAGTTATACCAAGACAGTCAAGGGGCACACCTTTAGCCTGATTCTGTTATGATACATGTTGTTATAAAAACTGTTGATTGCATTATCTAAGAATTCTATTTAAACTAGGTGGTGCAAAATACATAGAAGTTAGCTTTAGCATTTCTGCCACTAAGGAGTAGAGAGATATAATGCTCAAAATATTGCAGGCATTAGATTTAAGGCATTGATCTCCTTCAGAAAATATTCATTACATTAATCCATGTGAAACAGTGTCTTGGATTGATATCACCATTTTTTTAAGATGTGTCCCTGATTTAAGGCATACAGTAAGTACAATATTAAATTATTGTCTCCTAATTTCCAAAGCAAGAAGTTAAAAGGTATGTCTCAAACCCTGCAGTGTTCGGGATGTATCTCACTTGTCCCACCCTGATTTTGCCTCTACAATTCTTCTGTCTGTCAGATTTAGACTAGGGACTTGAAGCATGAAATAATGGTACAAAATAGCATTCTAGCTTAGTTTGGCATTTGATTTTTTTAATACTAAACCAAACCTTTCTGTTGATTTGTGAAGCTGATATTACCATTTTTCAAGATATGTGCCTGATTTAGGTATGGACATAGGTCTCAACCTCCTGCTTCAAAAATCAGGGACAAGGGTTAACATAATTTGGGATAAACAGCCAAAATCAGGGACATTTCTGAAAAAAAAAATAGTAATATTAGCTGAAGAAACTGCATACAATATAAGAATTTTTGTAATGAGAAATAGTCACTTCCTGCTGTGGTTGAAGTCCCCTATATCCAAGGTTGGTGGGGGGGGGGCACTAGCTGAGAAGTGCTTGGGACGGTAGCACTGGATGCCAGTGCCAATTCCAGTTGTAGCTCTCTACCCCTTCCTCCTACCCTGCTTCCCTGGCTAATGGCTCCCACACAATGGGGGTGGGGGTTGACAGCTGGATTCTGGCAACACCACAAGTACTACTACTAGTACTACAGTAATATATCTCAATCCTGAATTGACCTTGTCTACTGCTCGATGCCTCCTCCAGTCACTCGTACCGCAGGGGTCTCAGCTCCTACAGGCTGGATTCGCTCCCTCATCTCACTTCTCCTGACATTCCTGTCGCACAGTGTTGTGCTAGCCACTGTCTCTGAGGAGCACACAATAGGAGAAACAGCCCAGCTCAGGACTGAAGGCAGAGAAGGTAGGCAAGTGCAGCGTTTGTGCATCTCCGACAGCGACGGCAGGGATAAAATGTTCATCAAGCCAGGACAAATGCGAGGATCGACAGCCCAAATATTATCTGAAAATTAAAATAAATAAATAAGACAGTGTGTTCTGTGACGTCACATGCTGCTGCTACTGCTAGTGGGACAGGAGGAAGAAGAGAGAAGCACTCACACTGAAGCCTTACACCTACATTTGGAAAGGAGAGAGGGGGCTAGACACTCTCAAGAGCACACAGACCCCGGTACGTTACACTGAGTAACAGGATGTTCATGCCAGGGGTGCATGTCAGTGGCTGATGGCCCTGCATTAAGAGAGTGTGAAAGCCGCATGGCGGCTAATGTAGAAGGCTGGGGGTGGAGTCCAAGAGTGAGGACTGGGGAGAGCGTGGGTGGCAGGAGCTGCCTATAAGGAAAGCCACACCATGGCTAATGCTTAAGCCTGGGTGGGGGCCAGAGGAGAGGCGAGGAGAGGATCACGGAGAGACAGTGCAACCAGTGCTAGGAGCCAACAAAAAACGTAACTTTGCCCATGTGCATTAGTGTGCACTGTAATGTGCATGGCCAGAGTTCAGGCTGCAGAAAGAAATGAAGCACTCCCATTGGAGTGGTTCATTTCTTGGAAATCCAGCTCATGCCATGTCAGCAAAGCTGAACTGCTGTCATGAGCAGAGTGGCTGGTCATTGGTGTACACTGCCAAGCCAATTGCAGTTTCATCTGTAATTGGCTCAGCAGTGACACACCTCTAAAATGCCATTAGTTGTCCCAAGGCATTACTTGAGCAAGCACACATGAATGCAAAAAAGGGGAAAGCCAATTTTAGAAAGCTATGTTCACAAACACAAGGAGCCTAACTAATAAATTAGCTGACCTCACTGCTATCATCGCGGAAGCAGATCTTTACTAGGTTGTCATCGCCAAGACCTGATTCAATGATAATCATGAATGGGAAACAACTATTCCAGGATACTGTCTTTTCCAGAAAGACAGAACTAATAGAAAAGGTGGGGTTGGGGGGGTTATGTATGCAAAGGAGGGTATAAAAACCATTATGAACCAAAATGGCAATACGAAAACTGAGTCACTTTGAGTAACTCTGGAGGTTGGCAATGGAGCAGTAACTCCAGTAAGAGTATTTTATAGATCCTCAGTGACAGGGTTGAAGGGGGACAAAAAAAATTAGACTCAGTACACAAAACGAGTGATAAAGGAGAAGTGAAAGTATTGGGAGATTTCAATTTATCTGATGTAAATTTGGGTACCCACACAGCAAGTTCAACCAGAAGCAAAGACTTTCTGGAGGCTCTACGCATATCAGATCTAAAACAGCTTGTGAGGAATCCAACAAGGGGAGGAGCAGTCTTTGATCAGGTACTCATGAACAGGGACAATATTTCAGAGGTAGCAGTTGCGAGTCACCTGGGGCTCATCAACCAATGCATGATATGGTTTCAAGTTAAGACAAAAACAGAAAGTAAGCACTCAAAGAATAAAGTTATGGACTTTAGACAAGCAGATTTCACTAAAATGAAAGAAGATCTCAAGAAAACCCTTGCAAATACTAGACGAGGGAGGGATGTTGAAGAATACTGGACACATCTCAGAACAGCTCCACTACAAACCGCAAATCATTGCATAAAGAGGGTAAGCAAAGCAAAGAAGAAAGGAAAACCACTCTGGTTTTCTAAGGAAGTAGCCACCAAGGTCAGGGAAAAAAAGGACGACTTTTATTAAAATACAAGAAAACTGGATCCGACAACGACCGAGATGACTACAAGAAGAAACTAAAGGAAGCAAGCAAATAAATCAGAACAGCAAAAGCAACAGTGGAGGAGAAGATCGCCAAGGAGGTCAAGAAGGGTCACGAAACCTTCTATAGATATATCAGCAAGAAGAGAAAGACAAGAGGAGATATTGTCAGACTAGCTAAGGATTTGGGGGAGACACAGAGGACGATAAGGACAAAGCAGAAATCCTTAAGAGGTATTTCTGCTCGAGTTTTACCAAGGAGGAGGAAGGTTGTGGGAACCTCCCTTACAAGGGGCAGCACAGATGGTGGAGAAGTATATTCAGGGCCTCTTACAAAGGAAAGAGTCCTAAAGGAACTAGAGAAACTCAAAGTAAATAAAGCCATGGGACCAGATGAAGTACACCCAAGGTTGCTGAAAGAGCTAAGAGAGGAATTAGCAGCTCTCCTGACTGACCTTTTCAACTTATCACTTGAGCTGGGTGAGGTCCCACAGGATTGGAAAAAGGCCATGGTTATCCCTCTACATAAAAATGGGAGCAAAGAGAGTGCAAGTAACTACAGACTGGTAAGTCCCACCTCAATTGTAAAATAATGGAAACCCTTTTAAAGGAGAGGATTATATCATTTCTCGGAAGAAAACAGAAAATTAGACATAAAAACAGCATGGCTTTGCTTCCGTTAGATCATGCCAAACTAATCTAATACACTTTTTCAACTGGGTAACCAAAATAGTGGATCAAGTCAGTGCAGTAGACACAGTATACCTGCACTTTAGCAAAGCATTCAACTTGGTCCCACATAGAAGGCTACTAAATCAGTTTGACAGCATGGGGGTAGGGCAACAAGTGGTGAACTGGATACAAAGCTGACTTAGCAGAAGGACCCAGAGGGTACTAGTAAACAGCTCCCTATCAGAAGAAAGGGGGTAGATACCGGAGTGTCACAGGGGGTCAGTGCTAGGTCCAATACTCTTCAATCTTTTTATTAGTGACATATCTGAAGGCCTGAAAGGTAAGGTGAGTTTGTTTGCAGATGATGTGAAAATGGGCAACTGGGTAGACACTCCAGGAGGAGCGGAAAAGATGAAGGTTGACCTAAGGACTGTGGAACTATGGTCAAAAACATGGCAACTAAATTTCAATGCAAAAAAATGCAAGATCATGCACCTTGGAAGAGGAAACCCAGGAGAAGAATACTACCTTGGAGGAGTAAAACTGGAATCCACAAGCAGGGAAGAGATCTAGGAATAATTATAATGGGGGACCTGAAACTGTCCAAGCAATGTGAAAAAGCAGCACTAAGGGCAAATGGCATGCTGGGTTGCATAGGAAGGGGGATTACCAGCAGAAAAAGAGAGGCCATCCTACCAGTCCATAAATCACTGGTGAGGCCACACCTGGAGTACGTGTCCAGTTCTGGAGGCTGCAGCTTAAAAAGGATATGCACAGATTGGAAACAGTGCAAAGGAAAGCAACAAAAATGATACCGGGGAATGCACAGCAAAACATATGATGAATGGCTGAGAGGCCTAAACATGTATTTCCAGGAGCAGCAAAGGGAGAGGAGAGACATGACAGAGACCTTCAAGTTCCTAAATGGAATAAACAAGGTACAGGTTCAGGACCTGTTTTAGATCAAGAATCACACCAGAACCAGGGGGCACGATATGAGGCTGGATGGGGCAAATTCTGGGGCAACACATGCAAGTTCTTCATTACAGAGAGGGTGGTAGATGCGTGGAACAGTCTTCTACGGGGAGTGATGGAGGTGAAAATGGTAGGAACTTTCAAAAATGTTTGGGATAGGTACAAAGGTACCAGAACACTAAATAGCAGTTAAGGAAGGGGGAGGAACAAGGGCAGATTAGATGGGCCGTATCGTCCCCTTCTTAACTCCATCAGAAGAGCAGAATGGGAGATGCACAAGCAGGACCATGTTCTGAATTGGAACTGCGGTGGTGAGGTCCGAACGCTACTATTGCGAGACCTGAAATATAGTATTATGGGGTCATTAGTATAGTATTATGAGGACCAGAAGTATAGTATTATGGGACTGAGTCACTAATTACGAGATTTTTTTTTACATGCTTTCTGGAGGTATTATTTTTAAAATCCATATATTACAATTTGTTTAACCCTGTTAAACAGAACATTTCAGATATGCTTTCTCGAATACTGCCTGGCTGGTATGACTTCCAACTTCTGGAACAAACTGGTTTTCTCACAGAGTGTATGTAGCTGTTCCCTACACCTTAGGGTCCTGCAATTAATAGAGTGTTCAGTTTTTTTTTAATGAATTGTGGAACTGAGTCAGTCTATGCAGTATGAGGGGTGGTGTGTCAAAAAACAAACTCTGTACTAATATAGAGAAAAGGCAACATCAGGTTGTAGCTTTTCCTTTTTTGCAAGTTTTATTTTATTAGGATGTTTTCTTTTAGTATCATTTTTTTTTGCAACTTTATACATTTTATTGAAAGTTTTCAGAGTTACAAAAGGACAAGAATACCACACACTACAATAACTTAACATACATCAAAAGATAAAATAGACAAAAACAAACAACAACCCTGGAAGTGGACTAGATCAGATGATTTATTTTCAGCCATGCCTAGACATAAAAACTGACAAACAGAATATTACACAAGGATGTAGCTTCACTTCTTTGCTAGCAAGTACAAATAACATGTGATTTCAGGTTACGCAATCATTTCTAATAAAAACAAGCAACACTGCATGACCACACCACTTGGTATTTTCTCATTATAATGAAGAATGTTCTGCAACCATCCATGCAGGGAAACAAGAGTGTATGCAATCATTTGGTCATGTACACAAACACACATGCACACACACTCACACACACACGATGCTGCCACATAAACCCGGAGGGCAAGGCTTGAGGGATTTATTTAGGCATCACACACTAAGAGTGTGTGTCAAAACTCATAACGCAACCTCTACACATACATTATTCTATGTAACTGATATTTTGATATCAAGACAAAGAACTTCAAAAAAGGCTACTTGGGGCACTTCACAGGAACAAAACATTATTTTATGTAATTGCTGAATATTTTGATGTCAAGACAAAGAAGATCAAAAAAAGGTACTTGGGGCACTTTACAGGCACAAAACAAGTATCCTGCTTCCTGCTCATAGAGGTATAGTCACAAAGATGATTCTACCTATCTTCTATTACAGTGACACTGTTTATAGGGCTGCCCCAAGCCCATTCTTGCCAGGCTGGATTCGCTTTCACTTCTTCTAATGCTTTGCCCTGGATCATCTCCTTAGAACCCACCACTGTTCCCTGTATTCCTTCCTCTTCTTGCCCTCCCTTGATGATAGGGACCTCGCTCATTCTGCTACCTTTGTCTCCAAAGTCTGGTTGGGCTCCTTCCCCCCAACCTTTCCTCCTTCCTTTCATCCTCTCCTTCAACTTCCGACTCCCTTTGCAGCTCTGACACCTGCTCTCTCGCTCTCTCCACTGTAAGATCCTCTGCTGGTCAAGCTGCTTTCTTCTTCCACATCCCCAAACTCCGAAGCACCCTCCCAGTTGGTATTCACAATGCTCCCTTTTCCATATCATTGAAATCTCTCCTCCATGATTTCACTGCTCATACCTGCAGTTACCACTGATTCTAGGCTAATCCTACTGCTTCTCCCTCCATACACTGCCTCCCCCACTGCCCTGGTTTATTGGTCCACTTTTCCCTTTGAACAGTCCCCCGGCGTTGTACTCTGAATCTTTCTTCACGCTCTCATTTTTCTGCCAGTTGCATTTTGTGGAACTGCTGCTATTGATATGCTACTGTACGTTCTGCACTACTTACTTTGTGCTTCCTTTCAACGATCTACTGCATGCTTTTTTACTTTAATAATTATTGTTATTATTTTATAATTGTAACATGACTGAAGTAACTTATTGTTGCACTCTCCACATCCCTTCCCCCCAGGACACATCTGGAAATGAGCTGTTAGCTCATTAAGTTTTTCCCAGTGAAACTCTTTAACTAAATAAGTAAATTTAAAACAGATTGCCTGGAGAAATAAGTTTCAGACTGATTCAAACATCTGGTTTGCCTGGGTCGAGAATTTTATTTTGGTCATGGTGAACAGTTTATTTTCTTCTGATGCTTTTGCACGCAAAGTAAAGAAGCGTAAGGGTTTTTAGAGAGGAGAGTGAAATGTCTGCAACCTGATTATGGGTGCAAGATAAATGAAAATTAAGTTAGAAACTGCCCAGTTTATAGTTAAATATGTATCAATGAAAAAGTGTCTATATATAATAGTAAAAACGTGTAAAAACTGCATTGAAATAATTTGCAATGACCTGATTCCAAACTTATATTTAAAAAAAAAAATGATTTCAAGCCCTAACAGTTCCAAAGCTAGACCTTTCAAAAAGTTATTTAAAATGAGATCACTTTTGAACCATTATGGCTTGAAACTTAATTTCCTTTTTTAATGAAAGCTTGGATACAGCTAAGTTGCTATTTTAATATATGATGTTGCTACATCTTCCATATATCGATAACATAAAATGGTTCAAAATTGTTTCCAGTTCATCATACAGATGTATCAACACATGATAACTGTATTGTAATGATCTATTCATGTTGATCAGATTCTAAACTTTAAAAAAAAAGCTTCAGTTTCTAAGCCTAATAGTTCAAAGATTCAGCTTTCGAAATATAATGTTAAGTATTATACACTATTATAAAAAAATATTACTGGAAATAGTTGGACGATATTATTGGTTCTTCTACTTAAGAATAAACACATTTTTTTCTAGTTGAGATAACAGTTAGTAAATGCAAAAGGAAATTGGAAGACAACAAAGTACCTTTAGGTGGAAATAATTTTGTTTCCAAAATCAATGTGACATTCAAGCACAAAGAATTGTTTTGATCAGATATTGTATATCCATACTGTGGTTAGGACAACACTCATGTTCTGAGGAGTGACTGATAGCTTTCAGCTGCCTCATGTTCACTATTACATATGACTCTGTGCAATGGCAGATTACAAGAAAGGAAGTTCTGGAACATCCCTAGGAAAATAGTAAACTCAAATGCGGGACTAGTCAGTTACTATGAAGCGCCTTAAACACCCACAATGCACATAGGAAATATAGACCACTCACCAACTGTATATAGAAAAATCACAAATGTTTATTATGAATTCATGATTCAAAGCAAAAACGGCCTAATATCCACTGACGTTTCAGGGTGTCCAAAATACCCCTTCCTCAGGGCAGATGGTGATTCTAGAAATAAATAAATATATGGTATAACATGTTTCGGAGTTTCTATATATAATGCTCAGCAGGACTACCTAGATACAAACTATGTAAACCCCATTAGGAGCATTGCTATTTGTCTCAGAACACATTGACGCACTAGAGCTGGCAGAAGTATGAACAGTAATAAGACTGTAATGTTACCATATATGACAGTAAACATAATAAAATGAATATTTTTGACTCACTATTTAACTGTTTTTTTCTTTCCACCTGTTCTACAAGTAAATGTTCACATGTATCATACCAAGATATGTGTCTTCCATATGCTTACTAAATCAACTCTCAAAATCATTCTTTAAATAGCCTCCGCAGTACTTTCAATATGTCTTTCATCTGTCCTTCATGCAGGCTAGCAAAAAATGCAAACTAAAATATAAATCAGGTTGGGTTTAGTTCTAGATAGTTCTTTTAAGCCTTCTAAGAAACAGTATCTGATCCACTCAATCATAACTAATAGGCACTACTAAATGTCACTGTGAGTTTGTTTTGAATGAATGGAGCAGATAATGTTTATTGCAGGGCTTGGAACAGCTTAAAATAATTAACTAAAAATGAACCCAATCTGATTTGTATTTTATTTTGTGCTTTTTTACTAGCCTGTATGAAGGACAGATGAAAAGACATATTGTAAGTACTGCACAGGTTACTTAATGAATGGTACTGAGAGTTGATTTAATAAGCATATGGAAGGCACATATCTTGGGGGGTGGGGTTAAACAGTTTAAATCTACAGTAGGTGGTCTTACTGAGCATTATATATAGATATACTGAACCATGTTATACCATATATTTATTTTTAGACTTACCTTCCACCCTGAGAAAGGGTATTTTGAACACTTGGAAATGCTAGTGGATATTAGGGTGTTTTCGCTTTGGCTCATGAATTAGTAATACATATTTATGATTTTTTGATATATGATTGTTGAGTGGTCTATATTTCCTATGTGCACTGCGGGCAATGGAAGATTACACCATGTTTTTCCATGTGTAATCAAGGAAAGTCAATAATTACAACACAGTAATCGGTCAACAGTATATATCTTGTTTATTTGTGAATCCTGACACTTTAGCATATACTATGAATTAAGGCACTGGAGGAGGATGATGTGTTACTATCAGGTAATACACACACATGACAAATGGTACAAAGCGACAAGTGCCATTGGCGTGGTGTTGGTGGTGGTGGTGGTGGGGGGGGGAGGGTGATTCATTACTTGATGGTAATCCATCTTGCTGATTGCTTTGAGTAACTGTTGAGCACAATAAAGTGTTTTCATTATTTTTTTAATGTAAAATAAAATCTCACTATCTCTTGCTATACACGGACCACTGCTCCATACAACATCAGGGGACATGCATCCCTGGTCTTTCAGAACCAGATACTAATAAGATATCTTTTTTGAGCAAAGCAAAAGCAAAATTATAGGATAATTGGTTTTGTATGTGTGATAGTTAGTATTAACTGCATTCTGTTTAATTTTCCTATACATTGTTCTCTTGTCTTTGTCCACATCAACCCTAATAATGAATAAGCAAATAAACCTCTTTGGATAACATGTGGCCCTGGATTTAAGTTATAACAAACAGAAAAGGTAGTACAGGAGTAGAAGACTGGAGCCATGGCAATGTTCATGCAGTCCAATCCAAAGAGCTCGGCTCATTCCAAGATGTTCCAATGAACTGCAGATCAGTCATAGGATAATTCATGAGCATAAAATGTGGGCTGTACTGGGAGCCATAGCTGCTGCTTTCTATTAAACAAATCTTTCAAATCATACGGTGCCTGATCTGCAGTTAATTCATATACAGTACCATATGACTGTAAGCTGATCTTTTTGGATTGGACTTGATTTAAGTTATGTTTGGGAGAGCAGCTGGGCCTAGTGGTTATAGCATTGAGCTGTAACCTGGAGAACTGGGGGTAAATCACGCATAATAAAAATGGGACTTGAAACTCTTGCAACCTAATTGGTTAAAACATGTCACATGACCGTGGGTGACTTCTACAACAGACAATGGGCAAAGATTCAGCTGATAAAATGTTTACTTTGAACATAATTCATGTTTTTTCACTTTTTTACAAGGGTCCATTTTATAATCGTAATAATGCATCTCAGAGCATGTGTAGCAGTGGGATTTTCCCACTTCTCGTGTTGCTAAAGTTACTTGGCTGTGCCTTGTGATGGTTACCTGTGAAAACGGCGACTACAAAATCGCGACTTCATTATAGCGACTAATTTTCGGTGACTGCATTATAAGCGACTTGCTAATTTCGACGATCTTGCCTAAATAGCAACTGACCATAAGTTTGCAATGTCAAAATAGCGAAAATGCAGAACGCATGAAGGCAGCATGAATCTGATTACTGGTCCCAGTATATAGTGTAGGGACTCCCCCCCATGGATCTCTGCTCCATGAGTGACATAGAGTAGCCCTCCAGCTGTGGCATCCCACCCACCCACCCTACCGAGCTCTGGAGACCCAGCGCTGATTGTACCCACACCCAACAGAGTAAGACTATCTGAGCTCTGAGCAGCAGTGAGAGAGAGACAGTGCAAGTAAGAGGGGGCTGCTGTTTTCAGCAATTAGCACACAGACACAGACATCGAAGAGCAGAGTAAGGAACAGAGACACACAGCAGTTCACCATGGTCATCTCAGTGTATGCAGCTTCACTACATGCAGCTGGGAGAGAGAGCGACGTGCAGCTGGGAGAGACTAATGTCATTGAGAGAGAGAGAGACACACACACACACACAAAACAGTGTTCTGTCACTGTTTTAGTCTGTCTCTGTCTGTCTCTCTCACTCTCTCTCTCTGTTGTACTGTCCACAGGCACCAAGCCCTGCTTCTCCTCTGTTCTCACCCCCCCGCCACACGCACACCAGCTGTACAGAGCCCAAGTGTCCACTACACTGTCAGTCGGCAGCGTGCACAGTGAGAGGCACAGATAGAGGACGCACAGTTTTGAGCCACAGTGTGTGCAAGCATTGGAGGAACTGACGCAATACTATTGCCCAATGAACACAATTAAGGTGATAAGTACAACAGTCATTACCCGGTGCTATTATTACATGTTAGCTAATTTTGAGAGGTGCTAAAGTGTACGATCACTAATATTGAGGTCACTGAAAAAAACACGCTATTATTGCGACTGCGATTTTTTAATCGCTATTTTAACATGGAACCCCTTATGACACACCACACAAGGTATGGGTAATCCCACAACAGCACACACCGTGTCGAGCATTGCTGTTTAAACTGCCACTTACTCACTGTGTGACCCTGAAACATACAGGAGAAACAGAAAATATCTGCAGAAAAAGACCACTGGTCCATCCAGTCAGCTCAGCTTTATCTTACTGTACCCTATGACCTATTGTCCATACATGGTTCTCCCCTCCTCCCTGCCTTACTGCTACACTACCCCCCCAAGAAACTATTAAACTCTTTACTCTATCCCAGCTGTGCTTGAATCAACTAATGGCTTTTGTGCCCACCACTTCTGTTGGTAGGTTGTTCAGTGGCTCAGCCACTCTTACTGTAAAGTAAACCTTTCTAGTACCCCTCCTGAATCTTCCCTCAACCTGCTCATATGTATGACCCCTTGTTTCCGACCCACCATCCCTGCTAAATAGTTCCTCTCAATTTACTTTGTTTATTCCTTTTAGGAACTTGAAGATCTCTATCATGACCCCCTTCCCCGGCCTCCATAAGTCTATTCCCAAAGGAACTGCCTGTTGACTCTAAATCATTTGGTTACTCTGTGCTGCATTGTTTTCAGCCTGTCTCTGTCTTTCCTCACTTGAAGATTTCAGAGCTGGACACAGTACTCTGGGTCTCACCAGTAATCTCTAGATTCCCTTATGCTATCATAACCCCTTCCAGTACACCCCAACATTCAGGTTGCCTTGCTGTAAGCCTTGTTACATTGGCTACACTTATGATGACCCCCAGGGTCCCTTTTCTCTGAAGGCAAGGCAAAGCAAGGCAAATTTTATTTTTCCAGGTGCCCAATCCCTGATGCTCTGGGTGACGTACACATAATTACAAAACTATTAATAAAATAACAACAAATAAGTAAATCACAGCAATAATAAATTAAATAGGCCATGTAAAATAAACAGGACCCAAGCTGAAAACAATACCTAAGAGGCCCATCCCAGGGATAAGATCTAAAAATAGTTATTTGGGAAGACCGGACTGAACTGGTGGGTCTTGAGGCAGGCCTTGAATACTTCAGCTGAAGGGGCCTCTTGTACAGATGGTGGAAGTGAATTCCACAGGATGGGGCCAGTGACATTAAATGCTCTGTCGCCGGCAGTTTTTAACCTCGTCCTGGGAATCGCAAGGAGACCCATAGAGGAGAAACGGAGGGAGCGGACGGAGGCAGTGGGTGTAAAAAGGTCAGATAAGTATCCAGGGCCCAGCCCATGTAGGGCCTTGAAGGTTAGTAAGCCCACCTTGAAGAGGATCCTCCCACCTGACCAGCAGCCAGTGCAGTTCACACAGCACCGGGGTGATGTGGCAGTCACATGACCAGCTAAACCTTCCTTCCTGGAGTTCCTATTCCCTATATACACCATTTTGCACGTTTTGTCTTATATATCAACAGCCAGACCTCTTGCCACCTTACTAACCTTTGCCAATCCCTCTGCAACTCCCTTACCCCACTCAGTTTCTACCCTACCACAGAGCTCAGTGTCATCAGTGAAAAGACACAACTTGCCCAGTATTTCTTCTCTTAGGTCACTGATGAACATATTGAAAAATACTGTTTCCTGGACTGGCCTCTGTGGTACCCCAATCGTGACCTCCCCTGATTTGATCATGTTTACCACCACCCTCTGCTGTCTCCCTCCTAATCAACTTCCCACCAGTTTAACTAGGTCCTTTGCTGCTCCCAAATCCTCCAATTTCTTCAACAACCTTCTATTACGTTATCTGTGCTAAGAAAGTGGTTGCCAAATTTACGTGTCTAATGTACCTTATTTCTGATGCACTTTATGTTCCTGTTGTTTTTGTTGCCGTGTACTGTGTCTCCTTGCTGCCTTGGTAATGTACTGTATTGTACAGCTACTGCTAATGCATTGTACTGTGTAACTATATTATTTCTTTCTTATACTTGTACTCCACTGTACTGGTAACTGTGTTTTCCCAGATCGTGACTGAAAATGGGCATATTATTGTCTAGTGCACTTATCTGGTAATCAAAAACCAAATAAATAAATAAATGTGGCACTAAACAAGTCACATAACCTCCATGTGCTTACCATCTCTAATTGTTCTTGAATCTATATCTGTGCTCTTTGAATGTCTCTCTCTCTCTCGCTACCTAATGTCGGCAACATTCTCTCCCCTCCTTCTACTAGACTGTAGGGCACTTTGCAATACCATTGGTATGAAAGGCACTATAAACTACCAAGCTCATTTCCTTTCCCTACCTTTCCTATTACTCAGTCCATATCACAGCCTTGTAGAAGTCTACAGTACCCACCATTTTTTAATCTTCCCCATATTCTTGCATGCACCTTCGCACTGTCCTATGACATAGCTGGAAATGAAACTGTTTATCTCTGCTTGTCTTTCCTGGACATACAAAATAAATGTATTTATTTGTTTGTTTGAAAATTGGTGCACGAGAAGGGCACATTGAGCCAAGGCTCGTTTCCAGGTGCGACCTGGGAGAGGGGAAGATAGGATAATAAATACATAGCACAGACACCATTGACAGTTACCATAAAGTGAAAAATCAAAGAAACATGATGGCTGTAGAAAGTACACAATGAGCAAACAAGACAGAAGCAGCAAGTTGAGCATTTCAAGCAAATTAGTGGGGAACTGTTAAGGGTTGAGAAAACAGGAGCAAAGGGGATAGAAGGAGTCTCGGCTGATACCTGAGGAAGCCAGGTGAGGTAATAAAGCAGAGAGAAGAAGGAGCTGGTTCCAAAGTGAAGGAAGATGATAGATGAACACTGACTGGCCAGCAGAAGTATGGGGATGAGGTACAGCAAAGATGTGAGGATCCCTAGAGTGGAGGGAGCAGGAGGTAGAGAGACAGGGGAGAGGAGTGATGAAGGGCAGGAGGGAAGGGACCTAAACCAGTATTTAGATACGCAGGAGACCCAGTTCATCTGGTGACATGAGGATAGAGGGAGAATGGATAAGGATGAGTAAAGTGAGCAATGATGAATTTGAGATGGGGAGTTGGTAGCAAAGTGACAAAAGAAATTACAGAGGGTATGCAGTCTGGTCAGGGAGGTGGTGGAGGAGGCAGAATCATAGATCATGTCCACGTAGTCAAAGACCGAGAGCACCATTTTGGTGACAAACTCCTGGTGAACCTGCAGAAACAGATAATCTTTATTCCAGTACAAAGCACCAAGTTTAGGTCAAAGCTTGGCATGGATGGTGTCGATGTGGGCAGTGAAGTCAAGCTTGCTGCCAAGTTACACACCAAGATATTTGAAAGAAAGAACTACTTCTAGGTGGGAGCCATCCAAGCTGAAGAAGATGGACACAAATGAGAGTCCGGACAGTTTTTGGTTGGTGCCAAAGGTCATGGATACAGTTTTTTTTGTGTTGCCCCAGAGTTTGCTTGATTGGAATCATCACAGGACATTGTGAAAGTCTTGTTGGAGCAGACCTTCCACAGCTGCAGTGGAGGGACCAGAAGCGTAGATGACTGTGTCATGTGCATACATGTGAATATGCGAGTTGGCACAGGCTTGGGGGGAGTCATTGAGGAAGATGGAGAAGAGTATGGGGCCCTGGATGGAGCCCTGTCGGTTCCCATCTTGGATGGGTGGGTAGTGGAGGTGACAGAGCGCTACTTTATTTTTTTTATTTATCAAGTCTAGGATTACAAATACCTTTGAGCCAAGGCTCTTTTACAAAGGTTCCACATCAGAGAAATACAAAATTATGGGGAACATCAAGACAGACATTACAATAATGTGGACATTGCAAACAGAGTACAGATTACTACAATTCAAGGGTAGCATTGTAAGCAAGGCAGCCAGTGGCATTTGTCAGAGAAAATAGACAACGGATAAGAAGTGCCAGATTCATAGGGAGAGGGAAGGGGGGGAAGGAATGTAGGTAGGGTGGGGAGAGAGTGAAAAGTGCAGCATTGGGTATACCAAGATGTGAGGGTAGAATCTAGTGAGGAGGGGCCTGTATCAACTGAAGATGGCCCATGAGGTAAGAATGGAACCATTCAACAGCTGGAGATAAGAGGCCAGCAGAACTCAGCTTCTCCATGAGAAGAAGGTGGAACACTGAATCAAAGGCCTTGTCCAAGTTGATGAAGATGGCTGCTGTGACGTGGCCCTGATGCATTCCTGAGAAGATAGAATTAGTGACATGCAGCAGGGAGGAGATGGTGGAGTGATCCTTTAAGAAGTCAGGCTGGAACGGGGAAAGGAAATCAGTGAAGGAGAGGAAAGCAGAGAACCTAGTGTAGAGAAACTTCTTCTGCAGCTTTGCAAGAGAAGGGAGGAAGGAAGGAGACTGGCCAGTAGTTACCAGAGGAGTAAGGCTCCCCATGTCATGGTGTGGTATAACTTTGGCCAGCTTCCAGGACTTTGGGGTCACATAGAGGGAGATGGGGAGGTTGAATAGGTGAATCAGAGGAGACGCAATGGCAGGAGTGGAGCTATGGAGGCATTTAAGATCCAGTCCATCAGGGCTAGACTTGCACAGTTTCAGGGACTAGAGGGCTGTCAGGGTCTCCTGGGTAGTAACAGGGGAGAAGAGAAAACCCTGGGAGAAGAGGAGAGAGGGACTGTTGTGTAGAGAAATGGAGGCTCGAGGGATAGTGGTAAGAATAGCACAAGTGGTGAAAAACTCATTAAAGTGAGAGGCAAAAGAGAAGGGGTCGGACACAGGTGAACCATTTACCAGAAAGACTGAGGAGCCGGACTGGGTGGGAGGGTCAAAAAGGGAGAGAATCACCTTCCAGAACTTCGAGGGGGTGTTAAGGTTATTTTGAAGATTGTCCTTGAAATACTGTGATTTTGCAGCCCTGACAGCAGGGAGGGGATGCTCCTTCTCTGTACAAATGTTTCTGGACCCTCCACAGACTTTTCTGGCATCTGCTGTGCCCCAGTGTCGCATTCCCCAGATTACTGAGCTAGCATGCAGGGCTAAGAGTCCCCCTAAAAATGTTTCTTTTAGGGTCATGATTCAGCACTCTTTGGAGGACTGCCGTATCCCACAGTCCTCTGCTTTGAGCCAAGCAGGGGATCCACTCTGGCACCAGCCCAACTCCACTTCCAAACTCTAGTTCCCATGTGTTGTAAGGAGGTTGGGGACTGTGTATGCCTTCACTAGTGTGAACATCTGTGGGTGCAGAGCTACATGACCCAGGTATGTACCAAAGGTGTTCTGTTCCAATAGTCTTTAGGGCCGCTACAGAAGTATTAGGTAGAGTTGGGCAGACTGTTTGGGCTGGTGGCCCTTTTTCTGCCATCAGGTTCTTTGTTTCTATGTATCTGGGCCATCTCTGTGAATCAAGCAAATTACAGTCCATCTTTTTTTTAGTTCTCTCCATTGGCCAACCCACTTACCAGAATGTCCTTCAGTTGTTCCACCAGTGCCACCTCCTGCCCACCTGAGGTGTCCCTACCTAACATCCTGCTGCTGCAGACCAAGTATGACACACCTAAAGGTTAACCCCACCGTAGCTTGTCCCCCAGGGTGGAGTTGCCTTCTGCTCCAGGGAGGTCTCCACACATGATTCACCTGACCATCTCAGTGGAGATGAAGCCAGGAGGAATCCAGGAGCAGGTGGGTGGGGTCCAGTGAGGACATGGGGGGGGGCTGAACGGGGCATCATCCCTCTGGTTGTCATTTTTTTCCCCTTGAGTTCTGGACCCTGGAGGGAGCAGACATGCAGTGATATCCAGGATATTGCTGTGTGCACTCCTGCCTACAGCACATCAATGTCCACTGCTCCTTCATTCCCTAGTCTGGTGGTCTGAAGCACCCTCACCCTGAACCACCACTAAGGGCTAGGCTAATGCTGCACTCCATGTCCCCCTTCCCCAGACAGCTGTCCCGTGGATATTCTTCTCTCAAGCTGACCCTCCCATGCTCCAGACCTGTTCTTGAACCCAGGTCATGAGCACAACAAGCGATAGCATTGCCACTGCACCTGTGGGTGGGCAATCACGGTCCACTAACATGCATGGAGACATAGATGTTAATGGCAGAGAAAAGCCCAATGGCCCACCGAGTCTGCCCAGTACCTGAAGAAGAGTCCAGCAAAGGTTGATATCCAGTAGACTGTGCCCTGCCTTTTCTCAAGACCATCAACAAGCTAAACTGCTGTATAGTAACAGCTCCTTATGTCACATGACCCGCAGCCCATCTGGAGTATTGCGTCCAGTTCTGGAGACCCCATTTCCGCAAGGACATAGACAGGATGGAGGCAGTCCAGAGGATGGCAACTAAAATGATGCAGGGTCTGCAACAGAAGCCTTATGAAGAGAGACTAAAGGAGCTTAACATGTATACCATTGAGGAAAGGAGGGAGAGGGGGGACATGATAGAAACTTTCAAGTACCTCAAGGGAATCAACAAAGTCCAAGAGTGTAGCATCTTTCAGAAAAAGAGATGCGCAAGAACAGGGGGACACAATTTGAAGATAGAGGGGGATGGCTCGGGGCAATGTGAGGAAGTATTTTTTCACAGAGAGGGTGGTGGACGCATGGAACAGCCTGCCTCAGGAGGTTGTGGGGTCAAAAACAGTGGGGGAATTCAAGAATGCATGGGACAGGCATAAGGCAAGTCTGGTGGGGGTAGAAAGAAGTAGGCTGTTGGTTAACTGGGATCTGCAGTTTATCCAATAGGTAGGGAAATGGGCAGACTAGGTGGGCCAAGTGGTCCTTATCTGCCATCAAAGTCAATATTTCTATGTTTCAGTGCTATTCTCCCCCAGGAATCTGTCTAATTCTGCTTGTAAAACTTGAGTGTGCCTCACCCTCTGTGTTTATTCTTCTTGTGTTTCCATACACATGTTTTGGGTCTAAGGTGGACCCTTCACAGGGCTACAGAGCTGTACAATCAAAAGAAGGGTCCAGCACAGGTTGATATCGAGAATAGCATGCCCTGTCATTTTCAAAGACAATCAGCTGCTCGGAGCATCTGACTTAACTCATTTGCTCCCGGTGGCCATTTGGGGTCGGATACAGCAATGGATGGTTCTGAGGCCATACGGTGTATATGGGAACAAATGAATTTCCTTATCTCCAAATACCAGAGATCTATATGGAACAAGGTCTACACCCACAAGCCCCTGTACTTTGCAATGCTCTTCTTATGTAGGCTAGGACATCAATGAAGATCAACAGCAAGTCCAGAAAATGTGGGATAGCAGTAGGGGTGTGTGTGGAGGAGGGGTGGGAGAGATCTAATCTGCTACATGATGGGTGCACTGAAAGTAGCTTGGATGCCTGCTTTTCAGTGGGGACAGTCATAAAATGGGGATGGAGCTGTGCCCCAGAATGCCCATCCCCTGGAGGTATGGGCCTGCATCTATGCAACTAGCTACTCTAAAGCATCAGTTAAAACCAGGGGCATCACTTTGGATGGGCATTAAGGGCTTACGCCCAGAATCGCTATTCATTATTCCAGAATAAATGATTCACAGTTCTTATCCTGACCTTGGCCTATTTTCTTTTAGTTTTATTACTGTGCAGGAGGAGTGGGGGCTTACACCACTGATCTTTTTGGACCCTAGAAACACCCCTGATTAAAACCCCATTATGCTAACCCCTGTAACTGAGATTAAGGCCTCTTCCCATATTTCTGCACTGCTCCAACTCCTTCAAGACCCCCTGTGTGCTTGAAAATGTTTACTATTGTGCTGCTGTGCTCTTGTCACTTATAAACCTCCCTGAAAGGCATGCTAAAGGCAAATGTACTACAAATAATACCCAGATTTTGAACTGGCTTGCTCTCCTCCCATGGGACACCAGTGGAAACAACCTTTGTTCTATAGATTTCAGCAAGCCCTTCCTGGTGAGTAACCATGTAAATAAATATTTTGTATATGGCACTGTGTAGAATGCAGAATGAGAGACTGCTTAAAACGTATGTTACTGCTGTAAAACAAAAGATATCACACCGCCCACACACTCTTTCTGTACAGAAATCAAAAGATAATAACAGGCATCAAAAGGGCAAGCATTGCAATTTGTCCAGAAATGACCCCCTTTCCTTTGACTGCAAGTCACAAGGCATGTACCTTCTCTACTGTATTACATTAACTGAATGAAGGAAAAGTACACTATACACAGTATTGTTTTCTGGCAGATTTTACCTACTGTGCTATGGAAATCTGAGCATTTTATTAATTTCTCATGAAGCAGGTTCCTGTTTTGACCCACATTTTTTTACCCCAGCAAGTCTGATTTGACCGACAGTTTAAACCAACCAGTGCTGCAGGTACTAATGCAGCTACAAGCACTCCTCTGCACTTCATGAGCGGAGAGAGGGGCCGACCCTGGCCCGGATTCCCACAGGCTGATGCAGGGCTTGCGCCAAGCCCTGTGTTAAATACAGTGGCTGGCACAGCTGTGCTGAAATGTTTGCCACAGAATGCACCCGAGTCAAGAAGATCGGGCACATTTATGACACTTTACCTGCTTTATGGCAGCTTGCCAAATATTTGGCACAAGGCCTGTAAAACGAGTAAATGAGACTGCTGCAAGCTAGACCAGAAATGGTCCAGCTTGCAGCAAGTGGTGCATGGGATTGAAAGTCCTGATCACCAGCCAGGAAATGCCGCAACCACTGTACGCCATATATTCAGCACACCTGGATTTGTGGCATTCCCAGACAGTTTAAGAAGTGATCCCCCCTGTGTATTCACTAAAAATACCACCAACAACTTAATCTGGTTTAATTTCAGTTGCTTACCATCTGTACCCCCCTCCCAGTCTCCCCTGAAAAAGTGACTTCTAGGCCCAGTGGGCTTACCAGGTCAACAAAATTCAATAAATAAATATTGCTACAAGTTCTTCCTGAGGAAGGGCCAGCAGACTTATTCCAATTAGCAGTGTCTTGACTGGGTATGTGTTAAGGTGGGGCAACGGCCCGCCTTGGGTGGGTTGAAGTACGAGGCGAAGCCGAGTGCTTCCACCACCTGAGGAGGGCCGTTAGCCCACCATACACACACACACACACACACACACACACACACACACACACCCTGGAGTACCTTATTGTAATTATGAAATGGGCCCCTTTTGATAAATGTGGTTGTAGTTTTTAAACATATTTTTGCTGAGCTACTTTCAGACTGGCTGTTGTGGGCTCAGCTGAAAGTACATAGATACATAGATACATAGACAGTGTCGGCAGATAAGGGCCTATGGCCCACCCAGTCTGCCCATTTGAGCTTGTAAGTTCAGTTTGTTTTCCTAGAAGTCTGTTGCCCCTTACCCCTGACCTCTAGAATTCCTTTATGTCTATCCCATGCATTCTTAAATCCCGTGATTGTTTCAGCCCCCACCACTTCCTCTGGCAGGGTGTTCCACTTGTCCACCACCGTTCTGTGAAGAAATTCTTTCTCATGTTTCCTCTGAATTGTCCTCCTCCAACTTCATCCCATGCCCTCTAGTCCTGGAACATCTTTTTGCTTAAAATAGTGTTTTCCCTGCACCTGTTCCTCCCTGTAAGATACTTGTATGTCTCTATCATATCCCTCTCTCCCTCCTCTCCTCCAGGGAGTACATGTTCAGTTCCTTCAACCTGTCTTCATAGGACTTGTGATGCAATCCATGCACCATCTTTGTTTCCCTCCTCTGAACCTTCTCTACCCTGTCTATGTCCTTACGTAGGTATGGTCTCCAGAACTGTACACTGTACTCCAGGTGGGGCCTCACTAGTGTCTTGTATAGCGGAATTATGACCTCCTTTTCCTGCTGGTGATGCCCTGCCTGTACATCCCAGCATCCTATTTGCTTTACCTGCTGCCTTGTCACACTGTTTCCTACTTTGAGGTCATCAGAGATGACAACCCCAAGATCCCTTTCCTGCTTGGTGCATGCTATATCCTCACCCCCAACTGATATATTGTGCCAGGGTTTTTGTGCCCCATATGCATTATCTTGCACTTCTTTGCATTGAATTTCAACTGCCAAACCCTTGACCATTCTTCAAGTTTCTGCAGGTTGCTTCCCATTCTGTCTACACCCTCTGGTGTGTCTACTCTGTTACAGAGCTTTGTGTCATCAGCGAACAGTGAAATTCTGCCTTCTAGATCCTGCACAATGTCACTGATGAAAATGTTGAATAGGACCGGTCCCAGCACTGATCCCTGTGGTACCCACTGGTCACTCTTCCTCTGTGGAGTGACAGCCATTTACCACCACCCTCTGTGTCCTGCCACCCAGCCAGTTACCTACCCACCACACTACTGTCCTGCCCACACCCATATTCCCCAGTTTGTGTAATAGTTTTCTATGTGGCACAGTGTCAAAGGCCTTGCTGAAGTCCAGATAGGCTATGTCCACTGCCCTCCCTGATCCACCTCCCTAGTCACCCAGTCAAAAAATTCAACGAGGTTGGTCTGACATGACCTCCCCTGGTGAAACCATGCTGCCTTGGGTCCTGTAGTCCATTGACAACCAGATGTTCCACCAATCTCTCCTTCAGTAGTGCTTCCATGATCTTCCCACTACCGAGGTGAGGCTGACTGGTCTGTAGTTCCCTGCTTCCTCTTTGTTCCCACTTTTGTATAAGGGGACTACATCTGCTGTCCTCCAGTCTTTGGGTACCTCCCCTGTTTCCAGTGATCGGCTAAACAGGATAGCCAGAGGTTCAGCCACCACCTCTCTTAGTTCTTTAAGGACCCTGGGGTGCACCCCGTCTGGCCCCATTGCTTTATCAACTCTTATTACTTCCAGTTCCTTCAGGGCCCTCTTAGCTAATCAGGACCCAGCATTCTTTCTATCTATTTGAATAATTCTGGGCATCACACACACACACACACACACACACACACACACAGTAAACTATGCAACAATACTAACAACCAGGTAAATCAGACTATTATATGAAATCACTAGGGAAGGCTTATTGTTCCTGTTCTGCCTAAATAATCTGTACTGGGATGCGCCACTGACGCCAGCATATATATTCAAAGTATAAAAAGATAACATGTCACTGCTGTTACTTGGCTAATATAATAATGTAACTACTAGCCCAGACCGATCCTAGGGCACCCACCGCGCATCCTTCACATTCACCTCCATTCTACTATCTGCAACATCTAGAATCGAGAACTTTCAAATTGTCAAAGGGCCGGGACATGGGGGCACTGCCCCAAAACGTAAGTGCTGACAAATCCAAAACAGCTCCCCAGAAAGGGCCCTACATCGCCGGAGACTTCACTTGCGACCACTGCATACGACACCAAGTACAGAAGGGGATTATCCCTTACAAAAAAATCCTTTAAAGACCTCCTCCCCACGACACGTCTTTCTGGACGAAACTCGAAAACATTTCATGCTGTTCTGTATGTTTGCCCTATGTTCCAAAATAGCGTCCCACAAAGAATAAGAAGTACAAATAAATTGTTCTTACTTTTAAAAACGTTTTCGTTCATGTCCATGGCTGTGGCTAACTCAGCTTGCAGCTAGAAGACAAGGCAGGGACAATAAAACAGCGGTTATCCACAAAAATCTCCGTTCCCAGTTCAGGCGGGGAGGTTCTATTAGATTTCTTGGTCTGTCGCCACTAGGTTGGGTGCAGAGCTCATTTACTCGGGGGAACGGCAACGCAGGATTGTGCACGCCACTCTGGCCGGCTAAAATACCAGCTGAACCACTCTCACCAAGTTCTTCGGATGTTGCGTAAAATGCAGTAAGTGCTGGCAAAAGACTACTGGAAGGGAGAGCTGCGTCTAGCGCGGCAGCAGGCAGGCGGGTTTAGGCACAATCTCAGCTTCTCATCGGTGTCTGGCTGCATTCCTGAGGGCTGAGGTATCTGCTGCTGCTGCCCTCTCTTTCCTGAGCACCACATGATCCTGTTTACAAAGGCTGCTGGATAGTGTGATACCTTTTATTGGACCAACGTACGTCTTGTACGAATATGGTGTACTGCACAAGCTTTCGGGACCCCACAGCTCCCTTCTTCAGGTGGCTGGTGGGCCCCCCCGAAAGCTTGTGTGCTATACCATCTTTGCACAACACATGTATTGGTCCAATAAAAGGTATGCAACCCCTGTTTTCCATGGACCAATCCCCCTAAAATCTATTTTTATGATGTTGTTTATGAACGATGTCTGTATCCAGGATAGCCCAGCTACATCTGCAACATCTGGTTTTTGAGGAGTCCTGCTTTTACCCATCATCTCTAAGGAGGAGGAGTGAAAAGTGATGTGCCTCCCAAATGTGTAGCAGTTGAGGTATATGCATGTGTATTTGAGCAACACCCACCCCCGCCCTTTACTCCATGATATCCCAGATAAATAGCTACAATATCTTGTTTTCAGCAGGGTCCTGATTTTACCCATTGTGTCTGAAGAATAATATAGCGATGCCCTGCTTAAATGTGGAATAGCTGAGGTATATGCATGTGGGTGGTTGGTGCACAAACACATGCATATACCTCAGCTGTTCCACATTTAGGCAGGGCATCCCTGTATTTTTCCTCAGACACAATGGGTAAAATCAGGACCCTGCTGAAAACAAGATGTAGTTGTTTAGCTAGGATATCATGGAGTAAAGGGCAGGGGTGGTTGTTGCTCAAATATGCACCCCCATTGTGGGGGGCTGCACCCCCACAACATTAATATAATCACCTCTACTGGGGGACACTTTTGGGAGTGGGAGGCAGAGTGACACCCTCCCCGCACCACACCCACAAGTTCTGGATGCCCGCTTGAGGTGAACCCACATTACGGTGCCCTTGTTCCCACGCTCTTTTGACAGGATACCCCCTCCAGCAACTCCATAATATCCCTAACTATACAGCCGCAACATTTCATTTTCAGTGAACTTCTGCTTTTACCAAGTTTAAAAAAGCTGGGTTGATTGAAGCACTGAGAGAATACCTGTTTTGCTCAGGGTTATGCAGAAAGTGACTGTGGCGAGACCAGAATCTGCGACAAGTGCTGTAGCCACTATACAACACTGTCTCCTTAGCGTATGATATGGGCATACCAGTCTATTTTCCACCAACCACATGGGGACATAGTATGGGAAAAGGAGACAAAATGTATGACACATCATCATGTAGAGTCAAGTCAGAAGAAAGGTTCTGAACACACTACCACAGCAAGGGTGTGGCTACTGATACTCCAAGTAAGCCATGGCATATCAAGTCTAGTAGCAGGGGGTAGCAAACAAGCTGGCCAGCATTGCTCTGCCCTCTCTAGTCCATCGCATTGAAATTCCTATATTTGGCTTTACAGGCTTTTTCTTTTCTCTTTCAGCTTTGTTTTTTGGGGGGGTGGGGTGGCAGAATGGACCGTGGACATTGAAGCTGAAGGTCTCACTTAGGTCCGCATGGTCTGCCTGCATAGTGATTGGTTGTGGCAATTGGTAGGGGGTGAGTCAAGTCTTGGGTGGTGAGTTTAAATGCCCCAGCAACATTAGGAGCTATACTATTAGTTCAATTGTACTGGGGGCAAGAGAGCACTCACAGAAGGTTGCTGGGTTATACAATTGCTTACATTCCCCTGCACTATATATTTATTTGTCCCAGGTCATGGGGTGGGGCAGGCATGAACAGCAGTGGGGAAGGGGGTAGCAGTGTGGCAGGTTGGTGTACAAATCTGAAATGCCTGGCTACACCCCTGTACCACAGTGATTATGTATCCTGGACTGTTTATGGCACTGCCAATTTAATTTTGGATGCTCAATGTTTGCTCTTTCAGTGTTTCTGTTTAAATTAAGTTCTTCTAACATCAGATATTCAATACTGTTCACATAGGTATTCTACTTTTCAAGAAATAGTCAAAAAGAAGAAAAACATTCTCTTCCTTCTCTTTGTTGAAGCAAAACATATGGCAAATGAGGTCTAATTTTACAAATGTTTGTATAGTTATAGGACTCGACATGAGCTAGAAAATACACTGCTAGAACTCTGTAGTCCTTATTAAGAAATAGTCATTTCATCATAGAGTTTGATGGCAGAAGGCAGCCAAAGGTCCTTCGAGTCTGCCCTTATTATACTACATCACCCCACCGACCTACTGTAATGGTGGTCTCTTACAACCCCCCTCACCCCTTAATAGAATAATGCATGGGTAGGTGTGTGTTATGAGCTTTTTATGCACCGAGTGTGTAATGACCCATAAACTTTGAAAGCAAAGGTTGAGAATGGGGGGTCACCAGAGGTGTAAACTTGGGGGGGCCTAATGATCCGTAGTTAAAATCACAATCATGCTGGGGGGGTCTGGGGTATGCTTCCTCTTAAAGTTTTACAATTTTTAGCTTAAAACTGTGGCTTTTCCTTGCATTTTAATAGTGAAAGCTGTGTTTGAAAAGCATGGTTATTATCTGCATTTCTAACATGTGGAAAGGTCTGGTTACTGGACCCCAGAGGAAAACAAACATACAGAATTATCCCAGCAGATCTGCTGGGAAGATTACTGGACTTCAATGGACAACAGACAGAGAGACATCAATATCCCAGTAGATCTGCTGGGTAGGTTACAGGACACCAGAGGAAAAGAGACAGTGATACATCATCATTATTCTAGGAGATCTGTTGGAAGGTTAAAGGACCCCAGGGGACAACAGACAAATACCAATATTCCAGAAAATCTGCTGGGTAGGTTAAAGGACCCCAGATGACAAAAGACAGAGAGACACCATTATTCCTGAAAATCTGCTGGGAAGATTATAGGACCCCAGAGAAAACCAGACAGAGAACCACCATTATCCCAGGAGATTTGCTAGGAAAGTTTTAGGACCCCAGGGGACAACAAACACACACCAGTATCCCTTCAGATCTGCTGGGTTGGTTACAGGACCCCAGAGGACAATGGACAAAGGGACACCAATATTTCTACAGATCTGTTGGAAAGGTTAGAGGACCTCAGACAAAAACTGACAAAGAGACACCATTATCACAGCAGATCTGCTGAGAAGGTCATAGGACTCCAGAGGATTACAGACAGACTCCATTATCCCAACAGATCTGCTGAGAAGGTTAGAGGACCCCAGAGGACAATGGACAGAGATACACCAATATCCCAGCAGATCTGCTGGGATGGTTGCAGGATGCCAGAGGACAACAGACAGAGAGACAACATTATCCCAGCACACCTATTGGAAGGTTATAAGACCCCAGAGAACAACAGGCAGAGATGCCATTATATCAACAGAGTTTCTTGGAAGGTTACAGGACCCCAGAGAAAAACAGACAAATAGACACCATTATCCCAGCAGATCTGCTGGGAAGATGACAAAATCCAAGGGGACAATAGACAGAGAGGTACCATTGTCCCAGCAAATCTGCTGAGAAGGTTACAGGGCCCCTGAGGAAAACAGAGAGACACCAGAACCACAGAGGACAACAGGCATAATGACACTATTATTCCACGAGACTGCTGGGATGGTTACAAGACCCCAAAAGAAAATAAACAGACAGACACTCTTACCTCTGCAAATCTGCTGGGAAGGTTACAGGACCCCAGGGGTCAAGAGAGAAACAACATTATCCTAGCATGCTGGGAAGGTTATACCACCCCAGAGGACAACATAGAGAGAGACACCATTACCCCAGCAGATCTGCTGGGAGAGTTGCAGGACACCAGAGACAACATTTTGAATAGAATTCTTGAGATAACCACTTGAATATGAGCTATGAATCTTTAAAGTATCATTAATGATCTTATAATGCATGGAGAAAATTATGACCATATCATACAGCTTTTATTACTTTCTTATCTTATTGACATTGAGAGAAGTGGCTCGACCTTCCTATTTATCATTAATGCAGGTTCATCCATCACTTCATCAGTGTCAAGTTTTTTGCTTTCTTCCATCTGAATATTGAGAATTCCAAGCAAACTCAGTCTTTCATTTTCTGACCTATGCCTTAATGTGACTCATGACATTGATCTGGAATTATTAAAGCAATCTGCAGGGATTTATGTAGTGTCAGATACATAATTTCTGGAAGTATTTTGTAAAGAGCTTGGGGATGTTCATTTTCTGGCAGCCATAGAATGAAACTGTTGGCAACTATTAGTTCCTCTTCCAGAACTGGAAAGTAATACAACTTTACAAGTGGCTTCAGTTTGTCACTGTCAAGAACTGTGTCAAACTGTTGTCTCAGAGCATTGATTGACATCATCAGTGTTTCAAAGCACACACAGGAGGCGGCTACAAAACAATCAAGGACCAGAGCCAGAAAACAAATGAAGTACTCACTGATACAGAATAGACAGGCTCAGCTTCTCAGTCTCCTTCTTGACAGAAAAATCAACAGCAGCATTACATGAAGATAAATCACACTTTATTCAAAAAAAGCAGCAGTTTCACCACACTCCTCCCTCAAAAAACAGCTGAACATTTTCACATGTAACTAGCGCTTTGTCAAGACTGCAATAGTGTTAATTAGTGAGCCCCTTTTAAACCTAAGCATTAAAGTGTCAGTGCATGAAAAACATTTTCTAAACGATTAAAAAGCCACAACATCAAAGCACCAGAAAGATAGGCTAAATACATAAAAAATGCAAAGATACACAGCTTAAAAACAACAATAATTACAGACAAAAGGGGAAGAGATTTAGGTTGGGGGTGGATGAAGGAAAGGAATGGGGTTAGGAAAACAGAATAATTTTTAGTTAACATGATCTTAAAGGTATGTTACTTAGGATAAAAATTTTAAACCTTTAGTTAAACTACTGAATGACTTCACCTCCCACTCCGGACTAGCTCTAAACCTTAACAAATCTTAAACGCTACCATTGAATACCCTTTGTAGTCCCCTCATGAACAACTCATTAGGCTTTCGTTGGGCCCCCCAAAGTATATCTTATCTTGGCATTTGGATCACCCCGACATTGAATAAATTATGGGATGCTAATCTTTCACCTCTGTTAACCAGTATCCAAACAACACTTGATAGATGGAAGCTACTTAAACTTTCTTTTAATGGTAAAATTGCCGCCATTAAAATGTCTATAACTCCTAAAATATTATACCTATTTTCCAATATCCCTTTGATACTTCCCTCTAGTTTTCTTACCAAAATAGACAAAATTATCAGCAGCTTCATTTGGGAAGGCAAAATACCTAGATTTAGTCATAATAAACTTAGATTCCATTGGTCAAAAGGTGGCTTTGGCCTTCCTTGGTTCCAAGCCTACTTATGGGCTTTCGTTCATCTCAAACAATTAAATGGTTTAACAAACCCAACATCCAGTCTCCTTTATGGAACAATATGGAAACATCCTTATGTCCTAGTAATGTGGTGACTTCTTTCCTTTATAACACCCTTACCTCTGCTTTAAAGTCTCACCCTACCATAGCTGCTTCTATATTCTATTGGAAAATCATTCACAAGCATATTAAATCTAACCCCAAACCCTTAGCTTACACCCCATCTGGGGTAACCACCATATATCTCTTGATAATCACCCCATTTTTGCATTACCTGGAAAATAAAGGTATTCTCTTTGCAGGATATACTTGAACCCAAAGTCATTAAAGTTAAAATCTTACACCGACCTACAAGGCATATGGAATCTTCCCCATCAGGATTTTTGGAAATATCTACAGCTTTGTACCGCATGCAACTCTTACCTCACACCCTTCTCTATCAATTCTCTGTATGATAAGCACATCTCTAAATGGATAAAAACAACATCCAATTTAAATAGCACTGTTTACAAAGATATTTGTGATATCCTTCCTGACTACTCTGTCAATGCTAAAACAGATGGAGTACTTTGCTACAATATAATATCACCAATGCACAATGGTCCAGATGTTGGCTCTCCTGTCACAAATCTTTTAATGATAAACGCAGTTCCTCATTCAAACCAAGATCCTTCATTTGTGGTACAGACTCCTGTTGTATTACAAAAAATGGGTTTATTGAACAATAACAATTGTTGGTGCTGCAATTCCCCAATGGGATTTATTGCATATCTTATGGCACTGTCCCCTCATACAAAAGATTTGGCACTGTACTCACAGATTTGCAATGAAAGTGGTAGGTCAACCTTTACACTGGACCCTAAACATTGCATTCTTAGTATTTTCAATCACCGTTCTTATAAAATTTCATATTCTCAGAGAGAATGGTTAAATATACTCTTCCTTCAAGTTAAACGCACAATCCTCATGCATTGGAGATCCAACATAATCCCTACCCTTCCCGGTATCATTAACCAACTATTGCAATATGCCTCTCTGGACCGTATGACATATATCTTGTCTGACCAACTCATGTTATATAACAGTTGTTGGCAGGGCTTTTTAAATTTTTTGGACTCAACTAAATCTTCCAACACCAATGTATGGACTTAATATATATGGATTTTCCCCTTTTACTGATACATCATTGTAGTCTTGCCTTTTTTCCCCTTTTTTATAGTTTCCCTCTCTCTCTTCTTAACTTTCTTATATACCTTTTCTTTCCTATACTCTGTTCTCAATCATTCTTTATTACTCCACAATCCTTTTACGAATGTACTTTTTCCTTTTGCAGCATCATATATAATTATGTAACATTTTAATATAAACTGTATCTAATCATACTATCCGCTTTAAGTTCACTACAAATGTCAAGTACATGCTAATTACATGACCTGTATTGTTTACTATATTTTAAACCAAAAGCTCCTTGTATTATTGTAGCAATGTTCTTATTATATGCTGCCTCAATTTCTTAAAAAAAAAATCCTCACATTGTACTGTACTGTAAGAGGTTTGTCTGTATATCTTATGAAAAAGTAATAAAAAGTTTAACTGTAAAAAAAAAAGTTTATATTAGGACGCTTATTCAAAAAATACATAAATATGAATGTATCCATAACCATTCTTTAAATATATAAACAGCAATTATATCAACTATATGGAGACAACTGGAAAAATTCATTAAGCAGTTGAGAGTTAACTTCAAGAGTGTACCATAATTCGCTTGGGTACTAGGAATCCCAGGGAGGACTACTTTCTGGGTGGGGAAAAGCTGATGGTCTCCAAGGGAGAAAAGGATCTCAAGGTGATGGCAGGTGCCAAAATGAACAACTCAGAGCAGTGTAGGAGGGCAGCGGAAAAAGTTAATAGAATGCTTGGGTGCATTACAGGGGGTAACATCAAGGAGAAGAGAGGTCCTACTGCCCCTGTATAACCACTTGGTCAGACTGCACCTGGAGTACTGTGTACAGTTTTGGTGCCTGTACTTGAGGAGGGATGTTGCTGTGCTGGAAAAAGTCCAGAGAAGGGTGACTAGGATGATTCATGGTCTAGGGGACCAACCCTATTAGGAGAGTCTCAGGGAGTTTAATATGTACCTCCTGGAGGAGAGGGACAGAGGGGATATGACTGAGGTCTTTAAATATTTGAAGGGGAAAAATCAGATCAACACTGATGGTCTGTTCCAGTTAAAGGAGGAGGGGTCCATGAGGGGTCACGGCCTACGATTGGTTGGGGGAAGATTCAGGGGTGAGGTGTGAAGACAGTTCTTCATGGAGAGGGTGGTAGCAGCATGGAGTGCACTGCCAATGGAACTGGTGACTGTAGGCACAGTGAGGGGTTTCAAGAGGGGCTGGGACAGATACATGGGTAGGGTATGGGAGGAGGTAGGGAAAGGATGGATGCTCTGAGGGGTAGGAGCAGAGAGAAAGGACACAAAGGGGGGGCAGCTACAGTCATGTAACTGTGGGCCACAATTCAAGCAGATTCGATAGACTGATTGGCCTAATCTGTTGGCAACTTAGTATGTTAGACATTGTTTCCACTATCTGAAAAAAAAAACATGGTCACTGCCTTTTTTCTTCACATGTTGTGCCAAGGCATTAATGCCATCCATATTTTGGATACTCCTGGCATGTTGGCCAGTACATTCTTTTAGTTTTTGTCTCATTCTTTTTATATAAAAAGAGGGACTTTTTTACATGGGGCAAGGCAAGGTAAACGTTTATGGTGTTGCACCTCCCAAAATCCCATATCTCGTACAGTAGTCAGTTTTAGCCATCAGATCTCTGAAGGTGTTTCCAACAAGAATACATTGACAAAAAAATGCAATTACCATATTTGAAAATTCCTATTGGGAGAGGAGCACAGGGGGAGAGAGAGGCACAAGTGTGTTTATCTGTAGATTTGTCCCAAAAGGTGCTGTGTACCAAAATATAGATTCATAGATTCATAGAAGTGTGACAACAGAAAAGGACAGACAAGGCCCACCAAGTCTGCCCGTTTGTCTAGCTATCTTCTTGGACCTGTGCCCCCTCACCCTTAACACTCCCCTGTGGCTGTCCCATGCCCTTTTGAATCCCTCCACTGTTTCTTCTCCAATGACAACCTCTGGGAGTTTGTTCCACTTTTCCACCACTCTCTCTGTAAAATAGTATTTCCTAATGTTACCTCTGAACTGCTCCCCTCCACCTGCAGGCCATGCCCCTTCGTCCTCTGATTACCCTTCATCTGGAAGATGCTTTCCACTGGCTCCCTGTTTATACCCTTAAGGTACTTGAAGGTCTCAATCATGTCCCCCCTCTCCCTCCTCTGTTCCAGGGAGTACATGTTCAGATCTCTCAACCTTTCTTCATAGGATAGGTGGCTTAACCCTTTTACCATCTTTGTCGCTCTCCTCTGAACCTGCTCCAGCCTACCCACATCCTTTTTGAGGTATGTGTAGCAGGGTTGTTGGTTCAGGAGACAATTAGCAGGCAGACATCAAAATCAGTGCATAAAAAAATGCCAGGCTGGCATTTATTATTTTATTATTTGTAGCACAAAATGATAAATTATTCAGAACAGAAAATAAGAAAATTGTTATTGAGTCAAAAACATCAATGCTGTCTAGAGTGTAGACATAAGCCTTGTAAACTTAAGGTCTTACACCTCTCACAGTCAGTTCTAGATGGACGCCTTATCTACTAAATCCACTCTAGTGGTAGGCTTACATATGTTTTTATCAATGACATCACTGTCATGTGACATCAATTCATTTCCAATTTAATACATTTTTGAGTATCTAGGCTTACAACTTGCTCCTGTACATAGTACAAAAACTTGCTTTTAAGCCTTATTACTTTAATAACTATTTATTTCCAACATCTTTATTACACACCATAATCCTGGTTAGAAAGTGACTCTAAATGCTTGATTATCTTTTCAATTACTGTAAGCTCCTCTCTCAATCAATAATTAAAGCAGCTAGAATCTGTATAAATTTATTTATTTATTTATTTATTTAAGAGATTTACCAGGAAGGCATACTGAGCGGAGTACCGCTCGATTCCAGATGCGCCTTGGGGGTAGGGGGTTACATGGGTGAGGTAAAATGACAAGAACAGTACAATACATATGCAACAACATATGCAACAACAAATATAGGCCTCTAGGGACTGCGGCTTCCCTATAGCAACAGATTGAGTGCAGAAGAAGAGCTTGTGCAGCCGACACCCTGTCCTGCTGCAGAGAAGGCTGCAGCTTATCAGGCCACCAAACAGTATCTGTTCTCCCTCTTTTTACCCTCTGCAAGACTGTTTACACACCTGCAAATTAACCTGAGGTAAGCTATTGACCCAACATTTTGCTATGATGTGGGGGGGGGAACTGTCAGTTCTTTATTTTAATTTTGTTTAAATAGAATTACTTTAGTTTTGTATCCATATCAGGCATTCCTGACTCTGCTCACACAGGCTTGAAGGTGACAGGACTTTTAACAGAAATTCCCAATTTCTGTCCATAGCTACAATGTGTACTAGGGCTTAATGTAACTTATTTACTGTATTCATTTATTTTTAGGTTGCTGCGTAGTGTGCTATGTGTGACAATTCGTGTAGGCACAACAGCAGCACTATACAGACAGTATCTCTAGACACTGATACTTTTACTTCAGCAGAACATGGTTTGTGCCTTATTGTAAGACCCAAGGGCCTTCCTTTTGTGGCTGGTAATGTCCTCTGAACAATACAGATACCGTATTTTTACATCATGCATCAGTAACTAAATTAATTAACATAAATCATATGTTTGGCATGTTATTCTCGAAAAAGATGCAACATTACATCAGCTGAAAAATAAAATAACCAATTTTGACAATGCAGTCACAGCAGCACAATACCATCCATGCAACACTCACAGGCCTGAACCTGTGCTGCCACCCTTGACTTGAGCATTGTGTGACATACAGTCATATTAATGGAATAAAGAAAAATTATATAAAGATACAGTACATATAACTCAAAACATCATATTCAACCATCCTATTGTTGCTAAAGAATTTATGAGCAACTATGTGTATGCAGTGTGCCGGAAAGGGGAACATATGTGAATCCACCATCATCAGTTGCTTTTAAGATATTTGATGCCTTCTGCTATAAGCTAGAAACCAATGAGCTCCTCCAAAACAAGTAGATTTTGTGCTGAATGGGATTTTTCAAAACCCATTACTCTGAGCAGCTTGACGATGACCACCAGCAGTACCCTTAACAAGACATACCCAGTGAGCAGTCACTACCATGTAGTCCAGCACCTGACCACTCATTCACATATTGGTGGTTACATGAACTTTTGGCAGGAAGACTCCCTCAGGCAATGGTGACCTTCCCTACACACCTGCTGGTAGAGTTCCAGCACTGCAACCTGGCTAAAGAAATGTCTCAATGGAACTGGGTAGCAAGGCTCCACCTTATGCAGCATTTTGCAAAATGCAGAACTTGACACATCCAAAAATAGAAGAAGATTCTGCACAAGAAACTCAACAATAAAGGAATTCAGTTCTTTAGATTTCACATGTGTTGGTGCAAATTGACCTGTCCTCTCAGCATACTGCTGCATGGTCAGCTGACACTGTGGTGTTGATTGAAAAACAGGTGGTGGTGGTGGTGGTATTGATTTCCATGGCTCCTCAACTTCAGCATCATCCAACAGGCCAATAACATCTTTCTGACGTCTTTCCATTGCCAGTGTAGATTGTTTTCCAGACATCTGTACACCAGTCATCTCCATTCACTAATTATGATGTTGAGTATAGAAGTATGTGCGCACCCCTGATGTATGAAGGGCTGGAGGTTGCCCATGACTTATTTTCATCAGACAAGTATTACATCTGGCAAAATGTCAAACTGGACTGACAAACCTCAAAATAATCCCTTACTCCTGAGCTCTTCTTACAGTTGGGCAGAATAACATCCTGAGCAAGTACTGCAGAAGACACACTAGTACCATTATCTGCTTCTTCAGCAGCACTACCTTTCCTCTTATGCACAGCTGACATACCCTTTGAGGACTCCTTCCCCAGTGCCTTTCTTGCCTTGGTGACATCACCCACATCCATGGACATGCCTTGGACTTAGTATTCGCACTGGGGCTTGAGGTCACTGATCTCAAGAATAATCCAGTCTCTTGGTCTGACTATTGTACAGTGGAGTTCTCATTCAGGGCCCCTCGTTAGTCCCTCCCCTGTTGAGATGGTCTGCTACCACCAATTGAGGGGGCTGTCCCCAGAGGGACTGCTGGTGGTAGTGGACTTTTCTAGTGTGAGTGCTGAATGTGCGGCAGGTGTGGGCGAGGCAGTGGCAACCTACAATGGTGCTGTCTCCAAGGTACTCAACGCGATCGCAATGATCTGTATATGATCCAAGTCATCTCACTTGATATCCCTATCGTTTGATGAGGCTCTCAAGGAGATGAAGACCAGGGATCGGAAATTGGAGCATTGCTGGAGGAGGACTTGGTTGTAGGAGGACAAACTGGTTTTGAGAATTCACTATGGTGAATATCAAAGGGCAATCAACCATAAGAAGGCACAGTTCCTGTCCAGGAAGATTTCTGCAGTGAGGAACAGACCGGATCTGCTCTTTCAGATTGTAGATAGGCGACTTTACTCTGCCTGTCTGCAGCCAAAAAGAGCAGTTTCAGTCCCCCAGTACAAGGAGTTTGCTTAATTCTTCTCTGACAGTGTGTCTTCCATTAGGACAAGAATCTCTCCAGTGGGGTGTAACCAGCCCCACAGTGGTGGGCCTTGCATGGTCAGAGGCACTACTATTGTCTGGGGTGAGCTTAAGCCAGTGGAGGTTGCAGAGGTCATAGAGGTAATCTCAAAACTGCAGCCCACTTTTTGTGAACTGGACCCGGGCCGACTCGTCTCTTAATGAGATGTGTTGTGTCCGTTGGTCCAGTGTCCACTGAGATCATCCAGTGCTTGCTTTCAGAGAGTTTTTCCCCCTATGCCCAGAAAGAGACATTGGTGAAACCCCTTCTGAAGAAACCATCCCTCAACCCTGACGTCTTGGCAAATTATTGACCATTCTCCAATCTCCCATTTCTGGGGAAGGTTGTTGAGAAAATGGTGGCTTTGCAGCTCAAGGCACATCTTGTGGCCTATGATACAGTCTTCCAGTTGGAGTGGTAGGGGTGAAAACAATGCAGGGGTTCAAGAGTGCATGGGATAGACATAAGGGTATCCTGGAGATGTGCAGAGCAGGAGAGCCACAGATCAAATAGGATCTGGGGCTGCAGCAGTGAGTAGGGAAATGGGAAGACTAGGTGGGCCATATGGTCATTATCTGCTGACAGATTCTATGTTTCTATGACATCTAAGAGCCATTCCAGTCTGGATTTCAGTCAAGGCACAGCACCGAAACAGCACTAGTCAGGGTACAAAATGATCTCCTCAGGGTGAGAAATACAGGAGACCAGTCAATTTTTGTTCTCCTTGATCTCTACTCAGCATTCAGTACTTTGGACCATGTAGTGCTATTGGGTTACCTGAAGGTGCTCTGTGGACTCACCAATACTGTCATGAACTGGTTTGAGCCCATCCTCATGGGCAGAATGCAATGGTCAGTGATGGGGATTTCTCCTCCTGCCCAAAGCCCCTACCTTGTGGAGTTCCCCAGGGTTCAATCCTGTCACCTATGTTGTTCATCATGTACCTGCTTCACCCACATTAGGGCAGATTTTTCAGGGTGTGGTAAATCAGGGCCGATGAACTATGCCAGGAGGAATGAGAACAACTGCAAATTGTGTTGCCCTCAGACACGAGTGTAATAATTGCGGGAGCAGAAGTGGCTGCTATGTCCCTGAGTTTATGCGGGTGACTTTGCACCCCGCACCCTCATCATGGGAGGGCATCGCCCCCTGTTCCCCCCATTATTAATATAAACAGCTCAGGCTGGTACATGGTGGTTGGGGGAAACATTCAGTAATAGCAGAAGCTCACCCACCGATATGTTCTGAGTACAGGATGCTCAGAAATCTCGGTAGCCCTTATTACTCCCAACATCATTCATCCACTCTATTTCCCATGCCCTGGTTTCCATGCCCCATTGTTAGGATACCCCTTGGGTGAGATTATTAGATGCTAAAGCTTGGGCTTTCACTGCTATGCAGATGATACCCAGCTGTATATGTCCTTTGTTCTCGGGACAGGTGATGCTGTGGAGGCCCTTAACAAATGTCTGGCCAAGATCCAAGACTGGATGTCCTCTAACTGGCTGAGACTCAATCCCAACAAGAAGGAGGTACTAATGATTGAGCCTGGTCACCGTTGTGCTGTGGTTATGGCCAGATTTGGAATGGGGCTGTTTTGGAGCACTACGCAGTTGGTAACTTCCACTAAGGTGTGAAATCCAGGTGTCATCCTTAACAACAGATTGACATTTGAGGCTCAGGTGTCATCCATCATCTAGAGTGGTTTTTATCACTTAAAGAATGTCACCTGGATCTAAACCCTAATTCTGCCTAGTGACCTGCCCTCACTGGTACATGCCTTTGTTACATCAAGGCTAGACTACTGTAATGCTCTATACTTTGAGGTCAGTGGGGGGATTCTCTGTCATCTGCAGCTGGTGCAGAATGTAGTGGCCAGGTTGCTGACAGGTCTTCCGAGGTCCTGCCACATGACCCCAGTCCTGCATGACCTGTACTGGCTGCCAATGAGGTGCAGGATTGCCTGCAAGGTGGGTTTGCTCACCTATAAGGCCCTATTCAGTTTGGGCCATGGTTCCTTGATTGACCTCTTGTCCCGTCCACCCTGTGCACTCACTCCAGTCCTCCACCGAGGGCCTCCTGGCAGTTCCCAGGACCCAGCTGAAAACCTTGGGAGATTATGCATTGGAAGCAGCTGGCCTGGCCCTGTGGAACTCACTACCAAGATCCTTGAGGGAGGCTCCATCGGTGGAGGCTTTTAAGCGGGGTCTGAAGGCCAATCTATTTAGAGAAGCTTTCGGAAGCCAGTTATAGGTTGTTTGTTATTGATATACTGCTATTTTGTTATTTATTATTATATTTATTGAGTTCACTGTCTTGTCGTGACCTGTTTACTGCTATCGCTGATATTATATGTGTCTTTTGTATCTCTTCTCTTGTAAAGTACCCAGAGCCTCTGGGATTGGGCACTTAAGAAATAAACATTTATTTATTTAATTACTTACTTTTGATGTTTTCTTCCTCTGTTGAGCCTTCGTTGGCTTCTCTTGGGGTACCTCCTCCTGTTTGTTACTTACTTTTGATGTTTTCTTCCTCTGTTGAGCCTTCGTTGGCTCAACAATTAATCGTGATATGCAGTATGAAATGCCCTACATGGACACCTATGTTTAATAATGATTTTGCCATTCAGGAAACCATACAAAAATATTACATAACATTGAAATAATGAGCATAACTTGTTAACTATTTATGCTCGCTATTTCAATGTTATTTAATTTATTTGTATGGTTTCCTGAATGGCAAAATCATTATTAAACATAGGTGTCCATGTAGGGCATTTCATACTGCATATCACACTTCAATTATCTCCTAAAGGAAATGAGCACTGTATGGCCACTGGCACTGTCGAAAATTGTATGGACCCTGAATCACTACATTAGTATGTGTGTGTTGGGTGGGGTGAGGTGGAAGAGAGACCCACTAAACAAACAGTAGAAATTCCATTGACAAGTCCACACAACCGTGATGACACACCTGTGAATAACTATAGATAATCCTATCGTGGAACTGAGTCATCTTTGTAATTTCATCAGAATTGCTGTCATGTAATCAAATGTCAAAGTGACACACACTTTGACAACAGCTGTGATTGTGCAGTGGCATAGATAATGGACTTCTATGCACAGGGTTGTGGGTCTGAGCCCTGAGTAGGGAGCATTTTGTTTTGTCAATCTTTCGTTTTATAATTTTTGGTTTTTGTCAAAGACATCTAGTCTAATTCAAATATAGCATTAGAGGAATTACTAGACTGTTATTCGACTTGGATGTTCTGGTTTGCAGATGAATGTGGAACTATGCCGCAGGCACAGTGCTCGGGGGAAACTGACAGATCGCGGGCTGCTAAATACTTTCGAAACACACCACAGTCAAGCCTTGCATAACAATAATATATTTCACAGTAGTCAAAAGGCAGTAGTCAGGAGTGGGGAAAACACTGTGGGTATTTGGTATTGCAACTCATGACCGCTAACTTTTTTCTTCTATAAGTGCAGTGTTTGCAAGTCCCAACCACAAGCATTTATGCAAAATGTTAGAGTCTGATATCTGAAGTAGGCTGTTGCGATGTTTTCCAGAGATAATCTACAACTTCAAATTTGGACTTATACACACAGCTAATACTTGATTTATAAGAAATACAACACTCCTCAAAGTCAACCCAACATATTTATTTTCCCCAAACAACTCAAGGTAATACACACCTGGATGTTTGCGTGATTCTGACAGAACTCAGACTGTCAGACTTCAATACTGACACTCCTTTGTGCCAACCATGACATGACATCATGAAACATGCACAAGTCAACTCTCAGTGAACAGCCGTACAGGATACTGACAAATCAAACGCACGTCGGCAGCCATGCCGGTAACATATATTGTAAACCTAATAATGCATATATCACAAGTCACTAGTTACCTAACAGGTTCTGAGAGTGATTAATGTTAAGGGCTATATAAATATAGATCTAGTAGACATTGTTAAATGGCAATCACAATTCCTGTCCCCTTTAAGGAAAGGTGTGCAGTAAACTGTGCTTACGTATTTTCATGTTTATTTCCTGAAATGACAGATTCACTCGAACATGAGGTGCAATTAGAAGCAGTTTATTTCAATACACAGTTAACATTTAACATATTTCTGACACTTTAAACAGTACAAGACATTTTTAGAGATTCTCTTTAGACTTTTTCAGTTTGTGCGCTTTAACTCCTTAAGCAGTCTTTACTACGTACATATGAGGCCCTGTACCTCCTATCTGGAGGCAATAAGGTAGTATTCTCTCTAGAAGAACCTTGACTAACACAGTACACAATTCCTTGGTACTAATAATCTTTGCTAGCATTTAAACAATATTTCACTGCAGTTCATATATGCATTTATGTATGGAACCAGGATTCTTTAAAGACACATATTTCAGTAAGCACCTTAAAAGTCTATATAATCTCTCTCTTTCTTTCTCTCTCTCTCTCTCTATATATATATATATATATATATACTCAGCCAATTTCTCAAAGAGTCTCTTGTCTCCCTTTCATCTGGAGACTTGAAGTGTCCTTGGAGAAGTTGTCTTGAAGAAGATTTCTTCCTGGCTTTTGAATTATTTTCTCCTTGAGGTTTGCAAATAAAATGACAACGTTTGTACAAGTTTCAATGTCTCTTACTTCTTGCAGAAGCCAAAAGTCTTTAGAGTTCAGCAGAATAATAGTTTTTAGAGTCAGTAGCAGTAGCTTAGATGTGAGATCTCTTCCAGCGATGAAACACAGATTCAGATGGCAGCTAGTATGTAATTAAAAACTGCTGATTTTTAGAGACACTTATATAGGCAAAATACTTCCTCAGAAGTATCATAAAGTTTCATTCTTCCTCAGAAGGAGCATGAGGCTTTGGGATGATATAGCCATATTTGTGCAGAAGCTTATCGGGGTCAAAAGTCTATAACATATGTGTGGAGGTGTTCTTACCCATCAGATGTTCTGTCATTGACCTGCCTATTGTCCTCTTGAACTTTGTCCATGAGGTGAAAATTAATAGACTTATAACCACAAGACCTCCCACTGCACATGTTCAAAAGTGAGGTGATGAAGATTATCACATTGTGGTTTATGGTGCTGTAGTCTGGTAGCAGATGGTTTCTTGTTAAGAGGACCCAGTTCCTCATTCGGCTATATGGATTCAGAGGTGAGGCCACTTCTTATGGTATGACTCAGTGACCTCAGAAGTGCTGGGTTTTGATTTTATACTACTTTTGAAGTTGTCAGCTCCTTGCACAATGTCTGAATTTAATGAATCCTGTTCAATTGGCATTTTAAATGTCCTTAAAGTTAGTAAGCTTAAAGCATACTGTTTAATGTAAATTATTCCATGATTTATTGGTGCTGAGGTGAGTTCCATATACCTGGGTTAAGCATTTCTGGGTCTGCTTGGTTAGAAACTCAAAAAGGAAATGTTTTAATGACCAGTTCTTTTAATGTACATTGATGGCAGCTGAGATTAAGGTGAACATCCTTTTTACACTTTAGCAGGGTCAGGCAGCTTATGGCTGCTATTGTGCCTACATATTCCCCTCTCATTTTGCAAGGCAGCACCACCATACCATTGGTGCATCACGAAAGGATGTGGCACTTAAGGGCCTGTCAAAGTGGAGTAATGTGAACTTATGAGAATCATGGTTCCATAACTTTTAACTTTATAACGCTGTTATTCTATCAGTCAGTCAATCAATCAATCAAACTTCATTTAATCAGGCATTTCATCCTTGACCACGCTCATTGCAAGATGGCCCTGGGCAGAGAACATACAAGTAAAGACAAAGACTGATAATTGCAATACAATTCCAGTAATCTAAAGGTACAGCATATTTACACATGGAAAAGTACACTGATGAAGATTATAATGATAACTAGATTCAGTGAGTATAAGGGAATTTGACAGAAAAGAGGGGGCTGAAAGGTTAGGGGAACAGCTTAAGAGAGAGCTGCTATAGACACTAGGAGAGACAGGGGAAGAGAAGGAAGTGCTGTTGTTGGTGAAATTAGAGCTAAGGTTGTCAATGGCCAGGACAGGATAATGGCAATGTATTTATAAGTTTATCTGAGGCAGGCACAGGTATCCCTTAGATACCATGCGAGCAGCATTTGGAAAGTGTGGGGCGCAGACAAAGAGGCCAATTTTAGGGTCTTTTGGGCTGTGTTCCATAGAGTGGGGAAAGAGCAGCAGATGGCGGCTGAACCATGCCGCGTTTTTATTCTAGGTACCTTGAAGGTTACCAGAGTAAGTCTTCTCAGACCATATGATCCCTGCACTTTAACAAAGAGGTTATTCTCTAAATCAACATCTCAGGATGAAATCTGAAAGTATCTATCCTAAGCAACTGTTTCAGATAAGCTAAAACATAATTTTTCTAAGCAAATTTCTGGAAATATTGAGATATATTTCTATTAAGCTATACCTAATCAATATCATCCTTTTTGTAAATAAGAAGACTACTATTGATTATATCAAAATCATTAATGCAAGTAAATGTCACAATTCCTATGCTATAACACGGCCTATAGAGGTGCATGCAAGCATTGTCCACCATGTTTACTTTAACTAAACAAATTAAAATCCGCTCATTAAGGTTTAAGTCTTGCTTTGGTTGTTTCTTAAGCTATGCCATAGCAATTCCTTTCATGGAGCTTTTCACTCATTTCCTGTTTTTCTAAAGGTAGATCATATGGATCATAGGGTTATGGGGTTTCTCTAAGGAGTTCCATATCGGCATATTCTTCCTCTTCATTTATTAGGACTAAGGCTGGAGAGTTTGGCTGGTTGTTAATAGATCTAGGTGGAGGACGTGGTCTCATTTCGATTCCCAAAGCATGGCTATATAAACCCTGAATTCTTACATGATTAGCATGGAGTTGCTTGTGGGTGGAATATAATAACCACAGGAAAGCAAGAACCAAGGTGATATTTAAGACACAAAGGAATGTGACAATGAAAGGCCACTGTACTGGTATGCGAATTTGTTCCTTATCGTTGGGGCTGAACTGTTTATTGGAGATAACCATGTCGGTCTCGGAGACAGTGATCTCAATTTCATGAAGGTCCTTGGCATCTAAAAGGCACTCAAGGTCATCAGCTAATGAAAGTTCATGACCCTGGAATGCAGAAATAGGAGTGATTTCCATTTTCTGGTAAACTGGATCAAGGGGATACAAGATGATATGTTCCAACATGGATATGTGCACCTGCAAATACAGAGATGATCTTGCTGGATAAAGTAAGCTGAATGGTAGTACCATGTCTGTTATAAGTAACAGTGACTTCTGTAAAATTGGTGCTAACTAACCATTGAGCTCCTGCGATTTCAACATGTTTTCTTAGCTTCACCTGCGCGGGTCAAAGTGACCTTATACTTTTCTAGGGCATCGGTGTTGCCAAGTCCACAAAGAACCTTGTTGATATCTTTTAGAAAAGGTTTATTGGGACACAGCCAATGCTGTTCTTTAGTAGTTTGACACATAAATCTGGATTAAGTTCATGGTATACCACTATAGGTGGAGTGTTAGTTTTAACTCCCTTTGTCCCCGCTACACTATGCGTTGCTGCCATTAAGAAAGACACAACTCCTTTTGAGCCCATGGACCTAGTGTCCACACAAAAGAAAGACACTCATTTGAGAACAGTGTATAGGTTCCTTAATGAAGGAACTGAGGAATAACTTCCAGAAATAAGCCCGTATAAGAAAGTAAAATTGACCTTCACCTATCCAGTGATGGCCAACTCATTTGGTATCACTGCCATAAAAACTCCTGAAAAGTTATGGGTAGTGCCTGAACACTTGAGGGTAGATTTTATCTACTGTACCAAATACATGATACTCCAACTGGTGGACACCAGGGAGTTGATAAAACCCTAGACAGACTGAAATTCTCTGTCTGGTGGCCACACATGAGAAAAGATGTGGAACAACTACATCAATAACTGTTTGATCTGTGCACAGAACAATCCTATACCAGCTAGGAAAAATGCTAAATTGTTACCACAGAGGCACTCAGGTGCCTGGAACAACATCCAGATTGACTACATTGACCCTATGCCAACCACTAAGAACAACAATGAGTTTGCACTAGTGATCACTGATCTATTTTCCAAATGGGTCGAGGCTATCCCAGCACAGAGCAACACAGCCAAAGTGACTGCAAATGTCTTGGTAAACCAGCTATTTACCATGTGGGGTTTACCTCTAAAGGTAGATTCTGATTACAGGGAGCCAGCTTTATAGCCAAAGTAATACAGGAAATTCTGGATTTGTTATTAGTAAAAATAAAGTTTCATATCCCTTACCACCCATAGTCATCAGGACAGGTGGGATAGGCTAACAGGCAGATCAAAGTTGTGTTATCCAGATCTGTTCAAGGAAACCCAAAGAATGTGATTAATTATAGCCATTGCTCTCTATGGCAATAAGAGGGCCATACCGTGTCATAATGTCACATGCTTAATAGCGTACGACATTATGGCTAAACGGCTACAGCGCAGTCCATAACCGCTACTGGTGCAATACCACGTATACTGCTGTACATGGTATTACACCAGTAGTGCTCTCCCAGGCAGAGGATATGACTTCTGCTGGGAGTGGGTTCTGCTGAGCAGCTGTCGTGGCTCACAGGACTGAGCCACAGCAGCAGGAACCTAGGTGCTGCGTCTGGGACTGGGTTTGATTCCTTGTCCCAGAATCTTTTATTTTTTCGCACTTTTGTGCTCTTCCCGAGTTGGACCCCCCCCCACAGTTGTGAATCTTTAGTTGGGGGGGTCTGGGGACACAGCTCCCCATAATGGGGGGTTTTGGGGTGGAGCCCCCCACAGAAAAAAGACATACGCCTCATGGCAGAAATCGCACTGTATTGGCAGCACGATTTTGCCATGAGACATAATGTCTTGTGACATTATGACCCCATGCTGAGAGGGACACCCTCTGCAGGTACACAGTGTACCCAATTTGACATCAAGACCAGACGGTCCATGAGACTCCCAGAACACTTACTTCTGCAGCTTGGTGCCCCCACTGCAGAAAGGGTGTCAGTAGACAAATATGTTAAACAACTCAAACAAGACATCCAAAAGGTAAAATTATTTGCTGCACAATGTATGGGCAAGGCCCTACAACAGACCCTTTCCCATTGTAAATAAACTCAGTCCAGCAGTCTACCAAGTTAGACTGCCTCACAATAAGAGAGTCATTGATAAATGGCTACATGCCAATCAAATGAAACTGTTTAAAGGAGATTAAATTACTTTTCCATACCCCAATGGGTGGAATAGTACTAAACTAACTATGTTTTTCTTTCCTCTTTTCTTTTAGGTTCCAGAGAGAGATGCTTGCTTTATGCTTATTTTCCTTTTTAGAAGTATGGCTCTTCTTACAAGCCAAAACTGCACATGGTACTGCAGATAAGAACCAGTGACCTAAACCTAAACAGCTTGTTGAGACAGAGTACCTCACAAGCCCACATGATCTAATTGCATCCTGTGGAATTCACACTAAAGTCCTAAAAGACATGTTCATCATCCAGGAGGGTAGTGAGGCCCTACTGAATGTTATGATCATTGCTTCAGATCAATCCTAGCAGCTAGACTTGATCAGGACCTCTGTTTACATTTTATTGATAATCAGGAATTTTGCATCCACAATTTAAATGGCAATAAAAGCGGTTAGACCTTAAGGTTTTACCCTATGATGCCCCATACTCTGTGACACCAGATACTGAGTGCCCAAAACAGAACCCTGGCCCACCCAGTGGTCTAATAGGCACTTCTTAGCTCGGTACCCTAGTTAATAATGTGCAGTTCATGCACATCCCAGTGATTTTAGATCTTACCCTTTAGAACTTGGAATGATGTGTTATATGTTTCACAACAAACATTTCACACTTTTGGTTTTAATAATGATGTTATTGGATACTCTGGCATCATCCCAGGTACTCAGTAATGGCCCCTATACAGGGACTGATAGCAACTCACATACACACACACAAGATTTTCACATCCTGACCACTAGTAGTATATCTTATAACTGTAAACCTACGCAAACACACTAGGCATTTTTTTAAACAAGAACAAAATAAAAACAGGTTTAGCTTCAGGCCTATTTGGCTCTGCTATATCTGTTTGAAATAGAGCTAATATAGCCATTTTCAAGCACATATGTTAAAGGTTCATGATAGCATGAAATATAATATCATACCTCTCCTATTGTATGGTATACATTGTCTTGCTCATGAAAAGTGATTTACATTTACAATATTAAGGATATTGTGAAGGGGTCTGACCTAACAAAGGTTAATATTAATGAATTAATTTCTGCTTACATTAAGGAAGCAGATGAGCATCACATAGTTAGGGAAGTCCTTTGCACTGCCTACAGCTATTATGTTCTTATAACCCTTTGGTTATCTCTTACGGGATCTGGAATTAGGACATATCCCTGATCTCATACATGACAGACATATGGGTCAGTGGTATTGCCCCAAATGCACTTCTTTTGCAGGTGTTAACAAATGTTTATTTGAATCTAGCACTATTCCCTTGCCAATGGCAAGGAACCTTGGATATGTCACCATACACACCAGTATTGCTCCATGTTTCGAAACATATTCCTGCACAATCCAGGAAGCCATGTTTGTGACTCTCACAGTGTCATTACTGAATTTTCATCTGGCAACATCCATCTCTGATCATCTGGCAACTGTTCATTCCATTGGTCGTCTTGATGGAAACTTATATGGTGAAAGGTTGAAACTACCTCCTTTGTTTGTTTATCATGAGGTCTTAGAATCATGACTGAGTCCAAATTTTGATTGTCATACCTGAAAGGATTACCACCTTTTATGCAGATGTGACATTTTCCAACTTTTCTTACCAACTTGTGAACACTGGCCTAATATTTGAAATTAGGAGTTCTCTTGTGAACTCTCAAATAAACTGTATTCAGTCCAGCCAATTCAGATTCTACAATCAAGCTCATTGTTATGCATCCTATGCATAACCATGCAGGACCATGGACAGCTTCAAAACCAGCTTGAAAATGCATCTTTTCCAGCAGGCTTTTAGTATCTGATATTTATGGACGGTGAGAAATTTTAAATTGAAGTTGAATTTTGTAAGACCTTTATTTAATTGTTTTTGCAATATGTTTTTATGTGCAGTGCTTTGATATTGGAATTGCACTATATAAATAAAAATATTACTATTATTATCATTATTAAGCCAAGCCTGGGGTGGGGGCAATCCCCTAACTTCAGCAAGAAGACTCTTCTTCAGTTGATCTACATGTAAGAAATCCATTTTCTTCGCTGCTTGTTTTCCAAGCCTGGCTGGCACCTCATACAAACTGAGTACTGTCATAAACGTTTACACTTTGTGCAGCCATGCGATCATCTTCTACTGAACACTGTTGCTATTCCATTGTAAAACTCAATGTGCAATCTAATGCACTCCCTGCTGAGGTCTCTGCAAATGCTGCAGCCTCCTGAACATTTGAATCTACCTTTGAAAAATCTAAATGCATCTAATTTGAACTATGAATCATCATCTAACACTTGAAGAAACCTTGGATTTATCCCTGTAATTGTTCATAGTTTATGGCTTGTGGACAATGACATTTTGTGTCCTGTTCAACTTGCCAACTGAAAAATGCCATCCTCTAAGGTGGTACATTCTGATGATGTAGAACATTGTGTGGTGACCAACTATACATTCTATTGATATGGACTAAAGTTATGCCAAGTGAACTTTTCTAACTTCTATTTTTACCCCTAAGCAGGTAATAGGTTATACTGTGATCACACCTGTTCCCACCCCGGAACACGATACCATTGAGTCTAAGCCTAACTATCTTGATGCTCTATCTTGATATTTACTTATTTTTAATATCCATACAGGCAACTTAAGTTTGTCTGTGCAATCTCTTCCCAATAGGACAGATACACACCTGATACAGATCAGTAATGCCATTGTTTTGATACTGGAAACCCCCATTGTAATGTTTAATTCCAAATTTTTATAGTAATACAAAGTTTACTAACATTTTCCCTTATAATTACATTTTGTTGTTTAAGGAAAACCCTGAAACACCACCGTGACCAGTTAAAATTCCTTTATCAGGCTCGTGCCTCAGGCCTGTAGACGAATGGTGCCTAACTGTCATCTTTTTGTTGTATTGCCACTTTTGCAATTAGAGCAACAAAAAGGGGACTGTTGCACCTGAGTTATGCTCCCCATCATCTCACATACACCTTACACTGTATCCCTGGTCTATTATACTGTGATACCTCTATTCTGCACTAACATGTAGATTTAGGCACCCATTGTATAAGCATGAGTGCCAGGAATGTACTTTGCTGCTAATATATGCTAAGGTTTACGTCTTTATAGGATTATATCATGCATGATTTATTATACCACACTATAATGCATTACATTTGTCTTTTACATATATTCTATATATAATCTACCTAATCACTGATAAGATGACTGTTATGGATCATTAGTGATTACTGTATACACTTACATATTCTCATATAATCATACGTAGTGTGTGTTTTACACTTAGGTAAATATGCCACATGTGGTAGTGGCCAGTCAGCACTTCTCTTTGTCTAAGCTTCATGCTGAGAGAGTCATATTCTTTGTCTCATATTCTACTCATTAGTAATTCTGTCTCCTAAGTCATTATCCAATGGAGAATGTCTTATACCATCTTGTTTATAGTATAGAACCAATATATTATGTTCTTTATATCTGCTGCCATGATGTTATCTGTGGTATATAACCTTGTGTAACCCAGCTCCTCATGGAGATTCTGGAAATTCTGGAGATTTTGTACATTCTTCAGGAGACTGGTGAGAACCCATCTCCCTTGTGATTTTCTCTGTCACATGCTTGGTGTAAGTACTGTATTAAATTGTCATTATTACTTCTGCTTGTGTGGTTGTTTCTTTAGCTGACATTGTAGACACACAAGAATCTGATTTATTTACTCCAGAGCTGGTTTCTGGGTAACAGGCTGAAGCCAGAGAAGACGTCACAGTCATAAAACAAATAGCTGGATTGGACTTAATTGCATTTGAAGCAAAGTACCACAAAGACTGCCATAGTACTTTCACCAGCAAAAGAAACATACAGTCAGAATGTTCACTATCCAGTGACAAGGAAGATGAGACTGTGTATAAAGCCTGTTTCAGTGAACTGATTTCTGAAGTTGAGAATGGCCTTGTTATCAGCAGAAAAGACTTGTTCATGTCTTACCTGTTACAGAGATACTGGGATATTCTGAAAGGCAAAGTTCCTAGCAATGAGAGTTACTGAAATGAGAAACTAAAGAAGAGACTAACAAACTACTTTGGTGACCAAATCATTTTTCAAACACAGCATGACCCAAGTAAACCAAAGCTTGTGAATAGCAGTGCTCTGTCTTTGGAAGATGTCATCAACATAGCTTCCCAGTTGCATTCAAAGCAACAGTATGGAGAGGAAAACCCTCTCCCTACTTCTGAAAATAAAGATAAATATTCAATCGCATCTATGTTGTTTCATGCAGCACAGATACCCTGTAGTGAACTCAAAATGTGTGAGGGACTGGATATCAATCCAGTAGATACCTCCACTATTAATTTAGAACAAGCATTAGACTTGACTCCTGACAAGGTGTATAGGTTCCTGAAATGGGTATTCCAAGGGGATGTTGGTGATGAACCTACTGAAGATGGCAGTCCTTTAGTAATAGCCACTAACAAGACAGATATTATCAGTTGTTCAGGACTTCATTCATACAGTATCCAGAGGTGGAAAGTGTGTACCTAAACATGTTGGGCTTGCAATGTCCATATACCATATGACAGACTCTAAACAGGTAGTAACAATGGTGCACAAGCTAGCACACTGGCTCAGTTATGAAGCCGTAGAGAGAACTGACACAGCTATTGCAATGGATCAGCATGAAAAAGCTGCCAGGGACCCTATCATAATTCCATAAAACATACAACATGGGGAGTTTATTCAGTTTGTTGCTGACAATAACAATATAAATGAGGAAATGTTAGATGGAAAGCACACAACCCATGCCACAACTATGGTAGTATATCAGCGTCAGACTCCCACAATTCTGAAAGGCAGCTTTGGCACAGTGGCAGCACTGTGAACATGATCACTTGATGCTCCTGCAATGTGTCAAGCCATTCTGGAGTACAATCCTCATGGCAGATGCCCTTCACCAAATCTTGTGGGAAAAGTAAGAAGTGACTGATATTCTGATGTTCAGGCTTGCCAACAAGCTGCCAACCTTGATCTGCAATGGCTAACTCTCAGATTCTGCCCAACCAAGCTGTTTGAGGTTGAGTTTGAAAAGGTGAATGCTCAGCAAGTACCAAGATGGACAGCTTTTAATGTGATGATTTCATCTACCATACCAACAGTAACATCTGTTGGGTACTGTCGAAGGTTGCCAGCATCATCTACTGAATGGAGTACAGTTTTCAGTGTAATGAAGAAAGTTGGCAAAATGTCTAGAACACTTGGCCAAGATTACAGTGTCTTGGCATTTGACAAGGCTATATAATGTAAAGCTACTGTTGCTAGCCTTGCATGTAGAGCAGAAAGCAGCTAACTAAAAAAGCTACATTTTCTTATTAATTTAAAACTTACATCTCAGCAGGAGTCAGTGTCTGTTGAGATTTAGTAGACAGATACTTTATTAGAAGTAGAAGGGGTCTTATTTAGGGTTAAAAAAGAAAGAAAAGAAAGAAAGTCAGTGTGTGTTCTGTGCTGGGAAGGGTATTGTATCAGCTGACTTTGCTAAACCAGTAGGAGGAGAGAGAGCTTAATTGGGGGTGTGGCTTAGACACTATAAAAGCAGGTGACTCAAATTACTTCCTGTTGCTGGCCTTTTTTCTTACTAATTGCCCTCCATCCCACCCTAAGCCAGTTCTGCTTTTATAGCCACTGGATCTGACTGTCAACAGGAACTTCCTGTTGGGAAAGTAGGAAGGGAAAGATCATAGAGAAACATTGGTTTTGTCAACCCTAAAGGAAAAAAGTAGCTCACTCTCCCCCCCGGCTGCTGGTGGTCTGACATTGAGCAAGGAAGAATGAGGCTACTAAAGAAGATAGGAAGTTGCTGTCCCAGAACAGGAAGGGTGAGAGTTGTAAGGAGAGGAGAGGAGAGAGTAAGTATACAGAGAAACAGGAGAGGGGACACAAAATAAAACATGATAGGAGTGGTGCAGTGCAATGGCTGTGGGGAGGCAGTGTGCCAGGAGACATTCTGGAGGCTGCGATACTGGCCTATTTGCAGGCACCTCTCTGGTCTGAGAGAGGAGGTTACCAGTCTCCAGGCTGACCTGGCTAGGATTCGTGAAACCTCCTCCCCCACCCAGGGACCACCAGAGCCAATGCCACTACCTCAGAGGTTGCCAAGAAAGAGGAGAGGCTGGACCAGGGTGGGCTCAGGGAGGGAGAGGGTGGTGGAACAGAGTTGCATACCTCCGCTGTACCTCTCCACAATTCATTCGCTCTTCTGGCATAGTGGTTCTCTCACGGAGGCACCTGTAGTGAGACCAAGGAGGATGCTGGGAACCTTCAAAAGGAGACCCACAGGAGGGTGGAATGGGACCCCACAGGGAAGGAAGCAACCCTGGTGGGGGACTCAATCATTGGGGGTAGAAATGGGGAGGAAGGGAGAGGGAGAGAGGTAGGTGCCTTCCTGGCGCACAGCTTGAGGGACAGGAAGTGAACTCAGGATCGTGGGAGGAGCTGCATGAGGGAGGGAGCTGGATGTCATTGTCCACCTAGGGACAAATGACCTGGCTAGGAATGGGACAGACCAGTGCAAGAGGAGTTTGTAGAGTTGGGAGGGCCTTAGACAAGTAGCGTATATGGTAACCTTCTCAGAGGTGCTGCCTGTCTATGGCAAGGCAGCTAGGGCACTCCTCACCAGGGAATTCAATGAGTGGTTGAAAACTGGTGTGGAACTCAGGGTTTTGGCTTCATTGGGGCTGGGGAGCCACCTGGAGGGATGCAGACCTATACTGGTGCGATGGTCTGCATCTGTCCAGGGGAACCAGGATCCTAGGTGAGAGGTTTAAATGCTTCATTGGCAAGTATTTAAACCAGCCAAGGGGAGGCACGAAAGGAGCAGGAAATCCCAGCCTCCCCCATAAAACATGGTAATTAGTGAGGTAAACACCAAGGTAGAGAAGTTATTAGGAGCAGGACAGAGGTAATGTAAAAAGGCAAAGGCAGTAAGGACAGGAATGGGGCAAAAGTGGTAAGGCTATCAAAAAGAGGAGGGTGATGAGTACCAATGCCCATAGTCTGTGTAACAAACTCCCTGAACTAGTGGCCTTGATGGAAGAGGGTTGCCTGGATATTGTGGCAGTCACAGAAACCTGGCACACAGAAAACCATGACTGGGATGTCAACATACCAGGATACACAATCTACAGGAGGGGCAGGGAGGGTAAAAGAGGAGGAGGAGTAGCTCTGTATGTAAAGGAAGGGATCAAAGCAACAGAACTAAAGAGTAAACAGGGAGCAGATGAGGCACTCTGAGTCACCCTGGAGACAGGAAATGGCACCACAATCTGCATGGGGGTTGCATACAGACCTCCATCTCAGGGAGAGGGAATGGACAAGAAAATGATAGAAGGCATCCTTAGAATGGCAGAGAAAGGGGAGATATTGTTGATGGGGGACCTGAATATGCCAGATGTTAACTGGAGCACCTTTGCTGCAGGCACATCCAAGAGCAGGGTCATTCTTGATGCCCTACAGGGGGCATGCCTCAGACAGCTAGTATTGGAACCCACTCGGAAGGGAGAAATCTTAGACCTGGTACTCGGAGAAAGAATCTCAGATTTACAGGTGTGTAGCCATCTGGGAACAAGCGACCACCAAACAGTGTGGTTCACGATAAACACAGCCATACAATCAAGCCATACAAAAGCAAGAGTGCTGGACTTTAGGAGGGCTGACTTTGGGAAAATGAGAGAGTGCCTTAGAAAAGCACTAGCAAACAGGCAAGAAGGAGGGGTGGAGGAACAATGGGGAGTAATCAAAACAGCCATCACAGAGGCAACAAGCCTTTTTGTAAAGCAAATCAATAAAATACAATGAAGGAAAAAAATGCTATGGTTCTCAAAAGAGGTGGCAGGGAAGGTTAAGGAGAAAAGGATAGCATTCAGGAAATATAAAGAAACACAGAAGGAGTAGGACAGAGAATTTATCAGCCTAAAGCAGAAAGAGGCTGGGAAGGCAGTCAGAATAGCAAAGGTCCAAACCAAGGAAAGGATAGCCAATTCTGTTAAGAAGGGGGATAAGACCTTTATAGGTACATTAGGGAGTGAAGAAAGACAAAAGGAGGGATACTGAGGCTTAATAAAGGGGAGGGAATGGGGTGGAGGGGGGCAGTGAAAAAGCAGGGATACTGAATGAATATTTCTGCTTAGTATTCACAAAAGAAGGGGAAGGGGAGGTACCTAAACCAAACAAGAGAAATACTCTGAAGATGGGGGTTGATACCAATCCATTTACAGAAGAAAGTGTTCTGAAAGAACTAATAAAATTGAAGGTGGAAAAAGCAATGGGGCCTGATGGGATTCACCCAAGAATTCTAAAAGAGCTAAGGGTAGAATTAGTGACACCGCTGACTACTCTCTTTAACAAATCATGGGAGGATGGGGTGGTACCTGAGGACTGAGGAGGGCAGATGTGATCTCTTCACAAAAGTGGGAGCAGAACAGAGGCAGGAAACTACAGACCAGTTAGTTTGACCTCAGTGGTAGGAAAATGATGGAATCACTTCTGAAGGAAAGAATTGTTGAGTACCTAGAGGCCAGTGGGGCACAGGACCCAAGGCAGCATGGATTCATGATGGGAAGGTCACGTCAGATGAATCTAATAGATTTCTTTGACTGGGTGACCAAAGTAGTAGACCAGGGAGGGGCTGTGGACATGGCCTGCCTAGATTTTAGTAAGGCATTTGATACAGTCTGACACAAAAGATTAATACACGAGTTAGCCAACCTTGGAGTGGGCCCCAAGGTGGTAGTCTGGATAAAAAATTGGCTAGACAACAGGACACAAAGGGTAGTAGTAAATGGAGTACACAGTGAAGAAAGGAGGGTTACTAACGGGGTACCGCAGGGTTCAGTACTGGGACCAGTCCTTTTAATGTCTTTATAAGTGACATTGCAGAGGAACTGGAAGGAAAAGTATGTCTCTCTCTACAGACACACAAAGATCTGCAACAGGGTTGATACACAAGATGGAGTGGAAAGGATGAGAAGGGACTTGGCAAGGTTGGAGGAATGGTCAAATGTATGGCAGCTCAGATTCAATGCAAAGAAGTGCAAGGTAATGCACATGGGAAACAAAAACCCAGGGCAAGAGTACACAATGGGGGGTGAGATACTGACAACAGTAAAAATGGAAAGGGACCTGGGGTAATTATATCAGATGACCTAAAGGTGGGCAAGCAATGTGAGAAGGCAGTAAGGAAGGCTGGGGGGATACTGGGATGCATAGGAAGAGGCATCAATAGTAGAAAACAGGAAGTTGTTATCCCTCTGTACAGACAGTTGGTGAGACCCCAGCTGGAGTACTGTGTGCAGTTCTGGAGACCCCATCTCTGCAAAGACATAGACAGAGTGGAGGCTGTCCAGAGGAGGGCAATCAAAATGGTTCAGGGTCTGCACCAGAAGACATATGTAGAAAGACTAAAGGAGCTTAATATGTATACCCTTGAGGAAAGAAGGGAGAGAGGAGACATGATAGAAACTTTCAAGTACCTCAAGGGAATCAACAAAGTCCAAGAGGGTAGCATCTTTCAGAAAAAGAGATGTGCAAGAACAAGGGGGCACAATTTGAAGATAGAGGGGGGATGGCTCAGAGGTAATGTGAGGAAGTATTTTTTCACGGAGAGGGTTGTGGATGCATGGAACAGCCTCCCTGAGGAGGTTGTGGAGTTAAGAACAGTGGGGGAACTCAAGAATGCATGGGACAGACATAAGGCAGTCCTAGTGGGGGGTAGGAGGAAGTAAGCTGTTGGTTAACTAGGATCTGCAGCTTATCTGTTAGGTAGGAAAATGGGCAGACTAGGTAGGCCAAGCGGTCCTTATCTGCCATCAAATTCTATGTTTCTATGTTTCAAAGAAATTCAGTGGAGGTGCCTTGAGGAAATCTAGAAAACAGTCTTGAGAATGGGTGATTTCCACATAGCGCAGACATTTCTGGCTGTAATTGGAGAGAAGTATGAAGAGAGTGGTCTGAAAGACATCCTCATAGAATTGCACAGGTATGGTAGCAACACAGCAAGGAATCCACTTAAAGGCAAATCCTACAACTGTCGAGTAAGGGCCCACAAGCTTGTAGGCAGGCATTTTGTAACTGGATACAAGACAATGAGTTTGTGATGTAGACTTCATCAACAGCAAGCTCCAGGAATGTCAAAAGGCGGTTTCAAACAATGACGCAACAAGCCTAAAAGCAACACTTTCACAGCTCAGTGATGCCCTCAAGAATGTGCAGGATGCATTGCACATATTCCACAATTTTGGAAAAACAACTTCCCAAACATTTGCATTCTGGGATGATTACATCAAAATGGTTAACATCCTAATGCAGTTCACTAGAGCAGACCCTGAAAGCAACTGGGACCTGCTTCTTGCAGTGGTTGTAGAGATGCTACCACTATTTTATGCCTTTGACCACACCAACTATGCCCACTGGGTATCTGTGTATATCAGTGATATGAAGTTTCTGCCAGATTGTGCCCCCAAAGTTCATGAGCAGTTTGTGTAAGGAAATAATGCTGTAGCTCGGTCTAGAAATAAATTCAGCAAAGTCTGGACAGACATGGCACTTGAACAAACAGTAAATCGTGATGGTAAAGTAAAAGGGGGTATAGTGGGTTTCACTTTGAAATCAGGAGTCTTGGCTAGATGGTTCATCACTGCTCATGAGCGCTTAGCTATCATAACTTCCATGAAGGTAATGTGTGATATGGTAGACTCAGATGTTTCACAAGGAAATCACAAGGAGACTGCACCACGTTGCATGCAACAAGATGAAGGAGATGTAAATAAGATTGTTAACACAATCACCAACTCCATGACAAACTCATTCGATTTGAGTGCTGACTTGATAGCACTCACCAACATTGCAACTGGCATTGTTGCACCTGCAGAGGTTGCCACCAAGTTTGTTACTATGAATGGTACAGGAATCAAAGCAATAAAACAGTTTGTGGAAGACAGACTAAATTAAAACACCACTGGATTCTTTGAACCACTGCACAAGCTCAACATCAAGACATTTGCAGCTCTAAGTAAGAAAATCAAATCAAAAGTTAGTAGTGATAAGACAGTGACCATCAATGCAGACAGAGAGTTGTTTAACTGTCTTGTACTAGCTGCACAAAAAAGAGAGATTGATCTGAAGGAAGTTTTCACACAAGCTTTCCACAGTTCCATATGCTCTAGCACACTCTGATGGTTCCCTGAACAAAACTGTAAAGAGTAAGCTATTGCCTAAATTAGAAAAAGAAGCAGAGTCAATGTATCAACTGCCAGCATCCAACATGTGCACAGCTTGGATAGTGGATGGCATGGCTGTTATACAGATGGTTGAGCAGGAAAACTTGTTGAACTGGTCTTCAGAATAGTACGCCAGCCTCTACAGGGTTATGAGAGCTGTAAAAGAGTAGATATCGTCTTTGATCGTTATGATGTTAAAGACTCAATTAAAGGTTTTAAGCATGTACAAAGGCAATCCTCACAAAGCAATGAAGTCAAAATCCATGGTCCCAAAACACCCATCCCAACGCAGTGGAGTAAGTTAATTGAAAATCCCAAGACTAAAGAACATCTGGTAAAATTCCTGTCAGAATCATGGTGTGATATGGCAGAAACTTTACTTGGCCCAGATCAGAAAATGGTTATTGCAGGTGGATTCAAGGACAGCCTCATTGCTCTCATGGTCTCTTCAGATGGCGTCGCAAACCAAGAAGATCTATTCTCATTGCATGAAGAAGCAGATACTTGGCTTCTACTTCATGTTGCACATGCTTCACAAGAATACACTCATTTAGTGGTGTGGTCTCCAGACACTGACATTGCAGTTCTCTATGAACATTTTATTCACAAGCAGGAAGCAACTCAAGAGTTTTGGTTTTGTACTGGTGTGAAGAATAAAGCCAGGTTTATACTAGCCCACACCACAGCAGCTGAACTTGGCCAACAAATATGCAGAATGTTACCACCAGTACACACACTGACTGGGTGTGATTCAACCAGCATTCTTGCAATAATTGGCAAACTAAAGCCATGGAAGCTTGTCAGGATGGATCCACACAAATTTGGAAGCCTTACTAAGTTTGGCACTATGCTGGATATACTATACCCCCTGCACAGTTGAAATCAGTAGAACTTCTGATAACCCTTCTCTATGACCCAATGGTTAACTCAGTGGATGAAAACAGTGTGCGATATAAGCTTTTTTGTCACAAACAGGCCCAGAACAAAGCCCTACACCCAGCTTTTGATGGTCTTCTACAACATACCAAGCACGCAAATTACCAGACCCTTATCTGGAACCATGACCTGGAGGCTCAGCCTGACATCCCATCCCCAATTGGAAATGACTGGCATCATGACAAGGATGGACACATTTCTCTACCACTAATGACTCAGATACCTGCTCCTGAAGCACTTCTGAACTCATTACATGTAAATGTCTCATCAGCTGGCTTGTCTCTGTCTGCCTGGAACTGTTTCAGAGCCTGCCTGGTAGGCAGAACTCAATCTGTTAAAACAGCTGACTCTATGTTCCCTCCACTACCCATCTCTACTGGTGTGCCTCAAGGCTCCATACTTGGCCCACTCTTATTCTCAGTTTTTCTAAACAACCTACAATCAGTATGCTCCTCATCCTCTATCCATACGTATGCTGATGATACGGTCTTGTTCACCTCTGGCCAATCTCCTTCTGAAGTGACTTCCAGACTACAGCTTGACTTTAATAATGTTCAACGCTGGCTAAGCTTGTATCAACTCTTCCACAATGCCAAGAAGACAGTCTCCATGACCTTTGGCACTAGGTAGAGACTCTCTAGGCTGCCCTCCCTTCCCTCCTTCCACACCCTTGATGGGACAACACTAGAGAACACCACCTCTTTCAAATACCTGGGTGTTTGGCTTGACCAACGCCTTAACTTTTCTGTACATATCGATGCCATCCTGAAAAAACTGCTCCCGAAGCTCAGCACCCTTTATAGGAACCGTAGTTCTTTACCACTACCAGTTAGGCGTGATCTTGTTCAGAAAATGATACGCCTTATTTTTGACTATTGTGACATGGTCTACAGTGTGGCTTCTAAGTCTTCCCTTACCAGGTTGGATACTCTCTTCAATGTTTTCTGTCGCTTTGTTCTTGATTCCCCCTCCCACATGCATCACTGTAGCTTGTATCATTTTCTAGCTTTCCCCTCCCATGAGTGCAGGCGTCTCTCTCACTGAGCCAAGTTCACTTCTAAATTCTGTTTTGGGACTCTCCCCTCTTACCTCTCCTCCCTACTCTCTGCTCCACCACCCTTCTCCCACTTTCTCAGATCCACTGACACGCACTCTAGCTATTCCTCATCACTCTACCTCCATAGGCCAGGAAGCTTTCTCCTACCGCTTCCCAAAGCTTTGGAACTCACTGCCACCTCCTATCAGACTTTCTTCTTTCCCATTTTCAATCTCCTAAGCCCTTCATAATTTCTATTCCCCAATTGCACTTGTTCTTAGCACCACTTTAAGCTTCCCAACCCTGGCACATTATCCTTTAGCTCTACTTTATTCTATTCTCCTAACTGTACTTTTTACTAGCCCCCCTTCACAACCCTCCCCACCCTTGTGCACTACCCCTGACTTACCTCTTTTCTTCTGACTGAACCCTTCCTCTGATTGCTTTCTCACATGCTACCACCTATTATACCTCCTCCTCCCACCCCCTAACACAACCTACTGTTCCATTTTAACTCTCTGCTACCATCATCCACAACCTACTGTACTATTTCAACACCCCACTGATACTCTCCCTTTTTCCATTCCTAATTTCCCCCTATTTTCTTCAGCCTCCCTATTCCTTATCCCTCTCCTCCCCTCCCCTCCGGTCACCCGCCACATTCCACTCCTCCTCCCTGACCCCCTTCTGTCCCCTCCTGCCTAGTCCTGTCCCCCTTGCAGAGTTGTCTGTCATCCTGAAGGGGTATAAATCCTGGCTCCCTCTCTTCTACCCCTCTTCCTTCTCCAAATTTCTAATTCTGACCCCCTTTCAGGGTTCTCTGAATCCTGAAGGGGTATAGATTGTCTCTGTCTTTTTCCCCCTCTCCCTTCCCCCCACCTTCAAATCCATCACCTGCCCATCTCCCTACTTCCCTATCCTTCCCCTCCCCTCCTGTTCCTCCGCCACTCTCTTCTCTGCCTCCCCGCTCCCTTTCTCTCCCCTCCATTCTGCCTGGTTCTGTCCCCCTTGCAGGGTTCTCAGCATCCTGAAGGGGTTAGATGTTGGCTGTCCCTCTCTCTCTCTCCCTCTTCCATCCCCCACCTTCTACCCCTCACCTGTCCACTTTCCCACTTGTCTTATAACTGCTGTTCCTTGGATATACAATAGCACTTCAAATCATGTGCTCAGTATACTACCTCTAGCACTTCAAATGTGTTATCCATCTTCTAACCTTTACCCTACTGGAGCACCTGCTCTTGGGTTGTTGCAATGTAAGTTATATCCGAACATGGTTTTGTTTACCCTGGCCAGTTGATCTGGGTTATTTCTGCTCTGTAACTGTACTATACTGTTTTGTTTTAGTAATTGTACTTGTATTGTTGCTATGTGTTTGCCTGTTATCCCAATTCTTGTACCTCCCCAACCCCCACCCAGGGCACGTCTGGAAATGAGCTGTTTACAGCTCATGTTGTATTTCCTGGTGAAACATTTTCCAAATAAATAAATAAGGCAAGTGTGAGTGCAACTGTAGTTGGTCCAGGCAGAGCATGACATGCACACAGGCTTGCATGTGTATAGGTAGTAAGGACTGTTATAATCCTCATAAAGCTGCCAGTGTGGATCCAGATGAGTCTAATATTACAGATGATTCAGACTTATGACATGTAGCGTATGACAAATATATTGAAAATGGCTAGGCATACATATATATATATATATATATATATATATATATATATATATACTGTCATATTGAAAGGGGAGATACTATTGATGGGAGACCTGAATATGCCAGATGTTAACTGGAGCACATTTGCTGCAGCCACATCCAAGAGCAGGGCCATTCTCGATGCCCTACAGGTGGCATGCCTCAGACAGCTAGTTTTGAAACCCACTTGTGAGGGAGCAATCTTAGACCTTGTACTCTAAAATGGGGACAGTGAGAGGATCTCAGATCTAGAAGCGGGTAGCCATCTGTGAACAAGTGACCACCAAACAGTGTGGTTCATGGTAAACTCAGCTACAGAGTCAAGCCATACAAAAGTGAGGGTATTGGACTTCAGGAGGGCTGACTTTGGCAAGATGGGAGAGTGTCTTAGAAAAGCACTAGCAAATAGACTAGAAGGAGGGGTGGACCAACAATGGGGAAACATCAAAACTGCCATCACAGAGGCAACAAGCCTTTGTGTGAAGCAAATAAACAAATCAAAATGAAAGAAAAAGCCACTATGGTTCTCAAAAGAGGTGGTGGGGAAGGTCAGGGAGAAAAAGATAGCATTCAGGAAATATAAGGAAACACAGAAGGAGCAGGACAGAGAGCTGTACCAGTTAAGGCAGAAGGAAGCAGGGAGGGAAGTCAGAATAGCAAAGATAGCCAACTCAGTTAAGAATGGGAATAAAACCTTTTATAGGTACATCAGGGAGCATAGAAAGACAAAGGGAGGGATAGTGAAGCTGAATAGAATGGACAGTGGGTGGGCAGAGAGGGACAGTGAAAAAGCAGGGATACTGAATGAAAATTTCTGCTCAGTATTCACAAAAGAGGAGGCAGGAGAGGTGCCTGATCCAATTAACAGAAGCACTCTTGTTAGGGGAGTCGATCCCAGTCCTTTCACAGAAGAAAGGGTTCTGAAAGAACTCCTAACACTGAAGGTGTAAAAAGCAATGGGGCCTGATGGAATTCACCCCAGAATTCTAAAAGAATTAAGGGGAGAACTAGTGATACCACTGACTACCCTTTTTAACAAATCATGGGAGGATGGTGTGGTACCTGAGGACTGGAGAAAGGCGGATGTGATTCCCCTTCACAAAAGTGGGAGCAGGACAGAGGCAGAAAATACAGACCTGTCAGTTTGACCTCTGTGATAGGGAAAGTGATGGAATCACTTCTGAAGGAAAGAATTGTTGAGTACTTAGAGGCCAGTGGGGCACAGGACCCAAGGCAGCATGGGTTCACAGCAAGAAGGTCATGTCAGATGAATCTAATTGACTTCTTTGAATGGGTGACAAAAGTAGTAGACCAGGGAGGAGCTGTGGACATGGCTTACCTAGACTTTAGCAAGGCCCACACAAAAGATTAATAGTCAAATTAACCAACCTGGGAGTGGGTCCCAGGGTGGTAGCCTGGGTAAAACATTGGCTGGACAACAGGACACAGAAGGTAATTGTAAATGGAGTCCACTCTGAAGAAAAAGGGGTTACTAGTGGGTACCGCAGGGTTCAGTACTGGTCCAGTTCTTTTAATGTCTTTATAAGTGACATTGCAGAGGACTGGAAGGAAAATATGCCTCTCGCAGATGACACAAAGATCTGCAACAAGGTTGATACACAAGGAGGTGTGGAAAGGATGAGAAGGGACTTGGCAAGGTTGGAGAAATGGTCAGAAGTATGGCAGCTTGGATTCAATGCAAAGAAGTGCAAAATAATGCATCTGGGAAACAGAAACCCAGGGGAAGATTACACAATGGGGGGGGAGGTAGTAACAACAATAAAAATGGAAAGGGACCTGAGGATAATCATATCAGATGATCTTAAGGTTGGCAAGCAATGTGTGAAGGCAGTAGGGAGGTCTGGGGTATACTGGGATGTATAGGGAGAGGCATCACCAGCAGAAAACAGGAAGTTGTTATCCCTCTGTACAGACAGTTGGTGAGACCCCATCTGGAGTACTGCATCCAGTTCTGGAGACCCTATCTCTGCAAGGACATAGACAGGATAGAGGCAGTCCAGAGGAGGCAACTAAAATGTTGTAGGGTCTGCAAGAGAAGCCATACATTGAGAGACTAAAGGAGCTTAATATGTATACCCTTGAGGAAAGGGGGGGGCATGATAGAAGCTTTTAAGTACCTCAGTGGAATCAACAATGTCCAAGAGGGTAGCATCTTTCAGAAAAAGAGATGTGCAAGAACAAGGGTACACAATTTGAAGATGGGGTCGATTCAGGGGCAATGTGAGGAAGCATTTTTTCACAGAGAGGGTGGTGGATGCATGGAACAGCCTTCCTGAGGAGGCTATGGGGTCTAAAACTGTGGGAGAGTTCAAGAATGCATAGGGCAGACATAAGGTAATTTTTGTGGGGGGTAGGAAGAAATAGGCTGTTGGTGTTGGTTAACTAGGATCTGCAGCTTATCCTGTAGGTAGGGAAATGGGCAGACTAGGTGGGCCAAGTGGTCCTTATCTGCCATCAAAGTCTATGTTTCTATGTTTCTATGAATCCATTGTATATTAGTGTTTTGCTCGCACCATGGTGTGCAATAGTATACCTGGCTTCTATTTGTAAGCACCCAGTCCCCTGGGGTTACTAGAATCCCACTAGCATTAGTGTTAGACAGGTAGGAAAGGCAGCTGGTAAGGAGCTCATTAGGGGCTTCTTACTTAATGATATCACTGTTTACTCAGCTAGCCTGAGGGAAGGATGATTATGTCACTTAGAACTCTCACAGCAGCAGAACCATTTTTGAGTCAGCTGCTCTGGGGAAGTTTAGAATGTCCAGTTAGTCTGAATGTGACAGTCAGAGTGGCAGGAGCTCTGCCAGTGGGGCTGTGAGTCAGAGGGCCCTGTGTTTCTCACTCTAGTTTGGATTACAATTACCAGCTCCCAGTGAAGTGGTGGAGACCTTTCTTCAGCAGGATTCCTTGATGTTCACTCCAGGAGAAGTGAAAGGGACTGCTAGTTCAGTGGATCCGTGGGGCAATCCCCTGAAGGTCCTTGTGTGTGTACAGCTGCCTGTGAAAATGACTTTGTGTGGAATGTCTGACAAGCTACCATGGAAAAGGATGTTTTCTGTGTTGTTTCCATGCTTAAAGGAAGGAGCAACAACTCTTTGAGTACAGAGGGGAAAGGGAACTTTCTGGGTTGTTCCCATGCCTAAAGGAAGGGGCAACTACTCTCTGGAAAATGGTACTTCATGGGTTGTTTCCATGCCTAGATGAAGGAGCAACTGTTTCTGTGAGTACTAAATTGCGAGACAAGTTCTCCAATTAGGTAGTTATCTGGGGTGTGCGTACCCAATGATAAGGCTAGATCACACCTGTCAGGACCCCTGTTCACCTAAGTGTGGTAATTTGAAGTAAAGTTCTGAGTCTTTAGCATTTCAGTGAGGAATGAAGGCTTCCGTGGTGTAACCCTGAAGGAATGGCAGAGACTGTCAGTTGGGGAAAAGGGTTGGAGGAACGCCATCTGGAAGCTTACAAGGCAGGACAAACTGACTCGTTGAAGAGCATCAGTTTACCCTGAGCAAAGGCCATTGCTATGGGATGAGGTATGTGGCACAGTCCACAAGCATACACTCTTGGGAAATGGAAATGGTTCAGGTGTGGGGCACAGTCCACGGGCATACACCATTGGGAAGAAAAAAGAAATGTTTCTGTGGAGAACTGTACGGCCTAGCATGGAGAGTTCTGGAAAATCTACCTGTTTACCATGACTGACCCTTGGGAGTCCACTGATGCTTTAGTAACTTCTGTGAATAAAGCCATACTGTACTATCCCAGCTGCTGCATTGGGCAATCTGATCATTGCTTCTGTGTGGAGTTAATGGGGCCTCTCAGCAGTTATGTTTAGCATATGCCTAGCATCCTCTTCCCTGGACCAGGTTGTAGTTACAAAAGTTCAATTTTGGTTATTGTACCCCTGCCCCTTCCTCTAGATAATGAGCCTGGTATACACTCTAAAGCTTGGAGTGGTACCAATCTGAGGATTTCTACCAAAAGTAAATGGTATGTTGAAATTGTGAAGTAAGACTCTCAACCCCAATAGGTACAATATCAAATTCTTATTTACTTATATTCATAAGTTTCACTTCAATTTTCGTAAGTACTGTACATCCATTTTTCCAATATTCACAAATCCATCTGTTAAATTGTTTTTCCTTTCAATGTACTATTTCCATATATCCTTTTTCATGTAGATAATATCATAAAACAACACTTCAATAACTGAGATTCGCCACTATGTAACATTTCAAGACAATCCTGTCTTTTCATCAGTCTCTTTTTAAAGTGCTGTAGTTAATTAAAAACAAACTCTGGTCAGAGCCGATATGGGTGTGGAGAGCTTTCAGAAGTGGCAAGAGCATTGAAAAAAGAATATGCGGTGCTCTCGCTTCACTGGAGTCAGCCTGCCACCCACTGCAGGTTGTTTTGTAGCATAACTGAAGCAGCTACAGCAAGAGAAGGTGGGGACGTGATTGATGTCTGTAAAAGACACTTATGAAATCACACCTGGAATACTGCATCCAGTGCTGGAGGCTCCATCTGAGAAAAAAACATAGACAAGGTGGAGGAGGTGCAGTGGAGGGCAACTACAATGGCGCAGGGCATATGGAATATGGGATAAGATCTATGAGGAAAGCCAGCCAAGTCAATATTTAAAATATTTATTTCATTTGGGTAAAGCATTTAAACCATTTTAAATATTGAATTTTTTCAAGATATGCCAGTTGAGATTCGATATATGATATATTGAATCTCAACTGGCATATCCTGTAAAGTATCACTTACATTGTGGTCATTGTTTTACCCATTACAGTCATCTCCACTTATAGCGCCCACGCTTTGTATGGGCAATCACCTTTTTCGGGCAGATTGTGGCTTCCATTTGCACAATACATAGACTCCAATGTAAAAATAGTTGGTTATAGCGTTTTATGCCCACCCTCTATTTCAGGCAGATTAGCTGCTACAGATGTGTGAATTGACATTAACTAATTAACTAACAGCTAAGCTAATCTGCCAAAAATAGAAGGCGGGCTTAGAGCGTTAACTAGCTGCTAGTCAGTCCCGGTAATGTAGCAGCTGTGAAGGGAAGTCCTGGCTTTAGTGTAGCGGCAGTGAAGGGAAGTCCCAGCTTTGTCTTTGTCTCTGAAGGGAGGATCTGTCTTTGTCTCTACATGGGAAAGAAGACCCCAGTAAATGCTGCTTTACTTTCAAATCTAGATTGGCTGCTGCAGTAATAACTGAGGATTGGAGCAGAGTTGTGGCGACTCACTCTTACCTACAGTATTGTTCCCTCCTATTGTTCCCCCCTACCCAATGACAAGCTGTATACTGTGACTATGAACAGGAATGGGAGTACAGTTGATCCTTTAATGTAAAGTACTGTAGTAGATTTACAACGTGGACTAGTGAGACTAGCAGAAATAATAATCAGTGTGGTGTTTTAAAAATCCATATCTCTGGTTACAGCAACCGCTGCTTATAACGAGCAGAATCTGCTTACACAGATGCACTCGTTATAAGTGGCTTTGGCTGTATTTCTAATGAATTTGCACAATGCAGAGCTGCTGAGGGGTAGTTTCAATGTGTTTTTTGTTTTACACATTTTTACAATGTGTTTTCCTAGAATATGCCTGCTGATTGCTATATACTGTATTTATCCTGGTTAGTACACACAAGATGTGGCATCTTATTTTCAGTGGGGCTCAACATCTACACAATATTATGCTGCACTGTGTGAAATCAGAACATGCTGAAAACAATATTTTACATCTGGACTAGGCTACCCTGAATAAATACATTATAAAAATGGTAAAATCATGATGATCAGACTGAAAACAAGATATTGCATCTAATCTGGGACATCCTGAGTAAATACAGTGCAAAAATGTATAAAATGAAGATCCCTAAGAGAATGAGATGTAGCATCTCCCCTGTGCGATCCAGGATACAAAGTATAGGATAAGAAATATTTTAAAGGAAATCTACTGTAAACTGAACTTCACTGTGTTCCACATAACCAAGACTGACTAAACAACGTTTCTTTATTGTTTTATAACATACTAGATTGCAGTATTTATTTTGAATGTTGTGGCCATAAAGTGTGTGTGTGTGTGTGTGTGTGTGTGTGTGTGTGTGTGTGTGTGTGTGTGTGTGTTTGCTGTATATAATAAACTATGTCTGAGACAGTGCCTGTCAGATAGGATCTTAAAGGGAAATTCTCACATGGTGGCTTACTTCATTTAAGTTTATATTGTCCCTGACAACTCCTCCTAACCTTTCTTCTTGCTCAGGTCCTGCATGTAGTAATTGAGTTTTTAGCAACCATGTCTACCGTGTTACACTCTGTCTTGTGCTCCATTTCCATGTACTGTCAGTACAGCTCCATTGATGTGTGACGCAATCAACGGGCTCCGTGTATAGGAGCTGCTTGTCAGAAAGCGGGAATTATTGCCATGCCAGCTGCATGTGCTTGACGGGAGACCCTGCAAAGGGTCACAACTACATTTTCTACAGAATCCTTAGTACAGTGTCATTTCAGTCTATTTAACTAATAATCTATTAGTTCTGATTCTTTTTGCAGTGGTGTTTTGCTCAGCAGTCGGATGCATAAGTGCGTCTCACAAATCTAAGTGCCAGTCCCTGTTGTTTTACAGATACCCCAAAAACCCAAATGTTCTGCCACAGTGGGCCGCTGCAGTAAAGAGGCCAAATTTGCCTGATGTGTCCAGCCAAAAATACAGTCTTGTGTTTGCTGCACTTTGCTCCCAATTCCTATGAAAGGAATCTGAAGGTATATTAGACATGCATTCTTGTCAGCAATGTGACTGTATGTCATTCATTCGTTTTGATGCCCCTTTCCTAGTGTATCCCAGTCTGTGTGTCATTTTTCTTGTCAGCTATTGTTGTCTACACATTGTCATCTACACATGTGGACATTTCTTTTACATGTTTTATCTAGTTTTTAACATTACACTAATTTCTTCAAATTAAGTAATTGCTTCCTGGTTAGTTCGTGAGTTGTGGGGTGGTTGCTATATCTCAAGTAAAAAATGCACATGTACATAACATCATAATAAAAATTTTGTTTTTGCCATATGCAGTGTGATTGTGTCTATGAGCAATTGCAGACTGGCAACATATTTGAATTGTGCCATGTCAGATCCAGATTAGATAGGTATATCTGACAGTGTTGCCAATAAAAAAAATAACTTTGACATACAATCTTACATATTTTTTTTTTCATATGGCATCAGGCAGTATGTCTTTGTACAGTAGCAAGGGCAGAGAGCTAAAAGTTTTGATATGGTCATACCATATCCCTTTCACAGAGGTAAAGACTACTTATGTGACAGAAATCCAGAACTTAATGTGATTTCAGATGTTGGCATCAGAAAGTGTTGTTCTGTGCACGATGAGAGTCAGGATGTCAAAACATTATATTACTGACCTTTGCATAACTGATGATTGCATCCGTATTGTGTGACAGAATTAATATGCACCAGCTAAGTAATAAGCCACTACATGATATACATTACTGCACTCATCGGTTTTGTCAAGGGCAAGAAAACGAAGTGTTGCCTGCTTGCCTTTGATCATGTACAGAGACATACTGTCTGATAACAAGAAAAAAAATTATTGTAATGCTTTGTAAACATATGAATTCAATTGCATAATCCTGGAGCACTCATTACTTGTATCAATGCCAAGATAACCTACTATACAGCCATTCTCACAAAAATGAAACAAAACACAAACCCATTATCCTACTGGCCTCCGACATTAGCAAGGTCATAAAGACTACTTGTCCCCATGAAAACAGTTACAGGTATGGGAAAACCCAAGTATTTTTTCTTTTATTTTCACCTGTCCATGATTCTGTGGACATGAGCAAGGGTAGGATGGCAACATCTTTGACATGTGCTATTGCATATTTAGTGGTGCAAAGTACAGACTACTGAGGGACCAATAGACACGGTAGAGGTACCAAAGAATGCCAAGAAAAGTACATTTAATATCTGGCGCCTCATACTGTGCAGCTCTGTACATGATGAATGGCCGGAGGCAAACACTTGACAGCAATTATGAATGCTCACGTAGTAGGCAGATGAATTTATATGTGAAAAGAAAATATTCATCCACTCATTGGTTTGCATTACTGGATTGTGATGCACTTCTACTTGACGGAAGCCACTCGGCCTGCAGCCTTATGCATTATTACACACAAGTGGCGCGTGCATTCCAAAGATATACTGCACACCATTGAGTGGCTTATTACTTAACTTTCACATATAAATTCAACTGTCTAATCCATGAGCACTCATCACTTCTATCAAGGCCTAGTTACCAAATTATACAGCCATTCACATGTAATGAAAGAAAAAAAACAACTCATCATCTTAGTGGCCTATGACATTGTTCCACAGTATGTGTAGAAAAGTAAATTTCTATACAAATTCAATTTAATCTCTCGAAGTCAAAACTGGAGTTTAAAGCATTGTGGGGTATTGTTTATTATAGATGTAGTCAAATTATGCAGATTATATAACTGAAACTATCTGAAGCACATGCAATTTAGAGTAGGGACTCAGCTGATGGGTGGTCTACGTCAACATTGGTAGTTGGGTGACTTCACAGCTTGGCCCTGCGATGACTGTAATTTTCCAGTCTATTCTGCAAATCTTGTATTTATTTATACAGTTACCACTGGTGGGCTTAAGGGTGGCCAATGGGGAGCAGGGGTAGCGAGCATGTGTCAACGTTGTTTTTATTTGGTCTTGATATACCATATGTATTTGCCCTACTTAGTTACACTCCAATTCATTGTGTATGAATGAGCAATGCTGAGTAGCTAATATTGTATTTCTTTTTTTAATGGGCGAAATATATCTTTATTATTTTTGTGGCTTCCCATTATCTGACCACTCATTTGCTGTGTAGCCAAACAAACTCCAGACAATGTTTTCAATGAGTAGTGACACAACTGATGTGTGGTCGATCTTCAAGCTGGTAGCTGTGTGAATTCACTGCAGGGTCATGAGGTGAATATCAAGAGACCACCACTCCTTTTAAATTAAATGAACACTTCATTTGTGGGGTGGGTGTTGCGGAGGTAGTTTACTGTGTTTTAATATATGGATTTAGACATCTATAGGGCACTAAAGCATAGAAAAAATTGGTAGTAATACTATCGCTTACATAGCGATAATACCACACTTCTCAGGTGATAATACTGTTGTTCAGATATGGTAATGCCATTGTTCCGTACCTGAACAATACTATTATCAGCTAACCTCTACAGCACAAGCGCCTGTAGTGTGTGAAATAGTCTAGCACCGGCCGCCTGTTATCGATGTAATAAAATTTTTAAAATCTGATTCAGATCCATATGTTAAAAAAAATAACAGATAACATGACAGTAACATATGTTGAAATGTTGGTAAATTATTTAAAATAGAGAGGTACATAGATACATCTACACTGTCATCATATAAAGACACATGGCCCACCACGTCTTCCTACTTGAGGTTGTAAGTTCCCTTTACGATTTCAGAGAAGTCTGTTACACCTACTCCATGAACTGCTCAATTCCCTTATATATATCACATGCATTTGTAAATCCTGTGATTGTTTGAGGCCCAACAACTTCCACTGGCAGTGTGTTCAACATGTGTGCCAACATGTTTGGGAAGAAATCTTTCCTTACATTTACTCTGAAGTGCCTTCAATCAAAGTTCATCCCATGCCCTCAAGTACTTGGACATCTTTTTTTGCTTGCAAATAGGTTATTCCTGCACTCTGTTCCTCCCTGTAAGTTACTTGTATGTTTCTATCATATCCCCTCTTTCCTGCCTCTCCTCCTGAGAGTACATATTCAAGTCCTTCAGTCAGTTCTCATAGGACTTGTGATCTATTCCCTGTACCATTTTTTGGGCCATCCTCTTGATAGGGTGGGTGAATTTGCTGCCTGAAGCCATGCCACCTGTGCCGTTACATTTTAAAATGCTGTTTAACAACGCTTGTTCACTACTGTTTAAACGTTGTGCCATTGTATTACATGTTTTGTTTGGACAGCCACAAAGTATGTCTACAGCTGTATGTGTCTGTGTCTTCCTTGTCCCTTTGTTATTCATTTTTGTGCGTACATGTATTTCTGAAAACAATTTAGTTACGATTTTAATTGTTCATATTGCCGGAACGATGAAAATATTCACAAATACATATGTTTTGGTTATATTTTGCCATTTTAGGCTGAATTACTGAATTTGAAAATGCTACCAAAGCTGAAACTTGGTGCTGTCATTACTATAGTTCTGCATAATCAAGATAAGCAAAGAAAAGCATGCATATCCAGCGAGAGAAGGGCTAAACAGAAAAGACACATGGAGGTACATGACATTCCGTTACATAGAGGATAATGGATGGTGTTGGATTATTTGAACTGATGACTGTAACGGGATGTAACTAAGTAGTCTTATAAAATGGGTCAGGAGTTTTCTGTTTTCTGATTGCCTGAGAGGTACACTTGGTCATGACGTTAGTCATGAATATTGTGCCAACCGGTAACTCATCAGCCGCTCAGGACATTTTACATCCGATATCATTGTGCCTAAATCTATATTTCAAAATTGGAGATGGCTCCATGGCTCGACGTAGTCGAACTGCAGAACACATCACCCCACCACACCCCACTCCACACACACACGTAGACATCTCAATTTTACTATCCATTTCAGTTCACAACCAATGACTTGAATCCCCATTTTTTTATTAGTTTTTTTTTTTTACTGAAGACTGACCTGTAATGCTGTGGTAGAAGCCATACACTGTCCACTAAGGTAACTGCATGCCATGGATTTCAAACCTGCTGCCGATCCACCCCTTTGATATTGATCGGGCGAAAATGGTAGCATCTTCCAAATAAAATCCCGTACCCATTCCTCCATGATCATTTATGTATACTTTATAAAAAAAAGCATCATAAGTCACGCAACAAAAAACCTTGAACTGGTAAATACTATGTTAAAAGCGCTATGTATGGCAGCTAAAGTGTTTTTTTTTTTTTTTTAAATAATTACATTGGTAACCATTTTATTACTTGAATAAGACACTCTGAGGTGTGTTTTATGGGTTGATAAGAGAACTTCCAATGTGATAAAGGCACTAGCCGCAAGTCCCTTTTGCCTTATTATGCGACTGGGCTGTGTTTTTATCATGCCATAGGCCACACCTACTCATGTCTTAATCCTTACATACAGCTGCATGACCTTACTGTGCTTCTATGGTCATATGGCTTTTACACTAGCATATATTGTACTCAAAACAACAAATATTACTCTGTTTTCTTTTTATTCTTAGATGTTGGACAGCCTTCTAAGCCTAAGTAAGCGGGCTACCGAACATGTAAGTGCAAGAACAAAATGAAGCTACTAATGACATTGATTCCGGATTTGTAAATCTTGAAAATCAATTGTCCTATGCTGATTGCAATATGCACTCCACTGAAATGGAGAATAATGACACAGTTTAGAAAATGGGTAAAAGTATCTAAGCCTTCTGATTGGCTCAGGGACTTCTGTAGCTGAGCATCTATCAGACAACAGATGCCCAGCTATTAAAAGTACCAACCCAGCCAACCCCATCACCAAAATTCTGTTGCCCACCCTCCTCCCTAATTGGCTAAGACCTCCTTGTTTTGTTTTAAATTTTCCACCATTTTTGTCTCTTGCTTAGCGAGAGACTAGCCTACGAATGCTCATGCTTGTTTAGTTACACTACAGTCACCTGCTATGTAGTTCTTAGTACAGGCACCACTACTCTGTAACTGCCCAAAGTAAACCAATGTACATTTTATCTTCCATTTTTTTTCTCTCTTTAAACTGCGCTCAATTTTACTTGCCATTCTCGGTCTGTCTCCCACTGCTCACAGCATTCCACTCTTCTGCCATCATCCAACATAGCAAACCATGAAACGACGTAGGAGCAAATGAGGTAACGCCTCACAAAGTACATCCCCCAAATAAAAAAACAATCTCCCTCCCGAAAGCTGTAACAAAAAAACAATAATTTAAACCGCTGCCTTCTGTCCTCGCACTCACACATCTTCCAGCTTCCGGGTATAATGTAAAATGGACATGAGCTTCACTGTTCGCAAATCCACTTTTCTTATGAAGCACCCACATAAAATAAAAGGGGAACTGACACAGCAGCTTCTCTCTGTCCTATTACATTACGAATAAAAAAAAACACAAAAACGAGACAGATACAGTCTTGCAAGTCATACAGCAGAGAGGGCACCAAAGCAAGATAATGGGGGGAGGGGCACCAACAACAAAAACAGATGGACTACTTTACAATAAAAACATTTAAATGTTGTTTCTTCTTCCATTTTTATTATATTTTTTTCATTTGATCAAATTCCATATAAAAATATAACAGCAAGCCCAATTTCTAAGCGCAATAATACCCTCTAGGGTGGGTGGTATGGGTTATACCCGCCCTTCCGGGGGCTATAAGGCCCTCTGCCAGTGGCTTCGGGCCTCATTACACCCCTAGGTGGGCGGATTTAGCCCAATACCACCCACCCTGTTGGGTATTATCGCTTGCATGTTGTCCGTATTCTTCACTGCTTTGTGAGTTATTCATAATCTAAAAAAATGACATGTATTACTAACATGTTATTTCTTTTCTGATAATTAAATCAAGGAACAGGTATCAACATGCTGCTGTCACTGTCCTCTAGAAAAGTCTGTTTCAACCGTGGCCACACCGACCGAGTACTCTGCATTGGATAAAGGGATTCAATGGCCAGATTATGAATTTAATTATTTTGGTGACTTCAACAAGGTGAAGAAGGACCACTCATATTTCTCATCTTTGCTTGAGGATGATGAACCAACAGCATCCACATCAGGATTTCAAGATTGTTATTCTGATATCAGCCCTGTTGACACCAGCAGTGACTCCTCTACAGATGACGATTCAAGTTGTAGCGAATACATTCCATCTGAACTGGATAGTGATTCAGAAGACATAACTGATTCTGAAGATGGAGATGCAGAAAAAGAAGATGAAAGTAGCGCGACAGTTGCTGGTAATAACAGGTTCATTGTTTATTATGGTCAGTTGCTTGAACTTGTCAAACATTGTTCACTGTGTGCAGGAACAATTGTTGAACGTACTCCTAGATTACAGAGTACTATATTAACACTCGAAATGCACTGCTGTAATGGACATGATACAAAGTGAACTTCTCAGCCATTTGTGAACTGCGTGGCTGCTGGAAACTTGAAGATTTCAGTGGCAATTCTTTTCAGTGGTAACTACTTTACAAAGATACAACAGTTCTTTGACTTCCAGAAATTGAAATTTTTAAATGTTCACACATTTCAACGCATACAAAAAAAATGCTTGTTTCCAATACTAGACAAAGGATGGTGGTCAATGCAGGAAAACATCATTAATGAGGTAAAAGTAAAGGGCAGTGTTATGCTCTGTGGTGACGGGAGATGTGATTCTCCAGGTTTCTCTGTGAAATATGGAGCTGTACAGTCATGGATATGGATACAGAGAAAACAATAGATTTTAACATTGTACAAGTGACCGAAGTGGATAGCTTCACAAATATGGAGAAAGAGGGGTTCATGAGAACAATTGACAGTCTGTTATCTAACAGTGTGCGAATATCAGCAATTGCGACAGATCATCATACCCAGATTTGCCTGTTAATGAACTAGAAATACACTCCAGAACATCAAATAAAACATCAGTTTGATGTATGGCACTTATGTAAGTGGATTAAAAATCAGCTGTTTGCTAAGGCAAAAGCAAAGGATGCAAAGATCTAATCCTTGGATAACATCCATTTCAAACCACTTCTGGTGATCAAGTAGTGAGTGTAACGGTGACCTAACCATGCCGAGGGAGATGGTGGCATCTGTAGTGCACCACATCATGGACAAACATAGCTGGACCGGATCTAAGAAATTCCACAAATGTGCTCTCCCCAAACTACAACCGGAAGAACGTCAAAATAAAATATGGCTACAACCAAACCCTGAGGCACATGAATCATTACAGAAAATTATTTTCAATGAGCGGTTTGTGAAGGATATTGAGAAAGTCACAGACTTCTGTCACACTAGAGGATTAGAAGTGTTCCATTCCTTGCTTCTGAAATATGCACCCAAGAGACAGCACTGTGGATATGAATCTATGATTGCTAGGCATCATCTTGCCTCCATTGATCACAATCAAAATGTGAGTGCTGGATAAAGGGACTCAATGGCCAGATTATGAATTTAATTATTTTGGTGACTTCAACAAGGTGAAGAAGGACCACTCATATTTCTCTTCTTTGCTTGGATGAAGTCTGGAGACAAATGTTACAGGTTGGTGTATCCGAAAAGCAAGAAGGAATGGGTGGCAAAGCGTATTAAGGAAACAAACCTACACCATACAGCATCACATGATAAAGAAAGTCATCTCAAGTTGGGCTGAGAGGCATCCACCAACTCCTATGAATCATAAGCATCACACTAAAAACACTGCCAGTAAAGAAAGACCAAACAGAGCAAGTGTGATCGCCAGCCATGTGTCTCGCTTTGGTGCAAATAAAGACTTCAACATACAAGCATCAACATCAAAATAATGTTTTATTAAACCTCGACAGAAACAATTATTACAGAAAACAATGACATAACACATTGTTGTCAATCAATGCTCTATGATACATTGTGTTATTGTTTTCTATTGTGGGAAATATGTATCTTCATCAGCTTCATGAAAGCCTTCATATTCTCCAGATTCCTCTGGGTATGCATTCTGGATTGCCCATACAGCACACGCCGGTATAACATGACCAACTTTCTTATCAAGCTTCTGATGTATCCAGTGAGTGAACTGTGTGTAGGCTGCCCACCTGAATGACCTAAACAAATCCAAACATAATTTATTTAGTAATGCAGAAAGATGCATAAATATGTATAACTCTGTACATGTAATATTTTGTGTCTGATAATCTGCACTGTTGCTGTAAACTGTTTAGTGAAGATTATAGATGGAAAAATGATCATTTTCCATTTGTGAAAGACAGTGTCACCTGATCATCCATTATTGTCCAGGTAGACCAACAGTTTGATTTTTGTAGTTAACTCGCCCGTTTAATAGTTTCAATAACCAGCTCCAGCTCATGGGTGTACTATGTGTGCTATAACCCACAATAGACCATGGGTGTATCGGGGCATTAATACACACCCCGGGTGTGTTGTGAGGTATGAGGGCTTGCCCGGGCGACTTCAACCAGCCAGGACGTGCATTAATGCCCCGATACACCCATGGGGCTGGAGTGGGTTAATACGTTTTGCAAGTGTTTTAACTACTCTGAACATTTTCAAATATTTTAAACTTTTATTTTTTGTCTACTTTGTCCATCTGCCTTAAAAAGTAGGTCTCTATAAAAAAGTTTTCTCAACTAGCTCTGGCACTCATTGGTTGTCAGTCATGTGTGGGTGGGTTTTTGAAAAGGAAAAACATGGTGGTCCTATTTCTCACTAAGCGAGAGTTTTACAGAGAGACTCAGTTGTTATTATTTGTATCATCAGACTCTCAAAAATGTCAAATTCTCTGCATATTTCTTGTGCTTGCTTCATCTTTTCACGTTCTCTCACTTCACCTGCTGTTGTCAATGACGGTGGTTAAAGCGAGAGAATGTGAAGACACAAATTTTTTTTTTTGACATTCGGCTTTCTGTGCCAGCCGATAAAGATCCTCATGCCAAGTGTTCCTCTACCAGGGCATTAATGATTGGTCAGCTGACATGTTCTGAACAATGGCATGTCAGTATTTGACTTTTCATTAATGACCATTTTATAAAGCAATATATCATGACAGGGTGTGTGTTATGATAACATTTAGGAAAACATTGTGTGTAGTCTGATCAGCTGGTAGCAGGCCGAGTCTGAAAACCCTTGTGTATCAACCCTGTTGCAGAGCTTCATGTCGTCTGCAAAGAGGCATACTTTTCCTTCCAGCCCCTCTGCATTGTCTCCTATAAAGACATTAAAGAGGACCGATCCCAGTGCTGAACCCTGCGGTACCCCATTAGTAACCACCCTTTCTTCAAAGTGTACTCCGTTTACTATTACCCTCTGTGTCCTGTTGTCCAGCCAATTTGTTACCCAGGCTACCACCCTAGGACCGACTTCCAGGCTGACTAACTTGTTTATTAATCTTTTGTGTGGGATTGTGTCAAATGCCTTACTAAAGTCTAGGTAGGCCATATCCAAAGAAATGTACTATATTTGTCTGACATGATCTTCCTGCCACGAATCCATGTTGCATTGGGTCCTGTGCCCTGCTGGCCTCTAAGAACTTAACAATTCTTTCTTTCAGAAGTGATTCCATAATTTTCCCTACCACTGAGGTTAACTAATAGGTCTGTAGTTCCTTGCCGCTGCTTTGCTCCCACTTTTGTGAAGGGGAATCACATCCGCCCTCCTCCAGTCCTCAGGGACCTCACCATCCTACCATGATTTGTTTAAAAGGGTAGGCAGTGGTGTCAGTAGATTTCCCCTTAGTTCTTTTAGAATTCTGGGGTGAATCACATCAGACCTCATTGCTTTGTCCATCTTGAGTTTTAGGAGTTCTATAGGGATCCTTTCTTCTGTGAATGGACTTGTGTCAACCCCCCTGCCCAGAGTGCTTCTATTGTTTGGTTTAGGTACCTCCCCCCTTCTTCTTTCATGAATACTGAGCAAAAGCATTCGTTCAATATCTCACCACAACATATCCAAGACACACTGTCTTAGGGTAGCTGGTCCATTCCACTGGGGTGTCAAACAGACAAGGCATACTGATGAGTCCTGGTAGGACGAAACACGTGTCTATGTCTTCTGTTAGCACCCTTTTGCAAACTGTGTGAGAGGCCTTTCGGCACCATGCAATTCTGCTTAAAGTTGGACCAGCATAACATTCTGTGGTGATTTGCATATGCAGCCCATGATGCTTTGCATTGTGTGGGCATGTGTGACTTTGCTGTTCTGACTGCCTTCCCAGCTTCCTTTTGTTTTAACTGATACAGTTCTCTGTCCTGCTCCTTCTGTGATTCCTTGTACTTCCTGAATGCTTTCTTTTTTCTCTTGAACCTTCACTGCCACTTCCTTTGAGAATCATAGTGGTTTCTTACATAGTTTTGTTTTGTTTATTTGCTTCGCACAAATGCTTGTTACCTCTGTGATGGCAGTTTTTATTATTCCCCATTGTTCTTCCACCCCTCCTTCCTGCTCAATTGCTAGTACATTCCTTAGGCGCTCACCCATTTTGGCAAAGTCAGCCCTCCTAAAGTCCAGTACTTTTGCCTTTGTATGGCTTGACTCTATTGCTGTGTTTATTGTGAACCATACTGTTCGATGGTCACTAGTTCCCAGATGGCTACCCACTTCTACATCTGTGATCTTCTCTCCATCTCCATTTGAGAGAACCAGGTCTAAGATTGCTCCCTCTCGAGTGGGCTCCAATACTAGTTGTCTAAGGCATGCCCCCTGTAGGGCATCTAGAATAACCCCACTCTTCGAATTGGCTGCTGCAACTGCACTCCAGTTAACATCTGGCATATTCAGATCACCCATCAGCAATATCTCCCCTTTTTCTGCCATTCTAAGTATACTTTCTATCATTTCCTTGTCCATTTCTTCCCCCTGAGAAGGGGTCCTGTATATAACCCCTGTGCGGATTGTGGTGCCATTGCCGGTCTCCAAATTTACCCACAGTGCTTCTTATCCTCCCTGTTTACCCTTTTGTTCTGTTGCTTTGATTCCTTCCCTTATGTAAAGAGCTCCTCCTCCTCCTCCTCCTCCTCCTCCTCCTCCTCCTCTTACCTCCCTGTCCCTCCTGTAGATAGTGTATCCTGGTATGTTTACATCCCAGTCATGGTATTGTGTGTACCATGTTTCTGTGACTGCCACCATATCCAGATGTTCCTCCTCCATCAAGGCCACTAATTCAGGAAGCCTGTTACTCAGACTACGGGCATTGGTACTCATTGCTCTCCATTTTTTGATGGCTTTACCTTCTGTTGCAGCATCCCCCACTGACCTTTCTACCTCAGTCTTTTTCTCATTTAGTACCTTGTTTTGTAGGGAGAGGCTGGGATTTTCCTGCTGCTTATCAGTGCCTCCCCCCTTGACTAGTTTAAAAGCTTGCCAATGAAGCATTTAAACCGATTGCAGAATCTGAAATTTTAGTTTTTAGAAAAGGAATCATAAATTATGCAGCATGACAAGTATATTATTACAGCAGTCTTAATTTTCACCATTTTGTACAGTCATGAACAGCCTGATCACAACTAAAGACAAATTCCTCGTGACGTCATATCATTACTGTATGTGTACAATAGGAATGGAATAATGCCTCACAACTATGAATGTGCTCTGTCAAACTGCATGTGCAAAAAGTGTGTTTTATACCCATTTACTTTCTCAATAATGAGGATTAGGATATCGATTTATGCATGTGTTTACTCACTTCTTGTGTCGTTTAATCACTCCGCCTCAGGCCTACTGAACAATCCATTACAGGCTTGAGTAAATCATGGCATCAACATACACCCTGTTGTGTTATTTAGAGAAAATAAAATGACGCATACAGAAAAAAGGTTAGTGGTGCTAGTGAAACTGCAAGAGAAGGAGAGTTGGGCGAGATGAATCTCCGGGGGGGTGGAAGGGTGAAGCGGGTTGCTTGCAAGTGTATAGGAAAGGGTGGTACAACTGGAAGGATGGATGAAGGGAGAAGGGTTAAATGGGTAAGGAGCACTGCAAGGGCAGAGAAATGGAGAGACTTAACAGAGGGTGAGAAGGAGACCAAGGTGAAGGGAAATGATGTGGATGACAGTGATGGAACAATGAAGGGGAGTGGGGAATAAGACTTAGAGTGAGGGGGGTACAGATCCAATGTAGGGAAGGACAAGGAAACAGCTGGGGCGGACTCTAGCCATAGATACCAAGGTTTAAGGGGAGTGGAGGAGGTGAAGAGGGGAGAGGGAGCGGTAGTACTGCTGGGGGAGAGGGATGACATGATCTAAACATTCAAATACTTAAAGGAGATAAACAAGACTATTAAAGAAGGGATTTGCAAGATTAGAAGGGAGAGGGTCACGAGGGGCAACAGCTGAGACTGGATGGGGAAGATTCACGAGGGAAGTCTGTAGACATTTTTGTTTTCACAGTGAGGGTGATGGATAAGTAGAATAATCTGCATGAAGAGGTATCAGCATATCGCATGGTAGACAGTATTAAGTGGAGGTGGAACAGAAATAGATGTGGTGGATAATGATGAAAATGGTAGTGGTGGAAGGGGCAGATGCAAACTGAGGGGCTAGAGGCACAATCGAGCAGACTCAACAGGCTGTGAGGCCTGTTTCTGCTGGCACTTTTGTATGTTCCTATGTTTGTACAATTTATATTATAAAATGGTCATTAATGGAAGTTGAAATGATGACTTGCCATTGGGCAGAAAGTGTCACCTGACCAATCATTAATGTCCCGGAACACTAATAGTTGGCACGCCAATTGTAAAAAGGTTTTGATTTTTTTCTTTTTACAATTAGCTAGCCAGTTTTATAAATGTGTTAATCCAGTCCAGCACATCGGTGTATCAGGACATGAATGCATGCCACGGGTGCGTTGAGATGCACGAGGTCCTGCCATTGTGCCTCACAACTCACCCGGGCATGCATTAATACATCCATGGTCTGATGTATGTTATGGTGTACATATTGTGACAAATTGAGACTGTCTGGTTTGAGTCAAGGGCTGCATCATCATGCCATACCTCCTGCCTCCATGGGGACTAGTGAGCGTTAATCGATCAGGTCGACTGGGGTATGATGGAGTGGTAAAGAATCCAGCATACAAAGGACAGGTATTCTCTCTCCATTGAAGTGGGTGGATGTATGGAACAGTTCTAATCTGACACCCTGCTGCGGATGGGTGTCGGTACACAGTGCCGTGAAGACATGTAGCGGGTGATGTAACTCGGCCAATGTTGATTTAGCAAATGCATGCACTGCATGCCCTGTTGATAGCGACACATGCATAATCAACCAATGGTGAGAGGTCACACCATATAGAAAACAGAGGAGAGGTCTAAGAAAGTCGTGCGGCAGTACTGGGGAACAGTCATGATGGAGTGTGGACAGGCCATAGCTTGTTCAAACAAATTGATAACTTACCAAGAAAATATTGTAAATAATTACTTTGGCGTTTATCGTTGACTAGTTCAGCTTTATGACAGCATAAACATTCACGGTGAGTTGGCATAGCATCACACTTCTGACATGAGCACCAATTAATGTTTCCCACATGCCCATCTGAGGATTCACATACATCTTCGTCTGATGACCCTGTATCATTGTTAATTAAATGTGGTGCTTGTCCAGGAGGGTATTCCGGTTCAAACATATATGGGCGAATAGTTCCGCTACTTGCAGCAAAGTGGAACTCTTCATCATTACTGTAGACTGAATCCGATGACATCCTGAAAATAATAAAAACCGCAGTCTAGGTTAAGTTAATGGGATGTGTGCCAGTTATCATAAAAAAATAAATTATGTAATTCATGGTTGTACATTAGCTACATGACTATATAATACGATATTCATCATGCATGAATTATTGTAAAAAATGTGACTTACAGGTATTTACTTCTGTGTCCCATGGATATAACTTTTAAAATCCATCCTTCATCCAATTATGACACTGTCAAATTCAACAGCTTGATGAAGAAGTGTGTAACACTGTGATTGTTGCAGTTGTAACAGAAGTGACAGTGACTGTTATTGTCACAATATGTGTGCATTGCACATGTAGCATAACAAAAACTTATGGGAAGACAAAGTTAGAATTACATACATAAATACAGACAAATAAAAAGGAACAGTCACAATGCGTGTATAAGCAGATGAACATATAAAGCAGACAGCAGAAACTGTCAACAAGGGCATGGATGATATGTAAGCAATAACCCACTCCAGGGTGTGGGGTTACTGGGGATTAATCAACAACCTGGGTGTGTTATGTGGCACAAGGGCAAAGCCCGAGTGTCCTCACAGTACCCAGGGTGTTGATTAATCCCCAGTAACACCACACCCTGGAGTGGGTTATTGCACCTATAACATGGGCTTGTACAAGTTTCAAAAATGTTATTTATTTTCTTTAAAATATAAAAAAGTCTCCAGTGTGACTGTAATATCCTTCCACTTACATTGCCACACAATAAAGTAGTCCCTGCAGTAATGTAACTAAACATGTTACTTGGACACAGGTATGTTTGCTAATTTTGTTGGTTTTGTAAGTACAAATGTTATTTGGACACATATATGTTTATGATGCTTGATCAGTGAAGATTATCCCTGCCAACTGGTGAGAACTGTTCGTGATCCATTGGGGTAGGTGGCTGGCAACTGCTCCCATTCTGTTGGTGCAGCCAATATGATCGCTCTTCTCTGGCATCTCACCGGTACTCCTGCAGCCTGCCATTCTGTCAGTGCAGGTGATATGGCGCTCTTCTTGGGCAACTCACTGGTAGACTTGCAGCCCTTTCCATGGCTATGGCCTCTCTCTCTGCACTGCTTCCCTGTGCCTGCTTCCCTGTTCCCTGGTCCCATGCCATGCTTGCTCCTCTGTTCCCTGGTCCTCTTCTGTCCATGCAGGTGATATGGACACACTTCTGCAGCAACTCTCTGGCACTCCTGCAGCCTGCCATTCTGTCAGCGCAGGCGATACGGCTGCTGTTCTTGGGCAACTCACCGGTAGACCTGCAGCCCTTTCCGTCGCTATGGCCACTCTCCGCACTGCTTCCCCATGCCTGTTCCCCTGTTCCCTAGTCCCATGCTGTGCCCACTCCCCTGTTCCATGGTCCTCTTCTGTCCACGCAGGTGATACAGCTGATCTTCTTCGGCAACTCGCTGGTACTCCTGCAGCTCTTGTTATCGCTCCCGCCTCTCTCCTCACTGCTGCTCTGTGCCTACTCCCTTGTTCCCTGGTTCGGGGCATGCTTCTCACAGCTTTCCCCCTTGTCACTGCTGCTCTGGTTCTGTGATTGCTCCCTACTCTACTGTCCATCTGGGTGGGTGTGTGGGTGGGACATGCTCCCTGGTATCTGCAGTGACCATGGCAGCATATTGGAACCCATGGCAGGAGAGACAGTGACCCTCAGCTGTTGCAGGGAAAAGAGTCACTGACTCAGTGACAGGGGACAGAGTTCGGGACATCACCGACATACTACATGTCAACAAGTTCTGACTACACCATCCATATACCTCACAGCTAGATGTGAGTAGCGATTTTGGCTAACACCTATTCACTCTATCCATTGGTATAACAGAGATTAATGTATGTCCACGCACAATCAGTCCACCAATACCATTACACATGTTAAGGTGTCAATGTTATAAATATCTATAAACAGCAGTATTGACATTGACATGGTGAGGGAGGTCACTGAAGGATGAGTGACATGGTACAAGGATTGCACAACAAAAATGTATGCATAAGGACCAAAGGACCACAGTATTTTCTAAATGAAGGACAGGAGAGATCATGTGGACACGATAGAAACCGTCAAGTAGTTTAAGGACACAAATAAGATGCAGGGAGTAGACATCTTCGAATATAAGAGATATAAGAACATACTTTGAAGGGGTTTTGGAAACAAATTACTTAAGTGCCCATGGGCAGACTACATTGGCCTGGTGGTCCTTATCTACATGCAATTTCCATGTTTCTATGTAATAATAAATTGCATGATGTTAGCATAACTCAGTAGCACACAAGCACATATGCTGAAGGAACTCGGCCACCATGCCACATGTTTGCTACTGGGGCATCGGATAACTATGTATTGCCAGTAACAAGCAATGTCTTAGTGTCTTGCATAAAACACACTAATGATTCTGCAATATATAACACCTGCTGCTTGTTTGATTCAAACAACGTTACCGGTAAAATAATGGAAACCATGTGTAAAGCATTGCTGACGGTCCAGCCATTAATATCAGCAACACCATTTGTCAAGACAAACACACATTGCTCACATGTCAAACAATCATTTAAGTATGTTAAATAAGTACCAGTTTGCCACAGTGTGAAGTTACTGACACTCGTAGGGATTTGAACCCCATTCTAGCATTAGTACTAGACGTTCCACAACCAAGTGTGTGATTTCTAATGTTCACACCATGTCACTGATAATCATTAAAGAAATACAACTCATGTTAATTTGAATACACAGTCACATACATAACTAATGTACAGCACACATTAATGTCTGTAATAAAAGCAGAAACAAAACCACACAAAAATATCGTATACACTCACATGGTAAAAATGGTTACAGTGGTGCAAAGTAATATGTAAGGTATACATATATACAAAATTTGCTTGTTACCACCAAACATTTCATGGATATTGAACTATTGTTTCCATCAAACAAGCAACATCATCAGAGCACTCATTACACGCAGGCATGGATTACTGGTGGCAAAGACATATTGGCACTGGATAAGGATCACAAGACCAGTGTAGAACAATCATGACATCATGTTTGAAGTAACTACTGATAACAAGCATGGCCAGTCTCAGACATGTATGGTACAGAGTATGGGATTTCATAAAGATTGTCAGCTGTGTGTGTATTTCTGTTATGCGATGGGGCAGTGGGGAGATAAATGCATAACAGTTGGCGATTTTAGAAACATGGTGCAAAGAAATGGAAGACTGTATAAAATGAATAGAGACATAGGTACACCAAAGAAATGTTACAAAAATATGAAAGCTGATATCATACATTTGAGGTGCATACACATAATAGATGATTACAAGATTGGATTGGGGTGGGGGAGAGACACTGATAGTTACAAAGCATGTAAGACATTTATGATTAATTGTATGAGATGACAACATTTTGGCCAAACAATGTGCCAATGCAGTCGGAAGAGACGTGGTGCGGCAGAGGTGAATAGAGAGCAGTGTCAGCTTACAAATGTGGGAGCAGGTGCTGCCACTGTATAGTTCATTACTGAGGCATCACTTGAAGCCTGGCACACAATTCTACAGACCGCATCTCAATAAGGACTTAGAGAAGGTATAGGTATTTCGCAGACAACACAAACACACACAGACAAACCCAATATACCACCACCCCCTCCACACACACCAACTCTTCACAACACTTATCCCCCTACCCATGCACACTATACCACACCTATCCCACACACACATAGTCTACCTCACTTGCCCCCCCCCACACACACACACACGCTACTAGGACTAGATGCGTTGTGCTACATCACAACCATGTAGGGCAATTAGTAAAATTATTTTGACATAACATAACATGATCCCATAGGAATGTCAGTAAATTAGTGGACTAACAAGTATGGAGCGGACTAAGCTACTCAGCACAACATGCAAAAAATAAGATGCACATTGAGGAAGGGCTGTGGAAATTCAATGCCGATGAAGTTTACAGGCAGCAAATAAATACTAATTCATCCCAAATGCTACTGTTACTAGGGACAAGGACCGACTGTCATGCTTGTTAGCACATGAAAAAGCAGCAGCAAATGTCAGAGGTTCGAATCCCCATGTACCGTCAGCAGGCACATTAGCAGGGCACATCTGTATACAGTGCGAGTCCAAACACAATGGAATCCACTGACAATTGTGTAAACATCAACAATAAACATGCATTAAAAGCTGCAGTTAGCGACTGCGGTATAAATATTAACAGAATCAAACAGAGTACAAAACGTAGTAAACAATTGCTGGTGAAAGGTGCTGTAAATAAAATGTTACTATTGGAGACACTGCTTTGACTAACTGCACCTTGTAGACTTAGCGCTCGTGTCTCCAATCAGTTTAACACCATTCACGTTAATGATTTCATCAGTGTTTTTTTTTTAGAAACATTTTGAACTATGCAGATTTACATTAAAACAGCTAAGTGAGACAGATGCAATGCAGGAGGTATGATGTAGATCGTATGAGACGCTGCGCTAACCACTAAAAAAACACTGCAAGTCTTATTCTGTATGAAGTGTCTATAACACTTGCTATAAAATAAATATACATTCATGTACTTTGGTCTGCATAAAACCAATCCTTTTAAATGTGACAGTGCACGATCAATATAAGGAAGTAAATGCTGCCATGGAAAACCGTTCATATCCGTGATGCGAGTTTGTGGCACAGCCCGTTGCATATGTCACTTCCAGTCCCCGGGTACTCGAGAAGCACTTAAAATGGAGGGTGAACTGCATGGAGGATAATAAGGTCAGAAAAACTTTAGTTAAGACTTTTATTAGGATTTAATACTGCAATCTGGTACTGATTTATTATAATTACAGTGTCCCCTGGCCACCGGCTCCTGAGAGTTTCCCTTTAAGAGGGTAAAAAAGCATCAAATCTCAACTGGCATATCCTGTAAAATATCACTTACAGTGGGGTCATGCTTTTATCCATTATTTCTAATGAATTTGCACAGTGCAGATCTGCTGAGAGGCAGTTTCAATGTGGCCTTCCTTTTATAGATCTGCTGATAGGCAGTTTCAATGTTGCCTTCCTTTTACACATTTTTACAATGTGTTTTCCAAGAATATGCCTGCTGATTGCTATACACTTTATTTAGCCTGGATAGTTCACAGAAGATGTGGCATCTTATTTTCAGGTGGGCTCTACATCTATGCTGCACTGCGTAAAATCAGAACACACTGAAAACAATGTTTTACATCTGGACTAGGCTACCCTGAATAAATACATTATAAAAATGGTAAAATCATGACCCCACTGAAAGCAAGATAATACATCTAATCTGGGACAGCCTGAGTAAATATAGTGCAACAATGTGTAAAATGAAGATCCCTATGAGAATGAGATGTAGCATCTCCTCTGTGCCATCCATGATACAAAATATAGGATACATATTTAAATGAAATCTACTATAAACTGAACTTTACTGTGTTCCACATAACCAAGACTGTCATAAACAAACAGTTTCTTTATTGTTTTATAACATATTAGATTGCAGTATTTATTTCGAATGTTGTGGCCATGAGGATGGTGTGTACAGTGTGTGTGTGTGTGTGTGTGTGTGTGTGTGTGTGTGTGTGTGTGTGTGTGTGTTGCTGTATATAATAAACTATGTCTGAGACAGTGCTTATCAGATAATGTCTTAAGAGGTTCGAAAAACAGTGTAATCTTTTTTTGGAGATTCCTTGCTGAAAAAAGATGACGTTTATGAGGTATGAATCTTTCTTGAAATAGAATACTTGCCCTACTGAAGCTAGTAGCAAAAAAATGTTTAAATGCTAAGTATTTAAATGTGCACGTTGTTACATTTTGAAGGGGGTAAACAAATCTTCAGTTTAATAGGCAACCAATATTTAACAAGCTGTTTCAGTTTCCTAATGGCCATATGATAAGTAGCTTGGAGTTCTATCTACAACATTCTAAACAGAGAGAAGGGAGTATTTAACTGTCATAGAGATGTGTAGTTATGGAAGGATATACTGAAAAGTACTAAAAAAATGTGCTCCACGGTATCCCAGTTTTTATAGCTAAAGCACGATGACTGTAGGCTCCACCCACAGCCTTAATAATATATTAGTTTTATAATACTATTTAAGTTCTCAAAAAATAAATGATAGATTCAAACAATTAGTAAATATATACATATTTCTCTGGGGAAACACACCTGAATGTTTTATGTGCTGCTGACTTGTGATAATTTAACTCTTAAACGTCCTTCTGGTGCCCCTTTTAAAAGAACATACACCTTTAAATTAGGTTAAACCTGTTTTTAAACTGCAGCTATAAAAACTTAATTCTATTTGACTTTATTAGGCTTGTACATATTGTTACCTCAATAATTTTTTATTAACTCTTTTGCTGGTGAGGCCTCATTTAATGCCCTTTAAAATAAAAATAAAAGCACTTCAGTATTTCTCTATCCAATGTCTATTCGAAATAACATTAAAACTATTATGCATTTGGCACCTGATTATTGTTTTTACCTCTGCCAGAGGAATAGCTAAATTCCAGGATTTCTCTCTTACACAGCTTCAGTTCTACCAGTACTGCTGCAGGCTGAAAGTGAAGTTTATCGGGGGTGTCCAACTTGCAAAAAGTGGCATGGGGTTACGTCTTATAATGAATATGGTATTTAAAACTTTTGTGTCAATGAGTAATCTGTACATTTATGAATACAAACCAGAAGGCCAACATTCTTTAAGTGATGAGCCTTATTAATAATTTGTGTCAAAGAAACCTTTTGTATGACTAATTTGTTTTGTCTTTTAAAATAAATTAGTAATAATTTGTGTCAAAGAAACATTTTGCATGACTAAAATTTGTTTTTGTCTTTTAAAATAAATTGTTTAAATCCCATTTTATTGGTCATTTTTACTTTCAGACTTGTCTTGACAACTTTAGTGCATTTTTTTGGCCTTTTCACTTGCGTATAATGTTGTTTTGACATGGGTACAAAAATATTGCATTGGCATATCTTGCTACCACTTTACAAGACCACATCCACCCTAGATAAGTACTTAAGGGACACTTTTATCAAAATAACATAGTTGTTGCTTTCTGGATGGGAAGTGCTACGTTGCAAAAAATGTCAACATGGGCCCCCAGACTGATAGGGAATATGCCAGGCTGATCCGGGAACCCTGCCAGTCCCCTGATACTCCTGAGTCTGATTACAGTCAGAGTTTTGGAAAGCTCTGGAGTGCCTTGTGTTTCATGCTGTTGCTGATCCCTTCCTCTTGCTGACATCAGCCATGGGGGATCTGGGATGCCACTGAAGGAGGGGGATTGTTTAACCAGGAAAGGCACATTAAGCTGAAGCTTGTTTCCAGGTGCAACCTGGGAGCACAGGGAAGTTAAATGACTTGCTCAGAGTCATGCAGTATACAAGTGGGGGCTGTGAGATTCAAACCCAGCACTCTAGGTTTGCAGATCAGAGGCCTAAACCACTGCGCTGTGCTGCCTCCTAAGTGGCAGTGCTTACAATTTGTTAAGGTGGGTGATGGCAGGCTCAACCAGATAAACATAGCTTGCTGTGGAACACAAACTCCACACCCAGGTGTGGGGCTGATTTCAATTTGCAATTTGTGTGCAAAAACATTTTTTATTTACTGTTTACTGTAGTATAGTTGGTTGTATTAGACTAATTTGGCTTATTTCCTTGGTGACATTTTTTGTAACTACAATTCCCAGAATCCCTCAGATGACATCAGAGCAGGACTGCAGCAGTGGAAGACTCAGTAGCTTCCACTGCGTGTTAGAGTTTACAGAGACATTTGTTTGCCTGTCTTACTGTCCCCCTGGGACTAAGTATAGTCACAAAGGACTGTACTTAGCCACAGAAACACAGTGGGACCAGTAAACATCTGACTAGAGATTGTAAAAGTTCTAACATGCACTGCCGACTCTTGAATCTCCCACCACTGCAGTCCTGCTCTGATGTCAGCTGCAGGGGACTGGTAATTTGTAGTTACAGAAAATATTAGTCTGGAAGTAAGCAGAATTAGTCTGATGCAATCTATTAATGTTTTGGCTCACAAAGTACAAATTGGGACCAGCCTCACATTTGGGTAGGGGGCTTTTTTTTTGCATTATTTATTTACCTCATGTCCAACCTGCCTCTCCTTCAGGCCTTCTGCCAAGGAGATCCCTGTCCTCCACTCTGATCCCACCCCGGCACCTGCTTCCCAATCTCATATTGCAGCCGGCCCAGGGTAGCCCGACGTAACCCATCATCGGGTGTATTCCCTCCTTCCAGGGGGAATTTGCCTTCCGGCATTCCTTTTCTTGACCCTGGGTGCTGCTGAGATCGGTCCTGGCTCTCCAGGGGCTCTGTGGAGGCGGGGGTCCAGGTGGCTGTCATCCAGTCAGAGACAGATTTAACTATTCCTCTGGCAGAGGTAAAAATAATAATCGGGTGCCAAATACATAATAGTTTTGATGTTATTTCAAATAGACATTGGATAGAGAAATACCAAAGTGCTTTTATTTTTATTTTAAAGGACATTAAATGAGGCCTCACCAGTAAGAGAGTTAATAAAAAATTATTGAGGTAACAATATGTTCAAGCCTAATAAAGTCAAATAGAATTAAGTTTTTATAGCTGCAGTTTAAAAACAGGTTTAACCAAATTTAAAGGTGTATGTTCTTTTAAAAGGGGCACCAGAAGGACGCTTAAGAGTTAAATTATCACAAGTCAGCAGCACATAAAACATTCAGGTATGTTTCCCCAGAGACATATGTATATATTTACTAATTTTTTGAATCTATCATTTATTTTTTGAGAACTTAAATAGTATTATAAAACTACTATACTATTATGGCTGTGGGTGGAGCCTACAGTCATCTTGCTTTAGCTATAAAAACTAGGATACCGTGGAACACATTTTTTTAGTACTTTTCAGTATATCCTTCCATAACTACAAATCTCTATGACAGTTAAATACTCCCTTCTCTCTGTTTAGAATGTTGTAGCTAGAAATACGTGCTGCTTATCATATGGCCATTAGGAAACTGAAACAGCTTGTTAAATATTGGTTGCCTATTAAACTGGAGATTTGTTTACCCCCTTCAAAATGTAACAACATGCACATTTAAATACTTAGCATTTAAACATTTTCTTGCTACTAGCTTCAGTTGGGCAAGTATTCTCTTTCAAGAAAGATTCCTATCTCATAAATGTCACCCTTTTTCAGCAAGGAGTCTCCAAAAAAAGATTTAAACTGTTTTTCGAACCTCTTAAGACACTATCTGATAAGCACCATCTCAGACATAGTTTATTATATACAGCAAACACACACACACACACACACACACACACACACGCACACTGTATACACCATCCTCATGGCCACAACATTCAAAATACATACTGCAATCTAATATGTTATAAAACAATAAAGAAACTGTTTGTTTATGTCAGTTTTGGTTATGTGGAACACAGTAAAGTTCAGTTTATAGTAGATTTCCTTTAAATATGTATCCTATATTTTGTATCCTGGATGGCACAGAGGAGATGCTACATCTCATTCTCATAGGGATCTTCATTTTACACATGTGTGCACTGTATTTACTCAGGATGTCCCAGATTAGATGCATTATCTTGCTTTCCAGCGGATTGAAAACAATGACTTTGCGTTACTCTGCCTTCCCCAAACCACTTCTCCACCAATTTTAGGGCAAAGTAACACTGAAATCAATATAATTTGCATCACTTCACCTTGTTATTGAGTTTCAAAGTGAATTTGCAGTGCTTCATGGGATTGCAGGTCACATGGGCTCTAGATTGTTCTGCACAGCCTCAGTTCTATGTAGTGTGTATGTAGTGGAAGATGGAAACAGTTTCCTCTCAGAGCTCTGCCATTCAAATCCTCTAAAAGCTGTTAAAAAAGCCTTTTTGAGCCTTTTTTTTTGCTTAAAATTTAGTACATCGATTGTAGGAAACCCTCCTGTGCTCATATCATTGAGTGCTTATTGATTTTGTGTGGATTTTTAATGTTAATTTAGAACAGTCAGTCTGTGTACTGTGAAGTGTGCTTTGGGGGAGGGGTGTATCTGTGATGTAGGTAGATTAACTGGGAGAAAAAGGCAGTCTTTCTGTTTTGGTTATATTTTTCTTGTATAACTGTGTTAATGTACACACAGTAATATTTTCAGTAATTCTTGGCATTTTTTTGCTGATTGTTGTGGTACAGCAGTGTATCATTTCAGTTTGTTTAAAACATTTGGTTGTATTATTAAAGGTTTTCAATTTGCTACGCATTACTTGTAGTGTGTGTGTGTGTGTGTGTGTGTGTGCGATGCATGCGTGTAATTAAATCAGGTGCCATTTACTGTGCCACAGAGTAATTGCAGCAGTGTGAACCTGCTATCCACTGCACCTGCATGAATTTTTTTGTACTGCTTGTGGTATCTTTACTGGCAGTAGTGGACTGTTACTGCCATGCACTACCTCCCCTCAAATGGCAAAAGGTATTCGTTTCCAAATTTGGATTTCTGGTGGTGAGCACTGGTTAGGTGTGGTTGTTGTTGTGCCTTTGTGTCTGCATCTCTTTAGTGCGCAGCACAATCTTAATCTGTCTGTGCATTTGCATCTCTTTAGGGCCCAATCTCCATCTCTAACTTAAGTCACAGTTGTTTCTTTGGCTTCCCTTCAGAATACTGGTGTGGTGCACACAATTCACGATCACATCGCGAATCACAAAATTAATGTTTTGTAGTATGTCTCCAGGCTTCACCACTGTACTCATTGATATGAGTTTTCAGATTGGGGAGTTTTGTGATACAGGTCATTGTCATCGGGGAACTACAGCTGTAGGCATTCGCATTCCTGTACAGCATATGAGTTACAGTACCGTAAGCCATGTGATGTGTGGGGGCCCGGGGGCTGCCAATATTGTTGTCACTCCACCTTACTTCAGGTTAAGGCAGAATGACAATGAGAAGTCACAATCACAATAATGAGGGAAGTGGGCATTTCATGCTGGCCACTCTGTGTAGTGTAGTGGAGTGACAACGCAAAGTGCCCACTTCACGGGTGGAATTTTAATTCACTGCATCTCTAAGATGGAGACTTTGCATGTCTTGTTACACTCTCATTTCACTTCATCAGTAGTGGGGAATTTTCTGGACACAAGACAGTAGGATTTTGGGGATGAACATTAATTCTGGTGACTTTGTCTGACAACTGCCCTAATGACTGAGTGTGCCATTAATTCTGGGAGACTTTGCATTTCTTGTTACTCTCTCATTTCACTTCGTCAGCACTGGAGAATTTTCTGGAGACAAGACGACAGTAGCATTTTGGGGATGCACATTAATTCTAGTGACTGTGTGTGTAGGGGCTGCCAATATTGTTGTCACTCCACCTTACTGCGCCTTAAGGTGGAATGACAACATGAAGTAATGATAATAAGGCAAAGTGGGCATTTCATGCTGGCCACTCCATGAAGCGGAGTGACAATGCGAAGTGCCCACTTCACGTTCACGTCACCGGCGAAATTTAAATTAGCTGCATCTCTACTCTGGACTGCCTCCACTCTGTCTATGTTCTTACAGAGATGTGGTCTCCAGAACAGGACACAGTACTCAAGGTTGGGTCTTACCAGTGATCTATAGAGAGGCAACACCACGTCCTTCTTTATGCCAGTGATACACCTCCCTATGCACCCCATCATTCCACTAGCCCTCCCGACTGCCTTATCACACTGCCTGGCCACCTTTAGGTTATCTGATATAATAACCTCCAGGTCTCTTTCCTGCTTGGTAGTTGTCAATACCATTCCAGACATTTTGTACTCCACCCTAGATTTCTTTGCTCTACTGAAAGTGCATTATTTTGCACTTTTTTGCACTGAAACCCAGCTGCCATACCCTTGACTACTCCTCTAATTTTCTCAGGTCAATGCTCATCCTTTCCACACACCCCAGAGTGTCCACCTATTGCAGATTTTGGTTTTGTCTGGAAAGAGGGAGGCCTTCCCTTCTAGCTCCCCTCCCTTCCTTAGGGGGGCCCCAAAAGGTGGAAATGTCTACAGCAGTAGGCAAGAGTCTGGGGTGTCCAAAGGAAACCAAGAGGGGTGGTAGGGATGGGGGGGCACTGGCAGATGGGCTAAGGCTCACTAATTGTTTTAACCCTCTGCACCCATTGGTAGAAGAGGGGTGTGTGGGGGGGAGGAGGAGGAGGATGATGATGATGATGATGCTGCTGGTGAAGCTGAGGCAGGGATGGATAGAAAGGGTGAAGGGGCAAGAGGCAATGGCACAATAGATGGGGGGCCCAGACAGGATGGGGGAAGAGGGGTAGGAGAGGAGAAGAAAAAGAAGGATCAGGGGAACAAGGAGGAGGCTGATGGTATGGAACGGGGAGCTAAACAGGCAGGAAGGTGCAGCACGTAAATAGGATGATAGCGAGCAGAAAACCAAGTAGGTAAATGGATAGGATGGATGGATTAGTAAGGAGTGGGGAAAGAGATACAGAGTAAGATACCCGGGTGGGGGGGATAAAGAAGGCCAGGACACGGGTAGAGGAGGTGACCAGAGACAATAGTGAAGGGGCTACCTTCAACACCCAGACTGTGGGAGGTGCGAGGAGCTGGTTGAGGGGAGAATCCGGACAAAGGGATGAGGAGGGGTATGGTAGGAGGGGGAACCCGAGGGGTGAACAGGGAGGTAAGGGGGAGGTTAGAATACTGCTATTGGGAGACTCCATGATCAGAGGCATCCAGTGGGAGGGGCAGGAGGAGGGTAAAACCTGTCTGGTCAGAACCAAATGCCACCCAGGCCTGATGGTGCACAAGGCCAAGCATGAGTTGTATTCACTGGCAAGGGAATGCGGGAGGATCCCGGACATTCTAGTGCACTTGGGGACAAACAACATAAATGGTAATAGTGAACTAGAAATTCAGGCAAGGTTCAGGGAGTTGGCCAGGGTATGCCTTTCCATAGGCTGTAAGATCTCCTTCGAAATCCACAGTGCCAAGGGCTAGTGAGGAAAACAAGATGAAGATTAGGGAGATAAATCAGTGGCTTAGGGAGTGGTGTGGGGAATTGGGGTATGGCCTGGTGGGGGATTGGGGGGAGACCTGGTAGGATAAGGGGCTGTAGGCTAGGGACAGGCTCCACCTTAATTTGGAGATGAAGGAAATCCTTAAGCTCAAACTAGCTGGGTTCCTCAGGGAAAGGTGGGTTTAAACTTGTGAAGGTGAGGAGGGATCAAAAAAGGGGCAGTGCCAGCAGGTACGATAAATGAGGGACATGGTCTCCACCCCTCTAGGGGGCTAGGGAGATATGGAAATGGGTCACCAGGTAGGGTGCAGGAGCTAAGAAATGGGAGCTCAAGGTGGAGAAAGGAGAGGACGGAAAAGGGATGGAGAGTGGTCCTGATAAATGCCAGGAGCTTAGGAAATAAAATGCCTGAGCTTCAGGTGATGCTAGTTGAGGGGGAGGTAGATGTAGCAGCAGTCACTGAGACCTGAGTCCCTTAAAGGCATGAGTGGGACCTAAATCTGGAGGGCTACACTATGTTCAGAAAAGATGGGGGGAAGGGAGGGGGGTGGTGTAGCACTGTTAGTCAGAAATGGCATGGGTATTGAGGGGTAGAAATGCAGAGGGAATGTGGAGGCTATTCATCACCTTGCTGACGCAGGGGGCTAAGAGAGTAAAGGTCGGAATGGTATACAGACCACCAGCACTGGTGGAGGTCCTGGAAGAAAGTTTGGTGGCAAATCTTGAGGGACACTGTAGATTGGGGAAGGGAAGGGTAGTGGTAACGGGGGACCTCAACATGCCAGGAACAGATAGGGGTACTATGATGTCACCAGTGGCCAGAGAGCAGAGGCTGCTGGATGTCTTCCAGGATGCGTTTCTGACACGACAGGTGGGTGAGCCAACTAGGGAGGCCTGGACACTGGACGTGTCCTGGTGGACAGTGATCAGATTAGGGGCCTAGAGGTGAGGGACCCGTTGGCGGAGAGTGATCATGCCATAGTCTGGTTCTTCCTGGACCTAAGAGGGGAGGAAAGCCGAACAAGGATGGTAGTAAATGACTTTAGGTGTGCAGACTTCAGGGAGATGGGAAGGATCCTTAAAGATCATCTGGACAGGATAAGGCCGGATATGGATGCTGACAGCAGGTGGGGGATCATTAGAAGGGGAATGCAGGAGGTTACCAGATCCTGTGCAAGGGAAAGGTGTAAGTTCAGTAAGGCCAGAAGACCCTGCTGGTGGACCCGGGAGGTACAGGAAGTGGTGATGGAAAAGAAGGCGGCCTATAGGCACTTCAAGTGCTCAAGGAGTAAAGGGATCAGGAGGAATATGAGCCGACAGCCAAGAGAGTCCCCAGGGTGGTGAGAGCAGCTAAGGCAAAAAAGGATCAGCCCTTGGCCAGTGGGATCCGAAAGGGGGACAAGGGGTTCTTTAGATACATAGGGTGAAAAAGAAAAGTAAGGGGGCCGATCAGCAAGATAAGGATAGGGGATGGTTGGGCACAGGAGGCTGGGGAACAGGCAGAAGTCCTAAATGAGTACTATGCCTCAGTTTTTACCAGGGGTTATGGAGGGGCTATGTCTTTTGAGGAGAGTGGGGGCAAACCGGAGCAAGGGGTGGGACCGGTAGAGACCAGGGACCCTGATGGGTCTGGGAAAAGGGATTGGCCACCACAGACAGGTGGGGGCCCAGCAGTGCAGGGTGAAAAGGGGGAGGATGTGGAGGCTGAAATCCCAGTAGATGGAGTAAAGGAAGCCCTCAGGTCCCTTCGGATGGAGAAAGCACCTGGGCCCGATGAGATGCATCCCAGGGTGCTGAGAGAACTGGCGGATGTCCTGGCAGTCCCTCTAGCAGAGCTTTTCAACATCTCTCTGAGGACTGGGTGGGTGCCCCAAGACTGGAGGGTAGCCCATGTTGTGCTGATTCACAAGGGGGGCTCAAGAGAAGAGGTGGGAAATTACAGGCCCATTAGCCTGACATCGGTGGTCGGCAAGGTGATAGAGGGTATTGTCAAAGAAAGGCTAGGGGGGTTAATGGAGCAAACTGGGTACTTGGACGATAACAGCATAACTTTGTCATGGGAAGATCATGCCAGACAAACCTTGTTGAGTTTTGTGACTGGGTGACGAGGGCCCTGGGCCAGGGTAGGCCAGTGGACGTCCTCTTTCTGGACTTTAGCAAGGCATTTGATTCGGTACCCCACAGTGGCCTGCTGGCTAAGCTGAATGAAATGGGGGTAGGGAGACAGTTGTTAAGATGGATAGGAAATTGGCTCTCTGAGCATACTCAGAAGGTGGTGGTTGGAGGGTTAGCCTCATCCCCAAGGTGGGTTACTAGTGGGGTTCCCCAGGAGTCAGTGCTAGGACCACTCCTGTTCAACACCTATATCTCAGACATCAGTAGGGGGATCAGGAGTGAGATAAGTCTCTTTGCAGATGACTCAAACTCTGGGTGCAGTGGTGGATGGGGAGGAGGGGAGGGTGGCCTTGCAGGAGGACCTGGAGGCTCTGGAAAGGTGGTCGTGAAAATGGAAACTAAAATTCAATGCAGGGAAGTGCAAGGTTCTGCACCTGGGAGTCAGAAATCCAGGCCAGGGGTATACCCTGGGAGGAGACATGATTCAAGTCATGGAGGGTGAGAGGGACCTGGGGGTAGTGGTAGAGTCAAAATGAACAACTCAGAGACCTGTAGGAGGGCAGCGGCAGGGGCAAATAGGATGTTGGGATGCATCGCCAGGGGGATTACCTCCAGAAAGGCGGAAGTGATCCTTCCACTGTACAACTGCTTGGTTAGGCCACACCTCGAGTATTGTGTACAGTTTTGGAGACCACATTTAAAGAGGGACATTATACTCCTAGAGAGGGTCCAAAGGAGGACAACCAAAATGACCTGGGGCCTGGGGGAGAGGACCTATGAAGAGAGGCTCAAGGAGCTTGACATGTACACCCTGGAGGAGAGGAGGGACAGGGGCATAATAGAGGTCTTGAAGTACGTGAAAGGGATCAATAAAGGAGACCCAGTCAGGGTGCTCCAAAGGAAGAAGGGTGGGGCAACAAGAGGTCACGGGTGTAAGCTGGAAGGGGGCAGGCTCAGAGGGGAGAGGAGAAGATGTTATTTTACTGAAAGGGTGGTGGAGCCGTGGAATGCACTACCCAGGGAGCTGGTAGAAGTGGAGACTGTGGACGGGTTTAAGAGGGGATGGGACAGGTACAGAGGGAGGGTAAGTCTGACCAGGCCCAATACAGGTGGAACATCTGGGACTGGGGACAGTATAACCCAAGGGGGGGACACCAAAATTGGCCCTCAGTGCAGGTGCTGAAAATTGAGCAGACTCGAGAGACCGTTAGGCCTATTCTGTTGGCATTTTAGTATGTTAGTAGTATTTACCACCAATCCCCTAACCAATTTCTTATCCAGTTTACCACCTTTGGACTCACTCCTATGCTGCTCAGCTTGCTCACTAGTCTCCTATGTGAAACGCTATTGAGTGCCTTACTGAAATCTAGGTAGGCCAGGCCACATCCACTACTCCATCCTGATCTAAATCCGTTGTCACCCAATCAAAGAAATCTATCAGATTCATTTAACATGACCTCCCTCTTGTGAATCCATACTGCCTCAGGTCTTGTAACCCACCAGATCAAGAAATTCTGCAATCTTTTCCATCAGCAATGTTTCTATTAACTTTCTCACCACCAATGTCAGGCTGACTGGCCTGTAATTGCCAGCCTCTTCCCTGCTACCACTTTTGTGTAGTGGGACTACATCCACCCTTCTCCAGTTATCCGGAACCACTACTGTTTCCAGTGAGCTGATAAATAGAACTGTCAGAGGTGCAGCTAGTATTTCTGTGAGCTCCCTCAGTACCCTTACCCCATCCGACCCGATTGCTTTGTCAGCCTTTAGATTAGCAAGTCCCTTCAGGGCTCTCTCCTCCAGAAAAGGACTAGTACCCACATCCCTCCTTGCGAAACTTCTGTTACTTTTTTCTGGCCCTGCCCCTTCTCCTTCCTCTGTGTACACTGAACAAAAGTATTTGTTCAGGCTGTCTTCCTTTTCCTAGTCTCACTCTCTGCACAGTCCCCCCTTCCAGTTTTAACCTTATAATTCCACCCTGGTCTTCCTCTTTTCACTTACATGTCTAAAAAATACCCTGTCCCCTTTCGTTACTTCCTGGGCTAGTCTCTCCTTAGATTGCACCTTTGCGCTCCTTACTGCTGTCCCTCTGTGTCTCCTTCTACCTTCAGAATGCTAACCTTTTAGGCTTTACCTTTTCAGTCACCTCTTTTGAAAGCCATAGTCATCTAGTTTTCCTCTTGCTTTTGCCCACTTGTTTGATGCAGAGGTTTGTTGTCTTTGCTATATTCCTTTTTAGTTTCTCCCAGTTCTGTCCACCCCACCAAACTATCCCTCCCTGCCAGGTGACTCTGAAGCATTCACTCATATTTATAAAATCTGTCCTCCTGAAATCCAGGACCCTCACCTGCGTGTGGTTCGATTCTGCAGCTGTCCCAATATTGAACCACAATTTACAGTGATCACTTGTCCCCAGCTGGCCTCCCACCTTGACGTCTGCAATATTGTCCCTGTTAGTGAGTAACAGATCCAGTACTGCTCTATCATGAGAGTGTTTAATAACTGACTGGATCTGTGGGGTGACACTGCTTTATCAAAGCTAGATAGCTGGATTTTTGATTCCAGTAAGGATAATGTGGATAGGCCTAACCTTATTAAAGGCTCTCTTATTTCATGGAATATTACCAGTATCAATTCCAAGTTACAGGATGCAGACTCGAACAGGTTAGTTACCAATTTTGCTGTTACATGTCTTCCGGAATCATGCCATAACCCACAACTGCAGTATGACATAATGGTTATCAGTCTTTTCACAATTCATCTACAAAATAGTCTAGGGTGAGAAGAAAAGTGGGAAGCTTGATGATGTTTGTCAAAACTGGGTTCTTCAATCATGGATGGCTATAGGGTGTAAATACCTGTAACTACCGCCCTATAGCCATCCTCACTGTCCTAAGCAAGATCTTGGAAAAGCTGGTTGCAGTGCAATTGTCAGACTACCTTCATCACAGCAAGCTACTTACCCCTGCCCAGCATGGATTTAAAAAGTCCCATAGCACAAATTCAGCGCCCTTACAGCCACCAATGACATAAAACAGGCAATGGACAAGGGTCTCCTCACTGGGGCTATTTTTGTTGACCTCTCTAAGGCCTTTGATTTGGTCAGTCATCTGTTACTGCTGGACCAGCTAACCTTACTCGGTTTCTCATGAGATGCCACCCCCTGGTTCGCCTCCTATCTCACTGACCATACTCAGTTTGTGGAGATCAACAAAATCAAATCAGATCTTGCTCCTACCAGCATCGGTGTCCCCCAAGGATCCATTCTTGGACTGTTGTTGTTCTCCCTTTTTATCAATAACCTGCTTAAACTCCACGGTCTTTCCTCTATTATCCTTTATGCAGACGATATGGTGCTTTACACCAGCGACAAGGACCCAGAATCCATAAACGCCACGTTAAAGACTGACTTCGACTGTCTGAACACCTGGCTGTGGCTGCAGGAGCTACTGCTAAATGAAAAAAAGTCTGTGGCAATGATGTTTGGCTCATCCCTCAAAATCAAGTCATGTGCCATACTTCTTGCAGTTCCTGGCCCTGATGACCCTGCCTTGAAGGTAATGGACCACTTTAAGTACCTGGGAGTCACACTTGATCACTTGCTTGACTTCAGTTTTCACATAACCAACACCTGCAGAGCTGTCAATGCCAAACTGGGTATAGCATATAGAGTCAGATCATCTTTAATGGCTACTGCAAGACTAGTCATTGCTCAAGGGGTTCTCAAGCCAAAACTAACCTATGGCCTTATGGCTTTTCAGAACTCTAATAAAGGAGCTCTGCAAAAATGGGACACTTGTTACAACAATATCTGTCATCTCGCCTTGGCTGTCCCCAAACTTTACCCATTGTTGTATGCTCTACACTAGTCTAGGTGGTTGTCCCCCTCATTCAGTCATCAATATACAGCGGGCTGTCTCATAGACAGTATTATCCAAGCTGGAGCACCCGAATCCCCGGCTGGTATGCTACACCATAACTCTCAACCGTACCCACTGAGATCTACTGGTAGACCGTTGCTCCACATCCTTTGAAGCACAACAAAAATGAGGGAACGTGCTTTTGCTGCAGCCATACCAAGGCTCTGGAACACCCTTCCAGATTGCATCAGGAGCTCACAGTCTCACCTGACTTTTAAGAAGGAGCTCCACTCATTCATAAAATCTATTGACAATTGCTCCTGTGCTGTCCCCCGAGTCTCCCTTATACTTTTAGGCAACCCATCCACTTACACCTTAGCACTTAGTCACTTGCTTTAGCTATAAGGTTGCCTAATCAACTGCTTCCTACTACAACACTGCTTACCCCTAAAATGTCTTATGGTAATTGCATAGTGTCCTACTGACTGTATACGCTGCACTGTTCCTTGTAACCCGATGCTGTTGTATCTTTGTTTGAAGTTATGTTGTGTTCTACTGTCCTATTGTACTGCACTGTCCTATGTTATCTGACATTGTATTTCTCCCAGGTCGTGCCTGAAAATAGGCAGTTTCTATCTAGCACACTTACCTGGTGAACAAAAACTAAATAAATAGATACATGTAGTGATAATAACTGTTGATAATTCTTACATAGTGGTAAGACTGAGAAAGGGTGAGACAACTGTTGTATTGTTTAATACATATTTTCCTCCATACAGATACAAATTCTACCCATCAAATTTATGTGAGAATCTGAGTCAGGAAATTGCTGAAACCCAGATTAATTTACCAGATGCATTTCTTCTGATAACAGGCAATCTAAATGCCAGAAGTGGCCCATTTGATGGCCTGAGTGGCATCTCTATATTAAACTGGATGTACCTCATGGCTTCTAAAAATCCCAGAACCACAATGGATGATGGGATTATTTATAATGGCCAGCGCTTATTAGGGATAATGAAACTTAATTTCTTGTTTCCATTAAATGGAAAAAACAAGGGTGACAGGCCTGGCACCCCAATGTTGTTTTTTTTTTTCAAAACAGGGTGCCACTGTTCTTGATGTGGTGCTTTGGCACGATCCTCCAGATTTTTGGAATGATCTAAGGATTTGAGTAAGACCCAAAAGTGTCCACTTTCAAATTATCTTGCAAAGGGATTATTTAGGAGAGAAATGTATTTCTCATAGTGTTCCTGTCCCCACTGATGAGCCTGATCTTGAAATTAGATACTCTAAAAGATTAATCTGGACTGAATCAGTGGATTTGGGCATTAAAATATTGTTTGGGAATTTCCTGGAAAACTGCACCATAGATCCATGTATGTTTAGTTCTTCAGCACTAGTAGATAGGAATTTACACAAATTAATGGAAAAGGCACACCAGCTTCGCTATGAGGTCAAATCATTTAAAAGGAAAAAGGTGGAAAAAAGAGGATAATTTGATCAAGAGTGTAGGATTATGAAAAAAAATGTAATTTCCCTTTTAAGAAATATGAAAAATGCATCAACAAAAAACTGTCATTCTAAAATTGGAAAGGAAGCAATATAAGGCATTATCAGAGGCTAAAAAACAGGAATTTATTTATAACCCAGTGGGACCATATGTCAGTGACTATTAGTAAGAAGGACCAACAATTCTTTTGGGCCATGGTGGCCAAAGGGTATAATGAATATAGACATGAGATAGATATCTTCATTACACCCGAGGTGTGACTATGTCATTTTTTTAATATTTTCTATGACTCCTCAGCAATATGTTCCTGGAAGCCTTCAGCCCTGGCAGTGATAGGACTTTATTTTAAAGGGTTTAGTAAACAGGAAGTCCTAAGGGTAATTTATGAGTTAAAGACAAATAAAGCACCAGGTCTGGGTAAGATTCCAGCAGAAGTTTATGTATATATGTGACCAACTGGCGCACTGTCTTGTCTCCTTTTTTAATAAATGTGTACAGGAAAACTATGTCCCCACCCTAACTCATGGAGGAACTCTGAGATAGTCTCGATTTTTAAGAAAGGTGACAAGTAGGATCTGAGAATGTATAGACCAAAAAGTCTAATTGATATTATTGAAAAAATATTTTCTAAGATTCGTCTAGATAAACTTGAATTAGAAATAATAAAATTGGGAAGCATCTCACCTTTTCAGGCAGGGTTCAGAGCAGGATATTCAACTAAAAACAAGTATTTCATCCTGCAACATATATTAGAGAAACATGTTAAGATAAGAGGTCAAAGGATATATGTGGTCTTTATAGACTTCAGTACAGTGTTTGACTCCTTAAATAGACATGCTTTATGGATCATAATGAAGGACTGGGGCATATGCCCAGTTCTGATCCACACTATAAGAAAGGTGCATTCCCAGACCTTGGCACTGGTAAGGGTAGGGACAAGGAGTCAACTCTCTGACCCCTTCCCCACAAATAAATGAATTCAGCAAGGTTGCATCATTGCAACTCTTTTGTTCTCAATCTATATAAATGGTCTACTATTAGAAATGGGTGATTCTACTTCAGACTCCACCAAAATTGGTCCAGATATCTGTCCGGCATTGGCGTATGCCGATGACCTGGTGTTATTCTCTCTCTCCTGTGCTGGTTTGTAGAAAAAACTTAACATTCTAGCTGAGCAATCAGATAAGTTCACCTTAAAGATAAACAGCAGTAAGTCAAATATTATGACCTTTGGTGTGCAGAAAGCTAAATATAAATGGAAAGTGAATTCACAGCCATTGGAGGTCATTAAGAACTATTGCTCCCTAGGCATTATATGTACCTGGAACCTTTCCTGGAAAACTCACTTGGATGCTTATGTAGCAAAAGCCAAATCTGCGGTTAAGGGCCTGAAAAGATTTAATTATTTGTACGGTGGCCACTCAATTAGGCCAATGTTAAGAGCTATACAGAAAAAATACAATACACACATTTTATATGTGGCAGAGATATGGGCTTTATCTGAAATTAATATTGTGGAAAAAAATGACAATGCAGGCTTTACAAGCAGTACTAGGCCCAAATAAATCCATCTCAACCTTTTTTATTAGAGCTAAATTAGAAAAAATTAGTTTACAGGCCTTTGCAGATGCCAGAATGATTAATTTTTGGAGTAGATTCTCCCGTTTAGTGAAAGAAAGGCTTTCTAGTCAATGTTTTCAAGAAACAATTGTATGGAAGAGTTGGGATTACGGGGGCTCATCTTGGATGGAACATGTGACAAAGTTCCTTATTAAATATGATTTAGATGACTTTCTAGACTACACCACGAAGAGCATTAGTGTAAGTGCCAAGTATAGCACTTACGTTCATAATAACATTTCTAATTATTATACATGCAAAGACTTAGAAACTAGAAGACGAACAAGATTTGCAAAACGGTATAATAGCACATGGCACATATAAATTAAGATATTATATTGGATTTTCATAAAGATCCAGTTAGCAGAAAAGCATATGCTACATTTAAATTCAAACTGTTTGATCTTACGGCATGATTTGGAAAGTCTTCTAATGTTAAGGACACTCTCTGTTACAGCAATAATAGGAATAAAGAGGATTTATGCCATGTGATTTTGCACTATCATTGGTATAATAAAGTGAGAAAGCAATGGCTCTTCCCTATTATAGACTGTATACAAAATGCAGAAGAAAATATTATTTTCTGCATCCTGTTCACAGCTGAATATGACTATATCATCACCAGAGTTGCACAGTTTTCACTTGTTATACAAAAGATTAGATGGGGAATAATAAAGAAGTTTGAGTAATGCATGAATTGGGAAAATCTTATATGTTTTTGGTGTTTACCATTTGAGGATATGTTTTATGTGTAACAAAGTCTGGAAAGCATATTTATGTGTATTGTGATTTTTTTAATTACCTTTATATTGTAATGATAGTTTTAAAAAGATTAAATAATAAACTTTTACCTACCTATCATCATGAGTGGGCTCACTGACTAGTTGCCTGAGGAACACCACCTGCAGAGAGTCCAGAATGTCCCTGCTTCAAGCTGAAGCTGCTGCTGGAAGGCTCCAATCTACAACTGGCAGGTTGAAGTCCCCCACTAGCAGCACCTCCCCCTTTTCTGCCATCTTACCAGTGGCTTCCACCAGTACCTTATCTAATTCCTCCCCCTGTGCTGGAGGTCTGTAGATCACCCCAGTGCGAATAGTAGCTCCATTCTCCATCCCCAGGGTGACCCACAGTACCTCTGTCTCCCCCTGTGTTCCCTGTATCTCCATCACTTTTATGCTTTCCCTCACATAAAGCAACACACACCCTCATTTCCTTCCCTCCCGTTCCTTCCTGTACAGAGTATAGCCTGGTATGATCATGTCCCACTCCTGGTTTTCAGTGAACCATAACTCAAAAATGGCAACAATATCCAGGCTGGCCTCTGTCACGATGGCCTCTAGGTCCGGAATCTTATTTCCAAGACTTCTAACATTCGCACAAATGTCCTTCCAGATTTTTCTCTGCTCTGCTTGTTGCCCTCCTTTTTTCCTTTATGCTCTCTTTGCTCTCCCTCCTTCCCCACTCTCTGTGTAATTCTCCCATTATCCTCCCTCTTTATCTCTACTACCCTGTTTCCTTTATTAATTTGCACCCTGGATGACTCATCTCCCCTCGTGTTCTCCTTGCTCTCTAGTTCAGCCTGTTTGGGAGGACAGTTTCTGCTTCCCTGATTGCTTCTACCACCCCCTTGGCTAGTTTAAATATTCACAGTAACATTTGAACCATCCACTGAAGACTGTGGTTCTCCTCCAGCCATGAGTTGATGCTCCTGATGTGGAGATCCCTCAGCTTTCCCCTGTCATAGTCAGGCAGCACCTTAGTGAAAGCCACTGAATAAGCTACCTGTTTAAGTCCCCTTGCCAGCTCCCTAAATTTCCCCTTCACTATCCTGGCCCCTTCCCTAGCCAGGTCATTAGTTCCCATATGGACAATGACAACCATCTCTCCCTCCTGTCCTATTACCCCAGTGATCCTCAAGATCCGCTTCCCATTCCTCCGAGCTGTGGTGCTGAGTAGGCACCTAATCTGCCTCACCCTTTTCTATTCTCAAATCTATCCCCCTCACAATCAAGTCCCCCACCAGCAGCTGCTTCCCCCTCCTCTGGGGTCCTCTACCATCCTCCTTGGGATCTCTACTATGGAGTACACCCACATCCTCCCCGGTCACTACCGCAGGTGCCTCCTCTGAGCAGTCCTGCCCTGCCAGAGTGGTGTAGGAATTATGTAGTGGAATGAGTTGAGAAATGTGCCTCTGTTCCATCACCCCTACCATTCCAGAGCCCACCATAGTCCAGTCATTCCTCCTTCTTCCTGGCATCCTCTGAGGTACAGTGACAGTCCTGGTGACACCTTAGTAGGGGAAGAAGGGTGTATATGTTCAGATCCCTCAGTCTCTCCTTGTAGGCTTTTGATGCAACCCCTGCACCATTTTAGTTGCTCTCCTCTAGACTGCCTCCTCCCTATGTCCTTTCTGGCATGTGGCCTCCAGAACTAGACACAATACTTCAAGTGGCATCTCATCAGTAAGCAATAGAGTGGCAACGCCACCTCCCTCCTCCTGCTGGAGATATCTCTGCCTGTGCATCCCTGCATCCTACTAGCCCAACCCACTACTTTGTCACACTGCCCTGCCACGTTGGCATCATTAGATATAATAACCCCAAGGTCCTTTTTCTGGTTAGTGACTGACTCCCCATCCTATGTACTAATTTTCTAAGTTACCATGCCCTAGGTGCATGATTTTGCACTTGGCAGTGTACCTCAACTGCCATGCCCCTGACCACTCTTTGAGTTTCCCCAGATCCCTAAGCATTCTTTCCACCCCTTCCTTATTATCCACCCTATTACAGATTTCAGTATCATCTGCAAAAACACACACCTTGCTTTCCAGTTTATCTGCAGTGACAGTTATCAAAGCACTGAAGAGGACAGGTCCAAGTATTGAGCCATGCAGCACCTCATTGATCACCCCCCCCCCATTGTGAATCCATGTTGCCTTTGGTCTTGCGGTTTCAGAAAAGCTAAAGCACCACACCTGAATACCTGGAATGGGTTATGCTGTAGTATTCATGCTGCTTGTTTTGAACATGTATAACTTTGATTCTTTTGATATTTAGTACTTACAGGTAGTTAGACTTCCACTGTGGCCATTTACAGTCTATTACAACCTGATGGAAAGTATCTTGATTTCCCTAGTTTGGCACAGACAAGTAATTTATTTCTGCTGAATAGTCGTTGTAGAACAGAATGGGTATGAACAATGTCTAGAGTTAACTGATGGTCAGTTGAGGGAGCATGGGATAACTAATCACAATGATTAAAAAATTGTAGGAGGATCATATCATTACTTTTAAGTAATGCAGTAAACAATAACAAATTGCAATTTACATTAAATAGACATAACATTATTTAATGGTTAACAATTACTTAATCTAACCTCTGCCACCATCCTGTTTTCCTTGAATGCCTTCTCTGTCAACTAATTATCTTCCTACCTCTCGGAGCATTAACAGTTGGTACAGGTAGGAGGTGCCACCTTCCTTCCCCTCCTATCCAGGCTGGGGTCCCACAGGGCTCCATTATGGGTCCAATCCTCCACTTCTCCATCTCCCAAAATGAATTCACCTCCACCTGTGCCAAGTCGCATATTCACATGTATGCAGATGACACAGTTCTCTACATCTCCAGTCCCTTTACTGCGTCTCTGGAAATCTCACTCCAGCAAGACTTTCACAATGTTCAGCATTGATTTTAGTCCAACCAACTTCTGGTCAACACACAAAAGAAACTGTCTATGACCTTTGGTACAGTACCAGCCAGAACCTGGCCCTGCTTGCAAACCTCCCTGTCTTCTCCACATTGGATGGCACACCACTTGAAGTAGTCCCAACATTCAAGTATATCGGTGTGTGTTAGATAGCGGGCTTGACTTCTCTGCCCATATTGATGCCATCCATGCCAAACTCTGTGATCTGAACTTCAGTAAGGACTGCCTTTCTCCCCAGGTCTGCCGGGAGCTGGTCGCCAAAATGGTTCTCCTGGTTTTCAGCTATGTGGATGTGTTTTTTTTTTAAACTCCAAGTTTATTGGCATGAAATGGAAATATTTTACAGTAACTGACAACCTTGCAAAATCACAGACTTGCTGCAACAGGTGCGATCTAAAATCAGTAGATCAAGTAAACATACTACTGTAAGTCCACATTGCACCTGTGCAGCTCACACAGTGCCTCTGCGATGTTGATGCAAGTCTACTATGAAAAATACAATGAAGGGAAGAAAAAACAAACAAACATCAGTTAATACAATCCAAAGTATAAAAATCTACACACATCTGTTTGTGGTATGATCATTTAAAACAGAATTAGGTATAACTACGCTAATTGTAATCCAAATTAGTTAGAGAAAACTCTCTGTTGTCAGTTTGAGAATGGGCATACCTATAGATAGCATTAAGTGGGCAAGTCACACTACAATGTCTGGCAGGGGTGGCAGGGGATTCAGGGACATCTCTCACCAACTCCATTTGTCCAGGAATATTTCCTGTGTGACCTGCAGTGTAGCTGTGATGCTCTTCATTGCTGCCAAAGTTTCCACCTGTCTAGCCACTCAGCTAGCATGGGCAGGGCAGGAAAGAGACACTGGGAAGTGATGACCTTCAGAGCCATGAGACACATACTGTGGAATCACTGCTCCCCAATCCTGCAGGTAGAGTCCCAAAACTAAGTTTTTAAAGCCCAGTTTAAAATCCTGGCCCCAGATCTGACTCAGCTGTCTATGCGGATGTGATTTATAACACTGCACCCTCCACATACCTTGTCAGATTGGATACCCTCTGCCATGCCTTCTGCTGCTTTGCCACCAACTCACCCTCTCGTACCCACCACTGCTCTCTTTACTCCTCCTATCCATCCTCTCTCCCCCTCATGTCATGTCGCCAGTCCCACTGTGCTTCCCTCATCTCTAAATATTGGTTTGAGTCACTCCCCTACCTATCCCCTCTGCTCTCCCCATCCCCTCCCTTTCCTACTCTCTGTGCTCAAGGGACATAAACACCTTCTGTCTTCCCCACCCACACTCCTTAGCTGGGAAATCTGCTTTCTCATACCGTCTCCCCTCCCTCTAGAACCAGCTACCCTCCTCCATCCTTCTCTCCTACTCCCTTCCCTCCATTAAATGCCATCTGAAACTCCTCCCCCTCCCCACTCATGCCAGTCCTTTTGCTGAGCCCTTCCTTACCCTTGCCTTGCTTTTGACCACCAGTTACTATCCTTTCTCCCTAACCTCATAGCTCCAGCACACTTGTTGTAGTTTATCAACCTGTTTTGACTCCTGTCAGCACCAGCTTAGCCTCCCTTCACTCTGACATTATGCACTTTTTGAGTTTGCCCAGTCTGCACAGATGATTTGTATGCTAATTTATTTGTCCTCTATACCAAGTGTTTTGCCATTTTTTCTGTACTGCACTCAACGTATGCCCTTTATGTCATCTCATTGTAACCATATCACCAGACTGGCTGTATTTTGTTTGTAATTGTGCTTCTCCCATTTCCCCCAGTGACACCTGGAAAATAGACATGGAAAAGTGTGCCTCACCTGTTAAATTTTTTTTAAATTAGTAAAGAAATAAAATAAAATAAATAATGTGGCCACCTTCTCTCTGGGATTTTCGATGTATCTTTTGTAAAAACAAAAATATGTATTTTCTACTAGAATTCACTGTTTGTTATTTAAGCTTAAATATGATTTTTTTTTATTTTTACTTTTATTCTAATTGTTGGTGCATTATGCCATTAAATGGTTTCAATTTAAGTAAGTCACTTTGTCTCTGCCCCTGCCCCCCCAGGGCCAAATTAATCCTAGGGCAAAAGGGGCAATTGCCCTGGGCCCCCTAGTTTTGAGGGGGCCCCTGTTCCCCGTTTTTCCTTTTTTTCCTCTTCTTATTTTTTCCCCTGACCCCATGTACTTTCCCACTACTGTGACTACAGTGTGTCGGGAAGGGGGGGTCAATCCCCCCGACCATCCAAACAATTGTGGTATTTTTATTTCCCCATGGACATTCTCTTAAGCCCAACATTCTGGTCCATTGATGATTTGTGCATCCCCGCCCTCCCAGACCAGAACTTTTCTGCCTCCCGGCCATCAGGTCCATGCATCAGTGTCAGTCATGCACCATGCATGTTTGTCCCAGCACACACACACACACACACACACACACACACACACACACACACACACGCTGAAGTAACTAAAAGTCCCACCTGGCTCCGGATCTCTCAAAAACGGTACCAGCCGCACATCATTGGTGCCAACAGCAGTAATCCCTTCCCTCTCAAGAGCCGGTGGGTGCTGAAAAATCCATCCATCCTATTTTGATGGACAGACTCGAGTAATACCGTGGTGGTCATCATGGTTATCTTGTGGACTGGATGAGTAGAGAGAGACACAGACTGTCCTTCCAGTCCACACACACTTTACTCCTGCGGCTGCCCGCTGCCTGTCACTACTAGGCCCAATATATCCTCCTGGTTATCGAGGTCACCTCGGTCATTGCCAGGTGTCGTTGAGAAGGTCTGTGACCTGTCTCCTGAAAATAGTAAACAGCACGTATGGGAGCTGCTGATGAGGAGTGCAATGCATGACCCGTGAGCAGTCAGCAGAGATCCTCAGCTTAACTTCTGCCCTATCTTCTTGTCCTCCTCTTGATTTTATTGAGGTAAAAATAAAAAAAATGATAAAAAAAATGCACCTGATGATGATGATGATGATGATGAACGTCTGTAGACTGCAAAGTACAACACCAATGCTCATGTTTTATGTTTGTTAAAATCTATATAAAATGTGACTTGTGAAAGGTCCTCTTAGTCTTCGCTCTTCTCACAAGTGTCACATTTTGGACTAGAGGCTCTAAATAAAATGTGACTGTGTATGTGACTTGTGTGAGAGGATCATCATAGTGTAGAGGGACTAGGGAGGGAGTGGGAGAAATTCGGGCTCTCATTGCACCCATCTCAGCCAGCTTCTCTCACTTCTTAATCTTCCCCCAGACTGTGCTAGTGCAGGGTGTATAGGGAGGGGAGAGGGACTACTACCTGAAGGAGTAAGGAAAGATGATGTAATACATTCCCTGTATAGATCCCTTGCTGGTTCACCCTCACTAGGAGTATAATCAATGTGCAATTTTGGAGCCCACACATGAGGAAGGACAGGGACATGTTGGACATGGTGCATGCAGAGAGTGGATTTATAATCAGTAGGGTTGTCACCTATCCAGTTTTTGACCGGATAATCCAGTTTTTAGGGTCCTTATCCGGTCATCCGGTTTTGGTTACATGCAGTCTGGTTTTTGGGCCATTTGAGTGCTCATATACTCTTAAAACTGATGTATCAAATCATTCACTGTTTTGGCTGCATTACATGTCCAGGTCACAAAGAAGTTCTGCTGTCACAGTCATTCAGACCTGTCTTTGTTTGTAAAACCAGACTGTCTGAGAGGTGTGGAGTATGGCCATTAAGATCATTAGCAGTAAATTAACCTATTCTTTTCCACTCTGAATTTTAAGTATGGTCTTTTACTGCTATGACAGGAAACAGTTTTTACACCTTTATGTGCTCTCATGTGTTTCTTTTTGTTTGTTCTATATTATGGTAAATTTTAAACCCATTTTTGTTAAATTAATAATCTAACTTTTATTGCTTTTATCACTACATTTGCTCTAATTTTTTGTATTACCTGAACATTCCATGATATTAGCTACACTTTGACAGGTCATTCAGATAAACAGCATGGAATGGTGTATCTGAAATTGTGGAATATCTTAGAAATATGAAAAGAAACAGCAGTAGCTGCTGAGGTAAAGGGGACCACAGTGCAGTATTAAGGGTACCACAAACACTGATAATTAAGTTATCAAAAATTGGTCAAAGAATCAGATTACATGGCTGACATGGAAAGAAAAATGGGAGAGTGTTTAACAGAGGGCTGAGCAATAAGCTGTGGATGAGCTTTGCACATCCAGCAGACCTGAGTTTGATTCCCACAACCTCCACTTAAATACTGTGTGATCCTGAGCAAGTCACTTAACCTTCCTGTGCTCCTGGGTCACTCCTGTAAAATGGGCTATGTGGCCTATGGGAGGTAACCTGGTTGCCAAAGAATAAAAATAAATAACTGAATAAATAAATCAAATAAATAACAGTATAAAAAATAATTTCCTATCACTACTAATGTCTATTCCAACATTACAAATGGCTTTGAAGGAGGAGTGATATACTTGACAGTCATAAAAAAGGGTTGGAGCCAGAGGCGGAGTTTGGGGTGTGGTTTCGGATCTGGTTTTTGCCTCATCCAAAGGTGATAACCCTAATAATCAGAATGATTATGTGATAACATAGTATGACCTATATTCTTCAACTGCTTCACTGATTCTCATAGGAGTCCTATGAGAAGCAGTGAAACACCTGCAGAATCTAAACAACTACACATTGGAGGACAGGAGAAAGAAAGGTGACATGATTGACACTAGAGTTGTTTGGAATCCATCTTAAGGAATCAGATGCATCACATTTCAGGATTGTTGTATGAGGAATTGGGGATTTTGGTATTTAAGGCCACAGCCCAAGAAATAAAACCTCCCCTTAACTGGTGAAACAAGGGGATTAGGGGAACATCACACAGATTGCAGTCATCTCACGCCATCAAAACATCTTTTTGATTCTCTTGCTTTGCCAGGTAAGGTGAGGTTTTATTTAAGTCCTCCCTCATCCTGTCCCCCTCACTTGTTTTTCTCTATAGTTATGTGTTACTTCAGGGCTTAGTCAGGTGAGTCCCCCTGCCAGCAACACCACCACTGATAAGGGCGGGCATCCTCCTGTGTCCAGTCACTTACTTGCCAGTGCCAGCATTCAAGCTGTCAAAAATGAGGAGTCAGAGGGAGCATAGTGGATCCCTCCTTGCTCCCCAGCCCGGCACTTTTCAGTACAGTTGCTCTCTGGTGGCATACTGGCTTGGCTATACTACAAGCACCTTGCCCCAATGAGCTGTCCCATGCTGCTGCCAATGGTAACCATGCACAATCGGTCCTGGACTGCCCACTACTGAACTGCATGATGCAGATGCAGTGAAAAAAATTCAGCAGAAAATAGGATCAAGAAGAAAATGTCCCAGCAAACAGAACCAGTTATTGGCCACTCAGGGCATTACAGCTCTCCTCTAAGTCTGCTGTGAAAATTGAGATATAGGGCCTGACTACCAGAACCAACCAAGGTGTCTACTTGACTAACTATCCAGGGTATTGTGCAGGAAGGCCTGCTCACCACAATAATCCCAGCAGACACTCCAGAGAACTGTGATGGCTGGGCTATCCTTCAGTTTCATTTTTCTAACTCAGTGGAGTGGAGTCAAGGCAGGGATTACTTTAATGGCTACTTGGACTGGATGACTGGGACAAGGAGGATAATTGTTCTGGCTGGGTCAGTGACAGAGTGGCAATGGCAGTGTGGGGGGCATAATAGGAACCAGGGGCTCATGTAACCTACTACTTTAGTACCACCCATGGTAAACACAGGATGAGATGTTGGTGTGGAGGGGCCAGTAACACATGGCTGTGCTTAAGTGCTGACACTCAGTGTGAATGTGCTCCAGTCAGCCAACTCCAAGTAATAGCCTTCTATTCTCACCCTAAGAATGGCATTCTGAGTAGCTGGAAAACCCTCCAAATGCATTTAAGGCATTGAAAATCATTCAGCTTTCGGGGGCCTAGGCAGCCCCCAAACCCCAGGCCTATTGGTTAAGTCACAGGGGGCCGCACAATTCAAAATTTCCTAGGGCACTATAACTTGTTAATCTGGCCCTGCCACCCCCTAATAAAGTCTCAGTATGAGATGAAGCACTGGGATACTGGATTAGCCACATCAGACCTGCAACAAAGCTATCTATTTGCAACATGCCTGCTTAGCCTCTTTTCCTCAGTGCTGCCCAATCTATGTGTTTCCCCTGTGTTTTCCACCTTTGGGTTTAACAGCATATACCTGCATCCCGCTGAAACAGTCAGACCAGGTACTCCTGAACATGTGGGAGACTATCATGTCACCTCTCAGGCTCCTTTCCTTCAGGCAGGACCACAGGTTTGAAATACCCCAGTTCATTTATGTATGTATGTATGTATGTATTCATTCATTTATTTACTGAAAACTGGTCACCGGGTAAGGTGCACTGAGCCAAGGTGACCTGCGGGGAAAGGGGAGTGGGAAGAACGAGTACGTTCAAAGGCAGGGTACAGGCTACGTAAAAAAGCAGGATACAGACTTGTGTGAATTACTAAGGTTATTAATCAGCAGAAAACAAGCTATATAAAAGGGAATTTATGAGTCAGTCAGGAATTTACATAATTAAGCAAAATAACAATGGATAGAATAACTAGATATAGAGAAGGGGGAAATATTGGACATACAAAAAGTGACTAACAGGTTTAGGCAAAAACAGTAGCAGGGAAGGGGAAATGGGAATTATACATACTGTGACAGAGAAGAAGGCAGAAGGAATAAATTAGGCAAATGGGAGGACAAGGGCCAGGCAAGTCAATGCCAGAGGTGACAGGGTTGAAAAAGACCCTGTCCCATTTGTTATGCAGAAAGAGTTAAATGCAAGGATCTGTTCTATCCTCCGATTTTCTGTCTCTTGCCTGTCTGATTGCGCAATCACATTTTCTTGTGAGACCTAGGAACTGATCACTCTGATAGTCTTGCAATTCTTCCCCTCTTGGTAGCTCTCTGTCTTCACTTGCTACTTTTGTTCCTCCTAGCTTATTTGTGGTTGTAAAAATATATGTGAATCTGTATGTGAAACTAGGATCCCTTTGTTTGCCAATGTATATCATTATATTGTTGAAATGACTGCAAAAAAACAATTTTGAACTTAGGGGGTTACCTTTGAGATTCTAAGCTTATTTGCAGAGTTAGGAGATTAATTCTGGGACACCATGTTCTAGTTTGATTGCAGCTGGAAGAAAATAAACTGACATGGTTCTGATACATTTTGTGAGAAACAGGAAGGACCATAATGAGGTCAGGTTGAAGAAGTTAATTGACAGGAAAACACATATATAGAGAGCAGCAATCTTAGAGAGAAACTGAAATGTAGAATTAGAGATAACCTCAGATGAAGGACTTTGTTTTATTTGAACTGCCTATGTTTAAAAAACATTCTGTACAATTTTTTATTGTTATTGGAAATAATAAAACATTACTTGTGAATTTTATAACTGCTCCTGGTGTTCCTATGCTTCCTGACCTGTGCCTTGATGACACATGGTTTTAGAAGTGGGATTTATGCCATGCATACTCTAAGGCAGGAGTTTTGTGCATGGGCACTAGACCTGGTACCAAGGAAGCACAGAAGAAAGGTATGGATTCTGCAGCAGCAAGCCCAGGAGTGGTTACCAGAAGAATGGCAGCCAGACTAGACGGAGAAACAAAAGTCCAGATTGAGGCTGAAGAAGAACAAGCAGGTACAAAACCTAAAAGGTTGTCTGCCTTCTTCATATGGTGGGCTATACAACAAAGAGAGACAGAGAAAGAGAGAAAATAAGACATGCAGCAACAGGAGAAGAAGAGAAGAGAAGAGAAGAGAAGAGAAGAGAAGAGAAGAGAAGAGAAGAGAAGAGAAGAGAAGCAGCGATGGCTGGATGCTTTGCACGCTATCAAAGCTGGAGGATCTGGTACAGATCCAGCAGATCAACAAAATACAAACAACTTAAAAGACATTAAACCCACAAAGTGGTGTCCCCCGGATGATATCAAAGTATAGCTGAAAACGTTTGAAAGTGTTGCCACAGACAGCCAGTGGCCAAAGCAACAATGGGCAATCAGGCTGGTACCTTACCTAACAGGCAAAGCCCAACTCGCCTACAGCAATATGGACACTGCACAGTCAGAAAACTATGACCCTGTGAAAAAAGAAATCCTGAAACAATATGACATATCAGGAGAGACCTACAGGCAAAGATTCTGGTCCCTGAAGTATCAATCAGTCGACAATCCTCAGGAAGCCTTCACCTGACTCAGAGAACTCCTCATTAAATGGATCCAACAAGAGAGCAAAACAATCCCACAGATCATTGACATATTTGTAATGGAGCAATTCATCAACATCCTCTCCACAGACATGCAGCTTTGGGCAAAAGAACACCAACCAGAAAGTGGGGAAAGGCCATTTCTTTAGCCGAGGACTATCAGATGGCCAGACAGACACCGCAGCAGTGAAGTAACAGTCAAGGACTGGTAAGACCCTCTGTTTCCCAATTTAATTCCAGGTCAGAGAAAAACTTTGGTGGGGGTAACAAATCTTCACCCAAAAACTTTATTTGCTATAATTGTAACAAGCCATGCCATATTGTGAGAAACTGCCATAAAAATAAGAAGAGTTACACTGGAGCAGATTTGGCCCTAGCAAATTGGGGCTAGTATTTAACAGATGTCAAGGAGGGAGATAAGACTGTAAAGGGACTTTGATTTGGAAAGCAGACAGACCCTAGTGCATGTTGAAGTGCTGGGAAAACACTGTGCAAAAGGACCAAGTACTGTTGTCATCTGCATCCACAGAGACACTTAATACTATCCCACCACCCAAGTGACTGAATATTAATGGGGTGTCACACTAAATGAAAGTGGGGGTAGTACCTAAGTTACCTGTACCTGTGATTATTGGAAATGACTTTCCAGGATTTACTGAGTTAATTACAGAGGGCGCAAAACCTGCAGTTTCAGCAGCTGTGATGACAAGAGCACAGGCAAAGAAAATCTCAGATGGTGGGGACTCTTTTCCTTTCTATGATTTTGATTTGGACTTGTTTGAGCATAGCTCCAAGATCCTGAAATCCAGGAAAGAAAGAAGATGCCTGAAAAAACAGTGGCAACAAAAGACTGATGGACATAAGTGTGAATGTATGAAAGTGCTGAAACTATACTGATAACTGATTCTGGTTGTGTTTCAGAGCAAACTAATGATGTTTCTCTCCAAGGTTATTTTAAGCAGCTGGGGGTGAAATATAAAACAGGGTGAACCAATGTTTAAAAAATGTAATGGGTTATTGTACAGAGTTTGTGTTAATCCTCAGATGCAGGAACAGATAGAACAATTGGTTATACCACAAAAGTATAGAACTGGGTTGTTATAGATAGCACATGACAGTCCTATGGTTGGTCACTCGGGGAGTACCACACACTTGCCAGCTTGCTGTACACATTTACTGGCCTGGAATTCATGAAGATGTTGCTACCTATTTCAGTTCTTGTGCTGAATGTCTGAAATTATCCCCAGTGACTAAAAAAGACAAGGTGCCCCTGGTGCCCCTACTTTTGATAGATGTACCTTTTGAGAGAATTGCAATGGATGTGGTTGGCCCCTTAGACAAAAGTGAAAAGGGTAATCAATTCATTTTGGTAGTATGTGACTATGCTACTCGATACCCAGAGGCAGTTCCTATGTGTACTGTCACAGCCCCAAAAGTGGCAGCAGAGCTTGCCAAAATTTTCAGCAGGGTGGGCATGCCTAAAGAAATTATTACTGATTAGGGTAGTAATTTTGGTGCTGCATTACTGAAGGAGCTGTAATGACCACTAGGTATCACTGCCATAAGAACCTTCCCATATCACCCTCAGACAGTCTTGTTGAGTGGTTTAATCAAACACTAAAACACATGTTAGGAAGGTTTGTGAAGGGGCAAGGGAAAGATTGGGACCAATACCTTACCTGCTTTTTGCTTACAGAGAAGTGCCACAAGCATCAACAGGTGTTTCACCATTTGAAATGCTGTATGGTAGACAACCTTGAGGGCCACTAGATGTAATAAAAGAAACATGGGAAGATAACCCCACTCAAATAAACTCCATTATATCTTATATGTATGTCCTGAGAAAGAACCTGGCGAAATATGTAGAAACCGCCCACAGCAATCAGGGAGAGGCCCAAAATCAGCAGAAGGCATATTATGACCATGGGGTAAAAGAAAAGGTTTTTGAGCCTGGTGAAAAGGTCTTGCTGCTGTTACCCACAACAGAAAATGTATGAGATGCTTAGATGTACTGGCACACTTAACTATGAGACTGAGAACCACGACATGAAAAATCCTACCAAGACAGACCTTGCTAACCTTCTGAAGAAATGGGTTGAAAAAACACCAAAGGCTGCTTTGTTAGTTTTACCAGAAACTTCTACAGAAAATATTGATATATCTTATGACACACTAGAACAAATTGTAACTGCTGATGCTGTAAAGGTGAATGTTTCCTTAACCTCTGAACAAACCACAGACATTTGCAATTTGGTAAAGACTTTAACAGTACTTTTACCACAGTGCCAGGCCAAGCAAAGGGGTCGAGCACATAATAGTGACATGGAATGCTCACTCTGTTAGACAAAAGACATACAGATTACCAGAGCGGTAAAGAACAGACATGGTTAAGGAAATACAAAACATGAAAGAGTTGAATATCATAGAAGAGTTGAGAAGTACTTGGTCATCACCAATGGTGACTGGGTGATTGTAAATAAAAAAGAAGGGGGTGTAAGAATCTGCCTTGATTTTAGGAAACTTAAGTGTTGAAATTTGACAGTTATCCTATGCCCAGGATAGTTGATTTGGTGGACAGATTGGAAAGTGGCAAGTACTTCAGTACCCTTGATCTTACCATGGATAACTGTCAAATTCTCCTAGCTAAAGAATCCAGAGACAAAACTCCATTTACCACTCCTATTGGATTCTACCAGTTCGCCACCATGCCGTTTGGTTTACATGGTGCACCCGTTATATTCCTGCGGTACATGGACGTAATTTTAGCCGCTCACACTGGTCATTATGCTGCATACCTGGATGATGTCATGGTGTGCAGTCCAGACTGGAAAAGTCACCTGGAACACCTATGGTTATCCAGTCTATCAAGTTCAAGTTTGACTTTATTGATCAGCCTTTCAGGCCATTACAATTTAACAACTGAAAGACACATACAGGATAAAAAACATAGATGTATTTAAAAATGCTTCCATAAACATATATCAGAAATCAACCTCATATCACTATGTTTGAAGTATATGTAGAGCAGTAGTCATAACATTTAAAAAGAAAAGACAAGAAAAGTCTTGAACAGTAAGTATATCAAATCGTACCCATTCTAATCTACGGTCTAGGAGGCCTTAAGGCAGCAGTTTGTTCATCCTCGTAGAAGTATTTGCCTACCAGATTTAGTTTGTAATCACATTCCTGTTCATTAGAATTATACCTCTATTATGCTGTTAACAGCATAAAAGTCCTTAATAATGCATCATGTTAACACATAAAACTATAGAAATCTTTTCAAGTAATGCAGCCATGTTACACCAGTTTAGTCCTACTATTCACCTTTCAATACAATGATTCTCCATATAACTGTTTTAAAGGAAAAGTTTGAAGTCTTCTCCAGGGCAGTAGGCCCTCGCCTTATTTTACAAGTGCATACCAATACTAAACTGTTTAACAACTAAAGGTGCTATAGATAGAAAGTATGGATGAAAATGATATTAACATGAAATATGATGTGAGACACATACCTATAAAATTAACACTTATACTTTCTGCACACAGACTTTTCAAACTAAGTCTCTTTAGTCCGATACGTTAAGAGAAAGAGATAAGTTGACACTTCAGACATAAAATTTGCATAAGTCAGAAAATATAAACATTATTTAAAAGTTCAGTGTGCTAGTGCAAGCCAAATGCTTCTGTAATCTGTAACCACTTTAGGAGCATCAGATGGTCTGTGGAAAAGTTTTATGCACAAAACCTTACCCTACAATATAGCAATGTTCAGGGCTTTAAAGTTTCAGCAAGCACAATTAAGTGCCCAAACTCATAAGAACAGTTTATGGTCAGGCTCCAGAATATATTTTTAAGAAATTATTTACCTCTAACCATAAGAGGTTATTTCCTCAAGTTACTCATCATAGCTTAGCTAATTTATTTTTTATTTATTTATTTATTTATTTATTTATTTATTAACAAGATTTACCAGATAAGCATACTGAGTGAACAACCACTCATTTCCAGATGCGACCTGGGGTTACAAAGCATAAAGTGCTAGCAATACATTAGGTACATTAGGCAATGTTGGCGAGAAACAGATGCATAGTAGTACATACATCAGGTACAGCAGTTACAAAAAGGGTGAGAGAACAGGTCCAGAGATGTTACAGGCAGCACTTATGCATACATATTAGTTACAAGTTTAATGCCGAGTGCTTAATAACAATGGGGTCTGTGACAATAGTCATGTCTTGCAGAGACCATGGAGAAAGAGGACAAAAGAGGCAGGGGCATTAAGACTAATGGCATACAGGAAAAATAGCAAGGGGTTTATGGTAGAGGTCCTCTGCGTTCAGTGCCCTTCTTCTTCACTAGGAGTCAATTTAACTATTCCGCAGCTGCCATTGTAAATAAAAGCATGCTGGTTACCAAGTTTTCCAGTCTCCAGGATCTTTCAAAAATACCAAATTCAAACCAGAGAAATGAATTTAAACTTTTCTTGGTTTCCACTTGCATAAATGCTGTTTGCCTCCTCCATTAACATGATCTATGGATAAATCACATTTAGAAAAATGTAGGAAATAATACATTTTAATGGAGGAGTTTGTAAATCTGTGTAATATAACCTCAGCAACCAAGGGGAAAATTGCCTGTGCTCAGAAATCAGTCTCTCTCTGATAATAGGGTCTCTGCAGAACTTTAATGTATTCCCCCAAAACCTCATTTCAAAAACAGGTTAGCTTTTTATCAGCTTGGGCTTATATATAGTTTGTCGAGAGTGAGCAACCTAAACTCCAGACCACCATGTCCCCAAGTTTAAATGAGCACTGGAGGGAAAATTAGTGCAAAAATATGTAAACTAATTCAGTTCAGTTTAAGGTAGAACTTATCAGGATAATAGGGATAGGTCAATGTTCTCTTACCTGTTCCACTCAAAAGACCAAAAATGTCACCATTTTCTTCCCCTCATGAAGCCATTCAGCAGGGTTTAACAATTTATCAAAGTTTATCACCAGTAGGACTGAATTACTTGTTTGACTACCAGCCGAGCATCTCCTCAAATTCAGGTACAAAAACAATGGTTCAGTTGTGCTTATTCAACTGGATGAGATGTATGCTTGTGCGACTTCGATACATTGTGGCTATTCACCTCTCTATCCATGGGATATACCACCCTGTAGGGGTACAACACATGGAACCCTAGAGGAGGCTTCCCCCTATAGGTGCCGTGGGAATAATTCCCTTGACTAAAGGTAGTTTAGAAAGAAGCCCGGGAAAGAGAGACAAGCCATTGGAGGAGGAGGGGTGGATGGTGGGGCAATGAAGAGATGAATCCTGGAACACTCCAGGAGGAGTGGCCTTTTAAGGCCTGATGGGGGAGTGATGTAGTTGCTTTGTTCATTGAACCTTAGGCTTAAAGCCTTCCCATTCAATTGTGCTTACATAACTCGATGAGATTTTTGCTTATGTGACTTCGATACATTGTGGCTATTTACCTCTCTATCTGTGAGATATACCACCTTGTAGGGGTACAACGCAAGGAACCCTAGAGGAGGGTTCCCCCCATAGGTACCACAGGAATAATTCCCTTGGCTAAAGGTAGCTTAGGAAGAAGCCCAAAAAGAATATCCAAAAGGGCATTGAGCATTGAAAAGTGAGAAATCAGGAGATATCTAGACCAGAAATAAACATGACAGACATACATAGGAATGACAGGAGAAGAACAAAAAAAGGCGAGGATGATGAGTGAAAGGAAATCTGACAAGATGCAGAAGGGCGGACTTCCTAAGGAGAGAGGGAACAGCCGGACCACTATCCGACTCCATCCAACAGCGGAACCTAACTGAGGAACCTGAGAAAGCACTAACCCTGACTAATATTATGACCATTAGCATGGGGGAGAGGAAAAAAAAACCCTTGAGGAGGAAAACTCTGGGGATCCAAGTCCTAGGTCGCCTTCCCTCCAGGCTGAAGGATGTTTTGAATGAGGGAAAGCTCCGCTACAGCAATTTGAAGTAGAGCTCGAGGAAGGAGGAAAAGTCCAATTGTAGATGAAGTTCTCACTCTGTCCTTCTAAATGGACAGCTGTCGAGGGATGCGAGCAATATCTCTGCAATGAGATGTTCAAAAGCAAGAGAGGAAGTAGGATGATGGAAAGAAGCCTTGGGGGCCTGAATGTTTTTTTTTTTTTTATCTTCTTTTTACCTCCTCCTCTGCGGAGTGTGCAGGCAGGTCATCTGGCCACCGGTACCCACACCTCTGGACCAGGGTCTGGTCAGCGATTCACTGTCCTCCATGCAGGCCGGCACACACAGTGTCCCCTCTCCCTGTGGGGACCCGAATCCGTACCTGGAGGCTGCACCTCTCTAGGTCCTGTGGGTGTGTTGCATGGTCATCAGTCACCATGACTGCCCTGCAATTTTCTGCCTGGATTTTTACACTGGAGCTGGACATGCAATTATGTCAGTGCACATACGTGCCAACGTCTGCCGCGCTCCAACCCCCCCTGCTGTGCGCCACACTAGTAGTGTCCCTGACTTCCATCAGGTGCCACTGGAGAGTGATGCAACCCCCTTTACCCACTCCAGAGAGAGGAGAGGAGAGCTGTCATGGGATTCTCCATCCCCCCTCCCCTGCTGATCCCCGATGACCCAAGTCCATTCCTGAACCCGGGTTGCCAGCATGGCGTGAGGTGTGGCGTCCAGCGCCTCAACCCTCAGCACCACCGGGATGGTGGCCAGAATGGTTTAAGGTGAGATACAAAATCAATGATGTATGATGATGAAGAGAAGCCTGCCAGCTCTGAGCAAAGGGGTGATATACATGAAGGCATATCTCCGTGTGGAGAGCAGGTCAAGTCGAGGTAGCATGGATATGAGAGGGTTATGCTCTAGTATTCGATGTGAAGGAATAGCCATGGGGGGAGTCACTGAAAAGGAGCAGGGAAATCCCAGCCCTCCCAAAAAAATCAGGGTAGTTAGTGAGGTAAACAGCAAGATGGAGAAGTCAATAGAGAGAAGGGCAGGGGTAAATGGAGAAAAAGGCAAAGGCAGTAAGGACAGAGATGGGGCAAAAAGGGGTAAGGCCATCAAAAAATGGAGGGTGATGAGTACCAATGCCTATAGCCTGTGTAGCAAGCTCCCTGAACTAGTGGCCCTGATGGAAGAGGGACACCTGGATATCGTGGCAGTCACAGAAACATGGTACACAGAGAACCATGACTGGGATGTCAACATACCAGGGTACACAATCTGCAGGAGGAACAGGGAGAGCAGAAGAGGAGGAGGAGTAGCTCTCTACATAAGGAAAGGGATCAAAGCAATGGAACTAAAGGGTAAACGAGGAGAGGAGGCACTGTGGGTCACCCTGGAGACTGGAAATGGCACCACAATCCGCACAGGGTTTGTATACAGACCCCGTCTCAGAGGAAGGAAATGGACAAGGAAATGATAGAAGGCATCCTTAGGATGGCAGAAAAGGGGAGATATTGTTGATAGGGGACATGAATATACCAGATGTTAACTGGAGCACCTTCTGTTAGCACCCTTTGCAAACTGTGTGAGAGGCCTTTCGGCACCATGCAATTCTGCTTAAAGTTGGACCAGCATAACATTCTGTGGTGATTTGCATATGCAGCCCATGATGCTTTGCATTGTGGGGGCATGTGTGATTTTGTATCACCTTTGCTGCAGCCACATCTAAGAGCAGGGTCATTCTTGATGTCCTACAGGGAGCATGCTTCAGACAGCTAGTGTTGGAACCCACTTGGGAGGGAACAATCTTAGACCTGGTACTCTCAAACAGGGACAGAGAGAGGATCTCAGATCTAGAAGTGGGTAGCCATCTGGGAACAAGTGACCGCCAAACAGAGTGGTTCACGATAAACATAGCTGCAGAGTAAAGACATACAAAGTGAGGGTACTGGACTTCAAGAAGGCTGACTTTGTCAAAATGGGAGAGTGTCGCAGAAAAGCACTAGCAAACAGGCAAGAAGGAGGAGTGAAGTAGCAATGGAGAAACATCAAAACTGCCATCACAGAGGCAACAAGTCTTTGTGTGAGGCAAATAAACAAATCAAAATGAAAGAAAAAAAACACTATGGTTCTCAAAAGAGGTGGTGGGGAAGGTTAGGAAAAAAAGATAGCATTCAGGAAGTACAAGGAAACACAGAAGGAGCAGGACAGAGAACTGTACCAGTTAAAGCAGAAGGAAGCGGGGAAGGCAATCAGAATAGCAAAGGCCAAAACTGAGGAACAGATAGCCAACTCAGTTAAGAAAGGGGATAAAACCATTTATAGGTACATTAGGGAGTGAAGAGAAACCAAGGGAGGTATAGTGAGGCTACATAAAGTGGAGGGTGGGTGGGCAGAGAGCAACAGTGGAAAAGCAGGGATACTGAATGAATACTTCTGCTCAGTATTCATAAAAGAAGAGGAGGGGGAGGTACCTAATCCAAGCAACAGAAGCACTCTGGATAGGGGGGTCGATACCAGTCCTTTCACAGAAGAAAGGGTTCCGAAAGAACTCCTAAAACTGAAGGTGGACAAAGCAATGGGGCCAGATGGGATTCTCCCCAGAATACTAAAAGAACTAAGGGGTGAACTAGTAACACCACTAACTACCCTTTTTAACAAATCATGGGAGGATGGTGTGGTATCTAAGAACTGGAGGAGGGCGGATGTGATTCCCCTTCACAAAAGTGGGAGCAAAGCAGAAGCAGGACACTACAGACCTGTTAATTTGACCTCAGTGGTAGGGAAAATGATGGAATCACTTTTGAAAGAAAGAATTGTTGAGTACCTAGAGGCCTGCGGGGCACAGGACACAAGGCATCATGGATTCACAGTGGGAAGGTCATGTCAGATGAATCTAATAGATTTCTTTGACTGAGTGACCAAAGTAGTAGACCAAGGAGGGGCTATGGACATGGCCTGCCTAACTTTAGCAAGGCATTTGACACAGTCCCACACAAAAGATTAATAAACTGAGCCGGCTCGGTGGCGCTGAGGGTTGAGGTGCTGGACACCACACCTCACACCACACCAGCGACCCTCATTCAGAAACAAGCCCGGGCCACCGGGGGCTGGCAGAAGAGAGAGAGAGAGGATTGAGTTTCCGGAGGACAGCTCTCCTGTCTCTGGGGTGGGATTCAGGCATGCCTGGCATTGCAGTGGCCCCCGGTGGAGACTGGTGGTACTGCACATGCTAGGGGGTATCATGTAGCGGGATGAGAGCTGCGGCAGGTGACCTGATGCCATTGCACATCAGAGCTCTCGGGGTTGGGGTGGGGAACGGGAATAAAAATTCAAGAAAATCCTTCTGCCATCCGATAGATGATGGAGGGTCTGGGGATGCAGCCTACCACTCCCAATGCCGGGATCCTCCTCTCACTTCCTCTGTTCTCCGTCCCAGAGTCCGCCTGACTAGATTATAGATAGAGCGCCAGGAGGCATAAGTATGGTGGTCCTGCCTCGGGGGACTCAGAGCCGGGGGGCTGGGTAGCCAAAGGTATGGAGATACCCTGTCACAGAGGAGTGGGAAGGAGCTTCAGGCGGGAGGGATCAAGGTGTCCACTGAGTGACCACTCCCAAAAGAGTTCGGGTCAGTAGAGAGCAGAAATAAAGTACAAAAAAAAAAGATTAATAATCAAATTAACCAGCCTGGGAGTGGGTCCCAGAGTGGTAGCCTGGGTAAAACATTGGCTGAACAACAGGACACAGAAGGAAATTGTAAATGGAGTCCACTCTGAAGAAAGGGGGGTTACTAGTGGGGTACCGCAGGGTTCAGTACTGGGTCCAGTCCTTTTTATTGTCTTTATAAGTGACATTGCAGAAGGACTGGAAGGAAAAGTATGCCTCTTTGCAGGCGACACAAAGATCTGCAACAGGGTTGATACATGGGGGGGTGGAAAGGATGAAAAAGTACTTGGCAAGGTTGGAGGAATGGTCAAAAGTATGGCAGCTTAGATTCAATGCAAAGAAGTGCAAAGTAATGCACCTGGGAAACAAAAACCCAGGGGAAGAGTACACAATGTGGGGGGGGGGAGGTATTAACAACAACAAAAATGGAAAGGGACCTCATGGTAGTCATATCAGATGATCTAAAGGTAAGCAAGCAATGTGAGAAGGCAATAAGGGTGGCTGGGAGCTTTTGGGAAGCACAGGGAGAGGCATCACCAGTAGAAAACAGGAAGTTCTTATCCCTTTGTACAGACAGTTGGTGAGACTCCATCTGGGCATAGACAGGATGGAGGCAGTCCAGAGGAGGGCAACTAAAATGGTGCAGGGTCTGCAACAGAAGCTGTATGAAGGGACACTAAAGGAGCTTAACATGTATACCCTTGAGGACAGGAAGGAGAAGGGGACATGATAGCAACTTTCAAGTACCTCAAGGGAATCAACAAAGTCCAAGACGGTAGCATCATTCAGAAAAAAAGATGTGCAAGAACAAGGGGACACAATTTGAAGATAGGTGGGGGGACAGCTCAGGTGCAATGTGATGAAGTATTTTTTCACAGAGAGGGTGGTGGACACATGGAACAGCCTTCCTGAGGAGGTCATGGGGTCAAAAATAATGGGGGAATTCAAGAATGCATGGGACAGACATAAGGCAATACTGGTGGGTGGTAGGAAGAAGTAGACTGTTGGTTGACTTGGATCTGCAGTTTATCCAATAGGTAGGGAAATGGGCAGACTAGGTGGGACAAGCAGTCCTTTTCTGCTGTCAAAGTCTATGTTTCTATGTTTCTATGACCCACATAGAGGTCAGATGAGCAAGGGATACCAAGAGGATGTCATGAGAAGACTGATGGTGATAATAACTGCAAGAGTGCAGCAGTTAGATGAGGTAGCATAGGATCCAGTGAGAGGTATGCTTGAGTAATCAATGTGAAGTAGTAGACCCTGAGGTCAGACTGTGTGAAGGAGAACCAGACTCAGGTACCTGGACACCAGATGGACTAAAGTAAGAGGAGGATACAAATAAGGAAGGTGATGGCAGGATAGGGGGAAAAAACCCTCAAAGAAAGCAAAGGTCAGAGAATGAGCAGAATGGAGGGCAGAGGGAATGGGAGGAGGAGGGCAACAAGTGGAGTCGACAGGGGCAGACACCCCTGATACAGTGGACAGATGTAGAAAGAAGGACTGAATCAAGCGACCGAGGACAATGAAGAAACATGTTGTGTGCCCACGACCATCTCAAACAGCAGGAGGGGTGGGTGAGTGAGCAAAATCACAGGCAAGCAATAACAAGGCAAGCAGAGGCAGGGGAGATGAAAGCCAAAAACACAGGGGGACTAGGGAGGCAGTGGGTGCGAGGCAAATCGGTAGAGCTGAGTGAAGCAGAGTAGCAACTGAAAAAGGTGGAGACAGTAAGGTAAGAAGGGAAAATGACACTAAAGCACTTACCGATGCAGCCAAGAGGAACAGAAAGAAACTGAGCTCCGATCAACCAGAATGAGTAACATTGCACAAATACGGTGCAGGGACGCCACATATAAAAGGCAAAAACTGCCTACAGAAGGTCACAGAGGAAGTACTGCCAAAGAAGAAGAGGCAGCAAACTGCACAACACCCAGCCAAGTAAAGCAGCAGAAAATAAGGAGCAAATCAGTGACGTCCTGGAAGATAGGGACACTGGAGAGGCAGCATATGATCTAAGGATGATCCGTCCAAAACATAGGAGTCCAAATGAAGGCAGGGCCTAAGGGCTATAGCCTGGCTACTGCCTGGAATGAGCAGGCGAGGGTCATGTAGGAGGTACTAGAGGCAAGGAAAGAGCAAGTTGGGACAGAAAAGGAATCAAGAGGGCAGAAGAACTGCGGAGCGACAAACAACCATGCAAGAGAAACAGGGATGTGCCACCAGGCCCCGGCAAGTGAGCTGGAAAGTCGAGTGGGCAAAGGCGGGCATATTGAGGAGAAGGGTGTGCATGGGAAAGGAGGGGAGAGGCGACCTTAGAGTGAAGTCACAGGGAAGCTCCATGTCGGCAGGACACCAGGCCAGCGAGGATACGGAATGTGTCACAGGAAGAAAGAAGCACTGGAAGGCAGGCGAATCAGGAACAGGTAAGAGGAGCAAAACAAACACACCCAGCAGAGGAGTAGACAGAGCAGCAAACCCCCAGAGGAGCCCACACGGCGGAGGAGGCCAGGCACCAAGGTCGAAAGCACACACAGCAGCTGAGGAGGGCAGATGAGAAAGCCCGCACAAATGGAATGGCAGAGAATGACCAGTGGTGAAGCAGAGCACAGGGGAAGGTAAGCTGAGAAATAGGAGAGGGGATGGCAGACTGCAGCAGAAACTCACCCTGGGCAGGAGTAAGTGAGAGAGCAGTAGCAGGGGCTGGGAAGGAGGGGTGACGAACAAGGCGGAACAGACAGAATGGCGAGACGTGAACAAGTGGCCGGAGGCTCAAGGAAAACAAGACAGGCTAAGGAAAGTGGAGCCTCCAGCCACAATGAAGAGACAAATCCTGTAACACTCCAGGAGGAGTGGCCTTTTAAGGCCTGATGGGGGTGTGACGTAGTTGCTCTGCCCATTGAACCTCAGGCTTAAAGGCTTCCCAATCCGAGTAGATCATGTGCAACAGAATGACATTCTCTCTTCTATCACTGAGACCGTGAAGGAAACGCCATCTTCTTTACCTTCCACAATATCCAGGGAAATCAAGATAGTTTTGTAGTTTACCCCTTTTTCAGTCCTTTTAGGATGGGGAACAAGAATGGATTATTCTATAATCACCCTAAGTTCTTTTCATATCAACATAAGTTACTAGCAAGGCAGATAGCCGTGTCTGTTTTAGGGCCATTTCAGTGTCTTAATCCAATGTGATCTTGCTTGGACTTACCTAAAAGAAAGGAGACAAAAAGATCGCTCCACTGAGCATAATAACTTAGGCACTCACTGAGAGAACCCTTTTACCCCCATAGGCAACATTATCATACCTTTGGGTGAGTATTTTAGGCATTTTCAGCACATATAGTGCATTCCAGTATGCCCCACTGCCACAGAGGTCCCTGTGTACTTTCTCCTCTTCTGTGTGGCCCAAGTCCACCCAAGTCCAGTAAACATGTGCTCCATCATGCCGTACTCTCACCCTGACACAGGCTTATTCTCTGTGATGATATATTAAGGTAGCATAGTGCCAAAGTTGTCTTTAAATCAAGAGTCTGGTAAAATGAGCGCTGCTTAGAGAATTCACCCTCATAGTGCCATACTTATTCAATTTCCACAGCTCGCATAGCATTGACACTAACTTAACAACTATTAAAACACCGAAGAAGTGCTGGAATCCCAGAATTTTGGTTCCAGAACAACTCTAAAGATTAAATTTCGGTTTGTAGCGCCATATCAGTCGCCAGCCAAAACCCACGCGCTGCATCTACAGATGGAGCTTTTCCAAAAAACTGAACAAAGTACTGTAAATAAGTCACAGCACCACCAAACAAGGTTATTCGATATAAATAAAACAAGCTACATTTAAAAGCTTAAAAAAGTTTTAGTGTTTAAGATTCCAAGCAGCGTTCAAGCCTTGAAGCAGCGTGGAACGGAGCAGCAGTGCAGCCATTTTGCTGCTCCACCCCCTGCTACCTTCTATCCAGTCTATCGAAAAGGCAGGTGTGACTATTAATCCTGCCAAATGTGCATCAGGCATGTAGGAAACCAGATATTTGGGATATATTTTGGGAAATGGAGAAGTAAAGCCAGAGATTTCTAAGATAGAAGCTGTGGCTAACAGTCCTGTCCCTAAATCAAAGAAACATGTCAGGTCATTTTTAGGGCTTGCTGGTTACTATTGGAGATTTGTTTCCATCTTTGCCTAGTTAGCTACCCCCTCACTGAACTCATGAAGAAACTGTATCCAAATAATGTGAAATGGTCCCCAGAGTGTGTTGAAGCTTTTCAGGCCATTAAAGCTGTATTATTGTCAGCCCATGTTTTATGAGGCCCAGACTCTGAGAACAATTTTTTGTTTCAGATAGGTGCATCAGAAGTAGCCCTAGGCACAGTCTTGGGACAGAATGATACTGGGCTAATACAGTGCTGAAAAAGGAGCGCTACAAAAACTGCACAGTGGAAAGCGCAAAAACATTTGTAGTGATGGGTATAACAGTGGAAGGGAATTACTGCTACCCCTGTCGCTGATCAGAAGGCAATGGAAGGGCTGAAGGAGGCTGTGTTGCTGAATCTGGCCAAGCTCCTCCCATGGTGGTGTGGTTAAGGCAACAGCGCACAGCAGCAAAGGAGACCTGGGACTGCAGTTCAGTTCCTCCCAGGTCTCCTGGTGTTGCAACATTTTCTTTTTTATTATACTTTATTTTTGTTAGTTTAAAAAGTGATCACACTTATAATATTACCATGTTCAAGACAATTCGATACATCAAAGTAAAGATATTCCTTCTGGGGAGGGTAAGCCTCTCCTTAATCTAAGGAGGTAACAGCATCCTGAACATTTTGATACCACATTGGGGGGTAAGAAAGAGTATAACTTCCCACATACACTGACAAAAATGAGCTGTGATGAGGAACCCATGAGCAGTGTGACTAATTTCGTCTTAACTAAAGTCCTTTTAATTTAAAGTCCAGGAAACAGCATTGACTCCACAGAGGTGGGCTAGAAGACGTCACACTATAAACCTAAAGTTAAATTGTAAGCCCTTAAATTAAACATCAGCAGCAAAGATTTAAGAACTCTGATAACCATGGTACAGGAGGAAACTCGGTGCTACTTTGAGCTGTAATTATTAATTTGATTTCAACAAACTAAGGACAAAAGCTCAAACTGTAGATAGAGACTTCAGCAGTCACGAGAGACCTTCAGTACTCTCCGGTACTATGCCAAAGCGTCTTCAGCAAGGTAACATACCACCATTTCTGCCAGCTCCTAGTTCTCCGATATCCTCGTCTTCCGAATCAGTCTCTGTAGTGTGCAGAGCAGCAGAGGAAGCAAAGCAAGTGGCCCAATAATTGAATGCGGAATAGAGGATTCACGTAGCAACTGCCTTGTGCCATCAAACTTCTTGCGGTGCATTCTGGTGGCATAACTAATATCGGGGAAGAAAATGACATTGTGATCATACTGCATTATGGGGCTCAGCTGTCTGGCCAACTGCAAAATTCAGTTTCTGGTCCTCACACCGTCAGTAACCACTAGCAACGTACGTGGCAACTCTGGTTCTTCTCTTTAGCCCCTAGAAGTAATCCGGAACCCTTTTTTAAGATTAAAGGAGGAGGAGGAGGAGGATTGACCCTTCTGGCCTACAATTACTGCTGCTGTCACTGCACCCATGCAGAGGCCCACCTCACTATCATGGCATTCCCATGTTGTTCTTTGACCAAGTTGCTGGTCAAAAATTGATAGAGGTGTCCTCATATATGCCTTCTGAGTGGGTTAGGGCTGCTCCTTGCCGGGGTCTGCTAAATTCCATTTGCAAATTGTTGTGCTCTGCTGCAGCCACTTTCAGAATTTTTTGCTGTGAGGGTCCAGAGGTGTCTGCCAGTGGTATGCCACAGTCAGCAACTGTATGCCACGGTCAGTAGTCTTGGTCTTGTGAGCTAGAAGGCCATGGTCTGAAACTGGTGCCTGCCCTTTGTGTTGCTTTAGGGTGGCATGGTCAAGTGACCTGTTTCGGGGTACATGCAGGGCTGCTAACAGGACAGGCAGAGATCACAGCATGCTACAGGCAGGATGAGTGTTTGTGCTAGAAGGCACTCAACCTCAGAATTGTCTTCTTTTCTTTATTTTGGTTGCAAACTTGAATGCATGCTTGTTTGCTGCTACCTTCTTCCATGTTAATAGGCATTGCCCCATGCATTTTTTTCTGCTAATCAAAATCTAAAACTAAAGTAAATGTTACTTATAATATAAAGGCTAATTGTTATCTTTCATTCCTTCAGTGTCAGATACCAGTCCTTTAGAATCTGTCAGTAGAAGCCACTGCCTACAAATCCATTCTTAAGAAAATGAAGGAAGAGCAGCCAGGTGCACCTAAAAGTGGGATGAATGATCCTGGGCATCTCCTGGTAAAATGGTAAATTAGAAAATGTCATTTTTTCCCTACTGTATTAGTGTTTGTCTGAGTTGTATTCTAAGCGTTGCTAATGCAGAGAGGTCATGACCCCATAGAAAGGGTCTTTGTTGCAGACAACTTTTAGAGAAAAAAAATATGTATTTTTTTCTCCTTAACCTCTTGTGGTTTAATCCTCCCCAATGCTTCCCATATCTCCAGGATCCAAGGAGGTGTGGGTTTTCTAAATTTCAGCAGTGGGCTGTTATCTCGTCATTGCAACTAGAGTTACAGTATCATTCAATTTCTGCCTCACCATTGACCACTTTTACCCCCTTCACCCTCCCACCTCCCTTGCATATAGATGTCCTGTCAAACCAAACCTCAGCATCAGCTATGGTGGTGGTGTGGTGGGGGGTTCATGGTCGCTGCTGCATTACCTGCAGAGACAGTACCACTCTGGACATGACCAGAGGAGGAGCACAGGAGGCCTACACATTTCATGTGCTAATTAGAACAGTGTTGACCTCTGAACATGAAGGCATATTTTGTATTTTATTCAGAATTCAGCAGAATTCTAGTCCATTCAACCAATTTGTGCTTACTGATATTGCACTGTTAGGGTCAATAAGGCCATGGCTACTTGTAACCCCATTTCTGTCTACAAAATGTATTCCTTCACAGGTATCTCATATTTATTGATTGAGTGAATGATTGATTTTGATAACTGGGCAGGTTATTTATAAGATATTTTTCTATGATAACCTTAACCTAGCAACTCAGTTACTGGATCACTAAAGAGGTCCTCATGTTGACACCAAGTGCAGTAATGGAGGGAGGGTTGAAAATCAAATGCTGTACCATCTCATCTAGGTTATCTTGGTCAAATACGTTATAAAGTAAAAACAAAGTCCCAATATATGCAAAACAGTTGTATATTCTTATGTTTGCTTGCGCGCATGCACAAGAAATATGTTGCGGCAGCTTGCTGCAGAAGCAGGTTGTGGAGGTGTGGCACTGTTGTGGCCAATGCCCCTGGTGCCTTTTGAGGCTAGGCCCACTTTTCCCAATGCGGTGGCATGCTGCTGCTGACTCTAGTTCAGCCAGCGTGCCACCACCTTGGAAGGTTTTCGCTGCTGCAATCAGGGGCCACCTCATCATTGCAGCGTCAGCCATTCTGCTGCAATGAGGAAGTGACCCGTCATTGCAGGACATATCTTGCCATCCTGACCCAGTAATTTGCCAATGGGGAGCCCACTCCTGGTCGGCACACTGTAACCCCTCCTCCATTTGTTTTTGCTGAGGGTGCCCAACTGCCTTCAGCGCGTCCCCCACTCAAGTTTTTCTTGCCGGGGGACTAATCCCTGTCGGCTTCAGTCCTCCCTCAATTTGCTGATGGGGGCCCAAACCCAGTCGGCTTCAGTCCCTCTGACGAGCCAGGGGAGGCCGATGGGGTGCCCAACTCTACTGGCTCCAGTCCCCCACCCCAAAACACACAGGTGGCATGCTGGGAGCCACCCCCAGCATTCCAAAAGTACCTGCTAAAAGGAAAAACCGTCCCGATGTCTATTTTTCTTAAAACCTGTAAAGGAAGAAAATGGTCCCTCGCTGTCTGCGCCCCTCCTCCAACCTGCCACCCACTCGGCACCCTACCTCCCACCCCCATCCCATACTTACCTCCGGAGCCAGGCGCGACGATCTTCGGTGGACCTGGAACACATCTGCACTCTTCAAAACCGACCGCGAACTGAAGAAATGGCGGTAAGCTGTATAACGGCATAAATAGGGCTTTTTTAACTTTGGTGCATATCTCAGGCATTTTGGGGAATTTTAGCACCAAATTTTCAACATGGGGTTATTTGGACCCCTCCTCATGAATTCAGTCACTGTCATGGCATTATTCGGTTGCGAAAGGTGATTTCGTGGTCACTGCGCAGAATCATCTTTCCGGACTGATTAACGAAAAGACAGTACCAGTACTCATTAGGTGAGCTCTCAAAAAGCCTATGTTGCAATTTGGTGGAAAAAATCCAAAAAATTATTGTTTTACGAGCGCGCATTGCGCAGTTGCTACGCACACTCGTAACTTCCCAAATTTGCAATATTTTCACTCCAGATTTTCAACATTGGCATTTTTCTGCACCTTCTTATGAACAGTACAGCTGTCAATTTTCACAACCTGGCTGAAATGTGTTTTCGCACTTCCGGGCAGAATAGCTTGCTCATTGTGGGAAAAGAGTGTTCAGGACACAATAAGAAAATCAGTGACACTGTTCATGAGCAGAGTTCCTAAAATGCCTATGTTGAAAATTTTGTGCTGAAAGTCCATAAAAATGACTGCGTTACGAGCGTGCATTGTGCAGTTTCCATGCAGCCTTGTAACTTTGCAAATTAGTATTATTTTCACGCCAGATTTTCAACACTGGCATTTCTTCACACCTCCTTATGAACAGTACAGCTGTCATTTTTCACATCCTGGTGGAAGTGTGTTTTCATGCTTCTGGCACAGAATAGCGCAGTGACTTTGGGAAATCAGTGTTTGGGACAGATTAAGATTGAGCGAGTGAGAGAGGGGGATTGACCGAGCTCAACTGAGCTCTGTTGGGACTGCTGCAGATTTCTTTGTGGGCAGAAAAAGGTGCCAATGCAGGCAGGGGCCCCAGTACAAAAGGGCAGCCTGCAGTGCTGGGAGAAACAGAATGAGCGAGATGGGGGGGGTGAGCGAGCTCAACAGAGCTCTGTCAGGACAGCTGTAGATTTCTTTGTGGGCAGAAAAAGGTGCCAATGCAGGCAGGGGCCCCAGTACAAAAGGGCAGCCTGCAGTGGTGGGAGAAACAGAATGAGTAAGTGAGTGAGGGGGAGTGAGCGGCCTCAAAGGAGCTCTATCGGGACTGCTGTGGATTTCTTTGGGCAGAAAAAGGCACCAACACAGGCAGGAGTCCAGTACAAAAGGGCAGCCTGCAGTGCCAGGAGAAATGGAATGAGCGAGTGAGAGAGGGAAGTGAGCGAGCTCAGCGGTGCTCTGTTAGGACTGCTGCAGATTTCTTTGTGGGCAGAAAAAGGTGCCAACGCAGGCAGGAGCCCAGTACAAAAGGGCAGCCTGCAGTGCCAGGAGAAATGGAATGAGCGAGTGAGAGAGGGAAGTGAGCGAGCTCAGCGGTGCTCTGTTAGGACTGCTGCAGATTTCTTTGTGGGCAGAAAAAGGTGCCAACGCAGGCTGGAGCCCAGTACAAAAGGGCAGCCTGCAGTGCTGGGAGAAACAGAACGAGCGAGTGGGGGGGTGAGCGAGCTCAGCGGTGCTCTGTTAGGACTGCTGCAGATTTCTTTGCGGGCAGAAAAAGGTGCCAACGCAGGCTGGAGCCCAGTACAAAAGGGCAGCCTGCAGCACCAGGAGAAATGGATGAGCGAGTGAGAGAGGGGGAGTGAGCAGCTCAATGGAGCTCTGTTGGGACTGCTGCAGATTTCTTTGTGGGCAGAAAAAGACGCCAATGGAGACAGGAGCCCAGTACAGAAGGGCAGCCTGCAGCGCCGGGAGAAACAGAACAAGCGAGTGAAAGAGGGAGAGTGAGCGAGCTCAACGGAGTTCTTCTGGGACTTTAGAGTTGCCCACCCTCCCACCCAGTGTCCTCTGTGGTCCTATATTACAGCAGGATCTCTGGAGTGGAGACAAAGCGATGATTGGATACTTTTAGGATTGCTGTAATAATACAGATTTAGTTGTTCTGTTTATTTCTCTAACTGAGCTAAATACCGAGCTATCTTGTTATGATTGCTGTAATAATACATATTTATTTGTTCTGCTTATTTCTATAATTGAGCCGAGTAATACTTGGAGTGCAATAGGATTTCTAACTGGGCTAAGTGAAACTATATGAGAGCTGAGAACAAAAAGTATGGTAGCTGAGGGATGAAAAACAGATAAGGAGGCTTTAGGATTGCTACAGTAATACAGTATCTAATGGATGAGATTTGAGACTGAATTAACCCGGTCGGCAAGGGGGCAGTAAGGGGACTAGTGTGGGGGAGGGAACAGGAATTTGAGTAAATAGAGGCCTAACAGTTGTAGTAGGGTGCAGAACCTGGGAGTAAGAGCCCGTAACATAAGATGGGGGCTAAAATGGGGCAGGTGCCACATGTCAGTAGGGCGGGCATCTTTGGAAGAGTGGTGGGGTGTACAGGACGTGGGTCTGCCATGATCCTGGACTGGGCTTGGAGGATGGGGGGGTGTATGGTCTGTAGATGACTGGCTAGTTTGAGGGAGGAACTGTGAAAGTTAGGGAGGAGTCTAAGTGGCAGGGCAGATGAGAATGGTAGGCATCCTGGTTGGGGGGGATAGGGGATGACAAAGGGGGATGGAGGAAGAACAACTAGGGAGTGAAACCGACCCCAATATCAGTGGCACTAACAGAAAAGAGAGGAGAAGGGAAGGGGTGCCCAAGGCAAGGGGGGGCCTCCTGATGGGGGAGGAAGAGACCATGAGGAGTACCAGGGGAGAGAGCAGATGGCTGTGGGTTGGGAAGGACCAGGGATGGGACCAGGGGTGGCACAGAGGGGAACAAGTAGGAGGGGAAACTGACAGGGGAAGAGATGTAGGAGGAGTATCAACTAGGAATAGATTTGAACCTTTGCTATGGGAGAGGGGGCAGGTACATACTGAAGGGGGAGAATAAGTGGGGTATGAGAGGATAGCAACAGGTAGGGGAAGTGATAGCGAGGACTTAAAGCGAGAAGGGAGCTAGTAAGGAAGGAGGGGGTGGTGACTGAAGGAGAGAAGGCTACAGGAAGGGGGTAGGATGGGAGGGGCATCACTATCGGGGTACAAGGGAATGGGGGCTCTAAATCGACAACAGCAGGGATAGGAGAGGGGTTGGAAATCAGCAGGAGAGGAGGTGGAGGTCGACATGGGAAGCCCAGTAGGAAGTAGTCAGGCTGGGAAGATGTTCAAGGGGGATGGGAGGAATAAGGCAGAGAAAAGGGGGTGAGGCAGAAGTAGGGGGTACAGATACAGAAGTCAAAGAGGAAGCAGTTGGCAGGGGTAAGGGGCAGAGAAGAATGAATACTGGGGTGGTGGAAGGGGCATTAGAAGGGAAAGGGGGTAAGGGACGGTGGGTTACTCATCCTGGGGGATTCTATACTGAAAGGGGTGAGATGAGGTGGCAGGGGGAAAGGCACAGCCATATTTGGGTTGAAGCTATCCCCAAGTTGACTGCAGGAGGGGCAGGGCAGGCACTGCTCAAGTGTGCAGTGAGGGAGGAGGAAACCTCATTTAGTGTTGCATGTGGTACAAATGACTTGATGGGGACTGTGGAAGTAGTGAAGGGAGTGTCTGATAGTTAGGCAGGCAGTGTGAGGGGTTGGGGGAGTCAGTGGCATTCTTGGAGGTACTGCCAGTACCATGTGCAAGCTTGGAGAGGAAGGGTAGGCTTGAGGAGTTCAACGAGTAGCTGAGGGATTGGTGCCACACTAAAAATGATGGGTAGGTGACTTGTACAAGGGGGACAGAGTACACTTGAGTAGGAGGGGGAGGGGAGTATTAAAGGCAGGATTAGAGGGATATATCTCTACTAAGGTGGATTTAAACTAGTGAGGGAGTGGCCAAAAGACTGAGGTTGGTAGAAAGGTCTGACATGAGCCATATTACCCCTCCAGATATAGGTAAGGGCGGAGAAGTAGTAACCCTGGTAGGGGCAGAGTGGTTTGAGTGTAATACAGAAGGCACCACCACCCGATAAGAATAAGGAGGAGAAAGGGTGTGGACTACCGGGAGGAGGGACACAGGCCAGGAGGAGAAGAGTGAGGAGAAGGAGGGGTATGGGTGGAAGGTGGTCTGACTAAATGGATAGAGAACTGGTTACAGGGGAGAGTGCAGAGGGTGGTGGTGGTGGGGTAGCTCTTGGCACCAAGAGCAGTGACAAGCAGGGTGCCACAGGGGTCAGTGCTGGGCCCGGTGCTATTTGGGCTCTTTATATCCGATATAGCACACGGACTGGGGAGCAGTGTTAGTCTGTTCGCACATTATACCAAATTGGGGGCGGTGGTGGATGAAGAGGATGGATGGGAAAAACTGCAGGGGGACCTAGCCAAACTACAGACATGGGGTCGGTGGAGTGGCAGCTAGGATTCAGTGCAAAGAAGTGTAAGGTGATGAACTTCAGGGCTAAGAACCAGAAGAGGGCTATTAGTTGGGGATCACAGAGGAGGAGAAGGACCTAGGGGTGTTGGTAACTGGGAGCATGAACAAGTCGGCCCAGTGCAGGAAAGCAGCAGTGAAGACAAACAGGATGCTGGGATGCATCGCAAGGGGGTTCTCATCCAGACAGAGGGATGTGATCCTACCTTTCTACAGATCATTGGTCACACCGCACCTACAGTACTGTGTGCAATACTGGAGGCTATACCTGAGGAGAGATATAAAGTTACTGGAGGGGGGTGCAAAGGAGGGCAACAAAAATGTTAAAGGGGATGGAAGGAAAGGAATATGAAATTAGGCTGATGGAGCTGAACATGTACACACTGGAGGAGAGCAAGGGATGGGGGGATATGACTGATGCATTTAACTACCTGAGGGGGTAAATAAACCTAGCACCGAGGGGGTGTTTAAACTGAGGAATGGAAGAGAGACGAGGGGACACGGACTAAGGTTGGAAGGGGGACGTTTCAAGAGGGAAATGAGAAGGCACTACTTCTCTGAGAGGGTGGTGTCTAGTTGGAATGCACTGCCGGAGGGGGTGGTAACATGTAGAACAGTCAATAGCTTTAAGGAGGAGTGGGATAGAGCAACAGAAATAGTCGGGGGTAGGGGCTGGGAAAAGTGTGGTAGGAACTGAGGGGGAGGAGGTTGGGGCACCTGCAATCTGGGGGTGCTAGCTGCACAGTTAGGCAGACTTACATAGACTGATTGGTGTGTTCTGCTGGCAGAGTCATATGTTCATATGTATGTATGTTCGTATGTAAAATCACAGTGACACCTTTCATGAGCAGAGGTCCTAAAATACCTATGTTGAAAATTTGGTGACAAATGTCCATAAAATGATGTGTTACAAGCATGCGTTGTGCAGTTTCCACGCACCCTGGTAACTTCGCAAATTTGTAGTATTTTCACTCCAGATTTTCAACATTGCCATTTTTCCACACCTCCTTATGAACAGTACAGTTGTCATTTTTCACATCCTGCCCGAAATATGCGTTTACACATTTGGCTCAGAATACCGTGTTTGCTGTGGGAAATCAATGTTTGGGACAGATTAAGAACATCATAGTGACAATGTTCATGAGCAGAGGTCACACAATGCCTATGTTGAAAATTTGGTGAAATAATTCCACTAAATGAGTGTGTTACATGCACACGTTGCGCAGTTTCCATGTACGCTCGGAAGTTTGAGCATTTTTAATATTTTCACTACAGATTTTCAACATTGCCATCTCTTCACACCTCCCTATGAATGGTACCAGTTGTCAATCTTCACATCCTGCCTGATCTGTGTTTTCGTGCATCTGGCGCACAATGGCACGGTCGCTGTGGAAACTCAAATTTTGGAACACATTGACAAAATCACAGTGCCACTGTTCATGAGAAGAGGTCCCAAATGCTTTCATGAGGTGGGGGGCACAAAATGGCCATGTTGAACATTTGTACTGCAAATACCAACAAATGCCCAGGGCGTTATGGTTTCTAACCATAATGTCCCACCCTTTACAGACTGACAGACATCAGGGGTGTGCCTTTGGATTGCTGACTGTAATGCTCATGCCATTCCAACCCCACCCCCACTCTAACCACTGACAGGCATTGAGCTGTGCCTTCAACTCTCGCCCCACAGTTCACCCCATTCTATATTGCACCCATTTCAACATATGTCCTTATGAGTGGGGTGAGTGTAAAGCCGAACTCCCCAAGGCACACCTCAACACTTGTCAGTGTCTGCAGGACAGGGTGAGGTGAAATGGCATGAACGTTATGGGTGACGACCCAAAGGCATACCCCAATGCCTGTCCATCTCTGCAGGGTGGAGGTGGGGTTGGCGTGAAGTTCAATACTTCACTGCCATTCCTACTCTGCATCTAACTCCTGCATTTCCAATACTAATACCAGCAAGCAAACATTTGGCATTGACAAATGCTTGTTACTTACTTGTCCCCTGGCCCCCTCCCTCACCAAGTTGTATCTGTAAACAAGATCTTTATGCATCTCTGTATGCTTACCAGGCAAAACAATTTTAATAAAACAAATCAAGCTCATTTCTTTATTACGCACTCAGACACACTATAAAGCCAGATTCTAATGTATTCTACAGTAAAACTGAACAGATAGGGAGTGGTTCACATAATGAACATCTTTTCATGTGAAGCTCTTTAAAAGGGATCTATCAGAAACCTGAAGGTGCATCACAAAGAGCAGTGAGTGGTTTAGGAGTGTTTCAAACACTGTATCTGTAACACTGAGTTTCATACAAAATAAGCACAGTATGGCACTATACCTCTGCCTTTGAACCTCCTACTTATAGGGTTGCTTTTTATGTCCCTGAGGAGAACTTATTTGGTATTTATTTGCCCAGCATAGTACAACTGAGATGCAACACCTATTTTAGTGGGCTCTTCCTGTTCCTAATTGAACAGCTGGGTGTGGAGAGCTTGACGCAAGTGGAAGTTGTGATATGCTGAAAGTCATGCAGAGAGTCAACGTCTGTGGTGGGATTTAAACCGGAGTCTCCTGATTCATGATGCAGTGCTATAATCATTAGACCACGCTGCCCTCAAATTACATTCAGGGATCCGTATACAGGGCTGTTCTCAATTCCTAGAGATTAAATAAGAAGGTGAGGGAAAGAGGGGGAAGTGAGACAGTGATAGATGGCCAGGCAGAGTGAGAAAGAGAGAGAGAAATGAATTGAGGGAGAGGTACTTTCTATCGTGCCATTCCAAAAGAATGTGGAGTTACAGGTTTCTGCAAAATGAAGAAGTCCTTTGAAACTCCAGAGCAGTTCTTGGCTTTCCTTTGTTGATAGTATAAAAGCATCTGCAGATTGCCATTTTAAGACAGTAATTCAAAGAATCTGTTAACTATCTGAAGAATCTCAGCTATCCTTAAGTTTATTAGCAGCGTTATGTGCAATTAGACCTACTCAGAGCAAGCAGTTTCGCAGCTGAAGAAAATGAAGGTAAAGGACAACTTTTCAATTTGTACCTTTATTTCAGTAATGGAATAATTGCTATTCTGAATTTTATTTGGCCTACTGATGAGGCTTGGAGACCAAATTCCTCTGCTTGCACTGCTCATGCATCTCTTGTCTCCTTCTATACCCCTACTACTGAGCACATGATTGGCAAACTAATTGTTGTAGTAGTAGTAAATAGTAAACACCTTTATTTTATACAAGATATAACTGTTAGGGCTAGAACAGAAACCTTGTTTACAAAGCTGTCCTGCTACAGTGGCATTGTTCCATAAATCTTATATAAGAAGTATCAAATTAGAATTTACATAAGTCTAAACAAGATCTGGACAGTACATTAAAGTAGTATAATACACTGGGCAGTAATCATGTATCTGTAATCAGTACACAATTATATGTTTTTTAGGAAAAATGGCCATGCTTCGATTTAGAAGCAGTCGCATGTTTCTGACAGTTCCTTGGGTATGGCAGCCTTGAAAGCACCCAGTTTGGAGATTTTCCTAATGTCTGGGTCAGTAAGTTCCACAGCTTAGCAAGACAATACTTTGAGGTGATCTTTCCGTAGGGTGTTCTAAATTTTGGGGACATTGTGAACTCTGTTTTTGGTTACCCTTAAGTTGTATCTGTGGGTCATCGTTTTTGGGTTCTGGTCCATTGGGCTTTGAGTTTTCACTTTGAAAGATTTGAAAGTCATAATTGTTAACTGTTTTTGTAGTTCTATAAAACAGCCATGTGACCTCTTGAGCTAGTTCCTACTATTTTTGAAGAAGTTATTAGCTGTTGCTTCTACCATCATAACACAGGTAATACATTGCTGGTGAGGCCCCACATGGAGCACTGTATCCAATTCTGGAGACAACATCTTAGGAAGGATATAGACAGAGTGGAGGCAGTCCAGAGGAGGGCAACTAAAATGGTGCAGGGTCTGTATCAGAAGCCCGATGAAGAGAAACTGAAGGATCTCAATATGTACACCCTGGAAAAGAAGAAGTAAAGGGGGGGGGAATGATAGAGACCTATAAATACCTAACCGGGAGGGGGGTAAGTAAGGTACAGGAAGAGAATATCTTTCAGAGGAAAAGAAGCAAGAGAACAAGGGAATATGCAATGAACATGGAAGTTGGTAAATTCAAAGAGATATGAGGAAGTACTGCTTCATTGAAACAGTGGTGGATGCCTAGAACAGCTATTCAGTGGCTATCTTTATTCTCACTGGACATAGACAAAGAAATTCCCACTAGGCAGGACAGGAACTCCAAATAAACTACAATCCTGTACTTGGGTCTACAGCCCTAAAAGCATGCCTTGCACTTCCTATTGATACATAGGTGCATATCTATATGTATATACTACTCTCCTCCCCCTTACACAAAACATAGTCTGAAGAGTCAGCAGTAACATTTCCTAACTTTGGACCAAAGCAGACAATTTGGTACCCAGGAACAAGCTCGGGGAATGATTCTGCCCCTCTGGTAGAACTTGTTACTAATTAAGAAATAACAGGTAAGAAGTACAGTTGCACAGAGGCACAGGTTCATTGCATGACTTATGGGTCAAGTCTTTGTGGTGCTCTTCACTGCCTCATAGGGTATCTTCAACTGGAACAGCTGCTGCAGGTGGCACAGGCCCTGGTGGAATTTTATAGGTAGGAACAAAGTCATCTGTGTCACTGTCCTCTTCTGGAGTGACATATTTTGCTGAATGAGCTGGAACCTCCGAATGTAACCAATGATCCACATGCATGCGAACAAGTCAATGTCCCACATAAACTCCATATATCAAAGGTCCTTGGGATTCCTTCAGTCTTGAACCATTATCCTCTCACCTGGAATGAAGATCCCTATTAGCTTGACTTGGGTGACTTGTCATGAGCCGTGTACTGTTGCAGCTGATGTTTTGTAACAGTATCAGCGAAATCCAGCTTCCTTAATGCCAAATAGGTACGTGATTAATGTTTTAGGAACAGATCAGCAGGTGTCACTGTGTGATGGTGTGAGAAGTGTTTCTGTAAGTGAACAAGAAACAAGACAACATTTGGGTTGCAGATATTGACTGAAAACCTTGTTTGGTCAAAGCTTTTTTGAATGCATGTTCAGTTCATTTGGCTGCACCATTTGATGTTGCATGATAATGTATAGACAAATATGCCGGACCCCATTCTGCCTTAAGAACAGCTTACAGTCTTTTGAAGAAAACAAGACTGTTGTCCGACACTAACTCCCGTGGTAGTCCATATGAGGCAAAAAGTTGTCTCGGAAGGCTTACAGTCTCTTTAGTAGTTGTGAATGGTGGAGAAAGCATTTCCATCCATTTGGGGTGGACATCGATTATCACTAAGAAATGCTGTTTGCCCATTCTGCATAGTCCACAAGGAATTGTTCCCTCAGCATGGTAGCCCAGGACCAGGGATGCAGAGATGTGATTGCAGGTTGGTTGCAGACAGCCTCATGTAGCGCATATTGGCTGGCAAGATGCTAGATCTTTGGATCAATTCCAAGATGATAGAGGTATCCTCTGGCTGATGCCTTCATCCCAGATGTTCTGGGATGACTCATGTAAATCAGAAAGTAACTTCTTCCAGAATTTTAGCGGTATCATGACTAGATCTCCCCATAGAACACACCTGTGCTCTATGGACAACTGGTCCTTCTTGTCAAAGTAAAGTCAGAGAGTTTTGTCTCTCATGAAATTGGGCCTTCTGTTTAGGGCAGTGACACCCAGTCATGACTGGTTCAGAAGCCACATGGGCAGTCAGTGTTGGCCAAGGAGCCAGGATCATATTCCAAAATAAATAGCTCGCACCCACAGCACACAAACCAAGGTGAGTGTTTAATTACAGACTCCAAAAGGCTGGCAGTGGGCAATCTTTATATAGCCATATTTTGTTCTGTTTTGCAATATATTGTTTTTTGAAGTTTTCCACTTTAACATTAGTTAGTTATTTTGCCAGTACTGAAACCCTGGAGTCAAACTGTAAAAAACATAAATAGTTTGCTCACACTGCACACAAACCAACAAAACCCATTTTCTTTTCTTTACCTCACAGAAAAGAGAGAGAGAGAAAGAGAGAAGTGAAAAGCTGTCTTTTTGATAGGCTTCACAGCACTCCCCTACAGTACTAGCAGTGCCTGATACAGAACGTAACTCCAGTCAGAGTATATATGTGTGCTCGTGTGTGTTTTTAACATAAAAAAAAATCAAGTAAAGGCCCCCCGATTGGCTTTACAACCCACATCCTGTAATGATCACATGGAGCTAGATGTTAGAACACTGTCCATTATACATTACCTTCCAAAAGGACGGCCCACAGAGCAATGCTATTGCAATTGCTGGCAGAGGAAGAAGCAGCTCAGCAATTTACATCTGTCTTAACATGTTCCTTACCCATACTAGCAGATCCTCTGAACACTACACTCAGTGCTGTTGCTAGTACAGTTCCTCCTTCAGACACTTCCCCCAGAAAAAATGAAAGATGTGAGCCACCAATAAAGACAGGGGATGTTGGGAAGAATGAATCTCCAACACTGGTAGCAGAGGAGGGGGATGAAGTCACACTTACAGGAGCCACAGATTAAATGGAGTTAATGAAGCATTAAAAGAGCCACGCATGTTAACTTGAAGAGCTGCATGCGGCTTGCGAGCCACGGAGTGAGTATCGCTGATTTTTTTCTTGATTTCTTTATTTCTTCACTGACCATCCCCCTTCCACCACCACCCCCAGCCCCATCACTCTGGTGTCCACTGACTCTTATCTCTTGGCTTAGAGGTGCTAGCTGGCCGAGTGTGGCACCTGCGGGGAGAACAGCCTTATCTGCCGGTCAGTGACATTTTTGGCCTCTGTGTTTTTCCTTCCCTGAGTGTGGAGGTACAGTGTGCAATGACACCAGTGGCCGAGCCACGCATGTTTCCCCACGCAGCACGCCAGGCATCTGCTCCACCTCTGCTCCATTCTCTGTAGAGTTGGTGTGCCAGCCGCTAGCCACTGCTAGGAGCCAGGCAAACACTGGTTCTAGTCCCACCCCTCCCTGGGAGAGGAGAGCTGTGTTCTGGATGCTCGATCCACTCCCTCCCCAGCCGATCCCGGTGACCCCCTCACACCACGAGCACGGGTCACATGCATGGCAGGAGGTAAGGCTGTGATGCCTCAGCCCTCCAAGCCACTGGAGCAGCTGAGTATCACTGATTTAGGATTAAATTTATGACCTTAGAGAGGGTAGGATCTCATCTTGTCTCCTCTGCTACACCCTGTGAAGCAATGGGTAAATCATCAAGATGTGGAAGATGAAATACTGCCCCTTTGTCTTCCTTCTCTGTAGCATCTTTGCATGGCTGTCTCGATAATGCATCTGCATTTGTGTGATCCTGACAACATCTGAGTTCAATGTCATAGATGTAAGCCAACAATATCAGGGCCCGTTGCTACATCCTCAGTGCTGCAAGAGTTGGCATTGCTGCCTTTAGCCCCAGAATTGCCAGTAGAGGCTTGTGATTTGTTAGACTACATTTTCATCCATACAGATACTTTTGGAACTTCTTGATACAGAAAGTTATGAGCAAGGCTTCCTTTTCAATCTGAGCATAATTTCTTTTGCGTGGTGACAATGTCCTATAAGCAAAAGCAATTGGGTGCCCTCCCCCCCCAAGGTAATACATGAGTGATTACTGTACCCACTCCATATGGGGACGCATCAAACACCAGCCTCAGGGGTTTTGCTGTGTCACAGTGTGCTATCCACTTGCTGTTCAGAAGACTGCTTGCAGGCCTGGAATGCTTCCTCACACTGTGGTGACTAATTCCATTTAGCTTCTTTCTGTGGCAAGTCATGTAGTGGTTGCAACAATGTGGACAAGAGTGTTAGGAAACAGACATAGAAGTTCAACAGGCCTAAGAATTATCTTAACTCAGTCACATTTGTTGGCACTGGTGCATTGACAAAAGCTTCCACTTTGCTCTCTGTTGGGTGTAGGACTTGGGGGTCAATCCAGTAGTCTAGGTAGTTAGCAGAATCTTGGAGAAACTTACATTTGACCAGCTTAACTTTCACTCCTAACCACTGCAGTCTGACAGGACTTGGTCCAGAATTGTCAGATGCTCTTCCATTGTAGGTGGTGTTACCAAGATATCATCCATAAAGCAGACTACAAGTCCAGTCTATGCAGTATCTGGTGGATTGTGTGCTGGAAAATTGCTGGCACTGTGGAAGACTGATAGGCCAAGCGATGATATTGGTAAAATCCCTTTTGGGTGCTGATGCGGCTTTCAACCACACTACCAGAACACTGCAACTTCCAGACTTAACCCCACCTTACATAACTTGACTCAGGGCCTGTATTCATGCCCCCCCAAACCATGACAAGTCCATCCTCAAGATGTATAAGTGCAATGTTGCCCAAACTGGGAGGTCTAACTGCCTCTGTGGTCTCAGTTAATTGCCACCTCATAACCTCATCCCTCTTCTATCCAATCAGATTTCTAGTTATCAAGATGTCTCCATTTTTTTGACCTTTAATTTATCAAATTAGAATTGGAATCTGCAAGACATAATGTTGTTGCTTCCTTCTACGCCAGAATATATATTTTTTCCCTTTGAATAAGACTCTAATCAGTCAAAGTGAAAATAACTTGGTTGAATTCAAACATAAGACATTTAGTTGAACATCTATGAAGTCAGCTTTATTCAGACTCTATGATCTTTTTTAGGTATGTACTGGAGAAGCTGGGAAATTGCTGTGAAGGTTTTATCATGGTCACATCAGAGGTAGGAGGTCAGTCTTTAGGATCAGGGGAGTTATGCTAAGAGAGTTTATTAGTTCATTTTATCATACACTGCTTCATACCTTGAACCTCTTAAGTAATGAAGGAAGATTTTTGTTTATATATGGGATACAGATGGGGGTTTTTGGTGGGGAAGGTTGGAAGACCATGTTTATCTTAATCCATTGTTCTGATACAGTATGAAGTTTTTGGGAGTTAAAGGGTGGAACTGTGTTTACTACATATATTATGTTCTTAAAAGATGAGTAATATTTTAAAATACACTACTTGGAATGTCAATGGGGCTTACTCTAAAGTAAAAAGACGGCAAGTTCTAAATCATGCCATCTCTCTAAATCATAAAATTGTATTTCTTAAAGAAACCCACCTTCTTTCCACAAAGACTAATCTGTTGAAAATGCTTGAACATAGTACAGTTTATGGGCTGGGTAACACCACCTCTAAAAAAGGGGGTAGCTCTCCTAATAAATAAACAATTAATTTTAACCAAAACCAAATTAGTGCTGATCCTGAAGGTCAATACATTTTAGTGACTGGGACATTAAATAACACAAACATGCTTTTGGGCTCCATTTATGGACCTAACTCAGACACTGCAGTATTTTTAATGAATTTAACAACAGTATTAACACCATTCTCCTCCTATAAGATAACTTTGGGGACAGACTAGAATATCCCCTTGGAACCTCATCTTGATAAATCCACCTTACTAGGGGCGAAGTCAGACTCTGATCGTAGGACATTAAAATTATTTTTTGAGCTAGATGATCTTGTTGATGCCTGGAGAACAACCAACCCAAATTTAATGAAATATTCCTTTCTCTTATCTGCTCACAATTCTTTTACAATAATTGGTTATTTCTTAATCAGTAAATCTCTTCTACCAGGAATAATACATTTTCAGATTACAGCAAGAATACTTTCTGATCATTCCCTGGGGTGGATAGATTCAATATGCATAATTTGGATTCCAGCTTTGTTAAACAATCAATCTGGCAGTTGAATAATCAGCTGCTTAGAGATGAGTTTATTATTAAACATATTAATTAAAAATACTTGGTAAATTAACTTTGACTTGTCGAGTAAACTGGATATTGTATAGTCTGCCTGTAAATGTTATGTTAGGGGACAGTTTATTAGACTTGTCTCGAAACAAATAAAAAGTAGAATGAAGCTAAGATAAAATATCTGCTTTGTAGACTAGAACAATTAGAAAGTCAAATTATTATCTCTCCTTCTGAACAAATGTTCCAGGATTTACAGAGTTGCAAAGATTAATATCTGACTCTTACTAAAGAAAAAACAGAATATCTTATCATTAAAACAAAAGCTAAATATATTGACCTTGGTGAGAAACCCAGCAAACTTTTGGCTAATAGGTAAAAAAATATGGAAGTGTCTTAAAACTATTGCTTCTATTACCTCACAGAAGGATAAGTCAATTAATACTGATCAGAGGGAGATTTTGTTAACATTTGTAGACTTCTACACACGTTTGTATGGCCCCATCTCTAACTCTCTTTCTCAGTGTGATTTCAATAATCATTTAAAACATTTTAATTGCCCTTAAATAAGCCCTCAGCTCACTGAGAAGCTGATTAGACCTAGTAATAACCAAAAAATAATAGAGGCTATAAATAATTTAAAATTGGATAAATCACCTGGTCAAGATGGATTTACTGCTAACTTTTATAAAACTTTCAAATACATTTTGGTACCTTTTTTACAGTCTGTATACACTTCTATTCTTACACATGGCTTGAATGATTATATACTGCTCAAGACTCTAATAATCCTTTTGCCAAAGCCTGATAAACCCAGAGATAGGACAAGCAGTTATCACCCTATTTCAATAATAATCTGTGATATAAAAATCCTAACATCTATATTGGCCCAAAGAATTAAGAATATCTGGAATCCTTTGTTATGTAGAGAACAAGTTGGTTTTATGCCTTCTAGACAAGCTTATGCCCACATTAGGAATTGTCATACATTTTCTCCACCTCCAGGGATGCCAGAACCCCTGCAGTGCTGGTGTCCCTGAATGCACAGAAGACATTTGATAAAGTAAACACTGATATTCTTATTGCCACACTTTAAAAATTTGGTTTTCCATCTACATTTACTAATTGGTTAAAAATTCTTTATTCATATCCCATGGTGAAAATCTTTTACAATGGTATTTTCTGTTCTCCAATTTTGTTGTTTTGTGGAACCTGTCATCCCCTAGCCTACTAAATTTTATCTTGAATCTCTTCAATACAATTCAGATAATAATCATTGTATTAAAGGTATAACTGTGGGTCCTTTTCATTTAAACCTTTCAGTGTATGCAGATGATGTGCTGCTTCATATTCTCAATCCTAAGGAGTCTATAATTACTGCTCTAGTTACTATTTTTGGATTTCAGCAAGATATCAAATTATAAACTAAATGAAGAAAAAAACAATGGTTATGCCACTAAATGAAGGAATATTTAAAGAAGACATTATCAATTTAGGTCTAGTATGAACACCTAATCATATTAAATATCTTGGAATATATCTTTCACAGGACTTTACCCAGTTAATGAACCTGAATCTGAATAATGTAATTATTAACGTAAAGCAGGATGTTAATAGAATAAAATTGCTTCCTATTTCATTTTGGGTAGGGTTAACATACTAAAAATGAGAACGTTTCCTAGACTTTTCTATCCCCTTAATATGTTAAATGTATTTCTTCCATTGAAATGGTTTGCACCTATTCAAGGTTTAGTAAGTAAATTTATAAGGCAAAATAAACCTCCCAGAACTGCTTTACAAAAACTAATGCTACCCAAAACACAAGGTGGTATTAGAATTCCTAATTGTATTCTTTGCTATATGGCTATTCACATCAATAAATATTTTAGGTGGATCCTTCCTGCAAATAATGAAAGTAGTTATAAGCCTATTTGGCTAGACATTGAGAATCTTTTATTAACAAATGTAAAATGTCCTCAGAAGCTTTACTATACATGAAAGTTACTAATTTACCCCCACACTTAAAAATTCTGCAATAGAAACTTCATTAAAAGTGCATAACCAAATTGATAATTTCATAGATGTCCACTTCTTTAAGACTATAAACCATCCTATTATTAATAATTATAACTTCAAATTAAATAAGAACATTTTCACAAAATCTTGGTTTCCAGAAGCTAAAGATTAAAATGTGGCCTCATTGTTGGAGGGGTGTCATTTACTTTATTTTAGCACAATATTGGGAAACCTTGGACTGAGTAAAAATGTATTACTAATCTTTTTGTAAGAAAAAATGCTCTCATTTCACATTTCAGTCCATTTCCTTGGACTAATGATTACCAAGAAGTTATTGGAAGGCTTAAGAGTGCTATTAGTTATAGACATCCTATTGCTAATATATACAACTTCTTATTATCTACTGAATTTTCAGAAGCACCAATTCAACCTTCATACTGGCATTTGGAAGTGGAAATTAGTTCTCAGAGGAGGGCACAAATTTGGAGACACACGTATAAATATATCCCTTTAGATAATTTGAGACTTAAGCAATTTAGAATTTTACATAATGTCTATACAGGTATGACACCCTGCATATTGTTTTGGCGAGGACTTCTGAGTTCAGATAAATGTACCCATTGTAATGCTGACATTGGCACTTTAAGTCGTATTCTATGGAAATGTCCTTTGGTGCATCCTCTTTGGCTGAACATAAAAAATAAGGTTATAGACAAACTCCAACTGCAATGTGCATTCTACCTAGAAGGTTGTACTCTTGGGATTTAATATTCCTTGCCTATTAGTTAAGACAAAGCTATGATGGCTTTAATAGCTATTTCCACTAAACAGATAATTCTGAAACACAGGTTAGACAGTGATGTCCCTACTTTCAAGGAATGGACTATTAATATTTTACACAATTTACAAAACAGTAAATTAATTGCTAGCTTCCATAAGAATCTCCAGAATTTTCAGAACAAATGGGGCAGATTGCACAATAAATTGCTCTCATAGATTGCTAAGAATGAGTCCCTCTCTTCATCTTTTCCTTTTTTCTTCTTTTTCATTGTTTCATATTTCTGTTTATGTGATCTATTTCCTCAATGTTGTTTGTTATAACTATATTTTAATTCACCTATAAATTATATTTTTTAACATTATCCTTTCGTTTTACAGTACTTATTCCACCTGTATTGATGAAATAGTCTGAAATGTTGCTTGTATTATTTTGGCCTTCATGGATTTGGGTGTGTGTGTGTGTGTGTGTGTGTGTGTGTGTGTGTGTGTGTGTGTGTGTGTGTGGTGGGGGAGTTATAATTTTATTTGTTTTCCTTTATATTGTTGGGTCCTTTATAGGTATGTAGTTTTTGATGTTTAAGTTTATAGTTTTTGCATTGTATTATACTGTCTTGTTTTGTATTTAAAGTCTAATAAAGATTCAAAAATTAAAAAAAAATTCCAGGTACAACTTAATATGTCAGGTCCTCAAGTTATTATCTTTGTATGAGGGTTTTCTAACAGAATCTTTGATAATCATTTCTTTCTTACTCAGAGGTACACATTTATTCAAAAAATGTATAATATACCTGTAACAAAGGTAATAATGCATTATACTTAGGCCACAAATGCACACCTAAAAAGGGCTTGACAAGAATGAAAAAGTCATTATTCAGTGGGACATTCCTGATCCTTCTGTCTTTATTAGACAACAGAAAACCTTTCTACAGGCCTTCTGAGGAATCCCTGTTGTAATGCTTGTGTGTCTAACTTAAGAGCTCCACCAGACTTAATAGCTACCTATAACATGGCAAGAGTTACAAATACTACCCTAAAGCTACATAATGGTGACAACTGGGGTTAAGTCCTCATCCTTGTTGTCCTGTAAATTGGATATGCTTTCCTTTAGCCAAAACAGCCATCCGGGCTCCTAATAAAGCCCCATCACTGGTAAATTATAAGGGGGGGGGATTACATCTGAGGCATCCTGCCTTCTAAACACCAGCAGGCATCTGGTCCTGCCCTAATTCTGGGCACATATATCACAAATGCTTGGTTTCCACCTTGAAGCACTATCCTGCATAATCAGTGCTCAATATTTAAAAGGCTCAAACCAGAAATCCCTCTTACTTTAACAAGCTTGAACAAAAAAAGCAACTGCCATTTTTCAGACCCTCCTTGGGACTCTCGTCTAGATCATCCCCCAGTTCTATAAAACCCTAGAGGTACCTTGAACAAAAACAGCCTGGTATTGTTCAATGTGTTAGAAAATTGCAAAGTTAATGAGTCAATTATCTGACCTGCATATCCATAGCTAAAACAGGTTATCTATCCCCTTAAAAACAAAAGACACCATACAAATATACACACAAACAAATAAATAAAATTTACAATACAATCATGTCTGATAATTCAAGGCTATAATAAAGGCCTTTAAAGCTCAGAATAATGAATGCGATTAAAGCTGTTGCAGCTATATTCAGCTGAGTTCAAACTCAGTTTGAGTCCAAATCAAGATCATAGAACAATAACGCTGCTTTTTAAAATGCTTCCAAGGTTGGGTTTAAAAGACACCAAGGCTATGCCAAAGACAGGAGTAGCTCCGTAGGAGTCATTTGCTCACAATGAGGAATAGAGTGTATGTTTTCCAGAAGGAAAAGTGAAACGTTCAGACTCATGGTTTGTACTTAAGAATCAGAAAAAACACAAGTTTGTTTTTCAAAGAAGTTCACAGCTTTCCACTTTGAGACTTAAAAAAGCCTAACAGAGCCTAACTGGGCTCAGGAAAAACAGATTCCTGTAGGCTACACAATTTCCCAGTTCGTTTTTCCTTCTCTAAAAAAAAAACAAGGCTTTTAGAGAAAAAAGTCATGCGTTTACTTTGTCTCCCCATCACATTCCACAGATATAGCTCCATCAGTTTTCTACAAATAAGAGTAGTAATGATAACAGCTCAAAGTTCAGCTGAGTAAAAAAGCCTTGGTCAGAAGAATGCCATCAAAAAATAGGCTGCTTATTGCTCAAGGGAGACACAATTTAATACTGCCTTAAAACAGAGTCAAAAGTAAGCTACATTTAATACTTTGATATTTTGGCATTCTGGTCTTTACCACATTTAAAATTAAAGGAAAGAACAGTACCTTTAATGTTATGAGCTGTTAAGATCTTTGTTCCATAGTTTACATTAAAAATAGGCCACCATGTTTTCTCAATGAAAACTGAGTTTTCAACACTTACCTCTGTTGCTCAACAGGAGTTTCCAAGATCCAATTTCCAAAAAAAACTGCCTCTGTCATTCACCTTAATTGGGTAGTGCTCCTTGATCAGTCCTTGTGTCTAAAATTTCAGCTTTACTAAACCAACATTAATAAAAGCAGCAATCATCATTCACCATAAGCACTGGTCCCTCCACTTTCAGCCCATGGGGCTAGATAATAAATAGACAAATATCTGCAAATGAAAAAAAAAAACACATTCACTCCACTTAGTGTAACCCCCCCTGCAACTGGGGGTTCTCAAATGTCTTCCAGGAGCTTGCTTGAATGCTCCAAGCCTCAATGGTGTTCGGCGTTTAAGCCGTTTATCTGTGAGTGCTTTTAGAGCCTCTGGTACTGTCTCTCTAAGAGCTGTCTGCTTGCAGACATAACTAGTTTGTACGGGGGGACTGTGTGTTTCCCTGCTCGAGTCCCGCTTGAACTGCTGACAAATTGCTACGTTTCTGCCATCGCTAAGTGGGCAGAGTGAGCACTTTTCAAAGATGTAACTGTTTGCCACATATCATTAAGAGTATTAGTGGAAATGTAGTTTGTCTAACCTGCCTTTCTTGCAGCTGGAACTCTGTGCGTTTTGCCTCTCCATTTTGGATCTGAACTACTGAATAGATCCAATCAGGAAAGGGAGGGGCCTCTAAAATGGAGTTTGTGTGGACCAACCAGAATCAGGACTCTCTTGGGAGCTGGCTTGCCATAAGACATATCTAATAGTTCTGGGAAGTGAAGTTCTGGACCCTGGAGCCTATTTGCACCAACCGAGGGAGGTCTGAGTGATTGACAACTGAATCCACCAATTGGACTGGGTGGTGCCCAAATGGAATGCCCTATCTTGTGTCTGAAGAAACAGATCCATTGTGACCGTGACAAGGGGAGGAGCTCCGAGCTCTGCGCTACACAGTTTTCACATGAGAAGCACATGGGAGGCCTAGACTCGGGCGGCACATTGCCGTTTTGACTCGGACTCAATCTGCGACTACCAAGAAGAATGAGAGGCTGAATGAGTGGGAACCAGGCTCACCCTGTAGAGGACTGGAGACACTGCTTAATCACGCTCAGTCTGTCAGGAAAGTGAAGCTGCAGTGTGAATTCCCAGGTTAGCAGTAAGTCCGATCGGGACCTGAGAGCAGCTGACTGGTATAGTAATTTCCTTTATATATAAATGTGTGGAGTGCTTGTGAAGGACAGCTAAACAGGTCCTCTTGTCCCAGTGTGGTGTAGACTGAAATCCAACTGCATGTATGTGGACTGAATCCATTGCTGATTGAAGCTGTGTGCCTGGATTGTAGAAGTTCATCTCCCGTCTGTGTGAGAGAGCCTGGCAATCCAGGACCCCATCTGTGCCAGTTTTTGGTATTGAGTTTGTGAGTACAAATCAGGGTAGCTCCCTGCCATCTGTTATCAAATTGCAAGTGTTTCATCTGATTTCTTTTCCTTCCTTTCTTCATGAACTGAGCCATCTGGCTCCGGATTACAATTGGGTATTGTGCAACTGTTTTTCCATCACAGGGCCCCAACCAGCTGCACCAATCCTGGCTAGCCCCCTACCATCCTGGGTACCCAGTAAGAGTGATATTTAGGACTCTGAATATGTGCACAGTACTGTGATTATTAATGTGTCTAACCTAATTAACCTGATTTCCCCTTTTCCTTGTTACAGCCCCTTAAATAAATCAGATCTGTTTGTTTCAGCAAAGTTACACTGACTGAGGTATTCGTTTATGTTAAAGTATTGAACTGTGGCTAGTGTACTGCATCATCTTGTTTTACAGGGGGTCCCCAGAGTCAAGCTGACCGAATGAGTCCTGGGGGTAAGTGTAAGTAATGAAGATACTCATGATGTATTGGGTGGGCCACTGGTAGGAATTAAAGGGGGTCTCAGTGTCCCAGAGGGCTGTGACCAAGTTAGTCTAACTGCTGCAAACCCTGACCTCTGGGTGGAGGCACCCGCCACAGAATCTAGACCCCTCAATCTGTTAGCAGTTAGGCAGGCAGGAGTAGTAGCTCTTGGGATAGTGCCACCTGGTGGTTACATTATCATAGTAGATTATTTTTCATTCTGGCAAAGGAGACAGCACCCCCCATCCCCAAGCAACAATGGTATACCTATAAATAAAATAGACTGTATGTATCAGCATGTATTTTGCTCTCCTCAGCACAGCCTGTTGGTACTCTCCTCCATAACAATGAAAAAGGTCATTTCAGGCTTCTCAGACTCCTTCTTTGCTTCCCTTTCTCTAGAGCTCCAAAGTGCTATTTATCTTCCTCTAGCTGTTTAGCCAGTCTCATAAAAATTCTCATAAAGATTCACCAAAAAGAGGTTTCTTTTAAAACAATAAATTGGCTCATGTTTAAAAGCTACCCGGGCTCATAAATTTTAACACAGAGACTCCCACTTCTATCATGGAGGTCCAAACTAAATGGCGAACAAAGCCAGCAGCATTCAGTGAAAGTAAGTACAAAAGTCAAACAAGGCTAAATAAATTGTAATGTCACAATATAAATGCAGTAACAAAATTAAAGCCTTTTTAAAAATGTAACTAATACAGACATGGAGCTTTCACAGCCTGCTAAGATTAAAAGATTAAAGGATCAAAATGAACCAAAACTCCAGCTAGCATGGTGTGGAGCGGAGCAGCAGCATGACCATCTTGCTGCCTACCCTTGGTAGTTCATGATAGTACTATACCATTTTAATTGGACACTGTGGCCTAAGTGAGTCTTGTATCAGAGAGAGACTGCATGGATTTAGAGTGCAGACCGTGTCTGCATGACACTGGGATTAAAGTGACAGGATACTCAGGGGCTAACATTCCAGTAAAGGGAAAGTGCATTGCAATAGTGAGGGATGAACATAAGGGCTGTGCACACCTCGAATATTATTTCCTGAATACCATGGATAATGGCCGTTCCGAATATTTGGACAGCTGTTCCGAATACCTGACTATTCGGTATTCAGGAAAGGTATTCGGGGAACGAGATTTCCTAGTCTCGCAGAGCTTTCTTGGCCAATCAGAGGCTTCTCAACTCTGCAGATCATGTGATCTCCTCACTGTGAGACAGCATTCTCAGGGGAGAGATCGTGCTTCAGTCTCAGAGCTTCTCAAACTGCAGAATCTTGTTGTTGAACTAGCTTTTTATTGCTGGAGTGTAATCCTTAAGTTTTAGAGAGACCTTTCTGTGACTGATTTTTTTGTGTTTTTGCTAAGTTACACAGGGAGTAGCAGCCTAGCCTAGGAGAGAGAGGGAAGACTGTTTGTGTCTGCATCCCCTTCCCCCACTGCATTCATCCATTCCACACTGCTCTAATGTGTGATTTAGTTTGGTTTAGGTATTGATTATTTTGTGGCAGCAGAGGCTTTTGTTGTTGCTCTCAGTAAAGGTCAGGCCTTAGTTTTCTGTCTAGTGTGACAGAATTATATAGTATAATATAATAAGTTAGGGTAAGTGACTGTTTCTGGGCTCAATAAACAATAATTCAGAGAGGGTTTTACTACAGTAATTGCCACCACAGCCAGTGCATATTATGCGTAGTCTCTCCCTTCCCTTCAGTTTAACTTTAAAGTTCCAGTCCATACCAAATCTAGGTGAAATCTCAGTAAAGTTAATATAGTATTATAAAATATATATAATTTTGGGGAAGTGTTTCTGGGCTCCGTAGCAGTTGTTCACAGAGGGTTGTTTCGTAAGCAGCATCACCACTTTGGCACTTAGTGGCCCCAGCCCACACCCCAGTGCTAAAGTTTGAACCACACAAAAAATATAGTAGTGTGAGTGTGACAGGCTGCTGCCTGTGATACAACAGAAAATTCATGACAATCTGATTTTGTTTAGAAAAATAAATTCGTCTGACACCTGGTCTCCCCAACCCCACTGTGTCTGCATGCTGCAAGCGCAGAGCGAGTCGCACATCTGTCTGCTCTTACGGTGTGTGAATTTTTTTCATTTAAAGAGATTTATTTCCTGTCAGAAAAAATACCTTTTTTTGCTCAGTAAAGTCGGGCTTAAGTTTTCTGTCTAGTGTGACAGAATTATAGTATTTAGAAAAGATATGTATAATTTGGGGAACTGTTTCTGGGCTCAGTAACAGTCGTTCACAGAGGGTTGTTTTGTTTGGTAAGCATCACCGCTTAGTGGCCCCCCCCAACCCTGGTGGTTAGGTTAACATTCCAATCCACACAAAATGTAGTAGTGTGAGTTTGACAGGCTGATGCCTGTGATGTAACTGAAAATTAATGACAATCTGATTTTGTTTAGAAAAAGAAAGTATTTTGACACCTAGTCTCCACTCCCCACTGCGTCTGAGTGTAAGCGCAGAGTGAGTCACACATCTGTCCATCAGTTTCTTCTGGGGTCTTTCAGTGTGTTAGGTGTGGCACAGTGAATTGTGTGTGTGTTGGGACTGTTGGGTATGGTTCTGTTGTGGGCTTACTTGCAAGTTGCATATATCACACCCACAGTTACACATAGTTGCATACCATAACATAAATACAAATATTTGCCTGTGTTGTTAATTATTCATAGCACTTCTACTGACTGTAACATTAACCAGCAACAGTATCATTTATCATGTCTGGTGATAAGCAAACTCGTAAAAGGACCTGGTCTAGCTCCAGCAAGTCCACAGCCCTGCCTCTACCAAGCATGGCAAGCAGCAGTGATGCTGAATCAGAAGGTACTGTACGTTCATCTGGACACATTCAGTGTCCCAAAATATTTGTTTCACCTAGCAAGGCGGTAAGCTAACATAGTATGTTGGGTGTTGAAAGAAGCTCTGGTAGTAGTAACCTAATTGATGGCACTGTTACCACCACCAGTAGCAGTCACCCATTTTCTGCCCCGGCTGTCTATGGCAGCAGTAGGAGTACATTACAGCTTAGCAGAGCTCCAGTGAGGAAGTAGCAGCCACAGACAGTGTCTTGAGTCACCCTGTAGCTTCTGCCACTCTTGCTGATGTTTCACCCTTTCCCACCGCTAGCGTACTGCCAATCCCTATGACCACCTGTAGCACAAGCACGTCAGCCAGTGCCATCAGAAGCCACTTTTGCTGTCCCTTTCACTGTAACCCTGTCCCCCACTATAGCCACCAGCACCACTGCTTCAGCAAGTGCTTCCAGTGACACTGTTGAACCCATGGCTACTAGTACTGTAACCAGTCCCAGTGCAGTCACTGTAAATGTGGCTACTGCCATGACCCTGCCCAAAGGGAAGTGGAGTGTACACTTCCATCGTTAGTCTTATTTCAGTGTTATTTCAGTCCAGACTGACAAAGCACTGCTTTTCATCAGTGCAGTGTTAATATACTGCACTGACTTTCTGCTACATTATTGCACCACTGCTCAATCTTTCTTATGTTTTGATGCACACTGTAAGAGCACTGCAAATAATTATTAGATTTTCATGCACACTTCTTTAGCACTGTATTTCCTTCACAAATTTTTGCTGCACACTGCAGTAGTACTGGCAACACTTTATAATTTTGATCACACTTCTTTAGCACTGCATTGTCTCAGCAATCTGGTTACCCTTACTGAATTTGTCACAATGGCATTACAGTGGTATAGCAAAGGCAATACTGTGGTCAGCTGGAAAATCCACAATAGTACTACCCAGTGGTACTCTGGTATCACAGTGGTAGGTGATATATAGATTTTCCTCTGTGCATTGGTAGTGCACTGGCAGAATGGTATCCCTATGGCATTTTTTACTATTTTCTCTGTCTCTCACACATACACTGGTAATACAATAGTATCACACAATTTTGAGATTTTTGTCAGCTCCCACAAATACTGGTACACTGGTAACACAATGGTACTGCATTATTTTGACATTTCAGTAATTGGTACCTCTCACAGCAACCCTAGACTCCTGTGGTAGCACAGTGGTTCCAGTATTAATCTCATCATACTCTGTACATTATCAACCTCATGGAGAACAGCTCTCAATTCCATATTTGTATTTGTTCACTTGTCTTTATCTTACTGGTAATGGACTGTTATTGTTCACATAGACCAGAACATTCAAAGAGCATTTGCAATCGCTAAATGGGTAAGTGACTCTCAAACAACACTTTGCACCCCAAAAACAGGGTAGGATCACAAAATGATATCTTGAATAGCATAATTAGTGAGTCTCTGACCAGTTGGTAAATGGCTCTAAAAGATGTTGCCTCCCTAAACCAGGTAGTATCACCTCTGCCTCCTACCACTGCCCCTTTGAGCTCCCACCATCAGTAATATCACACTTCCCTTGGTGTTCAGTGGTGCTGCTGTCCATTCCATACATTGGAAACTGCCAATAACTACCTGCCCACCCAGTCCCACCGCACGCACCATTCATGGCCCCCACCATATGTTTACGCACTCTCCCCACAGTGGCAATTGGCACAGATACTCTGCTAACCTCTGTGACCAACTGAGGACAGAACGCCAGTTTTGCTATCATGTACCAATTGTATAAACAGCTGTGTACAGTTAGCACATGATTGTGAACTATCATCCATTTTGTGCCTGATCAAGGAGCTGAGAGGATGGTCTGTGCCAAATGTGGAAGGGTGTCAAATATATAGTAAGGCTGGGGACCAGAGGGTAGTATTTGCTGTAAGAACTAACTGAGTCATGGTGGGGACTCAACACACCACTGCTCACTCTATCAGGCCCTGGGCTGGCTTCCCCCATCAGACCAACAGACCTATCTCCTGGCCAGCACAGTCAATAAGGCCATCCAAAACCGAGCTACCTCTCCGCAATCCCACCTCCTTTAGCCAAAAGTGTTTGTTCTAGAGCTCTGCCTCACTGCTGGCCCCATGCTTGAGTGCCCTCTAGTCTTCACCGTATGGGTAAATGTGCATTCTCATCTGCAGCCCCTTTCCTTTGGAATAACCTGCCCACTCCACTTAAGCACCACTGACTCTCCAGGACTCTTCCACTCTCTCCTTGGTTCTCACCTTCTGTCCTCCACTACTTGCTCCTGCCCTCCCAACTTATTATCATGCCTCTACTTCCCTTCCCTCCTTTTCCTTCTTGGTCCATACCTACACTGCCATGGTGCACTTTTTCCTTTACTCATCTCAGATCATGCCTAATTTGTATTACAACTTGGCGACTACTGTACCTGCTATTGTCATAAATGTTATTTATCCATTGTGCTGCAAGTTTATATATATCTTCATATAAATATCCTGTATATTTTTACTACTATCTATTGTATGCCTTGTCCCAGCCTCCTTTGTACTTGCTTTTATTCCTGTGCCATCCTCAATGGCCCAGGTCATGCCTGAAAATGGTTCTCGGACCAGTGCACCTACTCGGTAAACAAATGAATGAGTAAATAAATAAATGGAAACCACTGAACATCAGGGATAGTAACAATCTACTGTATACCTGCGGGGTGATTGTAGGATGGGGTAGGACTGGAGAACAGGTAAATTAAGAACCTGGACCTTTGGGATAATTAGGGGAGGGGGCCCAATGGAGACTGTTTCTCAGGAGGGCGCTTTAGTGGTATAACTCCCAGGATACATTTTGCCTGGTGCTGTAATGTGGGATGTGCTGTAATCAGCATCAGCAACATGGCTGTCACACCAGCATGGGTGAACCCTTTTTCCACACCCTCCTGAGTGTCCACCCTATAACAAGTTTTGGTGACATCTGCGAAAAGACATACCTTCCCATTCAGTTCTTCTGCAATTTCACTTATGAAGACACTGGAGAGGCCCACTCCTAGTACTGAGCCCCACCCTGCACAATGCCTTTAACCAACTGTTGAAAGCTGTGTGGTGAGTCCTATCTTCTCCCAAGATGTATATAGGCAACCTTTTGGCAAAAGCCACCATGCATGCTTGAGGACCCTCCCCTATCCCTGAAATTTCCCTGCACTCGTCCTTGTTAGGTCATTTGTCCCCAGGTGGACAATGACATCTAGCTCCTCTCATCTCCTGCTGCCTAATGATCCACTGTATCTGCTGTCATCCCTCCAGCCAAAGTACCTCTCAGTTGTTTCACCTCCTCTCCTTTACCCCACCCTGCTCTGCAAGTCTATCCCCTAATGTCCCCACCACAGTTAGCTTCCTACTCAGCTGGGGGCCTCTCTTCTCACCTCCTTGTAACTGTGAAATGGTCCATGGACAAGTGCTTTCCTTTGGGGAAGGCTCTCCAGGGGCTTTGGAAAGGGTGGGTTCAGCTGCAGAAGAGTGGCTGGCTGGGTAGGCCCATTTCAGATGCAGGGAGAGGGTTAGTAAACAAAGCAGGGAACTGAAACTCTGACAAACAAACCTGCATGGGGCAGAAAATGCAAGCCCCATAGGAAATAGCACAGTGAGGGCTACAATAGATCATTTACGGAGTAGTCTCAGGTCAGGAACTACAGCTGAAGAGGACATAGCAGAACAGCTAGGCATCAGAAAATGATGCTGGGGCAGCGGACAGACATGGACTCATGAAGGCATGCATGGGAACCATGATGACAATGCAGTAGGAGGTGCAAAGGCCAGCTTAGGTAGGTGGACACTGACCTGTGGGTAGACTGCACAACACACAGGACTCCTGCATCCCTGCATGCTTGGACAGCAGGAAATATACCATGGAGCTAAGCTCCACTGCAGCACAGTAGCTGATGGGGCCCAGGACACTGTGGAGACAGAACTTGAATGTGACCATGGTGCACAGTACAGCCTTGAAGCACTGGGGATGTGCGCAGACAGTGGCACTTCAGTACTGGTACAAACCACCCACAGACAAGTAGCAACTGCTGCAGGTGTGGCCCATGGAGTGTGATGTGCAAACGAAGTGCAATCACACCCGAATGCCTAAGCTGGAACCAAAGCTGGTCATGTTGCACAGTCCTCTGGCACAATGGAGGACAGCGTGGAAGCCATGGAGGGGCCAGGGTGCTCAACTGCAACCCCAACAACATGGACAATCTGTGAGGTGATACTGTCCAGGAAGGGAAAGTCCAAGCTAAATGTGAATGGCTACCTCCTGGTCCATGATTGGACCTGCAATGAGACAGTGTACTGTTTTTGTAACATATCATATTTTTCACCTGCTGCAGCACACACTCCAGCTTGGGGCATCCAGCAACCAGTTCCACCCACCTGGAGAGCTGGGTAGCTCAAACTGCACCCAGGAGGATCAGGGATGGCCATCATGCCATCTTGCTGGAGGGCTCCCCCTCTGCCTCTACCAGCCAGGACAGCCTTAGACCCTCCTCAACAGGACTCCACCAAAGTTCTCCGGGTGGCTCAGAGCATAGCCATCAAGCTGCAAGGTCATGCCCAGCCATTTTCCTTCAATTGGCTCCAGTAGCATGGACATGCAATGACGTCCAGGAGCAATGTACCGACATCTGCTGTGCTCCCCATAGTGTCACTGACACTAGTAGTGGTGCTGGGCATCCCCAGGGGGCTGCTACAACACCGTGAAATTCCCCAGCCCACCCCAGGACTGGGAAAGCAGTCTATGGATGTTCGATCCCAGTCCTCCCCTGTTGACCCCCGACAGCCCAGGCTCAATCTTGAACCTGGGTCACTGGCGTGGCACAAGGCGTGGCATCCAGCGCCTCAACCCTCAGCACCACCAGGCCGGCCTGAGACAGTGTAATGGTGCTTCCAACACCATAGGTCCAAGTCCTACCTCGGCCAGGCCATCACACTGCTCCAGGATGGCCAGCACCACCTAAAGAAAAATAATGAGCACAGTCATGCTCTGGAGGTGACAGATTCTCTACCAGCACAGGTGTTGGCTGGCATCAAGTAGAAGGCACACAGCACCATGGCTAGGCCCGCATAGCTACTGCAGAGTGAGGCAACTGCAATGACCACTGAGCTGTGGCAACAGTTGCCAAGCAAGAGGGCCCTGCTGCAGACTGTGAACAGCACCCGCCGCAAGGACCTCTCACCAGAACCAGTGACACTGGCTAACCTCACTATCCTCAAGCAGCTACAGATGGAGACTGGATGGCCATGGTACAGCAGGATCACCGGCAGCACCACCCACCAGGTCCTTCTACTCACCACAGAGGACAACATCAGTGACCTGGAACAGGCACCCTTCTGGGTGATGGATGGTACGTTTAAGACTGTGCCACACATGTTCACTCATTGTACACCATCCATGCACCCATGGGGATGGGCCCTAACAACCTCATACTATGTCATTGGTGTATACACTGATGACGACAAAGAGTCGTAATGTTACTGCACCTTTGTTCCAGGAGCTGAATAAATATGCTAGTATACAGTCCTGCACCCTCAAACCACCTACCATCATCATCAGACTTTGAGTAGGCTGTGATCAATGCCTGTGAAGATGGAATTTCCACGTGCCATAAACAAGGGATGCCTGTTCCACTTTGGGCAGATTGGTGTGGCAGGAGTCCAGAGCTTTGGCCTTGCACCACAATACAGACGTGACCCAGACTTCAGCCTGAAGATCCATGAACTCGTGGCCCTCACCCATCTCCTGGCACAGGACATTCCAGCAGTATTCAGCCTCCTGAAGTCAACCATTCCACCCAATGCCACCACACTCTTCTGTTGTTTTGAGCAGACACATGTGCTGGGCAGGATATGGCTGTACAGTAAGGTGACCAAGGTTCCCACGAGATATGACCCCATGTTCCCACTCAGCTGTGGTTAGTTGCAGATCGCAATGAGCGAGGTATACCGTGGACCTAAAGCAATGTCTAGACCTGGCACTGCCATCTCCATGCCCTGCTCGAAGTGCATGTAGGGGGTCATGACAATGCTAGCAGAGCTCCACAGGAACAGCAATGGACCTATGTCACCAGGAAGGCATTTGTTGTGGACTGCCATGGGCACCACCCAAGAAGAGCTACGAGGAGTGGATAATGATGGTACTGGCATCCAAGGACAAGGGCAAGCTGTGAAGTTCCTCTGGCATGGCACTCAACACCACCCTGTAGGGTTTCAGGTGACTTGGCACCTGACAGTTAATACACTCACAGTAACATCATGTACACAGCCACCAGGTTGCCACTGTGGCCCCTCTACTGTTGAATAAAGTCACTTCATATTTAACATGCACTCAACCTGGTGGTGATGTCTCATCACAACACTTCTGGTATCGCCAAGCAGCCCACTGCACTGCCACAGCTGCACTGGCAGTGTTCATGTCGTGACAGGCCTGACTCTGTGAGTCCCCAAAATCCTTTCTTAGCTGTTCATATGTGCCACATGTTGTCACAGGTCTGAAGCTGCATGAGTGCCCACCAACCTTCCAGCTGTGCAACTGTTGGTAACAGCATTCTGCAATGGGTCCTTGTGGACCCCCCCACAACACACCTGGCAGCCTTCATGCCACAGGCTCCTTGTGGCACAGGTCCCCCCAAACACCTCCAGACTTTTTCTGTGTGGTTATTGCAGGCCTGATAGTGGGCTAGGATGACACGGCCACATGCAATATTGCACGTTATGCAATGGCATGCTGTTTGTGTCCTGGCATCCACATGTGGTGTTGTTGTGGACCATTTCCTGTGCAGCTATTCATGTTCTCGCTGTGTCATTTCGTTGTAAAATAGCCTGCAGTGTCACGCATATGCACCGACCAACAGGCATGGTATTCCACCTTCATGCATGCCCGCTGGCTGGCTGTCAGCTGACATAATCATGCATGCAGGGATGCACAGACAATCCGCCGTATGCTGCCTCCGATGGCTGGGTCAACACACTGGGGCACACAGCTATTTGTTTCATCCCTGTCCCATGGATGGTGAGACAGTCATTCTTACCAGGGGGTTCAGATCAGGTCATGTCCTCGGAGGGTGCACCACACAAGGGTGGGTGTTTTCACATTGTCCATGCTGTTATGTTCAGTAGTGTCTCAGGTCCTGGGCTGGATGGTGGCGAGTCGACCTGGTGTGCTTCATGTGTTTGTGGAAATCCACTGATCAGTCCGCATAGCATCCCAACCTCCTGCCTGACAGTGTGTCAGGCTACTGTCCCAGGTCAGACTACTGTGCTGAGCCGCGGGGTTGTTGGGTTGTTGTGTGTGTGGATGCAGCATGTCAGACTAATGTTGCTGGCATTATAAAAGGTACCCAGCAGGGTAGGTTTTCATGTGCGCAGAGTGGTCAGTGGTGGATGGGCAACTGGTATCAGGGCAAGATGGGTGACTGTGGGTCCAGCTGCAGAAAGAGTTATCTCAGAGGGTGCTGGTCCAGCCTCATGAGGGTGCTGTTTGGTGAGACTGAGATTGGTCCAGCTGCAGGAGGTGGTCCACTGAGGTGGGGAGGCAGGTCTGGGGGTTCATCTGCAGGGGGATCATGTCTGAGGGTAGAAGGATGGCCTGGAGCAGCCAGTTACAGGGTGGATGGATGGGTTGATGGGGAGAGGCTTTGGGGCTGGTAGGGTGGACTAGCTGCAGGCAAGGTATACAGCTTGGTAGAGGTCTATTGGGATGTTGATATGGTTGTCCAACTGTGGTCATCTGGCAGGTGTCTCAAGATGTGAGTGGTCATGGGGGTAGGCTCAAAGGGCTGTACTTGGGAACCCTCATCAAGTCAAATACTAAATTTAGTATTAACGCATTCATTAATTTGCCTTCAAAGACTAATTTTAGTCATTTTAATAATCTTTAATCATCATTCAAAATACAACCGCTAAGAATACTAAATTCTAAGAAGCATTTCTTCAGCAGACTAGTTAAAACCAAGAGTAAGTTATTGCTAAATGAGGATTAGAAATAGATCTGCAAATGCCTTTAAAAAGTACAATTTTTTAATACAACTGAATCTGACTAAACGAAGATTACAGTCATGCGGAGTAGTTTTAGGATTTAAATTAGCCAATCAAGGCTGGGTACATTACTGCGAGCATTTCAGTTCTACTAAGCAAGGAGACAGATAAAACAACAACAGCAATTAATTTTACAGAAGGAAGCAATAATGAAATTTGATTTTTACTCTGAAATAATATGGTGCAAAAAGTTGGTGTCCTTTAAAAGTGTTATTGTAAAGCTACTTTTCCCATAAGTCTACTTAGTCAGAGGCCCACATTTCCTAGTTTCTTCCTGTCTGTGCCCAGCCAGATGAAACTGCACGAAGTGCTTGTGGTCTCCATTTTGAACAACTGAGGTTTCCTTCAGCTAAGATTTACTATTAAGGTAAGAGCTTGTGTTTAAAAGTATCCTTTAACTCCCTGAAATGTTAAATACAGTAAAGAATTAACACTCAGGTGTTTTTTATTTTTTTTTTTAAATGAAATACAGTAAGTTTCTACTAATGTTTTGTCTTGAAAACATTTTCTTTTCTCTGAATTTCTTGGCTAAACTTTGAAATACACATTTTATTTTTCAATCAACCCCCTCTAAAGTGTTACAGGGATGGCCTTGTGCTCTAGATTACTTGTTATTTGTGGAATTGTTGTTGATTTAGTTACTTAAAGTAGTACAGGTGGGGGCAGTGAGAATGAACAGCAGGAAGATTGTATAACTGAGCAAATTCAGAATGCATAGAGAAAAGATTACAACTTTTTAATTTGGAGAAAATCTGAGTTACTTCCTAAAGGAAGAATTACTTGTCAGATATTTGAGTGTGTTTTGGGAAACTGTTTTTTTGCATTTAATATTTGTATTTAATAGTTAAATCCATTTTGTAACTGGGATTGTGTATTTTTTTTCTTTTGCTGAAGACTGCATTAATTTATATTTTATGTTTACTTTATTTCTTGTTGTTGACTGGCTAAGTGCACTAGACAGATTCTTGCCCATTTTCAGCACGCATCCGGAGGGAGAGGAATACAGATGAAAGCCAACTGACCTTTGAACTGTATTGCTGTTGTGGTATTTTTGTGACATGTGTGGGGAATATGGCCAGGGCAACTGAGAAATTTCCCTGTTTTTCTCGAGAAGCCATGGATCCTCAATGATCCAATTGAACTACCACCAGAACAGGCAGATGGGATCTTTGGTTTAACGTCCCATCTGAAAGACAGTGCCTCAGAAGTGCAGCCATTCCTCATGCTACACTACAACATCAGTAATGGACATTAACATATGCCTGGTATGGGAATAGAACCCACTGCCTCTGATCTCCCAGCAGCCTCTGAGGTGAGTATGCTACCTGCTGAGCCACCGACACTGCTTGAAATGTAATATGTTAGATTATATATACTTATACACATATATATATATATATATATATATATTTATATATAATGTATTATATATATTTTTTAATACTATGTTGAGAAGCATGGGGTCCACGGTTGAGGAAGGTGATTGGGGGGTTCTAGGTTGTGGAGGTTGTGCTTTGATGATGGGTGTCCAGCTTTTGGAAAGGGTGTCCAGCTCTGGGGAGGTTATCATAACCTGCAGAAGGTAGGAGGCTGGTCTGTGGGTGGAATGAACCCAGGGTCCAGCTGCAGGAGGGTTGTCTGCTGGGGAGACTAGTCCTGGGCATGAAAGAGTGAGCCAGCAGCACAGAGGGTAGCTGGGTGGTGGCGGTGGGGCTAGTTCATGGCTGAAGTGGAGGTCCAGCTGCAGGGGGTGGTCCAATGGTGAGGCTGGTATGGGGCTTCTGGGTGGATCTAGCTGCATATTGAGTGGTTACGTGGGGACTGCTGGTCCAGGGGCTGGAGGACAGCTTCAGATATGTGGTCTGGTTTAGAGGAGGTTTGGGGGGTGGTGCTCCAGCTAAGCATGGAGGTTGTATAGAATGTAGATGGGAGGCTGTCCAGATGTGGGGAGGGTGGCTTGCTGGGGCAAGCGGCTGACCCAGAGCTCTGTGTGTGGTGCCTCTAGCTCCAGTTTCATTATGAAAGGCTGGGGCTAGAAGGTTGTCCAGCTGCATGGAGTGATAGTCTGCAGTCTGGAAGGGTGGATCTAGCAGGAGAGGAGGGCATTGACTATCTGGGGGGGTGAGGCTAAAGAGACTCTCCGATCAGCTCTAGGAGGGATCCAAAGTGGTAAAATTAACTAGAAACTGGTTAACATGTGTGTCCTTCAGCTTAAGTATAGCTATGACCTCAGTATAGGTGACCTTAGTTCAGAATCGAGCTCACAGGCTAGGCTTCTCCTGGGGAGAGGAGGATCAACTGTTATACAAGAGGCTCTCTTCTGGGGAAGGTGGGAAACCAGCCCCGGCTAAGTAGTAATTCTGCCAACTGAGTGGCCACAAGTAGTAGTGCAGGTGGGAGCAGCCCATGGGTGGGGAGACATTGACTGGTGTTGTGCCACACATGTCTGTGCATGTGTTTGTACTCTGCTGCTTATGTCCTGGGATGGAAGAACATGCAAATGCATCCTGACTACCTAGGCAGCTGCTCACATTGGATTCATTCTGTGGTGGAGCAGGTCCTGGCAGATGCCAGAGTGATGGTGTTGTGGTACTGAACAAAAGGGGGGCATCCAGAAATGCAGGTTGGAAAACTGAGCAGTAGTTGGGGTGGGGGTTATGTGTCAGACGGTGATGGTTACTGGCACTTATTACAGTGACGGGACAGTGAGCAGCCTAGCTCAGTACAGCTAGATCCTCTTCTGTAAAAGTTCTACAAGTGACATTGTAGAAAAATCTGGCAAAGAAGGAATGCCTTTGCAAGACAATACCAAAATTTGTAGGTGGGCATTAAGAAGGGAGCAGAGAGAGCATGCACATGCCTCTTGGAGAAACCTCGAAAAGTGGTCAAGATTGGGGCAGTTGGGGTTCAATGACAAAGTGCAGAATTGTGCACCTTAGGGCATAGGAAACCAGGGCTGCTTTATAGGGTTGGTACTGATGATCACTAAGCAGGGTGGGGGAACCTTGGAGTTATTATGATCTTAAAAGAGACTTGCGATATGCTGCCCCTGCACCATACTCATCAGTGCTTTGCATAGAAGACCCCATGAAGTTATTATGTCCTAAATTTATAAGTTATAAAAGTTTGTCCTCTATAAAAATATACAAACTGGGTCCCAAGGACTTCTGTTTTTTTTTTGCTACAAGCTCCACCCTATGTAGTAGTAGGATGACGAGATGCCAGTAAGGGCGCAGGCGCATTCATTATATGTAATGGCGGCAGCATTTCTACTGATTTTTAAACTATATAGTGGCTACCTGGCACATAAAATGTGGGCACTGTTCAACTAACGAGGGCCTTGTTACTTGACTGATGCCCACGTTTCATTGGCAGGTGGTCACTCAAATCATTTAAAATCAATAGAAAAGCTGCCGCCATTACAGAATAAAGACTAGCACCCGTGCACTCACTGGCATCTCGTCATCCTAGCTAGAGAGTGGGAGCGGACGGGGGCAGCAAGCAACTGGGAAGTTCTTGGGACCTGGTTTGTATTTTATGAAGAACAGAACTTTTGAATAGCTTAAAAAAATTTGGGGACATATTAACTTCATTGGGGTCCTCTGCAGCAAGGCACTGATTGATATGGTGCAGGGGCCACCGTATACCTTGTTGAGTCTCTAGTTGCTTGGCCTGTTACAAAGCAGTGGGTAGGACTAGAAGGATGCTGGGGCTGCATAGGAAGGGGTATCTTCTGCAGGAGGAGGGAGGTGGTGGTGTTGCAAGTAGTCCCTTATTAGTGAGATCCAAATAAGGCCCCATCCACACTGCACTTCTCAGACCCCATAACAGATAGAATCCGTTACAACCGTGGACTGGTACAGTGTGTCCACACTGCCATGGTGTCCATTACAGGACCGGCACTGCTGGTCCACACTTTGGAAGCCGGGCGACCATTACCGTGGCACCCGATCCCACAATGCAGCTCGCGCTGCGCTAGGGGACCAGTGCCATGCATCCACACTATGCCCAGTAACGTTACTGATGCAGAATCGGTTTCATATATCGTTGTTGAAACCACCTTCGTGGTTTCAACCGTTACGAAATCCTTGCAACGTTACAGGTGTAAATGTAAACCATTGTGGTAACAGTTTGGCACTCTGTAACATTACAGGGGGTAGTGTGACAGGCCTTAAGAGTTCTGTGTCCAGGTTTGAAGCTGCATCTTAGAAAGGACATAGGGTGTAGGCAGTATAAAGGGCAACTAAAATTGTATATGGCTGGCAAAAGCCCCTGAGGAGACTGGGTTCTCAACATATTAAACCCTGAAAGAGAGGGGACTTGATGGAGACCCACAAGTACCTTACAAGGATGAACAGGGTGCTGGGAGGGGCTCCTTCAAATAGGAAAAAGGACCATGGGACATGATGAAGCTAATGGTGGGGGTAAGATGCATGTGAGGAATTACTACTTCACTGAAAGGGTAGTAGACGCCTGGGACAGACTGACAGCATTATAGTGTTGGAGGTCAGGAGTGAAAAATTGTAGGAGGGAGACTTAAAACGTGTGGTATATAGACATAGGGAAATCTCAGTAAATAAGCAGGGATGATGGAGAGCCATAAGGGCCACAAGAGACCATTTAGAGTTTGCAGAGAAGGACTTCACAGGAGCCTATGGTTGTGCTGTAGTGGTAGGTCTGGAAACCAGAGCAGAAGTGTGACCTAGAGTGAGGTTCATCAGCAGTGGGGTTTGTGAGCATGCAGTTTAAGAAAAAATCTGACAGTTTCTATGTGCTGGGGAGGTCTGGTGGCAGCTAGAAGCGGGTGGGAAACCAGAGTGGAAGAGTAAGAGTGAGGGCTTATCAGTTTTTGAGGAAGCAGTGTAAAAAAAAGTCTGGTTTTTATATCGAGAGATGTGGCGAGGACACAGCAGCAGAATGCAGAGGAGTGCGACAACTGGAGTGCAGCTTGGAGCAGCCAGTTGAAAAAGGTTTGGTAGAAAAGCCAAAAAAAAACTAAAACTGTTGAACAGAAACAACTGATCGCTGTCTGATAGTGGGAAGAATGGGGAGAAGTATGACTAAATGGCAGGAGGCGTGGCTGAGGGACGGGCAACCTGGAAGAAACAAAACTAAAAGCAAGATACCAGTAAACAGTGCCAAACAATAGGGGTGAGGAATGGGGATGTGTGACTCAGTCCGCTATGCACATTAATCGAGGATGACCATAGTAAATATATGTGTAAATGTAAGATTCTGCATGTATACACGTACATGCTTGGATAAAATGGATTAATCACACTCCATTTATGTCCACTCCTATTGCATAAATTTACTTAATTTTTATAACCCATTAGGGCTCTTTCTCTTTAATGCTCTGTGTTTTTTAATTGTGAGCTGTCCTGGACCTTATGTTGTTCTTTTCCTCCCCAAAATCCTTTTGTTAGCCCCTGGTACTTTGACATTAGCTGCTGTGCGACTGTATTGTATGCAGTGCTAGCTGCTTTCATGGTCCCGTCAGGGAGCCCACTGATTTCCCCTCTTTGCCTCCCGCCCACAGCTACTCAAGTTCAGGCATTGCCCTTCAGCTGCGCTGTGGATTTTCCTTTGTGGCCCCTATCTTGTGCATTTGCTCTCCCAGTTCCTTTCTACCAGGCTCTCAGGACACCTACAGTCTGCCACCATGAGGCTTAGCTAAAGGTTCCTGCCACCTACTGCTGGCTGCCCACCCTCCAGACCCTCTTCCAGTGGGGTCTCTTCACATGCCACTTTGTGGCTGATGGGTAGAGGGAGGCATATTTGCTCTAGTCTCTTCCCCCTCCCAAAAATATCCCATCTTCATTCCCACACACATGGAGCAGGTTACAGCCTGAGCTCTGTGGACTGAATCATAGACACATAGACCTTGATGGCAGATAAGGACTGCTTGGCCCACTCAGTTGGCCCATTTCCCTACCTAGTGGATAAGCTGCAGATCCTAGTTTTACAACAGCTGACTTCCTCCTACCCTCCAATAGAATTGGTTCATGTCTGTCCCATGTATTCTTGAAGTCCCCCACTATTTTTGACCCCACAACCTCCTTAGGAAGGCCATTCCATGTGTTCACCACCCTCTCTGTGAAAAAGTACTTCCTCATGTTGCCCCGAGACGTCCCCTCTATCTTCAAATTTGGCCCCTTGTTCTTGCACATCTCTTTTTCTGAATGATGCTACTCTCTTGGACTTTGTTGATTCCCTTGAGGTGCTTGAAATTTTCTATCCTGTCCCCCTGCCCCTTTTCCTCAAGGGCATACATATTCAGCTCGTCTCTCTTTGTATGGCTTCTGGTGCAGACCCTTCGCTATTTTAGTTGCCCTCCTCTGGACTGGCAGTTGAAAGTGCCTGCCATTACTGTCATTGTAGTTCAGTAGCACTAAACTGGCTGCCTAGCAACAGCCGCAGCATTTCTGGTCAGCAGTTTTCTGAACAGCCTCCTGCCTGCTACATACAGTCTGGGCCCAAGGACATCACCCCCCCCCACATTAGGTTCCAGGGAAAGATAATATAAAAAAAAATTGCCACTGTCCATGAGGGAGTGACCCGTTATATCACCAGAGCTATACCTTTCAAACCACTGGCCTCCTGGGACAACTCAAGACTCCTGAACCACCAGTGTCCCCTTTTTTAAATAATAAGGGCCACTAGCCCAATTGCATTCCCACCTGCCCATCTGGACTACTTCTTAAATTTATTGGCTACCTGCAGGTCACCTAGGCGCTTAAGGGGTGTTTGCTTCGAGTCCCAAATACCACTTTATTCTCTGTTCTTAGCTGTCTGCATTTTTTATTCCATCTCTTGTTTCCTTACTTTGGTCTAGTTTGTCTTTTCCTCTGAAACTTCTCTTCCTTTACTCCTGTGCTATATACCATATTTGTATCTCTCTACTCCTGCTACTATAACTTCCCCATACTGATCTATTTTCCCCTTTATTTCTACAGGTCTGGCCAAACATACCAATCAGATAAGTATCTTTGTTTAATTCTAACACTCTAATCTCTCCTCTAGCACCTCCGACCCTTTGTGTCTCTTCAGCCTTCTTTGTTCTTCCCTTTCAGGTCCTACCAGGATACCCTGAACCAAGGACACCCCAACTCTGGACTCCCCATCTCTGATGAAACAGGTAAGTCCTAATTACTTAACTGCCTTAGAATCATAGAAATCTGGTGACAGAAAAGGACCATTTTGGCCAGTCGAGTCTGTCCCTTACCCCCACTCCCAATCATCATCTTTGTCAAGAGACACCCCACTCTGCCCACTGGTCAGCTCCTGGTGTCTGTCCCATGCCCCCTTGAATCCTTTCACCATTTTTGTGCACACCACCTCTTCTGGTAGTCAGTTTCTGGACTCCACCACCTTCTCAGTGATGTAATGCCCCCTCACATTGCCCCTAAACCTTCCTTCTTCTAATCTTAGTTTATGATCCCTAGTTCTAGCACTTATTTCCTTGCAAATAAGCTTCCCACTCTCACCTTACTAGTCTCCAGCGGGTACAGATCAGATTCCCTCCACCTCTCCTCATAGGGCTGCCTATGCATAGTGTGCACCATTTTGGTTGCCCTTGTCTGAACCCTTTCAATCTTGTCTTGTATCCTTGTGGGGGTGAGGCTTCCAGAACTAAACCCCATACTCCAGGTGAGGCCTCACCATGGATTTATAAAGGCACATCAGCACCTCCCTTTTTCTGTTTTATACCCCTCCCTATGCACACCAGCATTCTATTCACTTTGCCCACCACTGTGCTGCACTGGTTCTCCGCCTTCAGGTTATCTGAAATTATAATCCCCAGATCTCTGTCCTGCTAAGTTTCCTTAACCCCCCCCATGTGAAAATGGTTTGTGGGTTATTACACCCATGTGCATTACAGTGCGCTTTTTGGCATTAAATTTCAGCTGCCAAGTTTCCGACCACCTCTCTAGAATCTTTAGGCCCTCCCTCACTGCCTCCACCTCGCCCACCAGGGTGTCTACCCTATTGCAGATCTTCGTATCATCTACAAATAGGCACACCTTCCCCTGCAGTTCCTCCACTATGTTTAACATACTAAAAGTCTGCAGAATAGGCCGGATGGTCTGTTGTGTCTGCTCGGTAGCCAGTCTCCTAATGGGTTCTTTCTTTCCCACGCAGCCCCAGAGAGGGTCATCCTCTTCAGTTTACCCTTGATCCTGTCCCACTCCCTCTTCAAGCCCTCCACTGTGCCCTGCTCCACCAGACTCCTGGACAGTGCATTCCAGGGCTCCACCACCCTCTCAATGAAGTAAGGTCTCCTACATCCCCCCCTGTAATTTCCCTCCTCTAGCTTCCACTCATGTCACCTGGTTGTTTCCCACCTTCTTTAGTCTGAACATCTCTTTGGCACTGCCCCTGTTTATTCCTTTTACATATTTGAAGACCCCTATCATATCCCCCCATCTCTCCTCTCCTCCAGCGAGTACAGCCCAAGCTTTTCCAGCCTTTCCTCATAGGGCCTTCCTCCCATGCTCTGAAGCATCCTGGTTGCCCTCCTCTGGACACTCTCCAGCAGTGCTGCATCATCCTTGAGGTGAGGTCTCCAGAACTGCATGCAGAACTCGAGATGTGGTCTGACCAAGGCATTATACAGAGGGAGGATCACCTCCCTCTTCGTGGACGTAATCCCCCTGGCTATGCAGTATCTGGTTTGCTTTGGCCACAGTCCTTCTGCAATTTTTAGTGTTATTCATTTTGACGTCTTCCACCACCGCTAGATCCCTCTCACTTGTTGTGGCATACAGTATGACACCCCCGGGTGTATACATGGCCCTGGTTTCTGACCCTTGGATGCAGCACCCAACATTTCCCTGCATTAAACCTCAGTCCCCACCTCCTTGACCACCCCTCCAGGGTATCCAGGTCCCTCTGGACTGTGTCTTTCACTTCGTCCCCGTCCGCCAATGCTCCCAGTTTTAAGTAATCCGCAAAGATTAAGACACCATCTCCGCAAGGACATAGAGAGGATAGAGGCAGTCCAGAGGAGGGCAACTAAAATGGTGCAGGGTCTGCAAGAGAAGCCGTATGAGGTGAGACTAAAGGAGCTTAATATGTATACCCTTGAGGAAAGAAGGGAGAGGGGGGACATGATAGAAACTTTTAAGTACCTCAGTGGAATCAACAAAGTCCAAGAGGGTAGCATTTTTAGAAAAGAGACTTGGAAGAACAAGGACACAATTTAAAGATAGAAGGAGGGTGGTTCAGGGGCAATGAGAAGTATTATTTCACAGAGGTAGTGGATGCATGGAACAGCCTTCCTGAGGAGGTTGTGTAGTCTAAAACTGTGGGAGAATTCAAAAGTGCATGGGACAGACATAAGGCAATTCTTGTTGGGGGTAGGAAGAAATAGGCTGTTGGTTAACTAGGATCTGCGGCCTATCCTGTAGGTAGGGGAATGGGCAGACTAGATGGGCCTAGCGGTCCTTATCTGCCATCAAAGTCTATGTTTCTATGTTTCTAAAGAGACTCATCCTACTCTTAACTGCCCTCCCCATATTGAAGACATAGGCACTGAACAGGAGTGGCCCCAGTACCGAACCTTGGGGGACCCCACTGGTGACCTTCGTGGAGGAAGAGACTACCCACCACTACCCTCTGTATTCGTCCTGTTAGCCAATTTTCTACCCATCTGAGCAACTGTCCTGTCACCCCCACCCCCCCAATCTGAGCAACTGTCCTCCCACTCCCAACTTTAATAGCAGCCCATTTTGGGGTACCGAATCAAATGCCTTACTGAAATCCAGGTATAGGACATCCTCCGGTCTATGCCGGTCCAGGGTCCCAGTCATAAAAATCTATGGGGTTGGTCTAACACAATCTCCCCGGGATGAAACCATAATGTTTGTCCACCAGATGCCCCAACCTTTCCAGCTGCCTCCTGAGCCTATCCTTGATAATGCCCTCCATTACTTTGCCCACCACAGACGTTAGGCTGACAGGCCTATAATTCCCCATCTCCTCTCTAGACCCCCCCATTTGTGGATAGGCACCACATGAGCCACCCTCCAGTCTTGAAGCACCCATCCTGTTAGCAGAGAGGTGTTAGAGTACTGCCAGTGGTGCTGCTAGCTCATCAGCCAATTCCTTCATAACCCTCGGATGCAACCAATCTGGCCCCAGTGCCTTATCAGTTTTTAGTGTCCAAAGGGCCTCCTTCACCCTTTCCACTGTGATTTCTCCCTGCCTCCCAGCCCACCCCCTCATTTAACCACCCATCCCTTTCTAGACTTGGCCCAGCCTGTACTCCAACTTCTTTCAGTCCTCTCGACTCCATCTGACCTCTCAACTCTGCTGGCTCCCCTTCCTTCCCATTGGGCTGGAGGGATCCCCTACCTCCCTCCGTAAATATCAAGGCAAAGTACTCATTTAGCACCTCTGCCTGATTTTCCCCTGCCTCCTGAGTCCATCCCTCCTCAGTCCTAATCATGCTGATCTGTGCTCCTTTTCTCTTCTCCCTTGTGTATCTATAGAATCCCTTTTCCCTCCTTCGGACATCCCTAGTCAGGTTTTGCTCCCTCGTCACCTTGGCTCCCCTCACCACTGTAGTGACCCTTCCAGCCATCAACTCATACCCCTCTCCCTATCCCTCCAGAGCACTTAAAACATGCATAGGCAGCCTTTTTATCCCTCACTGCCTCCTGCACCTCCCTGGTCCACCAACACGCTTGTTGGCTCTACCATGCTTACGCCTTACCTTTGTACAGGAGTTAGTAGTCTCCCTGCACCCCTTAATGGCTCTCCCACAAGCTGCCAGCATCCATGTCCGGCCTAATCTTGTCCAAGCTCCCTGTAGAATCCTGCCCATGCCCACGAGTCTGTTCCTGAAGTCCACTCACTACTGTATTAGAATGGTTATCCTCTCCCACCCCCCAGATACAGCAGAAACCAGACTGTAGTGTGATCACCACCTGCCAGTGGGCTGCACACTTCCAGGCCCTTTATCTGGTCACTGTCTGCTAGGACACAATCCAGTATCCGCTCCTCCCTAGTAGGTTCCCCCACCTGCTGGACCAGGAAGGCATCCTGTAACACATCCATCAGTCTCTGTTCCCTGGCCACAGAGGATGCCATAGTGTCCCAGTCTGTCCCCAGCATATTAAGGTCACCCATGATCACCACTATACCCTTTCCACGGTCACAGTGCCCCTTGATGTTCTCAACTAGTTTGTACTCCAGGCCCTCTTCCATCGTTGGAGGTTCTGTACACCACCCCTATTTTCAGTCTTTTACCTCCCCTTTTTTGTAGGGTTACCCAGATCTCCTCCACCTCCCCCACTCGTCCTCCACTCCACTAACGCTATATTATTTTTGACTATCAGCGCTACACCCCCTCCTCTTCCCTCTCCTCTATCCTTCCTGAGTATTTTGTAGCCCACCAAATTTAGGTCCCAGTTATTTTTCTGAGTGGCCCATGTCTCAGTAATTGCTGCCACATCCACTGATCCCTCAACCAGCATTGCCTGGAGCTTGGGCATTTTGTTGCCCATGCTCTTAGCATTGATCAGGGCTGTCCTCCATCCTGACCCCTCTCCCTTCTCCAGTCATCTCGGCCCTGAGCAGTCCCTAGATGCCCTTTCTTGCACAGCTCTGGATGGATTTAGATCGCAGTTACCTGCCTTAATTTCATGCCTTGGACCTGGACCCTCGAGCAGCCCTCCTGGAGCTACTCTTTTACTTAACCCCCCACTTTACAAGTTTAAACTCCACCTCTCAACTATGAATCCAGCAAGATTTAGTTTCAAGATCTCCTTCCCCTCCAAGTTGAGGTGTAGCCTATCCCTGGCATATAACCTCTTGTTCTCCCATGTATCCCCCAGTCCCTCACCAGCCCATACCCTTCTGCCCTGCACCAGTCTCTGAGCCACTGGTTCACACCTGTAAGTTTGTTTGATCTCCCTGGACACCCTAGGTACTGGCAGAATCTCAAAGAAGGAGATTAAGCTTCTATAGAGTGGTAAACCCTGGACAGTTCCCGGAATCTTGCCTGGATTTCTAGTTCACTGTTCCCCTCTAAGTCATTTGTTCCCAGATGTTTCACCTGGGGATTCCTTGCATTCCAATGCTATCGAGTATAGCTGGAATTTGGCCTTGTGTATGGCTAGGCCTGGGATACATTTAGCCTTGACTGAGCTGCTTTTTCCCCCCCGCCCCCTCCCACTGGATGCCCCAGGTCATGGAGTCACCCAGCAGGTCACCATCTCCCCCCCCCACTTTACTGGCCCGTTAGATTCCATCCAGGCTCTTCCTTCTGTCATCAACCCCAGCTTACTTCTCTTGTCCCCTCAGCCTGAGGATCACAAGCCTGTGCTTGCCTTACCATGCTCATTCTTCACCTGTAGCTCCAGCTTGCTCCTTGCCCCCAACCTCCTGGGTGGCACAGATTGCCCCCCACCCAGATCTCCGTGGACTCTTTCTGGGCTGGTATCCTCAGATTCCCCACCCAGGCTCCCTTCTACTGCTTCCCTCCTTGCCTCCCCCCAAGTTCTGCATCCCTTACCTCATCTGCTGTGTTTCTCCCTAACCCCCGTCTTCCCCCCCTCCTCTCCACCTCATCTGATTTCTCCCGCCCTGAAGCTGGCCTATCTAGAGTATTCCTTATCCTTGGTTGACTTCCTAACCTGGATGCTTGCCCACCCTAGTCCTCCCTCCTCCCACCCTGGCTTCACTCTGCACTCCCTTTCCTCCCCACCCGCTCCCACCTAGGCTAATGTCTCTTCCCCATCCCTTCTGTGGATCTGGCTCTCTCTCTGCCCCATCTCCCCAGCTTACTGACCAAACCTCTCTGTCTGCCTGCTCCTCCTCCCACCAGCCTCTCACCTCATCTCCCGTATACAGCAAGGTGAATAGATTACTAAGTGTGATGCTTGCCCCTGACTTGCTGTCTCCTGTCCCGGCTCCTTCTGGTCAGCCACCTCCCTACAAAGTGATTTCTGTACATTGCTTGTTTTGTGCCCCACCCCTCTGGAGTAACCATATGATACTTGTCCACCTTTTCCCTGGGTTATGCCATATTGGCCTCATCTACACTCATGAGGTCCTTTCCATACCTTTCCTCCCCACCCCTCCCGCCTTCCAGCTGCCTTCTGATCCCCCCTACTTCCTCCCTAAGACCTGCCAACTGAAAACACACTGGGCACCCTCTGAACCTCCTTGCCCAATTTAATATTATTGCCGCCCCGCACCCTGTACACCAAATCGCTTTACCAAAGGTGCCCGCTTTGGCCACCCCAAAGTCGACCCTCATTTTAGGTGAGCAATGCAGCCCTCTAACAGAAATAATTCAGTCAATGTTGCACTGAAACCCAAGCAGTTTTCCCCCTCTGATTACAGCAGCTTTCCCTCTTTCTTGACAGTAGCCAGTTTTCTAGCCCTCGTAGTAGACGGTTCACAAGCAAAATTAGCCCATCACAACACTAGCCAGCTCAGAGGCCCTAGCAGTAATCGATTCACACACAGTTTGCCTACTCCCTCAGAGGTAGTTGGCATACACAATCATTTATACAGTCTGCTTCATTATGCCTCTTTCTGATAGTAGTCGGTGTTGCCCAAGCAGCACAGTGTACAGGACCCTTTTCCCCCAATCAATAACAATCCAGCTTCCTAGTGTTCCAGTTCACCCAATCTAGACTTGTCCTCCTCCAAGGCTCTGCATTCACCGACCATTTAATAGAGGTTGGGGCCAGGGTGGGTGGTGTGGAACAAAAAACAGTTCTCCTCCTCTGATTGTGACTAGACTATTTGCCTTTTATAGCCCAGTCACACAGTCAAAGGTTCGTGCCCTATTCACTGATTGGCCGCTCCTTCCTGAGTCACCAGCTTGCAAAGTTGTGGCCGATGTGGACCCAGTATGCATGGCCTGTCCCCCACCAACAAGAGCTTCCTTGTAGATCAATGTGATCCCATCATCTCCCACTGCCGATGCAGCCCCAGAATGCCTGCCCAGACCACTTCCAGTGACAAGCCCCGGTCCGGAAAGAACAGCTCTCCTCCCCTGATTGGAACTGGGCTGATCGTTGCTATAGATATTAAAAAAGGATGGGTGCAGCACCAACCCCTGGGGCACACCACTGCCACCCTGGAATGCACCCATTTGCCTTATCACCACCCTCTGGTTTCAGTCTTTGAACCAGTTCTCCACCCACCTTGTTATTTTCTTTCCACCTCAAGCCTTCCAGCTCATTTACCAGCCTTCATGTGGCAAAGTGTCAAAGGCATTGCTGAAATCTGGTAGGCCACATTCTCCTCCATCCACCTTCCTTGTTACCCAGTCAAAAACTCAGTTAAGTTTGTCGGGCACAACCTGTCTCCCATAAACCAAACTGCATTGGGTCCTGGAGGCAGTATAGCACATTGGGTAAAGGCTCTGAGCTACAGATCTGGAGACCTGGGTTTGAATCCAACAGCCGTCTAAGTGCATACTGTGTGATTCTGAGCAAGTTACTTAACTTCCTTGTGCTCCAGGTTGCATCTGGGAACAAGCTTCAGCTTAGTGTGCTACTCCTGGTTAAACAATGTTCCCTTCCCCCACTTCCTCTATAGACCATTGATGACCAGGTGCTCCACTATTCTTTCCTTCAACAGTATTTCCATTACTTTTCCCACTGTTGTGGTCAGGCTGACCAGTATGTAGTTCCTGCATCCTCCCTGTTAACACTTTTGTATAGTGGGACCACATCAGCTCTTCTCCAATCCCTGGGCATGTCACCAGTTTACAAAGACAGTGTGAACAGGGTAGTCGGAGGCCCTACTAACACCTCCCTTAGCTCCTCAGTGTCCAGAGGTGCATCTGTCTGGCCCATAGCCTTATTGCTGCCATTCCATGAGGATCCTTTCTTTTGCAAAGGGAGCTGTGTCCTTTTCTATGATCTCTCCATCCTTATTAATGCTGGCCCATTTCCTGCCCCTTCCTTTGTAAAAATCGAACAGAAGTATTTGTTCAGTATTTCTGCTTTTAGGCGGTCATCTTTTACCCTGTCTCCATCCACCCTTTTCAGACACTCAGTATCTCCCCTTGCCTTCCTTTTCTCCCTGGTGTACCTGCATGTAAAAGGTTTTGTCCCTCCTTTCCACAATATCCACTGGCTGGCTTGTGTCAAGGGTCCCACATAAGTGTGGGTCTGGTGCCAATGTGCACTTTGCATGCGGAAACATTTTGGTTTGCCTGTTGTGTGCTGTAGTGTAGTGGATTATGATGACTGGTTTTGCTGGATTCTGCACTGACAGCTTCATTTGCAGCAGATCCTGGAGTCCTTTGAGGTGGGAGATTGTCCTACGGTGCATGTTAAGAGTTTATATAGGCTCTCATCTTTGGTTTACTGACCCCACTGAACTCCCTGGGCTAAGTTCTGTCACAGACTGACATCCTCTGGAGAAGAGCAGAAGTGGGAAACATCTGATAAGAGATTGTGTAGGCTCAAATGTGCACTGCAGGCTATTGGAACTTCTATTGCCTGTTGCCAGCTGAAGGGAGTTCTGGGACTGGTTGTGTCTGTATATATCTGCCTAGAGATGGTCACAGTTGGCCTGCTGTGGTGTGCAATGGATGGTAGTTGGAGGGGGGACTTAGAGGAAGGATTAGGAAGTACTTCTTCACTGAGAGGGTGGTGGACAACTGGAATGGGCTACTGAGGGAAATGGTGGGAGGGTTCACAAGGGCATGGGATAAGCACAGAGGGCAACTGGCACGGGCGGACTACAGAAAAGGCCTGGTGGATATCTAGGTGAACTGGGCAGACTAGGTGGGCTTGCGGTCCCTTTCTGCCATCACATACCTGTGTTCCTATGTATTCTACAGGCAGATTGGGAAAAAGGAGGTGGGATCCACTACACCACCAGGGAAGCATTCATTGTGCCTTGAATATTTGTTCCTTGGCGTCTTTATCCTACCCTGTGTTGGTTGATGTGTGGAGCAACATGACGACCTACCCCCCAAAAAGACCAGTTCTAGGGGCATGGGCAAGGAGTCCTCCTCCCTCCCCCAACCATGACAGCCCCTGAGTGACCGAGTCCATTGTACAAGCCAGGTTGATGGTGTGGTACAGGTCTGGTTTCTCCCCCCAACCCACTTTTTTTTTATTTTAACCTCTACAGAGCCTTCCCAACTGACCCAGCTGATCAGTATTTTTATTTTTCATACTGACCCATTTTCCTTTTATATCTACAGGTCTGACAGGACATTGACTGGGAGTAGGAGGACACTGACCATATGTATCAGATAAGTATTGTTTTTTGTTTACCCTACATTGTTTGTCATATAATAGTTCATAACGAGTTGCAGATCCTTTGTGAGCCCATTGCCATTCTTGTTTTACAGGTATGAATGGCTGCTATGGGAGGCACTGGGTTGGAGCTGTATCTTGTGCTTTAGAAAGGAGGCTATGGGCTTGGGAGTATGGGATGGGCATCAAGGTTGGGAACTCCAGGGAACACCACACAACCAATTTGCCAAGACTCGTGAGGCTCAAACCCTGTTTTTCATTTTCTTGCTTTGTGTACTTTGCATTGTAATGCCTGCATTAATGTAGTGTTTTTGTTTTGCAACAAGTACTGTCTCATATATATGTGTGTGTGTGTTTGTGTGTGTAATAGATAACCCACTGTAGGGTGTGCGGTCACGCTCTGATACACACACACCTTGGTGTGTGTTATTGCACATGAGGCCGCAGGCAGAGTGCATCAACCACCCAAGCCGTGTGTATATCACTGCGCTTCCACACACTACACAGTGGGTTATCTATCTTACAAAATGGCAAAATTGTTTTGGAGGGGAGTAAAAGTGCAGGTGTGTGGTTGCACTCCGATATACGCACAGTCACCTAATGGTGTTTGTCCAATGCGATTGATAATCCCATTTATATATATATATATATATATATATATATATATATATATTACACACACACACACACTCTTCACTCGAACAGCTCCTTGATACCGAAAATAATTTTCCACACCGAGCATGTGCTCCCAGTCCAAAGAGGCTCTCTTCTCCTTTTGAAGATAAACCTGGAAATACTGGCGAGGACCTGCATATCAGTGAGGCTTCCATACCATTTTCTGCAAACCAGAACGATTGTTGGTCATTCCTTTACCTAAATGTCCACCCCCTTCCTTGTGACTTTGAGTCAAACATGGGGTAACAGACTTTAGTACCTCCTATAGACAGCCCCCAAGATCTCCATCTTCTTTGGAATTCACAGACGACTTTCTCACTCAGGAACCCGTGAGCAAAGCTTCCTCTGCTGAGGTTGCAGATACTTACAGATGAATACTGTTTTGTTTTTGTTGAATTTTATGCGACGCCATCTTTAATGTAGCCCAATACACTGAAACAGAACTACAACACTGCTGACAGGAGTGCTACCAAAATCACACTGCACACTGAAGTGCACTACAGGTGTTGATGCGGTGCTAATTAACATAATTCGCACACACTGAAAAAGCAATGTAACACTGCTTCAGGCAGTGTTGCTGACAGGACACTGCTTCAGGCAGTGTTGATGACAAAACACTGCTAATTGCAGTACTTTTGCAGTGTGATTACAGTGCTAATTAACATAATTCACACACACTGTGTCAGCACTGCATGTACACCAAAAGAGACCTGAAGATGCGCTGATTAAACACTGATGGACTGCATTATGAAATGAAGTGTGCAGGAAGTGTACACTGCTACTGTAACACTGAAATAACACCATATAGTGACTATTTGAAAACTTCACTTCACTTCCCTTTGGGTGGATACTGCACCAACAGGTATTTCCACAATGCCTGTGACAACAAGTACCCCTACCCCTAGGATGCAATCCAAACGCTGCAGTCATGCTGCTCAGGTGGTTGATGATGTATTACATGAGGAAGATGCAGAGTTTGCAGACTAGTCTTCTGGCTCCGAATATATTCCGGACCCTAGTGAGCTACCATCATCATTAGCATCTGGCAATGACAGAGACACCCACATGAGTGACTTTGGGGATGAATCAGAATATGCCTCATATCTGACTAGTAAAAACCTAAGATCTGCAGAGTCTGCAGACAAATTGAGGAAAGGTGCTAGGAGTACTGAGCAAAGTGAGCATAGGCATGGTCAGCAGGGCAAGCAAGGCATTAAACCTCCATCTGTCAAAAAAATGAAGCAGTCTACACCAAGCTTCAGCAGGGTTGTGTCACCTCCATCCACACAAGATAGGGAACGTTCTAATCAAGAAAGTCAGACAGCTGTTGTGGAGGAAGATCGAGGTGCTGTTGCAGCACACAGTTCAGCTGGTGGTAAAAGTGGTAAAAAAAGGAGTAGCCATGGCCGCCCTATTGGTGCGAAAAGAGCTGGCTCAAGTAAGGCTGTAAGAAGAGCTGTGTGGCTTCATTTTAGCTTATCCAAAAATGATCCAACTAAGGCAGTGTGTGGGCTGTGTCACACAGTAATTAGCAGGGGAAAAATGTCTCTAACCTAACTACCACGGCAATGAATAAAGATTTGAAGCTGAAGCATGCCAGTGCACTGAAGGGATCCAGTGCATTGCCCCACAGTATGCCAACAACACCCTCTTGTGGTACTGGTGGGGGTTCAGAGCACGTTGATGACTCCCAGTCACAAAGTGGTGGTGATTGTCATAATTTCAGTGAGTCTGACACAGTTTCTTCATGCTCATCCACACCAGTGACAGTTCATCACAAAACTGTGTCAGGATAAACTGTGGCTGCCTCTTTGCCTCCTGATGATTCATCTGCTGCACGGTCCACAACCTCTCCCATTGAAAGGCATCAGACCCCATTACGGTCCCAGACTTCTTTGGCACCCATTATGCGGTCCTTTCATGCAAGAACTAAATATCACCTGTCACACCCATGTGCACAACAGATCACCCAGTTAATTGGGGAAATGATTGCTTGATGTCAACCATTTTTCAATGGTAGAAACATTAGTTTTGGCGACTGATACAACATTTGCACCCACAGTATCAGATATCATCATGCACAACATTCTCCTGTACTGTTGTGCCCAACATTTGTGAGGATGTGCGCAAGGCAGTCTTGCAGCGACTATCAAATGCAGTTGGGGATGTGTTCCATTGCACAACAGACATATGGAGTAGCACAAACTCCAACCATGCATACATGTCGCTGACTGCACATTGGTGTGCAGCACACCCAACTGGTACAGGCAGTGAAGGTGCAGGTCTACATACTTCCTGTCATTGCCCTGGTGTAGCCTCCACAATGTCTCATAGCATCCTCCTCCACAACAGAACCATACCCAACAAGACAGCCTGTGGAACCAGTGTACAAGCCAAGGTGCCACAACATCTGCATCGTCCTCCACTACAGAATCGTACCCAACAAAACAGCCTGTGGCACCAGTGTACAATCCAAAGTGCCACAACCTCTGCATCCTCCTCCTGAAGCAGCAATGCCAGACGACAACCTGTGGTACCAGTGTACAAGCCAAAGTGCCATGACAGCTCATCCTACTCTCCCTGAAGCCATTTAAAGGACTTGTATGCCAGTTCTCTAAGAAGACATTTTCGGTAGCCGAATACCGAATACTGAATATCCGGGAGCCAAATACTGAATATTCGGCCAAATATTCAAAAAAAGGTATTCGCACAGCCCTAATGAACATACATCTTACAAGCTCACATTCTTAGTAGTAGTGAAAGCAGTGCAACCAATTGTAGGACTGGGAGCATGTGAAAATCTGAATCTGGTGAAGAGAGTGCTTGCAGTGCAAACACAGGGTACTAAAGAGTATGATGCACTGGTAGTAGAGTATCAAGAATTGTTTGGGGTTTGGGATGTCTGCCAGGAGAGCATACAGTATAATCAGAGTAGATAAGGAAGCACAGCCTGTAATTCACTCATGCAGAAAGGTGCCATTTGCACTGTGTGATATGTTTAAAACAGAGTTAAATCACATGAAATCACAGGAAGTTATAAAAAGTATAGAGGCACCACCTAAATGGATCAGTTCATTGATGACTGTAGACAAAAAGAATGGTAAACTACAAATGTGTTTAGATCCCAAAGACATCCATCAAGCTCTAAAAATGGAGCATTGTAAGCTACCAACAAGGGAAGAAATAATGGCCCAATTTGCCAGCGCCCAAATGTTTCAGCAAAATGGATGCATCAGCAGGATTTTGGCTACTGAAATTAGATGACAAAAGTTCAAAGTTGTGCACATTTAACGCTCTTTTTGGAAGCTACGTATTTTAAATACTTCCATTTGGAATAGCCTCAGCTCCAGAGGTGTACCACAAAAACTATTCATATGTTGTACAAACACCTTGAAGGTGTGGACACCTATATTATTGTGAGGGGCACATCTAAGGAAGAACGTGACTGTAGACTGAGACAAGTGCTTGAGGTTATCAGAAAAGCCAGTTTGAAACTGAATAAAGAGAAAATGTGTTTTTGGAGTTCAGGAACTGACTTATACTGGTAATATAATAAACAGTGAATGAATTAGTCATGATGTAAAGAAAACTGAGGCAGTACTAAATATGACACATCCCCAGTCACATAAAGATGTCCAAAGATTCCTGGGGATGGTGAATTACTTGGGTGAATTTATACCAGAACTTTCTGAGAAATAAGCACCATGTAGATTTCTGGTAGACTAAAGAAATCACTGGACATGGACTACTGAACAAGAGGAAGCATGGCAAAATTTGGAGATGCAACTTACAAAAGCACCCGCACTCAGGTTTTATGACCCAAGAAAACGAGTGAAGATTTCAGCAGATGCTTCACAACATGGGCTTGGAGTCGTAGTACTACAACCAAACAAGGATAAATGACAACCCACTGCTAATGCATCAAGAGCTGTGGCAGATGCAGAAATACGGTATGCTGAAATAGAGAAAGAACTTTTGGGTATAACTTTCACATGTGCATGTTTTCACCAGTTCATTTATGGTCAGTGTATCACCATAGAAACTGATCACAGACCTCTAATACCATTGTTCTGCAAACCCTTGAGTGGATGTCCTTTATGAATTCAGCGGTTGATGATAAAACTGCAGAGGTATGATTTACGCATATAATATAACCCTAGTATACTGATGTATATAGCAGATGGATTGTCACGAGCAGTAAATCCAAGAGATCCTTTGGAATCTCAGCCTGAAAGGGACACACAGATGCATGCACATCTAGTAGTTGCTATAATACCATTAGCAGGGCACAGGTTAAAGCAGATGAAGGAAGAAAGAGAAAAACAGGTGTCGCTGAAAGTGCTAAAAGTGATGATTGTTAACAGGTGGCTTGACAGTGCAAACAAGTGTCTAGTGGATATTGGGGAGTATTTGAACTGCAGGAATCAACTAACTGTGGTAGATGGGATTATTTGCAAAGGTGAAAAAATTGTGATTACAAAAATCTTACAGCGGGAAATGCTACAAAAGATTCAGGAAAGACATTTGGGAGTTGAAAAGTGCAGGTGAAATGATGAGCATGAGAGGTTATGTATTGGCCCAGAATCAATTATGACATCACAGAGACGGTGACAAGATGTAGGTTGTGTTGAAATACAGACCAAATACACCAGCAGAGGCATTACATCCTCATCCCATTACAGAGAGACCGTTTCAGAAAGTACAAACAGATTTGTTTACATGGCATGGAAAAGATTACCTGATTGTGACTGATTACTACGCAGTATATCTGGAAGTGTGTACACTGCACAGCACATCTAGTGGTACCATAAGTAAGTACATAAGTCTTTTCAAGGCATGGTATTCCTGAAGAGGTATTCAGTGACAATGGACCTCAGTTTTACTGTACTAAGTTCAAACAGTTTGTAAGATAATGGCAGTTTGTTCACAATACCTGAAGTCCAAATCCTGTTCAGTCAAAAGGGCTAGTCAAGAAATCAGTGCAAATTGTGAAAAACAGCATGAAGAAATTACATGACAGCAGAGAGGTCATCTATAAAGAACTCTTAGCATATCACAGTTCTTCACTTGAAAGAGGACTGTCACCTTCACAGTTGCTAATGGGAAGAAGAAGAATTAGGTCAAACCTTCCAGTGAAGAAAGACTTTCAGAACAAACAATACAGAACAAGTAATAGAGACAAAACAACAGCAGAAAATGAAACAAAAGTGGAGTTGCATCCAGGAGATGGTGTGTCTCAAGGGAAGCAAAGATAACACATGGCACCTGAAAGGTACAGTAACAGAACAGATTGACCAAAGATCATAGGAGTGCATGCACCAGGAACTTTAGCTCATGGTTGAAGAACTGGTGCTGTGAGGAAGGGTTTGGATTCATTGGTGACTGGGGACCCACCTGGAGGGATGGAGGTTTGTTCAAGCCTGATGGCCTGCATCCATCCTGGAGGGGAATCCAAGCACTCAATGATAAGTTTAAATGCTACATTGACAAGCATTTAAACTAGCAAAGGGTGGCAGGCCAGCAAGGAGGGTACCTACTTGCTCACCCCCACAGCTAGCAGGAACCAGTGAACCAGAGGAGTACGATCTGCAAAGCAGTGTGCAAAGATGGAGATTAGTGTCCAAAGGTGGATAAGCAGAAAAGGGAAAATTCAGCAGAAGGGCAGACAGCAAGGAGAACCAGGGATAAATGACAACCAAGGAAGGGGCTGAGTAGAACAGTGAAGCAGTCTCAGGGAGGTCAAATCATGGAAAGCTATGTGTGCAAATGCCAGGAGCCTTAGCAACAAGATGGAAGATCTGGAGGCTGTCATGGTACAGTCAGACCTGGACATTGTGCCATCACTGAAACCTGGTGTAATGTTAACCATGACTGGGAGATGGCCATACCTGGCTACAATATATTCAGAAGAGACAGAGCAGGCAGGAAGGAGGAGGAGGCACTGTAGGTGAAAAAATGACATAAGGTCACACAGATCCAGGAACAAAATGGGGAGAGATACTGTGGGTTAGCTGGAAAGGAAAATGGGCCAGCATCCGCACAGGTGTGGTCTATAGACCACCAGCCCAGAGGAAGAAACAGATAGGAGTTGATGCTAGCCATCCAAAGGATGGCAGACAAGGTGAGGTAGTACTGGTTGGAGACTTCAATATTCCAGACGTGGACTGGAGCATCCAAGCAGCAGCATCAACTAGGAGCAGATTTATCCTGGACTCCCTTCAGGGTGCCTTCCTCAAGCAACTGGTCATGGAACCAACTCGGCAGAAGGCAATACTGGACCTTGTGCTCACAAACAGGGACAGTGTGATGGGGATAACAGTGGGGGAGCACCTGGGTAACAGTGACCACCAGTCATTGTGGTTTGAAATCACAGAAAGAGCAGAACCAAACCACACAAAAACACATATCCTGGATTTTAGGGGGGCAGACTTTGGGAAAATGGGGAGATACTTGAAAGAGGCATTAAGGGGAATGGGACAGGAATCAGGGGTTGAGGAACAGTGGGCAGTATTTAAAATGGGGATTATAAGAACAACAGAATTATGCATTAAGCAGGTTAGCAAGAGGAAAAGAAAGAGGAGACCATTATGGTTTTCCAAAGAGGTAGCAAAGAAAGTGAAAGCCCAAAAGATTGCATTCAGGCAATACAAAAGACACAGGCAGAAGGGATAGGAGAAGTACCAGGAGAAACAAAGGGAGGCAGGAAGTCAGTAAGGGAAGCCAAAGCTCAGACAGAAGAACACATTGCAAAATCAGTGGGTAAAGGGACAAAACCTTTACAGGTACATAAGAGAAAAAGAAAGACAAAGGGAGGGATAGTGAGACTGAAGGGGAGGATGGGAGCAGCGTGGAGGATGACAACAGTAAAGCTGACATATTGAACAGGTATTTCTGCTCAGTCTTTACTAAGGAAGAGGGGTAATGGGTCTGAAGGGAGTACAAGGGTGAGAATGGGCAGAAATGGACACAAGTCCCTTTACATGAGAAAGGGTCCTGAAGGAACTGGAAATAATAAGAGTTGATAAAGCAATGGGGCCAGATGGGGTGCACCCCGGGTCCTTAAAGAACTAAGAGGTGGTGGCTGAACCTCTGGCTATCCTGTTTAGCCAATCACTGGAAACAGGGAGGTACCCAAAGACTGGAGGACAGCAGATGTAGTCCCTTATACAAAAGTGGGAACAAAGAGAAGCAGGGAACTACAGACCAGTCAGCCTCACCTCGGTAGTGGGAAAGATCATGGAAGCACTACTGAAGGAGAGATTGGTGGAACATCTGGTTGTCAATGGACTACAGGACCCAAGGCAGCATGGTTTCACCAGGGGAAGTCATGTCAGACCAACCTCATTGGAATTTTTGACTGGGTGACTAGGGAGGTGGATCAGGGAGGGCAGTGGACATGGCCTATCTGGACTTCAGCAAGGCCTTTGACACTGTGCCACATAGAAGACTATTACACAAACTGGGGAATATGGGTGTGGCAGGACAGTAGTGTGGTGGGTGGTAACTGGCTGGGTGGCAGGACCCAGAGGGTGGTGGTAAATGGCTGTCACTCCACAGAGGAAGAGTGACCAGTGGGGTACCACAGGGATCAGTGCTGGGACTGGTCTATTCAACATCTTCATCAGTGACATTAGCAGGATCTAGAAGGCAGAATTTCACTGTTCGCTGATGACACAAAGCTCTGTAACAGAGTAGACACACCAGAGGGTGTAGACAGAATGAGAAGGGACCTGCAGAAACTTGAAGAATGGTCAAGGGTTTGGCAGTTGAAATTAATGCAAAGAAGTGCAAGATAATGCATATGGGGCACAAAACCCTGGCACAATATATCAGTTGGGGGTGAGGATATGGCATGCACCAAGCAGGAAAGGATCTTGGGGTTGTCATCTCTGATGACCTCAAGGTAGGGAAACAGTGTGACAAGGCATCAGGTAAAGCAAATAGTATGCTGGGATGTATAGGCAGGGCATCACCAGCAGGAAAAGGGAGGTCATAATTCCGTATACAAGACACTAGTGAGGTCCCACCTGGAGTACAGTGTACAGTTCTGGAGACCATACCTACGTAAGGACATAGACAGGGTAGAAGGTTCAGAGGAGGGCAACAAAGATGGTGCATGGATTGCATCACAATTCCTATGAAGACAGGTTGAAGGAACTGAACATGTACTCCCTGGAGGAGAGGAGGGAGAGAGGGGATATGATAGAGACATACAAGTATCTTACAGTGAGGAACAGGGTGCAGGAAAACACTATTTTTTAAGCGAAAAAGATGTTTCAGGACTAGAGGGCATGGGATGAAGTTGGAGGGAGGACGATTCAGAGGAAACATGAGAAAGAATTTCTTCACAGAATGGGTGGTGGACAAGTGGAACACCCTGCCAGAGGAAGTGGTGGGGGCTGAAACAATCACGGGATTTAAGAATGCATGGGATAGACATAAAGGAATTCTAGAGGTCAGGGGTAAGGGGAAATAGACTTCCAGGAAAACAAACTGAACTTACAAGCTCAAATGGGCAGACTGGGTGGGCCATAGGCCCTTATCTGCCAACACTGTCTATGTATCTATGTATCATGCAAACTGAAAACCGAACCTGGGCATGTCTTAAGGAGAATCTGTAAAGATCTTCAGAGGATCAAGGACAGCAAAGATGTTGAACCACTGTCTTTGAATACAGAAGCAGGAGAGACAGACTGTACCAAGACATCAGAAACAACTGTGGATTTCAGAACTGATGACGTTCCCAAGAGACAGCTATAGAAACGTAGAAACATATAATCTGATGGCAGATAAAGACCACATGGCCTACCTAGTCTGCCCATTTCCCTACCTGATGGATAAGCAGCAGATCCTAGTTAACCAACAGCCTACTTCCTCCTACCCCCTACTATAACTGCCTTGTGTCTGTCCCATGCATTCTTGAATTCCCCCACTGTTTTTAACTCAACGACTTCCTCAGGAAGGCTGTTTCATGCATCTACAACCCTCTCTCTGAAGAACTACTTCCTCATGTTACCTCTGAGCCGTCCTCCCTCTATCTTCAAATTGTGCCCCCTTGTTCTTGCACATCTATTTTTCTGAAAGATGCTACACTCTTGGACTTTGTTGATTCCCTTGAGGTATTTGAAAGTTTCTATCATGTGCCCCCTCTCCCTCCTTTCCTCAAGGCTATACATCTTAAGCTCCTTTAGTCTTTCTTCATATGTCTTCTGGTGCAGACCCTGCACCATTTTGGTTGCCCTCCTCTGGACAGCCTCCACCCTGTCTATGTCTTTGCAGAGATGGGGTCTCCAGAACTATTACACAGTATTCCAGATGTGGTCTTACCAACTGTCTGTACAGAGGCCAATAACTTCCTGTTTTCTGCTGGTGATGCCTCTCCCTATGCATCCCAGTATCCCCCAGTCCTCCTTACTGCCTTCTCACATTGCTGGCCCACCTTTAGGTCATCTGATATCACTACCCCCAGGTCCCTTTCCATTTTTGTTGTTGTCAGTATCTCACCCCAATTGTGTACTCTTTCCCTGGGTTTTTATTTCCCAGGTGCATTACTTTGCACTTCTTTGCATTGTATCTAAGCTGCCATACATTTGACCATTCCTCCAACCTTGACAAGTCTCTTTTCATCCTTTCCACCCCACCTTGCATATCAACCCAGGTGTCAGCGTGGCTCAGTTGGTAGCACATCCGCCTCTGGACCAGAAAGTCATGGGTTCTTGTCCCACACCGGGATTGGACTTGCACCTAAAATTCGCAGGCATCCGAGTGCAGTATTGGGGGGTGCTGTACTGCTGGGGTGTGCCGTCCTTCGGATGAGATGTTAAACCGAGGTCCCTTCTGCCCATCCTGGTGTTGTCCTGGTGGTTGTCCAGGTGGAAGTCAAAGAACCCAGGGCACTCTTTGCAAAGAGCAGGGAACATTCCCAGTGTCCTGGCCAACATTCCCCTTCCCATAAAACCGGTTCATGCAATTATCCAGGCTGTGTGTGGGTAATGATGTGCGATATGGCCCCCACCACACATTCAGTCACTTCACTACCAGTCTAGCATTGCTTGTAAAGCGCTTTGGGATATTGTGTAATGAAAGCGCTACATAAATGCTGATTCTTCTTCTTCAGCCCTGTTGCAGAGCTTTGTGTCATCTGTAAAGAGACATACTTTCCCTTCTAGTTCCTCTATAATGTCACTTATAAAGACATTAAAAAGGACCGGCCCCAGTACTGAACCCTGTGGTTCCCCACTAGTAACCCTCCTTTCTTCACTGTGGACTCCATTTACTATTACCCACTGTGTCCTGTTGTCCAGCCAGTGTATTACCCAGGCTACCAACCTGGGACCCACTCCCAGGCTGGCTAATTTATTTATTAATCTTTTGTGCAAGACTGTGTCAAATGCCTTGCTAAAGTCTAGGTAGGCCATGTCCACAGCCCCTCCCTGGTCTACTACTTTGGTCTTCCAGTCAAAGAAATCAATTAGATTTGTCTGACATGACCTTCCTGCTGTGAATCCATGCTGCCTTGGGTCCTGTGCCCCACTGGCCTCTAGGTACTCAACAATTGTTTCCTTCAGCAGTGATTCCATCATTTTCCCTACCACTGAGGTCAAACTGACAGGTGTGTAGTTTCCTGCCTCTGTCTTGCTCCCACTTTTGTGAAGGAGAATCACATCCGCACTCCTCCAGTCTTCAGGTACCCACACCATCCTCCCATGATTTATTAAAAAAGGGTATTCGGTGGTGTTACTAGTTCTTCCCTTAGTTCTTTTAGAATTCTGGGGTGAATCCCATTAGGCCCCATTGCTTTATCAACCTTCAGTTTTAAGAGTTCTTTCAGTACCCTTTCTTCTGTGAAAGGACTAATATCAACCCCCCTATCCAGAGTGCTTCTGTTGACTGCATTAAGTATCTCCATGCTTTTCCATTTTGAATACCGAACAGAAGTATTTGTTCAGTATCCCTGCTTTTTTCACTATTGCTCTCTGCCCAACCACCTTCCTCTTTATTCAGCCTCAGTATCCCTGCCTTAGTCTTTCTTTGCTCCCTAATGTACCTATAAAAGGTTTTATCCCTCTTCTCAACCGAGTTGGCTATCTTTTCCTCGGTCTGGGCTTTTGCTATTCTGACTGCCTTACCCACTTTCTTCTGCTTTAACTGGTACAGTTCTCTGTCCTGCTCCTTCTGTGTTTCCTTATACTTCCTGAATGCTATCTCATTCTCCCTTACCTTCCCCGCTACTTCTTTAGAGAACCATAGAGGTTTCTTCTTTTGTTTTGATTTATTGATTTGTTTCACACAAAGGCTTGTTGCCTCTGTGATGGCAGTTTTGATGTTTCCCCATTGTTGCTCCACCCCACCTTCTTGCCTGTTTGCTAGTGATTTTCTGAGGCACTCTCCCATTTTGACAAAATCAGCCCACCTGAAGTCCAGTACCTCCACTTTTGTGTGACTTGACTCTACAGCTAAGTTTATCGTGCACCACACTGTTTGGTGGTTGCTTGTTCACAGATGGCTATCCACTTCAAGAACAGAGATCCTCTCTCCATCCCCATTTGAGAGTACCAGGTCTAAGATTGCTCCCTCCTGAGTGGGTTCCAAAACTAGCTGTCTGAGGCATGCCCCCCTGTAGGGCATCAAGAATGGCCCTGCTCTTGGATGTGGCTGCAGCAAAGGTGCTCCAGTTAACATCTGGCATATTCAGGTCCCCCATCAGCAATACCTCCCCCTTTCTCTGTCATCGCAAGGATGCCTTCTATCATTTCCTTGTCTGTTTCCTCCCCCTGAGAGGGGGGGTCTGTATACAACCCCTGTGCGGATTGTGGAGCCATTTCCAGTCTCCAGAGTGACCCACAGTGCCTCCTGTCCTCCCTTTTTACCCTTTAGTTCTGTTGCTTTGATCTCTTCCCTTACATAGAGAGCTACTCCTCCTACTCTTCTTCCCTCCATGTCTCTCCTGTAGATTGTGTACCCTGGTATGTTGACATCCTAGTCATGGTTCTATGTGTACCATGTTTCTGTGACTGCCACAATATCCAGGCATCACTCTTCCATCAAGGCCACCATTTTGGGGAGCTTTTTACCTAGACTACGAGCATTGGTACTCATTACCCTCCATTTTTTTTATGACTTTATTTCTTTTTGTCCCATCCCTGTCCTTACTGCCACTGTCTTTTTCTCCATTTACCCCTGCCCTTCTCCCTATCAACTGCTCTATCTTGGTGTTTACCTCACTAACTACCCTGATTTTCTTTGGGGGGGGAGCTAGGATTTCCCTTCTCCTTTTCAGTGCCTCTCCCCTTGGCTGGTTTAAATGTTTGCCAATGAAGCATTTAAACCTATCACCTAGGATCCTGGTTCCCCTCCTGGATAGATGCAGACCATTGTGCCTGTATAGTCCCGCATCCCTCCAGGTGGAGCCCTAGTCCCCAATGAAGCCAAATCCCTGAGCTCTGCACCAGTTTTTCAACCAGTCATTGAATCCCGTGATGCGGAGTACCCTAGCCTCATCCCTGCCATAGACAGGTAGCACTTCTGAGAAAGTTACTGTGTGTGCTACTTGTCTAAGGCCCCTCCCCAACTCCACAAACTCCTGTTGCACTGCTCTGATCCTATTCTCAGCCAGGTCATTCATCCCTAGGTGGATAATGACATCCAGCTCCCTCCCCTTGCAGCTGCTCCCACGATCCTGAGGATTCATTTCCTGTCCCTCTAAGCCATGGCTCTGGCAGGCACCATACCTCCCTTTCCCCTCCCTCCCCCAGTTCTACCCCCCTAACAAATGAGTCCCCCACAAAGAGTTGCTGCCTTCCCCGTGGGGTTCTGTGCCACCCTCCTGTGGGTCTCCATTGTGGAGGTTCCCAGCATCCTCCTTGGTCTCCGCTGTGGGTGCCTCCATAGAGGAACCATGCTCCACCAGAGTGGTGAATGAATTGTGGAGAAGCACAACTGGAGGGATGCACCTCTGTTCCACCACCCTCACCCTCCATGAGCCCACTGTTGTCCAACCACTCCTCTTTCTTGGCAACCTCTGAGGTAGTGGCAGAATATGGATTGAAATGAATATGAGGAACTAACTCTGAGAAGATCAAGCTGAGCAATTAATCATCCTGAAAGACTGATTGAGAGTTGCTAATTGTTGGAATTAAGAAATAACTCAGGGAAGTGAGTGGTAAAGGTTCACTTGAGAGTGAAGTGCTAGAAACAGCTCCTCTTTAGATTTTGTACTTAAATAAATACATGTTATTTCAGTTAAAAAAAATAATAAGGGAGATGTAATGATAGTTAATAAAAGTTAAATGTTTGTTGACACTCTGTAAGTACAGTATCTGCGTTAATAGAAGTGTGTAGTTGCAAGAAGAACCCTAGAGGGCAGGCTGAAGTATGTGCACAGTGTGATGCAGTAATACAATGTGTAAGTCCCTCCTCCCCATGTCTAGGGGCATGATGATGGAATATCTGTGGAAGGGGGTGCACACAGCAGCAGAAACACTTCCAGACATTTCCCAAGCCCTGATGTACAGAGGGGTGCCCAAACTGTGCTGTAGCTGGCATAAATTATTCAGGTTAACTTTTCTCAGCTGATTTTAAAAGAAGCGAATGTCCACACAACTTTCTTAAACCGGTGGGATCCCAAAATGTATTTAACCAGAGAACTCGTTGCTACAGGGAGCACAATTTCAACAGTGGAGGCAGTAGCTCATAGATTATGGCTGAGGTGGCCTTAGCAGCAGTGTTAAGTCCTGAACAGTGGGGGTCTCACAATCTTGGCAGCATTCAGGACCACTATGGTCACAACTTTGGCAGGCAGTTCTCATTGAACACTGTCCCGAGGCATGACAGCTCCAGATTTCCCCCAGTTCTGAACTTGTTCCTAGGGGTTTATTATTCTCGCTCTATTAACCCAGGGTCCCAATGGCACATGTAGTCTAAAACAGCTTGGGGACCACTATGCTTCTCAACTGCAGACCCCCCCCCTGTAAAATATTGGAGCATTAGTCTGGCAAATGTTCCCCATTAATGCAGAGGAACACATCCTAGTGGCCACACGCTCCAAAGGGTCTATCATTCCTTGCTCTTTATCACCTCTTTTCCAGCTCTATTCGGACTTGCCACAACCAACTGTGCCATAATTTGAGACTCGGCCCATCCAAATCCCTCTTTCCACAGCTACATTTTTTCCCTAGTAAATGGATGCAAGCCCGGGTGATCCTCTCACAATTTGTGGCACAAAGGTGGCTTTACTTTCACACCACCCTACTGATAGTCACAAAGGCTGGCTGGGACCGGCTTGGGGCCAGAGCGGGCAGTCACCCCAGAACACTCTTACTCACACTAGACTCCCAGGTACGATAAACAATGGCAGGCTCCAGCAAAAACTGGACTTAAATCCCCCCACGCACCCATGGTAACCTTCTGACCTGTGGGACGTTCTGACCAGGTGACAAGGGGCTTGACCATTCCCTGACCAGGCCAAATAAGGCCACAAAAGAAAATCATGGAATAAGCTAAGTAACCTCCCAGAGTGGGGTTACATTCCTCCCACACTTAAAATACTCACTGACCCCGTGTGAGTATTTAAGCCACAACTACACGCCCTCCACTTCAAAGAGGTATGCGCACTCCCTTCTCACATATGGCTGTATGTGCTGCACCAGGCACACTGCCAAGAAGGTGAAGCTTTCCCCTTTATAACCTAGCTCACAACAAATCCAGTCTCTCTCTCTCTCTCTCCAGCTGGGTCCATGGTGACCGAACCACTCACACCCATGGACGGTTTGCCTGTTGCAGGGGGTGTCCCACTCCCAAACCCACAAACTTCCAGAACTTGCTGCCTACCCTACACTAGGGCTGCCAAGCTGCTTATTACCTCCCACCATGAACAGAATTAATAACCATAATGAGACAGATCACAATAAAGTAGCAAACAATAATAAGCACTGCAAAAAGGACAGCATGCATAACATTCCTACCGATACTTGACTACTCCTACATTTAACACTTGGACTAACAGTGGCAAGACTTTAGTCTAAGAGCATGGTTTTAAACAGCATTTTTTTATGCAGTTATCCCAAAATACAACAGTGCAACATATTTGATATTAATAGACACCAATCCCCTCCACCCCCATTCGCACCATGGTGCAGTTCATCAAATACAGAAAATCAAGTCCTACAGGCACAGTTGGCAGTCACTAGAACCTGCTGAAACAAAAGAAACAAAGGGTTGATCTCACCCAATTCTGAGGTAGATTTCAGTCCCAGCACAAATGCAGCTACACCTCTGATGAGGAAACAGTCCAGGGGGAGTAACTGTCCAGTCTGATCACTTGCGGCTCGGCCACGGGCCTTTCCAGGGACATCCTTCCCAACGGCCTATTATCTATGACTTAGGACATTCTGTAAACAAGACTTGCTTCTCATAGAACTTATCCCATAACCAATAAACTTTTAAGTAACCCCCCTGTCGGGAGCTTACCTGTGAGCCCCCGAAAAAGGCTAATTTTCCTCGGGGTTTTGCTTCCATCCCCATTCTTTTTTTCTTCTTAGTCCCATTTGCTGATTTTCATCTGTGTCCTCTGGTTTCTCCCGCTGCCCCCTCCCGCATTGGTTTCGGAGGAGCTAATTTGTGGAGCTGCCAGCTTTACAAATGGCGTGGAGGTGCTGGTGGGCTATGTGCATACACACAAGTGCATTTTGGTATGGCCATTTCGGCGGCCTTTCAGTGTGCCTCGCCAGTGGTTCCTGTCCAGCTGGGTAATGAGAGGGGGACCAGAGACCTTTAGGAAACCAGAGAGGCAGCAGGAAAGCAGCAGGAACAGATTTTGTGAGCGCCAATCGTGTTCGAGAATACAGGAATCGCCTCATGAATAATAATGAGGCTGTGTCCCTTTGAAGAGTCGGTTCCTGTCTAGGGCTGTGGAAAAATGAAGAGGTAGCACTAGGACAGGCTGGGAAAGTGACTAAAGTAAATAAAGATATGGTTTAAATGGGAACTAGAGAGTCTGCCAGTCTGTGGGGGAAATAAATGTTCAAGATGTGTTCATGGACTGCTGCCAGAAAATAAAGTGGGGCTATGTGTGTGTGCTGCCTGGGGACATTAGGAAATGGCAGCAGCGACTGGAAAAGGGTTTGACTAACAGGTTAATGAGTGCAGTCGGTTTGTAGGGCACAGGGTTGGCTACCAAATAGTGGGGAAATGAATAAATGAAAGAAAGTGGTTTGGCTGCAGGGGCACTTGAAATCTGGGACTCTGTTAACATATATAGACACTGCTTACAACAGCCACCATGTAGGGCAGCCATGTGACACCAGCCAGCCAACCACTGAGCCAGGATTCTTGCCAGGGACTCTGGGACTGATTGAAAGGACTTTGGAGGGAAAATACTGGGGAATGTTTAGGTGCCTTTCTCTGCACCAATAAGGCATTGAGGGAGCCTCATACATATTAGTTTTTGCCTAAGGACTGTGACTCCAGCCAATCAGGAGTGAAGAAAGGACTCCCAATAAAGCAGGGACAGTTGGGCTTGGAGTCAGTTCAGTGGGAACTCCTCCGGGGGGGGGGGCTTCTGCCCCTGGAGAGATTGGGGCTGTGAGATGGGCCTGCCTGGGGGCTGCCAGCAATTTGTCCCTAGGGCAAGGTGTGCCTGCCCCATCAGGAAAAGGAAGAAACAGCTTGGCAGAAAGAAAAAGGGAAAGCTGCAGGATGCTGAAAGTTCTGCATTGTTCTGAAGTTGCACCACAGTGGTGAGAGAAGCGCAGCTCGAATGGAAAAGGGAAAGCTGCAGATTGCAAGGGAGAGGTTTTGTCCTGATCCTGAATAAAAGGACAAAGGTTGGGTCTAAGCTTGGAAAAAGACCAAGGTTGTGTTCTGTGCCTGGAAAAAGACGGGATACAGAGAATGGGGAATGAGAACATAAATGTGCTGAAACAGAGAAAAGGAAGAGTAAACCTCTTCAATTAGAGAATTGCTATGTACCTGCACAGTGAGAAAAAGGGACTGTAAGTGCAGGGGATATGTGTGAGCCAGAGCGAGAATGTGGCTGTGTTAAAGTTGAGAGACTGTGAAAGAAGAAGGATGGACAGGTGCTTCTCAGGGTTGAGTGCCTGTAGTCTGCTCCTGAGATACAGCAAGAAAAAGAGAGAAACAGATTGCTGTGGCTACACACCTTGGCAGGAAAGAGAGAGTGAGAAAGAGAACAAGCAGAAGAGAATGTGCTGAATTGTTTCTGCTGACACCTAGGGCCAGGTGGGGAACTTGTTAACCCCCATCAAGTGCGGTCTGCTGCTGCAGGGGGTCACGGGTCTTGTACCCGAATGCTTGGGCACGCTGACTGGAGGAGCCGGGCTGTGGGGCCACTCCCTGGTCTGGGTCCCCTGTAGTTAGCAGGCCTTGTGTACATGCCCTGCAATGGGACCTGTAATGGGTTGATGGGGACAAGCTGCAAGATCAGCTAGCAAGAGAGAGAGAGAGAGATACAGCAAGCTGCAGCCTCTGTGCCCCCTGATAAAACAGTGTGCCTGGTTCTGCCTGTGATCCATCAATCCCCAGGACTTCAGTGAACTGTGCCATCAAAGGACTGATTCCGCAGAACCATGAGTAAATTGCAGGAATTGCCCTGCACCTGGGTACTGTAACTATGTTTGTCCACTAGGGCAGGAGGTAGCACTATGGACTAGAGAGAAAAGATAAAGGATTAGCTCTAACCAAAAGAAAGAAAAGTAAAAAGTTACTTAATTCAAGTAAGTATGCCAACACCAGCTACCAGCTGCACTTCAGGCCTACAACTTTAAATCTTGGTACCCAGTGAAGAACTTTGGGGTTTAAATGGACTGGGACCTGAGGGTCTGGGTTTGGGCACTTCTGCAGCAGTTAGCTAGTTAGCCAGTTCAGATGGCTGCATTGATGGAAATAAGGGTTTGAATCAAAAGGAAAATGCTTATTTGAACTCTGTTCCACTACCCCATTCCTAAACCTTTCCCCCTGTAAATAAACCATGGAGTTATTGTTTTGCAGCAGAAAATGGATCCAGAACCTGATTTTAGTGAACCTGTCTATTGTCTGAGATGGAAAAGGTAAATGGTAACTGAATGTGCTGAGGTTCGAACTTGGTGAGTCCATGCCTGGAGTAACTGTTGGGGAGGTGGGTTGGTGCGACATCCCAGGGGGTGTTACTGCTGGTAATCAGACCCACTAATATGTACTCTGGGTGGAGGCACCAATAATTTAATTTTACTTTTGGGAAAGGACCCCGGTACGTCAGCTATGGGAACCCAGGTCCCTTGCCTTTGGTCGGGCCAGCAAGGCAGGGGCTATGGCCCTCTCCAGGATGGCACCAGAGGGGGGCTACATTTAAATAAAATAAATTAATGAATTAATCAATTAATTAATTAATTAAAAAATGGCTGAAATAATACTGAGCTTTGTACAAGGCCGACCAAAGGAGTTCACAGCTGACACACTGAACTTCTTTCTCTTGCCCATGGTGTCCTGTACGATCACATAGTTTTTATATAGAGTCAGTCCTTCAAACCCACTCTGGGCGTAGATCTCCTGGGCAATCCTCTGCACACACTGCAGCTGGAAGGTTTCACTCTGTTCTGAGAGATTGTGGCACCTGTACACTTTTCCCAACAGTCCATGACAGACCCAATCAGACCGCTTTCTCTTAATATGGTCCCAAACCTTTTCAGGGAGGTAAGCATAATCATATTGTGGAAAGTCCCTCTTGACACACTTGTGGACAATCCACTACACTTGTGATCCCTCAGGGATACTCCTCAAGGTGGTCCTAGGTGCTTGCCCCTGTAGGAGCCACACTCTGATTTCATATTCCTACTTCTGTCGCTGAGCTACTTCAGCTTGCCCCATCTTGGCAGCAGATGAGGCTGAAAATGCACCATCTTCCTTGGGCTCCTTGGCAGGCTGGAACATTTGGGACAAATATAGAGAGGTCCCCTCCTGGTGTACAGCCCAGCTCACGTCCACCTCTTCCTCTCCTTCTGTCTCCACTGAAGCTGGATTTCCACTGGGTGACTTCACTTGTTGGCTGGGGACTGACTGGTCTGCCCGGTGGACTAGGCAGAAGATTTGGGAGTGGGGGCACTTTCTTGGCAGCTACATCCCTGGGTTTCTCCTTCAGAGCAGGCTGCAGGGGGAAACTCTTTCACTCAGATGCCAGACCAGGGGTCTCTTCACGAGGGTCAACTTGTGCAAAGTGTTCAGGAGCCAACAATTGCTGAGCTGTGGACACTAGCCTATACCTCATACCCCTAACCCTTGGCCATCGCACAGTGGGGGCAACTGCAGGTGACATACTTGAAGCAGCAAACACACTCTCCCAATATTCCAGTCTGACATTATCAGGGGTCTCAGAGGTAGATGAAATGTTGAAGCCTGCAACAGCCTGGCTGAGTCCATTGCAAACAGTGCACACTGGCATTAGTTGCGTCCAGGGCCAATGGAATGGCAGAAGGCACACTCTGAAGTTGTTGCAGATCTGCTCATCTGTGCCCACATCCAGGTAAGCATCTCTGGTGGGACAGTCACTCCTAATGAGGTAGGGTTCTGTGCCTTTATTGGACACCATGTATCTCTGCTTGGAAAATCAACCTCACAATTCACAAGTCACAGGGCTAATTTGCCACTTCCATGAAGTTCAGAGCAGCAACCACTGCGCAGAAAGCTCAGCTCCTCCTCCCAGAACCAAACAACTCAATCCACAGCATGTCCACAGGCCCATTTGCCTTCTCCTCACATGTTGCAAACACTGGTGCAGTAGCACAGCAGATTCTTTGGCACCACAGTTTACCCCCAAAGGTGCAAACTACTCAGTCCGAAGTGGCATGATGATTTTGTAGTTCCAAATAAAGTCACGATATAGCAGAAATTAAAGAAAACACCCACAGCCAATCCAGCTTCAAGGACACCCCAGTATAAATCCAGGATGAGCTTCCATGTTGTAAGCCCCTGCCTGTGTCTAGGGGCATGGAATATCTGTGGGAGGGGTGCACACAGCAGCAGAAACACTTTCAGACATAGCCTCACTTTTTCCAGGCCCTGATGTACAGAAGGGTGCCCAAACTGTGCTGAAGCTGACAAAAATATGCAGGTTAACTTTTCTCAGCTGATTTTAAAAGAAGCGAATGTCCACACAACTTTCTTAAACTGGTGGGACCCCAAAATTTATTTAACCAGAGAACTCATTGCTCCAGGGAGCACAGTTTCAACAGTGGAGGCAGCAGCTAATAGATTAAAATGTTTAAATCTAGAAAAAACCTGGGCAAAGATAAGGCAACAATTTGAACACTATATTGATAAATATGTACCAGTGAGGCCCAAATATAATAACAAATGCCATGTCCCCCTATGGTGGAACAACACAATTAGGAAACAATTAAATAAGAAAAAAACTATATCATAAATATAAGAGAAATTCATCTATGTCAGCTTGGAACAAATTTAAGCATAGTAATAAAAAAAACACATGTATGATAAAAACTGCCAAGAGCAGACTCGAACTGAACTTAGTAACTGGGGTAAGAGATAACAAAAAACAATTCTTCAACTACATTGGGTCACTAAAAGGGAAACAACATGTCACTGGACCTTTAGTATCTGAAAATGGCATAAAATCAGGGGACGATGAAATAGCCAATGAACTAAATAATTATTTTCTGAGTATCTACGAACCTAGAGAAGAATTCAATGAGCCAGCAGAAGTGACTATAGATAGCTCCATAGAATTCAGCACCAGAGGGGTAGAATTAATAATAAAATCACTTAAGCCAAATAGTTCCCCCCGGGCCTGATGGAATCACCCCCAGACTCCTGCAAGAATTAAGTAAAGAGATTGTGGGACCACTCACTTTGCTATTTAATATCACCATCTCAGAAGGAAAAATGATAAAAGGATGGCGAGAGGCATTAATAACCCCAATTCATAAGGGAGGAAAAAAAAGGAACATAAAAACTATCGTCCCATTAGTCTCACATCTATAACTGGCAAAATAATGAAAAGACTCCTGCAAGCGTACATAGCTGAACATATAAAAACACTGGATTAGTAGTCTTCACTCAACATGGTTTTACCTCTGGTAGGTCATGTCTTATGAATCAGACACATTTCTTCGAGCCAGTAAGTGCAGCTCTGGATAAGGCAGCATCATGTGATGTTATTTTTCTGGACTTTTCCAAAGCATTTGACATGGTATCACACAAAACACTGTTACTGGAACTATATAGGATAGGCCTGCACTCAGACATTATAAGCTGGATAAAATCATGGCTGGGTGATCAATATCAGAGGGTATCGGTCAAAGGACATTTGTCCCGCTGGGGTAGGGTGACTAGTGGAGTCCTACAGGGATCAGTTTTGGGTCCCACACTATATAACATTGTGGTAACCACAATGAAAGTTTCCGTAAATGCATGGATATGCAAATATGCCGATGACTGTAAAAGTTAGGGGACTTGTTAACATGAAAGAGGATGGCGTATTGTTACAAAAACAGTTAGATGACTTTCTGATTGGGCAAAGGCCAACAAAATGCAGTTTAATATGGAGAAATGCAGGGTTATGCATTTAGGGGAAAAACAACCCACTTTTAGGTTATAAGTTGGGTAACATTATACTGCAAACAACACTTGAAGAAAAAGACCCAGGCACAATAATAACACAAAATCTAACCTTCAATAGAAATACCACAGTATAGGTCAAAAAATGTCATAAAATTGTAGGCTAAATCCAGGCCAATATTAAAAGTAGGGAACCAAAAATGTTAGTGCTTCTTTTTTCAAGCTTGATGCGTCCACACCTGGAGTACTGTTCCTAGTTTAATTTACCACACACAAAGAGAGCACAAAGAGAGGCCGAAAAGTTATAGAGGGAGTGCAAAGGAAAGTCACAAGAAAAATCAAACCCTTAAAAAAATACAGGTTATGGAAATTAAACTTATTTTCAGCTAAATACAAGCAGATCAGAGGAGACCTTTGTCTAACATATAAGGCAGTAAATAATGAATATATAAGGGAAACTGTTGGATTGGCATTACAGGAGGGTAACGAAAAACACAAGAAGTAATCGTTATAAAATGAAAGGGAAATTAATAAGAACAACTAGGAAAGGTAGCTTTTTTACACAGAAGGTTGTAACACTGTGGAATAGACTTCCACAGCAAGTTGTTACAAGTTATAACATCACTATATTTTAAAACTTGGCTTGATGGATACATGGGAGACAAGAAGTATGCATTCCACTCATGAATACATGGGTGGCGAGTTCAATAAAGGGCCCCATAACCTACTGAACTTGTATTTTCCTATGAACCATATGAACCTATGATTGTGGTGGAGGTGGCCTTACAGCAGTGTGAAGTCCTGGACAATGGGGGTCTCACAATCTTGGCAGCATTCAGGATTGCTATGGTCACAACTTTGGCAAGCAGTTCTCATTGAACACTGTCCCCAGGCATGGCAGCTCCAGATTTTCCACAGCTCTGCACTTGTTCCCAGGGGCTTACTAGTCTCCTCTGTCTTGCTGTATGAACCCATGGTCCCAATGGCACATAGTCCAAAACGACAGCATTCGTAACAATAAAGCGAAATTGTCAAATAAAATAAATGTAAAAGCAATTTATTCAGTGTCCCGAGCTGCTCATCCTTGCCCCAAGCACTTCAGTTGCTAAGCCTTCACGGAGGTGTTGAATAAATTGCATTTGCATTTATTTTATTTGTCAATTTCTCTTTATTGTTATGATTGTGCAAATACTAAGTGATCTCCAAAAATAAGTCTATGTGTTGACTGTGGTCAGGATCTCTCTTTTGCCTATATAATTAGGAGTAATAGTCTGCAAATGCCCCTGCTATCTCCGAGGGTTTAACCCAAAATTCTCCAGTGCCACTCATATCTCTGATTTTAGGAATACACCTATCAAGTTCTTGTTTTCTAAGGTGCATGGCCAATAGCCTGCTTGCTCTGTCCCCTCCTTTGTAGTATTTTTGATTTGTAAACCATAAGAAGTTGATGGTATGGTGTATCATCAGCTGATTGTATACCTCCCTGGTGTCTTGTAATTTTTTGTATGTGGTAGGATCATGTGTTAATTTGTGCTCCTTCTCCAAGGAAGCTATAGTTGTTAGGGCCTGGGAAATTTTAGCCTTATGGACCTTATTCCGGTAGGCGGCATGGCTAATAAACTCACCTTTAAGGACTGCCTTGAAAGCATTCCAAATAAATTTGATCAGGGTGTCTGCTACTCTATTCTCCTCTAAGTACCACTTGATATCCTCCTTCAATTTAGCTACCAGAGTCTTATCCTGTAATAAACCAGGGTCCAACCTCCAAGAACCAGCAGGGTTCCTCAGTTCCCAGACTTCCACTACCTGAACTGCAGCATGATCTGAGACTGAGACTGGATGTATATGGCCTTCCCCAAACACATGTGCCTCTGATTGCCAGGAGTATATCCTATTCAATCTTGAATAAGCATCTGCTGCAGGGGTGTAGAACATATAATCCTCAGCTGTGGGATGTTGCTGTCACCAAAAATCTACCAGCCCTGACTCAACAATGAGGGGTTGAAGCAGTCCGGAACAACCCCACCATTCTGCTGGCATTTGGTGGATTCCAGTTTAGTTTGCAATTTTCCACGCAATTCCAATCACCTGCCACCAGGAGGTGTCCAGGGTCCAAGTTTCCAATGACTAAGAATAACTCTCTAAAAAAGGCCCCCAACGGCGTTGGGGGGGGGATACACTGAAAGGATATGGATGGGGTGTCCCCGCAACACCCCCAAAAGTAGAACCCATCTTTCACTACCCTCTTGTACCACCGACTGGGTTTGAAAAGAGAGGCCCCACCTCAGCAAAATAGCCATGCTGGCCCTTGAAGATGAGGGGTGGGAATCGGAAAAAACATACCAACCCAAGATCTACGTAACTTAGCATGCTCCAGATGAGTGAGCTTCGTTTCTTGTAGACATGCTATGTCACACTTTAAATCTTGCAGTTCTTTCAGAATTCTGGCCCGTTTGGTAATGTTGTTAATACTCTTCACATTGATTGTGCAAATACTAAGTGATCCCATCATGAAAAACAAACAAAAAGAAATCCATCACCCCGCTCAAGCCAGTATCCCTTCCCAAAGCCCACATAAAACACATCAATTCTACAATAATATAAAAAGACAAACCAAGAAAAGGTACTATCTATAGACATTAAGGCTAGCCAGCAATCTCAACTGGAGATGTAAGGTAACCAACCATAAGAAACTTTCTAAAGGATAAGGGTGGAAAGATGGTTAAACCACCTTAAGCTAATGAAGCTATACCAAGGTGACCACCCGCAGACGCAAAACAGTCACTGAGGATACAAAGCCCTCCAAAAAAACAGAAGAGTTCAGCACTCTCTGTGCAAAGGGTAAACCTGACTGCAAAGCATGCCCTTCTAGTGTGGGGACTTCCCCTGAGGCAAGACTGGGACCCCGGCTCACCTGCCCTGGGTCCTGAGATTTAACTGGAGATCTTGCCACCAAGCTATGAACATCAACCAACCAAAAGAGAAATGTTATATTTCCAGGGAAACTCTCCCCATATTGGTGAAGATGAGTGTAATAATAAGTAAACAGGCTTACTAAATCCCCTGTCATTTATAATTCACATTTGATATGTGGCTCTAACCTTAGTATCCAGGGTAATTGAGCTAGAGCCTGAAGGGGCTCATAAAGGACCTCCAAAGTCAAACTATACTCTCCTTTCTGCCCTGGATTCGGTTGCTGATATGAAGTGAGAAAGGGGTTAGGAGAGGCCCCCAAGCCAGTGGGATATAATAATAAAAAAGAAAACACTGACCCCCCCCCCCCCAATAATACCGTTTGAGACTAGGGGCTTTATCTTTGATCCCACCATTACCCAAGAAAATTATCATGCTCTCCAATCAACTTCAAAGATCTGCTTCACTTAAATCAGCTTTAACACTAATAAGAAAACCCCTCAAAAAGTCAATTTTAGTGATAACAGGAAGAGTCTATGCTTTGAACTAATAACATGCCACAGTCTCCAATGTGGAGTTTAAAAGAAACTCACAACATTCTCCAACGTGTAACTTGAAAATCAGGAACCATGGATCAGTTCTGTAGGCCAACGGCTCACAATCTGGGAAAAAGATGTGGAGCCCCACTGAAGGGTGGGAGCCAAATAATGGTGCACAAGAGAAAGTGTCCGTTCCCCAAGCTGCCATCCAGAAATGAGTGTCATAATCCCTAGGTTCCCCCCGATTAGAGAGAACCCTGTTTCAGAGACAAAACCAGCTCATAACATAGCCGCAGTTCAGGGACCTGCAAGTCAAAGCCCTCCAAACAGCCAGAAAGTTCCGAGAACACAGCAATCCAAAGTTATCTTAGCACAGCTTGCAGATTCAAGGAGGGAGCTGTCGGGGGAGAATCCATTGGGTCACATCTACATGAAGAGGTAGGAGAGAGTCATGTCTTCTTCCCTGGGGATGCCATCCTCCTGGAGCTATTCCCCAAAGCAGGTTTTCAATTTTGGATTCTGCTTGTTCCGAGCTGGTATCTGGGACCGGAACACCTAGCCTTTCCAAATCCGAAGTTGCCTACAGAAGGTTGTCATAGATTTGTACATGCTCCCCATCGTGTAGCCACAGTCACAAGGGGTAGCGGAGATATGCCCTCAGACCCTTCTCTCGCAAGGTTTTCACAACTTGAGGCACTTTTTTGCACTTGTCTATCATGCTCGGGGGGTAATCCTGATGAAAATACACCTTTTGGCCATCCAAATTTAAGTCTCCCTTTTCCCAGGCTAGGTGCAGCGTTTTCTCTCTAATAGGAAATTTGAGAAATGTCACCACAATGGACCTAGGGAGAGCTCCCAATTTGGGTTTCAGGGCCACCTTCAATTCACAGAATCTTGTTGAATTTAAGTAAATATTGTTATTTTTACTTCGCACTGAAACCGGAAGTGAACGGACACTTACTTCCAGTTTTTCAGCTTAAAACCTGCCCTCTAGTGAGCTGAGGCGCATCGTACGGGACCGTGTGCAGAGATACAATTTGCGCCATGTTCGTTGTCCGTGGGCATGCTGAAACTGCTGGCATTAGACAAACTTGGATAAGATAATTTTAGCATATCCTCTACTTAGTAAATACACACCTTTAATAATGGAAAAAGAACTTAGTAAGTGTATGCAATGTTTGACGTATAGTGAGGGAAAGTATGGGAGCGAATATGTATGTGCTAATTGCCATCTGATTACTACTCTTGAAGCAGAGATAGCGTTTCTGCTTAATATTAAACCAGTTTCTACTGATATTAGGGAAATGGAAAGTTACATTGATCTTATGGATGAGATACTTTATTCTGATGAACAATTTCCTTCACATTTAGGTAGCATTTCTATGCCTCCTGATGAGGAGACAATTGTAACAACTAGTACTAGTATACCTGTTGCCTCTGCCCCCTCTTATAAGGTGGATGATTATCCACCCTCATCTCATGATAATGATGACTGGACCATTGTCACAAAGCCTCTTAAAAAGAGGAGGGGCGGTCAAATACACAGTAGTGTCCCTATTGAAACTCGTGAAAGGTTTGAGCAATTGACTGTATCAAATAATGAAGTGCTACATGATTTATCCTGTGCATCACCCTCTGTTGATAATAATGGTTTAAAAACACTTTTCAATCAGGAGTTAATGGCCATGAATATTTGTCCTAGTAAGTTTCAAGCTACCAAATCAATACCTATTAAGTTAATCGCTCCAGAGTGTGTTAAACAATCACCTGTTTCTGATTCTTGTACCCCTACTGTCTCAAAACAAGTGTTAGTCCTGGGAGATTCAATCATTAAGCACATTGACAGGGTGGTATGCAATAGTGACAAGAGCAACCGCACTTGTTCTAGCTCGTGGGCCAGGGTATCTGACATTACCTCCATGATGCCTAAAATTTTACAAAATGTGGGGGAAAATCCACTGGTTATCATACATGCCGGCGTTAATGATATAAACAACACCCCATTTAATCAGTTACAACAGGACTATGTGGCATTATGTAACCTGTTACTTGATAGGGGATGCTGTGTATGTATATCTGAAATTCTACCTGTCCCGAGAGCAACATCTACCATGACGCAGAAAATCAAAGCCCTAAATGAATAGCTGAGAAAGTGGTGTTTTAAGCAGGATATACCCTGTATTACCCACTGGGAATCATTTTCAGATTGTTCTTCCTTGTTTTGCTGGGACGGTTTACATCTCAGTTGTAGGAGTAGTACATTTATGGGGAAAGGTATCACTAAAATCATAAATCATTGTTTAAACTAAAAACAATGGAGGAGAATGGGTCTATTCCCAAGTCTCCAAATACTTACTAAAATATTATTACAACTAAATGTAAATTCCTAGCTTTGAATGCAAGATCTTTAAACCAACTCAAATTAGCAGAACTCGAAGCCAAATGTAAAACTTTAAATATCAGTGTGTCGGGAGTAACTGAAACTTGGTGGGACACATCCTCAATTTGGTCCAGAGAAATTCCACGTTATAAGTTATATCATAAAAACAGATTAGATAAGCAAGGTGGTGGAGTTTGTATGTACATACAAAATGATATTCCTTCTTTTGAAGTGTGTTCTCCCTTTCTTTTGGAAAGTATATGGGTTAAAATCTTATCGAAGGAGCAGTCATAGAAACATAGAAACATAGATTTTGACGGCAGATAAGGACCGCTTGGCCCACCCAGTCTGCCCATTTCCCTACCTAATGGATAAGCTGCAGATCCTAGTTAACCAGCAGCCTACTTCTTTCTACCCCACCCCTAGAATTGCCTTATGACTGTCCCATGCATGCTTGAATTCCACCACTGTTTTTGACTCCACACCTCCTCCGAAAGCCGCTCTATATCCACAACCCTCTCTGTGAAAAATATTTCCTTAAATTACCTCTGAGCCGCCTCTTCTATCTTCAAATTGTGCCCCTTGTTCTTGCACACCTCTTTTTGAAAGATGCTATCTCTTGGACTTTGTTGATTCCTTGAGATACTTGAAAGTTTCTATCATGCCCCCCCTTTCCTCGAGGCTATACATATTCAGCTCCAAGTCTCCTCTTCATATGTCTTCCGGTGCAGACCCTGCACCATTTTAGTTGCACTGCTCTGGACAGCCTCCATCCTGTCTATGTCCTTGTGGAGATTGGGTCTCCAGAACTGCACGCAGTACTCCAGATGGGGTCTCACCAACTGTCTGTACAGAGGGATAATAACTTCCTGTTTTCTTCTGGTGATGCCTCTCCCTATGCATCCCAGTATCCCCCCAGCCCTCCTTGCTGCCCTCTCACATTGCTTGCCCACCTTTAGGTCATCTGATATGACTACCCCAGGTTCCTTTTCATCTCTGTTGTTGTTAGTATCTCACCCCCATTGTGTACTCTTCCCTGGTTTTTGTTTTCCAGGTGCATTACCTTGCACTTCTTAGCATTGAATCTAAGCTGCCATACATTTGACCATTCCTCTAACCTTGCCAAGTCCCTTCTCATCCTTTCCACCCCACCTTGTGCATCAACTCTGTTGCAGATCTTTGTGTCATCTGCAAAGAGACATATTTTTCTTCCAGTCCTCTGCAATGTCGCTATAAAGACATTGAAGAGGACCGTCCTATACTGAACCCTGCGGTACTCCACTAGTAACCCCCTTTCTTCAGAGTGGACTCCATTTACTATTACTCTCTGTGTCCTATTCTCCCCAATTCTTACCCAGGCTGTCATCTTGGGGACCCACTCCCAGGCTAGCTAACTTGTATATTAATCTTTTGTGTGGAACTGTGTCAAATGCCTTGCTAAAGCCTAGGTAGGCCATGTCCACAGCCCCTCACTGATCTACTACTTTGGTCACCCAGTCAAAGAAGTCTATTAGATTCGTCTGACACAACCTTCCCATAGTGAATCCATGCTGCCTTGGGTCCTGTGCCCCACTGGCCTCTAGGTACTCAACAATTCTTTCCTTCAGAAGTGATTCCATCATTTTCCCTACCACTGAGGTTAAACTAACAGGTCTGTAGTTTTCTGCTTCTGCCTTGCTCCCACTTTTGTGAAAGGGAATCACATCTGCCCTTCTCCAGTCCTCGGTACCACCCCATCCTCCCATGATTTGTTAAGAGGGTAGTCAGTGGTGTCACTAGTTCTACCCTTAGTTCTTTTTAGAATTCTGGGATGAATCCCATCAGGCCCCATTGCTTTGTTCACCTTCAGTTTTAAGAGTTCTTTCAGAACCCTTTCTTCTGTAAATGGGTGGTATCAACTTCTGTATCCAGAGTGTTTCTACTGTTTGTTTTAGGTACCTCCACACTTCCTTTGTAAATACTGAGGCAAAATATTTGTTTAGTATCTCTGCCTTTCACAGTCACCCTCTGCCCACCTTCCTTCTCTTTATTAAGCCTCACTAGCCCTCCCTTGGTCTTCCTTCGCTCCCTGATGTACCTATAAAAGGTTTTATCCCCCTTCTTAACTGAGTTGGCTATCTTTTCCTCGGTTTGGGCCTTTGCTGTTCTGACTGCCTTCCCAGCTTCCTTTTGCTTTAACTGATACAGTTCCCCGTCCTGCTCCTTCTGTGATTCCTTGTGCTTCGTGAATGCTTTCTTTTTCTCTTGAACCTTCACTGCCACTTCCTTTGAGAACCATAGTGGTTTCTTACATCGTTTCGTTTTGTTAATTTGCTTCACACAAAGGCTTGTTACCTCTGTGATGGCAGTTTTTATTATTTCCCATTGTTCTTCCACCCCTCCTTCCAGCCCATTTGTTAGTGCATTCCTTAGGCACTCACCCATTTTGGCAAAGTCAGCCCTCGTAAAGTCCAGTACATTTGCCTTTGTATGGCTTGACTCTGTTGCTGTGTTTATTGTGAACCACACTGTTCGATGGTCGCTAGTTCCCAGATGGCTACCCACCTCTACATCTGTGATCCTCTCTTCATCTCCATTTGAGACAACCAGGTCTAAGATTGCTCCCTCTCGAGTGGGCTCCAATACTAGTTGTCTAAGGCATGCCCCTTGTAGGGCATCTAGAATAACCCCACTCTTTGAAGTGGCTGCTGCAACTGCACTCCAATTTACATCTGGCATATTCAGATCACCCATCGGCAATATCTCCCCTTTTTCTGCTATTCTAAGTATTCTTTCTATCATTTCCTTGTCCATTTCTCCTGCGAGAAGGGGTCTGTATACAACCCTGTAAGCGGATTGTGGTGCCATTGCCGTCTCCAGATTTCCCCACAGTGCTTCTTCTCCTCCCTGTTTTCCATTTTGTTCTGTTGCTTTGATTTCTTCCCTTATGTAAAGAGCTACTCCTCCTCCTCCTCTTTTACCCTCCCTGTCCCTCCTGTAGATAGTGTATCCTGGTATGTTTATGTCCCAGTCATGGTTTTGTGTGTACCATGTTTCTGTGACTGCCACGATATCCAGATGTTTCTCCTCTATCAAGGCCACTAATTCAGGAAGCTTGTTACTCAGACTATGGGCATTGGTACTCATTGCTCTCCATTTTTTGATGGCTTTACCTTCTTTTGCAGCATCCCCCACTGACCTGTCTACCTCGGTCTTTTTCTCATTTAGTACCCTGTTTTGTAGGAGAGGCTTGGATTTTCCTGCTGCTTATCAGTGCCTCCCTTGACTAGTTTAAAAGCTTGCCAATGAAGCATTTAAACTGATTGCTCAAAAGACTTGTTCCTCCTGGACAGATGCAGACCATCCTTCCAGTATAGGCTGGTGTCCCTCCGGTGGAACCCCAGTCCCCAATGAAGCCAAACCCTGTGCTCCACACCATTTTTTCAACCATTCATTAAAATGCATGGTGCAAAGTACCCGCCTCACTCATGCCATTGACAGGCAGCACCTCAGAGAAGGATATTGTGTGTGCTACTTGTCTTAGGCCCCTCCCCACTCCTACAAAGTCATTCTGCACTGCTCTAATTCATGATTAGCCAAGTCATTTGTCCCTAGGTGGACAATGATGTCCAGTTCAGACTCCTGCAGCTAGTTGCCTCGTGATCCTGAGGATGCACTTCCTGTCTCTCCAAGCCATGGCACCAGGCAGGCACCTTACTTCAGTTTTCCCTGCTCCCCCCAGTTCTATCCCCTAATAATTGAGTCCCCCACCAGGAGCTGCTTCCTTTCCTTGTGGTGTCCTCTGCCTCCTTCCTGTGGGCCTCCCTTGTGACAGTTGTCCTCAGCCTCCTTAGTCTCCTCTGTGGGTGCATCCATAGGGGAGCTATGCTCTCCCAGAATGGTGTATGGATTGTGGTGTGGAACAACTGACTGGGTGTGCCTCTGTTCTTCCATCCTCACCCTCCCTGAGCCCACTGTGGTCCAACTGCTGTGCTTTCTTTGCAACCTCTGAGGTAGTGGTGGTGGCTCTGGTGCTCCCTGGATGGGGGAGGTTCCCTTACTACCATCCAGTCCTATATAACTATTGATAACATCTATTGACCTCCATAGAAACATAGAAACATAGAATTTGATGGCAGATAAGGACCGCTTGGCCCACCTAGTCTGCCCATTTTCCTACCTAACGGATAAGCTGCAGATCCTAGTTAACCAACAGCTTACTTCCTCCTATGCTCCACTAGGACTGCCTTATGCCTGTCCCATGCATTCTTGAAGTCCCCCACTGTTCTTGACTCCACGACCTCCTCAGAGAGGCTGTTCCATGCATCCACAACCCTCTCAGTGAAAAAATACTTCCTCACATTACCTCTGAGCCGTCCCCCCTCTATCTTCAAATTGTGCCCCCTTGTTCTTGCACATCTCTTTTTCTGGAAGATGCTACCCTCTTGGACTTTGTTAATTCCTTGAGGTACTTGAAAGTTTCTATCATGTCCCCTCTCTCCCTTCGTTCCTCAAGGGTATACATATTAAGCTCCTTTAGTCTTTCTTCGTATGTCTTCTGGTGCAGACCCTGTGCCATTTTGGTTGCCCTCCTCTGGGCAGCCTCCACTCTGTCTATGTCTTTGCAGAGATGGGGTCTCCAGAACTGCACACAGTACTCCAGATGGGTCTCACCAACTGTCTGTACAGAGGGATAACAACTTCCTGTTTTCTACTATTGATGTCTCTTCCTATGCATCCCAGTATCCACCCAGCCTTCCTTACTGCCTTCTCACATTGCTGGCCCACCTTTAGGTCATCTGATATAATTACCCCCAGGTCCCTTTCTATTTTTACTGTTGTCAGTATCTCACTACCCATTGTGTACGCTTCCCTTGGGTTTTTGTTTCCCATGTGCATTACCTTGCACTTCTTTGCATTGAATCTGAGCTGCCATACATTTAACCATTCCTCCAACCTTGCAAGTCCTTCTCATTCTTTCCACTCCATCTTGTGTATCAACCCTGTTGCAGATCTTTGTGTCATCTGCAAAGAGACATACTTTTCCTTCCAGTTCCTCTGCAATGTCACTTATAAAGACATTAAAAAGGACCGGTCCCAGTTCTGAACCCTGCGGTACCCCGCTAGTAACCCTCCTTTCTTCACTGTGTACTCCATTTACTACTACCCTTTGCATCCTGTTGTCCAGCCAATTTTTTATCCAGGCTACCACCTTGGGACCCACTCCAAGGCTGGCTATCTTGTGTATTAATCTTTTGTGTGGGACTGTATTAAATTCCTTGCTAAAATCTAGGTATGCCATGTCCACAGCCCCTCCCTGGTCTACTACTTTGGTCACCCAGTCAAAGAAATCTATTAGATTCATCTGACACAACCTTCCCATAGTGAATCCATGCTGCCTTGGGTCCTGTGCCCCACTGGCCTCTAGGTACTCAACCATTCTTTCCTTCAGAAGTGATTCCATCATTTTCCCTACCACTGAGGTCAAACTAACTGGTCTGTAGTTTCTTGCCTCTGTCCTTCTCCAACTTTTGTGAAGAGGAATCACATCTGCCCTCCTCCAGTCCTCAGGTACCACCCCATCCTCCCATGATTTGTTAAAGAGAGTAGTCAGCGGTGTCACTAGTTCTACCCTTAGTTCTTTTAGAATTCTTGGTGAATCCCTTCAGGCCCCATTGCTTTGTCCACCTTCAATTTTATTAGTTCTTTCAGAACCCTTTCTTCTGTAAATGGACTGGTATTGACCCCGTCTTCAGAGTGTTTCTCTTGTTTGGTTTAGGTAACTCTCCTCTCTTCCTTTGTGAATACTGAGCAGAAATATTCGTTCAGTATCCCTGCTTTTTCACTGTCATCCTCTACCCACATTCCTTCCCCTTTGTTAAGCTTCAGTATCCCTCCTTTGGTCTTTCTTCACTCCCTAATGTGCCTTTAAAAGGTCTTATCCCCCTTCTTAACAGAATTGGCTATCCTTTCCTCGGTTTGGGCCTTTGCTATTCTGACTGCCTTCCCAGCCTCTTTCTGCTTTAAATGATAAAGTTCTCTGCCCTGCTCCTTCTGTGTTTCCTTATATTTCTTGAATGCTGTCCTTTTCTCCTTAACCTTCCCTGCCACCTCTTTTGAGAATCATGGTGTTTTTTTCCTTCATTGTGTTTTATTGATTTGCTTTACACAAAGGCTTGTTGCCTCTGTGATGGCTGTTTTGATCACTCCCCATTGTTCCTCCACCCCTCCTTCTTGCCTGTTTGCTGGTGCTTTTCTGAGGCACTCTCTCATTTTCCCAAAGTCACCCTCCTAAAGTCCAGTATTCTTGCTTTTGTATGGCTTGATTGTATGGCTGTGTGTATCATGAGCCACACTGCAAACTACACATCTGCAAATTCAGATTACACAACTGATAAGTTTAAAGAAATTACACATTTTTCAGAATCTCAAGATAGTGTAATATTTGGTGACTTTAACCTCCCTCATATTAACTGGGACTCATTCTCAGGACAGTCCTATGCTGAGAAAGGACTAATAGATGTGGTAGTTAGTACTGGATTACAACAACTTGTTACTGAACCCTCTGATGGTCCTAATATTTTGGATCTATTATTTACTAACATAGAGCAACAAATTAGCAATTTATAAATTTGGGATCCACTTGGGACCAGTGATCATTCATCTATTCTTTTTGAAATTCAACAGTTTAAAACTACACAAAGGAAGTTATACTGTATAAAAAATTATAATAAAGCAAGTTTTTCTAAAATCAATGAATACTTACAAAACATAAACTGGGAATCTAATCTTCTTAATTGTACAACACAAGAAGCTTGGGACTTTTTTAAAAACATTGTACGTTATTTGGAAAATACCTTTATTCCATCTAAGAGGAAATTTAATAATAAAGGAAAAATTCCCCCTTGGTTCAACAAGACAATTAAAAATCAGATTAAAATAAAAATTAAACTTTTTAGGAAACTTAAGAATAGTTCTGTTCCATTTAAAACTACTCTATTACATAAATACAGACTAGCTGTGAAAAACTTAAAAAATTCCATTAAATTGGAAAAAAATAAGCTAGAATTTAAACTAGCTCACACAAAAGACTGTAACAAATCTCTTTTCTCCTATATAAATAGTAAAAAAGGTGTATCAAGGACCATTGGTCCCATTATACCAATGGCTCTTCTCTATCTGGCATAGAAACCTCAAATCTCTTTAATAAGTACTTTTGTTCTGTCTTCTCTCAAAAATCACCTATTAGTACATTTAAAGTTCACCATGTAGATTATCATAGGTTCTATCCAACTGACATTATACAGGCTATCAAAAAACTAAAAAAAAATACTAGTCCAGGCCCAGATGGTATTCATCCATGGTTTCTGATCGAAACCTCTATAAATATTTCTATACCTTAGTCAATTATAGTCAACAAATCCTTACAAGAAAGCATTGTACCAAATGATTGGCGTTCAGCAATAGTTACTCCCATATTTAAAAGAGGCAATAGAGGTTCTGTGCAAAATTATCATCCAATTAGCCTGACTTCAGTGGCTGGTAAATTAATGGAATGAGTAATGAAGTCTCTAATAGATCAAGAATGTAAAAAATTAGGAATTTATTATTCAAATCAGCATGGGTTTACTCCCAAGTATTCCTGCACTACCAATCTGATATCTTTTTACAATAATATAAGTACTCTACTAGATGTGGGTATCCCTACTGTTGTAATTCTTTTGGACTTTAGTAGAGCTTTCGATAAAGTCTCACATGAAGAACTCATTACTAAAATGCACAATCTAGGTTTGTCACCTGATATTGTCAACTGAACTTTAAACTGGTTGACAAATCATTCTCAGAGAGTCAGAATTTATGATATCTTGTCTGATTCAGGTAGTGTGACAAGTGGTGTACCACAGGGTCGGTCTTGGGACTAACATTGTTTAATCTCTTTATCAGTGATTTACAAACAATGCCAAATAACTTCATAGTTAAATTTTCAGATGATACTAAATTGGGGGCAAGGTTAATAATCAAGAAAATATTTCTGCATTAAAAAAGGATTTGGAAAAATTAACAATTTGGGCAAATGAAAATCATAGCAGTTTAATCAAGACAAATGTTTAGTAGTGCATTTTGGTGTAAATAATCCAAAAACGATATATTGTATAAACGGACTACCATGTCACTCATCAAATTGTGAAAAAGATTTAGGGACATATGTTAATAACAAACTTACATCAAATGATCACTGTGTTAGAACTGCTTGCATGACCAACAGACTTTTGAGGCAAATAAAATGCACTTTTATTAATCACACTGAACAATGCCTTATTCCATTGTATAGGGCATACATTAGACCGATCTAGACTATGGCTCCCCTTTCTGGAATCCAAACCAAAAAGAAGACATAGCAATTCTTGAACAGGTTCAAAGGAGAGTAACTAGAATGATTCCAAGATTAACAAACTTGGATTATCAGAACAGATTACTACTGATCTCTTCTCTCTTCAAACTAGAAGATTAAGAGGTGATATGTTTATGGTTTTTAATTTAATAAATTCACCAGATCTAATGGAAAAATGCGGTCTAACACTAACCAAAAGGAGACATGTTCCGAGACTGTATAATAAACAGCTTGAAGTAAAAACTTATCAAACCAGCAAAAGGGGAAACTTTTTTCCAATAAGAGCATCCATTGTATGGAACACCTTGCCACAAGAATTGGTAGAGGCAACTAGTGCCACTGTCTTTAAAAACAAATTAGGTGTTTGGTTGAGGGATAATAGATAAATGATGTCCCACATAGTATGGGGAACAGTCTCGATGGGCTCTGGCCTTCTTCTGTTCTTTCATACCAAGTAATACCAAGCAATGTGCCCTCCTCCAGTCCTCTGGAATTACACCTGTGTTGAGTGACTCTGTGAACAGGGCTTCCAGAGGTGCTGCTAGTTCCCTTCACAGCTCCTTTAATATCCTTGGGTGGATGCCATCTGGCCTGATGGCCTTATCCACCTTCAGCTTTGTGAGTTCTTCCAGAACTCTCTCCACTGTGAATGGACTGGTTTCCACCTCTCCACCTCCCTTGCCTCTGCAACCCAACTGTGGTCCTTAACTGTCCCCCTCCTTAGTGAATACTGAGCAGAAGTATTTGTTCAGTATTTCTGTCTTGTCCAGATCCCCCTCTTTACACTCTCCCTTCTCCCCTTTGAGCCTCACAATCCCCCAATTTTTTCTGCTTTCACTAATGTAACTATAAAATGCTTTATCCCCTTTGTTTACAGACTGTGCTAAGCCCTCTTCCATCTGCTCCTTGCCTCCTAACAGCCTTCCCTGCTTCCCTTAGACATTCAAGGCACATCTCCCTGTCCTCCTCCCTTTGGCTCCCCTTATATTTCCTGAAACTCAGCCTTTTAGCCCTGACTTTGTCCCCCACCTCTTTGGACAACCATAATGGTTTCCTTCTTCTTTTCCCTTTGGCCACTATCCTAATGCATTGGTTTATCATTTGCACTATGGCTCCTTTCAGTTTCTCCCATTGTGCTTCCACCCCCTCTGTTACCTGGGAGTGATGATCACTAGTGACCTGAAGCACTCCATGCAGTGCAAGAAAGCAGCAGCAAAGGCAAACAAGATGCTGGGCTGCATAGCTAGGGGGATCAGTAGTAGGAGAGAGGAGGTTATACTGCCCTTGTACAGGTCACTGGTAAGACCGCATCTAGAGTATGGAGTTCTGTACTGGTGCCCACACCTCAGAAAGGACATTAACCTGCTAGAGAAGGTACAGAGGAGGGCTACAAAGATGATAGCCAGTCAGAAGGGCAAGGCATACGAGGAGAAATTGAGGGCACTGAACATGTACTCCCTGGAAGACAGGAGAGCGAGAGGAGACATGAGTGGGACATTCAAGTACTTGAAAGGGATAAATAAGGTTGAGAAGGAGAGTATCTTTAAGCTGAGTGGCAACCATATCACAAGGGGGCACAGTCTTAAGCTGGAGGGTGGGAGGTTTAGGAAGGATGTCAGGAAGCACTTCTTCACAGAGAGGGTGGTGGACACCTGGAATGTGGTGCTGGAAGAGGTCATCTCATTGAAGACAGTGGGCAGGTTTAAGAGGGTCTGGGATAGGCATAGGAGGAAGGTAAGAATCATGGGTAGGGAGGATGGGAGGAGTGGAAAGGGAGGGCAGGGACATTAGCTCAAGCTGTGGACCCTGCAATATGAGCAGACTTGATAGACTAAATGGCATTCTTATGCTGGCTTCTTTGTATGTTCGTATGTTCATATGTATGTACCCATTTCAGTGAAATCCACCCCTCCTGAAATCTAATACTCTTACCCTTGTGTGGCTCTATTAAGTCCATGTCTCCATGCTGAACCACACCATGTGGTGGTCACTAGACCCCAGTTGCCATTCCATCTGTAATTCTTCAACTCTGTTCCCATTGGTCCATACCAGGTCCAGAACTGATTTGTCCCTGTTTGGCTCATGCACCTGCTACCTGAGTCCAACCCCCCTGCAGGGATACAAGGATGGCTGTGCTTCTGGCTGAAGCAGCTATCTAGGTGGCGCAGTCCATGTTGGGCATATTGAAATCCCTCAGTAGTAGGATTTTGCCTTTAGCTGCCATGTTGTGTATGTTCTCCACTAATTCACTGTCTGCTTCCTCCCTCTGTGCATGAGGTCTGTAGATCAGCCCTGTGCATATTGCTGTTCCATTCCCTGGCTCCAGGGTAACACACATTACCTCAGCCTTCCCCTGCTGCTCGTGACAATCATAAAAATGCAGAATAGTTCTCTGATGTACAGGGCCACTCCCCCACCGTTTTTACCCTCCCTGTCCCTCCTCAGCAGTGTATAGCCTGGTACATTGACTTCCCAGCCATGATTAGCAGAGTACCATGTCTCTGTTATTGCTGCTATATCAAGATCTGCATCTGCCAACAAGGCCTCCAGGTCTGGAACCTTATTTCCTAGGCTACGTACATTCGTTAGCATGATCTTCCATGTTTTACAGTCTGCCCTACCTCTGCTCTTGTTCTTCCTCTCCAGCATCATCCCCCACCCCGGTTTCCTTTCCTATGTGATCTTGCCCCCCATATCACTCGTTATACATTCTTCACCTTCCTGCCCCTCCCTGCCTGCTTTAGCTGTTCCCCTAGTCAACTTATGTTCCTACATGTTCCCATGGGGGGTGTTCCTAAACCTCCTGACCTTCCTGGCTCTCCCTTCTTGGCCAGTTTAAATGCTCACAGCTGAAGCATTTAAACTTCTCATGAAGGACCAAGGTCCCCTTCTCAGACAGATGCAGGCTGTCCTCCTTATATAAGCTTGCATCTGCCCAGGTCAGGCCCCAGTCCCCTATGAAGCTAAAACCCTCCCTTTCACACCAATCCTTCAACCAGGAGTTGAATGTACAGTTGTGGAGTGCCCTAGGTCCCCTGTGCCCTGGACAGGTAGCACCTCCGAGAATGAGACAGAGCATGCTATCTGTTTCAGGTTTTCCCCAGCTTCCTGAAATCTTTCTGGACTCTGGCTAACTCCACCCTGCTCCTGGCCAGGTCATTGGTCCCCAGGTGGACAATGACATCCAGTTGCTCCCTCCTAGCTATTGCCATAGCTGTCCTATGGATCCGCTTCCCATCCCTCCAAGCAGCACTTCCTGGGAAGCACTTGACCTCCCTCCCTCCCTCTCTCCCCTGCTAGGTGACCCTAACTCCACTCCCCAAACAATACAGTCCCCCACGAGGAGAAGCTTCCCCCTTCTCTGGGGTTCCCTGCCCCCCTTTCCTGAAGCTCCATCCTGGAGGACCCTCCCATCCTCCCTGGACTCAGCCTCGGGTTCCTAAGTGGGGCTTTCCCGTTCCTCCAAAACAGTGTAGGAGTTACTAAGCAGGACTGGTTGGGGAATTTTTTTTTTTTTTTTTGCAATTGTTTAACCAGGAGTAGCAATCTAAGCAGAAAGCTTGTTTACAGGTGTGACCTGGGAGCACAAGAAAGTTAAGTGACTTGCTCAGGGTCACACAGTATGCAAGTGGGGGCCATGGAATCCAAACCCAGGTCTCCAGATTTGCAGCTCAGAGCCTTAATCCACTGCGCTATAGTGCCCCCCCTTCAGCCCACCATAGTCCAATTACTTCTCTTCCCTGGCATCCATTGAGATACAGGTTGTGGACCCAGTGGTCTTTGGGTAGGGGTGGATGCTGCCTTCAGCTTAACCAACTCTGCTCGGAGACAGGCAACCTCCTCCCTCAACCCAGAGAGGTGTCTGCAGATAGGGCAGCATTGCAGCCTCCAGAATGTCTCCCTGAAGACAGCTGCTCCACAATCATGTACTGCACCGCTCCCGTCATGTCTGTTTCCCTCTTCAATCAACTGGCTGCTTAAGACGGCTATTTGTTATCTCCCAAATGTATGTTTTATTTCTCTTGTGTTTTGTTATGTTTCCTCTCTTTGCTACTTCCTGTATGGATGCAAGATGTTGCAAGGCTCTATGGGACCCACCCAATAAATGTAGGGCGAGCCTGTGGTTGGGACTACATCACAGACTGTGTCCTAAAACAATCAGCCAAGGAGTCCTTTGGCAGTGACTCCACTCCCTGTGGTCCAGACACCGCCACTTTCAAACACACAGTCACAAACTTATCAGCTAGAATCCCTCAATCCTGCCCAAATTAAATAAAAAAGCACAAAGAAATGGCAGTTAAGAAAATACCTCAAATACAGTTACAAAAACACAGTCACAAACTCATCAGCTAGAGTCCCTTCCTCCTGCTCCAACTAAATGAAGAATCAGTCATGCAAACTTAACTCAACTAAACCTACTAAAGCTGTGTGAACAATAAAAACACAAATATATTTATTCACATTTTGTTCTGTACCACGAGTATGAGAGTATGAGCTCTGCAAGATAAACTTTCCACCTACTATCCACATACTATCACTTCCCCCCAAAAAGTCCCCAAACCCAAGTTTCACAGCACACTTTCTTTACGCAAAATAGTAAAAATACAAACCCTGATTCAGGAATCTTTTATTGCAAGTTGATCTGATTTGTACCAATATATGAAAGCGAAGATATATGCTTCTGTACAATAATTATTACATATAACTAGGGACATAAGGAAATAAGTTTAGAATACATTGAAATTTCCCTTGGCTAGTTTAGTATTATATTATATTTTTTTACTTACAGTGCATATGTAACAGCCACACTCCTGATGACGTGTCAGAGCCATGAAATGTTCGATTTATATGTGGTGGTGAATAAATTCTACACAATATATAACATCATACAGGAGTGGAGCATTATGATTTTTCTTACTGACTGGTAAAACTTTTGAAATAAATGATAATAAAAAAAGGATGGACAGATGGTCAAATGCTTAAATGAATATTTCACATTAGTATTCACATAAGAATGAGATAGAGTGTCATATAATAAATAATTGTTCTCACTGTAGGACATGGGCGTGTGACGCTTGAAGGGGTTAAAAGAATGCTGAAGATAGTAATTATAAACACAGCAGTAGGGCTTGATGGAATGCACCCAATAACCCTGAGGGCAGTAGAAAAGGAACTATCTGTCCTGTTGATGAAGGTATTCAATGAGTCATTAAGAATGTGTACATGACTGACAATTGGATGGTGGCCCACATGGTACCAGTAGTCAAAAATGACTTTATGGCTGAGATTGGGAACAATAGGCCATTCAGGTTAAGTCAATATTAGGGAAGCTGCTCGTGACAATCATAAAAATGCAGAATAGTTCAACACTTACAGAACAATAACTTAGACGTGGTGGTTCAGTTTGGATCCCTTTAGGAGATCATGCCACATCAATCTCATTGAATTTTATTGTAACGTTCCCATGGAGCTTGATGAGTGAAAACTTGTGAATATTATGTGGCTGTACTTCAGTGACTCCTTTGATAGTGTACCATATTGAGACTAGTTCATAAAAAATAGCAACCTAGTTATGACTAGTCATATAATGTAATGTATTAGAAACTGTCAGAACAGGAAACAAAGGGTGATACTAAATGGTGACCTGTCCACACGGGAAACAAGTGACCAGTGGAGTCCTTCAGGAGTCTATATTGGGTCCATCATTGTTCAGTATATTTATAAACAATCTGGAGGTGGGCAGCAATAGCTTGTTTACCATGTTTGCTAAAGACACCAAAACAGAAAGGGTAGTTGCATCTCAACAGAAGGCAAACAAAGTGCAGCAGGACTTGGGCAGGCTTGAGAAGTGGGCATAAAATGACAGAAGAACTTCCTGTAAATATTTGTACTAATCATTTCCTGTTGTCCAGTGGGGCTCCACTCTGTACTGGCTATCAGGGGACAGGAAGGGCACAACAGCTGGCAGCCAGGGCACTGATCTATTGCAGCTATGGGGGAAACTCTGCAGCACATGGGGCATCACCGGGGCACAGCCTTTTTTTACCAGGGCATGTGCCCTGGTGTAGAGCCTCAACTGCTGTTATCTGTTCTTGACTGTTTTTGATAGCGGTAACTGGTTTTAATGTTGAATGTTACACAATGTATGGGTATATATGTTCACAGGATATTTGCATAAACTTTGACCACATAAAGTGTTTTTTGTTGGCAACAATAAAGTTTGTGGACTGGATTTTCAAAGCGGCATCTGGGACTTGAGGCACAGTTGTGTCTCATCTCCAATGTTTGCGACACTAAGTTAGACAACATAAAAGGCAGCCTACTTTATGTGTGCAAATGCCATGACATGCAGCATTTTGGGAGTCAGAAATGATGCCTACATTGATATATTATGCATGCATCATTATTTTAATGGAAAGCAGGTAAAAGATTCATAAATGTGGCCAAATATGAAAATAGCTTTCAAACAATTTGCAACATTTCACATGCTGCCAGTGCAGCCCAAAATCAGGAACTGTGCCTGCAGCACACCCTTTGAAAATTCTGCCATCACTATGTCTATGTCTGCCTGTCTATCCGTCCATCACCCATTTGTCTGTTTGTCTGTCTAGGACTCCTCATATCAACAGTGGGGCACAGGACCCAAGGCAGCATGGATTCACAGCAGGAAGGTCATGTCAGACGAATCTAATGGATTCTTTGACTGGGTGACCAAAGTAGTAGACCTGGGAGGGCTGTGGACATGGCCTACCTAGACTTTAGCAAGGCGTTTGACACAGTCCCACACACTAGATTACTATACAAGTTAGCCAGCCTTGGAGTGTGCCCCAAGGTGATTGCCTGGGTAAAACATTGGCTGGAAAACAGGATGCAGAGGGTAACGGTAAATGGAGTCCACTCTGAAGGAAGGGGGGTTACTAGTGGGGAACCGCAGGGTTCAGTACTGGGACCGGTCCTCTTCAATGTCTTTATAAGTGACATTGCAGATGGACTGGAAGGAAAAATATGTCTCTTTGCAGACGACACAAAGATCTGCAACAGGGTTGATACAGAAGGTGTGGTGGAAAGGGTGCGAAGGGACTTGGCAAGGTTAGATGAATGGTCAAATGTATGGCAGCTTAGATTCAATGCAATGAACTGCAAAGTAATGCACCTGGGAAATAAAAACCAAGGGGAAGAGTACACAATGGGGGGGGGGTGAGATACTAGCAACAACAAAAATGGAAAGAGACCTGGGGGTAGTCATATCAAATGACCTTAAGGTCGGCAAGCAATGTGAGAAGGCAGTAAGGAGGGCTGGCAGAATATTGGGATGCATAGGGAGAGACATCATCAGTAGAAAACAGGAAGTTGTTATCCCTCTGTACAGACAGTTGGTGATACCACATCTGGAGTACTATGTGCAGTTCTGGAGACCCCATCTCAGCAAGGACATAGACAGGATGGAGGCTGTCCAGAGGAGGACAACTAAAATGGTGCAGGGTCTACACCAGAAGACATATGGAAAAAGATTAAATGAGCTTAATATATATATACCCTCGAGGAGAGGAGGGAGAGGGGGGACATGATAGAAACTTTCAAGTACCTCGAGGGACTCAACAAAGTCCAAGAGGATAGCATCTTTCAGAAAAAGAGATGTGCAAGAACAGGGGGGCATAATTTGAAGATAGAGGGGGTAATGTGAGGAAGTATTTTTTCACGGAGAGGGTTGTGGATACGTAGAACAGCCTTTCTGAGGAGGTAGTGGAGTCAAAAACAGTGAGGAAATTCAAGAATGCATGGGACAGACATAAGGCAATTCTAGTGGGGGGTATGAAGAAACTGACTGTTAGTTAACTAAGATCTGAAGCTTAGCCATTAGGTAGGGAAATGAACAGACTAGGTTGGCCAAGCGGTTCTTATCTGCCATCAAATTCTATGGTTCTAGCTAATGTACATAAAATGATTCTCTGTTACTATTAGTTTTTCTTCTGTGTTAAATCCTTCATGCCAAATATTATGTAATGATGCCAAGTTCTGTTAAACCATCTGAAACTTTCTGCAGGTCTTAGTAGCTGGGTACAGAAAGAGTGCTGCTAGCATTTTGTAAATGGCAGACTATTTTATGTGGGAGAGTCATTAAGCCACTTTTACACAATGGCAGTGGAGTTGAATTGTCTGCAACACCATGGTTGAGTCAATGGGCCTCAGCTAGGGAAACCTATCTTCTATTTCAATTTAAATGGAATCTTAACAACAGGTCTTAATAAATGCTGTCTGCATCTGAAAAGTTCCTGGCATAAACCAGTTACTTCCTGGGAGATGGGTTCTCCCAGTAAATGGTAAAATCCAAATCTGGAATGTTTGAGAAAGCCAAACACAGTGTCACAGTATAATACGAGATGCCGAGGACCAGACTTGGCTTAGAGAGAACCAGCAGAGCTCTGTGCGAACTCTGTAGTAACTGCAACTAATGAAAACTTCTCCAATTGCTTAGAGTCTTGGAAAAGTGTTATGGCAAAACTTGTGTGGGAGCATGTTTTAGAATTCAGTTTAGTTACGTCTTTTTTCTGTTTCTGCATCTCTGTTGTTTATTGACTGTTTATTGTTAATGTATCTAGTATTTAAAGAGCATCCCCATATGTGATTTATATATCTTGTACATTTTGTAGATATAATTAAATATATTTTGATCCTTCCACCGTACAACTGCTTGGTTAGGCCACACCTCGAGTATTGTGTACAGTTTTGGAGACCACATTTAAAGAGGAACATTACACTCCTAGAGAGGGTCCAAAGGAGGGCAACCAAAATGATCTGGGGCCTGGGGGAGAGGACCTATGAGGAGAGGCTCAAGGAGCTCAACATGTACACCCTGGAGGAAAGGAGGGACAGCGGGAAAATGATAGAGGTCTTTAAGTACATGATAGGGATCAATAAAGGAGGCCCAGTCAGGGTGCTCTAAAGGAAGGAGGGTGGGGCAACAAGAGGTCACGGGTGTAAGCTGGAAGGGGGAAAGCTCAGAGGGGAGAGGAGGAGATGTTATTTCACTGAAAGGGTGGTGGAGCCATGGAGTGCACTACCAAGGGAGCTGGTAGAAATGGAGACTGTGGACGGGTTTAAGAGGGGATGGGACAGGTACAGGGGAGGGTAAATCTGACCAGGCACAATACAGGTGGAACATCTGGGACTGGGGAAAGTATAACCCAAGGGGTCGGGGGGGATCAAAATCGGCCCTCAGTGTGGGTGCTGAAAATTGAGCAGACTCGAGAGACCATTAGGTCTTTTCTGCTGCCATTTTAGTATGTCAGCATGTTAGTATCATGTCTCTGTTTAAGGGAGCACATGTTTAATTCTTTAAGTCTTGTCTCATAAAGTTTGTGGCGTAGGTCCTGAACCATTTTTGTAGATCTTCTTTGTACAGTTTATAGGTGGTCTGTATCCTTTTTAAGCTGGGGTCTCCTGAACTGAACACAGTATTCCAGGTGTAGCCTCACCAAGGATCTGTAAAGTGGATTATCACTTCATGCTTTCTGCTTGTGATCTCTCTTCCAGCTGAGGATGTTACTGGCTTTCTGTGTCACCTTCTCACATTGTCTCCTTACCTTTCAGTCATTGGATACCATGACCCCTAGGTCCCATTCTAGGGTTGTGATGGCTAATTGTTCGCCCCTGGATAATTCTTTCCTGAGTTTCTTTTCCCTAGGTGCATGATTTTACACTTCTTGGCACTGAACTTCAACTGCCGTGTTCTGAACTATTCTTCCAATTTTATTAGGTCCAGTTCCATCGCTATGGCCCCTTCCTGTGTGTCCACCCTGTTGCAGAGCTTGGTGTCATCTGCAAACAGGCATACTTTCCCCTCCAATCCTTCTGCAATGTCACTGATGAATCTGTTGAAGAGGTCTGGTCCAAGTACCGAAACCTGCAGAACCACGCTGGTCACCATCCCCTTTCTCAACAGGGTACCATTCACTACAACATTCTGAGTACTCCCCTGAAGCCAGTTTCTCACACAGTTAACAATTTTCTCTCCTACACATGTATTTCCCAGTTTGTTAATAAACCTCCTGTGCGGGAAGGAATCAAAGACCTTACTACAGTTTAGATAAACAACATCTACTGCCCCACCTTGGTCTATTTATTTTGTCATGCTGTCAAAGAATTCTAGTATGTTTGTCTGGTATGACCTACCAGTTGTGAAGTCATGCTGCTTAGGTTCTAGCCTATCAATGGTTTTCAGGTATGCCATTATCTTTTCCTTTAGTAATTATTCCATAATTTTCCACACAATTGAGATGAGGCTGACAGGGCAATAGTTTCCTACCTCTTTCTTGCTTCCACTTTTGTGTAGGGGTACCACAGTGGCCTTTTTCCAGTTCTCTGGTACCTACCCACTCTCCAGTGATTTATTAAAGAGCTCAGCCAATGGAGTGGTGAGTGCTTCCCTAAGCTCTTTCAATACCTGAGGATGAATTCCATCTAGTTCCATAGCTTTGTCTGTGTTCAATTTATTTAATTCTTCTTTGAATTGGAGACCTATATCTTCTAATTTCAAGCCTATTTTGATGTGTTGTTGGTGAGGCTGTTTGAATTGGAGACCTGTTTCTTTTGGTAGAAAACCTATTTTTTGTGCTTTGAGTGGAATTGTGATTGCTTTTTTTCTGGTTTCATTAGCTGCAAAGTTTAATGCATAGTGGGGGAAGGGTGCTAATGGTCTGACCAGGGGCTTCAGCTACCTGACTGTTTTTGGAAGGCAGGCAGGTCCCACCCACCCTGCCTCACCCCCCAGGTTAGTGGTTTTTATACCAGGGGTTCTGACATCACTTCCCCAAAAGTGCAAAGGACATGCACCTGTCATAGCAGAAACAGACATCCAGGAAAGGAACAACAGTGAGTGAAGTGGTGACTATCTCAGTGGATGGGAAGTAACTGCAAAACAAGGAGCTTTCATTGTTATTTCTTTGCATTGATATGTGCATTGTGGAAAGGAGGAGTAGGAGTTTGAAGAAGGTTGTGCAATAATTACTTAAAGTCTCTTTTTGGGTGTGGACGGGAAGGATAGGAATGTAAAAAGCAGTTCCTTAATCTATCTAGACGTGTACGACAAAGGGGGTAAGGGAAATTAAGAAAAGGAGAAGAACGTTTTGCACTGATAGAGGGGGAGAGAGTAGACTTGGGGGAGTGTTTGGTATCCTTCATCTGGAAGGGTGGAGGGTCACTGATGGGCAATGAGAGCAATGCCTAGGGTGGTAGGTTGCAACAACTGTAGTGCACCAATCTTTCTAAAAATTGCCTGGAGGGTGGGGGGATGTTTAGTGTGCAACTACATAGAGAATCTTAGAAAGGAGATTGAGGGTCTGCAGGAGGAACTAAGACAGGCAAGGCAGACTGCAGGTGGGTTTAGCCTAATACTGGAGGAGGGAGGAAGGAGAGGAGATGAGGCAGGGAGGGAGGGCAATTTGAGCCAACAGTGATGAAGAGAGGGTCAGAACAAGGGAACCGGAGACAAAGGGGCCCAGGCCAGGAAGAACATTTGCCAAGGAAACCAGGTCAGGAGACAAAAAACAAATGGAAGGAAGAGACAGAGACTTGTGAGGGCAGGAGAAGAAGTGGCAACAGTCATGGAGTGGAAAGGCGGGAACAGGTTACTATGAAGAGAGAGGAAGCGGGCATTTGTGAAGGGTGTTCAGAGAATAGTTTTGCACTGCTAGAAGGGAAGAAGGAGGAGGAGGGAGGTGATGCAATTGGAGGAGTAATTGATAAATGCCTGGACCAAACTGGAGTGGGGGAAGTCCTGCTGGGAGAATTGCAATGGGGCAAAAGGGGAAAATAATGTTTAGGAGGAAAAAGAGGAGCCAGGAATGAGAGATGGAGATGAAAGGAAGTGAGCAGGGAGTAAGAGGGGTGGAATCTTAGTGCTGGGGGACTCAATACTGAGAGGAGAAAGATGGGGTAGCAAAGGGGAGAGGCATAGTCATATTTGGGTGGTGGCCATGCCAGGAATGACAGTGGAAAGAGTGTGACAGTCTGTTCTGAAATATGCTAGAAGGGGTAGGGACAAGCCTTACATCTTGGGACGAACAACCTGCTGACAAGACAGTAGATATACGGCAGAGGAGGTTTGAGGAACTAGGACAATTATGTGAGGGGGCAGGAAGATCAGTAACTTTTTCAGAGATACTTCTGTAACCCCCCCTACAGATGGGGGTTCCCAAAAAGTCTTCCTTGAGCTTGTCTAAATGCTCACTGCCAGGCTGGTGTCCTGCATTTTAGCAGTTTAAATGTGATTACCAGAGCCTGTATAGCCTCTGTGTACTGTCTCTTTAAGAGCTGTCTGATTGCAGCTTAAGTAATCTGAGAGGGAGCTCTGTTGAAATATGTAACTATTTACTGAAAATCATTTAGAGTAATAATGATAATATAGTTTGTCTAACCTGCTTTTCTTGTAGCAGGGACTATTTTGTTTGTCTCCACTATCTTGGTCCTGGACTACAAATTGGGCCAAATAGTACTGGTGGGACCTAAAATGTAGCTGGACTACAGGAGCTGTCTGAATTCAAAATCTGTAGGAACTGTAGTTTGGAGTTTTTTTGCACCTTTTTTGCAACTGAAGGGGGAGCTGTTGCTTTGACTGACAGCCAAATCAGCCAACCAAACCTTTTGGATCTTGGGGAAGTCCCGGGCTGCTTGAAGTTTTCAGTTAGATCTAAGCTGGAAGCTGAACAAAAAGGAGCTGAAGTGATTCTGAGCAGCAATTCTGAGTGGATTCACATGGGAGAACTCTGAATAGGCCAAGTTTTTGGCCTGCATATCAGTGTGCTGCTCCTGAGAGGGAGAGAAGAGAATTATTTTGGATTAAACTCAAGTTTGTTTGACTAAAGTAATCTACTGAAGTGGGCCAGGCTCAACCTGAAAAAGACCAAACATTTTGCTGAATGCCATCGGCCTGTCAGGAGTTCCAGCTACCCCTAAGCTTCCGATGTGTGCAGAGACTTTACGATTGTGACCGGGGAACGCTTTGCCTGGAACAGTAGAATTCCCTTACATGTAAATGTGCTATGAGCTGCTAGTGGGTCGTGAGTTAGTCCCCCACTGTGTGAACTGTGTTCTGCTTGCTGGAAACTGTATCCAGTCCAAAACGGAATGCATCTGAATTTGTCTCCATGCGGTCTGGGCCTTGCCAGACTGGCCCAGCCAGACTACCCACTGCACAGAGAAGCCATCAACGAAAGACCTGCCTGGGGATCAGCCCCCTGCTCCATGCTTGAACAGGAATGATGCCACTGCCCTGTTTCTCCTGGCATTCCAGATCAACCACCTGAAGTCTCGATTTTCGTCCAGCCTGTGTCCAGTCTTGGGTATCATGAGTAAATACCAGGGTAGTTCCCTGCAACAGCAGTTTAATATGAGTGTGTCATCAGATTGTCTTGTTATTTTGTTTCCTTTATGAATTGAGCCCTCTGGCTCTGGATTACAAATCTTGTGTACTGTGCATGTTGTGTTTTCCATCACAGGGCCCCAACCAGCTGTGACACCGGCCAACCCTGGGCAACAATCCTGGCTAGTCCATCTCTTCTCCACCTGGGTACCCAAAGGTGTGACTGTGTGGGGGGTCTCAAAATGCATGCATAATTGCTTGATTGAAATAATCTTTAAGCTAATTAACCTGATTTTGCCCTTTCCTTGTTCAAGTCCCCTGAATAAATCAGATCTAACTTTTTCTGCATGCAATCTGACTGTGGTTCCAGTTTGTGCTCAACGTACTGTACTGTTGCTATTTGATGGGCATAACCCTGCTTTACAGGGGTTCCCAGGGTCAAGCCAGAGGAATCAGCCCTGGTGGTAAGTGAAAAAAGTGTGGGTACTTGTGTGGTGTACCAGGGGTATTGTGAAAGTGATTATTGTACAGTGTTCAGGCCACTGGGAGCAAATGGTTCTCAGTGGTGGATCCTCGCAGTGGATATTACCAGATTCCGATGGCTCCAGAGGACCATGAGAAGATAGCTTTCATCTGTCCTTTGGTGTTCTACGAATTCCTGACAGTGCCACAGGGGATATCGGGCGTCCCAGCCACCTTCCAGCGACTGATGGAATGAGTGGTGGGAAACATGAATTTGCTGGAATGCCTGGTGTACTTGGACAATGTCATTGTGTTTGGGAGCTCCCTAGAGGAACATGAGAGTCGACTGTTCAAAGTACTAGACCGACTAGAAGATTTCGGCCTCAAGTTGTCCATTGACAAGTGCCAGTTTTTCCAAACCTCTGTGAAGTATGTGGGGCACATAGTGTCTACAGAGGGAATAGAGACCGATCCTAGTAAAGTTGAAGCCTTGACTACTTGGCCCCAGCCCCACAATTTGAAAGAACTACAATGTTTCCTTGGATTCTATGGCTACTACCATCGATTCATAAATGACTAATCTAAAGTGATTCGGCCACTCTTGAATCTTACCCAGGATTGCCCTCCTACCAATCAAAAATACAAAAAAGGGTCTGTCAAAGAACCAGACAAAGCATATTTCTGCCTAGGTGAACTTTTCGGGTCCCATTGGATGCCTGACTGTGAAGCAGCTTTCCACAAAGTCATGTACCAGCTCACCCATGCCCCCATCCTCACTTATGCTGATGCCACCAAACCATATATGCTGCATACTGATGCCAGTCTGAAGGGTCTAGGAGCTGCACTGCATCAAGACCATGAGGATGGTTTGAGACCAGTGGCATTCACCAGTAGGAGCTTGACCCTATCAGAGCAAAACTACCCTGTGCACAATTTGGAGTTCCTTGCATTAAAATGGGCCATTGTCAACCAGTTTCATGATTACCTCAATGGGGCAAAAATATTGCTGAGAACTGACAATAACCCGTTGACCAATGTACAGACTTCAGCTAAGCTAGACACCATGGGGCATCAGTGGCTTTCTGCTTTGTCAACATATGATTATGCTGTCGAATACAGACCAGGCCTGAATCATATTGATGCTGACGCCCTATCCCGGAGGCCCATTTCCAAGAATGACTGGGTCAGGCTGTCTGAACCTGACATCAGAGCATTGTGCCAAATGTTTGATAGAAATGAACAGATGTTTACAGACTCAGCAGACTGCTTAGTAGATTGCTTGGGCCCCTCTGACACCAGCATACCGGCTGCGCAATGCCACTTCTCTGCTCTAGATATTAGTGCACTACCTTGGTTTGACAATGACAGCATTCAGTGGGCTCAATCCTGAGATCCTATTATTCAGCCAGCACTTGACGCCCTTCGTGCAGGAAAAGATATATCCAAGTTGCGTTCCTCTGATCTGTGAACCGCTTTATTGTTTAAAGAAGGCCCCAGGTTGAAACTGCTTAATCAGTTGTTGTATAGAAAGACTGTAGATCAGGGTGGCCAAATAGACGAGCAACAATTGGTCCAGCCCACAGCTTTCAAAGATTTGGTACTGAGGTCCCTCCACAATCATGTGGGACACCTCGGTATCGACCAGACCGTTGATCTAGTACAATCTCGATTCTACTGGTCCAAGATGGGGCCAATGCTGAACACCATGTAAGGACTTGTAGTCGCTGCCTCCTGAGAAAAGCTCTGCCTCAGAGGGCTGTCCCCTTCTCAACATTACTACCAGCACCCCAGTGGAACTAGTCAGCATAGACTTCTTGAGTTTAGAGCCTGATCAGCAAAACACTGGCTATGTGTTAGTGGTTACGGACCATTTCACATGGTATGCACAAGCTTTTCCCACCAAAGATCAAAAAGCATCTACCGTGGCCAAGGTGCTAGTGGAAAATTTCTTTGTACACTACGGTGTCCCCCAGCGAATTCACTCTGATCAGGGCCGGGACTTTGAGAGTCGGCTAATCAAAGAAATGCTCTCTCTATGGGGGGTGCGAAAGTCAAGAACCACCCTTATCACCTGCAGGGGCATCCTCAACCAGAACGCTTTAACCACACCCCGCTAGACATGCTAGGCACCTTCCACCCAAAAAATAAGCATAAATGGAGCCATCAGATTAGCACCTTGGTACACGCATACAATTGCATGAAGAATGATGCTACCAGGTTCGCTTCCTACTGCCTCATGTTAGGGAGAGAGCCCCGGCTGCCTGTTGATGTCAAGTTTTGGGGTTTCTCCCGATGGGATCCGAGCCGTAGATTACCTGCAATATGTACAAAAACTGAAAGCTCAATTGAACCATGCCTATCAACTGGCCCAGACAATGGCCGCTGAAAGAAATCTAGCCAACAAAGAGAGACATGATAGAAAAGTAAAGGCTCAAGCGCTTAGGCCTGGAGACCGTGTGCTGTTGCGAAATTTAGGATTGCATGGTAAACACAAAACTGCTGATCAATGGCACCATCTTCCCCATGTCACAGTTGGAAAGTTGGATGATTTACCAGTGTACAAAGTGCTCCCAGAGAGTAACTCCAAAGCTGTCACGACCATGCACCATAACCACTTGCTAGTTATTGGTCAAGTTATAATTGAGGCTGAACCCACCAAGATTGATTCCCCTGGACCAGTGACTTGTGCTGCTGCAAGAAGGAAACAGAGTCATCCTGCCCCCATGGTTGCCGATTTAAGACTTCCCCCGCAGCAGGCCCAGAATGATAGTGACTTCCAGTCTAACTCGGATGACAGTGAGTGTGATAATGCCTATTACCCCTCATATGAACTGAGTCAGTTGTTTTGTGGAAATCCCATGTTGAATTAAGGGGATGAAGCTGAGCCTTCTGGACTGCCTAATGCCCCGGCATCATCCTTGGAGCCAATGCTCCCTGAAGGTGAAGTGCAAAGTATCACATCTGAGGATGCTGTGTCTTTGTGTATTGTGGAACTATGTGATTTGCCTGAAGGAGAGGCTGATTGTATGAGTCTTTCTGGTGACATGCCAGAACTTGAGGAACACTATGAGAATGCTGACAACCCCCCTTTAGTGCCAGAGTGTCTTCAAAATGAGGCAAGTGTTATAGAAACAGAGACTACAGAGCAAGGGGCTGACAGTGCTCCCAGCTTGGACATTCCCCTTCATGCAGAGGCACCCCTTACAAGGGATGAAAGCTCCAAGACCATTGTTGAAAGTACAGAGACTGTGGTTGTTCACCCCAGAAAGACTGGCTGAGCTGTCAAGCCAGTGGTGCACTTCAGTTACGATTCCCCAGGGGAGGCCAGTGGATTTGCCTCTCAAAGTAGTCCACAAAGATGTTTATGTCTCTCAGAGCTCACTGCCCAAATTGAACTTGACGGACCATACCAGGTTACTTGTTTTTCCCTCTCACCATGGTGCCCCTGCCCCATCCAGCTCCAAGTTAGCCGATAGGGAAGGGCCCCCTCTTGCATTGTTTAGAGTACAAAAAGTTATTACATGACTCTGTATAGTAATGTTCAATTTACCTGTGTGAAATATGCATAATGTATTGTCAGAATGGAAATGATATAGTGGAGTACATTGAAATGTATAGTAAAGTGACAAGTTATGCCAATTGATGAATCAGATAATACTTGTATAGCATGCTAATGGTATAAATGTCTTGCATATGTTGCATGTTCAGTGTTATTATAGTACAGACTTGATGTGGATGCCAAGTTTTCCCAAGCAGGGAAGGTGTAACCCCACTACAAATGGGGGTTCCCAAAAAGCCTTCCTTGAGCTTGCCTAAATGTTCACTGCCAGGCTGGTGTCCTGCATTTTAGCAGTTTAAATGTGATTACCAGAACCTGTATAGCCTCTGTATACTGTCTCTTTAAGAGCTGCCTGATTGCAGCTTAAATAATCTGAGAGGGAGCTCTGTTGAAAGATGTAACTATTTACTGAAAGTCATTTAGAGTGATAATGATAATGTAGTTTGTCTAACCTGCTTTCTTTGTAGCAAGGGCTGTTTTGTTTGTCTCCACTATCTTGGTCCTGGTCTGAAAATTGGACCAAACACTACTGGTGGGACCTAAAATGTAGCTGGACTACAGGAGCTGTCTGAATTAAAAATCTGTAGGAACTGTAGTTTGGAGCCTTTTTGTGCCTTTTTTGCAACTAGTGGGGGAGCTGTTGCTTTGATTGACAGCCAAATCAGCCAGCCAAACCTTTTGGATCTTGGGGAAGTCCCGGGCTGCTTGCAGTTTTCAGTTAGATCTAAGCTGGAATCTGAACAAGAAGGAGCTGAAGTGATTCTAAGCAGCAATCCTGCGTGAATTCGCATGGGAGAACTCTGAAAAGGCTAAGTTTTTGGCCTGTATGTCAGTGTGCTGCTCCGGAGAGGGAGAGAAGAGAATTATTTTGGATTAAATTCAAGTTTGTGTGACTAAAGCAAACTACTGAAGTGGGCCAGGCTCAACCTGAAGAAGACTGAAGATTTTGCTGAATGCGATCGGCCTGTCAGGAGTTCCAGCTACCCCTAAGCTCCCGGTGTGTGCAGAGACTTTGCGATTGTGACTTGAGAGCGCTTTGCCTGGTACAGTAAAATTCTCTTACATGTAAATGTGCTATGAGCTGCTAGTTGGTCGTGAGTTAGTCCCCCACTGTGTGAACTGTGTTCTACTTGATGGAAGCTGTATCCAGCCCAAAACGGACTGCATCTGAATTTGTCTCCATGCGGTCTGGGCCTTGCCAGACTGGCCCAGCCAGACTACCCACTGCTCAGAGAAGCCATCGATGAGAGACCTGCCTGGGGTTCAGTCCCCTGCTCCATGCTTGAACAGGAATGATGCCTCTGCGACTTGTGTGGGCTCTGCTTCTCCTGGCATTCCAGATCAACCACCTGCAGTCTCGATTTTCGTCCAGCCTGTGTCCAGTCTTGGGTATCGTGAGTAAATACCAGGATAGCTCCCTGCAACAACAACTTAATCTGAGTGTGTCATCTGATTGTCTTATTGTTTCATTTCCTTTACGAACTGAGCCCTCTGGCTCTGATTTACAAATATTGTGTACTGTGCATGTTGTGTTTTCCGTCACAGGGCCCCAACCAGCTGCGACACCAGCCAACCCCGGGCAACAGTCCTGGCTAGCCCATCTCTTCTCCACCTGGGTACCCAAAGGTGTGATTGTGTGGGGTGGACTCAAAGCCCATGCATAACTGTTTGATTGATATAACCTTTAAGCTAACTAACCTGATTTTGCCCCTTCCTTGTTCAAGTCCCCTGATTAAATCAGATCTAACTTTTTCTGTATGCAATCTGACTGTGGTTCCAGTTTGTGCTCAAAGTACTGTACTATTGTTATTTGCTGTGCATAACCTTGCTTTACAGAGGGACCCCAGGGTCAAGCCAGAGGAATCAGCCCTGGTGGTAAGTGCAAACAGTATGGGTACTTGTGTGGTGTGCCAGGGGCATTGTGAAAGTGATTTTTGTACAGTGTTCAGGCCGCTAGAGGGGAAAGAGGGGGGTTACAGTGTCCCGGAGGGCTGTGCCCAGGTTAGCTTGACCAGTACCAACCCTGATCTCTGAGTGGAGGCACCCATTTCAGAACTCAGACTCCTTAACCTGCTACTAGCCAAGCAGGCAGGGGTAGTAGCCCTTGGGATAGCGCCACCTCGGGGTTACACTTCCAGTGCCCAAGGTAAGCACAACAAGAAAGCTGAGAATAGAGGAATTTAATGGATGGCTAAGAACCTGCTGTCATGCTAAAGGGTATGGGCTGTTGGGGAGGTGGTTAGGGGCCTGGGAGGACAGTAGTCTCTATGCCAAGGACAGACTACACTTGAGTGAGGAGGAAAAGAAAGTGTTGAAACAGAGGATGAAGGAGTACAAAGAGGAAGTTGGGAGTTTAAATTAGGAGCGGGGGTGGCAAGTGGGCAAGAGACATGCAGAGACCACAGGCTGGGAAACCATATGAGCTAACCCCTCATAACAGTGACAAAGGACAAATGGCAAGTACTATTGGTGATGCTAGTAAAGGAGGGCAGGATGAGAGGGAGGGTGGAAGGTGGTTACTCTTAATGCTAGGAGCCTTGGGAGGAAAACTGCAGAGTTACAGATGCTCATGGCAGAGAGAGGTGGACATTGCAGCCATCACAGAAACATGGGCCACCCAATACAATGACTGGAACCTGTCTGTACCAGGGTACATGTTATTTCATAGGGACAGGGTGATTGGGAAAGGGGGGTGGCACTATATGTGAAGGAAGGACTGAAGTGTGTAAAGGAGGAAGGGTAGGAGGGTAGTACAGAGTAACTTTGAATGCAAATTCAGGATTCCAAGAATAGGATTCTCAGAATGGGAGTGGTGTACAGGCCGCCCTCTCAGATGGAGGAGTTAGACAGGGAACTAGCAGGACAGATCAGGAGAACCTGTGAGAAGGGTAGTGTGATGATTGTGGGGGACTTCAATATGCCAGGAGTGGGCTGAGTTCCCCAAAAGCCAGGAATAGAAGGGAGCAGGTACTGCTGGATGCCTTCCAGGACAGCTTCCTGCTGCAAATGGTTAGTGAACCAACCAGGTTAGGGAATACCCTTGACCTTGTGCTGGCAAATGGGGAGTTTGTGAGAGAACTTGCAGTGGAAGAACCGCTGTCAGAGAGTGACCACCACTCAGTATGGTTCACATTGTATATGGACCAGTAAGGAGAGGAATCTGGCACAAGAGTGCTGGACTTCAGGAGGGCCGACTTTGGGGGAGTCACCTGATGTCTGCAGACTGGTAGCAGTCTTCTGATGGAGCTCTCTTCCTCCCCTGTTGTATCCTGCTTAATCTTTACTCTTAAACTACCGAATTGACTCCACTCACCTGTATTTAGAAGCCTGCCTATCTGATATTAATACCTGTCGTCCTCTTCCCCTCGCTATCGGTGATCTGTTTGCCACGATGGATGCCGACACACGGTAGGCCCTACTGCACCATATGCCTCCCATCTCACCAGTGAAAGCGCCAAAGAAGCCTAAGGCACAGGGGTCCCAGCCTGCTTGCTCAACCTCTCAATCCTCCTCTTCTGGCCCCTTTATGGAAGATCTCTTCCTACCAGAGTTGCTTCCCTTTAAGGAAGCTTTGGCAGATATTTCTTCTGAGCTCAAGTCCCTACGCTCAGACATGGGGGATTTAGGGCACAAGATTGGCAATGTAGATGCCAGAACTTCGTCGCTGGAATCATGGAAGGTCCAAACGGACATCAAGCTAATTAAACTAAGGCAGCAAGTATCTAAGCTCCAGGCCAAGTCTGAAGATCTCGAGGGAAAGTGCTGATGGAACAACATCTTCATTTTTGGCCTGCCTGAAACTGAGGAAGGTCCCAACGCTATCTCATTCATCCAGAAGCCACTGGCCAAGGTTGTGGGGCCTTCTCCATTCAATTCATGCTACCAGATTGAGAGAGCGCGCCGGTCACTCAGGCCGCGACCCCTGTGGGAAGCGCCACCAAGTCCTATTATTCTAAAATTTCTTAGCTACCTGGAAAAGCAACACGTGTTAGCCACAGCCCGTGAGCTACAAGCCATTCTGAGGGAGGGCAGACCTTTACTGTTTACCCAAGACCTGCCTCTGGAGACTCAACAAAAATGCACCACCTTCCACCCGATGGTATCTAAGATAATTGCAGCAGAATTAAAATTCAAGATGGTATACCCATCTCATCTGCAGGTGTGCATTAACGATGCCTGGTCTTCCTATGACAGCCCTGAAACTGCCAAGAAGGGTTTGGCTCAGAAACTGCCTGAATTGTTCCTCTCCACTTGAATAATCATTATGTTCACCTGTGTAATACTAGCAGTAAAAATGTTGTTCCTGTTGTTGTCCTGCAACATGTTGTAGTGGGGTTTTTGCTCCGGGGGGGGGGCATGTGCGCCTATCTAGTCCTGGGAAGTCTGGACGGTGTGAGATTAGGGTCCTGAGTGGGGCTGGCTGTGCTTTCTCCACATCTGGTCTGCCGCAGCTGACCTTGCAGTTCCTTGGGGGGAGCTGTGCACTCTTAGGATAGTGCACAGTCTCTCCCAGTCCGGAACTCATATATGGGTGGTGGTTCCTTGGGGCCCTTCTAAAAGCACACTGGTCCAGCACTGTCTCAGTTCACCTACCTATTGACCTCACCAGATGGACTCTGTTCTTGGGGGGGATTTATACTTGCTGTTTACTGGATCCCAAATATCGCCTTTTAGGCTTGTTAAAAGGGTTCTTTCTTTTTTTTTTTTTTCTCTCTGTTTTTCAATTAGGCTTGGCAGTTGTTATAAACACAAAGTCTGCATAGTAGCTAGGCTTTTACCCCGGGGAGCCTAATTCAGAAACTCTGTCCAGTGTTTCCCATGCCCCAGCTTAAGCCCAGGAATGATCCGGCTCACCCTCCCATGGGGCTTCGGTGTTCGGGGGAAAGGTCATGAGCTCTATTGGAGGCGCTCCGGGTACCCAGGCCTACTCAGCATTAGTGCAGTCCAATCATGGCCCCAACAGAGGGAAGGTAAGCCAAACACATACTTTACTTGCCCCAACAGCTTTACTGAGTGTTTTCAGTGTTTGAATTCTGGGTGGGGGGGGCCTCCGGAGGGCTCGCCGTTATTTTGAATAGCATCACGAACTGGTATAAGTGGGGTTTGTGTCTGCTCCTACTCACCTGGTGTATTGGCCAATTTGGCCTGAATACTTCTTGTTACCCTCTCAGAGTGAGTGGACCCGGACACTACAGGGTTTTCTTTCTCCTTCATCTGGTTGCTTTTGCTTGGTTTCAAACATGGCAATTTGAGGAGATCAATGTAAATTGTTATTTGGGGGGAATACATGGAGGTCTAGATCTTTAAATGATAAATCTTGCATGGGGTTTAACCAAACACTAGGGAGTGGGGGGGCATTGGGGAGAGGGAGTTGGGAGGGGATTTCCCTGGTTTTGTATATCTGGGCAATGTCTCAACAAATGTTTGGGATCATGTGTTTGGATTTAAACTGTTTAGTGTTCTCTTATGGCTTTCACTGAACTATAATTATTTACAGGATGGGGGAAGAGGGTGGATTGGAGTGTGCCTCAGGGGTGATAAGTGGTTAATTGTTAGCGTAATTTTGCTGGTCAATTTATATGGCAAGTATAATGAGTCAGACATTTAAAATTGTTACTTGGAATGTCAGGGGAGTTAGAGATCCCATCAAGAGGTACCAGGTCCTAAAACACTGTGCTCTGCTTAGTGCCGATATTATTTTCTTACAAGAGACCTACCTGTTAGCAAAGGAGGCCACTTGGCTATGCAGGTAAGGAATCTCTCAGGTTTTTGCTTCGAGGGACTCTTCTTCGAGTAGAGGTGTGGCCATACTAGTAATGGGGAATACCCCTTTCCAAGCTGACTTGACCATTGTTGACCCAGGGGGTAGAATTATTTTAGTGAAAGGTTCCCTTTTTTGTACTGAGGTTTTCTTAGGGTGCCTATATGGCCCAGTAGGGGGTGACCCTACATTTTTCATGGACCTAGCCAAAAAACTATCATCCTTTTTACCCACCTCCCTAATTTTGGGACAGGATTGTAATATCCCACCTACACAGGATTTGGCTAGATCCTATCTCCCGTTAAAACCCCGCTCTCCACCCCAAAAGAGCCCTGAGAGATTTCACAGATCTGCTAGATCTGTGTGATCCATGGTGCATTCTCAACCCTTCTCAGTGCTTTTAATTTTATTATTCTAATATTCATCAGTCCTGGTCTAGACTTGACTATATACTAATCAGACTCCCCCTCCTGTATGGCCTTTGCCACCTTGGAATTGAACCAATTGTTCTCTCTGATCACTCAGCGCCCTGGTTAGTCCTTTCCCCAGATCCTAACATGCAGAGAGACGCAGCTTGGAAGTTGAATACCCATCTCCTAAATGATGAATCTATTATTGCCAGATTCAATCCCTTATCCAAACCTTTACTGATTTTAACAGGGGATTATTGCCAAATTTAATCCCTTATTCAAACCTTTACTGATTTTAACAGGGGCTCTGTTCGAAAAGGAGGATCTTGAGTGGTGTGCACCTCCAAGGGGAATTTATTAAGCTTGCCTCCAGGAGAAAAAGACAGAGGGAGGCTGAAGCCTTATCTGTCCTTACCCAAATCAGATCAGCTGAACTCCCTCTCTCCTCAACTACCTCACCCGGTACACTAGAAGCATTGCTTCCCTTAAGAAACAAATATGCTGACTTATTGAGAGAAAAAGTAGAGTATGGCATTTTAAAAACTCAGGCTAAGTATGTGGAGCAAGGTGAGAAGGCCGGCAGGCTTCTGGCTCTCCGCCTGCATAAGCTGGAGGATTCTAGGTTGATCCCCTCCATTCTTGCACCGGACAGCTCTACCAAGACCTCCCCCCGGAAAATAGCGCTAGTGTTTGAAGACTTTTACCGTAACCTCTATGGTAAGAATCCCTCCCTCCCATCCTCTCAGGAAATAGAGGGATACCTAGACTCTATCAACCTCCCATTTCTTCTTGCCCACCATCAGGCATTCCTGTCATCGCCCATCTCCCTGCTGGAAGTGGAGGAGGAAATCACCGGCCTAACGCTGGACAATGCTCCAGGGCCAGATGGCTTCCAACCCAACTTTTAAAGAAACTTCTCCAAGGAACTTTCTCTGTTGTTACTTAGGTTGTATAGGTATATGCTTTCTGCCAACCCCCTTGACTTCTCCTTGTTAGAATCCTCTATTGTTCTTCTCCTTAAGCCTGACAAACTTCCTACAGATCCTGCAAGTTACCGTCCCATCTCCCTTCTAAATTACAATGTCAAGATCCTCCCCAAAATTTTCTCCTTACGTATCAGAAATGTCTGGCAGCATCTCCTGAGTCCAGAACAGGTAGGGTTTGTCCCAGGAAGATCCTCTGTGGATCACTTAAGGAAACTGATGCACATCTTCCAGGCTGTTCGGTCCTCCCCTTCTCCCATGGCACTGATTTCATTGAACGCCGAGAAGGCCTTCAATAGGGTGGCTTGGGAGTTCCTCTGGTCGACCCCTCAGAAAATGGGCTTCCAGCATATCTTCTTCCAATGGATCCAATCCCTATACTCTTCCACCTCCGATATATTGTAATGGCATCTTCTCCCCTCATTTTTCCCCTCTTCACAGGTACCAGACAAGGCTGTCCTCTATCACCTTGCCTTTTTAATTTGTACTTACAGCCCCTGCTGAGACATATTAAAATGACCCCCAGATACAGGATATCCTGGTGTATGACTCCATTTTAACGCTGTCAGCATATGTGGATGACATCCTCCTCCATCTAGAGCAGCCCGCTATTTCCCTTGATCACACTCTCAAGGTGATATCCCAGTTTAGTAATCTCTCTAATTATAAACTGAACCTTAATAAAAATGAGATATTCCCCCTTAATCAATACACTTACAAAGCTGATTTCAAACAATTCGGCATGAAATGGTCCCCAAACTCAATATGGTATCTGGGTATAATTTTAACCACAGACCCCACTCTTACCAATAAATTAATCCTGGAGGACCTGGTGGCACATATCAAACAGGATCTACAGAGATGGAAGTCTCTCCCATTATCTTTACAGGGAAGGATTAACATCGTGAATATGAAATGTCCTCCCCAGGCTTTTCTACCCCTTAAATATGTTGAACCTCTGGCTTCCTCTCTCCTTTTTCCAAAACGCACACTCCCTTATTTCTAACTTCATTTGGTTGGATAAACAGCCTAGATGATCTTACCTCAAGTTGAGCCTTCCCAAAGATCTGGGAGGCCTTCACCTTCCTAATTTTCTGCTACATTACTGGACCATCCACTTCTCCAAATGTGGCAAATGGCTCTTGTGTTCTGAAAGGGAGTATACCCCTATATGGTTACAAATTGAGAACATGATCCTTCATTCCCTCAACTTAACCATCCCAACCGTCTTCTGTCTCCCATTGAAATCTCTGCCAATTTCAATCCGTCACTCAGTGATTGGCACCTCCTTCAGGGTTTTCTTTCAGTTCTGTGCCTTTCACAAATTCCTACCCCATAAAGACTCCACGCAATCTATTACCCTAAACCCTAGCATCAAGGTAGGGGGTATGTGTATTGCTTCAGGTTGGCTACCGCAGCTTAAAGATGCCAAAATAGCTGATTTGTAATCCCAGGACTCTCTCCTATCTTCTCTAGATATTCTCCTGAAATATGGTATAAACCAAGGGCACATCTTCAGTCTTCCAGCTCAGACATTTGATGGCCCAACTGTTTGGCACTATTCCTAAGCCCTCTTTTCTAAGCCCTATCTTGGAACAGTTTAAGGTATTAACCCACAGACCATATGCCATTTCCCTTCTACACTCCTGTCTTCTAACCATGGCTCATTCCAAACCTCTCCCTGGTTCCAAGGTCTGGAAATCTCTCCTGCCTGATGTTAACCTTGACTGGCCAAGGATATGGAAAGATTTATACATTTACAACTTGCAGGACTGGTTCAGACTCACTCAATACCATATCTTAAATGACATGCACTACACACTGGTTAAATTGAACAGAATGGGCCACCTTCCCTCTCCTACATGTTCGAGGTGTGGTAACTCTGAAGGAAATCTTCTACATATATTTTGGTACTGCGATAGGGTCTCCATCTTATGGCAGTCAATCCAAGCTAAGATAGACCCTTTGTTAGGTCTGTATGACCTGTTCATAGCAGAAATTTGCATTCTAGCTTGTTACTCTAACATCCGGATCAAGGGGGGGAGAAGAATCATATGGCCATAATTTCAATGGTAGTCAAGAAGCTAGTACTCAAGCACTGCATGGATCAGCTCGTCATATCTTACTAGAATGGCTGAATGAACTTGCACTGTTTTTCAGGACTGAATGCCTAATTGCTAGCTCCTGAAACAGACTCAAGCTTTTTGACAAAAAGTGGGGCAAACTATATGCCTTATATTTGCATTAACTGGACCTACGTTTCCTAACTCTCCATCTGTTTAATCCCTTTAATGTATGATGTACCTGGATAACTTATTTGGGGCACACTTCAGTGGTGGTCTGGGGGAGGGAAGGGGTTAGACAGTATGTTGTGTTAGTCATGTTATGTTACCTGATTATGCTTCTCTGTATCCTGGTTTTATGCCAAAACAATAATGATGTAGAATTTGGAAAAAAAAAAAAAAGGAGGACCGACTTTGGGAGGATGGGGAAGTGGTAAAAGGGTACCTGGCCAGAATTCAACCTAGTATGGGTACTAACCAGAGGTGGGAACTCATACTGCTGTGGCTAGTGGAGGCAACCAAAACCTGCTGCAAGGCCCAGAGCAAGAAGGCTTGGGCTAAGAAATCAAGATATGATTGAGCAAGGAGGTCATGGAAAAGGTAAGGAGAAAAAGAGCTGCCTTTAGGAGGTACAAGAAAACAGGGAGGGAGGGGGGAGGACAGGAAGGAGTACCTGTTGGATCGAAGGAGGTGACATGGGCAATAAGGGAAGCCAAGGCATCTACAGAGCTCAGGCTGGCACAAGGCATTAAGAAGGGGGAGAAGGACTTCTTTAGGTACATCAGGGAGAAAAGAAGCTATAAGGACCACATAGTAAGGATTAGGAAGGGGGGGGTTGGGTGTAAGCAGGGTGTGATAAGGCAGAAGCGCGAAATGATTACTTCTGCTCTGTATTTACTAAGGAGAAGAGGGGGGTGATACCCAAAGAGGGGAGGAATGGCAGAAACAGGGGGGAAGGGGGGTGACAGATGGGGAAATCATGGAGGGCAGAGTTCGGGAGGGTTTGAAGGCACTAAGATGGACAGGGTGCCAGGCACAGATGGCATCCACTCCACGGTACTGAAGAAGCTGGCAGAGGTCCTTGTGGAACCTTTGGCAGACCTATTTAATTCCTCACTACACTCAGTGTGTGTACCTCAGGACTGGAGGATGGTCCATGTGGTGCCTCCACATAAGTTGCCCCAAGGATGAACCAGAGAACTACAGACCAGTGAGCCTCACATCCATTGTGGGTAAGCTGATGGAGACTATCCTGAAGGAGAGGCTGGTGGCCCTCCTAGAGGCCAAAGGACTACAGGACAGCAGACAGCACAGCTTCATACATGGAAGATCCTGCCAAACCAACCTGGTGGAGTTCTATGCCTGGGAAACTAGGCAACTGGACAGGGGCCATGCAGTGGATGTCCTGTATCTGGACTTCAGTAAGGCATTCAACTTGGTGCTGCATGGGAGGCTGGAAAGTAAGTTAGTAGGCACAGGGGTGGATGCAAAGCTGGTGAAATGGGTAGGAAACTGGCTTCAAGAAAGCAACGGGGGGGGGTGCTGGGTGGGGAGCTCACACCCAAGGGTAGTGATGAACAGTGTTCTACAGGGCTCATGTTGGGACCAGTGTTGTTTGGGATATTCATTGCAGACATATTATTGCACAGCAAGATCAATCTGTTTGCTGATGATACCAAGATGGGAGCTGTGGTGGATGACCTAGGGGGATGGCAGGGGTTGCAGGATGATCTGGCAAAGCTTGAAACCTGGTCAGACACATGGCAACTGGAGTTTAATGCCAAAAAGTGTAAGGTGCTGCATTTTGGGGTAAAGAACCCAAGGAGGAGTTACCAGCTGGGGGGAGTGCAGCTAGCTCAAATAGAGGAGAAGGATCTGGGGGTTCTCATTACAGGGTCAGTGAACAACTCGGCAAAATGTAGGAAGGCAGCTGCAAAGGCCAACAAAATGCTGGGTTGTATTGCAAGGGGTATATCCTCAAGGAGGGTGGAGGTGATTCTGCCACTGTATAGGTCATTAGTTACACCGCACCTGGAGTACTGTGTGCAGTACTGGTGCCCATGTCTGAAGAGGAACATTAAGTTACTGGAGGGGGTGCAACGCAGGGCGACAAAGATGATCAAGGTGCTGGGGGACTTATCATACGAGAGGAGGCTGAGGGAGAGGAGGGACGGGGGGACATGACTGAAACCTTTAAGTACATGAAAGGAATAAACAAGACAGGTACAGGGGGGCTGTTCAAAGTAAGGAAGGGGAGGGACACCAGGGGCCATGATATGAGACTGGAGGGAGGAAGGTTCAGGAGGGAAATGAGGAGACACTTTTTTACAGAGATGGTGTTAGCTGGGTGGAATGTGTTACCTGCAGAAGTGGTATCTAGTAGAACAGTGGACTGCTTCAAAAGGGGATGGGACAGGACAAGGAGGAGGGTCAATGGAGGGGAAGGGTGGAAGGGAGGGGCAGCTGCAGAATAAGAGGTGCTAGCTGCACATTCGAGCACACTTGATAGACCGTTAGGCCTTCATCTGATGGTAAAGTTTATATGTTTGTATGTAGGACCCTCTCTTTTGAAAAGGGGCTTGTGTCTGCTTCCTGGATGCAGAGACCAGTAGCTAGTGTTGGACCATTACCATTCTGCTGTCTTGTAAAAATGGAGCAGAAGTATTCGTTTAATACTTCTGCTTTCTGTACATCATACTTTACCTGCTGTCCTTACTTGTTTCGTAGTCTGACTATCCCCCCCCCCCCGGGTCTTTCTTTTTTCCTGGCTCTACCTACTGTATAGAAGGTTTGTCACCCCTTGTAATTACTGCAGCAATTTTTTCTTCAGTCGGGCTTTGGCTACCCTGATTGTCTTCCCAGCCTCTTTGAGCTCGGTCCTGTATTCTTCCCTATCACAGTCTTTCTTTGTTTTTTTTATACTGTCTAAAGACTTTTCTATTTTTTTATATATTCAGTGCCACCTCTTTCATAAACCAGAGAGGTTTTCTCTTCCTTTTGGTTTTACTGATTACTTCTGAGTATTTTGCTGTGACAATGTTTAATGGTTTCTTCAATGCTGTCCATCTCTCCTTGACATCTCCATCTTTTATGTTTTTGCGCAGGCTTGAAAAGGCGGACTTCATCTTGTTGAAGTTTACATTTTTGAAGTTGAGGATTTTTAGTCTAGTGACTTCTTGTCTGTTGACTGTGAACAGGGCTGGATTAACACGTATGCAAATGATGCCATGGCGTAGGGTGCCATGGTTCAGAAGGGCCCCCACCATGCACCCGGCATGTTCTGTAAGTTTTTTTAATTTTTCTTTCCCTGAAGCAGCAATCATCAACTGCCACCCCACACAGTCAACTCCCCCCCCCCCCAGTCAGCGAGTGTCAAAGGGCTCTCAGCTTTGGCTCCGCACTCACCGTCACACACACACCAGTCAGAATGTGTGTGATTTCCCCGGAGGTGTGGCTACTGAGGAGCGGGAAATGGGGCAGATTGGCAGTGCTTGTGCATAACTGCAGGGATGTACCAATTGTTATCGACGAGAGGGAACAGTGAGCAGTGCAAGCACTAGCAGAGACTCGGAGAGAGTGAAGAGTCCATCACTCATCACCGGTGGAGTGAATATGTGGCGGTGGTCAGTTGGTCCATCCTCCATGTGACTGTGAAGTCCATGGAGTACAGTACTGCTCTCGAGTCCTGTCTCTCGACCGATCCAACATCCAGAGAGAGAGAGAGAGAGAGAGAGAAGTAACCAAGATGGTGTGCTTTTTGTTTGCTGTGGCCTTGCGCTGGGGGGGGTGAGAAGACAAACTCACTCAGGCCAGTGTGGGTCAAGTCGAGATTGACAAGTCATCGATGACAAATCCCATTCCAATGTTCAACCGTCTGGCCATCTCACTCAGTCTAGAGTGGAGAAGGAGGCTGCTAGAGCCAAGAAGGTATGTTGATTCTTCATTCTTGATGTGATTATAGTAATAATTAGTGCTTGTCCCTGAAAAATCTGAGTGTGGATTATCCACCTAATTGCCTCGACTTGCTGCATAGCGGCCCCCGGCCGGGCCTCCTTGTGCTGCTTAGTACAGTGTCCCAGTCCCACCATTATTTGGTTAAATTGGCATGGAATGTTGTGAGTGCATTTGGTTGCATTTGGCCTGCTTGTGTGCTTACAATCTTCTGCAGAGGGGTGATAGCTTATCTCTCAAAGAGCAGACCTCCAGTGTTGCTGGTTGTGAACTGACAGTTCTTTGTGGCCCAAGTCAGGCCTCCCCTGCCCTGACTTCCACATTCAGGAGATGATCTTTTTGTGGCACAGGACTGAGCTGGCTGCTCTTTGAGAGATAAGCCATCCCCCCCTCTGCATCACAGAAGATTGTAAGCACACAAGCAGGCCAAATGCCCCTTGTGCATTGACTTGAAGTAACCAGCACTGTGCCATGGTACTTGCTTGGTGGCTTCCAGCCCAGCTGTGGTGGTCGCACTTTGAGGTTTCAGACTGCAGCACAGCAAGTCTCTCAGTTGGTTGCTACAGCCTTCAGCTTCCATTTCCTGCTAGGCTACCATGCAAGTTTCTCCTTGTCTTTATGCCAGGAGTTCTACTTCTCACTCTGTCCCTGCAGTAGCACAGCAGCAAGAGCATCAGAAGATTGGTCAGGTGGGGGTGACTGATGAGAATCCATGGGACTGCTCGGGTTATGGCATCATCTGGCATCAGTGACTCTCAGTAAAGCCTGGACAATGTCTAGAGGGCACAGGGGCGCTGGCAGATGCTGTACATCATGCATGGGAGCATGCACAGTGCAGGCTGCAGTCATTTGCAGAGCCATGCCCATGAGGAAAACAACAAAGAAAAACCCTCCTGCAAGGCAGAATGACACCCAGGGGATCATTGCAGCTTCTAAGCTGAAGCAACTCCAGCATAAGACACTGCTGGGAACCAAGGGTTATGTTGATCCATTGCAGTGGGGAGCACCTCTGTGAAGGGTAAGTCACACCCCTCCTGGACCAGGCAGCATGGGGGAGCTCAGGGGCAGATATGGGGTACATCCTCAGCCTGGCTGGAGTACCAGAAAGAGATTACATAAAAAAATTACAAAAAAAGATTGGTGTTCCATCACTGGATAAATGACTGGCCAGGAATTTGTGCAAGAATTTCTGCAGGCCACCTGTGTCCCAGGGGCTTCTTGTGACTCCTCTTCCAGGCTCCTCAACCTGATTGGCTGATGTGCAGCTCCTGACCATTATTGCCATACTGATGGGGGTCTTGGTGTACAAAGATCATGGTGCCTTCTTCTGCAGTGGGGCACTATCCCCCAAAAGTCTGTTTTTAACAGGGCACTTTCTGTTAATCAGTTATTTGTGCCCATTTTGTTATTTTGTGGATTGCATTTAGTGTTCCACACCATCAAGGAAGTGACTGGGGAAACCCACCTCTAGTCACAAGCACAATTATGCTCTTCCTTTTTGTTGGCAGTTGGCTGTTTTGGTGTGCGATGCAGAACCATGTACAAAATACATTTAAAAGAACTTCAAACTAAAATATCAGGATCAGGCAGCCTTGTGCATCAAGCACAGACAACTAGTGTAGACTTGGGAGGGAATCAGTTTCTTCTGACTTGAACTGATCATCATACCACTGAGCTACTATTTTTAATGTTGCAATAATTTTATCCCTCACAGACTCCCAGTGTTGTAATGCATTTTTCCCCAGCCCAAATGTGTGTCCAGACTGTACAGGAAGTCAGTGTCACCCTGTGGATTCAGTTTCTGTCTTGGCAAGGCAACTGACAACTTTAAAAGATGCCCATCCCGGAGGCACCATGGAAGAGTGGGATATTAGCATTTATGGGGTCCCCCAGGCTACAAATTATAACTTAGAGTAGGGCCCCCACATCGATTAATCTGGGCCTGACTTCGAACCATATTGATCTGTGATCGCTGGAGCCCAAACTAATTTCTACTTTAACATCAGATATCCTTGTGCTTTTTATTAGCACAAGGTGTAGGATTGCATCGTCCCTTGTTGGTGAATCTACTAGCTGTGTTAGACCCTCCTCTTGCAGAGCAATGCAGAATTCCTTGCACTTTTCTGATGAGGCACTGTAGGAGACCCAGTTCACATCAGGCAGACTGAAGTCTTCTACAAGCAGTAGCTCACCTTTGTCAGCCATTGTAAGGATTGTTTGAAGAAGCTCCTTAACCCTTTCTAGTTCTTGTAATGGAGGTCTGTAAACTATCCCCACCTGTAATGGGATTTTATCTTCTGTGCCAAGGGTTACCCATAGGGACTCAGTACTGTTGCTAATCCCCTGGATCTCAGTGGCATTTATTTCATCCTTGACATAGATTGCCACATCTCCGCCCTTTTTGCCTTCTCGGTCCCTCCTAAACAGAGTGTAGTCTGGGATTGCAACATCTCAGGTGTGGTTCTCTCTGAGCTGCATCTCTGTCCCTGCTACCCAGTCTAGTTGAGCCTCAGTCATTACAGCGGTGAAGTCCAGGATTTTATTGATTAGGCTACATGCTTTGACTCACATTGCTTGCCATAGCTGTTTTTTTCTATTGACATTTTGTGAGATATGTTCTCTGAGGGTGGACTGGCTCAGTGGTTGCACCATTTGCTAGAGCAGTCTGATCTTTATCTTGTCCTGGTGATATTTTAGTGGGTTCTCTGTCTGGACAAAAGACTGATACGCTGATAGGCAATGGGGAGGTGCATTAGCTTTTGCATGCAATGTGTGGGGTGCTAGTGCCCTCTCCCCTTTTCCTGGTTTAAATGACTATGAAAGATATTGAATTTCTGTCCCAGTGCATGGACTCTTTCCCTTTAAATGTGTAGGCCATCATATTTAAAGAACTTCTGCTCTTTAATTTTCTTTTCTCTTACTTTTTGCCTGCTGTTCCCCTTCTCCCAGAGAGTCAGAATTTGAGAGAAGGATAATCTGGATGTAACTGAAGTCACCAGCCTACCAGAAACAATCAGCCACAGTGGTGTGTCAGAGCAGCTGTGCAGCTCCTGAATATCCAAAGGTAGAGTAGTATGGTAAGTGGCTGAAACAAAAAAACTGGGTTAGAGTTCAAGTAGATGCTGTTTGGGAAACATTACATTACAACCAGCCAAAGATTTTGTGAAACAACTTTGTGTCTGAGCTGTTGCTTCCAACTGAGAACTTTCTATTAGCCAACTACTATTTCAGTAGTGGGTACAGCAGTACAAATGCTGATTTACATACAGCAGCCAGGAAATTGGTGTAAGTGTTCCAACTGTTCCTTATGCTGAGAGAGCAGCCGCTGACTGGGTCTGAGCAGAGTGGGCAAGGAGGGAAGCTGCCTCAGTGGAGAAAGGAGCCTGGACTATGCACACAAAGGGAGGGGAGATTCACACAGGTAGAGCTGATGTCAAGGAATCCCTGCTTCTGCACCTGTCGAAGTCTGCCTTCCCTCCATGACTGGGCTCTTTCTCCCCTAGTCGGTGAAGATCAGTGATGCTCAGTAGATAGTAAGGCTAGGGGCTGGACTCCTCTAGGTGTATACCTCCTAGGGTTGCCCTTTGTGTCTGAGCTGTCACTTCCACCTGACAGTTTTCTATTAGCCAACCACTATTTTGGTAGTGGGTACAACAGTACAAATGCCTCCTAGGGTTGTCCTTTATTCTTTATGGATGATGGCAGATTTCCATTGTTTTGTGCCAGTTAGTGGTTGTGCCTTGTCTTTTCATTACTTTTCATTTGGTTCCACCTTCATGTGATTCAGATAGGTTTACCTTCTTCCTGCTGTCAGTGTCTGTGTTGTAATTATTTATTTAGAAATTGGTCATCCAATAGATGCAATCACCAGTTTCTAAATAAATAATTACAACATACAGTTACTCACAATTGCATCTTTGTATTTACTGAATGGCAGTGCTATAACAAAATCTATCTGAATTTTTCATGAAATTTGCAGAATTTCCACACCCATACATGACAAATGGAAATTTTAATTTGGTACTACATAATGGGAGGGACACTGCCTCTATTAATAGAGAGTACACCATAAGGGACTTGAAGTTCCTTCTTAGCAGGATGGAGGAGCTTACTCTGTAAATAAAGAGTATTCATACTTTTCCCTGAGATTTAAAACCTGCTCCAGAATTGATCTAATGTTGGGTTCTAGATCTTTATATCATTATGTAACCAATATCAGATATGAACCCATTATTATATCTGTCCATGCCCCGGTATGTCTTGTGCTAGCATCCAGGGACACCACCAAGCAATGATTCTGGAGGATGGACCTACTGCTAATGAAAGATCAAGCCTTTGTAAATAAAATTATAGGGGAAACCGACCTTTATATTGACAATAATGCATTGAATACTTTCTCTAATATGGTATGGGATGCATATAAGGCATATATTTGCAGTATATGCATAGCGTGTGCACCCAGTAAAAACAAACAAACAAAAAAGAAACAGGAAAGAAGATGAAAAGAACTTGAACTAGATTTAGCAAATGTTCACAAGCTGCACTCTGAATCTGGTAATTGTACATAAAAAAATTGGAACAGCTTAAGCTTGAATGCAAATCAGATTCTTAATAAACGAGTAAATCATATGATGGTATTTGTGCAATCTAAATAGTACGCACAAGTTGACAGGTGTGGGAAACTACCAGCTTGCCTGTTACAAAACAGCAGGCTGAAAGAGCTAGCTCAGAAATAAAATCTGGAGAGATTAGTAATTTAATACAATCCTCTGAAAAAAGAGATTGACATGGAATTTGCAAAGTACTATGTCAAGTTTAGTTTATTGGTCAGTCATTAAAAAACAATCATTACAAAGTGCAATACTACTGTAAGTAGATGAGAACAAGTATATAAAAACAACCACAGAGTACAATGAATAGATAAGTTCATCCAGAGTCCTACATTTTAGCAATAATTTTCAGCATCCTTTTCCTAATTTTCCATTTTATCATAAGAGATTTTGATACCCTTTGTATTATGCACATATCTTCTGTAGTTAACACTACTATCAGAACAGTATTATCATCAGTTTGTGTTGAAGTGCTAACAATTGGATAGATCCATTTGGATCCTGCCTTGATATACCATTTACATTGGAGGAGAACATGCACTAAATTCTCCTTCTCATTACCACCACAATAACATAGTGAGTTAGTAGGATCATTGTTTTTTTTTTATATTTTGCAGTCCTGGGGTTTGACTTGAAAAGTTCTAATTTAAATTGTATAAATATTTTATGTCGATTAGGGTCCTCAAGTAGATCCAGATAAAATCTACACCCATGATGGCAATCATTACAGCTGTACCACTTAGCATAATTCGAGGCCATTACTAGGTCCAGATCTTTTTCTGTATAATACTTTACAATTTTCTTTTTAATATATGGCCTGTACTGGTCACTTAGGGTAATGTTTATTGTTAAGAAGAGTGGAAGAGAATTCAGTGCATGCACCTCAAGAACTTACTTCAAATGCTGGTGCCATGCTGATTCCTTATAGCCCAGTCTTTCCCAGTTTAGTTTCTATAAGAAGCATTGCTTAACCAGCCTATTATCAGGTAATATGGTTATTCTGATCCAATAATTGATCACCCTAGTGTCTACAGAGGCCTGTACAAAGTACTAGGGTGAGTTATACTGATCCCAGGGAACTCCAGTGATAAACAGAAAATATCAGAAAGTTCCATCAATTAATATGGAGGAACGACTGTTATTAGATAAACAAATAGAATGAAGTGAGATAGAGAGTGCAGTTGACTTTTTAAAACCTGATAAAGCACCTGGCCTATATGGCATTAGCATAGAATTTTGTAAAACTTAAAAAAAATGCTTATCCCAGATTGTGTGTACTGTTCACTTCTTTTAGAGATCAGCCCCCCCCCCCCGACAAAGCTCTTATTCTGGTCTTGCTTGCGCTGCACTCTGTTTAACTGAGTGTGTGTTTGTCGTAACAACTAGCTGGTTGTTACGGCGAATATCAACCTTTTCTGCCCATAGAAAAAGTTTGTTGCCAGTTATTATATAATATTTACTAAAATCGCAGCTATAAGGCTGAAGGGGATATTGCCTTCACCGATTGTGGATGACCAGTCAGCCTTCATCAAGGGAAGGAGGGGCTATAACAACACTAGAAGAGCAATAAACATAACTCTAACAGTTAAAGGAGAAGTCCACCCAGAATGTGCAAAAACATATGTTATGTAGAGTGTTTTGATATGTATGTTAGTCCTAGTGTGTTCTTCCCTCTGTCTGCTATTAGGAGTTTTTCCTAAATTAGCCTGCTAGCTGTATGGTAGTTTCACGACCCCTAGGGATCTCCATCACAAATAGGTTTATTGGCTTTCTTTCTCCTACGATGCACCCTGGTTCTTGTGATAGTGATGTAGCAATGCCCCTAGATTTAGCAGGGTCTGTCACAGCTCAGCCACAAAGACAATACTTCTTTCGGAGAAGTTACATTGCTACATTTTGGGTGAGTGTAATCATTATTTTTTCTGATATTAGTACCTTGTCCTGCTATGTTACAACCTATAGGGTGATGTTCAATTTTTGCTACCTAGTACTGGTGCAAAAACTGAAAGTGACTGAGAGGAATAGAGTAAACAGTGACATGATTTACACACACTCACACACACACACACACACACACACACACACACACACACACACACAGCAGAGCATAGCAGGACAAGGTACTAATATCAAATAATAATAATGATTATACTCACCCAAAATCTAGCAGTTTGTCTTCTCTCGAAGAAGTATTTTCTCTGTGGCTGAGCTGTGACAGACCCTGTAACAAGACACTGGCTTACTGCAGGGGCAATTAGACATCACACCAAAAGGCACTCTGGGAAGACTAGCGGCCATAAAAGAAACCAGAATGGCAACCTCCAAGGGCAATAAAACAGTTAGGGAAAGTTAGAAAAAACATCTCTCACAGCCTGAGGAAAAGAAAATGCTGGGAACTGGTTAGAACACAGAAAAAAAGACTACTACATATCTTTTTCTGATTTTAACATGGAGTTTTCCTTTAAGGATCATAATTGCTATGGTGGTGGTGTTCCTGGATGCTGAAAAGCATTTGACAGGGTGGAATAGCCCTACTTGTTTGCTTTATTAAAATCTGCAAACATAGGTAATAGAGTTTATAGTTGGATAACAGTACTATATAAGTCACGTAAAGCCTGAGCCTGACCAAAGGCACCATATCCCTTGTTTTTTCATTACTTTGGGGTACAAGTAAGGGTTGCCTCCTTTCTCCTCTGTTTTTTGCCTTAGTAATTGAGCCCTTGGCAAACATGATAAGAGAAATGCCAACTCTAAGTAATTTGAATAGGGTAGGTAGAAGGTATTAAAACTATCTCTTTTTGTGGATAATATTTTGTTATATCTAAAAAAATACAACACAAAAAGAACTATACTATGTCTTGCAGATTCTAAAGGAGTACGAGGAATAATTCGGTTATCTTGTAAACTGGAAAAAAATCAGAGGCACTAATGCTACACCCTGAAAACTTTAAGATAAATCATGCAACATTTCCAGCAACTTTTTAGGAGTGCATCTGACTAATAATATTAACCAATTATTGGATATTAATTTGAATCCCTTAACAGCTGCTGCTGGCTGGAGCTGGAAAGATGGAAGGGTCTCTCCCTGTCTCAGTTGAGGTGTGTTCAAGTTGTAAAAATGAACATCCGTTTTTTCTGTATTTATTTCAGGCACTACCATTAGAAATCCTTAAAGAGACTTTTGACAACATAGATAACATATTAAGTAAATTTATTTGGAAGAATGGGTGTTCTGGACCCAAAAAGCAAAAATTATATATGAACTATAGGCAGTTAGACTTAGAATTTCTGAGTTTACAATATTGCCATTGGGTTGCACTGAATGAATGTTTAAAGAGAATACTTGCATGACACCCTCGGCATTTTATTGAGTTGGTGAACCTTCTAGCATAAAGTTAATGTATTTGTTGTTTCAAAACCTGAATAGTAAAAGTTGAATGGATGTGACAATTTATGTTTTAAACATATTTTGTTTAATATGTAATAAAATCATGAGAACAACTGGACAGGAAAATTGTTTACATAAATCTTATCCCCTTTTTTGCAATAACTTTCATCCCTTATTTAGTCTTCCTCATATAAGGAAGCATTTGAACTTTGAGATTCTTTCAGTTGGAGATTTTTTTGCTGGTAACATTATTAAATCATTTCAACAGATGCAGAATCATTTTGGTATACCTAAAACTAAATGTTTTAGTTATCTGCAAGTGCACTCTGTAACTGGAGATTTGTTAGGTAAAAGTAAAATGAGTCTGGATAATAACCCTTTTTATGTCAAGTTAGAGAAACATAGAAACACAGAAGTTGATGGCAGATAAGGACCGCAAGGCCCATCCAGTCTGCCCATTTCTTTTTCTACCTCATGAATGTGCCATTGGCCTTTGCTCTGTCAATGGTCTATCTATTCATACTCATCTGTATTGCCCCCTTATGCCTATCCCATGCCTGTTTGAAGCCCTGCACTGTATTCATATATACCACTTCCTGAGGTAGGCCATTCCATGCATCCACTACCCTTTCTGTGAAAAGAACTTCCTCACATTGCCCCTTAATCAGCCTCCCTCTAATCTCATGCTGTGTCCTCTTGTCCTGCTATTTTTCATATATTGAAACATGTTAGAGTCTTTTACCTTGTTAATGCCCTTAAGATGTTTGGATGTTTCAATCATATCACCTCTCTCCCTCCTTTGCTCTAGGGTGTACATATTGAGCTCTGTTAATCTGTCCTCATATGTTTTCTGATGCAGTCCCTGCACCATTTTGGTTGCCCTTCTCTGGACTGCCTCCATTTTGTTAATGCCCTTGTGCAGGTGTGGCTTCCAGTACTGCATGCAGTACTCCAGATGGGGCCTAACCAGTGTCTTGTAAAGAGGGATTATTACCTCCCTCTTACGACTTGTGATACCCCTACTAATACACCCCAACATCCTTCTAGCCTTACCTACTGCTTTAGTGGTCTGCTTGGATGATTTCAGGTCATCTATGATGATGATGCCCAAGTCTCTTTCTTCCCTTGTGATTGCCAGCAACTCTCCTCCCAACCTATAGGTAGCTTCAGGGTTTCTCTTCCCTATGTGCATGATCTTGCAGTTCTTTGCGTTAAACCCCAGTTGCCACTCTTCAGACCATTTTGTTAGTTTTTCCAAATCTCTTCTCATTTTGCCCACCCCATCTGGATCAACCACTCTGTTGCAGATCTTGGTGTCATCTGCAAACAGGCAAACCTTACCCTCCAGCTCATCTGCAATGTCACTGATGAAGATATTGAAGAGTACTGGCCCCAGGACTGATCCTTGATGTACCCCACATGTGACTTGCATCTCTTCTGACTATATACTGTTTACCACCACTCTCTGTTTTCTGCTCACCAACCAGTTGGCCACCCAGTTGACCAATGTCTGACCCACCCTGAGCCTACCCAGCTTATTAATCAATCTTCTATGTGGAACAGTATTGAAAGCTTTGCTGAAGTCAAGGTAGGTGACATCAACAGCACCCCCTTGGTCCACCACTCTGGTTACCCATTCAAACAAAATCTAAGAGATTAGTTTGACAGGGCCTTCCTCTTGTAAACCCATGCTGTCTTGGAAATTCTAGGGAGCGGGGGCAGAAAGAAGTAGGCTGCTGGTTAACTAGGATCTGCAGCTTATCCATTAGGTAGGGAAATGGGCAGACTGAGTGGGCCAAGTGGTCCTTATCTGCCATCAAATTCTATGTTTCTATCTTGTGCTTCTATGGATTCCAAGTGTTGCACTATCCTTTCCTTAAGGAGTGCCTCATAATCTTGCCCAATACTGAGGTAAGACTGACTGGTCTGTAGTTCCCTGCCTCCTCCCTGCTACCACTCTTGTGGAGCGGGATCACATGATCACATGAGCCCTTCTCCAGTCTTCTGGGATCTCTCCTGTGCTCAGAGACTCACTAAACATTTCTGCTAATGGCTCTGCTAGTTCCACCCTTAGCTCCTTTAGTACCCTGGTATGTATGCCATCAGATTCTATTGCCTTGTCCACCCTGAGCTTAGTGAGCTCCTGTAGGACCCTTTCTTTGTGAAGGGACTTGTGCACCTCCACCCCGTGTTCATGGTGCTGAGCTGTGGGCCCTGCGTACCTTCTCTTCAGTAAATACTGAGCAGAAGTATCTATTTAGGATAGATGCTTTCCTTGATCTTCCTCCTCCACACACTCCCCCTTATCCCCTTTGATCTTAGCAATACCCCCTCTGGACTTTTTTCTGTCACCAATGTATCTGTAGAAAGTCTTGTCCCCTTCTTTTACTGTTCGTGCTAGTGTTTCCTTGGTTTGGGCCTTTGCCTGCCTTACTGCCTTCTCTGCTTCCTTTAGGGAAGTTTGGTATGCCTCCTTATCTTCATCCTGCTGAGTTACCTTATATTTCCTGAAGGCTAGCCTTTTGGCTCTGATCTTTTCTGCTACTGTTTTTGAGAACCAAAGAGGTTTCCTTCTTCTTTTGCACTACCTTTTCTCTCTAACACAATGGGATGTTGCTTCAAGTATTGCATCCTTAATGCTTGCCCACTTTGCCTGTACCCCCTCACCTGTATTTCTTCTTGCCAGGGCTAGCTTAACTCTGTTGGCCATCTTATCAAAGTCAGCTACTCTGAAGTCCCATATTTTTGCCTTGGAATGGGATGATTTAGTTCTAGTGTACAAATTGAACCATACCATGTGATGGTCACTGGTCCCCAGGTGACCTTCTACCTGGAGATCTGTGATCCTTTCCCTGTTAGTCAGTACTAGATCCAGGATAGCCCTGTCTCTTTTGGGTTGTACCAATTGTTTGTGGCCCACCCCCTGTAAGGACTCCGCTACGTGCCTAGTTCTGGATGTTCCTGCTGGTATTGACCAATCTGTATCTGACATGTTGAAGCCTCCCATTATCAGAATCTCCCCTTTAGCTGTCATGTTTTGTATATCTTCTAACAGTAATGTGTCTATGTCCTCCCCAATCTGGAGGCTTGTAGACAACCCCAGTTCGTATGGCTGTCCCATTTCCTGTTTCCATGGTGACCCACAGTTCTTCTGGCTCCTTATGCGTATTCTGAATTTTTGTAGCTTTGATTTTTTGTATTCAGATAGGGCCTGGGGTACTAACTCTAATTTAGTATACTTTGCCTACAAGGGATCACCTGTGTCCCAGTGCCTGATTCAGTAAGGCAGTTAAGTCAATACAGGGAAAGCACAGTTATTGCCTTCTGCATTTGGTACCTGTTCCAGTCAGGTTTTTTCATCCTGCAACTAGAAAGAAAAGCAGCAGTCTTCCAGTATCTAGGTCATCTTCTAAGATCAGCATCATCACGGATCCACCTTCAATCTCCACAGGGTCCAGCTTTTATTATCAAAATCCAGAATTCATTCAAGAAAAGTAGCACAGTAATTTAAATGTATTGCAGGACTAGTTCAAGAGGGACAATTATCTGCTATATTTGGATTTGTGATTCATATTGTTACAGAAGCACTTCTGTTCAGTAATTAAAGAGACTTTGCTCAGAGACTAAGGGGGGTATGTGAATGTGTTAGAAGTAATTGTTAGCCAGTGTAATTTACAGTGAATTTCTATAGAATATAAGTGGTACAGAGTATAAATGTTACAGAGTATAAGTGAATTAAAACTGTTTTGATACTAAGAAAGGGTATCTAAGTAAAACATAGGGGGCTGACTGAGGTGGGTATAGGCCTAGAAGCCACTGTATGCCATTAAGACAAATGAAAGAAAATGTGCAGTGACTGAGGTTCGAGGAGTGGCCTAGCACCAGTGGCATTCATATATTGGAGGACTGGTTGTTTAAGTATAGCCTACATTCTCCAGGGTTAGCAAGTACAGAAACCAAAGTCCTAGAACCTTTAGGTGTGGCCATGGGAAATAAACTTCTTATTATTAAGTTTAGGCTGCCACCTCAATGATGCTAACATTGACACAGTATAGTAAAGTGTGTGTGTGTGTGTGTGTGTGTGTGTGTGTGTGTGCGCGCACGCGCGCGTAAATAAAGCTTCCACACTGACACAAAGATGTTCTTGAAACTTCTTTATCAGTTGCTATGTGCCCCTCAACATTTTGCCCAATCATATAAGGCTTCTTCAGGAGTGCACTTCTATTTGTCTACCATAAAAAATACATATCTTTATATTAGAGCAACCTTAACTAACAATTACATAAGAGTTTTTTTTTTAAATAGAAAAACTCAGAATTTACGCAGTTCTCACTCAGTACCAGGAGTTTGTTTGCCTTAATAAATCTCATTCACATTTCATGATTTGCCACAAAACATGTATGAAAAGATTTTTAGGCCAATGCCTACTGTATTTACAAAGTATAAATAATGCTTATTGTGCTCACTGCTATAAACTCCTGTCACTCTACACCACGTGCAAGTGTATTCATGTGAAATTGAAGCACAGTTTCTATAATAATATAAATCACCTTTAATACAAAAGGGTGCATACCTGGCAGGTGTGGTCATAAAACCTATAGTTGTTTCAACACTTCCTTCTCCTTTACCATTTTCTGTAAACGATACCAAAAATAATATTAAGGCATAGTCCAGTAACAATAGCATGTAATCTAGTTTAAAAACCTACATTTTGCACTGCACTAACTCTCTGTCTAGCAGGTACAGATCTAAAGGATTGAAAGTAATAAAGTGTATGCATAGAGTATAAGTTACAGTCAATTTAAGAGGCTTATTGCAAAAGTGTTGCAGTTGTTTATTTGCATGCTGTTTTTGTCATGTTGGCAGAACAACCCAGTAAATTTGCCTTTATTTCATGTGAAAACTGAATCTGAGTCATTCTTTGAAGTTGCCAAAGTCTCACACTTCCTGTTGAGTGCAGTGTCAGTCAAGTACTGTGCCTTCTGTCCCACACAGGTTTCCACAATTATTTGGTTGGGGAGTTAACTGAGCTTAACATTCCAATGTACCCAATTCGGAGGTTGTGGGTGGAAATGAAAGTAAAATAACCTAAGATAACAAGAGGTCCACTTTACAAGTCTTAGCAAACACCTCTGCTATTATGTGGGTCTTCTTTTCAACACAGACAGTGGGCAGGTAATTTAGGAAGATGGCAAAGGGTATGGGGCCCCAAGACAGAGCCTTGGGGAACATCAGAGAGACTGGGGAAGGGGAACAAGGCAATTGCTAACCTGGACTGATTGTAACCAGCCAAAGAGGCTGGAGTGGAACCAAACTACTGAGGAGGTAGGTTGTCCCTCCTGCCCCCCTCCCCAACTTGTCAGGAAGAAGAGGGTGGGCCACTGGTTCAAAGGCCTTTGCCAGGCCAATGACTTGGAGGAAGGAAAAGACTATGGAATGCACTTTCCAGAATCCAGACTGAAAAGGGGAAAGAAAGTTAAAGGTGTCCATAAAAGCAAAGAGATGAGTAAAAGCATGTTTTTCTTGAAGCTTGGCCAGGACAGGGATTAGGGAAATGGGACAGTAGTTCCCAGGAGTGAACATTCAGGGGTGAGTAGTTCTCAGGAGTGAACATTCAGGGGTGAGTAGTTCCCAGGAGTGAACATTCAGGGGTGAGTAGTTCCCAGGAGTGAATACGTCTTTGTTTCCTTTTCCATCATCTTTGATTGAGGTTTCTGTGTTGGTGCTTGCATCAGCATTCTCCACATTGCCATTGGTTTTGTCTCCAAGTTTTTCTTGTATCAAATGGTTTTATCCTCAAGTTTCCTGTATCAAAGTTATTCTATCAGTCACCTGATGAATGATTCTGAATTTTTCACAAGTGAAGTTCTCTTCATATTCTTCTGTGATTGCTAAGGTCAACATTTTGTATTTAACATTTTATTATCAAAGTTCCAAATACAACAGGTGCACAGCTATAAAAACCAAGCACGGTACAGTGACAAAGACAACAGAATACATAACTTTCCTCACATAACCAACAGAAAATATATACATGTATCTCAGTCCCAAAGGTCTAGTAAAGGCCGAATAGGAGCCACCCTAAGTCACACCTTCTGATGCAAGAAGGGGCTACACATCAAACAGAAAGGAGAAGGGGATCTGCAAAGGTAGTCCTTTCTATATCAATTATGCCTCCTCTATAGCATTATGCTTCAACCTGAACCACAACCACCCTGTAGGGGGCCAGAGTGCCACATAATCCCTTCTCTCAGGCTCCCCAGTTCCACATAAATGAGATCTTACAAAAAATGACTCCCATTGGCTCCCCTCTTCCACCTGTAACAAGAAGTATTTCTGTGGAGCCTCTACACCCTTCAAGTCGTAAACTGGCCTAAATAGTGCCCTATTGTTATAGCACCTGCCTGTACAATGTCTCACAACAAAGACAAGCTATCAATTTTTATAATAGAAAAAAATAAACAGTTCTGAATATATGTTCATCAAAAAGAAAATCTAAGAACACCATTATAGAGAAGGTGTAACAATGCAAATTAAGCTGTTGTATGTCCCTGTGTCCTCCCCCCCACAACTGGCACTCACTCTCAATCCATTAACTGATCTAACACCAGTATTCACTGCAGCTCCTCTACTGTGTATGTGAAGGGGAACCACCTCAACTAAAATTTCTCCTGTTTAAGTTGTAATTGGGCCATAATACTTTCCCTGGATCTTACTTTTTTACAATTCTTGAGCCAGGTTAGGCGTCTGGACAGCAGTCCATAAGCCAAAGCTGCATAATAGATTTTAATGCTGCAGCTGTGAATATCAGAAAGGGCATCTCTGATCCCCCCCAAACCCCCAGGAGAAGACCCCAACACTCCCTGCTCAAACCCCAAGGGGGCTTGAATGTAAAGCACTTGTGTTATAAATTGGCTAATCTCACTCCAAACATGCTGAATTCTAGTGCACCCCTATAAAATATGTTATGGGGTACCCCTCTGGCCACATTTCCTCTAACATTCATCAGTGAGGCTACTATCTATATTTTTGTCCTGTTTGGAGTGAGGAACTACTGCGGTACCACCTTCCATTTAAATTCCTGCCAGCAAGCAGGCCCAGTTGTCTTATGAACCACTTGCCAAATCCTATCCCACTTCTTACCCAGTGGAGGCCTGCCCGCCTCTCTCTCCCACTTGTCTTGTATATGTTGAACTATTTTCCTCCCAGTGTCTATATTCAGTAAGGTCAAGAAATCAAGTGCTTACTCTGCGGTTGATTGGCCTCTTTCCCAACCATAGTTAAAAGAGAGATAGGGGACTGAAAAAGATCTTCAACATACTGAGGAGTCACCATGAAGGTTCTAACTTGCATCTATCTAAAATAAAAAACATACTTGGCAAACTGAATTTCATTTGTAAGCATGCAAAGGTTTGGAGTGTACTCCCTTCATAAAATCGATGAACAAATCTAAGACTTTTTTCTGCTCCCAATACTTAAAACTGCATCAAGCCTCACTGGAGTAAAATCAGGGTGCCATCTGATTGGAATCCAAAATAGCTGTCTGGAAGAGATTTGAGTTCTCTGTTTAAACCTTAGCCACTGATTCAATGTATGCAGTTGTAACCCCTCTGTTACCCAGGGTTACTAGAATCCCAGTAAGACCTAGTGGTAGGCAAGGAAGGCAGCTTGTGAAACTCCAGTTAAATGGATTTCACACTGTCTCACTCTGTTCTCAGTCTCAGCTGAGACTGAGGGATGACATCATTTTAAAACTGTTGCAGCTGCATAAGCCACACTGGAATGTTGCAGTTGGAGGTTGGAGAAGAACGTTGGGGAATTTGAAGCCAGTCTGTGTGCAGTCTTAGAGAGAGACTGTAGTGCAGCAGAGTGTGTGCAAGCTCTCAGAGCTTTAAGCTCTGTTTCAGAGCTACTTTTGTGTAAGGTGTGTGTTTCTACCTGAAGAGGAACACATGAACTGATAATTGAAGTGGTTGAGACCACTTTCAATGGTTCAGAGCCCCATCCCTGAGGGGATGGGGGAAGGTGTCTGCCTGTTTTCCAGTAGCAACCCCCCTGGGTCCGGCTAAGGGAAAGAAGCTGCCTGTTCAAGTTGTGCTGAGGCACCAGAAGCTCTGTAAGGAAGATTCCTTGTGGAGGAAACGCCTGTGGGGCACCTACAACCAAAGGGTGAGTTCGCTCTGAAAAAGGGCCTAGTGTTTTCACCCGAACAGAAGGAAATTACAGGGACTGTTACTGTGGGGTCAGGAAAAGACAGTCAAGTACAGTTGGAAGATGTGAGGATTGGATTGCTTAACTTTGTGGGGGTCTAGAGTAATGGATAAAGCAACTTATAAGTATGTTCAAGTCCAGCACAAATGGGAAGCAAGACAAGTAGATGGAATGTGAATACATTTAGCAAGAATCTACACAGTACAGTGTTAAAGGATGAGGTGTTTCTGTCCAGAGAAATGGCCGGGTATGAATTGTGGAAGTGAGAGGTGGGAGACCCCCCCCCATCAGTAGTAACCAAATTCACCTCTACGGATTTGCTCTGAGACACCTTTTGCTTTCTCTCAGGTACTTGGCTAGTGCCTGATGAAAAGTACCCAGACGTGGGATTGAAAGGAAGATTCCCTGATGGAGCCGAGGTGTTCTTGGGTGGTTTGGGGAGCTACCAGAAAATGTTTCCATGAAGTATGGAGGGTGTCCAAGTGGCTGGCAAGGGAGCTGAGCCAGGGAAAACCTACAATAGTGAACAAGTTTGGGCTGTGTATCCCAATGCAGCGTGCCCAGTGGGTTCAGAGCCTGAAGGCTAAAGTGATGAGGATGTGTTCTGGTTTCCTTTAATCTGCATTACCAGGAGTGTAGCCCCGTGGGGGTCCATCTATGCTTTGTTTATTCTGTTTGGATGTGAATAAAAGCCACACTTTAGAATCTCACTTCTGGTACTGGACATTACAGTTATTGCTTCCTGTGTTCGGAGTTACTTGGGTGCCCCTGTGCAGAGTAGCCAAACCTAGCCTATATGCTGAGTGACCTATTCCTCCCTGAACCCAGCCCACCTGGTATTGCTGTCAGATGGAAACAGCAGACCGGGTAAGGGTTACACAGTGTCCATTTATTTTTAAATTGGTTGATCTCTGATCATGTTCTGATCAACCAGAGCTGAAACCTGAATGTTGATGGGGTATCCCTGGACCAGGTACAGCAATTTAAATACCTGGGTGTTACAGTCAATAGCTCCTTGTTTTATGTCAACCACATCAACAACATAGTAAAGGCCCTCAACATACATATTGGCCTTCTCTATAGGCACAAGCACAGCCTGTCCCTTGGAGCCCTCAATCTCACAGTCCACAGCTCTATTGTCTCCCTGGTTGAGTACAGAATCGTAATTTATGGGTCTGCAACAGACTTAGCCCTCAGTCACATCAAAGATGGCTTTAAAAAAGGTGTTCCATCTATCCACCGGCTCTGAGCGATACAGACACACCTGTTGCCTATACGCCCGTGCCAGCTGGTTTCAGTTTGGGGACAGGCTCAAGGTCCAGACCTATTACAACTCAAAAAATCCAATCCAAAACCTTAAATAAATCTGTGCCTGGTTCAATACAATAGTAATGCAGCAAGGCAAAAATAAACTGGCACCAGGTAATCAGCTTAGAAAATATTTTTTAATTATTGCATAAAATGTATTACAACCGTGCAAACACACGGAGCTCCAGACCAGGTTTTGCCTTAACTGGCTTTCTCAACGGATGCTGACCTGTTGGAGGAGCAAGACTTTTAAACATAACTAGGACCAATCACAGTAACAAAAACATTTGAAGTGACAACATACCTTTTTAAAAAAAATATTGTATACTAAAATGCCTTACAATCTTAACACATTTTTATAAAATAATATGCTTATCCAACTAAATGGATAGGTTCCTACTTTATCCATTTTTAGAAATCTCTCCTTGGCAATGTCAAAGTACTATTTGTTAATAATTAACCCAATCATTACCCTTATAAATAAAAAGTGCATTTTTATTATATATTATATTTAAAACACTTAATTTCTCGATGGGTAATGTTATCTTTTATACTCCCTTAAATATTTTTAAACTTTTTGTTCCTATTAAGCATGTTAGGAGCCTGTTCTTAAAAGAACAGAGGAAAGTAGATACAGTATAACATTCTTTACAACTATATTTCATCAGACCTATAGCATAACAAGTGCACCTTCAGACCTACAGGAGATGCAATAAAGCCTGACAAATCACTCATGGTAAATAACCTACTGTATAACTCAAATTATCTTTATATAAAGCATCTCTATTTTTATATGTACACTCTATTTCTCCTTAGGGACTATTATGTTCATTACTCCCCTTCAATTTCTATAACTTTTAGTTCGTCCACAACAAATGACTTCATGCTATCAAAAAGGCACAAAATATATCTGACTTTGCATCTCCTATAACACTATTATGATAACATTCACTTCCTTCTGATAGTGCATCCAGAAATTTAAGAACACTCATAACAGAGCCTGACTGCCCCCAGGACCCAGTGTCACCACATTATGGTCTTTTCTTTTCTTCTTTATAAACTGCATAACATCCACCCTATTGTTCAAACCTGGTGGATAATATCATCCTAACTGAATGATCCACATAGCCTCTTTTTCCAATAGCAGATACTCAATATCCCCTCTTGAGTATTTAGATTTACTTTTTCAATACCTCTAAAGACAAATCTATGGGCACTTTGGTCTGGAACTGTTTTTAAATGTTCTGCTAGGGCATTAGTTGGATCTCCATTTTTAATTGCCCTTGCATGCTTCCCCACTCTCAGTTTAAGTTGTCTGGTAGTTTTACCAATATGAAAGCTACCGCAGCTGCAAGTGACAAGGTAGGCCACATTGATTCAGTTTTTCAACCACTACCGGTTAGGCAGGAAGATTGGGACCTGTTGGTATTTTACTTCCAAGGGTACTACTGTTTTGAAAAGGCAATGCCTATGGGCTGTTCAACAGCATGTGCTAAGTTTGAAGCACTTAGTACATAGATTCAGCAGGTATTAGGGGAGAAGTATGGCCATAAGGCGGTAGTGCACTATTTAGATGATTTCCTATTAATAGGAAAAAGCCGGAAGGCAGCAAATAGGAAGCTTGAGGACTTTAAAGATATGTGTGAAATTTTGGGAGTACCGCTTGCATGGGGTAAGATGGAAGGACTGGAGAGGAAGTTGGGGTTTTTGGGGATCGAGGTGGCTACAGACAGGCAGATATTTAGGTTGCCTCAAGATAAGGTAGCAAGACTGAGGGAACTATTGAGGGAAGTCAGGAGTAGGAGGAGTGTTCCGCTGGGGCAAGTACAGCAACTTCAGGGGCATTTGAACTTTGCGTGTAGGGCAGTGGCCCCAGGAAGGGTTTTCACCAGGTGATTAGCCAGTGTGACTGGGAGGACAAAGTCGCCACATCATTGGGTAGACATAACAAAGGGAATATGGCAGGATTTGGAGGTGTGGCATCAATTCTTAGAAGGATACAATGGAGTCACTTTCTGGCAAGACGAGTGGCTGGAGAATAATGACCTAGAACTGTATATGGATGCATCGGGTTCAATTGGGATGGAGGTGTATTTTAGGGGGAAGTGGACTGCTCAGGCATGGCCAGAGGCATGAAGGGAGAAGGGATTACTGAAAGATATTATATTTTTAGAGATATTCCCAATATGGGAGGCGATCTTGACTTGGGAGGACCAACTGAGGAACAGGAAGATCATTTTCTGGTGCAACAACAAAGCTGTAGTGGAGGTTATCAACAGGCAGGGAGGATACTCTGAACTGGCAAATAGGGTATTGCGACAGCTGGTGTTGTGGGGTCTGAGGTTGAACCTATCATTTAAAGCTAAGCATATCGAGAGGATTACTCATGACATTGCTGACAGCCTTTCCCGTTTGCAGTTGAACAGGTTCAGGTCCATAGGATCACAACTGGCTGCACAGAAAACACAGGTAACAAAACAAGTGTGGGAAATTGACTGGAAAGAGCCCAACTGCTATATAGGAGTTCCTGGTCTGCAAACACGCTAAGGGCGTACAAGAGGGCATGGGGTGCATTTCAGGAGTTCTGAGAGTGGGAAGGGTTCGAGGCAAGTGAGCCAGTTTCACAAGACCAGATGGCAAAATACATGGTACAGAAATGGGAAGTGGGGCTGGCAAGCGGGACAATGAGGGTGCAACTAGTAGGGATAGAGCGAGCATGCAGTGTGAGAGGAACAAATTTAAGGTGGTACGCTGTATGCTGATGGGATGGCAGAGGATAAAAAGAAGACGGGGTGATACTAGGAAACCAGTAGCGTGGGGGATACTCCAGGAGTTATTGGGGGTTTTGAGACAGATTTGTACTTCAGCATATGAGGCCTGTCTCTTTAAAGCCAGTTTTACTGTTATGGCAAAATAAGCTTTCAGGGTAAGCAAAGTGGTGGCTGGCAATAAGAAAGATGAAGAAGGGGCTTTATGGGGGGGAAGAATTGTGTTGGGGCTTAGAGAAGGTGGTGATCTGGTTGAGGTGGTCTAAGATGGATAAGAAGGGGACAGGGGTGGAAATCATATTGGAAAAACAAAAGGGGATAAAGACATGCCCAGTGGTTTCTCTGTGGGAATATAGGGAGATTAGGCCAATGGTGGAAAACCAGGTTTTAGTGCATAAGGATGGTAAGCTGGTTACGTGCCAACAGGTAACTAGGGTTTTAAAAAAAAGGTATGGTACATTTGGGGGAAGATCCAAAGCATTATTCATCCCTCTCATTCCAAACAGGTGCTGCATCTGAATTGGTGGCAAAAGGGGAATCGGAGGAGGAAGTGAAAAAGGTTGGGATATGGAAATCGAATGGCTATAAGAGACATGTGAGGAAGTTGTCATAACATGTTTTTGATTTATCCTGAACAGGGCAGAGAAGGACTAGGGAGGTGTGGATCACTGAGCATTTGTACATTTATTGGGCAGAGGAGTGGACTGCCATTCATCCAGGAGGAAAGCAGTTAGGTAAGGACCAAGACAAAGTTAGACTACATTGGGGAGGGGTCCGGGGCATAAAAGGGGCACAAGTCATCCCGACTTTGGAGGAACAGAAGCTGAAATGGCCACAACTGGATTTGTTAGTAATACATTTGTGGGGAAACGTCTTGGGGGATAGGCCATGGGGGGCTTTGTGCAAAGATATTGAGAGAGATTTAGGGGTTATAAAACAATGGTGATCGCAGGTTGGTATAGCATGGTCGGAGATAATATCCAGGATGGTTTGGTGACATGCTAGGGATATTAAGGGTGTGGAAAGGGCTAGAAAGAGAATAAACAGGTGGGTTGCAGCATGAACAGCTAAGGGAGGGGTGGCATACATAGCATATAGTGATATTTTGTTTACCAGTCCTGGTGGTTCTAACTGGCCAGATGGGGTACACCTATTTATGGTGGGCATGTCAACATATATGTTGCAGTTAGGTGACAGCATTGAGGAATGGGGAAAAGAATGGGAGTGAAAAGAAACTGAAGGAGAAAGGGTTGGGGGGGAAGCCCATCATTCCATCACATAAGCTGGAGATGGGCTAGTGGAAAGGTTGGGGGACAGAAAAAAAGGAGGTCAGTCCTAGGTGGATAAGTGGTTGACATTCAGAGGCCAACAGAGGACCTGGGGTCATGCAGACCAATGTGAACAAGGAAGAAGGGTTGCCACAAGGGACAACAAAGCCAGGGGTGAAGAAGAGGCCCAGAAGGATTAGGGAGGCTAAGATTGGGGGTGGGCAGGGAACAAGCACGGGCTGGGGTCAGGTACCCAGATGTGATGGTAGCAGAAGGAATTCTGAGGGAGAAGAACATTGAAATTGAATGGGGGTCGGACTGGTTCAGCAGCAGGACTCGGATAGGGCACAGCAGTTGGAACAAGATGAGGGGTGTCAGGTTTTTCATGCATCCGGACCCTGAGTAGCGGACGAAGAATCAGAGACACTTGGAGACAAGTAACAATAGTTGGATGTACGCACTAAAATTGGACTTGGAAATAATCGCCAAAAAATTTGAATATGCTGAGTTTCAGGCTCATGGGTTATTGGCTAATTAGTTCTCTCGATGGCATTACATCCTCATATACTATACTTTTCTGGCATTTATTCTGTATATATATTTATGCAATACCTGTAAGTATACTTTACAGGTGCCTATCAGTGACATTTTTGCTGACTGCAGACCTACAGTGAAAATATTGAAATATTCTCACTCTAGGTTTCCATGGGCAAAAATATTGTAGAGCCACTTGGGAGGAATATCACAAATATTTCTGTGAGGGGTATGGCATATATTTATTTGCAAAAAACACTTTGTTAATGCATCAGTTAGGGTTAATACAACAAAAGTAGGGAAACAGGCACAGATTTACTGGGAGGGCTGAAGGGGCTGTAACCTCCCCGTTGATTAGAGCCCTGTGGCCAAAAAGTCTAGCTAAATGCTAGAAACATGGGGGGAAAAAATCACTAATTGCCAATCTGCTCACAAGCTTTGAAGGGGTTAAACAAACTGCAGGACACAATCTTCTGTGGCGCATGCAGGCAAGTTCATGTCCTGAAGACTGACCTCCTTACACTGCACACCCACCACTCTTGGTGTACTGCCTGCTATCAGTCAAGTGCAATCATGAGCGGCAAGATAAAACAAAATTACAGATTTTTTTTGTGCTGGTCCCAGTCCTGCAAGTGCTTCACCAAAAAGAAACAGGTATTTAAACTGCTGAATTTCTGACTGCTGCCAGCGCTAGTCAGAAATTGAGGAGTTGTTGGCAGCTGTCTTTTGCGGTATTTAAATTACCAGTGCCTGATGCAGACCGTCCTGTCAAGCTCCACTGCTCTTACTCAGCTGCTCCCTGAGGTGGAGCACAACAACTGGGGATGACGGTTGGGTGGCTGAGTTTGTCCGTGAGGCAGTATAGTTTATGGAAGTAATTTTAAATTGTGGCAGAGGGGTAATCAGCATGTGGGTGGGCTTGTTTAGTTCCCACCAGGCTGAGATCCATGGAAGTGACACAGGATGGGCATGCAGGCGGCAAGTCTCTGACATACAGCACTAATTCAAAATCATTAGTTCCTCTGAACAGTACAAATTGCTTCTTGACAGAATGAAAATTAAGTCTGCGTCAAGGAATTTTACCGTGTTGTGTATGACTGTGACAGGGTGAGTGGCAAGTAAGGCACTGGCAGTGTTAATCCAATTCTGGGCAGTCATACTGTAGCTGCTTGTAATATTAAAAATAAATTAAGTCTGAAAGTAAAAGTCCACATAGTGGGCAAGACAAGTGTTTGCAGCAGGCTCCTCTCCTCGCTAAACTGCTTAGCTATCAAATCACTCACTGCAGCTGTCAAACAGAGTATACTGTGGAGGGAAACACCATTTATTTTCCAAGGAAGTCAGAGCTTTAAATGTGAATGGCCTAGGATATGTACAGTTTAAGACAGTAAAGTTCCAATAATTAAGCAACATAGACTGAAAAATGGCATGCATGCTAAAGCTGCTATCAGTTCTGTTTGTGTGTTGTTTTTCCCCATTTTTCTCTTGGTTACCTCAGACTGAGGTAACTATGAGAAAAACACGGGGGGAAAAAAAACAACACTCAAACAGATCAGCAGTGTGCAGGAGTGGTGTACTACCCAGTGTAGTCATGTGTGTGGTGCTGCTCATCTGGCGATTTTGATGAGTAATTTATATTTAAATTACTGGCACTGATCTTTCACTTTTAAACTACATAATCAGCGTTGTTGGTCAGGATTTTGGACATGAATATTGGGCGGTTACGTGAGGCACTTGGACTTATCAAAGTGGTGTTTATTTAGAATTTCCTGAGCACAAGGTGATGAGTAAGATATATTAATTTGTACCCTTTCTGCACCTGCAACCATTCTGAATGTCTGTCTGTTCAATGCCATCATTAACCGAATAAAAACCTGCTGCTTGATCCTATTTTAAGAAAGGACATTGTTGTTTGCTTTCATTGTGTCTTTCTGGTGCTCCATCAGACTTGTAGGTTCTCCATAGCCCCACTGCACAGGTTTCCAGTTGAAATATAATTTCTTGTGAGTCACAACCCTGAGAGCCAAGAGGCAATTATACCAAGAAAAAGCGTGGTCCTTACAAAGTACTTTCCCAATTAAAGATACATAATGCCACCCAGGCCAATCAAGTCCAAAATCACACCTACTCCAAATGAACACATTAACACATGTAGCCTATTTGAAAAAGTACAATTACAGTCAAATCTCTTTAACCTGGCCCACACAGTGATATACTGGGCTGAGGCACCTCTCCCATGCTAGCAACTTGGGTTCGGGAATGAGCTTGGGCTGCCGGGGGTCGACTGGGAGGGAGGAGCCTGCAAGAGGATTGAGTAGCTTGGCAAGCCTTCCTAGCTCCTGACTGCCACTGAGTGGAAGTTCAGTGGTAGCATCAGGCAAATAGGGGGCAGGCGTTAGGCCAGGTGGGTGGAGTGAGGTCTCCAGTTTCAGCGTGCATGTGTCACCATGTTGCTGAGGCCGTAGGGAGTTCAGGGGTGTAAACCAGAGGAAAATGCTATGTCCCCACATCACCGTATGTGACAGCCCTCTCTACACTCAGGACCCACACTGTGTGGTTTCCTGGTGGTTTGATGGCAGGAGGAGCAGCAGATAGTACTGTGAGTCCCAAGTCCAGGGCCTGAAGGCATATGTGAGGTGGCAACAGGCAGGCAAAAAGCTGTATGAAAAAAAACCCCTCTGTAACCCGGAACAGTTGGTTATGAGCATTTTACTTACAAAATGCAAATCAATTGATTAGTCAGACACCAATACTGTAGCTCTCTGTTGCATTTATTAAATAACTTGGCAGTCTATGAAAACAATTGCACGGCAGACAAAACAAAATTTAATTTCACTTTAACTTTAAATATGTAGTGTAGTACTTAAAATAGTTTTTAATGGCTTCTGACTGTGAAACCCTGATGGCTGTGCTGTAATAAATTTTGTTAAATCGGGTACACTGCCAAAGTACTTACCTGATTTGCTTGATTTCTGTGCTGGGTGGTGCTTGAGATAAAAAGGACAACACTGATTCCGTAGTTATAAAACAAAAAGTGCCAGTAATTTAAGCATTTAAATTACTCATCAAAATCACCACATAAGCAGCACCACACACATTTTATTTTTATAAATTTTATGTTGACTTCATTCAGGGTACAGCGCTCCTGCACACATATATGAGTTAATACTAGGAAAAATTCATGGGGAGGAGGGCACACAGACAGATAACAGCAGACATGCCTTTGCAGTCTGCTGTGTTGCTAGGTTATTGAGCGAAACACAAACTGTAAACATCTCATTTACACTTGAAAAGCACTTCCTTGTAAAATTGTAAGGGTGTTATTACATGCCACAGTGTACTCCCATTTGACAGCTGAGTGATTCTGACAATTCAGCAGGGAGGCTGTGACTTGCCTGGTAGGTGTCTGTGCTGGACAGTCAAGCAAGGAGCCGCTCACAGGACAGTTTACAGAAGCAGCTGTTTTTAACGGGGCTCCGTCATACATTTCAACTGTCCTATGATTACGAGGAACATCCCTCAGTTTTACCTCTTAAAATTGCTCGGTCCCTCATCAGTCCCTCATGGAAAATGTGTTGCACACACAGAGAGTGTGGTCTAGCTTCAGACTTTAAAGCAGAAATTAATAATATTATTAGAAGCTAAATCAAAAAAAAATAAACTTTGTATAAATGAATACAATTGTTTCCACAATGTTTTGAGTGCGTATCTCTATGTTTTAGGACCTGTCTCTCATTCTGAGGGTCTGTGTCCCTCATTGTCCCTCATTTTGAGAGTCCATAATAACTGTATAAGAGGTAGGAGGGCTAGGAAACAAAACGAACATTTATATTTACTTAAGTTTCTGGGCAGAGATGCTAGGCTTATGCTAGGTCTAAAGTATCACTATCTGTAATTTTCTCCAGTAGCAGAGTTCAAACACTGTCCACCCTTTTGTTAAAGGATCTGTAGACATTTTCTATCCAACATATTTCTCTTTCCAACTGTTCGCGCCTTTTATCTATAGGGTTTGTCATAGACCTTACTTTTCTCAGAGTGTCTATTGCGGTGGTGGGTTACCACACACTCATATACATCTTACTGAACTGGTGGGCTTAGTTAACATCCACAGGGTAAACATTCACCCTTCTGGTGACCAGTTAGCCCCGACTGGAAATTCCAGTGAGGGTCCGCCCACCATAGCCCCAGCCAGCCTCTGCCATCCCTTATAGACATCTGACATCTCACTGAAGCATGGGTACAAGAGTGACTTAGTTTAGTGGGGTGGACTTTAAGAAGATGGGGGAAATTTTGGGGCAGGCACCTAGCAAGTATGCAACAACACATGGATACAGACCAGAAATAGAACATCATAAAGGAAGGGCTGGCGGAGGCTACAGAGTATTGCAATAGGAAGAAAAGCAAGAAGGGGAATGCAAAGAAACCCATTTGGCTGACACAGGAAGTTATGGAAGAGGTGAGGGCCAAGACGGCAGTATTTCAAAAGTATAGGAAATTGAGGAGGGGTGAAGATAAGGATACATACATGGAGAAGTTCAGGGGGGTTACCAGACTGGTCTGGGTGGCCAAGGCATCTAGGGAGCTGAGACTGATGCAGGGAATCAAAAGTGGAGAAAAATACTTCTTCTGCTACGTCAGAGAGGGAAGAATGAGCAAGGACCAGCTGGTGAGGATTAAGAAGGGTGGAGGGTGGGTGGAGAAAGGGGTGGAGCAGGCAGAGGCACTGAATGAATACTTCTACTCTGTATTCACATGGAGGGGGCAGAATGACACCCAGATGAGGGGGTGGTGGGTAGGGGGGAGGAGACAACAGATGTAGGGATTACAGAGAGCAGGGTACTAGATGGGTTGAGGGCATTCAGGGTGGACAAAGCACCCAGACCTAATGGCAATCACCCTAGGGTACTAAGGGGATTGGCAGAGGTCCTGCTGGGGCCACTGGCCAACCTCTTCAATACCTCCCTGGACACAGGATGCATGCCACAGGACTGGAGGATGGCCCATATGGTTCCCTTTCACAAAAGTGGCCCCATGGATGAGCCAGGCAACTACAGGCCAGTGAGCCTCACATCAATTGTGGGGAAGCTCATGGAGACAATCCTAAAAGAGCGGCTGGTGACCTTCTTGGAGGACAGTGGTCTCCAGGACAGTCATCAACATGGGTTTATCTCTGTCAGATCCTGCCAGACAAATCTAATTGAGCATTATGATTGGGTAACCAGGTAACGGGACTGGGGCCATGCAGTGGATGTCCTGCATTAGGACTTCAGCAAGGCCTTTGATTCCGTGCCACATGGAGGCTGGGGGGAAAGCTGGAATACATAGGGGTGAGAACAAAGATGGTAAATTGGATTGTCAACTGGCTGAATGGAAGGCAGCAGAGGGTGGTGGTGGTGGGGGAGTGCTCATTACCAAGGGAAGTGACAAGCGGGGTGCCACAGGGATCAGTGCTAGGTGCAGTGTTGTTTGGGATATTCATAGCTGATATCTCACATGGGGTCCGGAGTAGGATCAGTCTGTTAGCGGACAACACAAAGATGGGAGCTGTGGTAGATGACACTGAAGGCTGGAAGGGGTTGCAGGAGAACCTGAACAGATTACAGGAGTGTTCAGTAACATGGTAGCTGGGGTTCAAAGCCATGAAGTGCAAGTTACTGCACTTTGGAGCTAGGAACCAGGGGAGGAGCTATCAGCTGGGATGACTACAACTGGAAAGTAATGAGGAAGAAAAGAACCTGGGGTGATTATAACAGGCAGTATGAAAAACTCAGCTCAGTGCAGGAGGGTGGCGCCAAAGGCCAATAAGATATTTGGGTGTATAGCGAGAGGAATCTCCTCCAGGAATAGGGAGGTGATCCTCCCCCTCTACAGCACTCTGGTCAGGCCTCACCTGGAGTACTACGTGCAGTACTGGCACCCGTTCCTAAAGAAGGGCTTCAAGTTGCTGGAATGGGTGCAGCATAGGGCAGCAAAGATGGTCCAGGGTTTTGAGGGGAGGTCCTACGAGGAGAGATTGGCAGAGCTGAACATGTATTCCCTGGAGGAGAGGAGGGATAGGGTTGATATGATCGAGACATTTAAATACCGTGAGGGGATAAATAAGGTTAATATGGAAGAGATTTTCCAGCTTAGAAGAGGAAGGGAGATGAGGGTGCATCAGTTAAGGTTGGAGGGGGAAGATTCAGGAGGGAAATCAGGAGGTATTTTTTCATGGAAAGGGTGGTGGACAGGTGGAAAGTTCTGCCTGAGGGGGTGGTGTTCTGTAGAATGGTGGGTGGCTTTAAGAGGGGTTAGGATAGGGTGAGGGGGGTATGATGAAGAGGGGTGGGGTGGGAGGTGCAGCTGCAAGTTGAGGGACTAGCTGCACAATTGAGCAGACTTGATAGACCGTATGGCCTGCTTCTGCTGGCATTTTCATATGTTTGTATGTTCATATGTTCATAAAAGTGGCTGAAAGAATGAACCTGGAAATTATAGGCCAGTGAGCCTCACATCAATTGTGAGAAAGCTCATGGCGACCATCCTAAAAGAGAGGATATTGAGCTTTTTGGAGGAAAACTATCTCCAGGATGGTCAACAGCATGGGTTTGTAGTGGGCAGATCCTGCCAGACAAACCTTGTAGAGTAATATGACTGGATGATGTGAGAACTGGACAAGGACCATGCAGTGAATGTACTGTATTTATACTTCCGCAAAGCCTTTGATTCAGTGCCTCATGGCAATTTGGGGGGGGATGAGAACATGTGGGGATGGGACCAAATATGGTGAAACTGATCACAAACTGGCTAAAAGTAAAGCAGCAAAGGGTGGTGGTAAGGGAACCTCTTGTCATCGAGAGTGGTGGTGAGCTGGTACAACAGGGATTAGTACTGGGACTGGTGTTGCTTGCGATTTTTATTGTGGATATCTTACACGGGGTCCAGAGCAAGATCAGTCTGTTCACAGACGATACCAAGATGGGAGCTGTGGTTGATGATGTGGAGGGGTGGAAGAGGTTGCAAGAGGACCTGGCTAAGCTGCAGAAGTGGGTGGAAACATGGCAGTTGGGGTTCAATGCCAAGAAGTGCAAGGTTCTGCAGTTTGGAGCCAGTAACCAGTGGAGGGATTATCACTTGAATGGGGTACAGTTGGGGAGCTCCACAGAGAAGAAGGAACTAGGAGTGATCATTATGTGGAGCATAAACAACTCTGCTCAGTGCAGGAAAGTGGCAGCAAAAGCAACAAAATGCTGGAGTATATTGCAAGAGAGATCTCCTCCAGAAGAAGGGAGGTTATCCTGCCCCTGTTTAGGTCATTGGTCAGGCCCCACCTGGAGTACTGCACGCAGTACTGGTGCCCATTCCTGAAGAAGGACATCAGAGGGGGTGCAGTGATAAGTCACAAAGATAATCCAGGGATTAGCGAGCAAGCCCTATGAGGGCAGGCTGGGAGAGTTGAATATGTATTCACTGGACAAGAGGGGGGATGGGGGGGATATGATTGAGACCTTTAAGTATCTAAAGGGAATAAACAAGACCAACACAGAAGGGATTTTCCAGATGAGAAAAGGGAAGAGATATGAGAGGGCATGGACTGAGATTGGAGGGGGGAGACTTAGGAGGGAGATGATGAGACATTTTTTCACTGAAAGAGTGGTGAACAAATGGAACACCTTACCAGATGAGATGGTCTCCTGTAAGATGATGGGCAGTTTCAAGAGGGTCTGGGACAGGGTAAGGGTAAGGGATACTGGGAAGAGAGGGGTGGGAGGGGCAGTTGTGAGATGACATGCTAGCTGCACACTCGAGCAGACTCGATAGACCGTGAGGCCTGTTTCTGCTGGAAATTTCATAATATCGTTTGTTCATAAAATGACCCTTCACCCACAACCAGGGTGCTACAGGTGTCCACAGTAAAATTTAAACATTCATCACATACCTGTGGTGAGGCTGGGGCTCTGTCCAGTGTAATCTAGCCTTAGCTGTGGCACATACTGTGCACGAACCGAAAGCAACCCAAAACACATTACTAGTCTCTGTCTCTCTACTCACAGTTTTGTTTAACTTACCATATAGACACCTGACTGAAGGATACACTTGAACATAACTTTCCATAGCTTTTAGGCATGGAAACACTCTCATCTCCTCACAGGGCAGCTGACTTTTTCTGGTCATTAGGGGATTGCCCCACACAGAACTGCAGTCCCATTTAACTTTCCTCTCAGGAAATAACACACTGGTGTCCTGAAATCAACGGTCTCCACCACTTCTGATGGCACTGCTTCTATCTCACATTCTAGGGTGAGAATGATGGAAAGTCTAACTGGATAGACTGGCAGGCAGCTCTCGCTCAGAGTTGTACTCTGTTGGGCTCCCACACTCAGACTGACTGCTCTAAATCTTAACATTCTAAACTGCTGCTGAAGTTGGTTCCATTGTGACCCAGTTACAGCAAGAGTTCTCAATGACATAATCCATTCCCTGCTCAAACTAGTTGAACAAGCAATGATGCCATCTTGTAAAGAGATTCTAATATGCTTTCTACACAGCTGGCCACTACCATTCACAGCTGCCCACTACCATTCTAAGGCTAACACTGATGAGATTCTAGTAACCCTAGGGGACTGGGTTGTTATAATTATAATATCAATCTCCATTAATTTCCTTAAAAGGTATACCTACTCCTGATCACTAATCTTTATCTACCGACCAAAAAGAAGGCCCTGCATATGAAGTTCCCTTTTGCCATATATATTTTAGATAAAGTATAGTCTGGTATCTTGCAGGAATATTACCCCAGGGCTGCATAACTGAATATAAGAAAAAGGCAGTAACCCTTTTTTATAACAGTTAATGCTTTTTGGCTTTCACTGACAATCTCATACATAAACATGAAGAGATAGAATGATTAAAGAAGGGGACTTGTGAGTTTCTCCCCCCATCTCCTCTCTTAATTTTATTTTTAGTTTTACACTTCAATTTTGTAACTGGATGGATGTGATGTAATCTTTTCAATCTCTGAAGAGCCTGGGGAAGTCAGGCTTTGAAGACAGGATGGATGAACCATCAGATAATCTGATTCTTCTCTTGAATCTTCTGATTGTTTCTGCCTCTAGTTGGAGTGTTTTGTATCAAACAGAGTCACTGCTGTTTTCAATACCTCAGGTGCTCAGATTGTAGCATGCTCGCATTTTGCCTTTTTTTCCAGATGTCAACTAGAGGAGCCAAGAAGTCCAGAGGAAATTGAACTGCCACAGAAGACTTTGATCTTGTCTGCACCAAGTCCTTGTTGCAAGTATGAATTGCCAGATATTTAACTTGCAAATTAAATGATCAAGAGAAACTGAAATTAATGACTACTGACTATCATATCAGTAATTCTGATAAACTACCTGCTACTGCATTTGGAAAGCAGAGGCGCTATTGTCAGCCCTCATGGATAGATGCATACCCAGGACTAGTTTATAGTGCTTCTCTTGATGCTGCATTCTGTCTTCCCTGTGTGCTTTTTGACAACTCTGCTGCTAGCAACAGGAATAGAGGGGCAGGTGGTTACAGAAACTGGGAAAAGGCTACATCAGACTTTGATGCTCATTTTTTCAAAAGAGGCATGATGGTAATTGTAATGATGGAGGAACAGGACATGAAACCCATGCTTCTTGTGCCGTTCGAGCAGACATTTTCAAAGAAGTCATGATGAGCAATGACAACAATGTTGTTGTTAGATGTAATAAGGGGCTTGAATAAAGAAGGAGCAAGAACTTGAAAGTGTTTACATCAACAGTAAGCACCACTATTCTATGCACAACATAAATTTACCCCTCAGAGGACACAGAGATGACTCCAAATACCTGGGTGACAAGACAATGCACTGTGGAAACTTTCAGGCTCTGCTCGACTTTTGCATCAACAGCCGGGATCAAATCCTTAAACAGCATTTTGAATTGGCAAACAGAAATGCTACATACTGTTCCAAGACAATCCAGAATGATATGATTTTGGTTATTGGAGATCGCATCCAGAGGGACATAGTCACTGAGATCAAGAAGGCTGGTGGATGGTTCAGCGTTTCAGTAGACGAGACACGAGACGTCAGCAACAAGGAGCTGCTGGTTTTCACCATTCATTATGCAGATGAAAGCTGTGAGATCCATGAGGACTTTGTGAGCTACATTGATTTCAGCAGTGACACCTCTGGATCATGGATTTCTGAAGAGATCCTCACCCACCTTGATTGAAGTTTCAAGTTTCAAGTTTATTTTTCTTCCAATAATTTAAGAAAATTTTGGACATTACAATATTGCTACATTAAATTGACAAACAGATTGGTTAAGTCTTGATGCCAACAAAATGAGGAGCCAGTGCTCTGATGGAGCTGGCAACATGGGTGGAAAACACAGAGGATCAGGATCTAGAATTGAAAGCCAGTATCCTAAAGACCTATGGTTTTGATGTGGGTCCCATTAACACAACAGGTGTGTTGTCAGAGCTTCAGAAAATCAGATCATCCGCAACATGATGGGAACTGCAGATGAGGCTGTGAAGTTTTTTGAAAATTCACCCAAGAGAAATACTATTCTTCAGGAGGAGATTGCAAAGCTGGATGGGAATAAATTTAAGCTCCTGCGCCCCTGCCATACGAGATGGATTGAACATCATGATGCCTTTGAAGTGTTGATCTCCTTGTACCCAGCTGTGGTCAATGCCTTAGAGGAGATCAGCCAGCGATATACAAGATGCAGCACAGGCATCTGGTATCCTGAAGTGTGTGACCAGCTAGGAGTTTATGGTGGCCCTTATTGTGACAGCAAAATGCCTCCAGTACTTGCATGCACTAAGTGTTGCTCTTCAAGGCTCAGCTCTATATGTGGTGAAAGCCATGAGATATGTCAGTCATATACAGGCAGCTCTGAGAGATGTCAGGGACAACATCGTTGAAAACCATTCCTGATGGTACCAAGAAGCTATAACAATTGCTGAGTCTGTTGGAGTTGAGCCAAGTAAGCAATGAACAACTGCATCACAAATGCACAGAGAAAATGTGGATTCAGAGAACCCTGAAGTGTATTACCACAGAACAGTGAGTGTTCCCTTCTTGGACCACCTCCTTGCAGAAAAGGACAGCAGATTTTCCCAGATGGATCAGAGAGCACCCCTTGCCCTACAGCTTGTCCCCAGTATCATGGTAGAACAGCAGGATAACTACAGTGTACAGTCACTTGACCTAAGCTTCTTCATGGATGATCTGCCACAGCCTGATACCCTGCATGCAGAATTGCACACATGGTTTATTAGGTGGAAGGACTGTGAAAAACTTCCAAATAATCTTGTTGATGCCTTGAAGACCTGTGATCCACTGCTTTTTCCAAATGTTCACACAATGTTAAGAATGTGCGCAACATTTCCCATCACCAGTTGTGAATGTGAAAGAGCAGTCAGCAGACTGCACCTTATCAAGACCTACATGAGATCAGCTATGACAGAAAAGAGACTAACAGGTTTAACTTTGATGTATGCAGAGAGAGAGAGAGAGAGAGAGAGAGAATTACCTACCTTCCAGGATTGTAGATGAATTTGCCAGAAGACATCCAAGAAGGCTTGAACTGCCTGACATTTTGAACACTGATGCTGGCTGAATGTTAGAACTGCAGATTATTATAGTAATGTAAGGTGGCATTACCAGTTTCAAATTTAAATTGTACTTAAGTTTTTTAAGACTCCAAACAAGGTAGTTGGAAGCAATGTGCACTAATTAGTGACCTTAAAAAATGCTCAGGCCAGAGAAATTTTCTGGTGACCAAATTTCGAAACCAACAAGGGTATGTTGGAGGAGAACACCAGAGGGAACCCTAGCTCTTTTACATTCTAATTTTTATTTATATTTCTTTCATTTGCACAGTTGACACAGAAGGTGCTTAACCACATACAACAAATGCAAAACAAACATATTAGTTAATGTTGTTTTCAAAAGTTTAGATTTTGCACAAAGTTCTGAACTTTTGAAGAGGTATAAGGCTTTAATAAAATGGATAAGTATGCAGTGACAGGTAATAGTGTGAATCAGGCCTTGATACGGCTGTGGGTGGGCGAGGTCTCCAGCACTAATCAGTGTCCACTAACAAAATACACCTATAACAATAGAAGGACTGTGGCTGAACTACATTACTGTCCTTCCCACATTGGATTCTAGGCTGGTGCTGCCATGATAATCCAAGATAGCTGAAAATCAAGGTGTAGCAGAAATGGGTAAGGATAAATTTTCACAGTAAATCATCAACAGGGGCTGTAAGATCTCGATAAAGTAGGACAAAACTTTACTCCATACTTTTCTTCATCTCCAAATGAAATTTATGTCACCTGTAATAAAGAGGTAAAGCACCAATTACTGTTGAAATAAATGGTTACAAAGTGTTGTCAAAGGATTTTTTTATTAAAAAAAGAAAAAAGCTGTTACTGTGCAACATGTGACAAGTAGGTAAGATAAGCTAATGCTAAAACGGCAGTATCAAATACAGGATGGCATGCATGCACTAGAAAACTGTTACAGCCTTGTCCTTCTTTATCTGTATGTATAAACTGATCCTGGATGTTCGTAAACAACAGAGTTTAAAAAAAAATGCTCAAGCAAGATTATGAACATTGTGGTTACTTTTTAATGGCACTGCCACTGGCAATAAAAATGCATTTGAAATGTGTTGCTATCAGCATGTAGTCTAATAAAGTGTTTGAATCAGACAATGTATCACAGTCTATTTTATTCCCCAGTGAGAGCCTTAGAACACTCTTTTTTTTTTATTATGGAGAGAGTGGTTCAACAACTGGACTGTGAGGACTCTGGGGAGGGGCAAAGTTGCAATTTACTGGGCATGGGGAGGGAGTAACAGGGTACCAAATTCTGTTTTAAATAACCTCCAAAATGTACTAGAATGCACCAAATCTTAAAAAGTTTCTGGGGGCCGCCTAGGCCCACGCAGAATGATGCTAGGGTCCATGCAATGTCGGGACCCTGGCCGAAAAGACCTGAGGAATTAATTCCTTGGGACAGGGGCCAGGAGAAAGTATTAAAAAAAAAGACACAGTGGGGTAGGGCTGGTGACCACTCTCGGGCTAGGATGCATAGTCTTTAAAGCAAGATGTAAATTTAACACAAAATGTGCCACTGGGGACTCTGGGGTTGGGGAACCAAACCTGGGGACCAATGCACAAGGGTTCATAGCCACAGACTTCATTGTACCTCTGGCTTCAATACGAGGAGTATGTGTATATGTATGGTAAATCCACCTGAGGAGGAGTACCCTAGCACCTACAACTGGAAACCTAAAAAGGAGTTTAAAGAGAGCTGCAGCCTACCAAAAAAACAGGAGCTAGGAACAGCAGTGCTGTTTACAACTGTCTGTTTTCACCAGTCACACTTGCAGTGCACTACAATAACCTCCTGACCTAGGAGAAGGATAATCAGTAAAGGGGTTGGACAGGGGAGAAAGAGGGAAAAGGGCCCCCTTTCCCTATCCTCCACAAACACACTTGTTTAATTTTGCTTCAATAACTTTGCAGCCACAGTACCATAGCTATGTTTGTGAAGAGATTTCAGGGATGTTCCATTGTTTGTCAAATCTTTCATTGTATTATTTTTTTCTCAGTTTCAAACAATTTGTATTTAGTCCAGCAAATCAGACAGCACTGTGTCAATAAAGGCAATCTGGCAGATCGTGTGAAGACAAGTAGAGGTGGAATGACCATATGGGAGAAATGGGAAAACAAAGGATAGCAAGAATGCTGCAACAGACTAAAAAAAGAGGTGGAAAAGTGATCAGATGGGAGTCCCAAGGTGCACACTGGATTCGGGGGGTGGGCCTCTGCCACATACACCCATGGTTAAGCAGAAACCACTAATTTCATTGGCTGGTTTCCAAGACAACCTACCCACTACCTTATGGGGTAAGATGGAGCTTCCTCCGACCCTCACTTCAAAGCTTCACCCCGGGGTCCCTTCAGTACCGTACAACATAAACAAAATCAGCTGTTGTGCATTTTTCATTAATCATATACATTACAATTATCCTGGGGTATCTAAAGATTAAATATTTACAGTACTAACATACTATCATATGAAGTTATACAATCTCAGTTTTATTAGTAGCCCCATGACGGGACAACAAATCTGTGTTCACACGTAAAGTACCTGCCCTATGCTTTACTGTGAATTTATGTGGCTGGAGGGCCAAATACCACCTCATAATCCTATTGTTCCTGTCTTTCATTTGTGAAATGAAACATAAGGGATTATGGTCAGTGATTAGGGTAAAGGGAGCTCCCACAGGTAGAACCGAAGGTCTTCAATCACCCATTTGGCAGCCAAACATTCTTGTTCTACCATGGAATATTTCTGCTCCCTGTCATGCAACTTTTAGGAGCTATATATATACCACAGGATGTTCCTCTTCCTCTCCATCTCTGGTCTGGCTTAATACAGCCCCTATGCCAGTTCCTGAGGAATCAGTATGGACCTCGAGGGGTGATTAAAGTCAGGGCTTTTCAGTACTGGGGAGGAACATACGGCACCTTTAATTTTTTGAAAGGCCTCCTTACACCCAGGAGACCATTGCACTTTATTCCCACAATGCTTTTTCATCAAATCAATAAGGGGTGTGGTGACTACTGCAAAATGGGTATAATCACCTGTAATAACCTGCCAAACCCAAAAATGAACTTACATGTTTTCTTGTTAAGGGTACTGGACATTTTGCCACAGCCTCTACCTTGCCGACTTCAGGTTTTTCATTCCATTTCCTAGAATAAACCATAAGTACCTGGTTTTCGTTATGGCCAGGGTACACCTGGTAGGGTTTATGGTCATTCCTGCTTGTTTAATTGAACTTATCACAGCCTTCAGATGCACCAGGTGAGTGTCCCAATCCTGACTAAACACAACAGTCCATGTAGTGTTGGAACGTTGCAGGTGCTCCATGGAGTTTGAATGACATTGTCCGAAATTGGAACAGTCCCACCGGTGTACTGAAGGCAGTCTTTTCTTTGGCTGAAGCTTCCAGGGGAATCTGCCAGTGTCCCTTGGTGAGGTCCAAAGTGGAAATGTACCTGGCATTACCTATCCAGTCCAGAATGTCATCTACCCTGGGCATGGGATAGGCATCAAACTGCACCACTTGATTTAACCCTCTAAAGTCGAGGCACAACCTTATGCTTTCCTCTTACTTGGGCACCACTACTATGGGGGAACCACATGCACTTTTTGATGGCTCGATGATGTTAAGAGTTTTCAGTTTCTGGATTTCTTCCTGAACCTCAGTTCATACGCTTTCCAGGAGCCCATAGGGTTTCTTTCTGATCGGGGAGACTCTGTAAGATATGGTGCTTTACCCTCTTGGCTCTACTGGGCACACTTGTAAAAGTGGTAGCAAAATTGCTTATCAGGGTCTGCAATCCTTCCTGTTGTGACTGGTCTAAGTTGGGGTTTATGACTACCTCATATGACCCTTTTACTGTTTCCAGTCTACTATATGCTACCTCCAGATCTGTATCTCCTGATTCTGGCATCAGCAGAATTCTTATCTTTGGACTGGCTTTCTTATGTCATTTCTTTAGGAGATTGGCATGGTAGATTTTTATACCAGGTCTTTTATCTGGGGTCTCCACTTCATAGGCTACCGACCGTGTCTGGCATAACACCTGGTATGACCCCTGCCATTTCATTAACAGGTAATTAGTGGATGTGGGTAATAACAATACTTGTTCCCCTACTATAAATTGTTTACTACTGGAGATTCTCTGGTCATACCTCTCCTTTTGTGTGGCTTGGACCTTCATACTTGCCTCATGGGCCTTTTGAGTATAAAACACCAATTTCTGCCTTAGCTGACTCATGTATTTGGCTATTCCAGGGTGTTTCATTTCCTTACCCTCCTTCCAACATTCTTTCACCACATCCAAAGGTCCTCGAGGGTTTCGACCCAACAGAAGCGAGAAGGGAGACTAACCTGTAGATGCCTGGGGAACCTCTCTATATGAGAACAATGCAAAGGGGAGAAATGTATCCCAATCTTTCCCTTCCTTCCCTTCCTCATGGATGAACTTCTTTAACATGTGCTTGAGCGTTTGATTAAAGTGCTCTACCAGTCCGTCTGCTTGGGGGCGATAGGGGGATGTTCTGACTACCTCTATCCCCAGCAAGCAATAAAGTTCCATTAATAGGGCTGCATTCAAATTACTCCCCCTGTCAGTTAATATTTCCTTTGATATTCCCCCCCCCGACTAAATAGCTTTACCAGCTCATCATCTATTCTCGGGGTAGTGACAGTGTACATCTGGATTGCCTCCAAGTACTTTGTTGCGTAGTCACAAACAACAAGGATAAACCCATTCCCCTTAAAATGTTTAGCCAAGGGTCCCACAATGTCCATCCCTATCCTTTCAAAAGGGGTGGTGACTAGGGGTAAGGGTATCGGGGGACTACATCCTTTCTCCCTGTCTGGGCGGTCAACTGGCACTCCCTACAGTCTTGACAGTACCTGGCTACTTCTTCATGGATCCCAGGCCAGAAGAATCTCTGTAGAATCCTACCTAAGGTTCTATCTCTCCAGCATGTCCTGCCCAGGGAAGATCATGTCCTAGTTATAGTAAATCCTGCCTAAAACAAGAGGGCATCATCAGCTGTTCCACCCTTTTGCCCATATCAGGATTTGTACACTCTATGCAATAACTTGTTCTGAATCACCATTTCTGGGACACCTTGCTTTTGTTTCTTTCCCATCTGCTGTAAAAAAGGTCTTAAGGTTAGATCTGTATTTTGATCTTGTATTAAATCAGATTTTACAAACACAGTATCTATATTTTCCAGCAGTCCTTTTTGGTCTCTATGCCATTTCCTTTGCAGTCTTTTCTTGGCCACGGTCACCAGCAGAGCACTACAGGGATTTGTTCTGGACCCAGTCCTCTTCAATATGTTTTTCAGCAACATAGGAAAGGAATCTGGGGCAGTTTGTGTCTATTCACAGATGACACTAAACTCTGCAGTAGGGTGGACAATGTGAATGGGAAAAGGGAATTGCAGGGAGACCTACAAAGGATAGAAAATTGGTCCAATGTCTGGCAGTTAAAATTCAATGCCAAAAAGAGCAAAGTGATGCACTTAGGGAACAAAAATCCCAGAACAGAATACTGGATGAGAAGGTTTAAGCTGGACACAACATCAGAGTAAAGGGACCATGGATTCATCATTACAGACTCCCTTAAACAAACCAGCCAATGTAACAAAGCCTTCAGCATGGTTAACAGGATGACAGGGCGCATCAGATGATGGTTAGACAGTAGAAGGCAGGATGGACTGTTATCACTGTATAGGTCACTGGTGAGGCCACACCCAGAGTACTTTGCCCAGTTCTGGAGTACCTACCTAAAAAAGGACACAGAGAAGCTAAGAAGGTACACCACAGGGTGATCAAGATGATTCGTGGCCGGGGTGAATATCCTAGGAGGAACGACTAAGGGTACTGAACATGTAATCACTCAAAATCAGACAAGGGAGGGGGATAAGACAGAGACCTTCAAGTTCCTGAAAGGAATTAACAAAGTGAAATGTGGGGAGCTATTTACCAAGAGCAGAGAAGCTAGGACTTAGGGTCATGATAGGATGTTAATGGGGAGAAAGTTTAAAAAGGATGTGAGGCAGTATTATTTTACAGAAAGAGTGGTTGAGTCATAGAGTGGTCCACTTGCAGAAGAAGGGGTGCCAAAACCATGAATGACTGTAAACATGGCTAGAATACAGTCAATGATATAGTAACTACTCAGAGGGAAGAGGGAGGTGGAAACACAGAGAACAAAAGGGGAAATAGTGTACGTGTAGACCCCACAGAGACAATAGGTACCTGGGTGTGATAGGGTAATATAAGCAGACTGGATGGAGCACTGGTCATTTTCTGCCAACATCATTTAAGTTTCTATGACATTGCATGAGTCCACAGCTGTGAATTTTGTGAAAAATGGAAAGAGACCTGGGGGTAGTCATATCAGATGACCTAAAGGTGGGCCAGCAATGTGAGAAGATAGTAAGGAGGGCTGGGGGGGATACTGGGATGCAAAGGGAGAGGCATCACCAGTAGAAAACAGGAAGTTGTTGGCCCTCTGTACAGACAGTTGGTAAGACCACATCTGGAGTACTGTGTACAGTTCTGGAGACCCCATCTCCACAAAGACAAAGACAGGGTGGAGGCTATCCAGAGGAGGGCAACCAAAATAGTGCAGGGTCTGCACCAGAAGATATATGAAGAAAGACTAAAGGAGCTTATGATGTATAGCCTTTAGGAAAGGAGGGAGAGGAGGGACCTGATAGAAACTTTCAAATACCTCAATGGAATCAACAAAGTTCAAGAGGGCAGCATCTTTCAAAAAAAGGGATGTGCAAGAATAAGGGGCACAATTTGAAAATAGAGGGGGGGATGGCTCAGAGGTAATGTGAGGAAGTATTTCTTCACAGATAGGGTTGTAGATGCATGGAACAGCCTTTCTGAGGAGGTCATGGAGTCAAAAACAGTGGGGGAATTCAAGAATGCATGGTACAGAGAGAAGGCAATTCTAGTGGGGGGGGTAGGAGGAAGTAGGCTGTTGGTTAACTAGGATCTGCAGCCTATCCGTTAGGTAGGGAAATGGGCAGACTAGGTGGGCCAAGCGGTCCTTATCTGCCAACAAATTCTATGTTTCTATGTTTCTGTAATTCTGCATCTGTAAGGAGGAAAAGACAGTTAATTAGACAGAGGTGTCATCAAGCCAATCTCATCCACTTCAAGGTATGTCTGCTCTTTACCCCATGTTCAGACACGTTATGACATCTAACTAGGAAGAGCACATTGTATTGCTACATTGTGACTATGTCGGTATTTTTTTATTAGTATTTTGTATATGTTATCATATGCCTTGTTTTAAATGAAAACGCACAGCTCAACAATCAAGGCTCTTGTTGTTAATCAGTAACTTTATTTAGTAACAAAGCTCATCATGAGATTAGGGTAGTGCAGGAGGACTTTGTAGAGTTGGGGAGGGGCCTAAGACAAGTAGCACACACAGTATCCTTCTCAGAGGTGCTGCCTGCCTATGGCATGGGTGAGGTGAGGGTACATTGCACCATGCAATTTAATGAATGGTTGAAGAAATGGTGTGGAACACAGGGATTTGGCTTAATCAGGGACTGGGGTTCCACCTGGAGGGACACCAGCCTATACTGGCAGGATGGTCTGCATCTGTCCAGGAAGGGAACAATTATTTTGGGCAATCGGTTTAAATGCTTCATTGGCAAGCTTTTAAACTGGTCAAGGGGGGGGGGAGGCACTGATAAGCAACAGGAAATTCCCAGCCTCCCTCTACAAAAGAGGGTACTAAAAGAGAAAAAGACCAAGGTAGAAAGGACAGTGGGGGATACGGCTACAAAATGTAAAGCCATCAAAAAAATGGAGAGCAATGAGTACCAATGCCTGTAGTCTGGGTAACAAGCTTCCTGAATTAGTGGCCTTGATGGAGGAGGAACATCTGGATATCGTGGCAGTCACAGAAACATGGTACGCACAGAACCATGACTGGGATATAAACATACCAGGATACACTATCTACAGGAGGGACAGGGAGGGTAAAAGAGGAGGAGGAGTAGCTCTCTACATAAGGGAAGGAATCAAAGCAACAGAACAAAAGGGTAAACAGGGAGGAGAAGAAGCACTGTGGGTCAACTTGGTGACAGGCAATGGCACCACAATCCGCACAGGGATTGTATACAGACCCCCCTCTCAGGGGAAGGAAATGGGCAAGGAAATGATAGAAAGTATGCTTATAATGGCAGAAAAAAGGGGAGATATTGCTGATGGGTGATCTGAATATGCCAGATGTTAACTGGAGTGCGGTTGCAGCAGCCACTTCTAAGAGTGGGGTTATTCTAGATGCCCTACAGGGGGTCATGCCTTAGACAACTAGTATTGGAACCCACTCGAGAGGGAGCAATCTTAGACCTGGTTCTCTCAAATGGAGATGGAGAGAGGATCACAGATGTAGAAGTGGGTAGCCATCTGGGAACTAGTGATCATCGAACAGTATGGTTCACAATAAACACAGCTGTAGAGTCAAGTCATACAAAGGCAAAAGTACTGGACTTCAGGAGGGCTGACTTTGCCAAAATGGGCGAGTGCTTAAGGAATGCACTAGCAAATGGGCAGGAAGGAGGGGTAGAAGAACAATGGGAATAAAAAAAAAACTGCCATCACAGAGGTAACAAGCCTTTGTGTGAAGCAAATAAACAAAACAAAATGATGTAAGAAACCACTATGGTTCTCAAAGGAGGTGGCAGTGAAGGTTCAAGAGAAAACGAAAGCATTCAGGAAGTACAAGGAATCACAGAAGGAGCAGGACAGAGAATTGTATCAGTTAAAGCAAAAGGAAGCTGGGAAGGCAGTCAGAACAGCAAAGGCCCAAACCGAGGAAAAGACAGCCAACTCAGTTAAGAAGGGAGATAAAACCTTTTATAGGTACATCAGGGAGCGAAGGAAGACCAAGGAAGGGATAGTGAGGCTTAATAAAGGGAGGGGTGGGCAGAGGATGACGGTGAAAAGCAGAGATAGTAAACAAATATTTTTGCTCAGTATTTACAAATGAAGAGGGGGAGGTACCTAAACCAAACAATAGAAACACGCTGGATACAGAAGTTGATACCAGACAATTTACAGAAGAAAGGGTTCTGAAAGAACTCTTAAAACTGAAGGTGGACAAAGCAACGGGGCCTGATGGGATTAATCCCAGAATTCTAAAAGAACTAAGGGTAGAACTAGTGACACCACTGACTACCTTCTTTAACAAATCATGGGAGGATGGGGTGGTACCTGAGGACTGGAGGAGGGCAGATGTGATTCCACTTCACAAAAGTGGGAGCAAGGCAGAAGCGGGAAACTACAGACCTGTTAGTTTAACCTCAATGATAGGGAAAATGATGGAATCACTTCTGAAGTAGAGAACTGTCGAGTACCTAGAGGCCAGAGGGGCACAGGACCCAAGGCAGCATGGATTCACAGCGGGAAGGTCATGCCAGATGAATCTATTAGATTTCTTTGACTGGGTGGCCAAAGTAGTAGATCAGGGAGGGGCTGTGGACATGGCCTACCTAGACTTTAGCAAGGCATTTGACACAGTCCCACACAAAAGATTAATATACAAGTTAGCCAGCCTGGGAGTGGGTCCCAAGATGATAGCCTGGGTAAAGAATTGGTGGAGAATAGGACACAGAGGGTAATAGTAAATGGAGTCCACACTGAAGAAAGGGGGGTTACTAGTGGAGTACCACAGGGTTCAGTATTAGGACCGGTCCTCTTCAATGTCTTTATAAGCGACAGTGCAGAGGGACTGGAAGGAAAAATATGTCTCTTTGCAGATGACACAAAGATCTGCAACAGATTTGATGCACAAGGTGGGGTGGAAAGGATGAGAAGGGACTTGGCAAGGTTGGAGGAATGGTCAAATGTATGGCAGCTTAGATTCAATGCTAAGAAGTGCAAGGTAATGCACCTGGGAAACAAAATCCCAGGGGAAGAGTACACAATGGGGGGTGAGATACTAACAACAACGAAAATGGAAAGGGACCTGGGGTAGTCATATCAGATGACCTAAAGGTGGGCAAGCAATGTGAGAGGGCAGTAAGGAGGGCTGGGGGGATACTGGGATGCATAGGGGGAGGCATCATCAGTAGAATATAGGAAGTTGTTATCCCTATGTACAGACAGAGGGTGAGACACCATCTGGAGTACTGTGTGCAGTTCTGGAGACCCAATCACCACAAAGACATAGACAGGATGGAAGCTGTCCAGAGAAGGGCAACTAAAATGGTGCAGAGTCTGCACCGGAAGACATATGAAGAGAGACTTAAGGAGCTTAATATGTATAGCCTCGAGGAAAGGAGGGAGAGGGGGGACATGATAGAAACTTTCAAGTACCTCAAGGGAATCAACAAAGTCCAAGAGGGTGGCATCTTTCAGAAAAAGAGGTGTGCAAGAACAAGGGGGCACAATTTGAAGATAGAGGGGGAGCGGCTCAGAGGTAATGTAAGGAAATATTTTTTCATAGAGAGGATTGTGGATGTATGGAATGACCTTCTGGAGGAGGTTGTGGAGTCAAAAACAGTGGTGGAATTCAAACATGCATGGGACAGTCATAAGGCAATTCTAGGTGGTGGGGGTAGGAAAAAGTAGGCTGCTGGTTCACTAGGATCTGCAACTTATCCATTAGGTAGGTTAATGGGCAGACTGGGTGGGCCAAGTGGTCTTTATCTGCTGTCAAATTCTATGTTTCTATGTTAAAGCACACAGTAAAAACATATGGAATAGCAATATCAGATATATACATCTGCTCCGATGGAGAACTGTCACAAGCTCTTCCTTGATAAACATAACACAGTACCCTAGTACTGTTGCGGGGATAACACACATGGAATTGGAAGCGGTCATCTGGACATTTCCTCTGTACAGTTTTAAGTCACTTACCACACTACGAGGGCATCATAAAAAAAATTCATACTTGGAAATCTGCAGACACGTACAGTAAGGTATCCTATTATGCGTTTTAAAATAGCATACTTTATTACTGCAAATTATCTTACACACTTGATCTACAAATACTGTAATAACCTCATTGCTGTTATAAAAACATAAAAATAATAAACTTTGTACATGGAATATAATTTAATGATTTACTTCTAAAATAAAGTACTAACACAGTTTACTGAATGCCTTCTGAACTCTGTTTGACACTAGAACCCCTACTATCACAGTCTCTGGATGTATATTTTATTAATTTCTTTAATTTATGTATGTATGTATTTATTTATTGTTAGGAAATACCTTTAAGCACTAGTGGCCTTTATCAAAGGATCCATGTCAATCCTTTGAAAAGCAGCAAGTACAACACACCAAGGATTATATCAAGCAACATAACAGGCAGAAATAAATACAGGCACATTAAAGTAACAAAATACAATTATCTACAGTTACTGTACAATTGACATATGTAAATGTTGAACAATAAGTAGTAATAAAAATACAGAAAAAAAACTAGTGCAAATTTATTAACCTATAAGAATAAGACAAAAACAATTAAAAATCTACTACAAAAAAGCAAAAGAGAAGAATTAAAGCTAGCAACAATGACAAAGGATAATAGAATTTTTTTTTCCTACATAAACAGCAAGAAGGGTGAGCAGCTGGTGGTGGGACCACTTTGTAACAAAAGAAAACAAATAATCGATGAAACCTCAATGGTGGAGGCCTTCAATAATTATTTTCTGAATGTCTATGATAAAAAATCTGAGTATATATCAGTTTTGGATAGTATGGAAAAAAGGCATAGATAACATTTTTAAAATTGAAGAAGCTGATGTTAATAAGGCTATCCGGAATAGATGCACAACTGCAATTAGGAAATCCAAATATCAACATTTTAAAAGAGAATTAGAAAACTATTGGGGGGACAGCAGACGGTTCCGGGAGAATATCAAGGCTCTTACAGGCAAACCTGACAAAACACCCCCATCCATAATAAATGTAAATGGAACTCCTATCCAGCACGCTTGCACCATTGCTGACATTTTCAATAAGGCCTTTACCAACCTCAGTGGCATCCTCCCCCCAGATTTCTTTCTCCCTCAGAGGGAATGCAAGCTCCAAAGCAGCACAAACACCCATTCAGGCTCCCATCCTCCTTTCTACCTCAAAATAGTCACCACATCAGTAGCCAAAAAACATATCTGGAAGATCCTCTGGAAATCAAGAAACAGCAGTGATAATCTTGATTTCAGGCTCCTTGAACTCACTCTAGAAGCTATTCTAGCTCCCCTCACTAAAATCTTAAATCTATCTCTCATCACGGGCAAGTCCCCCTGAGTCTGGAAAGCGGCTGTTGTTACACCTGTGTTTAAAAACAGTGACAGAACAAACCACTCAAACTATCGACCAATCTCTATACTTCCCCCCTCTCTCAAAAGCGTTGGAATGTATAGTAATGGACCAGCTCTCTGAGTACCTTGGCAACCATCAACTACAATGCAGACAACAGCACGGATTCTGGAAACAACATAGCACCACAACTGCACTCGTAGAATTTACAGGGTACATACATAGCACTCTTGACCATGGGCTCTTGGCGGGGGCAACCTATTTGGACTTCACCAAGGCCTTTGATACAGTTAATCACGAGCTGCTACTAAATCAACTATCCGACATTGGTCTCTCCCTGGAGTCAGGGGCCTGGTTCCAGAGTTATCTCCAAGGAAGAGTACAGAAGGTGAAGATAAATGGCACCTGCTTGGATAATCTCTGTGTTAACACAGGAGTTCCACAAGGATCAATACTAGGGCCCCTGTTATTCATTCTTTATCTAAACAAACTCTCCCAAGCAGTAGATGATCAGGGTTTGCTTTACGTTGGTGATACTGTGCTCTACTCAGTCCACTTGGACCCTGCAGTCCTCAAAAGCCATATGCAGTCCAACTTCACATTGATAGAAAATTGGTTCTTGTACTCAAAGTTACTTTGGAATTACAAAAAAACTAAAACAATGATATTCGCCTCAGACCACAACAAACACAGAAACCACCCTATCCAAATAGTTAACAACCAAAACTCCCCACTTGAGATGGTAAACCACTTGAAATACCTGGGAGTAACATCAGACTCTACGTTGCCCTACTCCCGACACATCAGCCTAGTTGTAAAATCATCAAGCATAAAACTGGGGCTACTGTTTCGTAACAAGCGCTGCTTTACTAATGAGGCCCTAAACATCGCTGTAACTAGCTCAGTGCTGTCTGTCATAGACTACGGTCTGGTGCTATATGGAGCCGATACCCCCATGGCTCTTAAAAGGATCAAGACCACCCATAATAAAGCTTGTAGGCTAGTTCTGGGAGTGCCCTTACTAACACAAACACATGTGATTTATACTCTCAAATTGAATGGCTCAATTTGGATTGTCGTATCTAATACTAAATGTGCCTGCTTTCCCAAAAAAATATTCTTGGCCTAACCCCTCCTGGAGTATGGGATTTTCTCAATCAACTTTCCTCATCCAGATGTGCCAGGGGGTGGAAAGAACAAACCATGGATGCTCCTTTCTGTAGAACCTCACAAGGCCAGAGATCCTTCCAGTACCGGGCCCCTAAGACTACTAAACTTCAGCAGTGAAGACCTTTCCAAGGAAACTAAGCTGGGTCCTTTTAAAACTGTGCTCCATTCCACCATTGCCCAGGCCATTGTTTGCAACTGCTACTCCTAACCCCCTGTAATCCTCCTCCTCCCAACTAGTCCAACCCTCTCTCCCTACCACACCACCCACACAATGTCCTCCCTTGCTTTTCGAAGCACTGTCCTTTCCTCCTTACACCCTCCTTCCCCTTTCCACCAACACCCCGTATATTCTGATCCCACATCCTCAAGATTGTTCTTAATTTCTCCCCCTTTTCCTGCCACCCTCCCACCCCTGTCCTTCCTTGTCCCTCCCTACACTTCTTGTCCCCTTGTTTGCCACATACCCGTACTCCCCATGTTTGCCCCACACCTGTACTTTCCTCCCTTTCCACAATCACCCATTTTCCTCCTCTGCACATTACCAAACCTCACTAGAACTGTCCTGCTTGGGCCACAGTCCCCTGCCTGTCGCCCACCCTATTTCTACCCCCCACACACCACCCCCCTTGCTTCTCGCACCCTTGTGCCCTCCTTGCTGATAACTAGCACTCTCAAAATCTAGCGCTCATCACTAGGGACTAGAATCTCAAACTGCACTATGACAATAGTACTGTTCCTTTGGATTACAGTCTGGCTGCTAATTGTTTCTTAGTTTTATCTCCTAAACGGGAGTATTCCCATATTGTCATACTGTTGTACTGTAATTATTGTTAAGTTGAAATGTGTTTTGTATTCCGCCTCTAGGTAATCTCTTGTTGACCTCCACTTTGCATGAAACCACTGTGTAATCAGTGTAACCTCATTTGACGTGGAACCTCTGTAAACGAGCCACTGGCTCAAAGGTATTTCCTAGACTGTAATAAACAAAAAAAAAGAACAAGAAATTAAAAGAAACTTAAGGTTAACAAAGCACAAGGTCTAGATAGTATCCACCCTAGACTACTTAGGGAATTATCTGATGAACTTGCAGGCCCAGTCACTTTGTTATTCAATAGATCTCTACAAGAGGGGAAAGTAATTAATGACTGGAAACTTGCCAACATAACACCCATACATTAAAAAAGGGTCAAGACATGATGTAAGGAACTATAGACCTATTAGCCTTACATCAATATTGGGGAAAATAATGGAAGAACTTATTAAAGAGAACAGCAAAAGAAAGGGTGTGCTGTTAGAACTTTACTACTCTACTGGGACTTAAGAACTAGAACTCTACTACTGGGATCTTCAAGTTAGGGTAAAAAAAAAACAAGAGTTAGTGTTTTTGTCTGAGTTGGGTGAAGAGAATTATTTGTGCAGTCAGCTAGATGAAGAAGGAAACTGTGAATTGGGGGAGTGGCTCAAGCAGCACAAAGCCAGGTGTTTGTATTTAAAACTGCCCTAAAACTGCCCTAGATAGCTTTTGGCAGAGAACAGCAAGAGGAAGGAGGTGCTGTTAGAGCTTTACTACTCTATTGGGACTATATAGCCCCCTCCCCTCCACCCCCCCACACTCTTAGCCAGTTCCACTTTTATAGGCACAGGATTTCACTGACAACAGGAACTTCCTGTTTGGGAGCAGGAAGGGAGTTATCATAGAGGCACAAAAGACTCGCCATCCTAGAAGGAAAAGAGTACCTCTCCACTCCTCAGCTACTGGTGGTATGACTCTGAGCAGGTAAGAAGGAGACTGCTGAGGAAAACAGGAACTTCCTGTCCCAGAACAGGAACATCAGGAGCTTTAAGGGCATGGAAGTAGTAGGAAAGTAGGGGGGAAAAAATAAAATGAAAAAATAAACAGAGAGAGGAAAGAGTTAAGCATACAAAACAACAGTTCAGGGGCCATCTTCCAGGAGACATTCTGGAAGATGCGGTGTTGTCCTATCTGAAGGCACCTATCTGGGTTGAGGGAGGAGGCAGCTCATCTCCAGGCAGTTGGCCAGGATTTGGGAGACCTCCTGTCCCACCCAGGGACCACCAGGGCTGCCACCACTGCCACAGAGGTTACCAAGAAAGAGGAGCGGTTGGACCATAGTGGACTGAGGGAGGGAGAGGGTGGTGAAACAGAGGAGCATCCCTCCAGTTGTGCCTCTCCACAATTCGTACACCATTCTGGCAGGGTGCGGTTCCTCTATGAAGTCACCCACAGTGGATCAAGGAAGATGCGGGGAACCTCCACAAAGGAGACCCACAGAAGGGTGGCATGGGACCACACGGGGAAGAAAACAACTCCTGGTGGGGAACTCCATTGTTAGGAAGGTAGAATTGGGGAGGAGGAGATGGAGGTAAGGTGCCTGCCTTGCACCATGGCTTGGAGGGACAGGGAGCGAATCCTCAGGATCGCAGGAGCAGCTGCATGGGGAAGGGAACTGGATGTCATTGTCCACCTAGGGACAAATGACCTGGCTGGGAAAGGGATCACAGTTGTGCTGGCCAAGTTTGTGGAGTTGGGAAGGGGCCTTAGACCAGTAGCATGCACAGTAACCTTCTTGGAGGTTCTGCCTGTCTATGGCATGGGTGAGACTAGGGTGCACTGTACCATGAGATTCAATCAGTGGTTGAAAAACTGGTGCAGGGCTCAGGGTTTTGGCTTCATTGGGGACTGGTGCTCCACCTGGAGGGATACAGGCCTATGCTGGCATGATGGTCTGCATCTGTCCAAGAGGGGAACCAGGATCCTAGGTGACAGGTTTAAATATTTCATTGGCAAGCATTTAAACTAGCCAAGGGGGGGGGGCACCGAAAAGGAGCAGAGAAATACTTTCCTCCCCGCCAAATATCAGAGTAGTTAGTGAGGTAAACATCAAGATAGAGAAGTCGATAGGGAGAAGGGCAGGGATAAATGAAGAAAAAGGCAAAGACGGTAAGGACAGGGATGGGGCAAAAAGGGGTAAGGCCATCAAAAAATGCAGGGTAATGAGTACTAATGCCCATAGTCTAGGTAACAAGCTCCCTGAACTGGTGGCCTTGATGGAAGGGGGATGCCTGGATATCATGGCAGTCACAGAAACATGGAACACAGAGAACCATGAGTAAGATGGCAAAATACCAGGGTACACAATCTACAGGAGGGACAGGGAGGGTAGAAGAGGAGGAGGAGTAGCTCGTAAGGGAAGGAATCAAAGCAACAGAATTAAAGGGTAAACAGGGAGGAGAGGATGCACTGCGGGTCACCCTAGAGACCCGAAATGGCATCACAATCCGCATGGGGGTTGTATACAGACCCTCCCCTCAGGGGAAGGAAATGGACAAGGAAATGATAGAAGGCATCCTTAGGATGTCAGAAAAAGGGGAGATAATGTTATTGGGGGACCTGAATATGCCAGATGTTAACTGGAGCACCTTTGCTGCAGCCACATCCAAGAGCAGGATCATTCTCGATGCCCTACAGGGGGCATGCTTCAGACAGCTAGTGTTGGAACCCACTCGGAAGGGAGCAATCTTAGACCTGGTACTCTCAAATGGGGACAGAGAGAGGATCTCAGATCTAGAAGTGGGTAGCCATCTGGGAACAAGTGACCACCAAACAATGTGGTTCATGATAAACACAGCTGCAGAGTCAAGCCATACAAAAGTGAGGGTACTAGACTTTAGGAGGGCTGACTTTGTCAAAATGGGAGAGTGCCTCAGAAAAGCACTAGCAAACAGGCAAGAGGGAGGAGTGGATGAATAATGAGGAAACATCGAAATGGCCATCATGGAGGCAACAAGCCTTTGTGTGAAGCAAATAAACAAATCAAAACAAAGAAAAAAGCACTATGGTTCTCAAAAGAGGTGTCGGAGAAGGTTAGGGAGAAAAAGATAGCATTCAGAAAGTATAAAGAAACACAGAAAGGACAGGACAGAGAACTACTATATACCAGTTAAAGCAGAAGGAAGCAGGGAAGGCAGTCAGAATAGCAAAGGCCCAAACCAAGGAAAAGATAGCCAACTCGGTTAAGAAGGGGGATAAAAACCTTTTATAGGTATATTGGGGAGCAAAGAAAGACTAAGGGAGGGATAGTGAGGATTAATAAAGGGGAGGGCTGGTGGGCAGAGAGAGTGAAAAAGCAGGGATACTGAATGAATACTTCTGCTCAGTATTCACAAAAGAAGGGGAGGGAGAGGGGGAGGTACCTAATCCAATCAACAGAAGCACTCTGGATAAGGGGGTCAATACCACTCCTTTCACAGTAGAAAGGGTTCTGAAAGAACTCCTAAAACTGAAGGTGGACAAAGCAATGGGGCCTGATGGGATTCACTCCAGAATTCTAAAAGAACTAAGGGGAGAACTAGTGATACCACTGACTACTCTTTTTAACAAATCATGGGAGGATGGTGTGGTACCTAAGGACTGGAGGAGGGCAGATGTGATTCCCTTTCACAAAAGTGGGAGCAAAGCAGAGGTAGGAAACTACAGACCTGTTAGCTTGACCTCAGTGATAGGGAAAATGATGGAATCATCTCTGAAAGAAAGCATTGTTGAGTACCTAGAGGCCAGTAGGCACAGGACCCAAGGCAGCCTGGATTCACAGTGGGAAGGTCATGTCAGATGAACCTAATAAATTTCTTTGACTGGGTGACTAAAGTAGTAGATTAGGGAGGGGCTGTGGACATGGCCTACCTAGACTTTAGCAAGGTATTTGACACAGTCCCACATGAAAGATTAATATACAAATTAGCCAACCTGGGAGTGAGTCCCAGGGTGGTAGCCTAGGTAAAAAATTGGCTGGAAAACAGGACACGGAGGGTAATAATAATAAACGGAGTCCACTCCGAAGAAAGAGGGGTTACTATCGGGGTACCGCAGGGTTCATTGCTGGGTCTGGTAGTTTTTAATGTCTTTATAAGTGACATTGCAGAGGGACTGGAAGGAAAAGTATGCCTCTTTGCAGATGATACAAAGATCTGCAACAGGGTTGATACACAAGAGGGGTGGAAAGGATGTAAAGGGGCTTGGCAAGGTTGAAGGAATGGTCAAAGGTATGGCAGGTTAGATTCAATGTAAAGAACTGCAAAGTAATGTACTTGGGAAACAAAAACCCAGGGGAAGAGCACACAGTTGGGGGAGTATTAACAACAACAACAATGGAAAGGGACCTGGGGGTAGTCATATCAGATGACCTAAAGGTAAGCAAGCTATGTGAGAAGGCAGTAAGGATGGCTGGGGAATACTGGGATGTATAGGGAGAGGCATCACCAGTAGAAAACAGGAAGTTATTATCCCACTGTACAGACAGTTGATGAGACCCCATCTTGAGTACTGCATGCAGTTCTGGAGACCCCATCTCAGCAAGGACATAGACAGGATGGAGGCAGTCCAGAGGAGGGCAACTAAAATGGTACAGGGTCTGCAAGAGAAGCCATACGAAGAGAGACTAAAGGAGCTTAATATGTATTCCCTTGAGGAAAGGGGAGGGGCATGATAGAAACTTTCAAGTACCTCAAGGGAATCAACAAAGTCCAAGAGGGTAGCATCTTTCAGAAAAAGAGATGTGCAAGAACAAGGAGACACAATTTGAAGATAGAGGGGGGTGCAGCTCAGGGGCAATGTGAGGAAGTATTTTTTCACAGAGAGGGTGGTGGACACATGGAATGGCCTTCCTGAGAAGGTCGTGGGTTAAAAAACAGTTGGGGAATTTAAGAATGCATGAGACAGACATAAGGCAATTCTGGTGGGGGGTAGTAAGAAGTATGCTGTTGGTTAACTAGGATCTGCAGCTTATCCAATAGGTAGGGAAATGGGCAGACTAGTTGGACCAAGTGGTCCTTATCTGCCATCAAAGTCTATGTTTCTAAGAACTGATTGAAACTCATATTTTACAAAGTAGTTTCGACGACATCTCACAGCATGGCTTTAAGGCTAGCAGGTCTTGTCAGACAAACCTGTTGTCATTTTTTTTGAGCCTATTAGTAGGGCTCTTGACCAAGGTTTACCAATCAATGTCATCTTCTTGGACTATGCCAAAGCTTTTGATATGGTACCATATAGGGCGTCAGTAGAGACCTTAATCCAGTAATGAGTTAGTCCAGCCATTATAAAGTGGATTGGAGACTGGTTACACATACGACAACTAAGAGTGGTTATAAAGGGCTTTTGTTCAAATTGGGGTGAGGTGGGTAGTGGTGTGCCCCAGGGGCCGGTGCTGTGGGCAACCCTGTTCAATTTATTCATCTCTAACATGCATACATCACCCAACTCTTGGTTAAGTAAATTCGCATATGACACAAAACTAGGGGCAATCATCGAAAATGAGTCTGCAATTAGCAGCCTGCTAAATGATCTGAAGAGTATAGAAATTTTTCAGATCAAGAAAGATTAAATCTACTATGGCTTTAGCACTTAGGATATAGAAGGCTCCAAGGAGATCTGTGTCTGACCAATAAGGCATTCGAAAATAACAATCTATGAGGATGTTTAAGTCTAACTAGGAAATTGACAGCTAGGGAAACAAGAAATCATGGCCTTCAACTTAGAGGTGAATTATATAAAACAACAAAATGAGGATCATGGTGTAATCAGCGAGTGGTGACTGCATGGAACAGTCTACCTGTAGGAGTAGTTAAAGCTCCCAACATAGAATCCTTTAAGCAATCTCTGGACAACTATATATTTAACCAAAAATTGAAATGATCCATCGTATAATGATGATTCAATAATGGTTACCTCCCATCCTGGTCCGGCTTGCAATTCATAGATCAAGCAGGTCATGTGACTATTTGTTCATCGTAATTCTAAGTCCCCAATTTTCCATTCATTACTTATACTAGGTGACCACTAGAAGTGATTCTTATGCTCCAACTCTGGCACCTCTCCTATGCTTATCCCTAACCTTGCCCTAATCCATCTTAGTTACTATCCTAGTCTATCCCCTTCTGTCACAGTAAGCTCCCCTTCTATTTCTCACCACCTGTCCCACCTGAGAACTAAATCTATGGCCCTCTGGACCAAAGGCATACACCCTGACCACTGTGCCATCGCCAGAATACAAAGTTTGTTCTGATAGGCATCAGTCTTGTTCTATTTCAATCTCCTGCCATCCAACCACATAGGTCCTCAGCCCCCACACACACAAACCTAGCCTTGTGTGAAACCAAATTTGCTTTCTTATTCCTGGTCCAAAGTACTCTACTACTCCTCACCCACCCCAAAAGCTTTTTCCTGTGGACTGCTCATTCTACCTGGGCAGACTCCTAGCCAGCAATGTCTCACACTGAATACTTTCTCTCACTAGCCCTCCTACTGGTACTCATGAACCCCTTTATCACTGTTGGTCCCATAACTGCATCTATCCCCTTTGTGTCTTTCCTCGTGGACTCTGCTCTGAAGGAAGGCACCTCTAGTGTACCTATTGCTCACCTACCTATGCCCCCCAAGCATGGTGGTCTCAGCATATGCCTACTACCCTCTCAAATTCTCCTCCTGCTACCTCACCTCTCCTCACTACCTGTACCTATTGTCATCCATAGGACTCCCAAATGCTCCACTATCCTCAAACCCAAACTCCTTATGCAAGGATTAATCCATAATATCCTTCTATGCCTGTTGTCAGGTAATGTACGTCCCAAACCCAGGCCCCTACAGATACCCCACAAAAGACCCAGTACCTCACATGGTCTTAAGCTTGCTTTCATAAACACTCATAGTCTGCTGCCCAAGATTGACCTGTAGCAGGTTTGGGTGCAGCAGCACAAACCAGATGTTCTAGCTCTTGCTGAGACCTGGCTGTCCCCCAAAATACCTGACATTGCAGTTGTCCTTGAAGGTTACACTCTCTTCAGGGAGGATTGACTAGGCAAAAATGGTGGGGTATGTGCTATCTACATGTTAGACTCCTTGCAGGGCCTTGCATTCCCAACCATGTCCTCAGTGAATCATGCCCTGTCACGTGCTGTCAAATTAGCTCTGGGAAACAAAGGGAAGTCACTTATTGTGCTGTCCATCTATATCCCCCCCTCCCCCAGGGCCACAGCTAAAAGTTTCAATGCAGTCTTAGACTACATTACCAGTCTGCCAATTCGCACCAAAGTAGTGGTACTTGGTGACTTTAATGTCAACTGGTTGGCACCTGAAGCTGGCCCTTATAAGGATGCAGCCACTGCTGGTGACCTAACACAGCTGATATATGCCCCCACTAGGATTAATTATAGAACTGGCAGCCACACCCTAATCGACCTTATTCTCATTAACTGCCCAGATGGAATCACAGGCACTGAGGTCTGTTCCGACTCTCTCAGTGACCATTCCCCTATCACATGTTTGTGATCTAACAAGTACCCCAAACCACCCATTAAGCCAACTCACCAGCAAGTTCTTAGATGTGGGCAACCTGAGCAGTTTCATACTTTCCTCCTACAGTGTGACTGGTCAGTTATAGACATGGCCACAAATGTTCACACTGCTCTTGGACACTTTATCTCTACCGTCAACAAAGCCTGTGATTTATTTTCCCCCTTCTGAAAATGGAAAATCAAAGGAACAAGCAACCCATGGATTACCACAGCCCTCCTTAATGTTATGACTTCTCGTGACAACCTCTGGGACGTGGCGCATGCCATTGGCAAATCCAGTGACTGGTAGTGCTACATGCAGGCTAGGAATGCATGCACCTATGAGGTCCGCTTGCTAAAATTGCCCACTTTCAAAATATGTTCTCTAGCTCTTGGGGCAACTGCTAAACATTCTGGGAGAATATAAAAAACCTCACCAGGAAACCCAGCAAGTCCCCACCCACCCACAATGCTTAATTTCAATGGCACAACCACACTATAAAGAAATAGCTGACATCTTCAATAGAGCTTTCACAAATCTTAGTGGGGTACTCCCTCCCAACTTCTTTACTGACCCAGTCAGCCAGCTCAGTTACCAAACTGCGGTTCCGTCTACCAGTCTCCCTCCCTTTCTATTTTTGAGCAATCACTCCTGATGTTGCCAAAAAATACCTTCAGCGGGTCCTTGGCAAATCAAGGTATAGCAGCGACACCCTTGCACTCAGACAGCTCCACCTCACCCTAAATGCAGTACTTACACCTCTCACCAAGCTTCTTAACCTATACCTCTGCATTGGCCAATTCTCCCTGCTATGGACAGCAGCAGTGATGACCCCAGTCCGTAAGAGTGGGGATAGGGCCTTACACTCAAACTACCACCCTACTTCCATCCTGCCACCCCTCTCGAAAGTATTAGAGTGTATAGTAGTGGACCAACTGACAGAGTACCTAGCCACATACAATATACAATGTCCACAGCAACACAGCTTTAGGACTGGACATAGTACCACCTCAGCCTTCCTAGAGTACACCGATGTTATTCATAAATCATTGGATCATGGACACCTTGTGAGATCAATTTACATTGATCTCACAAAGGCGTTTGAGACTGTTAATCACTCACTATTACTTAAGTCCTTACCTACCTTTGGCCTCTCACATGAAGTCACTTCCTGGTTTAAAAGCTACCTTAAAGGTATGACCCAATGAGTGAAAATTCAGAACACTCTCTCTACCAGTCATCCAGTATTGGTCAGGAGTTCCCCAAGGCTCAATCTTAGGTCCTCTCCTATTTAGCCTATTCATAAACACCCTACCTCAAGTCTGTTCCACCAGCCTACTCCTATATGCAAATGATGCTGTGCTTTTCACTAGCCAGCCAGATCCCCTACCCCTTGAAAACAGCCCACAACAATGCTTCATTGCAGTAGAGAACCTGGTTCATCAGTCAAAAACTTATCATAGACTACAAAAAAAGTGATGCTCTTTGCCAGCCCCCACAACAAGCATAAAATTGCCCAACTAAGTATCCTTAACAACCTCAGTCAGCCCCTGGAACAAATCATCAGCTTTAAATACTTAGGTATTACCCTGTACAGTACCTTATCCTACAATGAACATGTCACCTTAATGTCAAAAGCTGTAAACATCAGAATAGGGCTCCTCTATAGGCACAGACTCAGTATGACATAAGAAGTGCTTCACCTTGCTGTCTCCAGTTCTATTCTTTTGATCATTGACTATGGTCCAATAATGTGTGGTTCTGCTACAGACACCACACTAAGAAGGCTAAATATTGCTCTAAACAAGGCCTGCCACCTGTTCAGTGATGCACCTAGTTACACTCACACATATGACCTTTACGCCAACACTAATTGGTTGAACCTTCAAGGCAGGATCTCCTACCAAACCTGCCTGATGGCAAAGAAAATTAACCTTGGACTTACCCCCTCCCGCATTACAGCAGCTCCTCACTAGAGTAATTAACCCCCATCACACAGGAAGCACATCCAGTTCCCCCTTTCTTGTCCCTTTCTGCCATGTTGCCCAAGCCCAACAAGAATTTATGTTCAGAGCACCCAGTCTGCTAAGCAGTTTCTCGTCTGACCTCCAGTATGAATTTAAATTAGGACCCTTTAAAAATAAATTTCATCTTCACCTATCTGAACTCAGCAGCAGTGACTGCCCCCACTCAACTTAAGCTGAGCCATACCACTTTGGTTCAGTTTCCAACCCTTGCCACCTACTATCTCTAGGGTTGTTGTTTCCTCTCTCCCCTCTATTCCCACACTAGCTTTTCCTTTGACAAGATCATTTAATTGATTGCTCATAATGAACTAATTGAGGACCTGTAACCCTGTAATAACTTTGTATCTTTTGTAGCACTTACACTGTGTTATGCCTATTGTGTTAATTCAATCTTTTGTACCATGCTTACTTGTTTAATTTTATTGAGCCTTTTGTACCGTGTATTGTCCTGTTGTTCCTTTCATCTATGTTATGGAGCCTTTTTAAAAAAGCCCCATGGCTCAAAAGTTTTGTAATTCCGAGATTTTAATAAATAAATAACGCTACTGACTCGATCACATTCCTATGATTCCTATGATCATTAGTGTCCACTGGTTATTTGTTTCTCATTATAACTAAAAAGTGGACATGACACATTGCTTTCATTAGCACCCACACAAATTAGTGTTACTTTGTATTTTGTCTTTAGTGGATGGCTACACAGAAACATAAACAATGATGGCAGAAAAAGACCAATGGTCCATCCATTCTGTCCATTTTTCCTTTTCCCCTCCCTTCCGCTCATCCTTCTGTAGGAACAAAACCCGGTTATAAAAATGTATTTTATTATTATTTTTATCATGTTGTTATTTGCATTATTATTTTATATTCTTTATAAGTGCTTAATTATTAATTACTTATTAAGTATGAGAGGCCACTTGAGTTCCCCAACTGTGAGGAGAAACACACTGCTTGAATCTTAGGCCCTGGACACACTACAGAACTGTTTTTGAAAACTGTTTTAAAAACCAGTATAGCTAAACCATTTCAGTGCAGCCACACTACTCAGTAACCATTTTTGAAAATGGTTTAGTGTGGCCACACTGTTAGTGTTAAACCTGTTCTTGTAACTATTTTATGTTAAGTCTAACACACAGAACTGTGCTTGCCTGGACACACTGCATCTAGAACTGTTTTAGTTAAACCATTACAGCTTAAAACACTTTTACTCCTGGACAGACCTGTAAGTAAAACCATACTAGCTCCAAAACATTTTTAAAAATGGTTTTAAGACTATGTATCTAGCAGGGTTTAAAAGCATTTTTGTTAAAATGCTTTAAGGGGCTTGTAGTCTGTCTGCAAACAGTGCTGGGGGCATTTAAACTGCTTTAAGACACTTAAACTGTTTTAAGTTCCCCAGTGTGTCCAGGGCCTTAAACACTAGGAAGGGGGAATGCTGCCTTCAAAGCTCAAAGTTTGGAAAAAAGGTTCTGCTTTTAATTTTCAAGCGCATTTTAGACATGAAAAAGGGATATCACATCCACCCTATATAACAAACGATTAGCTTCATTTTAACAGATCAATATTAAGGAGCACTGAAAAGAGGCCCTCACATTCTTAAAATGTCAAAGGTGCTAAGAATCCATACCAACCAGAGATAAAGGTACCTTAATAATGTCACAGCCTGGTACAAGCCATGCTGTAAAGAAAAAAAATGCAGCCTCTTTAAAAGGTGCCTTATAAACTTTCGTAAAAATGAAAAGCCTTTGGTCTATAACTTGAAAACGCAGCATGTTGCTAATCTGGGATTTTCAGAGTTTGTAGAAAAGATGACAATTGTTTATTTATCCAAGTTTTGTAAATTAATCTGGGGGGAAAATATATACAAAGATATTTTAGAGCAATAGTTTTTAAAATAAATTTCTCAAGTTTAGCTTCTAGTGAGAGCTAACACTGTGACAAGTACAAATATATAACTTTTGAGTATGCAATCTGTTGCCATAAGGAGATAAACCATCTAAAAGATATTTTGTAGACAGTTTGATTTGTAGACTCTCTTCAGAAAACAAAAAATCACATGCTTGAAAAGAAATCTAATGTTATAAGAACATTCCTAAAAGATTTTATGGACAAATCCAACATTATTCTAAATCCTAGGAAATATGCAACAAAAGTAACACTTTGTTATAAGAAACTTTGCTAAAAAGATAACCTTTTAACCCTTATTAGCTTACTTCAGGAAATACTGGTCCTAGTAATGTGAAATGCTTTGAAAGACTGGGTTCAATGAGAGAAGTCCAAAAATGCTTGTTTGAAAATCGTGTCATTTTGTATTAAAAAGATAAAAGGAAAAATAATGTTAGGTTTAAATGTGGACTCTGAACAAGGAAGCTGTACTTCAGGAGGTGTGGAGACCCACGCCAACCTCATTTGCATTAGCCAATCAGAGTTTAGGAAGATTGCAGGAAATGATGTCAGGACAGTATTCTAGTCAAAGAAATAGGCTTACAGTTTTGAAACCACGCCATAATTGCTGGATTTTTAAAGTTGTGAGGACCTATGTCTACTGACTAAGAAATCTTGTGGTCTTGGTACTTTTACTAGGCCAAAAGCCTATAGCCACATCTTGGAGGCCTGCTTGGAGGTCTGGGACCAGTTTCTGGTTAAACCATTGATGTAGCCACTAGTGCTGCTGAGGTCAAGTCTACAAGCTGACACAAGATTGCCACGAGGTCTAGCTGCAGAAACTGCTTGTTACAAAAATGACTTTTCCCAATATTGGATAAAGCAAAGAGTGTGGTTTAAATACTGAACATCCTGACTGAAACAATGTTTTGGGAACTTCTGCTAATGCCTGGACAAGAAACTGACTGTTAACAGATGAGTCTAGTGTCCTGAGGTTCAAGTGGAAATAAAATGAAAAACAGAAACAGTCGAAAAATCCAGTTACCAAAAAAGACTTTGCCCTCCACAAGGAAATTCATTTTCTGTAAACAACTGTGGTGGTGAAGGAGTCTACCATTGTGCCTTGAAACAGCTAAATACCTTATCGCCAGATGTTCCCACCAAATCCTGAAAAGTGACTTTTTGATGATTTATGATGTCTCAAGCAAAGAGAATCCAGTCTGCAATGCTGAGTTGATGACAAAAGAGACCTGAGTCACAGATTCCAGGGTGAACAGGGGAAAAGACAAGTGCAACAGCCAAGCCTAATGCTACCAAACTTTCATTGTGCAAAAAAGGCAATTCTCACCAAGATTTTTTAAGTTAAAAAAAGACAACCTCTACAATGAACCAAAAATGTAAATATTATTTTAATTATATTAATTATCCTAATTAATATTGTAATCTTAATTTGGTTTATTTGAGGAGGTAACATAGTAATAAAGTAATTTTAGTCACAAAATCTTGGGGTATATAAGTTAAGCTTGAGTTTAAACAAAAAGAAATACATTTTGCATGTTATGAGGAATTAAAGAAAGTTTCTATAGAGATATAATCCAAGACACTAATGTAATGAGTTTTCAAGTTCTTATAAAAAAGATTATACTAAATACAAAGCATGCTGAATGCATAGTATATAGCCAATATCATTTATTGTGTTAAACCTTGCTCATTTCTTAGTTGTGTTCTTTATTTTCTAAAAAGTGTTTTTTTTTTGCTTTTGTTTTATTTGTTTTATTTGATTTTCTGAAACCTTTGTTGTTTATGTTTACAATTTTGTTATGTTTACAAGGTATATATATGCTAACTTGAAATATTTAAAATTTGTGTATAGGTGTTCATAAAGTTTATTTATCATATTTCTAAGTGTGGCAAAAATGCTTTCACCGTTATCTAGAACCAGAAAAATAAAAACAATATATTTAAATTTTATAATTATTTATGGGAATTTTGAAACATTTTGTGATAAGGCTCGAGGTATATACAAGTGCCTATTATAAAATGTGATATTATAACCTGTTATTATAATACTTCCCCCTCTCCGCACACACTGGACAACTTTCTATTATTTCTCTTACTCTGTCCCACCCACGCTTGAAGCCTTCCACAGCTGTGGCACCCACCACTTCAGCAGGCAGGCTGTTCTTTGCTCCACCACCCTTTTAGTAAAACAATACTTCCTCAAGTCCCTCTTGAAGTTCCTCCCTTTCAGTTTACATTTATGCCTATGTATCAATGAGCTGATGTTCCTACTAAATAATTCCATGCAGTTCACTTTATTAATCCCTTTCAAAAACTTTCCTGGAGAGGCCTTCAGTGAGTAAATGTTTAATGCCCTTAGACATTTCTCATAGGACTCCCCCTGTAGTCTCAGAATCATCTTGGTTGCCCTACATTGTATCACCTTCTGGCTGTCCTTATCCTTGTTGAGGTGAGGGCTCCAGAACTGGACACAGCACTCCAGGTGTTGTCTCATAAAGGGTATATAAAGTGGAATTATTACTTCTTTTGTTCTTCTATCTATGTGCCTCCCCTTACACCCCAGCATTCTGTTTGCTTTGTTGTGGGCTTTATTGCATTGGCTAGACTACTTAAGGGTGTCATGGATAATGACCCCGAGGTCCTGCTCCTCTGTTGTCGTACTAAGTTTAACCCTATTTAGCCACTACTTGGCTTCTTTTCCCCCAGGTGCATAACTTTCTTAGCACTGAATTTCAGTTGCCACACATTTTCCTGTCTCTCCATCTTATGGAGGTCATTTTGTAAATCTTTAACTTTTTCTACACTATCCATCCTTCTGCAGACTTTAGTATCATCTGTGAAGACGCCAGTCTTACCCTGAATTCCAACAGTAATGTCACTAATGAACATATTAAGAAGAACAGGGCCTAAAATCAATCCCTGTGGTACCCCACTAGTGACTTCTCCTCTGAGCTGATTTAACCCTGTTGACAACAACCCTCCTATGCGTACCATTTAGCCAGATTCCCATCCATCTGATTAAGTCACCTGCTGCCTTCAGCTCCTCCATTTTCCTCAGTAAAAGCCTATGAGGCACTGAGTCAAAAGCCTTGCTGAAGTTGAAATATTACAGATCTACTGCATGGCCCTTATCTAACTCCCTTATTACCCAGTCAAAGAAGACAATTAAACTGGTCTGGCAAGACCTTCCTGCCACAGAATCATGCTGCTTACTATCCTGCTTACTATCCTATAGACCATTTTTTTCCAGATAGTCAACTAGATCCTGCTTGATCAGAGTTTCCCACAACTTTCCTGCAAAAGATGTGAGACTAACTGGCCTATAGTTCCCTGACTGTTCCTTATCCCCGCTTTATGTAGTGGAACCACGTCAGCCATTCTCCAATCCCTCTGGACCATCCCCATCTTCAGTGAGCTGTTGAATAGTTTTGTCAGAGGTAAGACAGTTCCTCTGTCAATTCTCTCAGCAATCTCGGAAGTAACCCTTTGGTCCTAAGGCCTTGATTATCTTGAGGTCCACTAACCCTTTCCAGACCCTATCTCTGGTGAATACTGGTGTTTCCATCTCTGGAATCCCTCTAGTGGTCACTTGGATGCCATTTTTGGGCACGGGACCAGTATCCTCTCTCATGAAAATAGAGCAAAAGTAGTCATTTAGGACAGCTGCCTTTTGCACATCCTCTTCTATTATCCTATCCCCATCTGACAACCTAGCAATTCCTCCTCCCTTTTTTCTTTTTTCCCTAATGTATTTGAAAAAAATGTTTCTCTCCAGATTTGATCCCCTTGGCAATCCACAGCTCTGTGTCTGCTTTAGCCTCCCTGACTGCCCTCCTTGCTTCTCTATTTTTCTGAATGTATTCCTCCTAGATTCTTCCTGCCCCTGTTTCTTCTTCTTAAATCTAGCTGCTTCCCTTGCCTTCACAGAGGACCATATACTGTACAGTAGGTCTCTTGAAATTACTTCTCTTAACTACTGTCCAACACAAATTTGTGTTGTTTCTTGGATGGCCCCTTTTATTACCCTTAAGATCTCCTCCACACCTTCATCACCCACCCTGATCAATTTATCCCACACCAGCCTTCTCAGTTTAACAAAATATGCCCCCTTAAAGTCCAGCACCTCCACTCTTGAGTGTATGTATTTGTCCCCTAGAGTGAAATCAAACCAAACAGAATTATAGTCATTGTTTGCTGGTGGTTCCTTTACTCTTACTTCCCCCCACTAACTCTGAATTAGGGAGAACCACATCCAGAATAGATCTGTTTATTTATGGATGGATTACATTTATTTATGATGTCCATTTGTCACCTCATTCTTCACTCCTGCGAGGGTCCGAAAGAAGTAATGAGTACATATTTTATTATGCTTTATCGTCCTATTGTAAAGTAAAGTACTGAAAAACAAAACAAAAATACAGGATCACTAATGAAATGGAAATGACTGGATACATTCAGTCAGGTTACATATGAAATCACTATTGAAAAACAAGAAAAAGCAAACAGCGGTGAACTGTGTTGCTGGTTTTGGCATGTATATTATATAATAAAATAAGGCATATTCATACTTCGGGAACAGTGTTACATACCTTCCATATACATTTCCTTCCAGGTGATAACTGTATAATAACTGAGCTTTAATTTTACCAATATTAGAAGCATGATAAAGTATTACCATCTCTGATCTGCGATCACAAAATGAGAAAACATTTATACAGTATTTGAGGGGACCTACTAATCAAAAATGTGATTAGACCTTTTGCAGATGTAGAAGAGATTACATGGTTACCATGACACCATTTATACACGAGTCTGCAATCTCAGAGATAACCAGGGTCATAGAACAGAGGGACAAATTGGGTCCTGCAACCAAGGGGACCTGAACTGGCAAATGCTGAGGAAATGAATAGTTCAGAAAGGGAACAGTCATGCTGATATACCAGCCTCTGTTAAAAGACAAACCATACACCTTAAGTAAGTGAGCAGCTTGCTGAAAGAAGTAGCAGTTGTTATAGATACAGAAGACGACATGGTCTGACATTTGGACATGGCATATTGATCTACTATAAATATAAAATTCTAAATACAATTTTGTGCATGCCAGCAATAGTACATAGATTTCACCACAAAACTATTTATTTATTTATTAAACTTTGAAAACTGGGTAAGCCCACTGGGCCCCGAAGGTCCCTTTTTCAGGGGCGACCTGGGGAATTACATGGAATAATACATGGGGTAGCATACAGCACAGGTACATTACACTAGACAGTGAGGAACATAATACATAGTAGTTTTTCAGCAGTTACATTTAAGAGGTAAGACATAGTAGCTTTTCAGCAGTTAATTACTCTGACATTGATGAGTTGCCAAAATGATTTACTCATATAAATTCCCATTTTCCACTACTACCACAAAATGATGAATTTTTGGACTAACATCATGGAGGTTTTGAGAGAAATCATTTGAATTAAATTATACATGACCCTCTTGTCCATTGTATGGTGCATGGGAAAGGATGAAGATTTAAATTATGACCTGTTAACATGAATATAGGGATCAATGCACTTAGAGGTATGGGGCACTCGCTACACCTGCAGACACTGGCACACCACGAGCAAGACATGATGACAGTGCACCATTCGAGGCACTCCCACACAGGCGTGATGGAGCATGGCAGGGACAAGTAACTGAACGTGGGTGGTGCGGTGGACATGGGCATGTTTCTAATTGAATGCATGACCTGCCAGAGGACCAGGTCTCCTGTTTATGCTAGCAATGGATTATGTGTACCTGTACATCCAGGTACCAAATGGCAGGTATCTCCCAGCCCTTAGTGAATGGTGTGATGTACAGGCCTGCTCCAATCAATTCCACCCCATGGGCCGGCTACCAGTGGCTGGGGACAGGTGCACATAAGGAGCATGTCCCTCTTTTATACATGCTAACAGTGACTGTCCAGACACCCACTGCATGGCTATGACAACTAGGGATGGCTGTTCGTTGCTTATCTGCAGTGTGTAGGCATGGTGCATAGACCCATTATAAATAAAATGTTGGTGGCAGAAATAATTGCTCTTTGAACACCTGGGTGCAACACAGATAGTAGTGTCTCAGGCTGCTCAAAGACACCCTCACATAGGAAAGAATTGCCCTGACTATATGTGAAGGGGGCACATATTTGAGAGAACACGGGCTCAGGTACGAGTCTGGTTGCCTTATGAAGTCTATTGAGTGACATTACAGGAGAAGAAAAGATATGTATAATTTATGCTATGGCTAAATCTGCTTTTGGGCTCACTGCTAAACTCCACAACAGATACCCAGTGTTTAAAATACTGTGGAGACCCTGGGTAGTGTGTTTATCTAGACATGACCCAGACTTTATCCCCTGAGCGTCTCCTTACCACAACAACTCCTCTGACACTCAGAGAGGGCTTTGATCTTGTGACAGACCCTGAATGCAGCCTTCACTTCTGCTTTTATATATAATTTAGTTCATGGAGTAATTTGCTTTATTTTGAATATACCAGGGGTTGATTACCTGCTAAGTCAATAATTCAGTCATTGTATAAAGAAAAACACTGACATAGTTTAGAGTAAATTATTATTTTATTGTCAATTAAGTTTCATACCAATAAGAATAACCATTGTATTAACTCTATAAATGATGACTGTAAAATGTATATCTGTCCCCTCCACCTAATAAAAAGAAATAAAAAAAAATCTGCTTTTGGGCTTCAATACCAGAATTCTCTTTTTTCGCTCCTCAGGTTTGAAAGCTAATGGAGGAGGAAAAGTGCTTTGCTGCAGGTGCAGTTTTGGGTACTTATATGAAGGAAAAGGATTCCTGGTGTGAAGAACTTCTGACATCAGCTCTGTCATGTACCCTGTAATTTTCAAATGGCATGTTAGTGTTTCCATATTTTAAATATTTCATTTATCATTGATTTAATCTAGTATGTTATAACAGAGACATCTGTAACACACCACACTTGAGTTGTAATTTATTGTTTAGTTTTTTTTGTTTGTGAGCGTATATGTTTGAGACTTGTTTTTTTAATAAGAAAACCTTATTCAGGTTTCATCAACAAACAGTGATACAACTGACAAACAGTGAGAGAATACAGAATAAAAGAAAAAAACTGAATGCAAAACAAGAAAAACACAATACATATAAAGACACCCCCCCCCCATTCCACCCGCTCAGTCAGGGGATTCAGCCCGCTAAGCATAGCAGATGCAAGTAGCCAAAGATCGGCACTGCCAAGCCAGAGGTAAGGGACTAAAGATGATAGGGGTGGGAGCCAGGTGTCAATGCTATGCCAAATCTGTGATGCCCAATATAGCATAAAGCACCTCCCAATGATGGCAGAAAGTTGCTTGTCTGTGTCATAAGGAGGTGACCATTTTTTCCATACAGAGAGCTTGCATGATTTCTGTATGCTTTTCCTAAACTCTAGGAGCAGATGTGTCCATACAGTGACATAAAATAACTTTCTTAACAGTCAATGTGATAAGCATGAAGTGATATCTATGATGACCCATGAGAAGTTTCACTCCCAAGTCCAGCAGGCAGGCTTCAGGGGAGAAGGTGTCCTGTAGACCCAAAAGGGGCCTATGCTGTTGAGCAACCTGGTGCCATAGAGTCTGGATCTTAGGGCAATCCCAGAGGATGTGTTTTAGCATCTCAACCTCAGATCCACATCTGGGGCAGAAGGGAGTCTCTAGTATCTTTCATGCATGCAGTTTTCAGGGGTGTAGTACATATTTTGTAAGATTTCAACCTGACTTAACCTGTAGTGGTCTATTTTTGACATATTCATGGGTGGTGTGCCAAATGCCTTTCCAATTGCTGTTGAAGGCATCCCAGGAAAAGGCTTCCTCCCAATAAGTGGATGGACACCCAAATCTGTGTGGCAGCAGAGCACAAATGGCGTTTGTATAAGAGGAAATGGGGTAGGATGCATTAGCAAGATGTATCAATTATGGCAAAGCTGGGGAGTCTGGGTCTTTGGGAAGGTGGGTGTCAAAGACTCCCACCACAGCACACCTAACATAAAGATAAAAGAAAAAAATCTTTTGAGGGAAGAAAATAGCTGGCTTGGAATGGAGCGAAAGTGGCCCAGTAGATTGGCAGGAGTGGATAGGTTGCTTGCCTGCCAATCAGACTGACACAGGGGAGCCCACCAATACAGAAATTATGGTTATGCTAAAGGGTTGTGCCAGTGACACCGCTAGAGGGGTTTTAGTAAGCCATAATAATTGTATATGAATGACAAGAGATGTAGCAACAGACAGACAGACAGATAGATAAAAATCTTTATTTTTTGACTGGAAAGAAGTTTTAGGACTGAAAAGCCCTGTTTTACAAAGTTGTCTGGTTAAGCTGATGGTTACACGAGATAAGTTATGTACAAAACTTATATTTGTTCTAGGTAGACAGACATTACAAAAAAGACTTATTTGAGACTTATTTAACATAGTTTTGACTAAAACCTTACAAATGGTTGGTGTAAGATACTAAAAGATGTATCTACAGGGCCCTGTATAACAGTATGATCCTGTCTAAGTGTAGCCCCCCCCCCTTCCCCAAACTGTCTAGGTTCATGACAAATTTGCTGGTGTACTGGGGGTGAGGGTCTAAGCAATATGACACATCTCCAAGTAAATGCACCACAAAATTAAAATTGGAAGACTTAGCCTACCTCTCGATGGCTTCAGCTCTCAGTGCACCCTGGATTTCTCTTTCCATTGATTAACATTACCACCAAACCTTCACCGCCTGATCAGGACCTCTGTTTGATCTGTAGCCTTCGGCTGCTCCTGGACTCCCAAACCCCTTGGTCCTGGTGCAAACTGCTAGAAAACTTCCAAAATTACAAACTCATGGCACAAATAAATATGAGGGGCTTTCCATTTCATTTACCCCTTCTAACTTAAAGGAAATCAATACTCAGTTTTTTTCCCAAAACAGCTATTTATTTTCACCTGTGCCCCAAATGATTCCAGAGACACAGGGGTTCCATCTTACTCAGAAATAAAGCAGCTCCATGGGGGTTATTAAAACGTTTTACAATCTCACCCAGCTGGAAACTCTCAAGCAGACACAGGATGGCATCCAGGCAGTACGTGCAAGGCTGTTTTTTCAATTTTGGAAGCTCAGTTGATTTACCCAATCAAATCTTTTGTCTTAGAAGAATCATCAGGCTCCTTTCCCACTGGTGCTGGTAAGCTAACCTCTTATCTGGTTACTTTTTTCCCGTTTCTTTTTTCTCGGCTCTGGTCGGCTTGCCCTGTCTCCACTTGGAGAAGCGAGGTGCTTCTCCCACCTGGCCCCTGGCCTGAATCCTTCGGCGGTCCCAGGATTTTCCCCTTCTTGAGCTGGGCCCTGTAACCCTTGCTTTCTTTTCTCTACTGAGCCTGTACCCCAGTGTATCAAATGACACCCACCGGCTCTGCAACTCCTTCAGTCCTCTTTCTCCTGCTCCCATGGGTGCTGGAACCCTTAACAGGCCTAAAAGGCCAGCTCATAAATGGTGACCCCAGAGCTGGCCCAAATATTGAAACCTGACTGGCCCACAACATACCCAGGCCCAGCCCCAATGCCCAACTGCCACCTCGAGCTGCCCTGCCACGAGAGGGACCTGGGCTCTGCCATCACCCAGGCCCTCCGAGCAGCTCGAATCCTCGCTAGTGTCCCTGGTGTCCACTCCCATCCAGAGGTGCCCCAGATGACCATCCAGGAATGTCCCCAACCTCCTTTCTGCATCCCTGCCAGCACATCCTGGGCCTGAATAAAGCTCCCAGCCCAGCACTACCCACCAAGGCCTGTCCAAAGACTTGCGGCCCACCTGGCTCTAGCAATACTGGTGCCCCACAACCTGCCCCTCCAAACAGGCCCCTTAAGTGGGTAGAGGACACACTTGGGCCCCCCTCTATGCCTAAGCCACCCTGCCACACCGGGTATGGGAGAGGACCTCTGCCACTGGCCCATCCCATGTGGGAACCCTGCCACAGTTTCTATAGCCCTGGCAGCCCAAGCCTCACCTGCAAGGGATCCTAGGGGATCCTGCCTGCCCTACCATCTACCTACTAACCAGGCCTCCCCATCCCGATGAAATAGTTCAGGCTAGCTGGCCATCCTCCCTCGGAGCTCCCATCCCTGCTCCTGGACGCCATGTCACTGCAAGAAGCCATCCCTAACTACTGACTTATGTGGTGGGGTCCTCCCACAGGCCCAACACAGACCATCAAGCTCACTCCTTGCCTGTCTTTCCTGATCTTCCAGCCACCCCCTCTAGCTGCAGGCCTACTGCTTGGGCTGGAAAAGACCCAAAACATCCTGTTCCAACCCTATTTATACTCTTTTCTGCCTGCCCTCTGCTGCCACCTTCAGGCGTCCAGCAAGGATTAACCCCCAGAGTGCTACTAAATCCCTAAGCTCTGGGGGGGGGGTAGAAGGTGGAAGGGGATCCCTAATAGGAGCATAAGCCCCTCCAAAGAGAGGGGGCTTAGATAAGCAATCAGTTTTATAAAGATAAATAAATGTAGAGTTATAAATGGTCCACATAAAACAGATAAAACATTACAATCAACTTTGTCAAACACGTTGTAGATATACTTTGCACAAAGACCTTACAAAAGTTAAAATAGACAAGCAAAGAAGACCATCCCACCCTCAGAAACCCCACACACACCTGTCCCCCATCCCCCCACCTCACCAGAGGAGGAGACCCTTTTTTATTATCCTAAGCAATGACATGTGTCTTTCCACACAGTGTAAAAGCCAGCTTTAAATGGTCCTAAACTGTTTGCATTCCGGACCTCTGGACTTATTTAATTCCATGTTTTTGGAAGATAATACCTTCTTTGCATCTTACTGTGCACATTAGTCACAATAGGGATCTTTAGACACCGACTTTTTAGGTCCCACAAGTTATACTTATTATTTGACTTCTGTGCGTATTTAGCTTCATGCAGGTTTCCTCCTCCAAACTCTACATATGCTTTTTGACCCATTCGTTTTTTCCTTCAGGTTTCAAAGGAATTCCAGTTTCACTGTTGCAGGAGACATTAGTGATGTGAATTGAACTGACATTTTAAAACAAATATGGCCATCTTATAATAGGCTTTGTCTAGCTTATCTAATAAAGTTTTTGTTGCATGTTGGTATGTGATATTGCCATATTCCAATACAGGAAGGAGTAGTTGCTGTACTGTTCTATTTCTAGTTTCTTTGGGCAGTATGGAGGCTTTCCTACAGAAAGCCCCCAGTCTGACATTTACTTTAGTAACGCTGCTGGCTATTTGCTTTTCAAAAGTAAGTCTGTTATCTATTGTACCCCCAGGTATTTGTACAATACCACCTCTTCCAACTTATATTTATCTATGGTAAATATGTCCAATCCATATTTATGTGTCTTTGTTGTACCCCTTATGTTGAATAACACAGCTTGAGTTTTTTTCCTGCTTAAGACCATTTTTGAGGCTTGTAGCCAGCACTGTAGGTTGTCAAAATCAATCTGGAGTATGTTTTGTAATTCTATTCTATCTTTGGCTCTGCCTATTAAGGCCATATCGTCTGCATATAAATAGATTTTACATCTCTCTATCAATTGTGGCAGAGGATTTATGTATAGTAGATTAAAAACAAAAGGGGGCCCAGGATCGAGCCCTGGGGTACACCCCTATAAATCCCTTCCCTTTCTGACAATGTATCACCCACACATACCTGCTGTGCACGTTCCGTTAAACAGGAAAGCATCCATGTTTTCCTGGCTCAGACATGCTGACAAGCGAGAGCCAGTCCATCAAAGCATTATATTTAACTAAGTCAAAGGCTTTTGAGAGGTCAACGAACACCACTCCAACAGACTCTCTCACCTCTGGTCCATTCAAGACTGTGTCAATGAAGCCTGCCAGAGCAGTGGCCGTCGACCTCCCCGCCCTGAAAGTCCGATAACAATTTATATTTTTCAAGGCACTCATATATTTGAGTACATACCAGTCTTTCAAATACTTCAGAAATAGTAGACAGCAGGGCTATTGGGTGATAATTTGTCAGATTAGCCCTAGCTCTTCTCTTGAAAATAAGTACAATTTTAGTTTTTCCAAAAATCAGGATAGCTCCTTTGCTGTATGCTAGCATTAAATAAATTTGTCATAGTTGGGGTAATCTGTTCAACTGAATATTTTAAGAATTTTATTTCCAGTCTTGGTCTAACCCAATGGCCTTTTGTGAGTTTAATTTATATATTTGTTTTTGTACCTCATTTGGTTTAATAGCTCAGAAATAAAATTGCAGTATTTTTTGATTAAGTTGTGATTCTTTACTTATAACGCCCTGTATATTAATTTAAACATCTGTTGGACATTTGATATTTCTGTCCAGGAAGGTTACAAAAGTATTGATTTAAATTATTTGCAAACTGGTAAATTGCCATTTCTACACCCTTCTCATCCTGTATATTTATTTCTGATTCTTTCTTTATATTCCCTTCAAGTTGTTTTATTAAGTTCCAATATTGAGCAGGATTTTTTGTTTCATTTATTTTAATTTGATAGTATCTTTTCCTGGCTTTTTTAATCATATTTTTGGATTTATTTCTAATCTTTTTGAATAATTCCCTCCCCAACCTTGCTGCAGTCCCTGAAGGATCAATTCTAGTCTCAATTCTCTTCTCAATATTCATTAATGACCTCCCCAAAGCTTGCCTGCATACAAACATACAGCTTTACACTGATGATACTATCATCTATGCCTCCGTTCCCTCCCCCGACACTGTTTACTCTACACTCCAGTCCGACTACACCCAGGTCCTCCGATGGTTCCAAGACAACAGCCTCAAAATCAGCACCAAGAAAACTGTCTCCATGTTTTTTGGGACTCCCCACAAACTGGCAAAACTCCCACTTTGTCCCTCCTTCTCCTACTTGGACAGATCCACCCTAGACACTCTGACATCCTACACATATCTTGGCCTATGGCTTGATCAACACCTTGATTTCTCAAAGCACATTGACTTCATGTGCACTAAGCTTCGCCCCAAACTTGGGCACTTTATTGAAACAAAAACTCCATCCCATTGCATCTGTGCCAAGTCCTAGTAGCCAAAACCATACTCCTGATATTTGATTATGGTGATGCAATCTATGCTTCAGCCCCCGCCACCTCCCTCTCCCATATTGACACCACCTTATATGCATTCTGCCGCTTCGCTACTAACTCCCATCCTCGAACACATCTCTGCACTCTACTCTCTTCGCTAAACCTTTCCCCCTCTCACACAGGAGATACATTCACTGACTAACGTTTATCACCAAATATTGGTTCAACCTCCTCCCACCATACATCTCTTTCCTCCTCTCTCCAACCCCTGTCCCTCCCTACTCACTGAGGTCCAGTCACCCACGTGCCTTGTCAGTCTCCACCGTCAATCCTCCACTGGAGCCTCAGCCTTCTCTGCCCATCTTCTCCACCTCTGGAACCAGCAACCCATCCTACTCTGTGACTCCTCCATGTTCCGTGCTATAAAGTGGCAAATAAAGATCACCCCCCAACCCTGTAGTTACCGCCCCTCGTCCCTCCCCTCCCACTCTTCCCAACTCTACTCAACTCCCTGTCCAGTCATGCACCTTACTGGTAACTCCCCCACCAGTTATCCTGCAAATATTGTAAAGTGGTAATTGTTTGGGTTGTCTCAACCTGTTTTTCAACAAACTTGTTTACATTGTATAGTATTTATTGTACTGTGTTGCTCTTGTCTGTTCTCTAATATTTCACTTGTCTGAATTGTTAAACTGTTGTTTTAGTCCTACTGTAACCCAATCCCCCGGGTTGCATCTTGAAACAAGCCTTGGCTCAGTGTGCCTTTCCTGGTTATCTACTTTAAATAAATAAATAAATAAATAAACATAATTCCCAGTCCTCAACTTTCAGGGTTTGATTTGCCTTTTTCCATATTCTGTCCTTCCACCTAAACTGTTTTTTGATTTGGTCATCAACCCACGGATGGTGTTGTTTTCTCTCTTTAACTTGTTTGAAAGGTACACTTTTACTGCAGATATCCACGAATGTTTTTGTGAAATCCCTAACTGCTAAATCTACATCTGCAATGAGTTTTAGTCATTCCCAGTTTTTTTGTCCCAACTGGTGCTGAAAACATAGTCCATTAAGGTTTTTGAAGTGTCTTACGAGTTTTACTTTTGTTCTATTTGTTTTATCATGTTTACATTCTACTTCACATTCTGTGTAGCAGTGATCTCCTAAATTGGGTGACCCTACCTTATAATTTAGTAATTTAATACCCCCGGTCATAAAAATAGGAGGCATTGTGGGGAGGAGGAAGGGAGCTCCAACAAAGGTATTGTACTTCTTGTGCTGTACATGGCAGTAGACTAGGAAATCGGGGAGACTAGGGCCTCCGGTTGAGTTGGGGGCTGCTAGTTTGGCGTAAGCACATCTGGGATGCCTGCCTTGCCAGAGAAAAGAGGAGATGAGTCCACGAAGAGTATGAAACCAATTAAGGGGAAGCTGAATGGTAAGCATATTAAGGAGGTATAGCAGGCAAGGGAGAATGTTCATTGTGATGATATTAATCCTACCCCACAATGTATGGGGAAGAGACCCACTTGTGCAGGTCCTGTTTGAGTGTTGACCGTAGGGTCATGCCCAGGTTCAGTAGGGAGGTAGGGCTCCAAGTGAGGCTAAGGTGATCAACTCTCACCTGCTAACTTTGTGTTTAAGGGGGAAAAAAGGTCTTAGTTACACTGAACTTATAAAAAGAACTCTTGCAATTCATGAAGGGCAGACTCAAGGGAAGTGATAGCATGTTGAAGGAGCAGCAGGATGTCATCTGCATTTAGGGATGCTTTGTATTCCTTTTCCCTGTAGGAATGCCTTTAATGGACTTGTTTAGGTTGAGTTTGATGAGTAGGAGCTCCAGGTATAAGTTGAAGAGGAAATGGGAAAGAGGGCAGCCTTATCGAGTTCCATTGGTTAGGGGAAAGCCAGAGGACAGGACACTTGCAGCTGACCTTGGTCGATATCCTAGAGTATAACAGATTGCTCCATTGTATATAGACAGAGGAGAACCCATAATGTTCCAAAAACAGAACAGGTATGGCCAAGAGACACTGTTGAAGGCTTTCTCAGTGTTCAAGGAGGCAAGGACTACGGAGACCTCTGCCCCCTTAGATGCCGAGATGAGGTGGAGTAATTTCCGCAGGTGGTTGGAAGACAGTCTGCCACTGACAAACCCAACCTGCTCCAGAGCAATCAGGTTAGTCCAAAACTGCTGCAATCTGGCAGTGAGCAACTTCAACAGGATTTTTTTGTCTGTACTGAGCAGTGAGATGGGATGATAGTTTTTGTACTTGGGTTAGCATCTTTCACAGACTTAGCCAGCACAGTTATGGTGGCTTGTTGAAGGAGTGTATCCAAGGTGTGGGTCTGGTGGGCCTCGATATACACTGTATGTAGAGGAGAAGCTATCCCGGCCTGCAGAGCTTTATAGAAATTAGTGGAGAAACCATCCAGACCAGGTGCTTTGTCAGAGAAAAAGGTGGTAATGGCATACTAAATTTCTTGAATAGTAATTGGGGGGACTACTAATGGCCGTAGATCCGGTGTAAGGGTGGGGAGCGGAACAGAGGACAGGTAGGAATCAATGTCATCCAGGAATGCAAGTGAGAGCGGGAGATTGTATAAGTGTGTAGTGCCCCAAAGTATGGGGTCACAACAGAAAATTAAATAATTAAGTAGGGTGCCCCTTTACCCCTGTACAAGTGGGCATCAGGGGTAGCAAAGGGGCAGTGTGTGGGACCCCTCCAGTATTGTGTTCCCCCCAAGTGCCAGCATAAGGTCAGAGCTGTGGGTGTTGTGGGTTAAAAGGAAAAAAAAAAGTTTTCTCTCTTTTTTTGTCCCCTGGCCACCTGCTGCTTTGTTTCAGAACCCCCTCCTCCCCTTTCAGGAAAACAGCGCAAGCCAGGGGCATCCTTTGAAAGTCCAGCCCATGCTGGACTGTTGCAGAAGCCAGCATTTCCAGGAACACAGTGTCTCAAATGCTGGCAATTGAGTTAGTTGACCTGTGGATAGTGAAGTGGTCGGGTGGTTGCCGCCATTCTGTGGGTCTAGAAAAGCCCAAAGAGAGTGCTTTCAGGCACTTGGAAGAAAAAAGACATCTGCTCACTGCAATTGTATGAGGGAGAGAGGGGACACAGGTTAGTGACAGTGACTGAAGCAGCTTACCTGTGGTCTGCCTCTCGTCCCTGGGTGCAGACGTCGGGTCCTGTTCTGTGCAGTGGTCCATGAGTGTGTTGTCGGTCCCGAAAGTCCTGATCTGGTCATCGTGTGGTCTCTGTTTTGCCCCATTTATTATTTTCTTGCTCATTTAAGAAAAAAACAGTAAAGTTCCCTTCATGGTAGCATGACTGAGTGTCTGAATCCTCGAAGCTCCTGGAAGGGTGAGAGAGAGGACTGACAAAGCCCCTTGCCATCTGTTCCCCTGCCTGTGAGAAGTTCCTCCTGCCCATGCCGCCCAGCCTCCAGATCTCCTATCTTCACCCTGGGCTGGGGTGGTGAGTTGGTGGCAGTACCATTAGTCAGGTGCTGACTGCCTGATTTGTTTAAAACACAACAAAAGAAATTGTTTATATGTGCCGGAGGGCACTCTGGAAATTGGCGGAGAGCCAAGAAGGGCGGGTCAAGGCCCCAGATTTAAATAAATTAATATTAATTTGGCAGAGCACCACCCAGGGGCAGAGTTAAGGGCAGTAAGGCCCTGCTGGGGAAAGTTAATATTCATGAATTGGCTCCCTAGGGGCAGAGCTAAGGGCATCAGGCCCTATTGAAGACTGATAAATATTTATAAGAACAGATTCCTGGGGTAGCTTAAAGGTGAGAGACAATCCCCTAGTATAGCAAATGTTTAAAAGGGCAAGCTATTTGGTTTAAATAACTTGTTCCCAGAGCACTGTGTTAGTGACTGAGGCCACATTGTTGGGAGGGCGGCTCATAGGTTCCCACCTTGTACTGCACATAGAGGCGGCAGGGCACTGGTTAGTCTAGCAAACGCTGCCTCCCAACAGGACTAGTGTAAGGGAAAAGGGCAGGTTTGTGAGGCAAATAAGGCTGTACTGTGATTGTATTTGCGAACTGTGTTCCAGTGCCTGCAATTGCCCCGAAGAGTGTTCTATTGCCTGCAGTTGTCCCAAACTGTATTCTAGTGCCTGCAATTGCCAAGAACTGTATTCTATTGCCTACAATTGCCCCAAGCTGTGTTCCTTTGCCTGCAACTGCCCATAACTGTGTTCTGTTGCCTGCAGTTGCCCCAAAATGTGTTCTATTGACTGCAATTGCCATAAACCATGTTCTATTGTCTACAATTACCCCAAAGTGTGTTCTAGTGCCTGCAATTGCCCTGAACTATGTTCCTTTGCCTGCAATTGCCCCAAACTGTGTTCTATTGCCTGCAATTGCCCTGGACTGTGTTCTAGTGCCTGCAATTGCACAGAACTGTGTTCTGTTGCCTGTAATTGTCCCAAACTGTGCTCTAGTGTCTGAAATTGCCCCGGACTGTGTTCTACTGCCTGCAATTGCTCAGAACTGTGTTCTATTGCCTGTAATTGTCCCAAACTGTGTTCTAGTGCCTGCAATTACCCCAAACTGTGTTCCTTTGCCTGCAGTTGCTCCAAATTGTTTTCCTTTGCTTGCAATTGCCCCGAACTGTGTTTTATTGCTTGCAATTGCTCCAGACTGTGTTCTAGTGCCTGCAATTGCCCTGAACTGTGTTCCTTTATCTGCAATTACCCCAAACTGTGTTCCTTTACCTGCAATTACCCTGAACCATGTTCTATTGCCTGCAGTTGCCCCAAACTGTGTTCTAGTGCCTGCAATTACCCAGAACTGTGTTCTATTGCCTACAATTCCCCTGAACTGTGTGGTGGCAACCTCCTGGATGTGGACTGTAGAATCATTCTCCAGCTGATCAAGAAAGGTGTTCAGCTGGTGCATCCCACACCTTCAGTATCCAGCCTCTAGGGTCTTGTTTTCCATGTATGGATAGTGCTGTCTTGCAGTGTGAATTTCCTGGAAGGACCTCATTCATGTTCACATCCCTTTCAGCTTTGCATTTGTTGTTTTCTGCCGGTCCCAGATTACATACAGGTCTTATGCAAATCTTGTCGTCCGGTTTGTTTTTTTCTTTTCTCTCCATAAGATCTTCAGGATCTTCTGTTCCCTCCTTCAAGTCAACACCCCATTTGTTATTTTCATTGTCTTCTCTGGCCTATCTGGCATTGGTGCCCAGAGGTCCTCAGTTTCCCTAGGTTCTTCTCATCTGTTCCTGCCTCTGTCGTCTCATCCTGGCAATCCACTGGAGGACTGTGGCCAGACTGTTCCTGCATCTGTTGTTTCATCTTGGCAGTCCACTGGAGGACTGTGGCTGGATCATCTGTGTTCATACCCATTGCTTCATTCCTGCAGCTCAACAAAGGGCTTTTGCCGTGGAGTCCTTGTGCTAGTTCTTGTTTCTGGCATCCCCAGAGAGGGGGTGTAGCCAATGAACCCATGGCCTGTGTAAAAAAACCTCTCCACAACACCATAGTCCCACAGAAATCCCATTGGCCATGCTGGCCTGAGAGCCTGTTTGCTATTTTTTCCCAAATGCTTCCTTATTCCATTCTTCCTGCTGAACTGTTCATCCAGCATATGAAAAAAGACTTTGAAAGATGTGAATGTATTGTGAATTGTACTATTTTATAGTTTAGCTATAGCTCACAGTATTATTTCTTGTGTCTGGAGTACTCCAGAGGTAGCCCCAAGTGGGCAGAGGAGCACCTCAGGGTTGGGGTAAAGTGCTTATACAGTTTTTAGAGTTACAGTATCAGAATTTATAGTGTTTTAGAGTCTTCTTCTTAAAAGAATCTTAGAGTGCTAAGTTTTCCCTGTGTCCTTGTGACCATGTCTTCTTCCCTTGTTGTCAATAAATACCGTGCAGCATCTGAACCTCATTCTCAACTTCCACGTCTCTTTGTCAGGTGATACCGTTCACCTATCCAGAACCTTGAGGGTCCTCTTGCCACTCCACTTACTAAGAGTAACACTGGTGTTGGTGATTTGTGTGTAACTTACCAGGGTCATCGTAACACATCAACACTTTATGCTCTACCACCCTACACAACAGAATGCAACACAACACCACCACCCTATGTACAGTAAATGTTTGGTGCAGTGAGCAGGGTCCAGAGCGTGTTCTCCAAACAGACCAAAGCCAAAGGAAGAATAGAGTCCAGAAGCTGTAGTGAAATGAATGGATGAGTAGGAGAAAGTCCAGGGCAGATGCATCCTTCCCCATTGATCATGCCATATCATTTTGGAGCACCATGGCTTCTGTTTTACACAGGAGAACCAGTTGGCAGAGACTCCAGCAGTCTAGAGGAGTTCTGAGCTAAAATGCAGTCGATGTTTTGGCTTCACCAGATTCCAGAGCACCAGAGAGTAGAAATCCTTTTGGGACAGTTGAAGGGAGCTGCCCACTGAGAAGTGCAGTCATGGCCTGAGTGAGAAAATGCAACTGCAGACCAGATTTTCCACCGATTGCAACACATGTTCGATACTTGGACCATATCAGAACTGAAAATAAAATTCTTCTCCCATACCAAGAGATCTCGAGAGATGTTATGGGAATATGCCCTGAGTCCACTGGAGGCACTTTAGGCCATTGATAGGGTGGATCCCAGGGAAGTTTGTGACCTGGACAGGACCCTCATGGAAAAGTTTGTTGAAGGAGTGCTCAGTGAAGCATTGAGAAGTGAACTGAGAATGCTTCATCTGCAGGATCCAGGAGCCCCCTTCTTAGATTTTATAGAGAAGGCAATATGCATCCTAGGCCCCAGTCAAGCAGGAGAGGAAATCGCTCTGTGCCAACAGCACATGACATTTTCCAGCATAGTGTAGCCAGAGTACTCTGCAGGAGGTTTGAGGCAGGAAGATCGATGGTCACCAGGTCCTTGCACAGACAGACAATTCACATCAAGTGGCTACCCCGGTTATTCCCCAAACACAGACGAGACTTATGCGCAGATGTCGCAGGTACAGATGCCCTCTCATTAGATCAGCCAAGGCTCAAGGGCTGAATGGACAGAACAAATTGCTGCTCTCATCTGGAACATAACAAAAGCATGCCAGGAGGTGCAGGACCTCAAGAAGAGTTGGCAAAAAGAATCCTTTGTGGACTGAGCAGAGAGAGACTGAAGACCCAGCAAGATTGCTTTGCATCCAAGTAGGGGAGAAGGCCGACGCCCAACTAACTGTTTCAACAGACATGGAAAACTCATCTGCAGGAGTTGTGGTGGTAGTGGACACATTCAAAAGAGATGCTTTAGAAACACCACCAACAGGCATGACATTGCAAGAGCATGGTACCAGCTGTCTGAGGATACCAAGAAGGAAATTGAAAAACTAGATCAAAACAATGCCTTAGTAAGAAACCACACAAGAAGTCAACCACTGATCTGCAACACCAGCCCTGATTAGTGCCCTGTGTATGTAAATGTGCAAACTGCTGAGACAAGCAGGTGGAACTGTGAGTCAAACACTGAGACAGAAGAACTTCTCAGGAAACTGGAATGGTAGACTCAGGAATCTCTACACCAGAGGACTGAACTGGAGCAAAAATATGTCACTTATGGAGACTCTTCAGTAACAAGGGAGAAAGTCAGAAGAACAGGCCATGCAGCTCCTCCAGCAAGAAAGAGAGAAAGAGAAGCTCTATAGAGATGTCAAGGAGCTCCGGTGCACTGTGGAGGATCTGAAGAAGCAGCTACCACTCCACAAGAATGGCAGTAAGGAGCAAAGAGTGAGATGTGAGACGGACACGTCAAACTGGAGCATGAGGCTGAACCTGTTGGAAAAAGAGAAAATATCTGCAGAGGCAACTAAGGATGTTGCAAGAAGCAGAGTTCTTTGAGCTAAATGACACACCTTCTCAGAGTGTATCTGATTGCCCCACCTCTGGGGTACAGTCCAAATTTGCAAAGGTCGTCAGCCAAACTGAAGGTGGAGATATTTCTATGCCATGTAGCCTTCCTGTCAATTATCCTGGTCTAGCAGAGACCAAGGTGGAATATAATGCCAGTCAGAAGAATTTATGGACACCACAGTCCCTCCCAGTTCCTACTGAACCTGCACCAGACTATAGTCAGAGATTGTGAGACTCTTCCCTGCAAACAGAACCTAAGATGTCTGTCGAGCAAAAAGGATGTGTTAACCCTTGGAGACCAAAGGAAGGGGAAGATATTAAAGCCCAAATAATCTCATTTTCAGTGGGAGAACATGTCCTATTAAAAAGGACCCACCAAGATAACAAGCCACCTTTGGAATGAGAGCCAGAGCTGTATCTTGTTGTGGCGATCCCATACCCTGACCTCCCAATTTACAAGATCCAGATAGAAAATGGGAAGAAAATTCAAAAGGTAGTGCATCAAAATCGACTCAAATCCTGCACATTTTGATGAATTTCAGAAGAAAAGACTGACTTTGTGCCAACAGAGAGGTTGGAATGTCACTCCAGTGATGTCACGAGTTTGAAATCTCCAACAGACTGGTATGCCAATCCCTGGGGTTATCTGTTCCCTGCTAACCAAGCATCATTGCAAACCATAGACTTTTCAGAAACTCTTGAATCCTCAGATGCTGATGAAACAGAACCTGTTAATTCAGAACCTGCAGTCCCTCTGGTTTGCAGATCTTAAAGAGTAAATTTTGTGGTTCCTCTTAAAAGATTCATAATGGAAGCTCTTCAGCTCCACCTTCTCAAATGCTATAATTTAATAAGATAACCAGACACGGTCACTTTAGGTCTATGGATTTTCTTTAGAGTTATAAGAATTACCTTAGAGTTACATGGTTTATTTAGAGTTCTGATAATTCATTTAAAGTTATATTTCAAATTAATGATAGATTTTAGTTGATAGAACTTCATTAGAACTTTTAAAGCTTATACAGAAGTAGAGTTAAGAAAACTGTTATACCACCTACTTAAAAGTCATAGAGATGATAGAGATATTTCATATTTGGTAGATGCTATGCAGGTGATTTAAGAGTCAAAAGGTGGTATAACAATGGAACACATGGGGACATGTATCGTTTGGTGGGCCAAAATCTGTAGTGCCCCAAAGTATGGGGTCACAACAGAGAATTAAATAATTAAGCTGGGTGCCCCTTTACTCCAGTACAAGTGGGCATCAGGGGTGGCAAAGGGGGCAGTGTGTGGGACCCCTCCAGTAATATGTTCCTTCCAAGCACCTGCATAAGGGCAGAGCTGTGGGTGCTATGGGTTAAAAAGAAAAAAAAAAGGTTTTCTCTCTCTTTGCTGTCCCCTGGCCGCCTGCTGCTCTATTTCAGACCTCTCCCCCTTTCAGGAAAGCAGTGCGAGCCAGGGGCATCCTTTGAATGTCCAGCCCATGCTGGACTGTTGAAGAAGCCAGTGTTGCCAGGTACACAGCGTCCTGAATGTTGGCAGTTGAGTTAGTTGACCTGTGGCCAGTGAAGTGGTTGGGTGGTCGCTGCCTGCTGTGGGTCTAGAAGAGCCCAGACAGAGTGCTTTCAGGCATTTTGAAGAAAAAGACACCTGCTCAGCGCATTAAGGAGGGAGGGGACACAGGCTAGTGACAGTGACTGAAGCAGCTTACTTGTGGTCTACCACTTGTCCCTTGGTGCAGACGTCGGGTCCTGTTCATCATGGCGGGCCATCATCCGTGAGTTTGTCTGCGGTCCCCAAAGTCCCAATCCAGTCATGATGTGGGCTCTGTTTAGCCCCAATTATTATGTTCTTGCTCGTTTAAGAAAAAAAAGTAAAGTTCCCCTTGTGGGTAGTGTGACCGAGCGGTTGCATCCTTGGAGCTCTGGGAAGAGTGAGTGAGAGGACCCAAAAAGTCCTTTGCTATCCTTTCCCCTGCCTGCAAGAAGTTCTTCCTTCTGCCCATGCCTCCCAGCTTCCAGATCTCCTATCTTCACCCCTGGCTGGGGCAGTAAGTCGGTGGCAGCACCATCAGTCCGATGCTGACTGCATGATTTGTTTAAAATAAAAGAAAATACATTTTTAAATGTGCCGGAGGGTGCTTTGGAAACTGGCCAAGAGCAGAGAGGGGTGGGTCAAAGCCCCATATTAAAATAAATTAATATTAATTTGGCGGAACAATGCCCTGGGGTGGAGTTAAGGGCAGTAAGGCCCTGCTGGGGTGGAGTTAATATTCATGAATTGGCTCCCCAGGGGTGGAGCTAAGGACATCAGGCCCTGTTGAAGACTAATACATATTGATTTATTTATTTGATAAACAGTTAAGTACACTAGTCCCAGGGACTATTTTCAGGCACAACCCGGACCATTTAGATGGCCCATAAGACACAAGAATTACAACAATCACAGTAAAATTAAAACAGGGCAGTGAAAACACAGTTACACAGGCAAGTCATGACAGAACAGTATACAGCAATTCTAGTGACATAACAACAGTAGAGTTCAACAAAAATTACAGGAGCATCTTACAGTTGGTACAGTTAAATTGTGTGGCCAGGATATTAGACTATGGACCCTGACATACATACCCAGGCATTAAGAAAAACATCTGCAATGTGATCTGGGTAATAGTGCTTTCAAGAAGTGCTTTATGAAGGTGAGCGGTGAGACAAGCACCTGCAGCTTATTCAGGAGAGAGTTCCACAGCCTGGGTGCAGCATAGGAGAAGGCTCTCCGACCCATTTCAGTGAGACGCCTGGGACATTCTAGCAGGTGGCTATTAGAGAACCTTCATTCATGACTATTACATTTTGGGTTTAGCAGTCTTGGCAGTGGGGATTTGGTCTCTGCATGCAGAGTTTTAGAGATGAATGCTCCTAAAAGCAGTTCTCTATGATCTGAAGGGGAGACCCATCCCAGAGTTTGGTATAATTGGCAGTGGTGTGTACAGAATGGGGCTTGGATGAAAAATCTACAGACATTGTTATAAGTAAGCTACGTTCAAAAGACTGAGGAGTTGATGGGGATGTAAGGGATATTATAGGGGAGTAATATTGTAGAATGGGAAGGAAGTTACCCCTACCTATAGCAAGTCTAGCTTCAGGAGACATGAGGTGTTTGAGGTGACAGCACACCCCTAAACATGGATTCACCTTTTTCACCACCAAACTAATGTGGGTAGCGGAAGTAGAAGCAGGATCTAGCATGACACCCAGTATCTGAAGTCCATTACTTGCTCAAGGCATCCGGGGACAAAATGTTGAGGGAGTTTGTTTGCAAGGAGGGGCAGCTAGAAAGCCTCTGTTTGGATTCAGACAGCATACACTTAGTTTTTCCGGCACTGACAATGAGCCTATGCTGAGTGAACCAGTGGACAGCTGCGGAGAAGTCACTCTTCAGGCAGAGAGTCATCTTGGCGAGGTTATTTTCACTGCAGTATATGATCAGGTCATCCACATACATAGTTCTTTTGCTAATGCAGGGTTCTGAAAGTAGTGGGTTGACAAAAAGCAAGTAGAGAAGGGGAACTAGTATAGAATCCTGGGGGATTCCCATGCGAACTTGGAGAGGACGGGACAGTACACTGTCTACATGCACCATTTGGGTCCTATTTGTGAGATAACTATGGACCCAACTTATAGTGTTCAAGGGGGAACCAAGGGTGGTTAGTTTTTTTAGCAGAATCTCATGATCAACCATAACAAAGACTTTTAATAAGTCCATGAATATGGCCCCTATGAGATTTCCCCTGTCTGCTTCACAGAAAACATGATCCGTAAATTTTGCAAGACCCAGTGGCTGTAAATGTCTTTCTTTGCCCTGCTAGCTGCTGCCTGTGCAATCTCTGATTGTTTGTTTTTATTAAAGAATACAATGTGCTTTGTCTAACTCAGGCACAAAACAGAGCTCTTGTCTTCTCAGCTGCTGGTATGACAGACACTCGAAGCCTTAATTAGCAGCCTGAGTTAGCCCAGCCCATTGCTCTTCCCCCACAGTAAGCCTGCCTGGCTGGTTCCTTTCTGGTCTACCCTGAGTTGACTGAGTAGTCAAAAGAAAATTCAAAATTTAATAAAAATAAGAAAACTTTTTTGCTAAGACAGAGCTGATCTGAACAAATGCTCAGAACACAGAGCTTATCTGACTCTGTCCGTACAGTCTTGCTTCAGCCTTCACAGACTGCCACTGCATGCAGAAAATCTTTTTTTACACTTCCACCATCCTGCATCTGTTGCTGCTTCACCTCACAGCCTGCCAAATGTACTTTTTTTCTGTTTAAATAATTCTTCTTCTAACTAACTAGTCTGAGGCTTTTTTTTAATTCCAGTACTGATAGTGTGGATCGAGAATGAGTGACTGACTCTGCCACTATCAGGGCCGGTTTTAGGATTTTGGGGGCCTCCAGCAAACCCAATGACAGCTCCCCCAGTTATCTTTTTTACACATGGCCCATATTTTATGATATTGAAATACTAATGCTTAAAAATGGGTTTAATGAATACTAATAACTGCTGGTGCTGTAACTCCCCCAATGGCAAATTACTTCATATTTTATGGAATTGTCCCCTTATGCAAAAGCTTTGGCATCATATTCATATATTTGCAATGAAAGTGACTGGTCAGCCCTTTGCACTGGACCCTAAACATTGTATACTTGGTATTTTTAACTTTCGCTCCTATAGAATCTCCCATTCCCTGAACAGATGGTTAACCATACTTTTCCTTCAAGTTAAATGCAGTACATTAATGCACTGGAGATCTAATATAATCCCTACATTCTCCGACATTCTTAAACAATTACCTCAATATGCCTCCCTTGATCGTATGTCACATATTTCTTCTGACTGACTCACTATATATAATAATTGTTGGCAGGACTATTTTAATTATTTGGAATCATCTAACTCTTCTGGCACCTAATGTATGGATTGATATATATATATATATATATATATATATATATATATCACATTTTTTTTTCCTCTCACTGATATTTTCCACAGAACTCATGTTGTGGCCTCACTTCTTGTTTCCTTATTCTATACTTTCCCCTTTCTCTTTCTTACTTCTTCTGTATATTTCTTCTCTCTTGATTATTCTCTCAGATCATCTTTTACTATTCTACAAATCCTCCTACATATGTTTTAGCAACATTCTAAGATGTTACTTAACACAATAATGTCCACCTATGACTATTCATACCACATCTCTCAATTTCTACCCTTCCCACTCTCACTCTGTACTACAAAATGTTAAGCTTCCTTTAAATACATGATGTGTACTGTCTAGCCCTGATTTGTAACCGTACTGTCTTCATGCTACTATTGAATAGTGTTTCAGATAATATGCAGCCTTGTTTCCTCATATATAACTTTACATAGCATTGTACTAGAGGACGTTTGTTTGTTTATCTCATAAATACTTCAATAAAAAGATTAACTACAAAAAGGAAATACTAACACTTACTTGGGTTCTAAATCACTTTTGGAAGCCTAGAAACAAGCCCTTCACATTTATAAAAAAGGAACCAATTTTAAACATAGAAACATAGAAGTTAATGGCAGATAAGGACTATGAGGCCAATCCAGTCTGCCCATTTTTTTCTACCTTATGAATGTGCCATAGGCCTTTACTCTGTCAATGGACTATCTATTCATACTCATCTGTATTGCTCCCTTAAGCCTATCCCATGCCTGTTTGAAGCCCTGCACTGGATTCATATCCACCACTTCCTGAAGTCTGACAACTAGAAACCAAATCAAACTTTGACTCTGAAAATCAAATCAAAAGGAACATAGCTAATTTATTGTCATGTCTTATTAGTATAAAGGATCTGGCAAGCTCAATCCCTGCATTTACAATGCATCTTAGTAAAATTTGTGAGGAGGCACCTGGTATGTGACCAACCAAAAGCATATAGTTAAGGAACCAGTGCTCCCCCACACTCTGCTGCTTTAAAGTTGTATCAGTGAAAGGTGACTGTATCAGGCATACGACTGGGCAACACTTGTATTGACAAGTCAACCCTCATTACCTGCTTTCTGTAAAGACTGTGATATATAGATGCCCAGACCCCTACACCCCACACTAAAATGGCCACAGGCACAACAACTCACACTGAAAGTCAGCACCGCTACACTAGGAGGATCATGACCCCAAAATACACTGAGATGGTCACGCCCTCCCACCCACACACACTCTCACACACACCACACACCAGGTGAGTCCATGGCCCCACACAGGGATGGTCATGGACCCCTTACTGGTATACTACACTGGGAAAGTCCTGGTCCCTGGTACCCCATGCTAGGATGATCACAGACCCCACCCCACCCCCAAAGGAGCCATTAGGCTTTGCTTGATAGTTTAATTTGGATGGAGATTTGTTGATTTTGCTGGATGCTAATGGGTTTTTACCAGATTGTTTTACCATGACATTGTGTGTGTGTGTGTGTGTGTGTGTATTCTAAGGCATTGTGTGTGTGTGTGTTTTACCATGGCATTTTGTGTGTGTGTGTTATGTCCATTTATGTAAATAAAACCAGTTCTGAAAACAAATGTGCTTGGCTGTTACATTCTTTAACTACCTACACCCCAACTTGGAATAACCACAGAATACAAATCAAAACTCTTTGTAGGAAGCAACAAGTCAGGCTTTAGAACATTTATTCATAGTCCCATCACCTATGAAGGACTGCAGTCAAGATAAAACTAAATGTAGCACTGACTTCAGGATGGGTCCTTGCCTGACATTTCTTTAAAGGGACAGGGTCAACCCCCTTAGGCTTCAAAGTGTTCCTAGTTTAAAAAACACATTTTATGATTGTTCACATTCTATAGAGACTGTTGTTACAGCTAGTAGTTTGATTCAGATCCCTTTGTCTTTTAAAAAGTAAAAAAAAAAGACGGAGTGGCCACCATACTGGATTTACCACACCAAAACATATTTTGCTTGACCAACTCCCACCACATCTTTCCTGGACTTAGGAACACCACCAACACAATCTAGCCACCCATTATGAAGTGCAAGTAGGGGAGACTATTGTATCATCAGTGGCTGCACTGTCTGAGGGTGTTTCTGGTGTTCAAGCAGTATGCAAGAAGAGTAGTTCAATCATTTGAAAGAAGCAGATAAACAACCAGCAACATCAAGGATCAAAATGGTGCAGGGTCTGCAAGAGAAGCCGTATGAGGAGAGACTAAAGGAGCTTAATATGTATACCCTTGAGGAAATAAGGGAGAGGGAGGACATGATAGAAACTTTTAAGTACCTCAATGGAATCAACAAAGTCCAAGAGGTAGCATCTTTCAGAAAAAGGCGATGCAAGAAAAAGGGACACAATTTAAAGATAGAGGCGGTTCAGGGCAATGTGAGGAAGTATTTTTTCACAGAGAGGGTAGTGGATGCATGGAACAGCCTTCCTGAGGAGGTTGTGGGGTCTAAAACTGTGGGAGAATTCAAGAATGCATGGGACAGACATAAGGCAGTTCTTGTGGGGGTGGGAAGAAATAGGCTGTTGGTTAACTAGGATCTGTGGCCTATTCTGTAGGTAGGGAAATGGGCAGACTAGGTGGACCAAGCAGTCCTTATCTGCCATCAAAGTCTATGTTTCTATGTTTCTAAGGATAGATAAGGTAGCAATCATAAAATGTTTTTTTTTTTAATTTTACCTACAAATAATATGATGCATGAAAGGTTGACAGTGTCCCTTTAACAAAGGCAGAGTGGCAAGTATCACTTCTAGATAGCTGGGTAATTTAACACCTTTAATGTTCACCTGGTGTGTGATTCTACCAGGTACACCCAAGCAGTTGCTAATGAGTCCAAATCAAAACTTAAGCTGTCTGCATTTTTACACTGTCCTACAGATTTTACCAGGTGCTCATAATAAAGAACTGCTAATGAGTCCATTGCCACATGCTACATTAGCTTGTTATATGTCTATTCATATTTGCTCAGATAGATACTTGGGGACAGTGTCACAAAAATGTAAGACCAGATTGCAATGTAAACTTCTAGGAGGATGATCGGGGTTTAGGTTATGTTATTGGTTTTTATTTGGGAAGGGGGGATGACATGTCACTTGTCATGCTGCTTGCTTCATTTTTTTCTACAAATGCAAAAATGAAGAGTAAATTACAAATACTATGACACCCTCTGGAACCGATATTCCTAAAAAATTGGTGGGGGGGAGGACATCTATGTTTTTATACGTACAACAATTTCAACCCCATGTCATTTTAATACAACTTTGATAGATGTAGAATAGATGCATATAGAAACAAAGAAATAAGGGTTGGCATGCCTCTTTTTGTTACATCTACTTTTATAGTTGCAGTTTCAGCGTTGTCCGCTCAGAACAAAAAAAAATGAAACATCCCAGTAAAAAACTAAAACTTGCAGGAATACTATTCAAACAATTCAAGAGTACAGGTAGAATGGCAAGGACTTAAAATGTAGCCAAAAACAGACAGACATGTAGGTAAAGCAACTTGAATTATTTATACCAACTTGAGTAACACCAACCAATAAAATCATTAGGCCAAATTGTTATTCTAATAATGCTTCCACATATTTCAAAATGTACTTGTGCCAGAAAACAACCCTGGGCAGAAACAAGTTCAGCTCCACAGTCTAAAGAATTAAAAGATAATAATAATAATAACTTTATTTATTAAGCGCTCTTCACAGAGTATCAGAGCGCTGTACATCCGTAAAACAACAATTAAAATCATAAAATTCTAAAATAAGACATCAATCAATATATATAAAACACAACTGCAATAATCCAACATTAATTAAAGAACATCTCCAAAGGCGAGTCCGAATAAATATGTTTTTAAAGCAGTCTTAAAACTCTCCACTGTCAGGCACTCTCATAACCAACGAGGCAGAGAACCAAATACCACTAGAACATTATACTGTTACATAGTCGATAAACTTCCAACACTCTAAATGAGAAGTTTCTAACAGGCATTAACCTTATAAATGGGTCTGCCTTTGTGAGACACGTCAGAATGGAGTTACTTGGAATTAAATGCAACCATCATATTGAAGGAGTTGCACTGAAAAGGAAAAAAAAAACATATGCACTACTGGCTAAACTTGGCAGGCTAAAATATATTAATAACCAATAAACCCCAATCTAACAAGGGAAAGAAAAACAGAACAAACTGAAGCCCAGTTGTTAAATGAAAGTGCCACACAAGAGGGGGCCCAGGATTGCAAATGAATTCTTACTGGGGAAATATATGTTGCAGCCTAAGATTAAACACAAACAGTACCCTATGCATGATGCATTAAAATAAACATGTTAAAGTGAAAAGTTTTAAAGTTAACCCAAAAAGTTACATGCCAACAGTAAAAAGGAAGCAGGATGTTGAACTAACTCACTCAGGGAGGGCTACTTTTAAAATACTGTATATACTGTACCAAAACAGTAGCATTCACAAAACCTTGCCAAAATGTGACGTAACTTGCAGATCAGCCATACATTAGCAACAGTTGCTAAACTAAACAGTCTCTACCCAGCCTCAAATTAAATTTTAGAAAAACTGAGGGCTATACTTCAATAAACTTTAATAGTTCACAACTTCAAGTGAAGTTCTGCAAGCTAGCTCCAAGTAGTCCGAGGCTGGCTGCATCACTAACGTGAGAGACAAATTCAATTTCCCTTTATAAAAATACTAATAACTGCTATCTCACCACTCTTGAGTGTCTGGGAACTGGGACCCTATAATAGTACTGTGACTGCTTTTCTTGTGAATGTTATGCTCCTCTAAATCTGATGTATCTATGCAGTATTCTCTATCCCGCTAATATTTTCTTGTAACTCTCTGGAGAGAGGATACAGCATAGGTAGAACAGAGCTCAGCTAGAAAAAAATGATAGGATTTAGAGGAGAAATTTGCCAATGCATTAAAGTAAAAAGCTAGAAAACAAACATTTTGGTTCAATGGCACTGGTCCATTACTTACATTACATACCTAAAAAAGAAGGAAGTGAAGGCAAGGAGGCACTGGTCTCTCTGATTAATTGTGGTGGTGGTTGGCTGATCTGATCTCGTCTCCTCTGGGCACCAATGGTCTGCACTTCTCACTGGATAGCTGCTGATGCTCAGCTCTCTTTCAAAACAAATAATGAATTACAGCTGTAGGCAGCTAGCAGCAGACTAGTAACAGTGGCAGCCTCAGATCATCTGTCTATCGGCAGCAGCAGGTTGGAACTGAAGGGTCTTCTGGCCCCAGCGTCTCTATCTCTCCTTGAGGGGTAGGTTGTTTCTAGTGACTACACTCTCAAATTCACTCCGGCACTCTGGAACTCATCCTCAGCTGTGTGTTGCAAGAGCACTGGAAGGACCATTTTATTCACCAGACATGGCCCTGTGGGGGACTGAAATGGTCAGGTCCGAGTGGGTGGAGGTGCGAGAAACATCAATGGATGGAGTGGAGCCCTGTGATTGGTTCCCCGGCCAGCATACCTACATCAGCATTTACGACCTCAAAACTCTGTGTAACATGATAGGGGGGTGTAGGGAAACCAAGTAAAGAAGATGGCATGGACCATGTGGTCCAGGGAAATCGGGCAGCCGCAAATGGAAACATTTTGGGATGGCTGGACTGGAGGAAACAGCCAAAAATCAGGACATCAGGCTGACAGAAAATCTGAGGAGAATTGCAAGGTATGTTGCTGTGCTGAGAGGGCCACCCACCAGCCCCACAACATGCTGTGGCCCCCGTGGCCACAGGTTTCACAGGTGCCTAATGCCAGTCGTGGCCATTATGCATGTGCAAAACTGCTCACAACTCAACAATAAGTCACTTTGACTAATGGGAATGGGAGTCACACACCTCACAGGCAACCAGAGTCTGACAGTGCATTACAGAATCCACTTTGGATGTGGGATGAAGAGTGACAGAGGTACAGGGGACAGCAGACAGCTAGTCGCATCATGTCACAAGCCCCTTCTTTTATGGCAGTGGCAGCACCACTTGTGCTTACATGCACCGGAAGACATTGTGTGGTTGGCCAAGGGTGCTAGTGTCACAAGAAGATGCTACTTACCTGAATGAAATGATGTCCTGAACCAGAGCATGGTGATGTAATATTGCGGGTGGGTGAGCGAAGTAAGCTGTGTGCACTGACAGGCCAGCCACCATGGCTTCAGTAACTGGCTTCATTTAGAGGGTAACCACTAGGCAGGGCCAGGAGGTGGAGTCAGAGCAAGCATATTATGTTGCAATGGACTACAAGTTTGTGGGTACTGCAGCACCCATGCTGTCAGCACTTAAGAATCTGAGCTGAACCAGTACTGAACTGATAAGGTTTGGGTCAGGTTTCCTTGTATCTGAGACAGCCAAGTTTTGGGTGGCTCAGTTGTGAATCATCTGGTTCTACACACCTCTAATTACAAGCCACTTTGAAAAAAGTGAAAAAATCTTACCACTCATAAAATCCTAAAACTGGTTTGAGAAAAAAACAGAACTCCAAAAGCTAGTATTTTAGTCTGAAAACAGGATGGTGCCTTGAAGCTATAAAATAAGATTTTTAATCAGCTAGATAAAAATATTAACATAAGAAATACATGCTATGCAATAAACTTGATTTTCTTGACAAGATGAAACAGGACCATTTGTCTTTATATTAGATTAATATTTTTTATGATTAAGAAATAAATTGTATAGAAAATCTCAGGGGTTAATAATCAAGATTTTTAGTAAGTGAAATAAGATATTAAAGTTGGTCAAGATTTTTTTTTGCAGTGTGGATTCACACAGTGTGGTGAGATGAGTTGTTTCAAAGTGGTACTTCTCTTTAAATTGTATTGTAATTGCAAAGTGGTACTTTATTTTGAATTGTGCCCCAAGTTCCTCAATGTTACAAAAAAAGAGGAACCATGACAGCAATTGATGATCAATGAGCTGTAAAGTACTGTTCTGAGAAAATGTAGTTCCTTCTTTTAGATAGCATTCTGTTTACTTTACATACAGCCAGTGTATACATAACTTTAAGCTCTTTCATATAAATCAGCTTTCACATGGTGTTGTCAATGTTACTGAGTTATGCACAAAATTGTTTGCCTTGGACAGTCATTAAGAAGGAACTTGGTTAACAAATTAAACTAAACTCAGTTAAACTAAACATTTTAAGTTTTCTTTAAACAAACAAACACAGTAAATACTCTTACTGTTCCATTTGGTATTTTTAAAGATGAGATGGCATGGCAAACTAATAATAAGAGCAATGGAAATAGCCGCAGTTAGATGAACGAGCCTGAGCACGTACTTATAAACATGCTCTGCATGGGACAGGCCTTTGAGTCTTGATTATTGATTATTTAAGGTGGGCAAGGGCACGCACTGGTTTATTGGTATGTAAATGCTTGCAAAATGGACCATACTCAGAAAAACAGAATTCGGGCTGATCCCTTGAAGGAATTTTGGAAACTCTTTAGGGTCATCTAACATGGTAATGCAGATAGCACTACTAAACAATAGTAGAATTCCGTAATTTAACAATTGATTTTGACTTTTTAATACACTGTAAGTTGGAGTCCCTCGCAATAAACAAACCAGTTTTACAACATTTAACTACCCTTCACACTAACATGGCCAGTTCTAAAGTTCTGACTGTGACCAAACAATGGCCAGAAGAACAGAATCGGATTCCCATGGTTCAAAATGAAACAAAAAGAAGAAATTTCTTCATACCTGGGAAGTCATAACAACTGGGTGCACCCCTACCAGGGGAATGGCACAGCCCAAGCTTTAGAATGCTGAGCACATGAGGATTCCAAACAACAGCAACTTCCCAGTCACTATTGATCTTGCAGTGCCATAATGAGCTTAATTACCATATTTGCCTATTTGATAAGAGAAAAACAAATCACCAAATACTTACGTGTAACCTTCCTTCCACATGATAGAGAGAAAAATGGTCTTTACCTTTTTGCAGACTTCACATTCCACATCAGACACAAGGCTCAGCTGAAGAGGAGAAGGGAAATCCTAGCCCCCCCCAAAAAAATCAGGGTAATTAGTGAGGTAAACACCAAGATAGAGCAGTCTATAGGGAGAAGGGCAGGGGTAAATGGAGAAAGAGACAACGGCAGTAGGGACAGGGATGGGGCAAAAAGAAATAAAGCCATAAAAAAGTGGAGGGTAATGAGTACTAATGCCCATAGTCTAGATAAAAAGCTCCCTGAAATGGTGGCCTTGATGGAAGAGGGATGCCTGGATATTGTAGCAGTCACAGAAACACGGTACACAGAGAACCATGACTGGGATGTCAACATACCAGGGTACACAATCAGCAGGAGGGACAGGGAGGGAAGAAGAGGAGGAGGAGGAGTAGCTCTCTATGTCAGGGAAGGGATCAAAGCAACAGAACTAAAGGGTAAACAGGGAGGAGAGGAGGCACTGTGGGTCACCCTGGAGACTGGAAATGGTGCCACAATCTGCACAGGGGTTGTATACAGACCCCTGTCTCAGGCGGAGGAAATGGACAAGGAAATGATAGAAGGCATCATTGGGATGGCAGAGAGAGGGGAGATGTTGCTGATGGGTGACCTGAATATGCCAGATGTTAATTTGAGCACCTTTGCTGCAGCCACATCCAAGAGCAGGGCCATTCTTGATGCCCTACAGGGGGCATGCCTCAGACAGCTAGTTTTGGAACCCACTCGGGAAAGAGCAATCTTAGACCTGGTACTTTCAAATGGGGACGGAAAGAGGATCTCTGATCTTGAAGAGGGTAGCCATCTGGGAACAAGCAACCACCAAACAGGGTGGTTCACGATAAACTTAGCTGTAGAGTCAATCCACACAAAAGTGAAGGTACTAGACCTCAGGATGGCTGATTTTGTCAAAATGGTAGCATGCCTCAGAAAAGCACTAGCAAACAGGCAAGAAGGTGGGGTGGAGCAACAATGGGGAAACATCAAAACCGCCATCACAGAGGCAACAAACCTTTGTGTGAAGCAAATAAACAAATCAAAACAAAGGAAAAAAACACTATGGTTCTCAAAAGAAGTGGTGAGGAAGGTAAGGGAGAAAGAGATATCATTCAGGAAGTATAAGGAAACACAGAAGGAGTGGGACAGAGAACTGTACCAGTTAAAGCAGAAGGAAGTGGGTAAGGCAGTCAGAATAGCAAAGGCCCAAACTGAGGAAAAGATAGCCAACTCAGTTAAGAAGGGGGGAAAAACCTTTTATAGGTACATTAGGCAGCAAAGAAAGACTAAGGCAGGGATACTGAGGCTGAACAAAGAGGAAGGTGGTTAGGCAGACAGTGAGAGCGAAAAAGCAGGGATACTGAACGAATACTTCTGCTCAGTATTCACAATGGAAGAGCAGGGGGAGATACCTAATCCAGTCAATAGAAGACTCTGGATAGGGGGTTGATATTAGTCCTTTCACTGAAGAAAGGGCTCTGAAAGAACTCTTAAAACTGAAGGTGGATAAAGCAATGGGACCTGATGGGATTCACCCCAGAATTCTAAAAGAACTAAGGGGAGAACTAGTAACACCACTGACTACCCTTTTTAATAAATCATGAGAGGATGGTGTAGTACCTGAGGACTGGAGGAGGGTGGATGTGATTCCCATTCACAAAAGTGGGAGCAAGACAGAGGCAGGAAACTACAGACCTGTCAGTTTGACCTCAGTGGTAGGAAAATGATGGAATCACTTCTGAAGGAAAGAACTGTTGAGTACCTAGAGGTCAGTGGAGCACAGGATCCAAGGCAGCATGGGTTCACAGCGGAAGGTCATGTCAGACAAATCTAATTGATTTCTTTGACTGGGTGACCAAAGCAGTAGACCAGGGAGGGGCTGTGGACATGATCTACCTAGACTTTAGCAAGGCATTTGACACAGTCCTACACAAAAGATTAATTAGCCAGCCTGGGAGTGGGTCCCAGGGTGGTAGCCTGGGTAAAACACTGGTTGGACAACAGGACATGGAGGGTAACAGTAAATGGAGTCCACAGTGAAGAAAGGAGGGTTACTAGTGGGGTACCGCAGGGTTCAGTACTGGGGCCAGTCCTTTTTAATGTCTTTATAAGTGACATTGCAGAGTGACTGGAAGGGAAAGTACGTCTCTTTGCAGATGACACAAAGATCTGCAACAGGGTTGTTACACAAGATGGGGTGGAAAGGATGAAAAGGGACTTGGCAAGGTTTGAGGAATGGTCAAATGTATGGCAGCTTAGATTCAATGCAAAGAAGCACAAAGTAATGCACCTGGGAAACAAAAACCTAGGGGAAGGGTACACAATGGGGGGTAAGATACTGACAACAACAAAATGGAAAGGGACCTGGGGGTAGTCATATCAGATGACCTAAAGGTGGGCCAGTAATGTGAGAAGGCAGTAAGGAGGACTGGGGGGATACTGGGATGCATAGGGAGAGGCATCACCAGTAGAAAACAGGAAGTTGTTGGCCCTCTGTACAGACAGTTGGTAAGACCACATCTGGAGTACTGTGTACAGTTCTGGAGACCCCATCTCCGCAAAGACATAGACAGGGTGGAGGCTGTCTAGAGGAGGGCAACCACAATTATGCAGGGTCTGCATCAGAAGACATATGAAGAAAGACTAAAGGAACTAAAGATGTATAGCCTTGAGGAAAGGGGGGGGCATGATAGAAACTTTCAAATACCTCAAGAGAATCACCGAAGTCCAAGAGGGTAGCATCTTTCAGAAAAATAGTTGTGCAAAAAAAAGGGGGCACAATTTGAAGATTGAGGGGGGACGGTTCAGAGGTGATGTGAGGAAGTATTTCTTCACAGAGAAGGTTGTGGATACATGGAACAGCCTTCCTGAGGAGGTTGTAGAGTCAAAAATAGTGGGGGAATTCAAGAATGCATGGGACAGACATAAGGCAATTTTAGTGGGTGGGTAGGAGGAAGTAGGCTGTTGGTTAACTAGGATCTGCAGCTTATCCGTTAGGTAGGGAAATGGGCAGACTAGGTGGGCCAAGTGGTCCTTATCTGCCATCAAATTTTATGCTTCTATGAGTCAGTCCTCTCAGAGTAAAGGTGGGCACCCTATAAGGATCATCCCACATCAGCAGCTCCTCTGCAACTCCAACGTTGATAACACAACAATGAAACTTGACAGGCAAGACTCTATGCAACAAGCTACCTGCAACAAGGAAAACACCTTTTATTGATATACACTGAACCTGTTAACATGCATGCTTGCAGCTTAATTGTGTATATTTTATATATATATTATATAGATATAAATATATATATATATATATATAAATGCAATGCCTGTCTCCAAGATGGTGATGGGTATGCAGCCACGCTAAAGAGCTCCTCATGGCCATTTTTCTAAACCCTTATTAACCATCAGAGTATGAAGAAAATAACTTCTGACTACATGTCTGAAAAACAAAGAAAATTCTAGTGAAGGGACAACAAAAAAGGAAGAAGGCGGTTTCCTGTTCAGATGTAGAAATGCCCATCAGAAAAGAGCCAATGGGGGGGGGCGTGGCCTGGCACCGAGCAAGATGGATGTCTGACTCTTCAGCTACTTATCAACTACAATAATCTAACATCATCTTCAGCCATCTAAGCCAGAGCAAACACTCTATCAATGAGAATAAGTAGATAAATAATACTACAGCTTATTTGCAAAGCTATTTTAACAAAAGATCTGCTTTATTGACTTCAGTACTCCTGTAGATCTTGGGAAGCCGACTGCAAGCCTTATACAATGGCTAACTCCGACAAGCAGCTGAACCCTCTTGTAAAGATTGAAGCAATGTTTGCTAAGTTATCTGCAGATATGAACGATCTAAAAATTGCTACTCAACAAAATACTCAGACGATGAAAATTATCGACTCTCGGCTTTCTTCTACAGAAAATAAAACTCGCCTTAATGAAGATTCAATACAGGAGCTAAAAGCAACTATTAGATCTCAAGACTGAGCAATTAAAGAACTACAAACTAAGATAGACGACATGGAGAACAGGAGTCAAAGAAATAATCTCGGAATATTTGGATTCCCCGAAGAAATGGAGGCCAAAAATACCACAATGTTTCTACTACAAGCGTTACCGCAAATGCTTAAACTCCATACCGGCAATGACCTAATTATAGAACACTCGCACCGATCACTAGGCCCTAAACCTTCTGCAGAACAAAGACCTAGGCCAATTATTGCCATATTTCTCAACTATGATACCACAGAGTTTATTTAACCGAAATCAAGAGAAATCGGTCAACTCACCTGGCAGGGACATAATATTTACATATACCGTGATTTTTCAAAAGAATTATCTGTAAAAAGGAAAGCCTTTACGCCAGCTAGACAGATAATGCACCGGGTAGGACTCCATTTTTCGCTTAGATACCCTGTGACAATGAGGATCTTTACTGGAAATTCTTATCAGGATTTTCATTCCCCGGAGTCTCTAATGTCTTTTTTAAATAACCATACTGCTGCTCATCATAAAGATCTAACGGCCTGAACGATTCACTCTACAGCTGAATCCACGATTGTTATCAATACTGATATGCTTCCCAATACAATATCTTCGGAGAAGGAATCTGTTATTTCTGATTCCCCTGATGTGCCATCAAGAAGGCAATCCAATCGTGTACAAGAAAAGTTAGCATTTGGCACAAGTCATTCAAAAACACGATGCTGCAGCCCTGATGACACACATCGCACTGCACCGAAATCCATTGGCACTGATCAAATTATTCCTAATATCCCTGCGCACAATAAATATGCGCTGTTGCAAGACTTACTTACTCCGAATGTAAATCCAACTGCAGAAATGAACATCTCCTTGGGAATCGACATGGACTGTAACCTGGTGGAAACCTTTTGGATCAGCAATGGAGACAGCTCACTTCTTAAAGTGAACGAACCCCCGAAAAAGAAGCATCTCAGAAAGGGCAAAAATAAAGGGGACACCACACCCTTAAAACACTCAAGGTGACTGACCATAGCCTCAATATCTTTAACAACTACTGCCTAACTCTACTTTGAAAGGCATTCTGATAGCGCCTTTGTGCATAGGATGCCGACGATTGGCCGATTACTGTGCTTTAACCATGCAGTTTGATCTACTTTTAACATTATGACCTCCCCACGTCTATATATAAAATATGTGTATCTATTAAGCAAGTGCACACTCCTATTACTATCGTGCAAGTTGAGTAGATATATATTTTTTTTTTTAGTGTATGGTTACAGGATCTGACTGCACATAGATCGGTGAAATTATGACGTTATCTCAATCTGCATTTTATTGCTCAATGTTGGTGCCGAAGTACACCTTATAATTTCAATGTGCCCTAGCCTTTGAGAAGAATTCAATCATACAATGGCATTTGAAGGGCAGAGCCCATTATAATCTTGAGGAGGGCTCTGAACTGTTTATTATGTTTGGCACTGATTGTTGTAGGGGTCCAGCTAGATGGAAACTGGGGGTAATTTTCCTCGGGATACCCTGATTGTTAACAGATCAATGTTTTCCGTAGCGCTATCAATACTTGAGCTTTATAGCTTTGCATTTTGTGTTTTTCCTATTATTGTTTAACTAATGGAGGCACTCCCCCTGCTGGACAAATTATAATATTTACCCTAAATACAACAGACACATTTACAAGATAATGTTGTTATATCTGCTTTGCTATGCCTAGTATCTATTTGGCAAACTATATCCCAATATTTGCATACTATCTGATAAACCTAATCTTAATACAGAATTTAGCCAACGATCAGTACAGAGTATATTATACATTATATGTACATATTACTACATTATCCCAGCATGCTACAACTCCTATAATTAAGCCACTACAGACATTATACTCTATAATCCTGTAATGTTATTACTGCCTCCGTAATTCTTTTTTTCCCCCTTGCTGTAGTACTATACTCTTAATTTGTTATTTGTTCTCTTTGTATTAGGAGATGATGGTAGACTTGTTAATGCTATTGTGACTTAATTACCTCTAGATCTATAAGAGTACGATAAATATATTATCTATTACTCTGCTCTGAGGTTCAATACTGCTTAAAACTGCAAATAGTTTAGTATTGTTATACAAGTTTTGGCTAGATATTTTATTATTAGGGAAGATTGGATTATACCTTACTCTTCTTTCGGTGTTATCCTATCTCCTCAACTGTTAAGCTACGTCCTAGAGAACAGAGAAGTGGTCTTGGTCCCCATTTCTTTTCCTTACTTGGACTGACCTCTCTTCTCTGCTCATCTCAAATGACTTTATTGTTCTACTGTTACATAGTTCAGATACTTATAAATATCATGATTATACTGTTAGTAGACAGCTGCAAGGAAGTTAATCAGAAAGACTTGACATGCCTTTTTTTTCTTCTGATGGTTTTGAATAGTTTTGCCAACAGTTTATTTACAATTAATGTATATATATATATAAATTAATTTGATCTGCATACCTTTGTTAAATTTGCTTGACTATTGGAGTCCTTTGACCTTACATCTACTCCATTATAGACTGAACAATCTAATGTATGATGGCTAATCTAACTCTATACACTTGGAATGTCAAGGGACTCAATGCACCAAGCAAACGTAGACAAGTTCTCAATCATCTCAGAAAGCACAAAGCTCAGATTGCATTATTGCAAGAAACTAAGCTGTTGGATGCAGATAACTTTAGACTAAAATGTGACTGGGTCGGTCAGGTATATGCGGCCTCTGCCTCCTCCAAAAAAAGGGGTGTAGCTATGTTAATTCATAAAAACCTAAAATGGAAACCTTCTAATATTGTGAAGGATTCGGATGGTAGGTGGCTGGTTACAATTTTTGATACCCCTTCAGGTCTATTAACTATAGTCAACATTTATGCCCCAAACTCTGATGACCCACAATTTTTCCATAAGTTGATTCAACTTTTAATTTCATTAAATTTGGTCAACTCTCCTTTATTGATTGGGGAGGGGGGATTTTAACTTTACTCTAGATGCATATATGGATAGGAATAATGGTTCACATGATAGTCACCCTAAAAGTTTAGATATAGTGTCACAATTAATGAAAGATCTGGGCTTATCAGACATTTGGAGGACTCTTCATCCCAGAGATAGGGATTACACATTCTATTCTTCCCGCCATTGATCTTATAGTAGAATAGATTACTGGTTAACTTCTTCTACAATTATGGCTAATGTAATAAAAACAAATATTCTTCCCTTACTTATATCTGATCACGCTCCGGTTAAACTTTTAATTACTTGGGGTTCTCCTCCCCTAAAACCCCCTTCTTGGTGACTAGACCCCTTACTACTCAAAGATCCAGAATTTTTAACCTGGATTAAAATACAAATCGAAGAATTCATTGCTTATAATTACCCAAGAGATACTTCTATGAGTACTACCTGGGAGGCACTTAAAGCTACCCTACATGGTAAAATAATTTTTTTTGCGATACATAGGAAGAAACTCAGGGAACAACAGCTTAATAATGTTGAAAACCTACTAAAAGCAAAACAAGCGTTATATTCGGCTAACCCCCGTCCCGACCCCTCCTCTCCTCTGCATTACGAAATCCTACAATTACGTATGCAAATCAACGAGTTAATTTCTTGAAAGACAGAAATAGCATTATTAAGAATAAAATATAAATACTGGGAAGGAGGGGAAAAGTGGAGTAAAATACTTGCCTACAGACTCAGAATGCAACAAATAGAGCGACACGTTGCCATCTTAAAGGATCAGGAAGGAGAAATTCGAACAAATTAAGCTTCTAGTAATGAGATTATGGCATCCTTTTATAAAAAGCTATACTCCTCTTCATCCCCAGCATCATTGACAGATATTACTTCCTTTCTTGACAACTTAGCACTTCCTTGTGTTTCTCATGAGGTAAAATGCTCCCTAGATACACCTTTTACTACTGAAGAAGTAAATAAGGCACTCTTCTCTCTTAAATCTGGATGATCTCCTGGTGGAGACGGTTTCCCAGTCGAATTTTACAAGCTCTTGGCTGAACAGTTATGTCCCTTACTATGCAATGTATCTCATGAATCTTCCAAGAGCGGCTATCTACCTCACACTATGACTGATGCAATTATTACAATTCTCCCAAAAAAAGAAAAGGATGTTACCCTCCGGTCGAATTACCATCCTATATCCCTACTTAATACAGATGGCAAAATCTTTGCCAAGATCTTGGCAAACCGTATAGAACCACATATCCCTAAACTAATTCATCGATCACAAGTGGGTTTTGTCAAAGGAAGAATGGGCTCTGACCATATTCGCTCCCTAATTAATCTAATATATAAAGCCAAATCTGAACTCTCCCTCAGCAGTCATTGCTGTGGATTTCGAAAAAGCTTTTGATTCTTTAGACTGGAACTTTCTCTTTCTTGTGTTATCGCGTTTTGGTTTTAGTAACCTTTTTTGCTCTTGGATCAAACTTCTTTATACAACTCCCCAAGCTAGGGTTCTTACTAATTCCACATTATCTCAACCTTTTAAATTAGCTAGGGGCACTAAGCAAGGATGCCCACTCCCCCATCTCTCTTTATCCTAGCTCTTGAAACTCTAGCTACCTTTCTAAGGCAGAACAATGATATTAAAGGCATATCCATCGCGCACACGCAATATACATCATTGTCATATGCTGATGATATGCTCATCTTGCTATAAAATTTAGAACTATCTGCACAACCACTTACCCATACACTTAATTTGTTCTCCAAACTATCTGGGCTAACAGTTAATTACCAAAAAACCGAGGTATTACCACTTAATAAGTATTGTAACCCTTCCATGAACAATCTCCTTGGATTTCGCTGGGCCCCTCAAGGTATTACCTATTTAGGGATAAAAATTTTGCCCAATCTAGATAAAATCTGGGAAGTTAATCTCCCTCCTCTACTTGCAGACATCAAAACGAATTTAACCAAATGGAAAAATTTAAACCTATCCCTTCCCGGTAAAATAGCCGCTATAAAAATGAACATTACACCTAAAATTCTTTATTTGTTTGCTAGCATCCCACTTAAAATCTCTCCTCTTCTCTTTCATAATATTGACAAAACCATAGGAGACTTTTTATGGTAAGGCCACATACTAAGGTTTAACCGCATTAAATTACGCTTGCATTGGTCTCATGGTGGTTTCGGTCTACCCTGGTTTATGGCTTACCTCTGGGCATTCAGAGCCTCACAAACTATTAAATGGTTTTCTAAACCTAACTATAATACACCTTTATGGCTTAACATGGAAGCTTCCTTTTCTCCAGGACAGATCCCTACCAGCTTTATTTATCTCACTTCTACTTCTAAGTTAAGAAAACATCCTATAATCAGCGCGTCTATCCATTATTGGTTTAGAATGCATAAATGGCTTAAAACCGATCCTACTCCTATATCTTATACACCTATTTGGGGAAACCCGAAAATCACTTTAGTGAACAAACCCATATACTGTAACTCTTGGAAACATAGGAATATATTCTTTCTAAATGATATCCTGACTGACAATGGTAATACACTAAACTCTTTCAGTAACCTACAAACAAAATGGAACATTCCTAGACAAGAATTCTGGAAATATCTTCAGATTCGTTCTGCTACATTCCCTATTATTCAACAAATCAACAGATCACTCCCAACCTCCACATACATTAACTCATGGATTAGTACCTCCTCTGGCTTAATCAGTAAAATGTATAAACAAATCAGAGACGTATTACCGAACCAATCCCTCCTAGCCAGGAATAGTTGGAACCTGGCATTAAATGATGACATATCTGACTCCCAATGGGATGATTGCTGGAAACTTTGCCATAATACCTTTAAAGATATATGTAGCATGCTTATTCAGTATAACATTTTGCATTTATGGTATAGAACCCCTGCCCATCTGTACAATATAGGTTTACTACCTAACAATAAATGTTGGCGCTGCAACTCGTCAAAGGGTGATCTTTTACATATACTTTGGTCATGTAAACCAATATCTAAATTATGGCAATCTATTCACAACCTAGTCTCTAAAGTAGTCAGCTGCTCTATCCCATTTGAACCCAAATATTGTCTACTAGGAGTTATAAAGATATAAAACTAACCAAATATCAACATAGATGGCTGCATATTCTATTTATGCAAGTGAAAAGACTGATTTTAATGCATTGGAAGTCTCAATTAATACCTACTTTGACTGATATTCTGAACAGTTTAACCTACACTTCCTCATTGGAGCGACTCTCATACCTGGCACAGGACCGACTGAATGAATTCCATCTTTGTTGGCAAGATTATTTAAACTTTCTTCAAACACATAGTGCCAGATATTCAAAAGGGTTGCGCATGCACAAGTCCTACATTGCGCCATTCTGCGATATTGAGCAGGAGGCAGTTGCGCCACTGAAAACAGGCTGAGCAACAGCGCAATGCAAATGAATGCATGCTCAACAGGAGGGGGAGAAACCATGCATAAACTGCACAGCCCAATATTCAGCCGGGCTGTGCAGAGTTGTGCAGGCGCAATCCCCAACCTGAGCCCTGCAGGACCTTGAGCCCAAAGGCTTAAGTGAGGGCCACCCACAGGTGAGCTGCTGTATTGCAGGCGCAACACAGCAGCTGTCACCTGTGGCTGGCCTCAACTCAGTCCCTGTGCCCCCAGCCCGATCGCAGGCATAGTGTACCCCCCACCAGCCCGATCGCTGCATCAATGTGGCTCCCCCTCCCGTTCCCATCCCTGGTGGTCCAGTGGACCGAAATGCCCGATCGCGGGCAGAAAGTAAAGTGAACCCCCGAATATGTCCCTAGTGCCCAATCACAGGCAGAAAGTAAAGTGAACCCCGAACATGTCCCTAGTGCCCGATCGCAGGCAGAAAGTAAAGTGAACCCCCGAACATAAACCCTAGTGCCCGATCACGGGCAGAAAGTAAAGTGAACCCCCGAACATGTCCCTTGTGCCCGATCGCGGGCAGTAAGTAAAGTGCCTACCCCACCCCGAACATCTCCCTGGTGGTCCAGTGGACCGTAATGCCCGATCGCGGGCAGAATGTAAATTGACCCCCAAACATCTCCCTGGTGGCTAGTGTCCCCCACCCCACCACCCTGAAGCCCCACCCGCTCCCCGGCGGCTGGCGGGCAGCAGCATCCACCTGCTGCTGCCCCACATACTGACTGACTGCCGGTGGGGCTGCCGCCCATTGGTGCAGAGCAAGAGCCAATGGGCGTGCAGCCCTTCCACAGAGCATGACAGTCCAGATTTGTGAATGAATCATTCACAAATCTGGACTGTCATGTTTGATCTACAGTACAGGCTTCTAATCATATATATATTTATCAGATATACTAAGTCTTTTCTTGTTGACTGTAGGCTATACAATCATCATAATGTTAATCGTTGTTCTAATATGCTAACATACTACTACCTGCATCATATACTATATAATGTACTTTTCTACTTGTTTACTGTACATGTACTGTATTTATTAATATGTACAAAAATTCAATAAACAATTTAACTACAAAAAAGAAAAGAGCCAATGGAATGCTTTGTTACCAGCTTATGTGTCTCTGGGGAGAAGCAGACACTAACCGGGGCTAGGAGCTCAACCCAGGCATCAGGAGGTTCTGCCAATGTCGACTCAGAGACAAATGTGTTTTCTAAATTTCCTGACCCTGGGCTGCAAGCTCCAACAAATGTACGAGGTGCAAAAGATTCACCTGGTGCAACAGGTTTATTGTTATTGGCAGATAATATGCAGCAACAACAAGAATCTCTTAATTCAGGTCAGTCAAAAGTCCCCACTGATAAACAGGTGAAAAAAGACTTACAGGAGGGTTTACCAACAGTAACTTTGCCTACTAAAGTGGAATTTAAAATTCTAAAGGAAGCATCTGTTTCATTGTCAAATTTATTCACATTTTTGAACTCATTCGATAAGAAACTAGATCTGCTGATAGATAAATCTGATGTTTTGGAACAAGAAATGAAAACTGCAAGAACCGATGTGGAGGAAATCTAGAAAACACAAAATCAAATGGAAAATGAAGTAGCAGCTGTTCAACAAAAGGTACTAACTAATGAAGCCCTATCAACTACTAATCTAAGAACTATAGTAGCATTACCGAGAAAAAACAAAGCAGTGGAAAACACGATACGTTATAAAAACTTAAGACTGATGTGAATCCCTGACTCCTATGACAAGAGATATAAATGTATTCGAGAACTCTTACAATATTTGATTATCTCAGTGCTCAAATTGCCATAACGGTATTTTATAAACCCTTTAAAATTATCTGGGTCTGTCTGTAGTCAGTATATGCTAATATACACAAAAATAAATCAGTCCTTAACCAAAAGAAAATGTTATGCACTCCATGGTTCCTCCCATGAATGACCCAAGGAGGTATGGAGAAGAGAGGGCCGGCTGACTCCTAAGGATCCATTCATAATGATCCCTGCAAGGAGACAACCCTTTCTAGAAGATTCCCCCTGCTTATACCTCGGTAAGACCTTCCATTCTTAAGTAAAAAATAAACCAACATTGGAATTTTATACATTCTTTTAACCAAAAGCTGAAAGTTATCTAGAATTCTGTACATTTAAGCACAGAAGTTTCTTTTTATATATTTACAAACGTGCTGCAGCACAGGGAAACACAGAGCTCTCAGAAGCATTGTGTTGCTTTTGTGTGGCCATTATCGTTCTTACTTTATGTTTATTCAACTATAATACTTATGGAGATTCTGCAGAAAACAAACATTAAAACCATGTTTTCTAGAATTCATTTCACAGGGTTACTGACAACAGAGAGAGAACTTCATATCATTCAGTGTTATGCTTGTATGCCTAGACCTGAAGAAAACAAACAGAAAACTGTGTTTGTTTCGGTGTAGGCTTAAAATACAGCTTCTACCAAGGCAAACTCAACAGTTTAACAGATACCTCCACATGGAGGTCTCTTTGGACATCTCGTAAGGGAAAAAAGGAAAAGGGGTTTCACCTCACAAGTGCGAGAAGGGGGGGGTTCACTTCTCAGCAGCTTTAAACCGCTGCTTTACTAAGTATACTGTGTGCAGGTTTCTAAATGAAACTAACAGGGCAAACACCCATATGGCAAAAGCTCTCTGCAGAATGCACTGCGCATTGAAAGTCTAGCACTGTTAAAATGCCATGATGTTGCAATAACAGGATACAAGTGAAGATATATTAGCTTCATTAGCTACCTGGGCGGGGGAGGGTGAGAACATCAAGGCACCAGAAGTGCAGAGAAAGAAGAAAAAAGACAAGCATTTGTGAGACAACTGTATTTCCAGGTGGTCAGCCTAGAAAAAGGGGGAAAAGGAGAAACAGGAAAGAAGGCAACAGAAAGAATTAGGATCTTAGCGCTACTGCAGTAGTCTTTTACTAGAGAAAGGAATGAACCTCTGGAGAGACTTGGACATTCTTTCACAATTATTTATTTATTTATTGAAATGTTTCAGCAGGAAGGCACACTGAACAACAAGTTGCTCGTCTCCCGGTGTGACTTGGGGGTTACAATTGGATAGTGCCAGAGACTCTCAAGCATGGGAAACAGGTTCTGAAATATAAGAATGATTTGCGTGAAATCGGAGCCAACTTGAAATAACTGTTTACTGCAAAATGCTTGCTTAATTGCAGGGGAGACAAATGGTTATTTTTTTAGCCTGAACAGTTGAAAACTACATTGTGGAGAGAAAAATTCAGAGCTGTGAATCAAAAATCCAAATAGAAGATGTCTCAGAAGACGAGATGCCGTACTTCGAGGGAGAAATAAATGATTGGTTCTGCCCATCATTATGGGCTGGTATTTGCCTATAGCTCATATAGTGTAGCATATCTTTTGATATTGAAGCGTGCACCAAGGGGAACAGGACTATAATAACTCTTTCGGGATAAAACTTGTATGCTTGTGGTTAACATACCCTGAAATGATACTTAATCAGATTACTGCATTGCTTTAATTAGTGAATAAGGAGTCCATCTGTTTATGGACTTTATCTTACTTATATTTGTTTTATGGGTGTCACAGCTATATAACTCAAAATATTTATGCTTAATTAATGTCTCAAGGACTGGACTTATATTAGTTTCTTTCATTCATACTGAAATGCTATGAAATCTCATGAAAACCACATTTCCATGTGGTGCTGTAGATATCAAAATCTATAATAATAAAAAAACACATTTGTGCAATGCCTGTGAGGATATAAACCAGCAAATATTTTTGATATTCTCAGGGTGATCAGACCTACAGTGAGACTATCGCATTTATCCTCACTCTAGGTCATTTATCAACACAAGGTATCCCATGAGTTGGGCGGCTGCAATTGGGCACCTACTGAAATGGTGACTCAATCACGGCACCTCGCATTACAGTGACTAATGAGGGAGAGTGACTGATGGGGGTGCGTATCCTGTCACTGCTACGTGTATTAATACGTGGGGGGGGCGAGCACGCACAGCAAGGGGTGGGAGTGGTGGGAGGGATTGTGAGGGGTGGTGCTGCAGTGAGCTTCTGAGCTGCTCCCATGGTGTGGTGGGTGGGTACAGCTCTGAGCTGCACAGGGTGCCAGGTTTGGGGTTGGGCACAGGTACCTTTTGTTGCGCCTGGCTTGAAATGTTGTTTTTTTTTTTCGCCTTTGCCCCCCCCCCAACATGCACCTGGAGTTGAGAACCACGAGTGTACCGGTTAAGGAGGCTGGGTCTTTTGAGTGTACTACAGTAGCAGGTGTGGGCTGTAAGATAGCCTCATCTACCGTCCACCCGAAGACGAGAAGCTATTCCTTCAGGAAGTAGTGGACTTCATCATCGATATGGCATTTGGGTCTCCCAGGCTGATGGTCCTGGGTGACTTCACCGCCTAGGTCGATGATGAACTCTCACAATTTGGACAGCACTTCCTCCCACTGATGATATCACTGGGCCTTACACAGATTGTTGCCTCTGCTACTCATAAACATGGTCACTCTCTTGACCTAGTCTTTCTCCTGAAGGTCGAAGCCTCCGATTTGGTGGTGGAACCTGTCGGGTGGTCCGATCACTACACCCTAGGGTTCAATTTTTGTGTCCCAAGCCTACCCCTGTGGAGATGGTCAGATACGGCCCTTTATGGGATGTGAGCCCTGTAGGCCTAGTGGCGTCACAGACAGATACCCTACCTCTACGCCAGCAGGCTGGCAATTTTCCCCATTCCTGACCAGTTACCTCCATTTTCGGGTGTTCTCCCCAAGTCTTCTGGTGCCCCTAAGATCCCTCTGAACTATGCTGCCTTTGTATTCAGCTCTGTTGGGCTTTAGAAATGGGTCACAACTCACGAGTCACTGACATTGTTTGGGGTCTACCGGCAACCACACATGCACGAGATGCGCTTGATGTGCCGACCCCAAATTTTGCAGTCAAAACAGGAAGTGATGTGATGGTCCCAGTACCCTGGCTGAGGTAAATGGGCACCAGAGACCTCTAGGAGGCCAGATAAAAGCCTCTGTAATATTTTAAAATAAAGTTGAAAATGAGCACACAACGATTGGTCATGAATCATTCATGAACTCTCATGAATATTAATGAGGGAGTTGCTGCTGACTGGGGGGGTTGAGTTTTGGCAGCAGCAACGAGGAAACTATAGGAAAATAATATGCAAGAGTAGGATCACTTAGGAGGGCTAACAAGGGACTACAACACTGCAGGGTTTTTGTTTAAATAAAGTAGTTGACTTGGCTGTACCAGGGCTGAATGGGTGATGAATTGTGTTGGACGGCATTAGACTGAATGGGAACAGACATATTGATGGCACTATGACCCCCCCCCCCACAGCAGCCAATCACAAAGTCAGGTGCCTAAAACTGAACTAGAAGCACTCCTGGGAAAAGGAGGGGACTAATTCAAGTGCCTAAACCATGCCCCAATAAGACAGTGGGAAATATTGATCACTACGGTTATATATATCTCATAGACTAAATCAGTTAATCAAAACCCTGGCTTCTCAGCTAAAATTGAATATACTTTCTGGGATGTTTTCAATCTGGTCCCAGGCTCTGTAGGAGTCAGGGTACCCCGTGAGAGTGGATCTGGACTGGAAAGGCCTTTCCCAGGTCTCTAGTGAAGAGTGCTGCTTTTCTGGAGAGAACCAGCAGGGAAAAGAGAGCAAGAGAGTGAACTGATACCTTGATTCCCCAGGTACTGTGAGCATGTGATTATTTTGGAGAAAATAAGTGCTGCAGTAGCCCTGCACTGGTTGACTGTATTGAGCTGAGAAGACTGAGCTGTTCATTCTGAGTGCCACAGATGCTGCTGAGAGTTCATTTCACCTGTGTGGGACTGTTACTGGGATTTCGAGGAGGCAAAGCATCTCTGGACATCGGGGTGCTAGCCAGGTGCTGTACATTTCCTAAGTGAATTGGCTGAAGTATAAGAGCCGTGACCCATCTGCAGCTGGAGAAAAGGTTTGGACATTTTCTAACTGGAAAATGCAGACTGGTGTGCAGGGGCCTGTTGTGTTTGAATCCCCCTGTTGATTGTACCTCTGCTACAGTGATCTAGGGCTAGCACCCACTCCAACTGGCATTAGACTTTTTCTTGAGCAACTGCCTGCGATTTCTGTTGGTTTTGAACTCAGTGCAGGGACTGCAGGAGGACCCCCACCATTTGGGAGTTCCCACTCGGAGTCAGGGAGGGAATCCGCTAACCCCTTCCAAGTGTGACTCACTGTCTCTGGAGGTTACCGGTGTTTGCTGGGCTGCTAGGACACCTGGGATCCATTGTATCGAGCCAGGCTGTGGAGCCACTCCTCGGTCTGGGTCTGTCCTGCCACAGAGCTCTACAATGGGCCAGAAGCAGCTGAAGTTGACAAGTGGCCAGAATTACAATCAAGGTGACCAGCTGCAGGATCCTCGAGCAAGTCCCATCCTGCCAGAGAAACCAAGGCCAGCCTTCTGCCTTGTGCTGCACTGACCAAGGAGCTCCATACTCCAGGCATCTGAGATCTACGAATCGTAAGTACCCAGGATCTGGCTCCTGGGAAGGTTTAAGGGAAATTTAATTGTTACAATCTAAGCACTTTGCAAAGTTTCAGGGCCCCAAAAGCCAGCTAACCCGTGGCACCATACCAGGCCTGCACCTACCCCTAAGAACATTCTGGGAAACACTGGTACCAGTAGGAGTGGGTTCAGCCTGTGGGCCCCACTGTTGTTGTTATTATTACCTACTCTTTCTAACCATGCCTTTTTATTCACAGCCATCCTTTGGCCCGGTATTGGTTCCCTAATCCTTACCCCCAATAAAGCTGTGATTTATTTTTTAAAATTGTGTGTACAGGAATTCTCTGAGTCTGTCAGATCATTACTGTTCATGGTTTATGGTGTTATTGACCATTTGGGTATTCAGAGTATGGGGTGGTTGGTAGGGGAGGTGGGGAGGTGCAGCATCCCAGGGAGCTGTGCCAGTCAGTCACCTGACCCACTTTGACCTTTTTTTGGGTGGAGGCACCATGCAATTTTTATTATCTTTGGGATAGAACACCCGGACACCACTGTAACCAGGACCCAGGCCCCTTAACCTGTTAGAGGGCCAACAGGCAGGGTTAGTAGCCCACTGGTACATGGTGGCTGGGCAACATCTTCGGAGGCACTGCTGGGATCTCTTGTTCATCAGCCATGCCCACTCTGGAGAACCAGAATGGAGAGATCCCCCCGGGGTACCTAGCACCCAGGTCTGTCCTCCTGAGGCCAAGGTTTAGGCCTATGGAGGATGACAAAGTGAAATTGGTAGAATGAAGTGAGGGTATGAAAATGGACCCCCAAAGTCCTTTTTGCCCCAGGAGATGGAGGAAGGGGAAATAGAACAACACCCGACCACGATAAACAAACTGGGTAAAGTAACAGTGTGAGGAAAAATGCTTGACTCTGGAAGGGGTACATGACCTGTACTAGTAGAGAGTAACAATGTGTTAGAGGCTGCCTGGATACCTGAGGCTTTGGTGGCAGAAGGGATACCTGAGGCTCTGCCCATTGTAACTTCATTTAGTGTAGTCTCCCTGGGAAACGAGGGTCTGGTCTCCTGCCAAGATCCCCCAAGGTTGAAAAGCACCAGCCTGGATCTGTTCCCATAGCTTTTGATTCTTATCTCAAGCTAAGAATGTTTTCAGGGGTTAAGCCCACCCCCAAGAGTGAGGACGATTTGAAGGCATGGATGGATTGCGCCACCCCGCTTGTACAAGACTGGCAGTGCTCTGAAATTGAAAAATGGAAGCACCTTATAAACACTTCCTCACATTACCTCTGAGCGGTCCCCCCTCTGTCTTTAAATTGTGCCCCCTTGTTCTTGCACATCTCTTTTTCTGAAAGACGCTACCCTCTTGGACTTTGTTGATTCCCTTGAGGTATTTGAAAGTTTCTATCATGTCCCCCCTTCCCTCCTTTCCTCGAAGCTATACATCTTAAGCTCCTTTAGTCTTTCTTCATATGTCTTTTGGTGCAGACTTTGCACCATTTTGGTTGCCCTCCTCTGGACAGCCTCCACCCTGTCTATGTCTTTGCAGAGATGGGATCTCCAGAACTGTACACAGTACTCCATATGTGGTCTTACCAACTGTCTGTACAGAGGGCCAACAACTTCCTGTTTTCTACTGGTGATGCCTCTCCCTATGCATCCCAGTATCCCCCCAGTCCTCCTTACTGTCTTCTCACATTGCTGGCCCACCTTTCAGTCGTCTGATATGACTACCCCCAGGTCCGTTTCCATTTTTGTTGTTGTCAGTATCTCACCTCCATTGTGTACTCCCCTGGATTTTTGTTTCCCAGGTGCATTACTTTGCACTTCTTTGCAATCTAAGCTGCCATACATTTGACCATTCCTCCAACCTTGCCAAGTCCCTTTTCTTCCTTTCCACCCCACCTTGTGTAACAACCCTGTTGCAGATCTTTGTGTCATCTGCAAAGAGACACACTTTTCCTTCCAGTCCCACTGCAATGTCGCTTATAAAGACATTAAAAAGGACCGGCCCCAGTACTGAACCCTGCATTACCCCACTATTAACCCCCTTTCTTCACTGTGGACTCCATTTACTATTACTCTCTGTGACCTGTTGTCCAGCCAGTGTTTTACCCAGGCTACCACCCTGGGACCCACTCCCAGGCTGGCTAATTTGTTTATTAATCTTTTGTGTGGGACTGTGTCAAATGCCTTGCTAAAATCTATGTAGACCATGTCCACAGCCCCTCCCTGGTCTACTACTTTGGTCACCCAGTCAAAGAAATCAATTAGATTTGTCTGACATGACCTTCCTGCTGTGAATCCATGCTGCCTTGGTCCTGTGTCCCACTGGCCTCTAGGTACTCAACAATTCTTTCCTTCAGAAGTGATTCCATCATTTTCCCTACCACTGAGGTCAAACTGACAGATCTGTAGTTTCCTGCCTCTGTCTTGTTCCCACTTTTGTGAAGAGGAATCACATCTGCCCTCCTCCAGTCCTCAGGTACCACACCATCCTCCCATGATGTATTAAAAAGGGTAGTCAGTGGTGTTACTAGTTTCTTCCCTTAGTTATTTTAGAATTCTGGGGTGAATCCCATCAGGCCCCATTGCTTTATCTACCTTCAGTTTTAAGAGTTCTTTCAGAACCCTTTCTTCTGTGAAAGGACTAATATCAACCCCCCCCCATCCAGAGTGCTTCTATTGACTGGATTAGGTATCTCCCCCTGCTCTTCCATTGTGAATACTGAGCAGAAGTATTTATTCAGTATCCTAGCTTTTTCACTGTCGCTTTCTGCCCAACCACCTTCCTCTTCATTCAGCCTCAGTATCCCTGCCTTAGTCTTTCTTTGCTCCGTAATGTAATGTAAAAGGTTTTATCTCCTTCTTAACCAAGTTGGCTATCTTTTCCTTGGTTTGGTCCTTTTCTATTTTGACTGCATTCTCCACTTCTTTCTGCTCTAACTGGTACATTGCTCTGTCCTGCCCCTTCTGTGTTTCCTTATACTTCCTGAATGCTATCTTTTTCTCCCTAAACTTCCCCGCCACTTCGTTTGAGAATCATAGTGTATTTTTCATTCGTTTTGATTTATTTGCTTCACTCAAAGGCTTGTTGCCTCTGTGATGGTGGTTTTGATGTTTCCCCATTGTTACTCCTCCCCCGCCTTCTTGCCTGTTTGCTAGTGCTTTTCTGAGGCACTTTCCCATTTTGACAAAATCATCCCTCCTGAAGTCCAGTACCTTCACTTTTGTAAGGCTTGACTCTACAGCTAAGTTTATTGTGAACCACACTGTTTTGTGGTTCCTAGATGTTCCTAGATGACTACCCACTTCAAGATCTGAGATCCTCTCTCTGTCCCCATTTTAGAATACCAGGTCTAAGATTATTCCTTCCTGAGTGGGTTCCAAAACTAGTTGTGTGAGGCATGCCCCCTGTAGGGCATCGAGAATGGCCCTGCTCTTGGATGTGGCTGCAGCAAAGGTGCTCCAGTTAACATCTGGCATATTCAGGTCCCCCATCATCAATATCTCCCATTTCTCTGCTATCCTAAGGATGCCTTCTATCATTTCCTTGTCCATTTCTTCCCCCTGAGACGGGGGTCTGTGCACAATCCCTGTGAGGACTGTGGTGCCATTTCCAGTCTCCAGAGTATCCCATAGTGCCTCCTCTCCTCCCTGTTTACCCTTTAGTTGTGTTGCTTTGATCCCTTCCCTTACATAGAGAGCTACTTCTCCTCCTCCTCTTCTTCCTTCCCTGCCCCTCCTCTCGATTGTGCACCCTGGTATGTTGACATCCCAGTCATGGTTCTCTATGTACCATGTTTATGTGACTGCCAAGATATCCAGGCATCCCTCTTTCATCAAGGCCACCATTTGGGGGAGCTTTTTACCTAGACTATGGGCATTGGTATTCATTAACCTCCATATTTTTATGGCTTTATTTCTTTTTGCCCCATCTCTGTCCTGACTGCTTTTGTCTTTTTCTCTATCTACCCCTGCCCTTCTCCCTATCAACTGCTCTGTCTTGGCGTTTACCTCATTAACTACCCTGATTTTTTTGGGGGGGCTGGGATTTCCCTTCTCCTTTTCAGTGCCTCCCCCCTTGTCTAGTTTAAATGTTGCCAATGAAGCATTTAAACCTATCACCTAGGATCATGGTTCCCCTCCTGGATAGATGCAGACCATCGCACCAGTGTAGGCTTGCATCCCTCTAGGTGGTGCCCCAGTCCCCAATGAAGCCAAATCCCTGAGCTTTGCACCAGTTTTTCAACCAGTCATTGAATCCCACGGTGTGGAGTACCCTAGCCTTATCCATGCCATTGACAGGTAGCACGTCCGAGAAAGTTACCATGTGTGCTACTTGTCTAAGGTCCATCCCCAACTCCACAAACTCCTGTTGCACTTCTCTGATCCCATTCTCAGCCAGATCATTTGTCCCTAGGTGGATAATGACACCCAGCTCACTCCCCCTTGCAGCTGCTCCCACTACCCTGAGGATTTGTTTCCTGTCCCTCCAAGCCATGGTGCCAGGCAGGCCCCTTACCTCCCTTTCCCCTCCTTCCCCTAGTTCTATCTCCCCAACAATTGAGTCCCTCACCGAGAGTTGTTTCCTTCCCCTGTGGGGTCCTGTGCCACCCTCCTGTGGGTCTCCATTGTGGAGGTACCAAGCATCCTCCTTGGTCTCCACTGCGGGTGTCTCTGTAGAGGAACCATACTCCAACAGAGTGGTGAATGAATTGTGGAGAGGCACAACTGGAGGGATGTGCCTCTGTTCCACCACCCTCACCCTCCCTGAGCCCACCATGGTCCAAACACTCCTCTTTCTTGGTAGTCTCTGAGGTAGTGGCAGTGGCCAGGGTGGTCCCTGGGTGGGGGAGCAGGTTGCCTGAATCCTTGCCAGGTCAGCATGGAGACAAACAACCTCCTCCCTCAGACTAGAGAGGTGCCTGCAAATAGGACAGCAACGCAGTCTCCAGAATGTCTCCCGGAAGACTGCTGCTCCACAGCCAGTGCATTGCACCACTCCCCACATGTTTGTTTGTTTATTTGTTTATTCACGGCAAAAAACAATTGAGTATAAAAACTCATTCGCAATGGTAACCTTTACAAAAAATACAAAATACACTTCAACACTCAACATAATAAATACACTCAAACAACAATCATCAATACAAAAACATAGAGAAAAACAAACAAAAAAAAAGAACATCAATAACAATTACAAGGTTCCTATATAGATATCAGGTGTCTTCTTAGATGGGATGTTGATAAGGGCTTACCAGTCTTTTGCTTATATTCATGAGGAAGGCTATTACAACATATTGGAATATAATTACTAAATAAATATTGGGAACGTTTTGATTTTACAAGGGGGACAACCATATCTGTAACAACTTGACAAACAAACAAATGTCTGTGTCCCTTCCTGTTACAGATGCTTTTCTTTTTTTAGTTTTTTTTTTGTCCTTGTTTTAGTGCGTGTGCAAACTTGTGAGTATCTCTACCCCCATTCTGTGTGCTGTGCCTTTAAGGATCTGAACAGGTGTATGTTGTTAGCAGTTTTAGGGAAGTGATGTCAGAACGCCAGCTGTAAAGGAAGTTATGTGCTTGGGGTGGGTGGGGTGAGGGGCAGGGTAACTGGGAATAAACCTGTGCCCTCCAGAAAGAATAATCTACAACTCTGACCCTCCACCCCGGGGAGTGTCTTCCTTCCTTTCAGACACCTATTTCACAGAGGTTAAGTAACAGGTCTAGTCACAAATGACTGCAAATATCTCCCAGCTACAGTTCCTCCCTGGCAAATAAAAGTTAAACTAAGGAAAGTCAACCCCCGAAACAGAGAATCAATACTAGTTACTTACACAGGCCCAAAAATTAATAATTCAATTCAGTGTAGTCTATTAAATTACTTCTGTGATTTAAGGAAACTTTGGCTGCTTTCTCTCTCTCTCAGTAGAGTATCAGTTAATTAGTGGATAGCTGAGCCTCAAGGAGTGAGTGGGGTGGCCCCTAGTGTAGCTTCCACCATGTTTGGCCCTGGGTTTACCACACTGACACCCTCAGCAGAGGTTGGGGTAAAGGCACAAGATGGATGAGTTAGCTTGCAGGGTGACAGAGTTAGGATGGGAAGGACTAGTCGAGCTCAGGGAAATTATGAGGTTGTTGAATGGGGTCCAGCAGTGACAAGTACCCCTGTGGGGGCCCCAAGACCCCACCCCCCTGGTGCCAGCTAGGCTGCCTCAGAGGGAGCCCTTTATATGTTACAGATGTGGTGGTGAGGGCCATATCAAAAAGGGGTGTAGGGTGCCAATAAACTGTGGCTCTGGCAGAGATAGGCCACATGGAAATCCCAGTCAGAATCAGGGAAACTATGGAAGGGCCCAGTAAAGAAGTGCACCAGGGCCACTGGCTGGTCCAGATCCATGGCTCACCGATGAGACTCCACAGCTAAGACCACCACTTCCATCTCCATTGACCTGAACCAGCTTTTGAGTCCATCAATAAAAAACACAGTCACCATCAATGGGATCTCCACCCGAGCCATCCTGGACAGTGGCTTGCAAGTCACCATAATCTTCCAGTCATAGTACTGTTATGCTTGGTCCCCACACTGTTATTGGCAACCCTCTGTTTACCGTGGCTATAGATGATATGCATCTATATACAGTATGCTATGTTATACCTAATTGTTACTAATATTTAGGGCGTTGGTACTTACCATACAAGAATAAGTACCAGGGACACTTTGTGATTATTACTACTGCTAAGAAACATATTGCAAGTAATGTGCCGAGAATACACTTATGTGTTCTCTGTTTTTTCTTCTGAGAAGTCATTGTATAGCCTACACTGCCATCATGCAGATTTATGTAACACCGCACATATTTCCTGTTTTTTGTGTACTCCTTTGTTCGCATTTTAGCTCACTTTATATTTTTTGTACGTCTGTTGAAAACACTGTGCAGCCACATAACTTTTAGCCAATAGGGCTTGTTTTATGTATCTAGTCCTTTTTCAAACTAATAGCTTCCATGGTGATTATCACCATATAAAAGTTATTGCATTACGTATCACCTGTGAGACCATCTTCATCCTTGGGGTATTGGAAAACTTTGGCTCCCAGTATCTATTGGTAAGACCTGTTTTAGGGCATCTGATTACCTTTTTGTGTAATAAAAAAGTTTATTACCAAATGGCCTGCTTGTCTGTTGTCTCTTTTGCTGATTTACTACCACCAAGAACCTGAGCAGAGCTGTACACCCTGACATTATTGGTGACCATGTGCAGGTGGTCTAAATTAGCAATGTTTCACAGCTTGCTGGCTTGCCCTTCCCTTGTGGGTAGTAAGTAGTTGTACACACCCATATCACCTCACCTGTGCATTTTTCGCTCTGTAGCATCTTCTAAAGTTTGGCTGCTTACTGGGCAAGGTTGATGCCGTCTTACCTTGTTCAATGGCAGTTTTGAAAAGCACAATTGTGAGAGTGCAGATGCCTGACCGTCTGCTGGTTCAACCACTGACGGGTCCTTTGTGAGTTTCCCAAAACTTTTTTGGGTACCATTATGTCTAATATCCTCACAGATTTGAGACTCGACATCTCTAACTTTCTCACCTCCCATGGAGGTTGGAGCAGTTTTGTGCTGGTCACAAATCACTCCAATAACCTCATCCTGGGGATCTTAACCCAGTACTCTGAGGCGAGATAAACAGCCAAAAAGCATGATGCTTAAGGGCTGTTAATTGCAGCTCTCTTTGCTGATCTGGAAACATCTGAAGTGAGGTTCCATATCCTCGAACTGCAAATCTCAGCTCTTAAGAAAGAGATGGGGTTGCAGGAATCTGAAAGTTTATGAAACGAGCAGCAGCTGGAATCAGAACTTCAGTCACCGCACAGTAAGAATGAGAATCTTTTGCGCTGTTCTGTACAGAGTAATGATTGACAGTTATGCATGTTGAGAGAGGAATGTGATAGGTTAAGGCAGGATAATAAGCAGGTGTTGCAGATGAATGATATGTTGAGTGATACAAATGAGACTTTGAATGAGGAGCTTCATGAGATGAGAGAGGACCTGAAATGGGTAAGTGACGAGTTGGAGAGGGAACTTAGGGACAACTACGAATTGGGCACCATGTATAAAGTTCTACAGAAAAAAATTGCAAAAGTTGTTGACAAGAACATTGCAAAAGCTAGTCATAAAAGTTGTACAGCCAAGATGGCGAAATTGCGCCATCAGCGAGAGGTGTTGGCTGGTCACATCAAAGCAATGGGAAGGTTTCAATATACACCCATTAACATGACATCAACCAGTGATGATGATTCTGGTGATGACATCTGCCAAGATGGTGCCCAGCAACACCCTCAATGTGGTCCAATGTTCAACCGCCACTCACAAGATGGCGGATCCTCATGCTGTAACAGCACGATCCTACGTCATCAGAGATATGACGACTATCACGTGCAATGCCAAGATGGCACCCCCATGATGAGGGGGTTGAGGCCTAGTCCCTCTGATAGCTATCTGGAAGAAAGAGGATAGACAGGAGATCAATCAAATGATTGAGGCCACCCTCACTAGGACCAAAATGACCGAGGAGCAGAGGCAGGCCTTCTGGGAAAGCATGGATACCATGCTGAGAGAAGCCACCGCTCAGCAGTCATTCATTCGCAGTGAGGCAGACACCACAGCGGAGGCTGCCCTTCACAGCGCACAGTCCTAGAACCCTCCAGACTACTCCCCTCCAGGTGGCTTACTCTGTACAGCAGATCACTGACAGGGGAAAGGGAACATTGTTTAACCAGGAGTAGCACACTAAGCTGCAGCTTGTTTCCAGATGCGACCTGGGAGCACAAGGAAGTTAAGTGACTTCCTCTGGATCACACAATATGCACCTATGTGGCTGTGGGATTCAAACCCAGGTCTCCAGATCTACAGCTCAGAGCCTTAACCCACTGCAATATACTGCCTCCTGACAATATAGGCCACATGACCTACAATGATAATCTCAGCTACCATTTGGAAAAAGCTAATTCCAAATGTGAGATGTTCAGTCTACCGGTGGCCTACCAAGTACAGGTTTTCCAGCAGACTGTAGATCCTGACCTCTGGGTGAAAATACTGGAGACTGTCCACCAAGCCACAGGTGCAACCTTTGATGAGATTGCAGAGGAACTCATCACCGCACACTTTCCAGGCATGGTTGGCATGATGTTGGCCCAACCTGTCAAACAATATGCCAAGGAAAGTCCAGCGACGCACAACCAGAGGTTATGGCTGGCCTACCATACTGGCAAGGCCCTCTCACAGGAGGAGGCAGACACTGACCAAATTGAATACAAGTCCTTGTTTATCCAGAACATGATTCCAGCAGTACATGACAAGGTCAAGCCTGTGGTTTCCTCCAGAACCGACAAATTTTCAGACATTCTTGCAAGAACGGAGTGTGTGTACCAGCTCTACCTCCAAGATTTGAATTCCTGCTCAAAAGCCAAGGTGGCTATGGTACAATCTACCAGAGAGCCCATAACCCACTGCACAGTGGAGGGTAAGACCCAGGACAAAAAGGCTGCATCCTTGGATGATAAACAGAATCACAATTTGGGAGGTAACCAAAATTGAAATAAGAACAGGCGGAATTGGAACAAACCCATTTCCAATCAGAATGATAATCAGGGCAGTCGAAATTATTGACAAGGCCCTTCTTATCATGCCATAGTGGCGGGGAATAATAACCTCTGTGCACTCCTTGGGAAGGTCCAATCAGTGTCTGAGGCCATTCCAAGGCAAGCCGTTGCAGCATTAGCTCCGGCAACCCAGGCCCTGCTAGGCCAAGGACACACTGACATCTCCTTGAACTAGGGTATACGAGGCCCAAACCCTGAGGCCTTGTCCATTGCAGCAACTACCACAAACCCAGACCTCCTTGTATCCTATGCAATACTTGGAAGAGGCCAAGCAAGACCCTGCCATCCTATATTTTCAGGAACCACCTGAAGACAGCATCAGTAGTTCAGATTGACAATTACAGGCCCCAGTCCATATTGTGAACAAGCTCACCATTAACACAAATAGACAGCCTTGTACCAAGACCATGGTTGGGGGCCACCAATTGGTTACACTGTTAGATACAAGCATGGCTGTGTCTGTATTACATGATGAGGATCCAGCTAATTCCTCTTGGTCCACCAGATGGAGGACCAGTGCACAAGGTGTGGATGGCACTGGACTATCCACCTACCATTCTATTGTGCTTCTGTGGTGCTAGGTTGCCTCAGCACGAGTCACACTTTTGATCTTTTGGTACTATGTCATCACCCCAGCATTCTAGGAATTGATTTCCTAGGACTACACAGCTGTGTTGTGGATTAGGCTAACTTGCTCTTGATCCTAATCAAAAGGCAGTACCATGTGGTCATGATTCCTGATTCCCATGTGGTTGCCGCCATCACAGTTAATGGCAAGGACTATGATGTCATAGCTCTATTCCAGACACATGAATTCATCAGAGAACTCCTATTCATTCTGCAGAAGCACCTAGATGCCTTCACAACACACAAGCATGATCATGGGAGAATGCAAAATGTCATCGAAATTCCAGGCCCAGCAAATGACAGGCAAAGACAATTCCCTTTTCTTGCTGAGGCCGTACCATCACTCAGAGAAACCATTCAGTCACTCCTTAGAAAAGGTGTGATCAGGCCTTGTGTCTCAACTGCCAACTCACCCATTTGGAGAGTGAAAAAGCTCAATGCATCTTGGAGACTCACTATTGATTAAAGAAGACTTAATTAAGTCACCCCTAGCTGTTCCCCTACTGTAGCATCAGCACCAGAGGTGCTCAAACTGCTAACCCCAGATCATAGGTGGTTCAGTGGCCTTGATATCTCCAATGGGTTTTGGTCACTGCCCCTTGCTCAGGAAAGTCAGTACAAGCTTGCCTTTAGCTTGTAGGTTGACAGTACACTTGGACCTGCTTACCCCAGGGTTTCCACAAGAGCCCGTCTCTTTTCCATTTACATATGATGGATATCCTGCAGGGATTCTCTGCCCCACAATGTCTTCTGCAGTATGTGGATGATCTTCTGTTGGCAACTGCCACCAAGGAGTGACATCTTATTTACTTATTTATTTATTTATTTATTTAAGATGTTCAGAATTACAGTCCTTTGAGTCATAGACTCCTTTTCAAAGGCTCCATGTCAATAAAACAGTTGTGCAGACTGAGTATTTACAATGAGTAGACAGACAGCAATGGGCAAGCATTCCCTGCATTCAAAGACAAAAAACATCGCAAGCAGCCGAGATACAGCATGGACAGGTTGATAATACTGGATTAAGGACACTCATGTACATGGTTTACAGGTAGGCAAGGCATACCAAGCAGAAAGAAAATTACTGCACTTATAGGCAGGATGGGGTCCATTGTCAGGCAGCCAAGGGGATTAGAAACATCAGCAGGTGCGAGAGGTGATCAGATGGGTAAGGAGCAGGAATTTGAATTGGCCAATTTTGGCAGCAGTGGTAACATTGTCAGGGAGGGAGTTTAACCAAGTGGGGGTTCTGTAAGAGAAAGAGCATTGGCCAAGAGATGTATTTTGTCTGGGTATCTCATATGGGGATTTGAGGGAGCTTCTAGTTGTCCTAGTGAGCGTGGAGGGCTGTATGAGGGGGGAGAGACTGGGTGCGGCAAGGCCAGTAGTAATCTTTTTAGCTAGGATGCAGGTATGGAGCAGTAGTCTGTCATTGAAGTCAAGCCAGTTTAATTGACTGTATAGAGAGCAGGTGTGGGTGGTGGTGGGGCATCCCAGAATAAGCCGACATGCCTTGTTTAGTGACATTTTTAGGCTATGTAAGGTAGTGTTGTCTGCTGCTCCATAAATGGTGATCCCATAGTCAACTAAGGACAACACAGAGGAGGATATGGCAAGTTGGAAAGCTTCGGGGGGAAGGCAGTGTCAGTGCCTGTACAGCAGACCAGTATGACAGTTTACTGCAGTGCAGAAGTGCCGAATATGGTCATGATATGTAAGTGCCAGGTCGAGTGTAATTTCCAGGTATTTGAAGGTGCTGACTTGTTCAAGGGGCTATGAAAGTGAGGTATTTATGTGCAGAGGGGATTGCCTGAATTTATTTTGGTGGAGGGAGAAAAGCATAACTTTGGACTTTTTCTGGTTAGGACAAGTCTGTGTTTGATGAACCAGGCCTCAGCCTCAGTGAAAGCAGTTTGAAGGGAGCACTCAAGTCCCTCCAGGGTGGCATGGGATGCATGAAGGACTGCATTGTCTGCATAAAGGAGGATTTTACCTGAGCAGGCCTTAGGGAGAGAGTTTAGGTAGAGGCTAAAAAGTAGCAGTTCCAAAATGGAGCCTTGAGGGACCCCAGAGCATACAGGGAGTGTATTAGAGTGGGTGGAGTTGATCCTAGCTTTCTGGAAGCAATTTGACAGGTAGTCAGAGAACCAGGCATTGGCATCCTGGGAGAGGCCAATCTGAGAGAGAGCAGAGATGAGTAAGGGGTTATAAACGGTATCGAAAGCCTTGGACAGGTCAAGAAATACTGTGCCTGCCAGTTTACCTGTATCAAGGGCAGTGTCCGTAAAGCTCTTGAATTCTAAGAGGGCCGTGGTGGTGCTATGAGATTTCCTGAAGCCGTGTCATTCAGGGGAGAGTAGATCATACTTGGAGAGGTACTCAGAGAGCTGGTCTACAACAATGCATTCCAGGGCCTTAGAAGGGGGGGGAGGATGGATATGGGGCAGTAGTTTCTGGGGTTGAGGCGGTCACCCGCTTTGCGAATAAGTGTGATGAGGGCCATTTTCCAGACAATGGGGAACTTACCCAGGCAAAGAGAGAGGTTAAGAATGGTGGTAAGGGGGGATATGACTTCATCCAGGGTGAGGCTCAGGATTTTTAGGTCCGGGGTGTCTTGGTTGTGGCAGGAGTCAGTGAGTACTTTGAGTAGGTAGGGTTTAGCATCACGAGTGGAGAGGGTATGGAAGTGAAAAGAGGGGTAGGGTTGAGTGGTTTATGGTGGGGAGTAGTCTGGCTGAAGACATTTGCAGGAAGAGTGGAGCTGAGGTCTGAGAAGGCTGTGTTGAGCATTTTGGCAATCAGCAGTGGGTTATTTGTGATAGAGCCATTGACATTTAGTTGGTTGGGAGGGTTGGATTTGCCCGTGAGGGTCTTTAGTTTATCCCAAAAAGTTCGGCCACTTCCCCATGTGTCAGTCAGGATGATTTTAAAATACTCTGCTTTCGCTTTTCAGATAGCCCAGGTACACCTGTTTCAGGCAGCACGGTAGTGCTGCCTGTTGATGGGGCTGCCAGAGTCAAGGGCTTTTTTTCTACAGGTTATCCCAATGAACTACTGACCCTCTTAAAGTGCAATCCTGCAAAAGAACAATTATACCAGAAAGAGATCATCTTTCTCAGCCCTCGTATCACAGAACAAGGCGGAAGCCTGGCCTGGAAGAAGATCCAAGGCCTACAAGACTTGCCACTTCCTACCAGTGTGGCAACACTTAGATGTTTCCTGGGTATGGTCAACTATTCCAGGGACTTTATTTGTGACTTTGTACAAAAGGCCACGCTTCTGTATGAACTCCTGAAAAAGGATGTCGCCTGGACTTAGGGTCCCATTCATACTAATGCTGTGACCCTTCTGAAACAGGTCTTGGCCTCTGCTCCAGCATTAGTTAACCCCATTTCAGCTTTACCTTTTCATTTTAAATCAGCCACTTCAGACATGGCCATGTCTGTGGTGCTGAATCAGAAAAGTAATGGCACTTTGTGACCGATTGCCTATGCTTCCCAGATGCTGTCCCCAGTGGAACAGAAGTATAGTCTCTGTGAAAGAAACCTTCTGACCACCTACTGGGCTGTCAAGCACTTTCTATACATCATTGGGTACTCACTCATCATGTTGCATACCAGTCACACCCCTACAAACTTTCTGCTATCAGACGGACTGAAGGATGGTTCAGTGTCCAATACTACACTGACTCACTGGTCCCTTTTTCTCCAGGATTGTGATATACAGGTTGACACTGCCAAAATGCCCTCAATTTTAGCCCATGGTCTTTTGTACCAAGGAGATCCACATGATTGCTCACTTCGACCCCCTGATCTGCCTGACTCAGGCCCATTCCTTCCTGCTACTCCAAAACTCCTTGCTGACATCTTCCTGTGCCATGTCTTTACTGATGGCTCTGCCTCGTATTATCAAGGAGAACAGGTAGCTGGATTTGGAGTGATCATCATGCACTCTAATGGTAACACTATCCCTGTGTCCAAATACTGCAGTGTTGCATCTTCTCAGTATGCAGAACAGGCAGCTGTGGCCTGTGCTCTTGAATTGATCCAACATGGTAATGAAGACACCATTATTTTCACAGACTTTAACTGGGCCTGTTGTTCTCTAACTGAATTTTTACCATTCTGGGAGAAGAACTCCTTTGCATCTTCTGATGGCACCCCTGTGAAGTACAAAGTGTAACCACCTGCAAATGGGGGTTCTCAAAAGTCTTCCAGGAGCTTGCTTGAATGCCCCAAGCCTGGAAGGTGTTCGGCGTCTAAGCCGTTTATCTGTGAGTGCTTTTAGAGCCTCTGGTACTGTCTCTTTAAGAGCTGTCTGCCTGCAGACATCATTAATTTGGATGGGGGTATGTGTGTTTCCCTGCTTGAGTCCCACTCGAGCTGCTGCCAAATCGCTCTGTTTCTGCCATCACTAAGTGGGCAGAGTGAGCACTTTTCAAAGATGTAACTGTTTGCCAGAAATCATTTAGAGTAATAACGAAAATAGTTTGTCTAACCTGCTTTTCTTTGCAGTCAGAACTGTGTTTGCTTAGTCCCCTGTTCTGGTTTTGAACTGCTGAACTGGACCAATCAGTGTGGGGGGACCTTTGAAATGGAGCCTGCTGCTGGCAAATCAGAATTTGGACTCTCATTGTGGAGCCAGCCACCTATGTACTGTATGGCCAGTGCCTCTTGGAATTGTAGTTTGGACTTCGGTGCCTTTTTTCCACCAACAGGGGGAGTTTACTGTGAGTGACAACCAAACCAGCCAACTGAACTGGGGGGAACTCAAAGGAAATGCCCGGCTCTGTCTACTGGAAAGATCATATGAGTTGGGGCAGTGAAGAAACAAGGAGCTGTGTGCTTCTTCGGTGTGTAGTTTTAGCGTGGGAATCGCATGTAAGACCCTAAGTTTCGGTCTGCAGCTTGTGCAAGTGCCTGTTCAGACTGAATCCAACCTGTGAAGAGAATCAAGGAGATCTGAAGAGTAGAAACCAGGCTCACCCTGTAGAACACTGGAGAAATTGCTGAATCACGCTCGGTCTGTCAGGAACTGAATCTGCTGTGTGTTCTCCCGGGCATTGTGCAGTAATTGCGATTGGGATAGAGTAGCAGCCTGCCTGGTATAGTACTTTCCTTTTACATATAAATATGTGTAGTGCTTGTGGGGAATCGGGTTTCAAATCCCCTGTACAGTGAATTGAGTGCATGAAGCTGGAAGTAAACCCCAGCTTAATCCAGATTACATCCATTTGCTCTAAACTGCAGTGGGGTCCAGTCACAAGGACCTTGTCCACATGGTCTGCTCCTCCTAGCAATCCAGGACAATCTGCCTTCCATCCAGTTCCCATCATTGAGTTTGTGAGTACAAAGCGGGGTAGCTCCCTGCCATCTGTTTATCGAATTGCAAGTGTGTCATCTAATTATTGTTTGTTTTTTTCATTTCTTCATGAACTGAGCCAACCGGCTCCGGATTACAATTTGGGTATTGTGCAGGTGTTTTTTCCATCACAGGGCCCCAACCAGCTGCACCGATCCTGGCTAGCACCCCCCCCCCCATCCTGGGTACCTAGTGAAAGTAACAATTTGGGACTCTGAATATGCTCACAGTACTGTGATTATTAATGTGTTTAACCTAATTAACCTGATTGCCCCCTTCCTTGTTACAGCTCCTTAAATAAATCAGATCTGTTTGTTTCAGCAAAGTTACACTGTCTGAGGTATTCGTTTATGTTAAAGTATTGTACTGTGGCTTTTGCATTATATCATCTTGTTTTACAAGGGGTCCCCAGTGTCCAGTCAACAGAGCCAGTCCTGGGGGTAAGTGTACATTGTGAAGATATTCCTGATGCATTGTGTGGGCCACTAGTGGGAAGAAAGGGGGGTTACAGTGTCCCAGAGGGCTGTGGCCAAGTTAGTTTAACTACTGCAAACCCTGACCTCTGGGTGGAAGCACTCACCATTGGTCCTTGGCCCCTCAACCTGTCAGTAGTCAATCAGGCAGGGGTAGTAATCCTTGGGATAGTGCCACCTGGGGGTTACACAAAGCACTCTTTTTATACATTCATAACTTGCTAAACAGTTTAAACATATATTGTTCATCCACAAAGTGAAAGTCCACTCAAAATCTGATCCCTACCATGTATTTAATGATCGAGTGGACACTCTTGCAAAAGAGGGCACTCGAGAGGAGGAGACATGGGACATGGATCACCCTACTGCTAGAGCAGCAGTGTAAATAGCTGCCACAAGGAAGAAACTCAAGTTGTTTGTGCCACAGGGCTTGTCCACAGCACAGAAATCTGACCGCTGCTGAAAGATGTGTTCAGGTTCTTAGACAAAGGAACTGAACAAGAACTGCCTACCTGCAGCCCTTACAAAAGACATGCAGACCAACTGCATCTGTCACAAGACAACAAACTGATATGGTATCCGTCTGACGACCTGAACTACAAGTTGTGGGTAGCTCTCGAAGCACTGAGATCTGAGTTCATTCATTAGGTCCATGACACCTCGACTGGTGGACACCAGGGTGTGGAGAACACAGTACAGAGATTAAAATCTGAAGGTTGGTGGCCCGGCCTTGTCAAGGATGTCAGACATTACATAAAAAATTGTCTAATTTGTGCACAGAACAATCCAGCTCCAACCAAATGAAATGCTAAACTACTTCCCCAGAGACAATCTGACCCTTGGCATGCGATCCAAATTGATTTTATTGGTCCTTTGATCAATACCACCAGAAACAACAAGTATGCACTTGTAGTTACTGATATATTTTCCATGTGGGTCGAGGCTTTCCCCACTCGAAAAGGTATAGCAAAAGCAACTGCAAAAGTTCTGGTAGAAGAACTATTCCCCAGGTGGGGTCTTAAGGCAGACTTTGATCAAGTAACCAGCTTTACTTCTGAGTTGACGCAAGAAACACTCCAACTTCTTGGTGTACACCAGATGTTGCACATACCTTACCATCCACAATCATCAGGTCAGGTAGGAAAAGCCAACAGATGGATAAAGCAAATGCTTTCCAAATTCGAGGACAATCCCAAGGATTGGGATTCCCATTTGCCTTCACTCCTTATTGCAATTAGGTGCACTCCTTCAGCCACCACCCAGTGTATACCCTTCGAGGTGATGGCTGGTAGAACCATGAGATTACCTGAACACCTGTTGATTGACTTAAACATACCCACTGCAGACAGTGTCTGTAGACAAATATGTTGCAAAACTCAGAATGACATCATCAAAACCCACTTGTACACTGCACATTGTATGGGCAAGGCCCAACAACAGTCCTAGATTCACTTTGACAAACATGCACAAGAGGTGGATTGGCAAATCGGAGAGCAGGTAATGGTACTCAGATTTGTACACCCCACCGATTCCTTCTCCAATAAGTGGGAAGGATCCTACGTCATCATCAACAAACTCAGTCCCACAGTCTACTAAGTTAGGCTCTTTCAGAACATGAAACCTACTGATAAATGACTGCATGCTAATTAGTTAAAGTTGTATAAAAGAGAATAATTACTTTTCCTCACCCCATTGGGCAGAATTGTACCTACTGACCTTTTCTTTTTCCTTACAGGCATTTACGCAAGATGGCTATCTTGCATCTGATCCTCCTACTACGAGTACTCCCCATTGTCCATGGCAAGGATATGAAAACTATATCTGAACATATAACTTTCCAGATATGTACCCTACTTCTGTGGGATCAATATTTAGAAAAGCTTTAATTTTTTGTTCTGCTTTTCACAATTAAATTTTATCAAATTTGCAAGGTCTGCATTTATTTATAAGCATCCATTACTGTCCATCAGTTTATATGCCATTTCTATTATGTGTCGCTTCTGTGCTGTTGAGCTGCAGCAGCTTATATTGCTTTGCAGTATTTAACCCTTGCTATGCTGTGGACTGATATGTCAGTTCAGAATTCTTATAGGTTTTAATTCTGTCAGCAGCTTATGGGTTAACTGTGTTTTTCAACACCTATTAATAATTAAAGACTAGTAATGTAATTTAACTTAAAGAAATTCTTGCTCTTTCATAATCTACAAAAGAACTCTTGATTGATCACATCATCGCCTTAATCTTAACAATTTTATGATATTGCTATCAGCATTTGACAAGCAAATACAATCATATGCGATATGCAACTGATCTATTTTTCTTAACAGGGATGCTCCCTTCTGCATTAACAATGTTCTCAGCAAAATAAGATATGGTAGAAAAGTATGCCGTTAAACCAAATTATATTTGTAGTTCTTGTAGATTTGTAACTTATTCTCAGCACAACAAAACAGTGCATTTTAATTGACTTTAACAGCATATGCAAGGGTCAAACAGTATGAAGTGCTGAATGGATATATGTGTATATATATATATATATATATAGTATATATATATATGTGTGTGTATTATGGTAGTACGGTAGTGCTACCATAGTTAGGGTTGCATACCCCTTTTATGGTTAAATGGTGAAACTTTGCACCTTAATAACTTTGCCACTGTTCAATGGATTTACCTGAAATTTGGCAGGCACAGGGCATATCCATAGATCTTGGGATCTGGCAACTTTTGCACCAGTCGAATATACAGCTGCAGAGTTATTAAGCGAAATTCATGCATGCAATTACGTTTTTTTGCGCATTCTTTGCTCACGTCTACAGGTCACACGGTTTATGCAACTGGTCTGAAAACTTCACAGAACATGCACCTGGGGTCCCCAATGTGCCTTTTGCAGATTTCATGAAAAAAGATTAAACGGTTCAAAAGTTATTCAAAAGACAAGTTCCCATTATAAGTCAATGGGAAAAGTTAAAAAGTTCAAAAGTGTCGTAAGTGCACTTTTTAGTGTCACAAATGGCCCTAGTAGTGTCACAAATCTGCAATTTGGTTTTCAGTTACTGATCACAGAAATGCTTGGCATTTAAAATTGGGACCATCTAGGGACATAATTCTTTTTGTGTTTACCAAATCGAGCCCTGAGGATGCTAGCCATGTCTTTATTTTGGGATTAAACACCCCAGAAATATGTTTTTCAAATTTGTGGGAAAAGTAGTGTCACAAAGTAGTGTTGCACTTGCCACACTTTTCAAATTTTTGTGAAAGGTGTCGCAAATCACGACACTACTTTTCTAGACTATGGCCAAAATTATAGGAATTCTTTGCCACCATGCTGCAAAGAAACAGTTTGGTCTTTTTGGCTGAAATTTGGAGAGAAGGCAGGCAACATCTCACAGATGTGCCTTTTGGTGGTTTGGTGATAAAATATTGCATGGATGCAAAGTTACAATACTTTGAAGTTGACTTTTTTCCCATAGACTAACATGGTGGCGTCCGCTGCGCCTTTGAAACGGTGCGGGATACGGAATTTTTGTCCCAACAATGCATAGCCCTATGGGCAATGCATTCAGTAAAAACCTAGCCAGGAAACTCATGAATCATGTGAAATTTAATTTTTTTTTCTACGTCATACGGTTACTGAGATATTACCATTTTAGTATTACAACTGCTCGTTTTCTGCTCCGAGGCCCATTCTTTGTTTTCACTGTGTTTCTCAATGGAGCTTTTGGGGAAAAATACAGTGTGCACTCCAGTTACTGTTACATGTAGGCTTTACACTTGTGTTTCCATGCCCGTTTGTGTTAGCATTCCCGTGTACACCACCGTATGCGTTTCCCTTTGTGTTTGCGTTACTGTTACCATTTGTGTCTCTACTACTGTTTGTGTTTGTCTTTTGCTTAGCATCACCGTGTGCATTACCATTTCTGTTGGCAGCTGCCCTTCCATTTTCATTTGCGTTAATCTTTCGCTTTGTGTCTTCGTTGTTCTTATGTTACCATTTGCATTTCCAATTGTGTTTCCGTGCCTGTGTGCATTACGGTTTGCGTTTCCATACGTGCTTACATTTGCATTTGTGTTTCTGTTTTCTTTGGTGTTATTGTTGCTGTTACCATTACCATTTGCATTTACAATTGTGATACCATCACCGTGCACGTTACGGTTTGCATTTCCTTATGCGCTTGCATTTGCATTTCTGTTCTCTTTTGCATTATTGTTGCTGTTACAGTTATCATTTGCATTTACAATAGCGGTACCATGACCGTGCATATTACCAGTTACATTTCCATATGCGCTTGCATCTCCATTTGTGTCACTGTACGCTTTGGCATCACTTTGCACCTGTGTTTCTATTAATGCTTGTTTACAATTTACGTTTGTCACCATGTGCGTAACCGTTGCCGCTTGCATTTGCGTTGCTGTTACCGTTAATATGTCACATAAAATCACGTGGTGGGAGCATTCCATTTACTACTTATAGTCCTCATTCTCAAAAAGAAGGGAAATTAGAGGCAGAAAACTCTGTTTAATGCATCGGTTAGGGTTGTTCCACAGTGACAAAAGTAAGGAAGTTTGGTGTTAGGGTTGAAAACCCCCGTTGCACCCCCTCAGCCCACCCCCCAACCAGCATTGGTGTGTGTGTTGGGGTCATCGGTCTTAACTCCCACCCCATTCTCCCATGCCTCAGCTTATTCACGCATGTGATGGGTAAGAGTTAGGCCAACGCCCCAACACAACCCGATGCCGGGTTGGGGTGGTGGGGGTGAAGGGTTTTTTTCAACCTTAACATTAAATTTCACTTTGTCGTTGGGGACAACCTGACTGATGGCACTAAATGGAGTTTTTGCCTCTAATATATAAATATATATATATATATATATATGGACATGCACATTATATAAATATGTGTGTGTGTATATATATATATATATTTATAAAATGGGTAAAAGAAATCCTTCTCCCTGATTGGTCAAAAGGCGTGTCCTTACCTGTCAAAAAAAGGTGGCACTACTTTCCTAATACCTTAACCTCCATAGGTGAAAAGGCAGCAATATCATAGAGCAACTGATATCTTCCATCAGTCCCTCTGCAACCAGAACTGATTTTCCATCACAAACATGGCTGCTACCTTTATACTGTAAAAACCTTCAATTGGGCCCTAAAAATAAAACTACCTTAAATAAAAAATAAAACAAATTAATTAAACATTGTTTACCTGATTATCACCCTCTCTTTACACACATAAACAAATTTGAAACATTAAGTATTGTTTATAGTTTTCATTACAACTGTTTCTTTACTAACAGTGAAAAATCCCCCTTCTGTCTTTACCTGCTCATCAGGGAAATCTCTTCTGCTTGCCTTGACAGTGAGATAATTGAGTCACTGGCTCTAAAACAGGCCTTTGTTGTCTGTGTGTACAGTATGTTGGGAGAGTAATATTCTACCAGTGGAACTGAGCAGAATTTTTAATCCCTGTATTCCATGGTAAACATTTAAGCAATAAGACATGACCAAGGGTTATGTTAATAAAAGATTATACCATGGACATAAGTGAACAGCCAATGAAATGGTCAGGCTGGCAGTTTACCACCGGTGTAAATCCTATGATAATCACTGGCTGATGAGAAAATAAAGAAGATCAGCCATATCCAGATCATCTGCAGCCCAGGAATAAATAGAATAAAAATAAAATCACAAAGCAACCTCTTTAAAAGTCGTATTTTATTATTGTAAAAGAATGAATCTTGGTATAATCGCAATAAGCCACTCTGAGGATGTGGGTTATTGGGAGATTTACCATGGCTGGAGAGGATTTACCCACTCGGCTGCGCCTCGTGGGCAAACCACTCCAGCCGTGGTAAATCCCCCGATAACCCACACCCTCTCGTGGCTTATTGCTTAATTAACATAAGGCTGTTAGAATGTTTGCAGCCAATCAGAAAGCTCCATTTCTCAGACCCTTTTTATAATCCACGATAAACATTCTGTGTCTTGAATAAGGGGTTAAAAATAGAAAAAAACAGGATGAAGAAAGTAGGCATTACAGTAACACTTTATAAACAAAAAGAAAAGGTGGGAAAACACAGTTACAGAGGCAGATCCAAACTGCTCAAATAATACATTGCTGTCCCTCCAACTCACTGGTTTAGCATTTTTCAGTGAGTTGCTGTTCAATCAATTTTACCACTCCTCCACCCAAGTCTGGCGACTATTTTTCCACCATATTTAAATAAAATAACATACTATTATTAAATCGTTAATAATGTGTCCAGAGTTTTGTTTGATTGTTATTGAAATAGTTGTTATCCATTTTATAAGAGCAATAAGACACTTCAGAGTGTGGCTTGTTGATTGATAAGAGCACTACCCAGCTGCTGTAGTCACTCAGCGCAAGCATCTCATGCCTAACAATGCACGTGGGGGTGTGCTGTTATCAATCAACAACCCACACCCTGTCGTAGTTATTGCTTTCATATATATATATATATATATATATATATATATATACACACATATATATACAGTATAAGCTTCTGAAACACAAAAAAAACCTTCTTTTATAGGATTTATAAAAATATTATTCAGTACTGCCTCCATATGTCATACACCAACATGGCATTGTACAGCGAAGTAAATACCATCTAATTATACATGGGCTCATCCTCTGGTTACTAGCCTCCACCTTGAAACTGCAGGCTTTGACTTGCCTCCACCTTCTTGTTCTCCTATTATCCCTGTTAAGTGTCCCACTATTACTGCCCCAACCCGATCTCTTCTGCATGTCCTGCCCAGAAACCCTGCACTCACTCTTCAAATATAGTGTATCATAATGCCCTACTCACCACACTGCTCGTGGGTATGCTACTGGGCACTGATCTACAGTATGTTGCTGTATATTGGCCATCAACCAGGCAGATTTGGCCTTGGATTTTAAACACTCCCAAAGGTTAGATGCCCCCAAACAAAGGCTGGACTGGTGGGCACGCACCCCTATCATTGCTCTCCTTCTAACTCTCCTTTCTAAGATAGAACACCTCCTGCTTGGATCATACATTCATGCGTTAACCTTACCACTATCTTTACTTTTCTCTGCACGCTTCACCTATGAATCTCTGCTCTCTTTACCACCTCTGGCAGGTGATGTTGAGGTAAACCCTGGCCCCTTTAACACACCAGTCACGTACTCCTCCCAAGCATAGACCAATCCACTAGCTCTGAAGATTGCACACCTCAACATTTCCAGCCTCCTGGCAAAGCTAGCCAAACTTGAGGCATGGGTGTCCCTTTACAAACCCCATATCCTTGGCATTACAGAAATGTGGTTCAAGTCCTCCATCCTTGACCCCAGCTGCCAGCTACTGGGCTACTCCCTGCTGAGGCATGACAGACCAGACACTAAAAAAGGAGAAGGGATACTTCTATATCTCAAAAGTCCCCTCACTGCTACAGTAACTCTTCACTCTGAAGCAAGCTCCCTCTGCAAGGGGCTCATCGCCGAACTTACACTTGGCACGCACAAGATTTTCATAGGGTTCTATCATAACCTGCCATATGGAGGAAACGTGGGCTAACAAGCTTCCTAGGGGGCCTGGGATGGCTCTCCCCTCACAGGGAATGCATAGTACTTGGTGATGTAAACCTCAACTGGCTAAGCCCTAAGCAGCCTGAGTACAGCGACCTCTTATAGCAGCATAATCTCATGCAAATCATAACCCTTTCCACTATAAGTAGCAAGAAAATCCCCAAACCTCTCCCTTTTGGACTGGATAATAACAAATCAGGTGGCTAGGATCCTCCAAGCAGGTACATTATCGATGCTATCAGTGACCGTGCCCCAAGCTACATCATCTGGTTATCCAAATTTAAAAACCCTCCCCCAAGATACCTGACTTTTATGGATTTTGCCCACTATTATACCACCCATCTGTTCAGTGGCTTGAAGACTGTAAATTGGCAAACTCACTACCCTCTTCCAGACATCATGTTAGCAATAGGATATCTCACAGATGCACTTGCACACATACTGTATACAGGACAGGCACTTTCCCCTAACAACACGCTATGTGAGAGGATGATGCACTTGCCGGATCACAAAAGACATCCTTTCCCTAATGAAACACAGAGACACCACATGGGCTGCCCACAAAGCCTCCCCTTCCCCCGCCACATGGAATGAGTACAGGAGGTTGAAAAATAAATGTAAGCAGCAAATGAAAACTCCCAAGGCGAGCCACTATCAGAAGCTTCAAACTGAAAACCTCAGAACCCTCCATTTATTTTGGTCAACTTTAAGCTCCATGATGGTACCTAAACCCCATCACCCTTCCTTGCATCTCAGAACCTCAACAGGTCTACTATCTGACCCCAGTGAAGTAGCCAATTCACTAAACAACAAATTTACAGACCTAACGGCCTTCCTTGACAAACTGCCATCTTTAAATGCTGCCCGCCAATCCCACCCTGACACACTGACCCCCACACCAGTCTCCCACATTCCTCCTTTTCATTTCAAGGCCATCTCTTATAAAAATACTCTCAAGCTGCTAAAGAGTCTACCAACCCAAGGTAGCTGAGGTAGTGATGGACTTTGCCCCCGCTTCCTGAAGCTGATTGCCCCCTGTATTGACAAACCTCTGACCACTATCTTTAGTCTCACTCTGTCCACCTTATCAGTGCCCTCCATGTGGAAAATGCTTAGGGTAGTACCCAGTTTTAAAGCAGGCAATCCCCTATCTCTGGATTACTATGGACCCATCTCAATACTACCATATCTGAGCAAGCTCCTACAAAAAAATCATCCACCACCATCTTTCGGAAAACTTTAATTAATATAACCTCCTATGCCCACACCAGCAAGGCTTTAGAAAACACCACAGCACTGCATCTGCCCTGATGCATTTTTCAGAACATGTCATAAGAAACGTGGATGCAGGTAACCTAACAGGTGCAGTCTTCAGTAACCAGACCAAGGCGTTTGACCTGGTTGATCGTCACTTGCTCTATGACAGGTTGGTGAACCTTGCTTGTTTGATGAAGACAGCAACCTGGTTCCAAAATTACCTCTCGGATCGATACCTGATAGTTACAGTAAATGGTGCTACCTCTACAGCTAAGGCTGCAACCACCGGAGTACCCCAAGGCTCTATCCTTGGTCCACTCCTATTCTCTCTGTTTATAAACCCCCTACATGTTGAAAGCCTCACATGTAAATCCATCCAGCATGCTGATGACCTGGTGTTATTCCACAGTGCCATGTTGCTGGCAAACCTCTCTTCCCTATTAACTTAAAACTACTGAACAGCACACAACTGGATCCTGGGAAATAGACTACTGGTAAATGCTAGCAAAAGTAAGACCATGCTCCTGTGCTTAAAACCTGTGATATCTAGCCTGACAAGCACCTCATCACCCTTGACAGACAGCTCCCCACTAGAGAATGTGAAAGGTTTCAAATACTTGGGTGTCACCCTTGGCCCTTTCTTAACTTACTCCATACACATTAACATCACCATATACCGACTAAATCAGTAGCTATCTATGGGCTACCACCTTAGACACTATTTGACCCCAATGGCTAGACTTGCCATAACCCAAGGAAACCTCCTTTCCCTCCTGGACTACAGTGCCCCCATATATACTCATCCATCCTCCAATCTTCTCACTCGACTTACAACCACCTACAACAACATCTGCAGATTTGCACAAACGGCACCTTATGCCACCCACCACTGCTCTCTTTACAAGGCCCTGAGCTGGCTCCCCCTTCATGAGTGAGGCAGCTACCTCCTTAGATGTACAGTGGACAGCTCCATCAGAGATGGAGACCTATCACCCTATTCCTCCCTACTCAACAAGCAGCACTATCCCCGCCCCTTGGGAAACTCCAGGGATCTATGATGCTGATTAGACAAAACTTTTGTCAACCAGCATCACAGCGATGGGATTTATGTTGACCACAAGTTGCAGTAGACATAAATCCTGAATGTCTCCCGGTTCTGTTTTTTTATCGGGGGGCTCCAGCCCCACACCCCCTGTACTAAAGATTCTCAACTCTGAGTCAAAGTTGATTTAGGAGTGGATGCAAGACTGGAAGACAGTGTGACCCTGTCTCAGGCACACCAACACAGCGACCTGTCGGCAAACTGTTGATTTTGTCAACAGCAACGTTGGTCTCTGTGTTGCTGTCACTTTTGGGGGGGGGGGCATACCAAACTCCAGTGTCCCACCACTGAAAGTCCCCAGAATGTCCACAAACATGGGCAGTAGAGCTTTATCCTTCATCACACCCAAGTTATGGAGCCATCTCCCTGACTCCTTCTGCTCTCTTGACTGGCACCTTGCATTCAAGACACACTATAAATTCACCTTTTTGGCTGCAGCAACATGTACCTGCCCCTCGGTGTGATTCCACTATATGGCTCACGGAATCTTAAATTGGCTCAGTTTCTGTCATATGAGTTATACAGCTATCCCATTACTGTATCTTAAGTCTGCTCAGTTTCTGTTGCATGAGTGCAGAGTCTCTGTTTATGTTTTCTTCTTTCTGTATTTTTTAACTTGAAACTGCATTTTAGTACATTGTATCATTACCTCTATTTGTAACTGGAATAGTACTTGCACTTGCTCCCTGTCCTATGTACTTGAATCCATGCTGTATCTGGTTCTAGAAATCCATTTCTCCCCCTTGTAGTGACTACCATTTTTTTTTTGCCTTATAGGGTTGCTAACATAAGTTCCAGAATTCTGAATTCCATAATTCTATAAATTAAGTGCTAATTAAAAAGAAATAAAACCAACTGTACTTTTAGTACTACTGCACCTTAAAACAGTTGCATTATTATACTATTGCAGTAAATGTTTTATCAATTGCACTTTTGCTGTTTTGCACTTTAACACAAAGGATATTGCATGATTGCCCTATTGCACTGTTGCCTTATTGCACTGCTGCTCTATTGCCCTATTGCACTTTTTTCTATTTCATGTGTAATATTATATTCTATCACTTTAGCACAGTTTCGCTTGTTGAAATTTCTACTCTATTAAAACAAATAATTAAAGAGGGAGAGAGTCCTTCCAAATTATATGGCCTTATGCTCAGAAAGTGATTCCACTGAGAACCAAGTAGAACACTTTGCTTCGGGTTTCAGTAGGTGAGAATAAAATTAGCATAGACTACACCAGAACCATAAAGTTAAAATGTCCCTGGATTGTGCCTTCTGATAGAGTTTCTTGTTGGAATTTGAGCTTCATTTCTGTTCAGCCTTCTTGGTTCCAATATGCTTTAGCCAGTCAGTGTTGAAAAGGGTCCCACAAACTAAAAAAGATACACATAAAAGAAAACGAGCAGTCTGGCTTTCATGTTCCCCCCTAAAACAAATTACTTTAAATATAATTATGTCCTTTATAAAAGGGGTGAGGGGCTGGCTCTCAAACAGCAAAGAGGCAGTTTTATATAGAAAAAACTAACTAAAAGATGTAAAAGGGATTATAATCACAATATTACAATAATAATTTAGGAAAAAAACAACAATTTGCAAGTAAATCAGTGCACATATATCCAAAAGTGAGGAATAATCAAGATGTCTTACTTAGCATCTTGCTCTTTGAACTAGAAAATCTGTTTTGCTGATGGTAATCTTGCTTCCCAATGCCATCTCTCTTTATAAACCTGCGTTGCATTTTTCAGTTAGCGAGGTTTGGATGCTCTGAAACTGAAAAGTGGCATCGTATTGCTTTGAACTCTGAAGCAGTAAGCAAGCTTTATGATATAAGACTAAACACCAGTTTTTACGGCTGCATAAGTGGAGCCATGCTGACATATTGCTATGATGTAGGGGAGAGAGCAGGAACTCTGGAATTGTGTGATCAGATACCTAGTATGTAATCAGATACCTGCACTATGTCATATGTATGTCTGTATCATATGTATAAAGTGTGTATGCTTGACCTATTTAAAAGTCTGTATTTTATGTGAAATTGTTTGCATAGGACCTCATTGTAAATGAGCTTTGGCTCAATTGAGTATATCCTAGTTCATATTTATATGAATAAAAGTTTTACTTTTACTACTACTACTGTGTTCTTTCAATGAGTGCTTTGAATGGAACCAAATCAAATCTCTCTGCCTCCTCTACATTTCTGCCCCGCTCCACCCCTGCTCAGACTACACCACAATATTTCCATCGTTCTGACTCAAAATAACAGACTGTAAACCTTGGTAGGGGCACCCCCCAACACCACCGACTGTGTAGTGATGCACTTCTCTTAACACTTACACAGACTGCTGCAGGAGTCTACTGTGTGTGAGCTGTGAGTGAGTACAATTTACTAACTTGAAACGTGCAAGTTATTGAGACAGCACAATGTGCGTGTCTGTGGGGGGGGGGTACTTTGCTGTACTCACGCTTCCATTTGTGTGCCTGATTACTGTTAAATTGTTAGCATACCTGTCATGCTGCTCCACTAATGTCTCTTCTTTCTCTTCTTACTGCTTAGGGGGAAGGGGGGGCTCCATACTGAGGAATGTCTGGTTAAAGTGTTGTCTGCACATGTTCTCTAACAATGCGGATGTCTTGTGCAAAAGCATGCAAGAATATGGCCAAGTATTGGTTGAGAGGAGTGAAATAATTGAATATATTCATGCATGCAAAGAAAATAATTAATATGGCTGATTTTAAATTAATGAAAAATAAACAGATAAAAAAGAAAAATGCACTTTTTCTATGATAAGTCAATCCAATGTCAAGCCAGCCAAACCATAATGATTTTATCTGCCTTTAACCGATTTTAGTATATTGTGAGACCAATTTTTAAACTTTATAATGAAATTTTAACTTTTTAATGAATTAAATAATAAAAGGGGTGAAGCTTAAACAGACGGGCCCATAGGCCATTCACAGTCTCCCAAATATTCCATGGTTTCTCAGTGTTTCAACAGGCCCCACCAAAATTTCAAATTCAAACTCTGAGCCATGAAATCCAGGGGCCAGAACACTGCTGCTCTCCCAGTGACATAGTCTAAAAGGAGTAGAGAATCAGGTAAGGGACCAAACCTTCACAGAAACAGTGATCAACTCCTTGGGGTAAGAAACTTATAACCATCCATTGAGGATTCCACACAAACCACTAAGGGGACTCAAACTGTTTCAACTGCTCTGGCTTTTCTGGCTTCTCAGAGGGCTTGCTACACCACTTTCTTCCACAGACTGGTGGGTCTGTCTGTTGGGGGAGGGAGGGAAAAACGACAGAGAGAAAACTATTTGAAATAAAAAAGCTCCAATTTTCCAAGAAATAGATAAATTATGAATCCGTGTACTAAGGTAAAGGTGGCATAACTGTTATAAGCAAAACTGAGCTTAAATATAGAGGGAGCTGACAACCAGGGTTTGGGTGTGAGCCCAGACTGTCAGACAGCAAGCTGGGAAAGGAGGATAGAGTGTCCAGTGGACTGATTTCCTCCTCTGGGGGGAGGGTGGGGAAGTGTTTGGCACCTGACTGGACACTGGCGGAAGCTAGGAGTTTGGCAGCCTGAGCCAGATAGGTAGGGGTGTAACGGCAGACATCAGCATGATGTCATTGCCTGCCAGGTCTCCCAGGGGAGAAAACAGGAAGGAAAAAGCTGGACTGCCACAGAATCCCTCCCCCCATGCTCCACAGGCCCCGCAGGTCAACCTTGACACTCCCCTGACCAACAGAGCTCATGAACTGATGGAGGTATGGGGTGCCCCTCCAAAGGCCCCTCCCTGGGGGTAAGCCGGGAAGGAACACACAAGGAGAGGTAAGTCTCAGAGAAGATGGGTGATGGGGCTGGAAGTATGATCAGGCCGATGGGGGCAGGTACAGGGAGGTGGAAAAAAGGAAAAAAATAGAGGGAGCAGAGCTCCAGCTCTCAGCTTCAAAAGCAGTTCTCCTTCCCTCAAAGTCACCTCCCTACAGCCATTCCTTGATGCTGTGCGACCCTTTCTGGCCATCTGTGCACCAGTGGTAGTGCACCCCCAGGAGTTAGAATATTTAGAAAAGGGGGGCATGGGGGGCATGGGGCACAGCCCCTCCTCCCACAAAAAGAGGGGATGGTGACATTGGGATGTGGCACCCTAATGACTGGGTGCACTGTTGCTGGCGTTCTGTATAGGTGTAACCCTGTGTGACACATATGGAATGGAAACATCAGCACTCAGATAGCATGTGGGATGCTTTTTTCCCCTGGGTCATCATCTACTGTTATCTGGACTTTACTAAAAATAGAATATTATTACTTTTTGTAGTTAGACATGATGTCAAAATTTGACTGAATAAAATTAAATAATAAAGCAAGTGATTTGTCTGGCAGAGTATGTACAGTTCTACTTCAGGGATCTGATGATGCAAGTTGCCAGCCTATTATCAGCATATGATTTCAGCCTGCTGAGAAAAAGGACAGAGAGAGGAAGAGAGAGAGAGAGAGAGAGAGAGAGAGAGAGACAGACAGACAGAGACAGAGACAGAGACAGAGGTTTCAGTGGCCGCTTATTTCTGGCATAACCTGCAAATGATACACTGTGAAGGGAAGCTACAACAGGCTTCCATATATGTTATACAATGCAGAAAAGGCAGTTCTGGCAGCTCCCAGAGCAGTCTGGTGTGTCCTGGGTTTATTTACTTTGCAGGTGTGGGCTGAATTTTTGATGAGTGTGGGTGGGGAGCAGGTGTGGACGAGGTTAGGTTAAAAAATGCCTCTGGATATGCAATGCCCAGGTTGCCTGCAGTTACATTTCGAACCTCATGAAACTTGTTTCTGAGAACTGACTTTTTGTGTAATCGCAGTAAATAACAGATATCTCATCTACAGCTGGCTTGGGTGCGAAATAAGGAAATAGAAGACTTGAGAATTTATGTTGTTATTCAATACTCGGTTCAATACTTGGTTGTCAGACAGAAGTCAGGTGCTCATCTAGCTTGTCTCCCACTGTAGTGGGTTACATTTCTAACCTTTATACAGTAAGGAATTGTTCAATTTGGCTTTAAATGTATTCAAGGTACTCTCAGTAACTACCCCATTTGGCAGATTATTCCACATTTTTATGGCTCTATATGTAAAACAGCCTCTCCTACTGTTCTTTTTTTAGGTTCAGTATGGAGCTGTTTGCTACTGCTTCTCAAATTAATCTCTCTTATATTAAAGCTTAATCCCAAACAGTCCCTCAGGTCAACATCCCCTATGATTTTAAAAATCATCAGCATGTCTTCTCTCTCTCTTCTCCAGAGTGTACAATCCTAACTCATCTAATCTTTGTTCGTAAGCTTTGTCCTGCAATGACTTAATCACCTTTGTAGCTCTGTGCCGCATTCATTTGATATTATTAATGTCTATTTTCAGATATGGACTCCACACTGAGCAGCAATTATCCATTTGTGGTCTAACATACGTTTTATAAAGGGGCATCACACAAGCTTCGTCCCTAGACATGAATGCTTTTTTAATGCATCTTAAGATCCTATTTGCTGTTCCTTCAACTCTGTTACAGTGGCGACTGAAATTAAGATATTTTTGGATGAGCAATCCTAGGTCATTCGCACTGTCTACCTTTCTTAGTTTGCATCTGTTTAAGTAATAATCGTGGTACATGCTGTTCCTCCCAAAATGTAACACCACACATTTTTCTTGGTTCAACTGCATTCCATTTATCTAGTCCCACTTTTCTAGTGCCCTAAGATCTTGTTCTAGGTTGTACTTCTGTTCTTCAGTGTGTACTGCAGCCCCTAGTTTCAAATCATCTGCAAACTTAACACACCAGTTTTTAACAGTCATTCATATCTGAGAAAAAGAGCCCAAACAGTACAGAGCCCAAAACTGAGCCCTGTGGCTTGCCACTAGTCATTCTACCTGGTTTTGATAAGTGTTGATTGCTGTAGCTGATTTTATTCACAAAGAACATTTAGTCATTTGACAGTATAATGACAGGATTCTGAAGTTCTCCAATGCCCTTTGCAGTTATAACAGCAAGAAAATGCTTAATGTTTCCAACGCTAACACCCCACCCCCACCATACAGACACTGACAGACATTGGGGGTGTGCCTTGTGGTCGTCGGACAGAGAGTGTCAAGAAGAGAGCTACCAGAATGATTAGCTCTGTTAAAGACCTGAACTATGAGGACAGACTAAAGGTCCTTTATCTGTTCTCATTGAAATATAGGCATCTGAGGGGCAATATGTGTCTGCTTTTTAGTGCCTTCACTAAATATGATCTCTGGCATTGTGCAGGATTAGTGTGTAAAGGTACTAACTATGTCACAAGATCTCATGGCTTACAGTTACAGGGACAAGCTAATAAGACAAAAAAGGGCAGGATTCTTTAGTCAACGATTGGTGGGAATGTGGAATGGATTCCAGCCTGAGGTTGTGGGTGGTAATGACATGAATACCTTCAAACAACACCTAGATAATTATTGCTCCTTACATTCTATCCAAAGTTATTGCCTTTGAGTTATGGGCGACCTGTATAAGGGCTTATGCCTGACTTGGCTTATAATAATTCTACAATCCCTATGATCCCTAGGTAAACACCAGCAGCTGTTTATCTAAACAGGAGCCAAAGGAATCAGATTCTGGGGTCAGTTTGGGCCAAAAATGGTCAGAAATGTTATTTGTTTCTTTGGCTGTATTTGTGCCACAAATTGTGGCAGCTGTTTGTGCAGCACCCCCTTCAATGTTTCACAAAAGAATGGGATATTGCCGCAGATTGCAGCACAAACTCCCCCTTGTTTCACGAAACAACGGCTGCAATTTGTGGCACAAATACAGCCATGGACAAATTAACATATTTCTGGACATTTCTGGGGCAAACTGACCACAGAATCTGATTCCTCTTCTTCGATTAGGTAAATACAACAGTTGGTGTTTACCAACTGCAAGTATATTTTGAGTTATTTAAATTCGTTTGCCTCGCTAACTGAAAACAAGGTGGCAGACTCTCGACACTACATTCTGCATTTGCGACAATAACTACTGCTTTCACGGCAACAAAACAGAGGTTTTAAAAGGCACTTCTAATTTTTCCCATAGGAAATAATGGGAAAACTGAAACTTTAATAACTTTTGAACAGATTAATATTTTTTAACCAAACTTTCAAAGGGCACATCTGTGACCCAAGCACAATATACCCTAAAAAGTTCAGACCAAACCCCCTAGCCATTTCTGAGAAACAGTGGGACAAAGAATTTACACAAAAATGGTAATTTACACAGGTTTTGACATTCCGTACCTTTCTGCACCCACACATCCAACCGGAACAAAACTTGCCAAATCCATAGATCTTTGGTCCCCAATGGCACATGCAAGCTTTCATGTGAATCAGGCAAACGGTGCAAAATTATTAAAGTGCAGAATTTGGAGTTTAACGTAGAAGTGACTGTTGAACCCTAGCTATAGGAGCACCATCGTGCCTATATGTGTGTGTGTGTATATATATATATATATATATATACACACACACACATACAGGTCATCAGCTCTAACGCTCACCCCATTCTCTTATGCTGTACCATGCTAGCTTCCTCACACATGGATTATGGTGAGTGCTAGTGCCAATGACCTCAAGGCACACCTCAACACTTGTTGGTCTGTGGAGGGTGAGGGTGGGATGGTAGGGTTGGTGTGTGGAGAGTGTTAGAGTTGGAAACCCAACACTAATTTCCCTAATTTTGTTGCCTTAACCCTAACTGATGCATTAACAAAGTTTTTTTGCAATGAATATATATATATATATATATATATATATATATATATATATATATATATATATAGGACAAAGAACCTCTGTGCACAAACACTGAGGCAAGGGTTACCTCAAAGGGCATTTGGCTGGGAAGCCAAGTTTCAAGAAAATACAAAATCACATATGCCCCCACAATGCAAAGCATCAAGGGCTGCATATGCAAATCACCACAGAATGTTATGCTGGTCCAACTTTAAGCAGAATTGCATGGTGCCAAAAAGCCTCTCACACATTTTGCAAAGGGTGCTAACAGAAGACATAGACACGTGTTTCATCCTACCAGGAATCATCAGTATGCCTCGTCTATTTGACACCCAGTGGAATGGACCAGATACCCCTAAGGCAGTATGCCTTGCATATATTGTGGTGAACCCATTAAAATAAAAAATGATTTAAAAGACAAAGAACCTCTGTGCGCAAACACTGAGGCAAGGGTTACCCCAAAGGGCATTTGGCTGGGAAGCCAAGTTTCAAGAAAATACAAAATCACACATGCCCCCACAATGCAAAGCATCAAGGGCTACATATGCGAATCACCACAGAATGTTATGCTGGTCCAACTTTAAGCAGAATTGCATGGTGCCGAAAGGCCTCTCACACAGTTTGCAAAGGGTGCTAACAGAAGACATAGACACGTGTTTCGTCCTACCAGGACTTATCAGTATGCCTCGTCTGTTTGACACCCCAGTGGAATGGACCAGATACCCCTAAGGCAGTATGCCTTGGATATATTCCTTTCGGCACCATGCAATTCTGCTTAAAGTTGGACCAGCATAACATTCTGTGGTGATTTGCATATGCAGCCCTTGATGCTTTGCATTGTGGGGGCATGTGTGATTTTGTATTTTCTTGAAACTTGGCTTCCCAGCCAAATGCCCTTTGGGTAATCCTTGCCTCAGTGTTTGCGCACAGAGTGTCTTTTGTCTTTAAATCGCTTTTTATTTTAATGGGTTCACTCAGCATATATCCAAGGCATACTGCCTTAGGGGTATTCTGGTCCATTCCACTGGGGTGTCAAACAGACGAGGCATACTGATGAGTCCTGGTAGGACGTAAACACGTGTCTATGTCTTCTGTTAGCACCCTTTGCAAACTGTGTGAGAGCCCTTTCGGCACCATGCAATTCTGCTTAAAGTTGGACCAGCATAACATTCTGTGGTGATTTGCATATGCAGCCCTTGATGCTTTGCATTGTGGGGGCATGTGTGATTTTGTATTTTATATATATATATACATACATACTGTATATTATAAGGGTGCAAGATATAAAGTGGTCAAAAATGCAACAAGGAACTCTTATTTCCATAGAATAAACATGGGTATTTTTGCTCTCATGCACAGCACACACGGAATAAAATTTCCCTCTGACATTTGCAGAGATGATGGGGAGTGTGCCTTTAGATGGTTTGGTGATAAAATATTTTACCATTTTTGAATTGTATCATTTTTCGTGATAGATGCAAGACAGGCTGCTTGAATGGTAAATAACATTTACCGTTTGAACAGTAAAGTGCGAATGGTAAATAAATACAAATAGAATCTAGTACTATAGAAACACAGAAGTTGATGGCAGATAAGGACCGGAAGGCGCATCCAGTCTGCCCATTTCTTTTTCTACCTTATGAATATGCCATTAGCCTTTGCCCAGTCAATATCCTATCTATTCATACTCATCTGTATTGCTCCCTTATGCCTATCCCATGCCTGTTTGAAGCCCTGCACTGTATTCATATCCCCCAAATCCTGAGGTAGGCCATTCCATGCATCCACCACCTTTTCTGTGAAAAAGAACTTCCTCACATTACCCCTTAATCAGCTTCCCTCTAATGTCGTGCTGTGTCCTATTGTCCTGCTGTTTTTCTTATATTGAAACATGTTACACCCTTTCACCTCATTAATTCCCTTAAGGTGTTTGAATGTTTAGATCATATCACCTCTCTCCCTCCTTTGCTCTAGGGTATACATATTGAGCTCCATTAATCTGTCCTCATATGTTTTCTGATGCAGTCCCTGCACCATTTTGGTGGCCCTTCTTTGGACTGCCTCAATTTGGTTAGTGTCCTTGTGAAAGTGTGGCCTCCAGTACTGCATGCAGTACTCCAGATGGAGCCTAACCAGTGTCTTGTAATAAGGGATTATCACCTCCCTGTGATACCCCTACTAATACACCACAACATTCCTCTAGCCCTACCTACTGCTTTAGTGGTCTGCTTCAATGATTTCAGGTCATCTGTGATGATGATGCCCAAGTCTCTTTCTTCCCTTGTGACTGTCAGCAACTCCCCTCCCAGCCTATAGGTGGCTTCAGGGTTTCTCTCCCTATGTGCATGATCTTGCACTTCTTTGCATTAAAACCAGGTTGCCACTCTTCCGACCATTTTGCCAGTTTATCCAGATCACTTCTCATTCTGCCCATTCTCCTAAACCTTAAAATAAATGACTGTGCACCAAAAATTATTTTAGATGCTTCATTGAGAAAGGAACCTGTGCCATTCCAAAACACATCTGGACACTTTTGTTGCACTTTGCACTTCATAATAAAATGAAGCACCTACAGTAAATTTTGGTGAGCAGTAATTTATTTTATGGTTTAGGAGAGTGCTAGATTATATTTGTATTTATTGATGTTTTTATCCAGGCATCCCAGTTCCCAGTGCAGACCTCTTTTCTCTAGTTGTTCATGTGAATGGTAAATGTAATTTACCATTCGCAATTTACTGTTCGAACTGTAAATGTTCAAACTGTAAATGCCATTTCCCGTTCGACCAATAAATGCTCTAACGGTAAATGCTGTTTTCAGGTTCCATTGATAGAATGTACAGCCACCATTAAAGATCAATGGTAAATGCTTGGTTTTACCTGATGTGGAAAACATGCAGACAGAGTTAAGAATCACAGAGGTAATAGTGCTGCTGGTGGGGGGCGGCAGTAGGAAGTCAAGCACATGAACAGTGGAATAGCTTGGCACCTACTGGGATGTTGAAAACTAGGAGCTAAAATAGAAAACTACAACTGCTGTCACTGCTTCACTTCATGCCCCAACTCCGCTACCTAAAACCCAAAAACAGTTTGGGCAGCTAGCATATTAAAAATGATGCAGTAGTGCTAACTGGCTGTGCTTTACCAGTGCAAACAATCTACAGGGAATTAACTTAGATGGTGGGGGGGGTACTGGACAAATAGGGAGGTAAGGAAAATGTGCAGTAAAAAGGAACATCGGCTGCTGAAAGGAAGTGCTTGCACTTACATGTGTGTGTGTGTGGGTGGGGGGAGGGTGAACCCAAGAGATGTGCGGAAGCCCAGGCTCCAAAACTAATAAATTTTATTACTGTTAGTAGCTGGGCTGCATCGGCTCCATTGAATTCCTGCCTCTTAAAATGCAATACCACCAGCAGTTGCTGCATCACTGGTTGGTGTCTGTTTCCAGACAGTTTCTTGATCAAATCTAAGGGTTATTAATGAGCTGTTTTAGAACTCCAACTCAAACTAGGAAAAATGAACACTGCAACATCCCCCCCCCCCAAAAAAATGTTTGGGACACTGGGGAGCCCACTCACAGTGTCCCCCAAACTGTCATTCTAATTGCCGATATCAGGATGCCCAATCCCTGTGTCAGCACTGCAACATCCCTCAAATGTTTGGGACACTGGGGAGCCCACTCCCAGTGTTCCCAAAAATGTCCATTTAATTGCCGACATCGGGGTGCCCAATACCCATGTTGGCACTGCAACATCCCCTCAAAATGTTTGGGAAACTGGGGAACCCACTTTCAGTTTCCTCAAAAGATTATTTTTGCCCTGTAAAAAATAAAACAGTTCCCCGATATGTTTTTTTTTATCTCTGCCCTTCAAAAAGGAAAATGGTCCCTCGTCATCCTATCCATCCCTCTCCCCATCCCAATCCTCCCACTGAGCAACCCACCACCCCACAAACTCCCTTACCCTATACTTACCACGAGAGATCATTGGCTCACATCTTCTCCAGACCAGGACAGGTCTGCATTCTTCAAAGCTGAACCGAGAACTGAAGAAGTCAAGTTAAGCTGTACAGTATAATGGCTGTTAATGGGGGATTCAACTTATGTTGATATCTCAGCCATTTTTAGGAATTATGACCCACAATTTTCAACATGGGGTTCTTGGGACCCCACCTCATGAACACTGGCACTGTAATTTTGTGACTCAGCCCTGAAAGGTGATTTTGCGGTCACTGCACGGAATCACCTTTTGGGACTGATTAACAAAATGACAGTGCCACTGTTCCTGAGATGGGGATCCCAGAAAGCCTATGTTGCAAATTTGATGAAAAAATTACAAAAAATGACTATGTTATGAGCGTACATTGTGCAGGTTCTATGCATGCTTGTAATTTTACCAATTTTTAATATTTTCACTCCAGATTTTCAACATTGCCATTTTTTCACACCTCTTCGTAAATAGTACAGCTGTCAATTCTCACATCCTGTCCAAAATGTGTTTTCACACCTGTGGTGCAGAATGGCATGGTCGCTATGTGAAATCAACTTTTGGGATGGATTAATGAAATGACAGTGCCAGTGTTCATGATGTGGGATCCCCAAAAGGCCATGTGGAAAATGTGTTGAAAAAATTCCTAAAAATGCTCAAGTTATGTGTGTCTGTTGAATATATTCTACATATGCACATTACTTTGTGGGAGGACCCTGCGCTCCCACAGTAAAATAAGGATACTATTACACTGAAAAGAAGGAAATTTATTGCAAAAATGACATTAATGCATCAGTTAGGGTTTTTATTACAGCATCAAAAGTGGAAATTCGACATTATGGGCTAACCTCACATCCTCCACATTAACAGGGTGTGCTATGGGTCAACAGGCCCAACTCTCACCCCACTTGCCTATACAATACCATGTCAGCCTGCTTACACATGGAATGGAGTGAGAGTTGGGCCTGATGACACCATGGCACACCCCAAAACTTGTTGGTGTGTATAGGGTAGGGGTGGGGTGGTAGGGTTGGTAACCCTAACATCAAATTTCCCGGCTTTTGATGCTATATATGTGTGTGTGTGTGTGTGTGTGTGTGTATGTAGAGAGAGATATGCTGGGGCGATGTGTGATACAGCATTTATCTGGTGTAGTTGCCAATGACCTCAAGTATCTTGTTGCAAAAAGTCTTGGCAAAAATAAAATACAAGTAAAACAAACTAATAAATCACACAAAATCTTCCTCTATTGCATAAATGAAATATGTGGGGAGTGACTGTGTGATAAAGCATTTATCTGGTGTAGCTGCCACTGGCTTCTCGTAACCATCACTCGTGTCTCCGCTACTCATGAGGTTACTTGAGGTCAATGGCAACTACACCAGATAAATGCTGTATCACACATCGTCCCCGCATATCCTCTCTCTCTCTCTCTATATATATATATATATATATATAAAATACAGTACATATATACATATCTAGCAAAAAACTGCGTTAATGCATCAGCTATCATCAAAGTGACAAAAGTGGGGAAATATGGTGTTAGTGATTCCAACTCTAACACCACCCTCCACAGACCAAGAGACATCGGGGCAGCATTGGAGTTGTCAGCCCTACCGCTCACCCCATTCCATTAGAAAATAAGCTGGTTGGGTACAGCATAGGAGAATGGGATGAGCGTTAGGGCTGACAACCCCAATGCTTCTTGGTCTGTAGGGGGGCGTTAAGATTGGAAACCCTATCACCATATTTCCTAACTTTTGTCACTTTGTCCCTAACTGATGCATTAATGCAGTGTTTTGCAATTTATATATTATACTGGCACGGCTGCACCAGTATAGCTGTACTAGGGTTGAGTGCAAGCTTCTATGTTAAACCCAAATTTCTGAATCTTAAAAACTTTGGAACCGTTCAACGTATTTGCACAAAATATGGCATGCATAATCTCAACAGGCAGATCTCTTGATGTGCCAAATTTTGTGTGAATCCGCTTTGCAGTTTTTTGAGATATAGAGCATCAAAAAATCCTACATTTACCACTTTTTTGCCTTTTCTTTGTCCACCTGTATCACAGAAACGGCTTTAGTTGTGGTCTGAAATCTTCAGGGTAGGAAGTCTTTGGCTCACAGATGTGCTTTTGGAAGGTTAGGTAAAAAATATTAATCTGTTCAAAGATTATCACATTTTTTAATTCCCCATTATTTCCTATAGGAAAATTTATATGTCGGGCACAAAAGTTTTTGTGATCACAGGATCTATTATTCATGCACACAGAAGCATAGTATTTTTGCAGAGGGTTCCTGTGTCCACCATCTTGTTTTGCAGTTAGTGACAAAATGAAAGTAGTGAGAATGTATGAAAGTAAATGAAACTAAAAAAAAAAGCATTAGAATCTAGCTAAACGGGAGCCGTTTAGCTAGATTCTGATGTTTCTTTCTTTAATATGTGCTGAGAAACACATTTTCTGAGCTCCTGAAATCCCTGGTGTCCTGCTTAGCGAGAGGAGCACTTCCCTGTATTTTCTGTTTGAGAACAGCAGGATTTTCTTGAGTTGTGCAGTTGCAGCTGGAGCTCATGCTGCCAGCTGCACTCTTATGTATGACCCCCTGTTTCCCTTGTGTAGTGGCACCCCCCACCTGTGGATCACTGTCCCTAGTGGCACCCACCCCTCTCATATCTTTCCCTGGTGTCTAGTGGCCCCCCTCCACCCTCTGGTTGCCATACTTTACTGATGTTTACCTTTTTTACATATAATCTGACACCAGGATGCAGCTCCTGGTGTCAGATGGACACCCCAGTCCCTTTTCTTCATTATCTCATTGCCGACATTAGGGGGCCAAATCCCTGTGTCGGCAGTGGAGGACCCCCCCAACAGAGTGGGACACTGGGGAATCCACTTCCAGTGTCCCCAATTAATGTTCTCATTGTTTGCTGTAAAGAAGAAAGCCGTCCCCCAGTGTCTTTTGTGTTTTGTTCCTGTAATGACGAAAACAATCCATTGTCATCCCCACTATCCCCACCCCCATTCCCACACTCCCACTGAGCAGCCACCACCCCATAGCCCCCCTCCTACCCTATATTTACCTCCAGTAGGGCTGCCACCTTTGGATGAGATGAAAACCGAATACTAAACCACACCCCCAAATTCCACCCCTAACTCCACTCCTTTTATGACTAATGAGGGCATCGCTTGGGCTCTGATTCACTTGATTTATTCAGAATTGCTGTGTTATCACACTGTGTACAACTTCTTTAAATTACATCATGATTATTATTTTTGGTTTGTTTGATTTAGATTTAAATATTTTAAATTTCAGTGTGTGTTAACATTTGGTGGGGTTAGAGAGGAGGTTCAGGGGACTTTCCATCCTGTATACACAGCTTAGTTGAAAAATCGATTGACTACAAGGACACCTCTTACAGTACAGCTGTCATTTTTCACATCCTGCCTGAAACGTGTTTTCGCACCTGTGGCGCGGAATGGCATTTTAACACCGATTTGAACATTTCACCTACAGGGTTTATGAGGTGAGGTTATAAGAAGACTATATTAAAATTTTGGGGTCAAAATATAAAAAAATGCCAAAGTTATGACCATTTGTTGCAATTTTGGTACGCCCGCTCAAAACTTTGGAAAATTTTAATATTTTGACCCGAGATTTTCAACACAGCCTTTTTATTATCAGACCTCATGTATGTCACAGCTGTCATTTTTCAAATCCTGTCCAAAATGTGTTTTCAAACCTGTGGCATAGAATGGCATTGCACTTGTACAGAATTATGTTTTGGCAGGGATTTGAAAATTTTGTCTAGCGGGTACATGTGCTGGTGTAATAACATGGCTATGCTGATAATTTGAAATGAAAAAATGCACACTCTCTACCCTTAATATTCAAAATTATTTTACTTAATTAGTAATAACACACAGTTCCAAATGGGGTGAAGGCAATTATGTTGGTTCCATTTTTCTAAAGGATTTGACTCACAGTTCCAAATGGATCAAAGGCACTTGTACTTGTTTCGCTTGTTTTTTGTAAAATTAGGTGAACGTTTTCGGAATCCACGTGTTCCTTCCTCAGACCAGAATATATTTCAAGTGCTACAATCAAATAAACAAATTATTAACGAATGAAAACTTTATAAAATAACAAATATCCAAAAATTATATGTGTTTGTAAAGTATATAGTCAGGGGGAACACACCTGAACGTAACCTTTCATCAATTATACATATTGTTCCAGGCTGGCACTTCTCTAAAATAAAATTACAAGAATTGTAAGTTTTCAGAAATGTTATCAATGCAATTCAAATTTGAGAATTCTAATATCAAAATACGGTGGTGAAATACCTGGATTGCTTAAAAGTTTTTACTATTCAAGTCCAGGTTCTAAACCGCAGCTGTCTGAAAAACATATTGATTTAAGTAAATGCCTCAAATCCAAACCATATTCATAGTATTTTAATACAATTACTATCTTAAAAAATTCAAAACTGAACTTTCAAGCTTACCAGCATAAGTTTGCATCTAAAATAGCATTGCCATTTGCAAAGTTGCGATGCTGACCATAACGAGTGTACTAACTGCGTTGTAGCTAAAGCTTAACCAACTTTATTTTAAAAAATGCCGCCATGAGCCGGAACGCTATCACTACCTCACTTCCGAGGATCAAATGAAGAGGAGGCATGGCTGCTTTATCACGCTACCTGAAAGGTACGTTATGATGTCACCAAGGTGACTAGCTTAGCAGCCCAGTCTTAAGTAGAAATCAGCATCTTACAATATATGTTTTTGCGAAACACTGTTGCTTTTTTCACAACTTGTGAAACAGCTTTCCTTCCTTCCTTCCTTTGTTTTTGGTAACTGAGTAAGTGCACTATGCATAGCAATGCCTATTTTCGGGCACGACATGGAGGGACACGGGGTTACAGAGATAACAAAACAGTTTGTGGAGAACAACAATGGGTGGAAAAACAATGGCTAGAGGTCAGTACAGTTTCAAACAAGTGTGCAGTACATACGAGTCAACAACAGATAACAATAAGTAAAAGATAACAGTAAAACAGGATATCAAGTGCAGGTTCACCCATCTTAGGGATACAGACTGGGAGAGATAGCTTAGCTAGGCACAGATGTGAGGTTCAACTAGGAGAATGAGTTAGAAACACAAATAGACAATCAGCTTTAATTGAGACCATGGGACTAGAGGTCCAGGATGGTAGTGGAAGGACAGTTCAGAGGGAGAGAACCAGATGGAGAAATGGGGGGTGAGTGCTTTTCTTTTGTTCAGGGAAGGAAGAGCAAGGAAAAGAGGGATATAAGGGGGAGAAGAGGAGGAGGGAGGGTGGGTGAGAGAGTAGAAGTGGTGATGGGAGACAGGGTAGGGTAGAAAAGGAGAGGTGGGATGAGACAGTGGAGAAAAATGTGGAGGTGAGGCAGCCAGGGGGAGGAGGATAGGGGTTCTATGGAGGTTGAAAGCAGGTACAGGGGGTAGAGCCAAGTAAATGTTTGCAGTGCATCCTCTTGAAAGTGGCATGGGTTGGAGCAATATGAATTGTTTGTGGAAGAGAGTTCCAGTATTTTGGCGCAGTATGTGAGAAAGCCCTTGTACCCACTGCTGTTTTGCATCTGGGGATGTGGAAAGGCACTTGGTCAGTAGATTGAAGCTCATAGGAGACAGTTTGTGCATTCAACATAGAGGCTAGGAACTGGGGAAGACAAGATCTAGTAATGCTGTCAGTAAGAGAGCTGAGTGACTGGAGCCAATGGGCAGAGGGGGACAACCATTTTAGGTCAGCATAGAGCTGGCAGTGGTGCTTGTAGTGAGGGGATGCAGAGGCATATCTGCAGATATTATTATAGGTGGTGTCTCACTTGTGAAGAGAGGTTTTTAAAGATAGAGGGGGGACAGCTCAGGGGTAATGTGAGGAAACATTTTTCACGGAGAGAGTGGTGGATGCGTGGAACTGCCTTCCTGGGGAGGTTGCTGGGGCTAAAACAGTGGGGGGAATTCAAACATGCATGGGACAGACACAAGGCAATTGTAGTGGGGGGTGGCAGGAAGTAGGCTGTTGGTTAACTAGAATCTGCAGCTTATCCAGTAGGTAGGGAAAAGTGTAGACTGGGTGGGCCAAGTGGTCCTTATCTGCCGTCAAAGTCTATGTTTCTATGTATGATGCCCCAAGGTAGGTGACTGATCCATAGGATAATGCCAGAAGAAGAATTCCCTGTGTAATAGCGAGCCTGGCTGATGGAGTAAGGGCATAACTAGTTCGGTAGGCACCACCGAGTTTGGCGTTTACAGCTTTGCAGGCAGTATTGATGTGCTGATCAAAAGCCAGAGATTCATCAAGCAGAATACCTAGCTATTTGAAGGAGCTGGTGTTGACCAGTAGTGAGCCATCAGAGCAAGATATTTTGAGGGAGTTTTGGTTTGTTCTGAGTCTGGCTGGGGAGCCAAAGATCATTGTATGCATCTTATCTACATTTAGAAGAAGGTCGTTTTCAATGTGCCAGTACTGGAATTTGATGAAGTTTGAGGAGAGAGAGCAGTTTATGTCCGAGGTGTTCCTGGCACTGAAATAGAGAACAAGGTCATCTGCATATAGAGATCATTTACAAAGAATGAGAAAAGTAGAGGGCCCAGAATAGATCCCTGAGGAACACCAATATTAGTGGTAGAGAAATTGGACAGGACAGAGTTGTAATTCACAGCCTGTCTTCTGACTGACAGATAGCTACTGAACCAGGCCACTGGCTCTGTGGAGAAGCCAAGGGGTAAGAGTTTGTTGAGAAGAAGGGGGTGGTTCACCAGGTCGAACACCTTAGTTAGGTCGATAAAGATTGCACCGGTGGTGAGACCTTTGTCCACTGTGGTAGAGATATTGTTCGAAGATTTTAGAAGAGCAGTGACAGTGATGTGGCCTTTGTGGATGCTATGCTGGGAACTGGAGAGAAGACTGTGTTCTTGTAGAAAAGAGATGGTTTGAGTGACTACTAGTTTTTCCAGTATTTTTCTAAGAACGGAGAGAATGACTATGGGCTGGTAGTTGGCCATATTTGTGGGGTCTCCCTTTTTAAGTATGGGAGTGACTTTTGCTATTTTCAGATGTCGGGGACAGAGCCATGGCGTAGTGATAGGCTGAGAATTCTGGCTATGGGTGAGGCAATCATGGTGGCACCAAATTTCAGGAGCTTGGGCACAATACCATCTGAGCCAGTAGCGGTATTATCAGGGATGCCTAATAGCATCTTTAGGACTCCCTGTCTAGTGATAGTTCAAAAACGGAAAGAGGGGTAGTTATATTGGGATCCACTGTCTGCAGGGGTGGGAGGACTGCATGGAGGCGTTGGTGGGGAGGAAGACAGATATTTTGATAGGTCAGAGAACTGAAGATTAAATGAGTTAGCAATGGTGGCTGGATTGTTGCAATGCACACCATTTATAATTATATCATTGGAGATTTTGTTTTGTTTGACTCCAAGGAGAGTCTTGATAAGAGCCCAGAACTTTCTGGAGTCAACTGCCACATTTATTAATAAGCCTTTGCAGAATGAGCTCTTAGCATGGTGGATGTTCCTTTTACATGAGTTTCTCTGAGTTCTGTAGTCATTATAGTCAGATGGGAGGCCCAAGACCTTGAAACACCGCCAGCTCTTGTCCCTAGCTCTGATTTTGGCGAGCAGGTCCTTGTTGAGCCATTTGGTGTGGGTTCCACTTACACAACGTGTAGTGAGGGGCACGTGGGTATTTTGGATAGACCCAAATGAGGTAAGGAAGTGGTCCAGGGCTGAGAAGATGCGGTTCTAGTCGAGCATGGTGAGATCGCTCTGAAACTGGGCTATATCAAGGTTTGTTAAGTTATGAAAGGTTATGAGTCATGGAGGAGGTGCGGATTGTCTAATAGAGTGCCAGACACAATATATTGGGGTGTGGTCGCTTATAGCATCAGCAAGGGTACCTGCCAAGACTATACAGTCAATGCGATTGGTCAGAGCCCAGTCAATTAGAGTACTGGGTCTTGGGGGAGGCATAATCCCAGTGGGGTCAGTGATAAGCTGCTGGAGACTGTGGCCTTGTACTGTTGTGTGGAGGGATTTATTTTGTTTCCCAATCCAACTGAGGTTAAGATTTCCAAGGATAAGGACTTCATTGTGAGAGGAGCTCCTCGAGACCAGTGGTGCCACCTAGTGGTAGGTTTTAAGCACATACAATGTGGAGTTTTGTGAGGCCAAGCTGGAGGGAGGCAAGGATGGATTCACAGTGAAAGAGGTCAGTTGTGGTGATGTTAGCGAGATTAAGGTGTATTATGTAAAAAAATGGCAACTCCACCACTCCATTTTGAGGTGGGCTTATCTCGCCTGGCAAGGTGATAGTTGGGTAGTGAGCATGTGGAGTAGAGGGTAGAGGATTTGAGCCAAGTTTTGGACAGACAAATGATATCCGGGTCATATTGTAAGACCCAGGCTTCTAGTTCAGTTCAGTTATGGAGGAGGCTTCTTATATTCATGTGAGCAAGGCAAAGACCCTTTATGTCCTTCCATGATGAATTCAAGTGGGAGGGGGGAGTGAGAGGGCCAGGGTTTAGTTCAATATCCCCAGAAAATATTAATGCAAGCAGGAGGAGATACCATAGTTTGTGATGGATGATCGGTGAAGGCAGGGTTGAGAGACAGAGAAGGCACTTCTTTAAAGTACAGGCTACGTGAAAGAGGTAGTTGTGAGGGATAAGTAGAAGTGAGTTATCCTTGGAAGTATTGGGGTATATTAACATATTGGAAAAAAAGGGTTGGTTTGATCTGTGGTGAAAACCTCTGATGGGGATGGGGGGGGTACCAACCCATTGGGAGCCATAGGAAGAGACCCAGTATAAGACCAGGCAGCAGTAATGTGTGCAGTGTAGGAGCCATTTGATATAATGTGGGTTAGCAAGAGTGTCTCAGGATAGATAAGCTAGGATAGGTGATAAGGCAGTTTAGGACAAGCTACCAGTAGATGGCAAGAGAAAAAAGGTAGAGTTTAAGCTGGGATGCAGTAGAATTAGTCTATCAAAATGATCAACTAATAGGAGAGCATGAAAAGTTTACCAGACGCCCTCTATGGGCATGTGTTGATAGGCAGCAAATGGTAAAAAGGGGAGTTAGTCAAAATAAGTCAGATGACTTGTCCAGAGCTATGTAAGACAAGCCACACAAGGATGGGAGTGGTGGAGGGTGGGTGGGGAGTAGGCGTGCAGCGTCCGTGGGTAGAGAGCACTGTGTTCAACAGAGAGAGCCGAGTTAACCACCGTGAAGCACAGGGTCCTTTGAGGAATTTGCAGGCAAGGCCGGATTTGCAGGTAAGCCTACTCCTATGAATAGTGCAGCAGGGGGAGCTGAAATTAAGACCCCCTGTGGCTGAGTACAGCTTTTACTTTTAATCCAGTGCAAGCAGAATTTTAAAATGAATTCGGTTCAGAATTAGGGGATGGTGAGATACCCTCCGGTGCACTTTTAATTTTAATTCGGTGCAGGCACAGTTTTAAAATTAATTCGGTTCAGGTTAGGGAGATGGTGAGATACCCTCCGGTGCACTTCTGAAATAAATTAAATTAACAAGTACTGCATAGGAGATAATGCTCACAGCTGGTTACTGGATAAATTTGCACCAGGACCTTTACCGTGGGCTGGCAGTAATTAGTGAGAGTCCAGGTTCAGGAGAGATCCCGAGTTCAGGAGGGATCCCTATTTACTAGTTAAAATGGACCTCAATGGAAAAAATAAGAATTTAAACTGCTGGCGCCTTGTCTCTGACTGCGGAGGAAAGGTGCCAAAATTCAAAAACGTATGAGAGGTCCTGTGGCGCAGTTCAAGACGGCACTTGGGAAGTTGTACCTTGTGGCTGTGTGTCCTCTGGGCACTTGGGTAGCTGCCCAGGCTGAATCTTCTCGCCCACCCACCCCCACCCTGACACACTTTAAATGTGCCTTAGCTCCACCAATCTGATTCCTATCTAGTCCCTATTGGCTGTCCTCTTCCCTGCTTCCTGCCATTGCAACACTGCTCCCCATGTTTTAAAGACAGTGCACAGTGTGCCGCCTTTCTCTCTTAAGGTCCCGCTATTATCATATACTGCTCTCCTCGGTTCACAGACATTGTACAGTTTGTCTCACTCCTCTCTTAAGGTCCCTCCCTGATCTCTGGACAACAAATTCTGCAGGGTTCTCCCCCTCTTTAACCCATTAAACTCACCCCTCTGGAATCTGGCTTACTTCTCTTTGTCCAATCAGTGGTAGAGTTCTTGTTACTTTCATTAGTGGAATACTTGTCAACTGCTACTGCACCCAACCTTAATGTCCCCTTGCTTTCTTTTACTCTGCCATTTGCTACTGTACCCAATTTCAAAGTCTGTAATAGTTACCAGAATGTTTTGTGGATTGCCAGTTTGGTTCCTTCCACTGGGTGCCATTCTCCTTCACTTAACACCACCCCAGAGAGACGGAGTTTCCCCCTCTCTGTCAAATTGTATATGCTATCCTGATCCCTGTCACTATGCTGGCACAGACACCTTGGGGACGTCAACTGCCCATCAAAAACCATTCTCATCACCATTTCTTTCTCAAACCATAGTCATCCCCTCCAGGGCGGCCCTCTATGCATTCCTCATCCCGCATCAACTGTACCCCCACCCTTCGTCCCCTGCCCCAACTTGACATATAAAGGGATGGCATCTACTCCTTAAATTTATGTTTTATGGCCTTAAGAAGCTTCTCCTCCTACTGTTGCTGTGCTCCGCTAATATTGACTTGAACCCTGGCACCCCATCTCGATAGATGCACCCTCCGACCAACCACAACTAAAAGGACTAAGCTTCCTGCATGTCAATGCCTGTAGCACTTTGAAAAAACTAGACCTGATTGAGGCTTGGGCTTGCCATGCAAAACCTGACATCCTAGTGATTTCGAAAACATGGCTAAAAAGCTCCACACCAGATCATTCCATTACCATCCCATCCTACAATGTCTTTAGAACAGATAAGGGCAGCAGAGGTGGAGGGAGGGGTTGCTATTTATGTTATGGACAAGTATGCAGTTTCTATTACTGACTCAACCTTAGTGATAAAAGGATTTGAAAGCCTGACCCTAAAGTTGTCTCTACCCTCTGACGAGTCCCTATTCATTACAGGATGTTATAGACCTCCTTCAGGAACCCATGATATACTGGTTCACCTGTGCAATCTACTAGAGTCATCTTACTCCAAAACGATCATCTTGGGAGACCTCAATTTTGACTGGTTATCCCCCATTCCAAACTCCTCAGTGATCTATTTATGGCCTTTCACAACTTATCCAAGAGCCTACCAGAACGAACCCAAGAAACCCTGCAAACAGCTTGATTTTAGATCTAATCCTAGTTAACAAGCCACACAAATTTGCATACTCAGGCATCTTTCACAATGACTTAAGTGACCATATGGCCATTGCTTGTGTAAGGACTGCCCTCAAACCTACCCCCTCCATAAAATTCACTTTTAAAAGGAGCTTTCACAGATTCAACCCAATGACCTTCCTATTCGATCTTGAAATGATTAGATGGCAAGACTTCTACCTTGCTAGCTCTGAGTCAGAGGCCTGCCTGCATTTTCAAACCCTTGTCCTGATGGTTATTGACAGGCATGCCCCCCCGAATAAAATGTATACCCCCTAAAAGATCATGTCCATGGTTTATCCCTCTTCTTAAGTCATCTATATACACTAGAGATGCCCTATGGAAGAAAGCCTGTAAGACCAAACTACCAGCAGACTGGGCATCCTTTAAGGCAGCTAGGAACTACTGCACCAGACTCGTATGGTCAGCAAAGGCTGACTATTTCCAAACAGCCTTGGATGCATCTAAAAACAATGCAACCAAGTTCTGGTAGATACTGAAAAACATTGAGGGACGTGACCCGGCCTCATCTCTCCCCCCGCCAAATTGTACACAACAACCATTGTTCACGATGAGCAGGATATTCTAGTCCAGTTAAATAATAATTTTGCTACCGCTGGGCTAGTTTTTGATTCCTCACCCACTTGTAGATTGCTCGCTCAGTTGGACGGTTCAGCTCTACCCCTCTGGACCTGGCCACCAGTTATACCTACAAATTCTCCCACAGTCCAGTTTCCTACAGACCAGTTGAAGACCTTCTGCTGGCCTTAGATATGAAAAAAAGTGCAGAAGCTGACCAAATTGAACCTTTCTTTCTTGCACTGAGCCACCATGTCCTCACCACATCCATAACACACCTCTTTAATCTCTCCCTCTCCCAAGGTGCCTTACCGCAGCCCTGGAAAATGACTCATGTCATCCCCCTTTTCAAATCTGGTGATCCTTGTGATCTCAACAATTACAGGCCCATCTCTTTGTTGCCAATCCTATCTAAACTCCTGGAGAAAATTGTCAACTTGCAGTTAAGAGACTTTCTCAAAAACAACAGCATTCTCAACCCTCTCCAGTCTGGCTTCAGGCCTAGACACAGCACTACTTCTGCCTTAGCAAGCAACATGTCTGTGCCTTATTCTTGGACCTGATTAAGGCATTCGACACCATAGATCATGACTTACTTGTAGCCATGTTACCCAGTATCAGGCTGGACAACACAGCTGTAAATTGGTTCACTAATTATCTGGTTGATATGCAGAAACAAGTAAAATCCCAGTGTGCTACCTCCCCCCCAAAAAAACCCTTCAAAGAGGAGTTCCACAAGGCTCAGTCTTGGGACCCCTTTTATTTGCCATTTACATCAACAGCATTAACTCCAGACTCAGTAACACCATTGTTCATCTATTTGCGGACGACATTGTGCTATACGTTGCTAGTCACTCCCCTGAGCAGGCATGCTCAAAATTACAACATGACTTCAACATCCTCCAATACAATCTTCTCCACCTGAAGCTACTCCTTAATGCTAAAAAGACCAAAGCCATGATCCTATCCCCCCATGCTCATTCAGCCCATGCTCCCTATGCAGTCTCCAACTACCAGCTCTGGACTCTGTTGAGGGAGCCACTTGAAACGGTGGACACATTCAAATACCTTGGGTTCTGGCTCAAACAAAAGCGATCTTTCTCTCTGCATTTGGAAGAACTATCAAAAAAACTCAGGCACAGGCTGGGCATCTTCTATCGAGCCAAACACCTTCTTACTCATGACGCTAAAATAAGATAAGTCCAGACTACATTCCTACCTCTATTAGACTATGCAGATTTCGTATATGCTTGTTGCCATATAGTTTTTCTAGCCAAACTGGACACCCTTTATCACAGGGCTATCCGTTTTATCACTAATGATCCTTACAACACTCACCATTGTGCCCTGTACAGTCAGCTTCGTTGGTCTTCACAGAAAATTAGACGACTAAAAAATACTGTGCTGTGGACCTTCAGAGCCCTTACTGATAAACTTCCTAAATATATGTCAGATCTCCTCACCCTGTCTGAAGGATCCTACTCACTTAAGAAATACTCGTATCTCCTGCTGTTGTTCCCAGGATTAGGAGTTGGCATGGAGGATCTGCTATATGCCACATCCTTCCTACTCTCTGGAACAGCGTCCAGTGCACCCTAAAACTTTCAAAATTAGCTGGGCTATCAGCCTTTAAATCTTTACTGAGTATCTCTCTCAAGGAAATCTGTTCCTGCTACTCTTAATGGATACATCCCAACCTCTCTGCCACTGCTTACCTAACCTTACTCTGGGTTGTGCTTACCTGCAATCTTTGGCTAAACAGATGGGCATACCACAACCTTCTGCCCCTTCTTCCTCCTCTTGAAACCTCCTGCTTACCTTACCCACCTATATCCTCACCCAAATCAGTTGTGGTCTGCTGCCTTTTTCACCGCACCCCACCCTACATTCACTTGCCTCACACTATCCTAAATCTGACCTGCTTGCTGTTTCTTGTCACAGCTTCTTATACCTAGCACTTATTCTGTCGGTCGCTTATCAACATTTGTTAACATTAGACAGTTATTCCACATTGCCTTCTATTCTTACTATGACTGTATCATTAATGGTATAGCCAACTGTTTCTTATTGCTCACTATATGTATTACTGTATGAATTATGTATTCTTCCCTGCACTGTCTTGGTTGAATCTCTTTTGTATGTCATCTCTGTACCCATGTTGTAACCATGTTTTCCCTGTGTATTCTTGTACCCCAGGACCACCTTGTAAATGAGTCCGCTCAATGTTATTTCCCTCCTGGTAAATACAGATTGATTAAAATCAGAAGGACTTTCACTAGACAGTATGAAATTTCATGATATTCTGTACCCCTATCTCCTAGTCATGTTGCTCCCTCTACTGCCTCACCTCTTTCCTCTCCCTACTCCCTTCCACCATCCTTACCACATACTTTGTCTCATTTAACTCTAACTCCTCACCTTTCATGGGTCCTGTTGTATTTATTGCATATATATATATATATATATATATATATATATATATATAAAATGGCAAGAAAAAATCTAGAAATCTCATTGGCCAAGAGACATCAGCTGACTGTATATTAAATCTCTATATATGCACAGTCATTCTGGTCCTAAACCACATCACACAATGAGCAAATCAGTCCTCCTACAACCAAAACTATCTTCCATTAGTCCCTCTGCAACCAGAACTAATCTTCCATAACAAACATGGCTGCTACCTTTACACTGCAAAAATCTTCAAATGGGCCCTAAAAATAAAACTACCTGAAATAAAAAAGAAAACAAATTAATTAAACATTGTTTCCCTGATCGTCACACTTTCCTTACACACATAAACAAATTAGAAGCATTAAGTATTGTTTATACATAGAAATGTAACCCCTTTGTTACCTGGGGTTACTAGAATCCCAGTAAGACCTAGTGGTAGGCAGGGAAGGCAGCTTGTGAAACTCCAGTTAAATGGGTTTCACACTGTCTCACTCTGTCCTCAGTCACAGCTAAGACTTGAGAGATGACAACATTATAGAACTGTTGCAGCTGCATGAGCCACATTTGGAATCTTCAGCTCAGAGAGTGAAGTTTAGAACTTTGGGAAATTCAAAGTGAGTCTTCCGTTTGTCCTTAAGCAAGAAGGAAGCATTAGTGTGCAGTGTGATTTCTCACTCAGAAAAAGGGAACTGTTCCTGTACTTTATCTTTTTAAAGTGGTGGAGACTGCTCCCCCGGTCTCAGTGCCCCCCTCCCTCTGGAGGGGGGAGAAAGTTTCTGTGGGTTCCAGGGCAATCCCTTTCCCACCCTGGGAAGAAAGCTGCCTGTTTTAATTTAAGTCTGTTCATGTATAACAGCAAAGGTTACAGTATCTTCTGTGGGGCACCTGCAATCTAATGGGTGAGTGTTTGGCTCCATTGAAGGGCAAACAACTTCTTTTCTTCAGTTGGATTTCAAGTAAATGTGGACTGCTATTTGGGAGGACTATGTCAACTAGGACAAACAAATAGAGCAGTCATCTGTTTAAAGTGTTAATGGATTTAAAGTTCACTGTAGAGGGGGTGCTTCAGGTCATCCACCGCTCAATCTACATTTTAAAGTCTAAAGTTTTCTGTGTGTCCAGAGAAATGGCCGGGTATGGGCTGTGGGAGCTGGAGGTGGGAAAAACCCCCATCTTTAGTAACCAGGTCCACCTCTATGGATTTCTTCTGTGTTTTTGCTACTTGCCTCATGCGCTTGGCCAGTGATGGGTTGGGTACCCAGACGTGGGTCGCAACTTGAAAATCTCTCTAGGAGTCGCAGACTCTAAGTGGTGTGGGGAGCCACAGGAAGGGAAAATTACTCCTTGTTGGATGGGAGTCTCCTTGTTTGATGGGAGTTTCGATTGGAAGTACGAAAACAAAATCTCTCTAGGAGTCACAGACTTCAAGTGGTGTGGGGAGCCACAGTTTGGGAGTCTCCTTGTTTGATGGGATGTCTTTCCAAGTAAAGTTTGGGTTCATTCGCCAAATGGACCGTCAGTCGAGTGGCCGGCAGGGGAGCCGGGCCAGTCGGGCTATGTATCCAATGTGCATGCAAAGTCCGGGCTGAGTGTCTGGTGGGTCCAAAGCCAGACATTGGTGGTAATGTGTTCATTCCTCAAATGGACCGCTGTGTTTAACCTCTAATCTGCATTACAGTAACGTAGCCCTTTGGGGGACCATGCAGTGCTTTGTTTATGTTCAGTGAGTTAATAAATAAAGCCACACTGAAAAATCCAATTCTGGTTCTGGACATTACAGTTATTGCTTCCTGTAGTTGGATTTACTTGGGTGCCCCTTGCAGAGTAGCCAACCTAGGTCTCTTGTGCCAGGTAACCTCATCCTTCCCCGAACCCGTAGATACATAATTGAAGATATGTTACAAAAATGGAGACATATGGTTACAAAAATGGAGGCACCACTTTGGATTTGTTTGGGAAGGAAGGTGCTTGGGCAAGTAGGCTAGCGTTTGGGCTATCTGGCAGTCGGTAGCCCAAAAAAGTTGAAGCAATTTCCCTAGTGTGTGTGCTGTGTGCTGTGAATCTTGTGCTGCTGTTTAAAAAATGCCAACTGTTTACCAAGGAGCTGTAAAGCCAAAGTGTGTCCTTGTCCTGCATCAACATAGTTTACAGCATTTGTCAGTTTTAAAATAAAGTTCTGTGAAGGAAAGTGTGGAAAACTAGGAGTAGCAACAGAGAAATTATGCCCTGGACGTTGGAAATGCTTTCTGTGCAATACTAGAGACTGCAGAGTTAATGGCAAGGTTACATGGTTGAAATGGGCTCCCGCCGTGGAGTCAGTTTGAAAAAAAAAAGTGCATCTTTTCAGTTTAAATTTGCCTGCTCGACGATCGCCGTGAGAAGAGGAGCCCTCGTGAGGAAGAAGAGGCTCATTGGCATGGTGTTGTGTGGTTGGTCAGTTTGCCATTAGTCCCGCCCCTCAGCCAGCTCTTCAGAGTCTGCTTCAGCATTCGAGAGGGAGACAGAGAGTAGTGCATGTACTGGCAGTGGAGGAGCGTCCGCGAAGTGTTCAAAGCGCTGTAAACAGTAAAAAAGTGACTTTTCAGTTAAAAATCGGGCTCAACCCACTTATCGATCTTGGGATCAGTGAATTGTGTGGTTGGTACTACGATCGCGGAGACTGCCCACCCGTTTGCAATCTGAGGCCTTCAAAATCTGGCTGCAGGCCATTTTACCCCATCACAGCAATCTGCTACAATAACAGTGAGTAAACGATTTAAAACTGCTCAAATCAGTGATTTTCAGAGAATGCCATATAAAATGTGTGTGCAGCTGTGTAGTCGCTTTGCAAGCAGCGATTGTGTGATGTCCTGCTGGCAAGTGCAAGTCTGTAAAGCCATTAAATGTGTGCATAGCAATGAAAGTAGCCTCAGTTTAAAGTTTGCAGCCAGAGAGAGACTGTGGGTTGTAAAATAAGTGCAACACTAGTAAAAGCAGGCAATCCTGTGCTGAAACCTGAAGTTTTAAAAGGGACTGTAATTAAATGAATGTTGCCAGCAAGTGAAAAGTCCAAGGAAAATCCTGTAAATGTGTGAACTGCCAAAACAGAGCAAGTTGTGCAGTTTGAAGTAAAAGTTATTAGTAGCTGATGTAAATCGGGTGCGCAGTGGCTTGACCCAGAGTCTGAATGTTGATGCACAGGAGTGCTGCAGCCGCCATCACAGGGTGGGGTAGTAAAGTAAACACAGCAGTAGAGGAGCCATTTTAAAGCTACAGAGTGTGTTCATTTAAAGTGGGACTTTCAGTTACAGTGAACTTTTGTTTGTTTTTTTGCAGTTATGGCCTCAGGACCAGCTCGTTACCCGGATCATGCCCGGGTTGCAGTAACAGCAGCAGTAAATAGATTGAGAGATATTGAAAATTGGTGCTATAGAGGGCAACTCCCTCCTGATGTGGCAATTCCTAATTATCCAGTGCGTGTATGCCAGATGTGCTTGAGTGCTGGAAGGGATGTCTTCATGATTCCTCACTGTGCTGGATGCCTACAAAAATACGGCTTGTATAAAGTGCCTCAAATTTGTTTAGCTCCCACATGGACACAACTTCAAGAATCTACAGTTGGCAGCACACAGCATCAGGTGGAGCCTGTGGAGGAAGGTCCCTCTTGGGAGTGTGGCACAAAGTTAGAGAGTGCAGAATTAGAGACTAAATCTGAAATTGAAGCATTGGATGCTGGATCTCAGAAGGCAAGTTCAGATAAAGCATCAATAGTCCCCTGGGTGGGGGGGCCTAGCCCAAGTCTCTTAGGTGAAGATGAGATGCGGGAGGCCTTTGAATGGGAGGTGTTGACCGCCACTCCCAGTGATGAATGGATAGTCTCGGGGGTGAGAACGACTGCTCACTCCTGGGCTCAGATCCTCAGTGAAGAGGAAGATGAGGGAGAACCTATGTGGCCTTGTGAGAAAGGAACGGGTACACAGCCTCAAGATCTTGCCTCGGAGGAATGTGTTCAAGAAGGTGGTGATGCCACTGCCCTGGCTTCACCAGAAGAAGAAGAAGTCAGGGATCCGTTTTTAATTTCATTGAGGATGCGAAGCTGGCAGAACCAGGACTGGCCACCCCCAAGCCAGGCCAGCGGTCTCAGATTGACCAAAGCAAGTAAAGAGGAGAGACTGGTTTGTAGAAAGGCCAATGAAATCTTTGGTATGACCTTTCCTACCTTTCCTCAGACAGTCTGGGAGGAGATTGAGAACTGCAGGAAATCCTGGATCTGGGATGAAGCAATGAAACATGTGCATCCTGGGGCTAACCAGCATGTAAAGAATAGACTGTTCCACGAAAAGTATACACAGTGGAAGAGAGGCAGGACACTGTTTATGGACAGAGTGAGAATAGTGGATGGAGAGGGACTCGAAGTCTCCCACTGTGTGAATTATGTGCGTCCAGACGGAGTAATAATTCAAGCCACTGACCCCCTCTACTATTGGGCTCAGTGCAAGGACCTCCCAGTAATTAAGCCCGTGCCTACAAAATGGAGATCCGAGCAGTGGTAGTCAATACTGCCACACCTAGACTGTGAAGTGCCCTTATTGAACTGCCAATATGAATAAACAAGAAATCAGGTGCCCCATATTCTTCAGTCCACAGTGTACTGCCCTAATCAGCAACCATCTACTGGTACCATCAGATGACTTCAGATCCAGAGAGGACACCAGCCCAGCTGTTTCCTGTTCATTGCCTGGTAATCGGATGATGCCGGACTAGCTGTTTTTCTTTTTGTTCCTGTTCTAAGGTTCCTTCTCCAGTTATGACATCAGCCCAGCTGTTTCCAGATGTGCACTCCTGTGGGTTCCCGGAAGATGTCCGCCCAGCTGTATCAGAAGAAATGCTGCCAGGGAGAGTCTTCGGAAGGGACCAGGTTTGTGTTGTCCGAATACTTCAAGAGACTGGTAAGTCCGCAAAACCCTTTTTATTCTATCTTTATGACATTGCAATACACACCCTACACTATAGACTTCAAACAGTGTGTGAACTGTCCGCAAAGACTCTCCCCTTCGGGATTATGGCCTTAAAGGACTATGCTTCACGGGGCACAGGCCCAGGAGAGACTCTTTAATGGACTGGCCTTCAGGCCTTGTAGTCACTAGTTGGGACATTTAGGGCTTTCCATCCCCCCAAAGGTGTATTGTTACCAATGTCATTGTACTTTAATGTAAATACTGTTTTCTACCCTATTTTTCTAAAAAAAAAAAATCTTTTTTTTTTGGGATTGTTCAGTGCTTTTTCTGTGTGGTAAGGGTTGTTGTTGTCATTGCTGTTGTTTAGATAGACTGTACATGCAGATTAGGATGTGTTTTTTTTTTTTTTGTCTTTTCTTACAGGTGTTCCTGAAAGACAGAAGAGAAGACAAGAAGAGGAGGAGGGGCTCATCGGAGTCCCTCGTCAGTGCTTATGGTGTAGAATTTAAATGTACTGTGTTATTATTGCTAATGGTTGTAGTTGCAGGCTGCCCGAGGTCGGGGAGGTCCCCGGGTTTTGTTTTGTTTGGGATATTATGTTAGAGACAGATAGGTTTTCCCTAGAGGGTTAGGGGGGAATGGACAGGCTATGGCCCTGACCTGCAGTAGGGGCGGCAGTGCTGATCTATCAGGACTATGCTCTGGATGGTTCTACCAGAGCCACTAGGTGTCCATAGTAAGTGGATAGAGTAGAAGCTGATATGTCAGCTACAGACCTCTAGGCCCTTACTGTTGCCTACCTATGCTCGCACATGGTAGGAGGGGGCCTGATCACCCCCCTCCGCAGGTAGCATATAGGGTGGGATGGCCTAAGGCCGGGTGCATAATGACTGGGGACAGTCATTTTCCTGGTCAAGGGCGAGTGTAACCCCTATGTTACCCCGGGTTACTAGAATCCCAGTAAGACCTAGTGGTAGGCAGGGAAGGCAGCTTGTGAAACTCCAGTTAAATGGGTTTCACACTGTCTCACTCTGTCCTCAGTCACAGCTGAGACTTGAGAGATGACAGCATTATAGAACTGTCGCAGCTGCATGAGCCACATTTGGAATCTTTAGCTCAGAGAGTGAAGTTTAGAACTTTGGGAAATTCAAAGTGAGTCTTCTGTTTGTCCTTAAGCAAGAAGGAAGCATTAGTGTGCAGTGTGATTTCTCACTCAGAAAAAAGGAACTGTTCCTGTATTTTACCTTTTTAAAGTGGTGGAGACTGCTCCCCCAGTCTCAGTGCCCCCCTCCCTCTGGGGGGGAGGAAAGTTCTCTGTGGGTTCCAGGGGCAATCCCCTTCTCCCACCCTGGGAAGAAAGCTGCCTGTTTTAATTTAAGTTAAGTCTGTTCATGTATAACAGCAAAGGTTACAGTACTTCGCCTGTGGGGCACCTGCAACGAATGGGTGAGTGTTTGGCTCCATTGGAAGGGGCAAACAACTTCTTTTCTTCAGTTGGATTTCAAGTAAATGTGGACTGCTATTTGGGAGGACTATGTCAACTAGGACAAACAAATAGAGCAGTCATCTGTTTAAAGTGTTAATGGATTTAAAGTTCACTGTAGAGGGGGGTGCTTCAGGTCATCCACCGTTCAATCTACATTTTAAAATCTAAAGTTTTCTGTGTGTCCAGAGAAATGGCCGGGCATGGGCTGTGGGAGCTGGAGGTGGGAAAAAAAACCCATCTTTAGTAACCAGGTCCACCTCTACGGATTTCTTCTGTGTTTTTGCTACTTGCCTCATGCGCTTGGCCAGTGATGGGTTGGGTACCCAGACGTGGGTGGCAACTTGAAAATCTCTCTAGGAGTCGCAGACTCTAAGTGGTGTGGGGAGTCACAGGAAGGGAAAATTACTCCTTGTTGGATGGTAGTCTCCTTGTTTAATGGGAGTTTCAATTGGAAGTACGAAAACAAAATCTCTCAAGGAGTCGCAGACTTCAAGTGGTGTGGGGAGCCACAGTTTGGGAGTCTCCTTGTTTGATGGGATGTCTTTCCAAGTAAAGTCTGGGTTCATTCGCCAAGTGGACCGTCAGTCGAGTGCCGGCAGGGGAGCCGGGCCAGTCGGGCTATGTATCCAATGCGCATGCAAAGTCCGGGCTGAGTGCCTGGTGGGTCTAAAGCCAGACATCTGTGGTAATGTGTTCATTCCTCAAATGGACCGCTGTGTTTAACCTCTAATCTGCATTACAGTAACGTAGCCCTTTGGGGGACCATGCAGTGCTTTGTTTATGTTCAGTGAGTTAATAAATAAAGCCACACTGAAAAATCCCAATTCTGGTTCTGGACATTACAGTTATTGCTTCCTGTAGTTGGATTTACTTGGGTGCCCCTGTGCAGAGTAGCCAAACCTAGGTCTCTTGTGCCAGGTAACCTCATCCTTCCCCGAACCCGTAGATACATATGTGAAGATATGTTACAAAAATGGAGACATATGGTTACAGAAACATAGACTTTGACAGCAGATAAGGACTGCTTGGCCCATCTAGTCTGCCCATTTCCCTACCTGCAGGATAGGCTGCAGATCCTAGTTAACCAACAGCCTATTTCTTCCTACCCCCCACAAAAATTACCTTATGTCTGTCCCATGCATTCTTGAATTCTCCCACAGTTTTAGACCCCACAACCTCCTCAGGAAGGCGGTTCCATGCATCCACTACCCACTCTGTGAAATAATAGTTCCTCACACTGCCCCTGAACTGCCCCCCCTCTATCTTTAAAATGTGTCCCCTTGTTCTTGCACATCTCTTTTTCTGAAAGATGCTACCCTCTTGGACTTTGTTGATTCCACTGAGGTACTTAAAAGTTTCTATCATGTCCGCCCTCTCCCTTCTTTCCTCAAGGGTATACATATTAAGCTCCTTTAGTCTCTCCTCATACGGCTTCTCTTGCAGACCCTGCACCATTTTAGTTGCCCTCCTCCGGACTGCCTTTATCCTGTCTATGTCCTTGCAGAGATGGGGTCTCCAGAACTGGACACAGTACTCCAAATGGGGTCTCACCAACTGTCTGTACAGAGGGATAACAACTTCCTGTTTTCTGCTGCTGATGCCTCTCCCTATGCATCCCAGTATACCCCCAGCCCTCCCTACTGCCTTCTCATATTGCTTGCTAACTTTAAGGTCATCTGATATGATTACCCCCAGGTCCCTTTCCTTTTTTGTTGTTGTTACTACCTCCCCCCCATTGTGTATTCTTCCCTTGGGTTCTTGTTTCCCAGGTGCATTATTTTGCACTTCTTTGCATTCAAGTCCTAGCTGCCATACTTCTGACCATTCCACCAACCTTGCCAAGTCCCTTCTCATCCTTTCCATGCCTCCTTGTGTATCAACCCTGTTGCAGATCTTTGTGTCATCTGCAAAGAGGTATACTTTTCCTTCCAGTTCCTCTGCAATGTCACTTATGAAGACATTAAAAAGGACTGGTCCCAATACTGAACCCTGCGGCACCCCACCAGTAACCTCTCTTTCTTCAGAGTGGACTCCATTTACAATTACCTTCTGTGTCCTGTTGTCCAGCCAATGTTTTACCCAGGCTACCACCCTGGAACCCACTCCCTGGCTGGTTAATTTGACTATTAATCTTTTGTGTGAGACTGTGTCAAATGCCTTGCTAAAGTCTAGGTAGGCCATGTCCACAGCCTCCCTGGTCTACTACTTTGGTCACCCAGTCAAAGAAATCTATTAGATCTGCCTGACATGACCTTCCCGCAGAACCCATGCTGCCTTGGGTCCTGTGCCCACTGGCCTCTAGGTAATCAACTATTCTTTCCTTCAGAAGTGACTCCATCACTTTCCCTACCACAGAGGTCAGACTGACAGGTCTATAGTTTCCTGCCTCTGTCTTGGTCCCACTTTTGTGAAGGGGAATCACATCCACCTTCCAGTCCTTGGGTACCACACCATCCTTCCACGATTTATTAAAAAGAGTAGCCAGTGGTTTCACTAGTTCCCCCCTTAATTCTTTTAGAATTCTGGGGTGAATTCCATCAGGCCCCATTGCTTTGTCCACCTTCAGTTTTAGGAGTTCTTGCAGAACCCTTTCTTCTGTGAAAGGACTGATCGACCCCCTATCAAGAGTGCTTCTGTTAATTGGATTAGGCACTTCCCCCTCCTCTTTTGTGAATACTGAGCAGAAATATTCACTCAGTATCCCCGCTTTTTCACTGTCCCCCTCTGCTCACTCACCGTTCATTCTATTCAGCCTCACTATCCCTCCCTTTGTCTTTCTACGCTCGCTGATGTACCTATAAAAGGTTTTATCCCCCTTCTTAACCGAGTTGGCTATCTTTTCCTCAGTTTGGGGCTTTGCTCTTCTGACTTCCCTCCCTGCTTCCTTCTGCCTTAACTGGTACAGCTCTCTGTCCTGCTTCTTCTGTGTTTCCTTATACTTCCGGAATGCTATTTTTTTCTTCCTGACTTTCACAGCCACCTCTTTTGAGAACCATAGTGGCTTTTTCTTTCATTTTGATTTGTTTATTTGCTTCACACAAAGGCTTGTTGCCCCTGTGATGGCAGTTTTGTTGATTCCCCGTTGTTACTCCACACCTCCTTCTAGCCTGTTTGCTAGTGCTTTTCTGAGGCACTCTCCCATCTTGCCAAAGTCAGCCCTCCTGAAGTCCAGTACCCTCACTTTTGTATGGCTTGACTCTGTAGCTGAGTTTAACATGAACCACACTGTTTGATGGTCACTTGTTCCCAGGGAACCCACTTCTAGATCTGAGATCCTCTCACTGCCCCCGCTCTGAGAGTACGAGGTCTAAGATTACTCCCTCACGAGTGGGTTCCAAACTAGCAGTCTGAGGCCTGCCACCTGTAGGGCATCAAGAATGGCCCTGCTCTTGGATGTGGCTGCAGCAAATGTGCTCCAGTTAACATCTGGCATATTCAGGTCTCCCATCAACAGTATCTCCCCTTTCTCTGCCATTCTAAGAATGCCTTCTATCATATCCTTGTCCATTCCCTCCCACTGACATGGGGGTCTGTACACAACCCCTGTGCGGATTGTGGTGCCCTTTCCAGTCTCCAAGGTGACCCACAGTGCCTCCTCTCCTCTCTGTTTACTCTTTTGTTCAGTTGCTTTTATCTCTTCCTTTACATAGAGAGCTACTCCTCCCCCTCTTCTCCCCTGCCTGTATCTCCTGTATAGTTTTCATTACAACTGTTTCTTTACTAACAATGAAAAATCCCCCTTCTGTCTTTACCTGCTTATCAGGGGAATCTCTTCTGCTTGCCCTGACAGTGAGATAATTGAGTCACTGGCTCTAAAACAGGCCTTTGTTGTCTGTATGTACAGTATGTGAGGAGAGTAACATTCTACCAGTGGAACTGAGCAGAATTTTGAATCCCTGTATTCCATGGTAAACATTCCATGATAAACATTCTATGTCTTGAATGAGGGGGGAAAAACAGAAAAAACAGGATGAAGAAAGTAGGGAATACAATAATACTTTATAAACAGAGAGAAAAGGTGGGAAAACACAGTTACATAGGCAGAGGCAGATCCAAACTGCTCAAATAATACATTGCTGATGTTTATAAAAACATGCACATTTGAATCATATATAGATGTTTTCAGTTGAAATCTACCCCCCCCCCAAAAAAAAAGTCAACCTGGCAGGTTTATTTAAAGTTTTTTTTTTCTTACTAACCTTTCACCTCAGTCCTATAGCAGTTTTCCTTTTATGTACAAGACTATAACACATAAGTAAAAAAACTAAAATAAAGAGGTTTCCTTCAGTGAAATATATAAAATTTACATGTTAGAGAAAACATTTATTTTAAACCAACTTTACCAATAAATACTTTTACTGCAAAGTACTGTGCTAGTTAATATATTGCTGAGATATGCTATTTCATGCATTAATAGGGATTATGTTTTTCAGTTTTTAGATGTTCTTGAGGTAATGTACTACACACTTTTTTGAAAATAGTAAATATGTTTTAATCCCTAGCAGAGTAAATCAAACTGATTTTTTTATGATGGTGATCCATTTTATAAGTGTGATAAGCCACTCCAGGCTGTGCATTAAAGGAATGTAATGCACACTTCCCAGGGGCGTCAGCCTTTTGGCCTCATGCCTTATTACCCGGGGTGTGTATTAACATCCTTTAATGCACACCCTGTCGTGGCTTATTACATATATGTGTGTGTATATATATATATATATATATATATATATATATATATTTAGACTGCGCCAGGCAGGGGCGCAAGCCTGGCTATGCGCAACTGGGATGTGCCAGGGCATGGTCCGTGCAATATTCAGTGGTGCTGCGCCATGGCTCAGCACCGTTGAATAGGGCACTGTGCTCGCCTGCATTGTGCATGGTGCAGTGGTACTGCACCAGCGCAAGTGGCAAGTGAGGAGCAGGGGGATGCGCCAGCACAAGTGCGGCTGCGCTAGGTGCAGGAACCGCGATATTCAGCAGTGTGTATGCAAATGGGACCAGTATGCATGCAAGGCACAAATGGGACCATTTGCATGTCATTATGTCCCTTTTTGCATGCAGGTGCACCGATCCCCGGATTATCCCCGGGATTATTATTTTACAAAGCCCACGATCAGGCTGGGTAGCAGGTCCACTGGACCACCAGCGATACATTTAGTTTTATTAAGCCCGCGATCGGGTTGGGGAGCAGATACACTGGGCCACCAGAGATTGTATTTATGTAATGATGCCCACAATCGGGTGAGGGGGTAGGGTCCATTGGATCACCAGGGATATTATTATTTTACAAAGCCCGCCATCGGGCGTGGGAGGGGCCGATGCCCGGCCTGTGTCTCGGGAGGTCGGGTGGCCACCCACAGCTGGCGACTGCCGTGTTGCGCCCTGCAATATGGCAGCTCACCTGTGGGTGGCCTGGCCTTGCTCCTGTTTTTTCCGGCGGATCTTTGCACCCCCCCGTGCGGTGCAAGGCGGGTGTGTGCATGCATATGCGCTGCACATCCCGGCTGAATATCGGATGTGCCAACACGCAAGGGTATGCCTCTGACTTTCACCGTCAGTACATTACTGGTGCGCCCAGGGATTTGTGCAGCACAACATCCCTTTTGAATATCACGCCTCATGCATCAGTGGCATGCTCCACCCCTTTGAATATCCCGGCCATAGTATATATTATGCATATAGTGTGCTGCATCATTAGTTGACTCCATAAGACTTTGTTTTCTCTGCCACTTCATGTGTTGTATTCCTTGCTCTGTAATGTTTACTGACTCCAGATTGTTGCTTCATTGCTGACCTATGTGTACCTTACCCAGGTCCACCTTGTAAATGAGTTCTTCTCAATGGTGTTTCACCTGGTAAAATAAAGATTGATTGATTGATTGATTGATTAATTGACTGATTTTCCCCTTAGGCTAAAATTGTAATGTGAGGTGTAAGCAAGCATTTCTTTGTCACTGCCCTGTGAAGAAATATTTTTCAGTTATGCTGTCACATTTTCATACTACAAAGGACTAGCCCTTTTGGTTGTTTTGTGAAGATAAATAGAATAATAGATAGATAAGTGTGTATTACAAGGCAGTAATACCATCGAGATGTTTTGGGGACATGGAACCTCGAGAGCGAAGCTCGAGAGGTCCTAAAGTCCCCAAACCCTCGAGATGATATTACTGCCTTGTAAAACACTTATCTTTCTGTTATTTTTTGTAATATATGGATCCATTGATAATACTACAGTTGGAGATGATGTTTGAACTGTAGTATTATCAGCAAAAACAACAGTATTTTCACATTTCAGGATAGTATTATTGAGAGCAGTGATGTATTACTGGGAAATTTTTGTATAACTTAGTATAGTATTATTGAAGCTTATCCATATATTACATATTAAATTGGTGTCGAGTTACACAGGTTTCAAATTTTCCTGTTTTTCATACAGAGTAACATTGCAATGTGGGGGTGTTTCTTTAGCGCTTTACAGCACGGGATGGGTGCGCAGGGCCCGCAATATACTGTCTGAAAAATTATGCATGTATGGGAGTGTAGAGCCCAGAGGGCCATGTGCTCCCACACACAAGTAGGGATACCACTACAGACTGATGGGAGCGCAGGACCTAAAGGGCCCTGAGCCCTCACACACAAATGCACATGCCATTACAATCACTCCGACAAGCAAATAAGGTTATGAAAAAAAAAGTAAGGCTTACCTCAGTCTCCTATACTGTAACATCTTACCTTCCTTACACATGGAATGGGGTGAGTGTTAGGGCTGACAACCCCAAGGCACACCCCTGACGCCTGTTGGTGTGTGGGGACCTTAACTGATGCATTAACAACGTTTTTGTCAAGAATACACACACACACATATGTGTGTATATATATATATATATATATATATACACACACAGTATATAGTATGTATGTATTGCATCATGTAGAAAACGTTAACATAACCCTCGCCTCCCACCCACCCCTGCTCCTGCCATTGATAGAGTGACAAATTTATTGTAAGCAAGTGAATCAATCTTCAGCATAAACAATTCCATTTGTGTAAGGCCATGTACTCTGTTACTGGATTGGGGTGGTGCAGCAGGTGGAGTGCTGGACCCAAGCAGGCATCCAATTGGATACCTGAACTGGGTACCAGAGTGGATCACATACGCAGATATTTTGGGGATCCTGCACAGGTGCAGGCCCAGCAGACTTCAAGGAAAACCACTGGCACCCACTGCCCTTGCACTCACATGCCACAGAATACAGAGATAAGGACCCCACAGCAGGGACACACCAGTGCTATTGGCAACATGTCTGCAGACAGCCAATAGCACAAGACATGGTGAACGATGCATGGACTGAACAGGAACGTATCAGTGCTATGCATGTACAACATTGCTGTGTTCCCACAGTCCCCACTGGGCATACACATGACCATGATTGTCTTGGAAGCAAAGGAATGGTGTGTGGCAATATCGGGGGCATCACTGCCACTCAGGGACAGGCAGAATTTGTGGGTGCCCAGTAGTCATACCAGCATAATGATGGCTGTCGCTGCTGGGGTGTCCACTTCCATAGGTGACACCAGACGTCTTGGTACCATGGACTGTTGGAACACTGATAAGCATAGTGCAGAAGGGTTCCCAATTCTTCCCCACGTACCACAGCAGTTACAACCAGTTCCACCCATTGTCCACCTGACACGTCCTCTCTCCCCATTCTACCGGCAATGTTTCAGTGCATGGCAGGGCTGCAAATACCTGCTACTAGTATAATCCCCATGTCATTCTGGAACAGGCATTCCCCAGGTACATAGGTACTGGAATGAACATGGAGGTGGCAGAGCTGTATAATGTGGACCTGGTATGTTTGGGTTTGCAACATGGATATACACATAAACATAGTTTGTTTGGGCATAGACATACTACTAGTTATATGCCTGGTATATACACATAGCAATGGTGCAGACATGCCTATGCCCCAAGCCCACTGTGACTAGCCCCCCCCCCCACAGAACCCCTATAACCATCCCTGGGCACACTAGACTAATGGTTGTTGTGCCAGTCCCCAGCCCTCTGTAACTATATGCCATTACAGACATACAGTACTTCTATGGTATGAGCCGGGGCAGGATGCTTGACTGTTGGCACACGGCTTTGGTCACCAGTGCACCCATGGACATTGCCACAGTCTGCATAATGGAATTTTTGCCATGCTGATACCCACATACCACTGTTGCAGCAGGGTGCCCCTGCTATAACTCATGCACCCCAATGCACGGCACTCCACATGATTCCGCACCTTTGTGAATTGTGTGGAGTTCGGGCACGCCCCTGACACAGCCCCATCTTGAACGTGGTGTGTAGTCGCACATACAGTGAGGGGTTCCAAGTGCATCTGGCCAGCACAATGATGGTAAATGCTGTTGGACTCCTGTTGCATAGCAATCATTCGTAGGGTTGCCTATGTGCCCCAGATACATGGCATGTAGGCAGTCCTTTTTTTGTGCATAGGGACCATTGTTTGGCCAACAGTACCTACAGCCCACTGTACAAGTGATTAGTAGTCTTATCATTGTGCTATACACAGTGTCATCTGTCAAGCCTGCATTTATCCCTTGGACAGAAATGGATGTTATTCTCTTGTGATAATGAGGTCACATTTTGATGACTATCCCAGTACATTGTTGAAGTGGACCCTGTGTATACTGCCCATGTTTTGTTTTTCTCTTTTTAAAATTTCAGTAACTTTAATGTTTTTAGACTCCTGTTCTTTCTTGGTGAAATTACCCCATCTTGGTTACTGTACTGTTTGACACAAACCCAACTGCAAATTGGCTGGGTTTTTTTTTATTGTTTTTCAGTGTACCGCTGAACTTGAAATTGACACAATTTCTGACAATGTTCCAGAGAGAAGACCCAAGTTATGACTCAGTATAACAGTGACAGCTGGCTAAGGGAACATTCTGGGTGTGTAAATCCAATATGTCTTACCACAATTAATAAAAGTGCAAAAGGATGTTGTATTTAAAAACTGAGGCTGACACACTGAAAAGCGTGTTCACTGCATAGTTTAATTGGAGGTCTTAGCACACCTAATGATTCAACCACCACCCAGTCATGTGGCTAAATGAAATTTCAGTTGCCAGGTAATATTACTAAATCTCTCCATCCTGCCAATGCATCTTGATATTGTGTGGTGATTCGGTGATTTTAAGTTGCAAACTGTCCCCCAGGCTGCTCCAGAAAATTATCTCCTTGACATCACCAGTCTTAACACACTGAGTACTGTCAGAAAATGCACAGTACCTTCCGGTAGAATTGACAGATGAAACTGTTGCTATGTCACTGAAATATGAATGAAATTGCCCTTAATCCAATGAAAATGAATAATCAGAAAAGCAAAATCACTTCCATTTATTGGGAAATGGTTAGGCTACTGGTAGAAGTGTCAGTATTGGTGATTACTTATAAGAAAATAGGGAAAATACTTTCTCATGCCGGATGCGGAGCACCGCTGAAGTAGAACAGCTGATTCAGACTCGACACTTGAATGCCGTGTACCATATAACGCAGCCTGGGGGCAGAGTAGAAGAATACAAGCATGCTCGTCCCCCACCATGCCCACACTTGGCCATCATTTCTGTTATAGGCACAGGTTAAGGGGTGTAGCCATTGGTGTGAAACACATGTGCTACAGTGTGTGAACAAAAACCTATCTCCACTTCCTGCCATCTATAGTGCAGCCACTAGAGGGCAGTGATCCTATAGCTATCTTATAGCTATATTCACTTCCTGCTGAACTAAAATAACACCAGTGCAGACCAGCCCTAGGAACATTTAGGGTTATTATTAACTTTCAGGTTTATTATTACCATATAGGGCTATTAACAATTTCTCCCCTGTCTCCTAGCCCATCATAACTGTCCCTCTATCTGCACAAGCCTAATTCCATTTTGGAATAACTCTTAATAACTCACCTAATTCATACTCCCCCTATACATGCCCCATATCCATAACGCCCTTGAACGTGGTCACCTTGTGGGGTCAGTTTACATAGACCTCACAAAGGTGTTTGACACTGTCAATAACGCTCTCCTCCTTGACTCCTTTCCCTCCCTGGGACTCTGCCCTGAAACCATTTTCTGGTTCAAGGACTACCTCTCCGACAGATCCCAACAGGTTAAGATTAACTCCACCTTATCCGCTGGCTTCCCAGTCCACTCTGTGGTATCTCAAGGCTCCATATTGAGACCTCTCATCTTTAGCCTCTTTCTTAACTACCTCCCCACCTCCTGCTCTGGCAAACTCCTGCTCTATGTGGACGATGCTGTGACTTATTGGAGCCACCTGCACTCTGGCTCCCTTCAATTAGCCCTCTAAGACTTCTTCACAGAAGCTGAAGCATCATTCTCTGCCCACCATCTTATCAAAAATTTCAAGAAAACTAGGTCTATGATCTTTGCCCACCGGCAGAGTCCCCTTAGAGATCTCCCACTGACCATACTTAATGCACAGGACTCCATCCTGGAACAGGTGTCCACCTTCAAATATTTGAGAATTACCCTGGACATCTCCCTTAACTACCATGTCCATATCCACCTCTTGTCTACTACCATGAACTCCCATTTCAGGATCCTCTACTGGCACGAACACTGCCTCCCTCCGGAGGCTATCCACTTAGATGTATCGTCCTCTGTTATTTCCCTTAGAGATTATGGTATTGTCATATATGGCTCTGCTGATTCCATGGCTCTTCACCAAATCAAAGTTAACCTGAATAAAGCCTGTTGGCTGATCACAGGCTGTGACAGATGGACCCACACCTGTGAGCTATACAAGCTCACTAAGTGGCTAACTTTTGGGGGGAGACTTAAGTACCACACCTGCCTTCTTGTCTAGAAAATCCTCCTTAGACAAGCCCTGCCTGGACTACACAACCTCATCCAACCTTTGCCCCAGGCTAAGGCCTCCAGAAGCTCCACCAGGGCCTTCCTCCTAGTTCCACTATGTAGGACAGCTCTGGGTCAAAGGTCCTTCCTCTACAGAGCTCCCCTCTGGCTAAACATCCTTCCAGCTCCCATATCACTTGAACCCAAGCTCGGCTGCTTTAAATCGAACCTTAGGACGCTTCTCCTTGACTCCTCAGTCTGCGACTGCACCTAACCACCTCTGGCTCTGCTCTTCCTTCCTTCTCCCCTGTAAGCTATTTTTATGTTATCAATAAAGCTGGTTCCTCTATCAGCCTAAGACTTTTGATTTTGATCCCTCTTCATGTTTTACAATTTAATTATAATCATATTGTAATGCCTTATCCTTGAATGTATATACCTACCACTGTTTGTTTTCTGCTGTACTGTATCTTGACGTGGAGCCTTTGCAAAAGAGTCTTTGACTCAAAGGTTTGTAATTCTGATTGTTAAATAAATAATTAAATAAATACACAGCACATGTCAAACAAATACAATGAATATCCACCTAACCATGGCACTCTTAATAACTTGCTCTTTCTTGGTATGTATTTACCAAGACAAGTGTAACCCCTCACCCCTGCCTTTTTGCCAAAACGACAGGTGGCATGCTGTTGAAGCTGACAGCAGTACATGGTGGGGAACTGGGTTCGGGGAGGATGAGGTTACTCAGCTCAGGGGGACCTAGGTTTGGCTACTCTGCACAGGGGTAAATAAAGTAAGTAAAGTAAGTAAATCCGAACACAGGAAGCAATAACTGTAATGTCCAGAACCAGGAATGGGATTCTACAGTGAGGCTTTTATTCACAAACTAGCTGAACACAACAAAGCATAGACGGACCCCCATGGGGCTACATTTACTGGTAATGCAGATTAGAGACTACAACGCGGTCCACTGGAAGAATGAACGAATTATACTGTTTTCAGGCTCTGGACCCACCAGGCACACAGCCCAGACTTGCACGCGCTTTGGGTACACAGCCCGACTGGCCCGGCTCCCCTGCCGGCCACTTGATCCACGGTCCATTGGAAGAATGAACCAATTATCCTGTCGTGGCTCCCCACACAACTTAGAGTCTGCGACTCCTAGACAGATTTCCTCCTTACTTCTTAAGATTCCCCATCTCACAAAGAGAATTCTTCTTTACACTTGTTGTGGCTCCCCACACCACTTAGAGTCTGCAACTGCTAGAGAGATTTTCCCTTTTGTAACCCCACATCTGGGTACTTCCCCCATCACTGGCCAAGTGCATGAAGCAAAGTAGCAACCGCAGCAGAAATCTGTAGAGGTGGATCTGGTTAATAAAGATGGGAGGTTTGCCCACTTCCATCTCCCACAGCCCATACCCGGCCATTTCTCTGGAAAACTGAAACTTCTGAATGTAGATTACATGGTAGATGAACTGTCGCATCCCCTCTACAATTTACTTGAAATCACACAGCACTCTAGCATTTGACACTACTCCACTTGTTTGGCCTAGTCCTATGGCTTCCCAAATTGTAGCTCAATTCCTAGATTTGCTCACATGTCCCAGGTTGAAGAAAATATTTTTTGCCCTCTCATGTTAGAGCAAACACTCACCCTTTAGTTGCAGGTGCCCCACAGGCGAATCACAAATCTTCCAGCTTTCCAAAACTAAGGCTGAACTGAATAGACAGCTTTTTCTTCCTCCTGGCAGAATTAAGGGGATTGCCCCAGGAATCTGCATGGGGATCTTTACATTCCCCCCACCGGAGGAAGGGGGCACTGAGACCCGAACAGCGGTCTCCACCACTTGAGCACACCTTCACTTACTGAAAAAAAACTGGACACTGACTACCAACCGTTGAAAACTACCAACGTTCTATCTAACTCCCTCTGCTGCAGATTCCAATGTGGCTTATGCAGCTGCGAAAGTTCTATTGGTGATGTCATCCTCAGTCTTAGCTGAGACTGAGAACAGAGTGAGACAGTGTGAAACCCATTTAACTGGAGTTTCACAAGCTGCCTTCCTGCCTACCACTAGGTCTTACTGGGATTCTAGTAACCCCGGGTAACAAGGGGTTACACTCGCCCTGGACCAGGAAAATGACTGTCCGCAGTCACTACTTACCCGGCCTTAGGCCATCCCACCCTATGTGCTACCTGCGGAGGGAGTTCATCAGGCCCCCTCCTACCATGTGCAAGCACAGGCAGGCAACACTAAGGGCCTAGAGGCCTGTAGCTGACATATCAGCCTCTACACTATCCACTTACTATGGACACCTAGTGGCTCTGGTAGAACCATCCAGAGCATAGCCCTGATAGATCAGCACTGCAGTCCCTACAGCCGTTCAGGACCACAGCCTGTCTATCCCCACTAACCCTCTAGGGAAAACCTATCTGCCTCTAACATAATACCCCCAAAACAAAAACAACACAGGGACCTCCCTGACCTTGGGCAACCTGCAACCACACCATTAAAATACCAAAATTACTGCCTCCTCCCTACCCCCACAACCACAGCTGTGGAAGGAAAGGGTTAATACAGCAATAACCATAACAATAACAACAAAGTACTTTAAATTTCTACACAATAAAGCACTGACGAGGAACTCCGATGAGCCCCTCCTCCTCTTCTTGCCTTCTCTTCGGTCTTCCCAGGAACACCTGTAAGAAAAAGAAAGACAAAACACACTCCTAATCTGCATACACAGTCTACCTAAACCCCTACCATCAAAACACTGCAGAATCCCAAAAAGATTTTTTTTTTTTTTTTTAAAAGGTAGAAAACAGTATTTACATTAGAAAACAACAACATTATTTACAATACACATTTTGGGGTAATGGAGTGCCCTAAAAGTCCCAACTAATGACCACAAGGCCCAAAGGCTAGTCCAATAAAGAGTCTCTCCTGGGCCGGAGCCCAGTGAAGCACAGTTCTAACAGGCCAAAGTCCCGAAGGGGAGAGTCTTTGCAGACAGTTCACACATTTTGGAGTCTGTAGTGTAGGGTGTGTACTGCAATGTCATAAAGATAGAAAAGTTCGGACTTACCAGCCACTTGTAGTACAAGACTGGCACCAACCTGCACCTCGGCCAGAAGACTCTCCTGGCAGCATTTCTTCCGATACAGCTGGGAGGACATCTTCCGGGAACCACAGGAGGCACATCTGGGAACAGCTGGGCTGATGTCATCTCTGGAGACGGAACCTTAGAACAGGAACAAAAAGAAAACAGCTGGTCCAACGTCATCCGATTACCAGGCAATGAACAGGAAACAGCTGGGCTGGTGTCCTCTCTGGATCTGAAGTCATCTGGTGGGCCAGTCAATGGTTTCTGGGAAGGACAGTACACTGTAGACTGATGAATGTGGGGCACCTGAGTCCTGGATATTCATATTGGTGGATCAATAAGGCACTTCACAGTCTGGTGTGGCAGTATTGACTACCACTGCTCGGCTCTCCATTTTGTAGGCACGGGCACATTTGCTGAGAGGTCCTTGCACTGAGGCCAATAGTACCGGGGGTCAGGGGCTTGAATTATTACCCCGTCTGGGTGCACATAATTCACACAGTGGGAGATTTCACATCCCTCTCCATCCACTATTCTCACTCTGTCTATGAACATTGTCCTGCCTCACTTCCACTGGGTATACGTTTTGTGGAACAGTCTATTCTTTACATGCTTGTTGGCCCCAGGATGCACACTTTTCATTGCTTCATCCCAGATCCAATTTCCTGCAGTTCTCAATCTCTTCCCAGACTTTTCGAGGAAAGGTCATACCATAGATCTCATTTGCCTTTCTACGAACCAGTCTCTCCTCTTTACTTGCTTTGGTCAATCTGAGACCGCTGGCCTGGCTTGGGGGTGGCCAGTCCTGGTTCTGCCAGCTTCGCATCCTTAAGGAAATTAGAAACGGATCCCTGACTTCTTCCTCTTGTAAAGCCAGGGCAGTGGCATCACCACTTTCTTCCATACATTCCTCCGAGGCAAGATCTTGAGTCTGTGTACCCGTTCCTTCTTCACAAGGCCACATAGGTCCCCCCTCATCTTCCTCTTCACTGAGGATCTGAGCCCAGGAGTGAGCAGTCATTCTCACCCCTGAGACTATCCACTCATCACTAGGCACGGAGGTCAACACCTCCCATTCAAAGGCCTCCCGCATCTCATCTTCACCTAAGAGACTTGGACTAGACTCCCCCACCCAGGGGTCTTTTGATGCTTTATCCGAACTTTCTCACTGGGATCCAGCGTCCAAAACTTCAACTTCTGGTTCTGTCTCTAACTCTGCACCCTCTAGCTTTGTGCCACACTCCCTCGAGGGGCCTTCCTCCACAGGCGCCGCCTGGTGCTGTGTGCTGCCAACTGCAGATTCCTGAATTTTTGTCCATGTGGGGGCCAAATGAATTGGAGGCGCTTTATACAAGCCATATTTTTGTAGGCATCCAGCACAGTGAGGAATCTTGAAGACGTCCCTTCCAGCACTCAAGCATATTTGGCATACACGCACTGGATAGTTAGGAATCACCACATCAGGAGGCAGTTTCCCTCCATAGCACCACTTTTCAATGTCTCTCAGTCTATTTACTGCTGCTGTTACTGCAACCCTGGCATGATCCGGGTAACGAGCTGGTCCTGAGGCCATAACTGCAGAAGAATAAACAAAAGTTCACTGTAACTGAAAGTCCCACTTTATTGAACACACTCTGTAGCTGTGAAATGGCACCTCTGCTGCTGTGTTTACTTTACTACCCCACCCTGTAATGGTGGCGGCAGCACTCCTGTGCATCAACATTTGGAATCTGGGTCAAGCCACAGCGCACCCGATTTACACAAGCTACTGATAACTTTTACTCAAACTGCACAACTTGCTCTGATCTGGCTTTACACACATTTACAGGATTTTCCTTGGACTTTTCACATGCTGGTAACATTCATTTTATTTACAGTCCCTCTAAAGCTTCAGGTTTTTAGCACAGAATTGCCTGCTTTTACTAGTGCTGCATTTTTCTACAACCCACAGTCTCCCTCTGGCTTCAAACTTTAAACTGAGGCTAATTTCATTACTATGCACACAGTCAATGGCTTAACAGACTTGCACTTGCTGGCAGGACTTCACACAGTCATTACTTGCAAAACGACTACACTGCTGCACACACATTTTATATGGCATAGGCTGAAAATCACTGTTTGAGCAGTTTCTTGGTTGTTTACTTACTGTTATCAGTAGCAATTTGCTGCGATGTGGAAAACCGGCCTGCAGCCAGTTCTTGAAGGCCTTGGTACACAAAAGGGTGGGCAGTCCTAGCGATTGTCTTTTTAAACACCAAACTTTCAATTCTGACGATCGATTAGCGGGTTGAACCCGATTTTAAGCTAAAAAGTCTATTTTTGAACTGTTTACAACGCTTTGAACTCTCTGCGACGCTCCTCCACTGCCAGTACACGCACTGCACTCTCACTCCCTCTCGAATGCTGGGGCAGTTTCTGTAGAGCTGGCTGAGGGGCGGGACTGATTGCAGCCTGACCAACCACATGACGCCATGCAAATGAGCCTCTTCTTCCTCACGAGGGCTCTTTTCCTAACGGCGATCACGAAAGCAGGCAAATTTAAACTGCAGAATGCAACTTTTTTTCTTTTCCAACTGACTCTAAGGCGGGAGCCCATTTCAGCCATTTAACATAGCCATTTACTCTGCAGTCTCTCAATTCACTCAGAAAGCATTTCCAACGTCCAGGGCACAATTTTCTTTTTGCTACCCCTAGTCTTCCACACTTTCCTTCATAACAATTTATTTTAAAAGCATTTCAAACGTCCAGGGCACAATTTTCCCGTTGCTTCCCCTAGTCTTCCACACTTTTATTTACCACAGTTCATTTTTAAAGCAGGCAAAAACGCTGTAAACAATTTTGATGCAGGACAAGGGCACACTCTTTGGCTTTACAGCTCCTTGGAAAACAGTTGGCATTTTTTAACAGCAGCACAAGATTTACAGCACACAGCAACACACACTAGGGAAATAGCTTCAGCTTTTGGGCTACTGCTGCAGATAATACAACTAGCCCCCTTGCCCGACACCTTCCTCCCAGAAAAAATTCCAAAGCAGTACCTCCATTTTTGTAACCCCTCACCCCTGCCTTTTTTCCAAAATGACAGGTGGCATGCTGTTGAAGCTGACAGCAGTACCTGGTGGGGAACTGGGTTCAGGGAGGATGAGGTTACTCGGCACAGGGGGACCTAGGTTTGGCTACTCTGCACAGGGGCACCCAAGTAAATCCAAACACAGGAAGCAATAACTGTAATGTCCAGAACCAGGAATGGGATTCTACAGTGTGGCTTTTATTCACAAACTAGCTGAACACAACAAAGCATAGACGGACCCCCATGGGGCTACATTTACTGGTAATGCAGATTAAAGACTACAACGCGGTCCACTGGAAGAATGAACCAATTATACTGTTTTCAGGCTCTGGACCCACCAGGCACACAGCCCAGACTTGCACGCACTTTGGGTACACAGTCCGACTGGCCCGGCTCCCCTGCCGGCCACTTGATCCACGGTCCATTGGAAGAATGAACCAATTATCCTGTCGTGGCTCCCCACACAACTTAGAGTCTGCGACTCCTAGAGAGATTTCCTCCTTACTTCTTAAGATTCCCCATCTCACAAAGAGAATTCTTCTTTACACTTGTTGTGGCTCCCCACACCACTTAGAGTCTGCAACTGCTAGAGAGATTTTCCCTTTTGTAACCCCACATCTGGGTACTTCCCCCATCACTGGCCAAGTGCATGAAGCAAAGTAGCAACCACAGCAGAAATCTGTAGAGGTGGATCTGGTTAATAAAGATGGGGGGTTTGCCCACCTCCATCTCCCACAGCCCATACCCGGCCATTTCTCTGGAAAACTGAAACTTCTGAATGTAGATTAAATGGTAGATGAACTGTCGCATCCCCTCTACAATTTACTTGAAATCACACAGCACTCTAGCATTTGACACTACTCCACTTGTTTGGCCTAGTCCTATGGCTTCCCAAATTGTAGCTCAATTCCTAGATTTGCTCACATGTCCCAGGTTGAAGAAAATATTTTTTGCCCTCTCATGTTAGAGCAAACACTCACCCTTTAGTTGCAGGTGCCCCATAGGCGAATCACAAATCTTCCAGCTTTCCAAAACTAAGGCTGAACTGAATAGGCAGCTTTTTCTTCCTCCTGGCAGAATTAAGGGGATTGCCCCAGGAATCTGCATGGGGATCTTTACACCCCCCCCCCCAGAGGGAGGGGGCACTGAGACCCAAACAGCGGTCTCCACCACTTGAGCACACCTTCACTTACTGAAAAAAAAACTGGACACTGACTACCAACCTTTGAAAACTCCCAACGTTCTATCTAACTCCCTCTGCTGCAGATTCCAATGTGACTTATGCAGCTGCGAAAGTTCTATTGGTGATGTCATTCCTCAGTCTCAGCTGAGACTGAGAACAGAGTGAGACAGTGTGAAACCCATTTAACTGGAGTTTCACAAGCTGCCTACCACTTGGTCTTACGGGGATTCTAGTAACCCCGGGTAACAAGGGGTTACACAAGCATAACATAGGGCTTACAAGTGAAATATCTTTCACTTATGGACCTATATCACTAAACTCTAACCCTCTCATATGAAGCACTACCCATGCATTCCCCCATCCCTGGGATTACTAGCTGTGGTCCAACATAGTAAGACAATACTAAAACTGCCTCAAGTCAAGACCGTCCACAAGTCACCATATCTCCCGCCACCCTGTACTCACTCCCAGACTTGCATTTTGCTACTATCTGGTGATACTGAGCAGAACCCTGATCCCGTATGATGATGAACTCAAACCCTCTCTCCCCTAGTCCACAATGGTCCAATATTAAAGGTTTAAAATTAGCCCATATGGAACATACAGAGTATCAAGCATAAACTGGCAGAACTCAAAGCCTGGGTCAATCCTTACAAGCCAGACATGTTATGCATCACAGAGATCTGGCTAAAGCCCTCCATTCTATTACATAAAATCTCTCTACCTGGCTTCACCACTTGTAGAAGTGACTGAATCGCTAGGTCACGTGATGGCTCCCTAAGCGAGAGCTGCTGCATACCCTTGCTCCCTGACAAACCTAAGTATTTAAAACCTACGGTGGCTTTTCTTAGCAAATTTTGGGGCAGGATCTCATCTCTTCAGATTTCAGACTGCCTAGACAACAAATTTGTGGTGTTAAATGGAGGCAGAAATGCGAAAAGCGCCACTGCGCCATACGCCCCCGCTGACTCCGGAGAAGGAGAAGGCCCCCAAGAGGCCCAAATCGCAAACCATGGTGTCAAGTAATCCTCCTATACCCGTGGCAGTGCTTACTGAGGAGTGCTTTCTCGAATTTATGCAGCCCCTTCAAAATTCCATCACAACAATCTCAGAGGACGTTCAATCCATCAGAAAGACTATAGATGCACTTACTTTGCCGGTTGGTGATGTCGAAACCACACTCACGTCTCTGGATAAATGGAGAGACAAAATAAACCTAGATAACTCAGTTCTGAGACAAAGGATTTGGAAGATTGAGGACAAACTTGAGGATCTAGAGGGGCGCAGTCGGCGCAATAACTTAATAGTTTTTGGGCTATCTGAGAAGGAGGAAGGCAACAATCCTATTGCCTTTGTACAAAAGTTGTGTGAGCGAATAGCTGGTCCATCGCCCAATAGCACGAGTTATGTGGTGGAAAGAGCGCATCGGTCCCTGTGCCTCCCCCCTGCCGGGCTCCCTTCCCCTCCTATTGGTATTTAAACTTCTCAATTATCTTGATAAGCAGAACATATTAGCCAAGAAGTCCAGGAAATACAATGGGAGGGTCGCAAATTAAGAATTTCACAGGATTTGCCCCAGTCTGTCCGTTTGAAGAGGCAGGAATTTCATCCAGTGGTGTCTAAGCTTATAGCAGCGGGAAAAGCATTCCGAATGCGCTATCCTGCAATCTTACATGTGAAATATAATGAGAAATGGATCAGCCTAGAATCCCCTGCCAAAGCTTCTGAGGAGCTTCAAAGCTTTTTCCCCTGATCTCTTTAAGTGAAGTGGAGATTACTTGTGAAAGCCAGTCAGTATATGCTGAAAGGAACAGAGTCATGTAACACAATGTCCAAGGTGTCTGTAGAAATTCTCTTCTCGGAATAGGACGGGGTTCTAGATTTGGAATGTGTGCATTAATGAAACTGAGAGAATCCTCCAATCAATGTATTGAGAGACTCTGGTTGTCAGATGCATACCTGACTCGTTCTCCCAATGTGAGCCAGGGAGTCTGTTTCATCCACTCATGATTTTGAACTGTTGAGCGCTTTGAATGGACTCATTTATAGCCCCCCAACACAGCTCCCCCGTTTTTCTCATCTATTTCGTTGCGTGCAACATCAAGTATTGTGGGGCTTTGGGAGTATATTTTTGGGACTTATCTCTCTTTTGTGTTTAAACTTTTAGAGATCGATGCGTGTAGACTCCTGTTAAATGGTTATATGCGCCAACTATGATTATTTGATGGAGTCATTTTCAGTGGAGCCCACGAGGGGGCAATATCTCATTATACTTATATGGCGGTTTGGATTTGTCCACTCCTTTTTCCTAGTAGTCACTATTATGGAATTAGCATTACATTTTCTAATAACTCTTAATGTTTTATCATAGTTATGACTATTTCATAGGTATGCATGTTTTTTCTCTTGTCGGGGGGGGGTGGGCCTCGATATGGTAGTGAGAGGGAGGCTCCTGTGCCTTTGAATATGGTGGGAGGTCGGTTATCAGAACCGGGTAAGGTAGGGCTGTTAATAGTTGCGTGGAAGTTTAAAATGTACTGTGTGTTTTGGGGTAAAGAGAGGAGGGGGAGTTCTTGGGGAGCAGGGGGATTTCTTGGGTGGGTTTCTCTAGTCGGTTTCAATTCAAAGGTTGCTTTGTCGGGGTCGGGTTAAGTCTGTGCTCGTCGTGCGAGTTTCTTTTAACCATGTGCATCAGAGGGCAATATGAAAAACTGTGTAGTGGTCCCAGTGTTTTTTCTTTTTCTTCCATTATTATTGGTGCCTTTGATTGAGAATGAGTGGCTCTTATAACTTTATTAGTTGGACTATTAAAGGGACTCAAAGTAAAAGTAAGCGGATTATGATTTTAAAGCATCTATCCCAGCTCCGTACGGGAATTGCCCGTTTACAGGAAACACACCTATTGAGGGATAATATTTCTTTATTTAAAAAAAGTTGGGTGGGTCAGGTTTTTGGAGCTGGTAACTCTAGCAAACGCAATGGTACCATCATATTGATTGCTAAAACAGTGCCCTTTGTTATGTGGAGGGAATGGTGGGACCCAGAAGGACGTTATATCATAGTACAGGGTAGATTAGAGTCCTCTCCGGTAATGTTGGCGTCAATATATGGCTCCAACACAGACGCTCCTTTGTTTTTTATCCGGTTAATACCTCTACTAGTCTCGAATCCCCCTCTCTTGACATTTCTCGCTGGAGACAGGAATCTAGTCCCTCACTCAGAGATTGATCGCTCAGATAGTAAAAGAGTGGGGCTATCGCCAGCTCAGAGGGCCCTTGGCAATCTTATCTCGGGGGTAGGTGTGGTTGATGTGTGGCGGACCCTTAATCCCTCGAAGCGGCAATATACTTATTACTCCCCACCGCATGCCACTCTCTCCCGGATTGACTTTTGGTTAGTGAGTTCCTTCAGCCTTCCAGGAGTGATAGATGCATCTATCTTTCTGAGGGTACTCTCTGATCACTCGCCGGTGGGGGTAACTTATATGCTATGCCCAAAGATTAGGGAAGGGAAAAGATGGTGTCTCAATACTTGGTTACTCAAATGTGCCAAAACACTGAAACACATTCAGGACTTTGTAGTTAATTTTATTAATTTGAATTTAGGGACAGTCGAAAGAATCGATTTGGTATGGGCCGCTCTCAAATGTGCTGTACGGGGAGAGTTTATACGCATATCAGCTACTCAAGCCCAGAGGGATAGATGTGCTCTGGATTTATTAATAAGAGAAATTCAGCAACTGGAAGGTGGATTAAATTGTATATCTCCTATGCAGGAATGGGCAAGGCTCCAGCAACTGCAGTCAAACTATTATGATTTAATGGCGCAAAAGGCGGAGCTGGCCATCCACCGTACCAAATTAAAGTACCTAGAGGCAGGGGAGAAAGCAGGGAAACTCCTTGCATTAAGATTGAGGCAGGCTGAAATGTCCAAATTTATTCCTGGGTTGCGGTCCCCTATAAGTGGTGACATAGTCTCCCACCCCCAAGACATTGCTGAAGTTTTTGGTGGGTATTACGCGACCCTTTATTCCTCAGTGGATTCAATAGTTGTGACAGACCAGGAGATCACAGATTATCTGTGTTCAGCCGGCCTTCCTATGCTTTCTCCTTGAGAGGCATAGAATCTAGGGGCTCCTATTACCCTAGCTGAAGTAGAGCAGGCTATTAGACAGCTGCCCTGATAAAGCTCCCAATGGATGCCGGGTTACCCAATAACTTTTTAAGAGTTGCCTTCCTCAGTTGGCCACCCTTTTGAGGGATGTCTTTAATTTTTGGTTTCCAAAAGGAATAAAAGATCCTTGTTTTTTGATGACATGGATTACTTTGATTCCAAAGCCGGACAAGGATTTACTATGTCCTGGAAGTTACCGTCCGATATCACTTATTAACTCGGATGTTAAGATTCTGGCCAAAATTCTGGCTAATCGGTTAGCTCCAGTAATTGGAGGGATCATTGGTCGGGAACAAGTCGGCTTTATGCAAGGGCATGCCTCAGCAGATCATATGAGGAAGTTAATGTATTTAATAGCAGCATCAAGGGATGCCGAGACCCCTGAGGCCTTGGTATCCCTCGATGCAGAGAAAGCCTTTGACCAGGTATCTTGGCGTTTCCTGTTTGCATCTCTCCGGAAATTTGGGGTGCCTGATGGTTTTGTACAATGGGTTAAAGTGCTATACTCCTCTCCAACAGCCAGAGTATGGTGTAATGGCTGCTTGTCAGACCCATTTATCCTTGAGAGAGGCACCCGTCAAGGCTGCCCGCTTTCCCCACTTCTTTTTAACTGTTATTTGGAGCCCTTGATACGTAGATTAGCATCTTCTCCCTTATTGAAGGGTATCCCAATTCAAGGAGAGAGGTATGTGATCTCAGCATATGCTGATGATCTTCTATTGCATGTTGAGGACCCTGAGGACTTGATACCAATACTACTGGAGGAGTTAAATCGTTTCTCAGTGGTATCCTCGTATAAATTGAATCTCTCCAAAACAAAGATTTTTCCATTAAATCACCTCTGTGACAAGCATATATGCACCTCAATGGGACTGTCATGGGATCCCAAGGCTCTAACATACCTGGGGATAAAAATCGCTAGGAGTGTCCCCTTGATGGTTAACCTTAATTTAACAAGTCTTGTACGTTTGGTGCAGTCTGATCTGGAGAGATGGAGTGCCCTCCCACTGTCGCTTTGGGGTCGGGTTAATATTCTGAAAATGAATGTTTTACCGAGACTGTTATATCCGTTGGGCATGATGGGCATCGTCCTTCCCAAGTCCTGGTTCTTGCAATTACAAAGGGTGTGTAACAAATTCCTATGGAGGGGTAAGGCAGTGAGTAGGGGATATCTCAAGCTAACTGCACCAAAATCTAATGGAGGCCTTGCCCTCCCATCTCTTTTCTTATATTATGGGGCCCAGCACTTAAGTAGGATAGCCTACTGGATGAATGACGAAGTGCCCTGGGCGGAGTATTCATATATACCAGTCTGGCTTGATATCGAATGTAAATTAGCTCGTGGTGTGGCAAGTACACTGTATGCCCTGGTATTTTCTAAACCCTATCGTCTCCCCAGTCAGCTTAAAACATTCCCAATAGCCTGATCTCTTAAAGCTCTACAGCAAATGTGAATGCACTTTTCAGAAAAATGGTATACTTTTCGGGCCCAACCACTTGTTAATAATTGGCACTTTCAAATTGGCCGTCGTCCAATATTATCCTCCTTTCTTCCACAACTCAAGCACTGTAAACTGGAGGATCTTCTCCAGGGTACAGATTTAGCTCCTTTTCAGGTATTGCGGAGTCGCTTTCAACTAAGACCCCAGGAATTTTTCAAATACTTGCAAATTAAAGCAGCAATACGTGAATTTAAAGGTAACCAAGAATGGACAATACAGTCACCGGATGACCTCTTCAAGGCCCTTCAAGATGCAGAACAACCCCATGCAGTTTCTAAGATTTATAAGCACCTTCAAGGTTTAGATACATCTCTACCTAGAGGGGTATGTTATTATTGGGTGCATGAATTGTCTCTGCCCGCAGATTCCAGTTACTGGGAAAAGGTATGGGGTGAGATTTATAAGAATATTAAGCAGGATAAACTCCGGTAAATTCAGTTTAACATTTTACATAATATCTACTACACCCCAGATAAATTGTATAATATGGGTCATGCCTCCTCTCCTTTGTGTCCTCGAGGCTGTCAGGTTTCTGGGTCGCTATATCATATGTTATGGTTGTGTCCGCATATCCAGGAGTTTTGGAAAGCGATACAGCGGGTCCTGGATCCCATTTTGGGATTAGATCCTCTTTTACCCCGGAAAGTTGTCTGCTGGCAATCTTCCCTCCTGGGACTCCCCAGATATGCAGAGCGCATACATCCTTAATCTCAGCTGTGGCAAAATTAGTCATGTTATGGCACTAGAAGGAAGGACCCCTTCCTACTATTGTTGAATGGTATCGTGAAACCTTACTGGCAATCCAGGTAGAGAGACACATAGCAAATCTGCGGCATTCATATCACAAGTTTAAAAAGATTTGGGTGCCACTTCTGTCCCTGCTGATGTTAGTGAGACTCTAGTATCTTTTGTTAACTTGGTGGAATTTTGCCTTTTTTTTCAATTTTATCATGCCGGATATATATTCGAGATCAATCCGCCACAATTATGATGAGTGCAGACTGGGGGGGGAGGGGCAATGTCTGTCTTTTTGTGTTGTTTTTGTTTTGTATTTTCTTTTCTTGGGTATTAACTCCGTTCGGTGATCCCATCTGTATACTCTCTGATGTATTGTTTAAATATCAATAAAGTATATTGAATGAAAAAAAAAAAAAGAAGTGACTGAATCGCCAAGCGAGGTGTGGGGGGGGGGCTGAAAGCCGAGATGGCATCTATTGAACACCAGTTTGTCTCAGTCACCCTCAGACATGTCAAACAGCTAACTACAGGGTGTGTCTATATACCTCCCAACCAAGTTTCCTCCTCATAACCTTCAACAACCTGACCCTAATAAAACTAGTTATCTAGCCACATTCACTGATGCTAAACTAGCTCAAATAGTCAAACAACCTACTTGACTCAATCTGAAAAAAGGCAACAATAGCCTGTTGGACTGGATATTAACAAATAATACTCAAGATGTTAAGGTAGCAGGAGTTTTCCTTGATGCCCTAAGCAACCACTCCCCACCCTTCTGTGTCTGGAGGAATAACTTTAATAACCCCCCTCCAAAAAAAAATCATAAAAGGCACGGGACCTTACGAACTTTATTTATTTATTTATTTAGTGTTGACTGGTTAAGTGCTCTAGACAGCAGTGCTGCCTATTTTAATACGGACCTGTACTATTTCAGGAGGTGCTTCTTTCCATCGCACAAGACAGCTGACTGTTTGGTTGAGGTATGTTTTGAACCTGGCCGTCTTCCCGAGAGAGTGAGGTCATTTGAGGGTGCTTCCATGTTCTACATCTCAGGGTAAAGGGCATTATGCCTGGTACTGTGCTGTCTGGTGTGCTCGGGTACTTTTTTGCTCTGCTGGCTCATTGTTTTGGCTGTACTGCCAGTTGAGCTGTGTGGTGAACCATCTTGAACTCAGGATAGCTGCCCCCATTGGATTATCATTAAGGGGGCAGTTTGGCTGAAGGACACTGGTCTCTGACATTGTCCCTGGGATCCAAGAGCTGGTAAGAGTAGCCCTGGTAATACCCAGGGAGTTTATCCTTTGCATGGCATTCTGACCCTGTTCTGAGCCAAGGCATTGTTCCATGTAGAGACTGGGGCGGTGAGAGGGCCCTCTGTCTTCAGAGTGGTGGCTGTGACATTGGTTTTGCATTTTGCACCTCTTAAGCTGTAATAAATTTTGTGGTGGTTATGAGGAGGGGAGGGTAGGGTAGGGCAGCTGCAAGTTGAGGGGCAAGCTGCACAATCGAGCAGACTCGATAGATCCTGAAGCCTGTTTCTGCTGCCATTTCGTATGTCTGTATGTTCATATGTCCTGTCTAGTAGGACCTTTTGTGTGAGCTGCAGACTATGCTCTCCTGAACTTGGATTCTAACCAATAGGCTTTTGCTCCAGTGGCAGTGGAGGGGGGGGCGTTGTGTGGGTAGTGGGTGGGGTTTTTGTGATTTTGTTTATTGTTCGTGTGATTGATTTGGGTTGTTATTGTATTAGTGTATGGTTGGCGTGTGTGTGGGGGGGTTATATAGTTAGAAGTTTGTGTACCTGGGACATTACAGTAAGGCAGTACGTGTCTGGGAAAAGTGAGGGACTGAGGCAGGGCAGGACTGTGTGTGAGGTGACTCAGCAGCTTGATCTGCAGCTTTTCTCTGACCATCCAGTTTCTGCCACCACATCTCATCGCTGTAGGGAGGTCAGGATCAGGAAGAGCCAAATTGGTCGACTGTGGCGGGGGGCTTCTGGGACATCAAGTGGGGGCAGGATAGAGGTAGTCAGGTGCAGAAGGTGCCCTGGGGTTTGATGGGTCCAAGGGAGAGGCCAGACATGTTTGGTACTGTCCCCAGGGTTCCCACCAGACTAGGTGGACAGGTAGCCAGAGGGACAGCTTTTTCCATCATGCCCCTGAGAGCAGTGCTTTGTAATGCCAGATCGATCAGAAACAAGACTGCAGTTATAGTGGACTTGGTTTCTTTGGTCAATCTGGCTTGCATCACAGAGACCTGGGTGGATGACGATGCTAGCCCCATCTCGGAGGCCGCCGTCCCCCCTGGGTACTGTGTAGTGCACTGCCCAGAGTGGAACACAGGGGTGGATGGGTGGCCATCTGTTTTAGATCTGAGCTGGGCTTCACCATGCACCCAGTGAGAACTCTGGGTTCTTTTGAATGTGCGGCTGTTTGTGGAGGTCTTGGCACAGGTTGCAGGATTCTTCTGATTTACCGCACCCCTGGTGTGGCAGGAGAATTCCACCAGGAGTTAGCTGACTTTGCCATCAGCAAAACATTGGAGGCCCCAGATGTTTAGTTCTGGGGGACTTTAATGTTTGGGCCAATGACAAATCCTCTAGGCCTGGTTATAATTTCCTCCAGATGATGACATCTCTGGGCCTGTCGCAAGCTTTTTTCATGACCCACCAGGGTGGCTACATGTTGGACCTAGTTTTCTCACTGGGGCTTGAGATAAATAATCTCAAGACTGATCAGGTATTTGGTCCGACCATTGCACAGTGGAGTTCTCATTTGGGCCCCCTCTCAAAAGCCCTTCCACTGTGGAGATGGTAAGCTACTGCCCTTTGAGGGGTTTACCCTCTAGGGTTTCTGGCAGTTGCCAACCTATCTAGTGTGGAAAAAGCATATGGGGGGGCACATGCATGGCAGTTGCTTCCTATAATAAGGTGATGTCTGATGCAGTTGACTCCCTTGCACCGGTCCGTGTATGACCCAAGTCTTCTCACTTGAGGTCCCCTTGGTATGACGGGGAGCACAAGGCGATGAAGATTATGGGTCAGAGACTAGAGCACTGCTAGCAGAAGACTGGGGTGGAGGAGGACAAACTGGCCCTGCGTGCTCATTATGGTATCAGGGGGCAATCAACCATAAGAAGGCAGCGTTCCTGTCCAGGGAGAATGCTGCTGGGAAGAGTCGACCAACAGTGCTTTTTCAGACTGTCGACAGGCTTCTACATCCTGCCTGTCTACAGCCTAACAAGACTTTTCTGATGCTTAATGTGAAGCGTTTGCTCAATTCTTCTCAGACAGAGTGTCCGCCATCCAGTGGGGAATTCCGCCAGTGAGCCAAACTGTGTCCAGCAATAGTTGCCTTGGGTGCCCACACAGCACTCTGTCTGGTTGGGGTGAGTTTAGATCGGTGGAGGTGGCCGAGGTAATCAGGGTTATTTCCTCGCTGAGGCACACTTATTGTGAACTAGACCCGGTGCCGACATGGTTCCTGATGGGATGTGTTGACTCCGTAGGCCTGGTGTTTGTCTTGATTGTCCGGTGTTCTTTGTCGGAGAGGGTCTGTGCAGATGCCTTGAAGGAGGCACTGATAAGACCCCTTCTGAAGAAACCATCTTTAGACCCTGATGTCAAGGCAAATTATCATCCTATCTCCAACCTCCCTTTTTAGGTAAGCTTGTAGAGAGGGTTGTTGCACTTCAGCTTGAGGAGCACCTCATGGCCCATGATCTATACAAGCCTCTCCAGTCTGAGTTTCGTGCAAGGTGTAGGACAGAAACTGCATTAGTTCAGGTGCATAATGACCTCCTCAGGGTGAGAGATCGAGGAGAGGGAACAATTCTTGTTCTCCTTGATCTCTCCTTAGCTTTTGACATGGTGGAGCATTGTGTGTTGCTTGACCTCCAGAGGGAAGTTTGTGGACTCGCCGGCACTGTCATCTGCTGCTTTGAGTCCTATCTCATGAACAGGAGGCAAAGGGTAGTGATGGGGAATTTCTTCTCCTCCTCCTCGAGCCTCCTGTCCTGTAGAATACCTCAGGGTTCAGTCTTGTCACCAGTGCTGTTTGCCGTGTATTTGCTGCCCCTGGGTGAGCTCATTAGGAAGTACAGAGTGGGTTTTCACTTTTATGCAGATTATACCCAGCTATACCTTTCCTTTGCCCCTGAGACACCCAATGCAGTGGACATGAAAAATAACTGCCTTGCTGAGATCAATGACTGGATGGCCTCCTGCTGGTTATGCCTGAACCCCGATAAGACAGAGGTACTGGTAGTGGAGTCAAATAGAAGGCATGATAGGATGGTCTTTGGTGCAGAAACTGGACTTTTGCTGGGTTCTGTGCCACTGAAGGCCTCCTCTAGGGTGCATGATCTTGGCATTATCCTGGACAGCAGATTGACACTTGAATCTCAGGTGTCATCCATTGTCCATATTGGTTTTTACCATTTGAGGAATATCACCAGGATCAAACCTCTAGTTCTGCTCCTGGACCTTCCTACCTTGGTGCATGCCTTTGTGACATCGAGACTTGATTACTGTAATGCGCTCTACCTTGGGGTCTGGGGAGGTACACTCCTCCAGCTGCAGCTGGTGCAGAACACAGCTGCCAGGCTGCTGACTGGGCAGCCTAAGTACTGTCACATCATCCCAGTGCTGCGTAAACTGCACTGGCTGCTGGTCGGGTAGAGGGCCCTCTTTAAGGTGGGCTTGCTCACCTTTAAGGCCCTACATGACCTGGGCCCTGGTTACCTGGCAGACTTTCTTACACCTGCTGCCTCAGTCCACCCCTCCACTCCTCCTCCAGGGGCCTCCTTGTGATTACCAGGACGAGGTTAAAAATGGCCGGTGGCAGAGCTTTTAGTGTCGCTGGCCCTGTCCTGTGGAATTTGCTACCTCCAGCTGTAAGGGAGGCCCCTTCAGGAGAGGTGTTCAAGACCCACCTCAAGACCTTCTTATGGCAAGCATTTATACTAGCCAAGGGGGGGGTGGCACTGGAAATGAGCAGGGGAAACCTAGCCCCCCCCAAAAAAATCAGGGTAGTAAGTGAGGTAAACACCAAGATAGAGATGTTGATATGGAGAAGAGCAGGGGTAAATGGAGAAAATGACAAAGGTAATAAGGATAGGGATGGGGCAAAAAGGGGTAAGGCCATCAAGAAATGAAGGGTAATGAGTACCAATGCCCAGAGTCTGGGCAACAAGCTCCCTGAACTGGTGGCCTTGATGGAAGAGAGATGCCTGGATATTGTAGCAGTCACAGAAACATGGTACACAGAGAACAATGACTGGGATGTTAACATACCAGGGTACACAACCTACAGGAGAGACAGGGAGGGTAGAAGAGGGGGCGAAGTAGCTCTCTATGTAAGGGAAGGGATAAAAGCAACGGAACAAAAGAGTAAACAGGGAGGAGAGGAAGCACTGTGAGTCACCTTAGAGACTGGAAATGGCGCCACCATCCACACAGGGGTTGTATACAGACCCCCATGTTAGGGGGAGGGAATGGATAAGGAAATGATAGAAGGCATCCTTAGGATGGCAGAGAAAGGGGAGATACTGTTGATGGTGGACCTGAATATGCCAGATGTTAACTGGAGCAACTTTGCTGCAGCCACATCCAAGAGCAGAGCCATTCTAGATGCCCTACAGGTGGCATGCCTCAGACAGCTAGTTTTGGAACCCACCCGTGAGGGAGCAATCTTAGACCTTGTACTCTCAAATGGGGACAGTGAGAGGATCTCAGATCTAGAAGTTGATAGCCATCTGGGAACAAGTGATCACCAAACAGTGTGGTTCACGATAAACTCAGCTACAGAGTCAAGCCACACAAAAGTGAGGGTACTGGACTTCAGGAGGACTGACTTTGACAAGATGGGAGAGTGCCTTAGAAAAGTACTAGCAAACAGGCTAGATGGAGGGGTGGAGCAACAATGGGGAAACATCAAAACTGCCATCACAGAGGCAACAGGCCTTTGTTGTGAAGCAAATAAACAAATCAAAATGAAACAAAAAGCCACTATGGTTCTCAAAAGAGGTGGCAGGGAAGGTTAGGGAGATAAATATAGCATTTAGAAAGTATAAGGAAACACAGAAGAAGCAGGACAGATAACTGTACCAGTTAAGGCAGAAGGAAGCAGGGAGGGAAGTCAAAATGGCAAAGGCCCAAACTGAGGAAAAGATAGCTAACTCAGTTAAGAAGGGGGATAAAACATTTTATAGGTATGTCAGGGAGTGTAGAAAGACAAAGGGAGGGATAGTGAGGCTGAATAGAAAGGACAGCGGGTGGATAGAGAGGGACAGTGAAAAAGCAGGGATACTGAATAAATACTGCTGCTCAGTATTCACAAAGAGAAGGAGGGGGAGATGCCTAATCCATTTAACATAAGCACTCTGGATAGAGGGGTCAATCCCAGTCCTTTCACAGAAGAAAGGGTTCTGAAAGAACTCCTAAAACTGAAGGTGGACAAAGCAATGGGGCCTGATGGAATTCACCCCAGAATTCTAAAAGAATTAAGGGGAGAACTAGTGACACCACTGACTACACTTTTTAACAAATCATGGGAGGATGGTGTGGTACCTGATGACTGGAGGAAGGTGGATGTGATTCCCCTTCACAAAAGTGGGAGCAAGACAGAGGAAGGAAACTACAGGCCTGTCAGTTTGACCTCTGTGGTAGGGAAAGTGATGGAATCACTTCTGAAGAAAAGAATTGTTGAGTACCTAGGGGCCAGTGGGGCACAGGACCCAAGGCAGCATGGGTTCACAGCAGGAAGGTCATGTCAGACGAATCTAATTGATTTCTTTGACTGGGTGACCAAAGTAATAGACCAGGGAGGGGCTGTGGACATGATATACCTAGACTTTAGCAAGGCATTTGACACAGTCCCACACAAAAGATTAATAATCAAATTAACCAGCCTGGGAGTGGGTCCCAGGATGGTAGCCTGGGTAAAACATTGGCTGGACAACAGGACACAGAAGGTAATTGTAAATGGAGTCCACTCTGAAGAAAGAAGGGTTACTAGTGGGGTACCTCCGGGTTCAGTGCTGGGTCCAGTCCTTTTTAATGTCTTTATAAGTGACATTGCAGAGGGACTGGAAGGAAAAGTATGCCTCTTTGCAGATGACACAAAGATCTGCAACAGGGCTGATACACAAGGAGGCGTGAAAAGGATGAGAAGAGACTTGGCAAGGTTGGAGGAGTGGTCGAAGTATGGCAGCTTGGATTCAATGCAAAGAAGTGCAAAATAATGCACCTGGGAAACAAAAACCCAGGGGACGATTACACAATGGGGGTAGTTACAACAAAAATGGAAAGGGACCTGGGGTAATCATATCAAATGACCTTAATGTTAGCAAGCAATGTGAGAAGGCAGTAGGGAGGGCTGGAGGGATACTGGGATGTATAGGGAGAGGCATCAACAGTAGAAAACAGGAAGTTGTTATCCCTCTGTACAGACAGTTGGTGAGACCCCATCTGGAGTACTGTGTCCAGTTCTGGAGACCCCCATCTCTGCAAGGACATAGACAGGATGGAGGCAGTCCAGAGGAGGGCAACTAAAATGGTGCAGGGTCAGCAAGAGAAGCCATACGAGGAGAGACTAAAGGAGCTTAATATGTATACCCTTGAGGAAAGGAGGGAGAGGGGGGACAAGATAGAAACTTTCCAGTACCTCAAGGGAATCAACAAAGTCCAAGAAGGTAGCATCTTTCAGAAAAAGATATGTACAAGAACAAGGGGACACAACTTGAAGATAGAGGGGACGGTCTCAGGGGCAATGTGAGGAAGTATTTTTTCACAGAGAGGGTGGTGGACGCATGGAACAGCCTTCCTGAGGAGGTTGTGGGGTCTAAAACTGTGGGAGAATTCAAGAATGCATGGGACAGACATAAGGCAATTCTTGTGGGGGTAGGAAAAGGTAGGCTGTTGGTTAACTAGGATGTGCAGCTTATCCTGTAGGTAGGGAAATGGGCAGACTAGGTGGGCCAAGCGGTCTTAATCTGTCATCAAAGTCTACGTTTCTTATTCAACCATGCTTTCCCTGAACCTGTCTTTGAAATTCTGCCTGGATACTGATATTCTTTTTTTTTTTTTTTCATTAAATCTTTATTATAGTTTCCAATATACAGTACATCATAGTTACGGTACATTCAATATGTTCATGTTCTTTCAGTATAAAAATAAACAAAACAAACCCGCCCCAAAGAAAACCTTTCTTTACTCTCACCCAATATCTCTCCCTCTTATTCTCCCCCCCCCCCCAAACGCATGCCCATCCCAGCCATGACTATCTTGGGTTATTAATTATCTAAACTGTCTACTTCTCTCTATTTTGCATTGTGGCATTCACTAGGAGTGCAAAGTTAAAAGTGGGCCTAGATTTTATTGAATTTACCTAATTTATTTTGCAAACTAGCAATCATCCTTTCAAGTCTGATATTGCTTAATAGCTCTGCCAACCAATCAGTATATGACATAGCTTTATTATCTTTCCAATGCCGAGCACTAGTTTTTTAACTGTCATTGATATTAGGGCTATATGATATTTCCGTGCTTTGACTGGGACCTCAGAGTAGTTTCCTAACAGGCAAACATCAACCGTGAACAACTCGTCGAGTCCCAGTAGGGGATCTGCCCTTTGCTTGATCTGCGCCCATAGGGGAGCTACTTTGGCACATTGCCAGACTATATGAATTAAATTGCCCCCACCTTGGCCGCATCTCGAGCAAGTGTCTGAACATTCCTTATCAAATTTTGATATCTTCTGAGGGGTGCAATATAGATTGTGCAGAATGCGGAATTGCATAAGTCAAGCCTCATCTTGAGTAATAAAATTATGGCATCCCTCCAGAGTATCTCCCAGTTAATGGGTGTTTCTGGTAAAGCTTCTCCCAGTAGTCCGCAGGTCTGAAAGGCCCAGGATGTAATCTGTCATATAGAACTTTAAATATTCTAGAGACTGCGTGAGGGAGGCCTACAAATTGGATAAGTTCTCCCCGAAAAGGGGTAGTCGCAGGCAGCAGGGGGTTGGTCCCTATAGTTTTCACTAGGATGTGTCATAATTGGAATAATTTGAATATTTTGGATGTTGGCAGCTTTAGTTTTCTTAGTATCTCCGCAGAGGAAGCCCATTTTCTTTCTGCTCCCTCCCATAAATATTTGAGCTTAGCTTCTTGGAGTTGTGGTACCCAGAGGGGGGAGAGAACTTTCCCCTCTAATTTAATGTTTGGGTTGCCCACCAGAGGTTGTTCTAGGTCTATACATTGATTATATTTGATGACTGAACAAAGCTGGGCGTGGACCTTAACCGAGATAGCTATCGGTGTCTCCAGTAAAGGTTTGGGAAGGTTCTTGGGTTGAACAAAGAGAAGGGCCATAGGGGTCAGATTATGATCGCGCATTTGTGCGGTTTCAATTTGGACCCAAAGGGGAATGTATTCTTCGGGACAGTTGGGATCACTTGGAGCGAGCCACCTTAGATATTTGCTTGCATGACTGGCCGAGTAGTAGAGACCAACATGCGGCACTCAGAGGCCCCCTTTGAGCTTTGGGGCAGCTAATTTATGAAATGCTAGTCTGTGCCCTTTGCCGCCCATATAAAATTAGAAAAATATTGTGTACTTTTTGAACCATGCTTGAGGTAGCCAGGCATTTAGAAGATTATGGATAAAACAGCTGCTGGAAGATGTTCATTTTGATGAGGTGGATTCACCCACATCGTCAAGGGCAGGAGGGTCCACCTATTTAGGTCTTGGACAATAATGCTTAACAGGGAATCTAGATTATGTTTGCCCCAATGGGGAGCATTCCTTGAGAGAATGATGAATAAATATTTCAATGTCTTCTTCTCCCAGGATAGGCCTAATGTTTTGATCTCTTTCCTCATCACTCTGTGATTAAGTGGAAATACTACCCTTTTCCCCAGGTTTAGTTTATAGTTGGACAAATGACTATATTCATTAATTACCTCAAGAAGACGTCGGATAGCTTTGTCGGGATGTGATGTGCATAGCAGTAGATCATCGGCGTAGGCCAAGACCTTAATTTCAATGCCCTACACCGGTATTCCTAGAATCCCGGGGTCAGTTTTTAGTCTCCGGATGAGAGGCTCTAAATATAAATTGAAAAGCAGCGGAGAAAGGGGACATCCTTGCCTCGTGCCTGATAATACGGGGAACGTATCAGAGCTACATCCATTGCATGAAATTCTGGCTTTTGGCGACTTATAGAGGGCCTGTATCCAGTTCTGAAATTCTAAGGGGATGCTGAAGGTGTGCAACGTTCGAAAAAGGAAACACCAATCTACTCTATTGAACGCTTTCTCGGCATCTAGAGAGACCAGGGCCATTGGGTGTTCCGCATCTCTAGATGCCAAGAAAGCGTGGTATAACATTCGGATATGGTCACTGGACAACCTGCCTTTCATGAATCCCACCTGTTCACTTCCTATCAGACCTGGGATAACTCTGCTCAGGCGATTCGCCAGTAGCTTGCTCAGGATTTTAATGTACTGGTTGAGTAACGAGATCAGCCTGTAGTTTGCCATGTCCTCCGGAGCTTTACCTGGTTTCAGAATAAGAACAATTATCGCTTCAAATAACAAGGCATCTGTACTCTTTCCATCTAGGATCTGTTGGAACATTGGGAGAAGCAAGGGGGTTAGGTTTTTCGCAAATATTTTGTAAAAATTTGGGGAGAATCCGCTGGTCCTGGCGATTTATCATTTGGGAGGCTGTCAATAACTCCTAGGATCTCCGCCTGCTAAAGGAGCACACAAAGTCGCACTCTGCTCTGATAAGAGAGTGGGAAGATGTGATTCCTTTAAGTAGTGGTCTAAATCTTCACAGGGAAGGGGGCTTGGCATTGGTGAATATAAGGCTTGATAAAATTTTTGAAATTCTGATGCAATTTTTTCAGGATCGACCACTAAGGGTCCATTATGTGGTCGGATCGTGGGGATGAATCTGGCAGATTCTTGTTGTTTAGCACGAGCAGCCAGAAGATGCCCTGCCTTCTCCCCCTGATCAGCGTACGTGGCATTCATTTTCAGGATCAAGTATTCTGCTCTCTCTCTCTGAGAAGCTCCTTATAGGAACCTTTGAGTTTGACTAGTTCTAATAACGTCTGTTCTGATGTAGAAGGGGAGAGTTTTTTCTCTATCTCTCTAATCTGCCTGAGGAGCTGTATTAGTTCGTTTTCCCTCAGCTTCTTCCTTCTTGAAGCCACTCTGATTAATAGGCCCCTCAGGTATGCTTTGAGGGCTCCCCACTCCATATCTGGTTTACTCGTGGATTTAATATTGAACAACTTATACTGGGAGATATGAGTATTTATATATTCTAATGTAGTTGGGTCTGTCAAAAGCTGGTTATTAATTTTCCAATAGCTATTTCTTTTAGGGATGTCTATTAGGGAAAGATGACATGTCACTAGGGAGTGATCGGATGGTGGTCCCGGCTGTATAATGGAGTCAAAGACCCCAGCTACTAGGCAGTGCGAGATCAATATATAATCGATCCTGGAGGACGTTTTGTGAACAGGGGAAGTGAAAGTAAACCCTTTCTCTGTGGGGTGCAGAACACGCCATATGTCACATAGCTCTATATTATCCCACAGATCTCTTAATACCCTTTGGGCCGGTGTCAGTCCTCTGGGTCTGCTCCCTGTACGGTCTATACTTGGATCGTAAACTACATTCAGGTCTCCTCCTAAGATCATTGGGGTTTTGATGAAGGGCCCCAGTTTGCTTATAAGTTCCATAAAAAAATCGGGAGAGGCTGAGTTCGGCCCATAAATACTTCCCAATAATATTTCTATATTGTATATTTTCCCCTGGACAAATATGTATCTTCCTTGGGCATCTCTCACTACTTTACTTGGCTTAAAGGGGATTTTATTTCTTATCAAAATCATAACCCCACAGCTCTGCTTTGTTCCTTGAGCCGTGAATACTTGCCCTATTTGTTGTTTTCTCATTTGCAACTCTTCTGAGATCAAAAGATGAGACTCCTGTATAAACACTACATCTGATCTCAGAAGCAGATGTTTGCATACCTGGTATTGTTTAGTCCTTTGCCTGACACCTTTGATGTTCCATGAGGAGATTATTAAATTACTCATCATAATTTAAGGATGGCTTCAGATAATATTCTGAGCTCTTAAATAAAACTGTTTCTCTGGCCTCAGTCTCGCTGGTTTTGCCTGTAAAAGCTTGGTTTGGGCATTCCTTTCCCCCCCCCCACCCCTCCTGTATCTCCCTCTTATACTTCAAAACGTTAATAATTGTATCCAGAAACCCTCTCACCTCCCCTCCCGTCGTAACTATGGTCCGTGAACAACAGAATCTTGTACTATGCTCTTCCCTCCCCCAGCCCTCCGAACCCATCCACACCTCTCCCCATCTGAAACCTTATCGGTATCTGTTTATGAACAGTTTGATGGGGTAGGGTGTAATTAGATATATTATTTAAATTCTCTTGCTATTTTTATCCAAACAAAATCTTGACGTTACCCTGCTCAGCTATAGTACTTAATGGCTAACTGCCATTGCAATCACCTCTACGTGAGGATCTAATCAGAAGAAGGAAGAAAAAAAAATCGTATCAATTTGTCTAGCTGAACAATAATAGGAGGAGCTTTGAGTCTTTAGTAATATTGTCCTGTCTATTCATTTTTGAAGGCTCCAACACAATCTTTTCAGGTGTCAAGCAAATCAGAGACCTCTAAGGTATAAGAAATTGTATAACCTTATGCTTTGGTTTGCAACTTAGGCTGAGTTAAAACGATGAGTGTTACAGCTACCTAGAGAGCAGCAATAAGCTATTTCACAGGGATTATATAGGTTAATAATGGGCTATGATTACTTAGGTCATCCCTTCTGTAATATGTGATACCTTAAACAAGATGCTTTCTACCAAACTATAATAAGTCAGACGTAAATGACCACTAATTAGGCACATCGGGACAGCAACCATGACCTCAGTCTATAAAAAAATAATTAAAAGTTATGAAAGCCTCTGTTTCGAGGTGTATACATACATCAAGCCCAATAGAATAATCGCTGAGTCCAACATTAAGCCCTACCGGATCAGCAAACGTTCGTTTCAGACGCTGTTTAACGTCTATCGTGTTTCACTGTCTATTTTTATGCTAGTAAGGGAAAGGTGCACTAGCAAAAAGTAAAGCAAACTATTTCCCAACGGGAATTTGGGTTAATTCACCCATGTAAAATCATAAGTGCTTTCCTTCCTGTATAGTTGAGGTAAAATTATATGCGAGTAACCTGGCTATAGAGAATTAAATTAGGCAATCCAGTTCAGTGTGTCACCGTCATGGCTGGTATTTAGCGGTGGCCCCAAGAACATTCACCACTTGGCTCTTCACTGGCGAATTGTTCCTCGCTTGAAGGAAACTGGGGCATATCTATTTAAGATGAAATGGGCTCCTGTTGTAGGGTAATTCCTGCAATATTCTTTATGGTTTCTTCCCCCTGTAGCCTTGTCGCGGAACTAGTCATTATACCCTGTTTCTGGCTCAAGGCTGCAACTATATGGTCAGAGTCATAACCCCGAGGAATTTAGTGTTGCTTATCTTGTTGTTTGCCCCGATGAGATTACATTTTTATCTTTTGCTGTATGTTGATCCATTTTACCGTTGTGTGGGTCTGATGAGCAAGGCTGCCTTTTCCTCTTCCATGGTCTCGGGTGCCCTCATGTGGTAATTATCTTACATACTGGCCGAGACTCTAGTATCAAGAATTCCTTGGGTCCATTAGCCAGAAAGCAGTGTTCCTTCAGGGCATTATAGCAAATGACTTTTTTTCTCTCACTTTTTAAAATATCAGCAATCTACAGCGCGCACTGTTTACCAGTCAAGCAGTTTGATTCAAAATAAAGTACCTGTTCGATCACTTGTTACAAATAAACTGCTGCATTAAATTTAGGAGCAGAGGCATCACCCCCGGAGGGAAATACCCAGTTCCTCACTCAAGCTAATTTGGCACATGTAAGCAGAAAGCGTGTCCGTATTTTATGTTACTCAGGTTTCTTTAAATAAGTCAGGAAGTGCACTTTTGAGCCCTTTCATCGCCGAATCAGGGTCTTCAAATGACATCCACGATCCTAATACCATTACTCCCAACTTCGTGGGGTAGGTCATTCGGAATTTTATGCTGGCCGCAAGCAATTTAGATACCAGAGGATGAAACTGGGCTCTTTTCTGCCTAACTGAAGCAGGGAGATCTTGCACAATTCTAAGCTTGGTGCCTTCCCAGGACACTTCTTTTAATTCTTTTACTTTATTAAGTAAGTGTTGAAGCTCAAGATAGTTCAGGAATTTAAAATCAGTGGACGTGGTGGGGCTCCAGGCAATGGCTTAGGGTGAAGAGCCCGATGTGCACGCTCAATAGTGTAAGTCGGGCCGTAGGGCGATGGTCCGGCTATCTTCACAATCAATTTCTGTACAAAGATTATCATGTCTGTTCCTTCGGCTCCTTCTGGAAGGCCTATGATGACAGCATTGTTCCTACGGCTATGGCCTTCTAGGTCCTCGACTTTCATTTCCATCTTGGCTAGCTTTTGACGGATCGCGACTAACTCGGGTTCTACCTTGTCTGCTGTCTTCTCTAGCGACTTGATTCTGGCACCATCATCCGAAGATCGTTGTTGCAGATCTTCAACTGCATGGGTAAGTGATTTTATTTCTGCAGTTATTATAATAATATTTTCTTTGAATGGCGAAAATTCTTACAGGAAACGTAGTGTGAGAGGTTGCTGGTCTTCTATAGCGGCTACCGACGACGGGGCCTTTCACCTCCTGAGGTCCTGGCTTTTTTGGGGACCTTTTCAGGTGTTGTCGGCAGAGTATGCTTCGCAAAATTTTTCTTTGCTTGCATTTCTGTGCCGGAAATTTGTTCTTTATTTTGCTTATTCAGCCCTTTCTTAATTACCTTAGAACTTGTTTGGAGAATAAGTTGCTCAATAAATTGCCAATATTGCTGATTTATTGGGTCGGAGAGCTGGAGCTACAGTGGAAGGCTGTTACCAGGATGACTGCATCATGTGACTCCTGGATACTGATATTCTGATGAAACAGCTTTTGTCCAAGGTTTGTATTTTTAATTTATTTATTTATTTATTTAGGCAGCTTCTATTTTATTCTATCACAGCTGTATATTTAACACTATTTTATATATTGATATGTTGTTTATTTATTTATTTTTGTTTTTGTGTACGGCGCTCAGAGCCCCAGGGATTGTGTGTCTTTTAAATAAAATATGCCTTGCCTTTCAGGCACGACCTTGGAGGGTACAGAAAATAAATGGGAAACAACAGTGAAAAATTACAGACAGATATAAAGGAGAATAACAAGTAGTACAAATTAAAAAAAAAAGCATACAGTCATAGTAACGACAATAGAAGCAAGAGGATGCAGTCCAATAATTCATACATAGCATGGCATAGGCAAGGTATCAACAACATTAACAACAAATAGGGGTGGGTGCGGGGCAGGGGAATGGAATGAGAAAGATCAGGATAGGAACAAGTGCTGGGGTAAAATAAATAACAGGTCAGGCAAGTGTGTAGGAGCATTCCCCACAAGAGAAAGGTTCAGAGCTGGCAAGAACTTTATGGAGTTCCAGCTTAAAATTACGAAGGGTTTGGGAGTTTAGTACCAATGCTTTTCTACAAAGTCTTAACTCAGTAGACTGGATCTCCATCACTACCCTTTCTGACACAAATCAGGCACTAGATTATTTCACTAACACCTTCTCCACTATTCTTGACTCTCATGCCCCTCTCAAGACAAGGTGGGCCAAAGGAAACCACTCCCCCTGGCTTTCTCAGGAGCCAAGACATCTTATGCACTTTCGTGACAAAGCTTGGAAAAATCTCCAAAAATCGGGACACTCAGCTGACCGGCTATCTTACCGACAACTGAGAAACACCTGCAAAGTAAAAGCCAATAAATCCAAGCGTGACTATCTCCACTCCCTGCAGGTGAAAAAACTCACTAACCCAAAAAGTTTCTGGTCACAAGTTAACTCCTTAATAAAAGGAAAGGAACTTCTCCTTCCACAATCCATGTTCACTAGAGGTACTATCCTGTCAAACCCTTCAAAGATAGCTTCCGGTGTTAATCTTTTTTTTACGGAACTGGCCAAATACAAACCTAATCTACCCACTGCTCCCCATGACACAGCGGCCTCTAATCCTATCGTTTCTCATCCCCCTTCCATCTAAAACTCACCACTAGGTCAGAACTTCTTAAACTGATAAAAGGTCTTAACCCTAATAGTCCTCCAGGATATGACTCTCTCCGGCCAAAATTCCTTAAGTTAGGAGCACCTGCTATTGCTCTCTTAGTAACACTGCTGACCAACAAATCCTTCCTAACACAAGCATACCAGACAAATGGAAAACGGCAATAGTTGTCCCCGTGCACAAAAGTGGCCCCACAAACCTAATCGAGAACTATAGGCCAATTTCTATATTATATCCCCTCGCTAAAATACAAGAAAGAATCCTCTACAATCAGCTTTACTCCTTCCTAGAGCAAACCAATGCTCTAACCGTCCACCAGCACAGATTCTGTAAAGTACATGGTACTGAATCTGCACCCCATTGGGTCGCAAAGTACATCTTTCAGGCTGTTGATCAGGGTTATGCTAAGGGCACAGCTTTCAGGGATCTCATGAAAGCATTTGATGTCATTAATCAACAATTTCTACTAATCAAACTCTGTAAAATAGGCCTTGAACATTACTCCCTCTCATGGTTAGCCAGCTACTTGACCAACAGGTTACAATGCATCAAATGGTCTGGTGCTATGTCATCAATGTCCCCCACTATCAACGGAGTCCCCCAGGGATCCATACTAGGTCCTCTCTTATTTAACATTTTTATGTTGGCTTGCACACGCATGCTCAAGCAACATCTTGGGGCAGTAGCACTGTAGTAGCACTTTCAAAGATGTGTCAGTGTTTTGGCGAATCCAGGGGATGGCTTTAATCAGCACGTCCCTCAGCTGCCAATCAGTGAGCATGCTGCTGATGACAGCAGTTTCAGAGAGCGCCACCAATTTGAAACAAATCTGAAGATGCAATGAGAGACAAGCTCGTCACTGCAGCATCAGATCTGACACTCCTCCATTACGTGCCATTCCTGGTGAAACATTTCAATAAATGCAGCGGCAGCTCTGCCAGTCACCTTTCACAATTCCTAGAAAGCTGACTTCAGGGGTGCCCAGTCCTCCTGTTGTCATGTCCCCTTCCCAGTTCAATTTTCTTTTTTTGTCAATTGTTTAACCAGGAGTAGCACACTAAGCTGAAAGATTGTTTACAGGTGTGACCTGGGAGCACAGAGAAGTTAAGTGACTTGCTCAGGGTCACACAGTATGCAAGTCGGGGCTGTGGGATTCAAACTATATCTCCAGATTTGCAGCTCAGAGTCTTAAACCACTGTGCTATACTGCCTCCCTATTGTTTGCCGATGGGGTGCCCAATCCCCATCAGCATAATTTCCTCCAATTCGTTTGTCTGCCAATGGGGGTGCCCAATCCCATCAGCATCATGCTCCCCAACACAGACAAACTTTCATTGTCGATAGGGTGCCCAATGCCCATCATCTTCAGTCTCCTCCCTCCCCAAGAAAACCCAGGTGGCACTCTGGGAGCCCGCCGGTGTGCCCAAATGTATTTATGAAACTTTCAAAAAAAAAAAACTTCCCCAACTTTTTTGCCCTGTAAACAACAAATGATCCGCGTCATCACGATACCCCTCCTCCACCAACCCGCACCCCCTTCTATGAACGCCATCTCTCTGCACCTCCCTCACCCCATACTTACCTCCGGAGGCCCAGCACGGCAATCTGCAGTAGAGCGGGACACGTCTGAACTATTTAAAAGCCTACCACAAACTGAAGAAAATCAAGGTAAGCTGTATAATGGCATAAATGGGAGGGGTTTCAACTTGGATGAATATCTCGCCCTTTTTTTGACTTTTGGCTCCAAATTTTCAACATGGGGTTCTTGGGACCCCACCTCATGAAATCCGTCACTGTCATTTTGTTTTTCAGTCCCAAAAGGTGATTTCACGATCACTACGTGGAATCACCTTTCGGGCCTGATTAACAAAAATGACACCTACTACTGTTCATGAGGTGGGCTCCAAAGCCTATGTTGTACCCCAGGTGAAAATGTCAAAATGACTGTTAGAATGTGTGTTGTACAGTTTCCATGCACACTGTAACTCTCGAGAATTTTTAATTTTACTCCAGATTTTCAACATTGCCATTTTGTACACCTCCATATAAACAGTGCAGCTGTCATTTTCAGATCCTGCCCAGAACATCTTTTCACCTGTGGCACACAATGGGTGCGGTCCCTGTGCAAAATCAACTTTGGGACAGAGTTACAAAATCACTGTACTACTGTTCATGAGGAGAAGTCCCAAATGCCCATGTTGAAAATTTAGTAAAAAATTCCCAAATGACTCGTGACATATAAGCAAAATAGCAGTATCTATGCACGCCTGTAGGTTTGCAGACATTTTCATATTTTCTCCAGATTTTCAACATTGCCATTTTTATCTCTTCTCATGAACAGTACAACTATCATTTTTTGCATCTTACCCAAAATGTGTTTCTGCACCTGTGGCTCCCAATGGAGCAGTTGCTGTGTGAAATCACCTTTCAGGATTGAGTAATGAAATTATAGTGCCACTGTTCATAAGGTGGGGTCCCAAAAAGACAATGTTGAAAATTTTTAGTGAAAATACCAATAAACACCTGGAGCATTAAGGTTTCCAACCATATGCCCACCCTGTAGAGACTGACAGGCATCGGGGACGTAACTTGGGTTCGTAGGCCATAATGTTCACAGAATTCTACCTCCACCTCCCCCCCATTCTATGGCCACTGACAGGCATTGAGGTGTGCCTTGGGTTCTGTCACCCTAATGTTCACCCCATTCTCCATTCTCCTATATTGCACCCATCTCAGCTTATTTTCTTATAGAATGAGGTGAGCGTAAGGGCTGAAAACCCCAATGCACACGCCGACACCTGTTGCTCTCTGCAGGGTAGGGTGAGGTGGAATAGCATAAGGATTATGACTGACCCAAAGCCACACTCCCATGCCTTTCAGTCTCTGTGGGGTGGCTGTTGACGTTTCTTCAATACTTCACTGCATTCCTATTTTGCATTTCTAACTCCTGAACTACTAATGCCAATGCCAGCAAGCCAACATTCAGCATTGACAAATGCTTGTTATACTGTAGATGAACTTCCTTTAAACTGCAGAGGGACATCAGTACAGCTTTATGCAGTCGACACATTACTCTACAGATCCATGAAGGATATTACCTCTCTCATCGCCAACCTGGAGATGGATTTCCAGCTGCTGGAAGCATGGTTCAAGGATAATTTAATGGTACTCAACAGGAAATAAAATAACATTATGCTGTTCCACCACACCTTATTCAACCTATTTACCCATCCTCCCTTCGTAGTTAATACCTTAGACAGTGGGGCGCTTGAAGGGGTAACATCCTTTGAATATCTTGGTGTAATCCTTGACAAGCACCTATCTTTTGAGTCACATGTGGAGAAAGCTATAAAGTCCACTCATCAGAAGCTTGGTCTATTACACTGTACAGCCCCCTACCTTACACCGCATTCCAGAAAGACCATAGCCACTGCAGCTCTACTCCCAGGCCTCCTTTATGGAGCCCCGCTTACCTGCATCACCAAGTCCTCAATCATAAAAAAACTTAGACAAACCTATCACAGAATAGCCCAATTCACTGCAACAGCCCAGGCTTGTACCCACCACTGCATACTACTTAACGCATTTGACTGGCCTTCCTTTGATGCAAAGTTGTATTTCCCCCTATTATGCACCATGTTCAAACTCATCCACCTCCCCTCTGGCAATAAACCTTTCACCAGGTCCCTCCAATCCTCCCACTATCCATTATTACGTCTATGCAAGACTCGCTTAGCTATAGGTAAGAGTTCCTCCTCATTTGCAGCCCCTTAGAAATGGAATAGACTCCCACAAGGGTTACTTTCCTGCATGTCTCTTCCTTAATTTAAAAAAATGCTACAAAGAATTGTTCTTTCCTCCTCCCATCTGTAACTGTACTTAATCTCTTCTTTTATTTACCCCCTCCCATCTGTAATTGCAATCCTCTCCTGTAACATCTGGTCCTCTCCCCTACCCCCTTCCTCTCACTTTCTCCTTCATCTAAGAGATATTTAGTCCTCATCCATTTACATAACTTCTCCTAATATGACCTCACTGTATATGACAGCTTGCAAATATGTAGTATATATACAACGTAACTAGTGTATGTTGTTAATCATCATCAAGACTCGTTACATGATGCTGTATTGTGCTTTGGAAATACTAGTTTATCACTATCTGTTCACTAGATGCTGTAAATACCTCTGTAATTGTCAATGTATTATTTATTGAATGTGTATTGTTCCCCAGGTTGCCCCTGAAAAAAGGACAACTTTGTCTCAGTGAGCTTATCCGGTCATCAAAATTCAAATAAATAAATAAAGAAAATAAACATGGTGGACAACAAGTAGATAGGACATACTTATTAAACAGCCATACACATTGAATTTCTAAATCAGACCTTGTGAAGTGATTACCTACTTGATGTCTGTCTGTATCACTTATTTTAGCTTTTGTTCAAACTTTTGAACTACTGCAACAAATGTTCCAATTAAACTATGCACTGACTAAGCTTTACATAGTACCAGTCTCAGTTTAAATATAATGCCTTTTTTGCACTTTTTTATTTTTAACATGAACCTTTTTTGAAAATTTTGCAAAAATATATCTCTAAAAGGAAACACAATGAACTGTGTTCACAGAGTTACACATGTAACTTGAGTACTGGAGGAATAACAGAAAGTTAACAGTATGGAAACATGGTTACAAAACCTAAATCAAACAGCAAAGTCACGTATCCAAAATAGGACAAAAGATCACAAAATGAAAAAAAAACTGTGTCTATAGGTAGCTACTATTTAAAATAGTATATGTAGTGGTAGGTGTAACTAGTCAACCAGTTGAGTGAGGCAAAGGAGTTCACTTAAAACACCACTTGTAAAATGGGATGAGGACAGGAAGCCCTAATACATGCCCAAAAGAACTAAGGGAGTGAAGGATTACAAGGTTGAGGAGGACCCACCAAACACAGGTGAGAGTGCAAAACAGGGTCCCACTTTCTATGACACAGATCACACTAGCCGGGGGTCACCAAAGAAAATCTTTCAAAAAGGGTTAATCTGGAAAAGGCTGAGTGCCAGGGTAGTTATCGATAGAGGCAAGAGGTGCTTTCACAACAGTAAAAGTAGCCATTTAGCTTTGATCTAGGCTGACAGGAGCCAACATTTTTGTGGTTGGGGTAGTAAAGGAAGCCCAGTGGGAAGACCTAAGACCACTAACTTGGGAGTGAGGTATAGTCATGTTGAGGAGCTTAGAGCAGTTGGACAAGATTGCTTGCCACCAATTGGTAAGAGTTGGGCAACTCCAGTATGTATGCAGAAGATCTGCTGCTGGTTGTGCGCAGTACCAACAACTGGAATCCGGTGAGAGGGCCATAAAATGTAAGAACTTGGGTGGTCCTGTGCCATCTGTGGAGGATATTAAGAAGTAATAGTTGACTTGGTGTCCCAACATGCTTTATATACCATTGCTACCCCTGAATTCCACACTTTGGAAGGGATACAAATATTCAGATCTCTCTCCCATTTTGATTTACTTCTGGCCAGGGCAGGTGGTTGAGCATCACTTATAACAGAGTATGTTTTTCCTGCACATCCCTTGGGGCTTTTTGCAAGATAGGGGTTATATAGCTAGTTTCAAAGGGAATGAGGTGGTAGATTCTTTTCATAAGTATGGATGGCAGCCCTAAATTTGAAGAAAATGCCAGAAGACTGATTTGGGTAATCCCATTTTTGTCTTGAACCTGTTGTAAAGAAAGAAGAATATCAGATAGGGGTGTTGAGATATCAACTATGGTACGGATATTCCTTTCCTCCCAGGTTGTCCAATGTATGGGTTTACCCCAATGAGAATGTGGGAGTTAGACCAAAGGTAGGCCGTTGGTTTGGTAGGAAACCTAGCATTGGGTTGGGGAGACAGTGGCTAACAACATACTGGAATCCTGTGCTTGAAGAGTAAAAAAGATAATTGAGTGAGAGGCAGCCTCTTCAGAGGTTTATGTCCTAGTAAGAAAGACATGTGACTTGTGCAATGTCTGCCTCTAGATGTACCCAGTGTGGTGAGTCCAGTGAAGGGGATATAAACCACTAGTAAATCTGGATCATTCAGCAGGCTAATGCATAGCCCTCAAAACAGGGAAGACCAAATCCCCCCAGCACCAAGGTGCCTGTAGCTTAGCTTTGCTGAGATGTGGAGATTTGTCTTCCTATAGAAAACAGCTGATAGTGCAGTTAATTTTATGAAAAAAGGTGGAAGGAATGAAAAGAATGAGATTATAAAACACAAATGCAAATTTGGGTAGGGCAAACTTATTGATGGCTGTGATTTTACCAGCTAGGGTAAGGTGTAACTTGCACCATCTTCGAGTATACTGTTCTAATGCAGAGATCAGAGGTAAAAGATTTACAGCGATCAAGTTATTCCATTGGCTAATGACTTGAATGCTTAAATTATTGAAGCCCTCCCCTGCCCATTTGATTTGTAGTCCTGAACAGCTAGTGTCCATGCAGAGCGAATTTAAAGGTGATAGAGCTGTTTTGGTCATGTTAACAGCAAAGCCAGAAAAGCCTGAGAAGTGGGTAAGGATATTCAAGGTTAAGAGAAGTGAAACTGTGGGGGATTTGATAGTGAGAAGGTGATCATCCATGTAGACGTGTACTTGGTAAGATGAAGCACCCACCTGCATGCCCTGCACTGCTGGAGTCACTAAAATTTACGGGTCAGGGGGTCAAGGGTTATTAGAAAAAGAAGGGGGGGGAGAGAGGGCAGCCCTAACAGGTTCCCCTCTGAAGAATAAAAGGAGAGGAAATGTTGGGATTAGTTAGTATTATTGCAGAAGGACTGTTGTAGAGGGTGTGTATCCAAGTTTGATAGCATGGCCCAAGGCCATACAATTCCAGGACATTACGCATGTAGCCCCATTGTACCAAATCAAAGGCCTTGCAAAAGTTAACTATAAGGGCTGCCATCTACACTTGAATGATTTGAGCAGGTATTTTCAGGTTACGTAGGGTACAGAGATGGAATACACTGGATTTCCCTTTCCAGAAGCCCACCTAAGAGTGATGGATGAGGGTAGGGTTTGTCTTATCCAGGAGGGAGGCCAAAACCTTAGCTAAGATTTTAGCGTCCATAGACAGTAAAGATATAAGATGGAAACTGGCACAGCCTAGGGGAACATCACATTTCTTGGGATGGAGGATGATAACTGCTTCCTGTAAAGTGGGGGGAAGTTGCCCTTTTTGGTGCACTTCCTGCAGGGCAGTCAAAATGGGAGGATGCACGATATTGGACATCAACTGATGGAGGTTGACAGTAAATCTGTCTGGACCAGGGGCTTTTTTTTTTAGCCAAAAACAAAAGGACTGAGTGAATTTCGGATTCAGTTAATTGTGCATCAAGTTCAGACTGGAGTTGTGTGGATAGAATTGGAGTAGAGGTGTTGCCTAAAAAGGCAGAGTTAGGCTAATGTAGTAGGTTCCACATCAGAGGAATACAGATGCTCATAAAATTGCCACATGGTTGGTAATTTCCTGAAATGCTGTAGCAAGGGAGCCACCAGATTTGCTGAGAGCAGGAATCCGAGACTGACTGTTGATTGCAGAGATGATATGCTTAAAGCTTACTACTCTTCTTTCCTGACTCCCAGAATTTGCGACTTCTCCAAATTAGCAGTCACTCTGCCTGGTGAGAGAGTAATGTATTAAGTTTACACTTTGTGTCAACAATGTCCGCTAGGAGAGAACAGTCACCAAGAGTGTCATGTTTAACTTTCTGCTCCAAGGAGACTAGGGAGAGGGCCATAGAATGGAACTCAGAGATCTTGGATTTCCATTCTCTTTGCATCCTAGCTGTATAGGCAATGATACAGCCTCACAGAAAAGCTTGAAAAACTTCTCTGTGACATAATTATCTAATCCACTATCAGTACTGGTATCGAAGTAGAATTGAGCTTCTTTCCATATCCAATCTTGGAAGTGGGGATCCAAGATAAGTAAGAGGTTACACCACCACTGTGTCGAGTGAGGTTCAGAATTTGAGGGCTGGTAGTAGAGGGCTACTGGTGCATGTTCCAAGATGAGGATTCATCCATAAGATACATCTGTGATGTAGGGGGTGGTGCGATCATTCATAAGCCAATAACTGAGATGACTGAAAGTGTCATGGACACCGAAATAATAAGCATAATCACAATCTACAAGCCCCCATTCAGTCATCAGATCTAATAAGGTAGATTTAGACCTGGGATAAGTGTCTGAGGAGATTTTAGACCTATTTAAAAAAGGATTCCAGGCCAAGTTTAGATCAACCTCAGTAAAATTGGGAGAAAGGTATCATCTTGTATGTCTGCCATAGCTTGGCAAAGATGCAGGAAAATGTAAGGGTCATTTGTGTTTGGGGCATATATAGAGGCAAGCATGATCTGTCCACCTGAATAACTCAACCTGGATAACAGTCAACTACCATTAGTGTTGGTAGTGGGTTGTCCAATTTTCCAAGGCAGGGTACGGTTGAACAAGATCGTGGTGCCTCTGGATTTGCTAGAGGCTGAGTTACAAACCATTTGGCATACTCAGCTGTTTTGTATCCACAGTGCAGACTTACAAGTGAGGAGATTCTCTAGGAGAAGGACAACATCCATTCAGAGAGATTTCAAGTACTGAAGGACCTTGGTCTGCTTGACTGGATGGTTTAGACCCTTCATGTTCCAGGAGACTAACTTCACTGGAGAACAACACCCTGGGGTAGACGTTAGAGAGGTGTGGAAAACCAGAGAGGTTTTGGTTTTAGCCAAATTATCCGTGGTTTTGGTTTTGGATTCACGGCCAATATTCATTCAACATGAAACGTGGCCTGTACCTTCATTTTAAAGTATAATATAAAGAAAAACAGGATAAAATCTGTAGAAAAACAGCCTTTATTTGATAGGACTAGACACAAGAAAATAGATGGTTCTCCTGTTCCAACTCCTGCTTGTGTGGGAAATGGCTGGTGACATCGTGTGCAGACAGAAGCTACTCAACTGCCGGGCTGCCACCTCTCCAAAACATTTCACACGTGACACTGTCCAACACAGCTCTGGTGGGCACACCATTCACTTTTACTGTAGCTTCCATTGAAGGGCCCACTATTCTGGACCAGTATGGAGAGGCGGTAGCAAGGGCCTGGGTATATGATCTAGCCACAGAAGGACGTGAGTTAGCACTTGTGGGACCTTCACTGCAGTCATTTTGTGCACCTCTTAACCACTGTTTTGTGCTCCAAAGCTCTCCTTGTAGCCAGCTCACCACTCTCTCTAAGTCTTTCTGAGACCGGCATTTCCTCTTCATGTGCCCATCCTTCCCACAATTATGGCAAAATATGTCTGCTGAAGTTTGGGGGGACTGAGGCATCACATTGGGGGCTGCGGCATTGGTACTATCAATAGAAAACCTTGGTGCCACCTCAGTCGGCAGTGGGTTGGACATTTGGAGAATTCTCTTCAGTTCCCCCACTTCCATAGTCAAGATATCAAGCTTTGAGCTTCTGTCAGCAGGAGATGTCTGGGGGGGGCACCTCCACCACTGTAGTGGATGCAGTCAAGTAAGAGTTGGGGCCTGTACTCGAAGGAGGGGCCTTCATAAAGAGACTATTTATTGCTTCCCTGAACTCCCTCAGCAGTTCATCCCATGGCAGAACATCGGTAGCCATCCCTCTCTGGCTGGGCCCCCCTTGGCTGACATTTGGGTCTCGGGTTCTGTCATGTGATTTTGGTGATTCCAGACCATCAGCGTCTGACCCCACACCTGGAGCAGGGGATGTAGCAGCTACGACTGCACAGGGCTCTGAAAAACCTTCCTTCTCCTCAACTTCTCGTACCTCCTTCATCAACACATGGAAAAGCAAGGGACTAGATTTCCTTTGATGAAGTTTAAATTTGAGCAACACCCAGCTAGAGAGCCGGGCAGAGCACAGTATATGATCCAGTCTTACCCGGTCCACTTCACTAGAGGTCCAACCCCCTTTTGAAAAATGGTTTGCAAGAATCCCTCTAATCGATCCTTATAGGCAGATAACAATTCCCCTGGTTGTTGTCTAACATCTTTAAGCTTCCGTTTCAAGTCCTCAACACTAGTGGTGCCCCCAAACACATTTTCAAGGGCAATGAGGTACTCTTAGGCTTTGGTGTCAGGTCAGAGACCCTCAGGGAGTGAAAAGTACACTGGGATGGTCTCTGGAGGCTCTCCCCCAGGTGAGCCCTTTTTTCTGCCTCGGAACATTGCCAGTCTTGTACCGCAAGGGTAGCAGAGTCTATCCAGGTTTCCAGATTGACCTCCCCATTTGGAGTAGGGCAGATGCCAGAGAATACTTTCAGCTTGCGGTAAGAGTCATGACTAATAGCAGGTACAAACATAGGGGCTAGCACTGGCACAGAAGGAGGGGCAATAATGGGTGCTGGAGGGGGAGAGGGTGTTGGGGGAGGAACACCCCCAGGTGGCAATAATAGTTTCTTTAAATCCTTCACAGTTTCCCCCTCCTCTGGCAACAATTTAGCAAATTTCTCCTCAAAAGTTTCAGATAGTGGGGGGAGGTCATTCCCCCCTGGGTCTTTACTGTCCCTAGTTATCACTCTCCAGGCAGTGAGGGCTCCCTCTGGGGTAATAGTCTGTGGCACTTTGGAGCTATCTATGGGGTCCTTATACTCTACTAGGGCTATGAAAGTGTGGGTGAGCAAATCAGCATGTCGACCCACCACCACAGGGTTTTGTAAACCTTCCACCTTGGAAAGTACTCCCTGTACAGTGTCCGTATTGATACCCAGGGAGATGCCCAGGATAAGCATAGCATTTTGGGGGTTGATCTCCTTCCCAGTACACCACTCCACCAACCGGTGCACAGCCACTTCTGTCGGGGTACCCATTTATTTTTTTTAACAGTGGTTCATAAATGTGGCCACTAGAGGTCACAAAATCCCAGCGGTGAGCCTCCAAGATGTAACCCCAGGTGGCGCTATCCCAAGGGCTACTACCCCTGCCTACTTGACTACTGACAGGTTGAGGGGCCTAGGTTCTATGGCGGGTGCCTCCACCCAGAGGTCAGGGTTTGTAATGGTTAGACTAGCTTGATCACAGCTCTCTGGGACACCGTGATCACCTTTCGTTCCCTCTAGTGGCTCACACAGTACACAGGAGTTACAGCCCCAATACCCCACGTATACACACTGTTCACTCATAAAGCACCACTTACCCTCAAGACTGATTCTGCAGCACGTCTCTGAGGACCCCCAGTAAAATAAGGTTAAACAACATACACAGCGAAATACAATACTGTTTCCATAAGTACCAACACCACAGACAGTATATAGTATAACAACAACAAATTTGATTTATTTAAGGGACAGTAACACGGGAGGGGGAAATCAGGTTAATTGGTGGCATTAAATCACAGTACTGTGCACACATACAGGGTCTGAAAAGTCACACTCTGGGTACGCAGGTTGGGGGAGGCTAGCCAGGCCCGTTGCCCAGGGTTGGCCAGCAGGTGCAGATGGATAGGGCCCTGTAGAAGAAAATATATGCACAACACCCAATTGTAATCCGGAGCCGGAAGACTCAGTCCATGAAACAATGAAACAACAAGAATTAGATGACACACTTGTGATTGAAAAACAAGCTGCAGGGGAATACCCTGATTTGTACTCACAACACCCAAGCTGGGGATCAGATGAAGAATGTCCCTCTGGATTGCCAGAAGAGCAGGGCATGAGGACAAGGTCATTGTGACTGGACCCCACTGCAGTTGATAGCAAATGGATGTAGTCCGAATTAAGCTGGGGTTTACTTCCAGCTTCAGCATACACTTCACTGTACAGGGAATTTGAAATAGCAATTCCCCACAAGCTCTACACACATTTATATGTAAAAGGAAAGTACTATACCAGGCAGGCTGCTCCTCGATCCCGATCGCAATTACTGCAAAATACCCGGGAGCACACACAGCAGCTTCAGTTCCTGACAGACCGAGTGCGATTCAGCAGTTTCTCCAGTCTTCTACGGGGTGAGCCTGGTTTCCACACTTCTAGTGCTTCTTTCTCCTCACAACTCGGATTCAGTCCAAACTGGCACTCACAAAGGCTGCAGACCGAAATTCAGGGCCTCACACGCGTTTCCCGCGCGAAACTATACACCGCAGAAGCACACAGCTCCTTCTCTCTTCACTGCCACAACTGATCTGATCTTTCCAGTCACAGAGCAGGGCATTTCCTTTAGCTCCACACTATTCTGTTGGCTGATTCAGCTGTCACTCACAATAAGACTCCCTCTGTTAGTAGAAAAAGGCGCCATAGTCAAAACTACATTTCCCAGAGTCACTGCCCATACAGTCCCCTTGTGGCTGGCTCAGATTAAGAGTCCAAGTTCTGATTCATCCACAGGCTCCATTTTAGGGCTTCCTTAACCCAATTGGCCCAGCACAGCAGTTTAGGTCCAAAATGGAGAGGTAACACACACAGAGTCCCAGCTGCAATAAAGGCAGATTAGATGAGGTACAATTTTGCTAACGCTTTAAATGATTACAGGGAAACAGTTACAGCTTTCAGATGGGCTCCTTTTGCACCTTCAGTGACCGCAAAATGGAACGATTACTCTGCAGCTCGGGCGGGATTCGAGCATTAAATACACAGTCCCCCTGTACAAACTAATTAAGTCTGCAAGCAGACAGCTCTTAAAGAGACAGTACATGGAGGCTCAAATAGCACTCACTTGCAACCACAGTTAAGCAGCTCAGACGCTGAACACCACCCAGGCTTGGAGCATTCAGGCAAGCTCCTGGAAGACTTTCAGGAACCCTCATTTGCAGGGGGTGGTTACATGTAAATAAAAAGTAATGTGAAAAACTGTATTTTACTTTGTTTTGCTTTTATGGGCAGCATTCTGTTACAGTTCTCTTCACAGAATCAGTAATCTGGAGTTTTAACCCTGTCACAGTTTGTGCACAGAACTGTAAGTATGGTTCTGATGGGACAACAGCTCATGTTTAGCATTCTAAACACAAACCGTGACATACTGTAGTAAACCCCCCTAAATTACTGGTTCGATTAAGAGAACTGTGCAGAATATTGTCCAGAAAAAGAAAATTGGAGACAGAATTTTTCAAATCAATGTATATTAAGGTACATTTTAATATGACTCATACTGAGGCAAATATTTTATTTCTCTTACTAGGAATGTTACTAACTGCTGCCAGTAGGCACCGATTTTCTGTCCCCTTTAACTATGTTTCATAGCAGAAACTTAACAATAAGCAACTGAAGAAACAAACTGCAGCACATTCACCCTTTCTAAACAAAGCACATCTCTTGTAAAACCAGTTGAGGACTGGCCTGAAAGGGATGGTTTCTTTTGTTCTCCTGTAAATGTATTGCCATTTATTTTTTCAGCTGCTTTATCTGTTAATACATCACTTTTGCTCTGAGACGTAGTTAAGCGTGTCTCTGTGTGCGTCTCTTTGCTGGTATCATTGGTATTTGCTTTCTTCTCTGACTTGTTTGCACAGCAGCAAGTCCTCTTTGATTGACTAAACCACATAGTATAGTGTTAGACCCACATATTCAGATGAGATGCGTGGTGCATCCTTAGATGTGCTGCTCATTTCCGAACTTGCTAGGGCTGTTAGGGGCATGGCAATATTCAGAAGCCCCTGATCTGCCCTGCAAACCCTACTGCGCCACCAGTCAGAATATTGTGATGTGAGAATGCAAATGAGGGGTCCCTCTTGCATATGCCATGCATTGCCATATTCAACCCCCCCCGCCAAGGCATAACTATATCTGGCTGCACCAGTGCATAGTTACACTTTTGAAACCCTACTTTAACTATGGGTGGGGTCAGGTGGTTATCCGCACACAGTGTAGGGCCATGTACAATGTTTCCCTCCCAAGCCCTGATCAGTGGTAAACTAAATGCACATCTCAATCCCACATTGCAATAGTGTAGTGTCCCCCCGTCCCTGCCCGATCACTGTACGAAAGATACACATAACCTGGTCCCCTTTTCCATAGTGTAGGGACCCCCCTCTCCACCTGATCACTATAAGCAATAAAATATAACCCAAACCCCTTTTCCATGGTGCAGGGACCCCCCCTCCCCACCTGTTCACTGTATTAAAAACACATAAGCCAAGCCCTTTTGCCATAGTACAGGGACCTCCCTCCTTCCCTGCCAGATCACTGTATAAAAAATACATTACCCGGTATCCTTTTCCATAGTGTAGTGTCCCTCCACCCTGGTAGGCAGTAACCCGCCACCCCACACCCCCCATCCCAACCCATGCCAGTGACTGGCACAGCCATCCTCACCCTGCCATGGACAGCCCCCGACTGATCAGTACCTGAGCACGTAGAGTAAACAGTATGTGCTCATTGGTTGCAAGACAACCAATGAGCACATATTATTTACTGTACATGCTTAGGTACCCATCATTCGTGGCTGGGCCATGGCAGGGTATGAGGACTGTGCCAGTTGCTGACACGGGTTGGGATGGGGAGGGTGGTAGGCTACTGGCTTCGCAGGGTGGGGGACACTACACTCTGGAAATGGGAATTGGTTGTTTTCTTACAGTGATTGGGCAGGAGGGGGTCCCTACACAATGGAAAAGGAGACCGAGTTATATGTATGTTTCGTACAGTGATCGGGTGGGGAGTGGAATCCCTGCACTATGGAATATGGGATTGGGGCATTTCATTTTCATTTGTACAGTGTACGGGGCTAGAATGGGGGAGCTGGCCCAACACATTCCGCTAGGCGCAGCCATGCAACTGAGCCCATAATGGGCATGCAAATAGCCTTTATGCGTCATGCATGTCCAATGGGCTCATTTGCATGATTTGAGTGAATATCACTCATGAGGGCTGCAGCACATACAGGTATGCACCACACATTCCCTTATGGGTGGTCTTCAACCCCGCACCCTGGATGCGCCGTGCCATACATGTCAGCCACTTGCTATGCGCTGTGCATCCAGGGTCTGATATTCAAAGAGAATGCACGATCTGTTCCCGCCATGCATTCTGGTTGACTATATCGCAACAAAGCCAGCAGGTGGAACTTATTTGCGCGCCGCACTGTCATGTACGTGCATCCAGCCAGCTCTGAATATGGGGTCCTTAGTGCAGACTACCAATCAAAAAGCTGACTTAGAGAAATGTGGGGCTAAAACATAACAAACAAGATAATTAACTTGTTGAATAAATAAATACAAAGATACATGGTGTGTGTCTATGTGTTGTGTGTGTGTGTGTGTGTGTGTGTGTGTGTGTGTGGTGGTATGGAGTTTTAAAGATTGTCCAGTAAAATATAAACGAGTAATGAACCATGGTGATGTAACACATTTCACAAGGTTGGGGTTTACAGTTATCATTTTTTAGGTTGTGATGGTTGCCATCTTCTGTTTTTTTTTTTTTAGGCAAAATAAAAATCTAAAAATACATAAAAACTAGTTATTTCAGAAAAAACAAAGACATGATCTTGCTAAACAGGGCCAGTTAACCTCGATTCTTGTGTTTAGTTTTCAAAAACCAGACAAAAAATTTATTTTTTTGACCGTGTTAAGTTTCTTTGTCTGCTTGCCAAGATGGCAGGTTCTTACGTTGTGAGCCACGAATTCTTGGGACACATATTTAAGAAATTCCATTTTTGGTGCTCATGAAAAATTCTTTGGTTGCACTTAAATGTTCAACCCTAGAATTCCATTTGTGGTGTGCATTAAAACAATGTGTGTGTGTGTGTCTCATCACTTGGTTGTTTTACAATATTGTAGTCCCAGGTTTTTAATATACTGCTTACATGACCCAATATCATGAACAATGATGGTGGGAATTTTCAAATACAGGTCAAATGGTGATTTCACAGTTGCTCCACGATACCACCATTCGGATGGGATTTATCACATTCTACTGACCAAGTTCATGATGTGGGGTCAAATTGTCAAAAAAAAAAAAATGAAGAAATGTTGTGTGCAGTGCCAACATCTGGCCCAGTGGGCAGGTAGTGCACTGTGATCCTGTGCTGATGAGCTGAGTTCAGGGACAAGCTCAGTGTGTCAGCTGGATGGGCCGAGGCTTGAAGAATGATCCAAAAAAGTAGCAGATCAGTGCTATAGTATTTGTGTCATCTGGAAACAGTTGTATGTTGTTTGTCTTACCTGATAATAGTTGTCTATATTTACTTATGTGGTCTTGTCCTTTTGATGTTTTTGGTTGGGGTGGGGGAGGCAGTTAGGACTGGAAGTCGTAACGCCACATTTCCCTACTTTTGTGGTGTTAAGCTGAACCCTAACTTTTGAATTAACACAGTGGGCCTGATTTTAAAATGAGCGGGACTGGCATAAGCTCCCTGCACCCCACCTTGTACCAGTCCTGATTTTCTAAGGCAGACTGTGCCACTGGGGGGACCACCTGCACCAACCAGGCTTGCGCCATCCTTGTGATGGCTGTACTATGGTGGAAAGGGGCTTGTGCCACAGCAGGGCTGCCATATGCCCTAAACTAGGATTTTGGATGCCCCCCCAAATGGCCCATGTTGTTATACCAACCTGGAGCTGGTCTAACCTGCTGTGCACCACTGCTGGAGCCCTTGCTAGGTGGAGGGTGACTTTGTGCACCCTTGGAGAAGGCACATATACTATAGCCATCAACTACTGCTGGAGTAGCTGGTGATCTGTGGCAGATCAGAGGTTGCATGCAACCCCCCCCCTTGGTTGTGCTAATCCATCCACCCCTCCACACAGTCCACACTGACACTGCAGTTGCTCCATCGGAGGCAGTTATCACAGCCTCCCCCAGATTGACCCATACAACCCACCCACCCCCAGTGAGCCAGAGCATACCACCAGCCACCATGGTAACTAGCCGGAGTGCCACCATCTCTGGCCAGTGCTGCCTCATGCCTGTCCTGTGGCTTGCAGTATTCCTCTTCAGTGCATCATTGTTTCAGAACAGCTCTTGGCTTGGGTCAAAGCTGGGGAGTTTGGCTCTGGGAGCCCTCTTTCTCTAAAATCAGGTGCACAGTCCCTGGTGCACCCAGGTTTGCTGCAGGCAACAGTTCAGCACAACATGTGCTGATCTAATGGGGTTTTCTAAAATTGAGCCCAGTTTTTTTGCAATGATATGAATTTTGTCTAAGTATATTATTTTTCTAAATGTTCTCAAATGTGACAAACTCATTTTAGCCCACCTCTATGTGAAATAATTTTTTCTAATGTTTAAGCAATAAGGCATGACAGGGTGTGCATTACTGTGGGATAGCAGCTTACCTTGGGAAGTGATCCACAAGACAACACCGAGTGCTTAACACACTTGTTATCCACAATTATGCACACCCTGAACTGCCTTACTGTGATTATAGAATAGTTTTTCTGATTTTTATTTTAAAAGCTGTGTAATGAGTTTCAGAAGGTTAAGTATTTCTGTCCTACGCTGGAATAATTAGTCATGTGATCACATCTGACCAATCACAGTTCTTGGTTTCTCGTACCCATTTTATAATTATGCCTATCCCCCACCCCACCCCACACTCAGTTTGATTATTCCCTCTGGGCACTAGGTTACAGTGTTACACATATTACTTATTTACATACCCTCTGGCTGTATTGCACTCACAAGATTAAGTATTTATGAACATACTAACATATAAATACTGACAGCAGAAGAAAGCGTGGTGGTCTATCAAGTCTGCTTGTGCTGCACAGCCCTATATCAGTGACTACTGATGGCCCCCCCGCCTTATCCAACCTTTCCTCTTTCTTGCCCTTCTCTCTTGACTCTGACCTTCCCTTTCACCCTACCCATCCCCCTTTTGAATCCATCTACCATTGCCAGGGAGACAACCTCTTCTGGGAACTCATTCCACTCTGTCACCACTCACTCCATGAAGAACTGCCTTCTGATCACCTTCTTGGACCATCACCCACACCAGCTTAAAGCACTGCCCCTTGTGGTACTGTTCCCACTAAGACTGAAGAGGTTCTCTGCGTTCACCTTATTGATGCCCTTCAGGTACCTGAATGTCTCAGTCATGACGCCCTTTCCCTCCTTTCCTCTAGTGAGTACATGTTGAGGTTCTCCAGCCTCTCCTCATATGTCTTGTCCTGCTTACGCGGAAACATTTTTGTCGCCCTTCTCAGAGCGGACTATAGAAAGTTTATGTCCTTTTTCAGGTATTGTTGCCAGTACTGTATGCTGTACTCCAGGTGCAGCCACACCACGGATATGTAGAGCAGCAATATGGCCTCTTTCTGCCTGCTCATGATTCCCCTGGCAATACAGCCCAGCATTTTGTTGGCTTTGGCTGCCACTTTCCTGCAATGCAATGAGTGTTTCAAGTTCCTAGTGATGGTCACCTTAAGTACTTTTCTTCTTCTGTTTTGGTTGGCAGGACCCCCGCCACCACCAGGCTGTAGTGAGTTATTGGGTTCCTTCTTCCTATACGCATGACCTAGCACTTCTTTCCATTGAACCTGAGATGCTATATTCCCAACCATTTCTCTAGCTTGGCAAGTTCTTTGTTAAGGTTCTGTAGCCCCTCCACTATATCTACAGTATCAACCCTGCCCCAGAGCTTGGTGTCATCTGCAAACAGGCAGATATTGCCCTTTATGCCATCTCCAATGTCATTTATGAATATATCATTTATGAATGCATTAAATAAATCCGGACCAAGCATCAAGCCCAGTGGAACCCTGCTGGTGACTTCTGTTTGACCTGAATGCTCCCTCTCTCCACTGCCACCCTGTGGGTCTACACTTCAACTAGTTCATCACCAATGTAGTGAGTTTCTCCCCTACCCCTATATCCTTCAGCTTTCTGATTAAACTCCTGTGGGGTACTGAGTCAAAGGCCTTGCTTAAGTCCAAGAATAGGATAACCACTGCTTGACCCATATCTACTGTTCTTGCTATCCAGTCAAAGAAATTAATCAGGTTTGTTTGGCATGATCTTTTTCTTTTCTACTTAGTTTATTATCTTTCATTTGTCGGCATTTGTTACATCATTTACATGATTCACATGTTGTTCTTTGGGGTAAAAGCCCCTAGCACTGACAACATCACAGAAATATTACAGTACTTCTGGTTCACAGTAGTCAACTTTACTACAGTCTAGCTAGAACAGTAACAGTAGGTGCTACTGTCTGGGATATGTTCCGTCCTTTCACTATCTATAACTAGTTGTCTCATATCCAGAAAATACCTATAACAGGAGTTAATCGGAGGACATTCTCTAACTCCGATGTAAAAGGTAAATACCTCTTTTAGTGCAGTTCAGACATCTCTCTCTTAACCACTGTCATGGAGTAAACATCTGGTCCATTTCTGTTGATATATCTGTGGGTTTTGCTTAAGATTGATCGTTAACCTTTCCATCAAATGTATGGATTCAACCATATCCTTCCATTCCCCTGCCCCGGGGTTCTCGGCTGCAACCAATTCTTTGTGATAATTTTTAAAGCTGCCGCAACCAGGATCTTCCATAGGTATCTGGTGTCCTTATCTCTAACCTCCCCTGGGATTAATCCTAAAACCAAATGTTCAGGTCCTAATTGCATCTTAATTGAAAATATTTGTTCTAGATGTTTCCTAACCTCCCTCCAATATATGGTGATACCTGGACATGACCAAAGACATGTACCTGTGAGGCATGTTGCTTTCCACAAGCCCTCCAGCAACCAGCCATGGTCCCACCCTTCAAATGCACCATTTGTGTTGGTACTAAGAAATATCTGGTTCTCAACTTCCAACAGAAGTCCCTCCACACTAAGGAGCTAGAAGGTGACCACGTACTTCTCCACATCAGAGACCAATGTTTATCTGTTATAACAATTACTAAGTCATGTTCCCATTTTTTCATTATATGCTGGGACTTGTTGGCCTTATCTGCCACATAGTTATTATACAGCAACGAAATGGCATGGTCTGCCCCCCTTGCCCCCACACTCTTTGAAATAGCCCTCTCTCTTCCAGCACCGGCTCCTCCAGCATTATTTTGTTAATTTGTATATTCAGGTAGTCTCTCAGTTGGTAATACCTGATTTTATCAGTCTGCTTCAGGCCATATTTTTCCTGAATTGCTTCAAAGGAGAGCAGGGTATTCCCTGTCATTATTTGATAAGGTTCGCACAGACCCTTTCTTGCTTGTTTCTGATACCATTTATCAAGCGTTGCTAGTATAAACTGACAGTCATATGCCCACCATCTATGCCTCCATAGATGCCCAAATGTGGCCCCCCTGCTTATTCCCCCCTCTCCATCCTTCCAACACCGCCCTTGTGCCTGAGAAACCAAACGTTTCCCTGTATCCAGAGGCCCAAACATCCACCGCCTGCAAAGGGGATCCTTTGTTTCAGAGATCTATTACGCTTCTAATGGCAATGATTCGGGTTGCCTCAAAGTAGTGTAACCCTCATCTGGGCTGCCACCCAGTAGCCCTGTAGGCATGGGAATGCAAGGCCCCCTCTTCCTTAGGAAGATAAAGCAAAGATCTTCTTAGTCTGGGTTTTTTACCCTTCCATAAATAGGAAAAAAACATATTCTGCCAGGTCTCCAGATCCGCTGGAGTTAACAGACATGGGACACATTGAAATAAGTAGAGAAGGCATGGTAATGCATTCATCTTGAGGACTTGAGCCCTAGCACTAAGTGAGATGGGTAGAAGGGACCATCTTTGAAAATCACTTTTAAGCTGTGCTATTATAGATGGATAGTTCAGCTCTTTCAATTGTGCATTGTTTCTACCCAACTTTACCCCTAAATATTTTATCTCTGTCTGGTCCCATAACTTGGGGTACTTACTTTTAAGCTCCTCAGTTGGGGTAAAATTAAAACAGAGAATTTCCATTTTATTATTATTCAATTTATAGCTGGATAACCCAGAAAGCTTATCTAGCCATCTGAATACCTCTGGCAAAGACTCCACGGGGTCTGCCACATATAAAAGAACATCATCAGCATACAAAGCCAGTTTGTGGGTTTGTCCCCCCATATTAATCCCTTTTATCTCTGGGCACTGACGGATGCTCTGAGCAAGAGGTTCAATGAACAGGACAAACAGTAATGGGGAGAGAGGACACCCTTGTTGCGTTCCTCTTTCTAAATAAAAAGTCACAGAGATATGTCCATTCACTCTAACCTGTGCTCTTGGAGACTCATATAACTTAAATATAGCCATTATCAGCTGCCTCGGGAACCCAAACCGGGAAAGGACCTCCTTCAGAAACAACCACAATACTCTAGCAAACGCTTTTTCAGCGTCAAGACTTACTATCAGCGACAGTAATTTTTGCATGGAAATTTGATCAATTATATGTGTTGTTCTACGAAGATTATCCTGTGCTTGTCTGCCTGGTATGAAACCGGATTGGTCTATCTGTATTAAAGAGGGGAGGTACTCCTGAATACGTCTTGCTATAAGAGATATAAGTATTTTATAATCAGTGTTCAATAAGGAAATCGGTTTATATGAAGGGCATTTTGTTGGGTCCTTTCCTGGCTTGGGTATCACCGAAATCACCGCCTGGGCCCAAGAAGGAAGGGTCGCAGCCTCATCTCTCATGACCTCTTCAAAAACCTTCCCCAGAAGTGTCTGTATCTGGTTCCCAAAGCATTTATAGAACTCCGCAAGGAGTCCGTCTGAACCCAGACATTTACCCACCTTAAGCCTTTTAATCTCCCCCTTTATTTTCTCTGGTCACACAGGTCTCATTAACCTTTCCCCTTGCTCCCTATTTAGGCCCAGTAGTTTAAGTGAACCCAGGAATCTCTTTATGTCTTCTCCTCCCGCTTTTGTGTCTTCTGCATATAACTTAGTATAATATGTTCTGAAGGCGTCTGCTGTCTCATGAACCCCTTGAACCATTTTCCTATCCCTGGATGCCACACCTTCATTATTGTTGCTCTTGCCCATTTTGCCCTCAGCCAGCAAGCCAGGTAGCACAACAATCGAGGTCCCCCCTCATAATGTTGTTGTCTCAGAAAGAGCAACCTCTGTTCCACCTGATAATCCAAAATTCCCGTTAACTCCCTCTTATAGTCCAACAACTGTCTCCTCCACTCCTTGTCATACTTTTGTTTTTGCTGCCCCTCCAAATCTGCTATCAGCCCCATTAGCTTGAGTCTTCTGGCCTCCCATTCCCTCTTTTTCCTCAAGGCCAGTTGGATAAATTTACCTCTCAGGACAGCTTTTGCGGTGTCCCAACGGATGGCTGTTTGGCATGATCTTCACACCTTGAACATGTGTTGCAACCCGTCTTGAAGACCATTCATCTCCAGAAACTCTACCAGCTTTTCCTTAAGGGTTGACTCCATGAGCTTACTCACTATTGAGGTTAGGCTGACCTGACTGGTTTGTAGTTACTGGGGTCATCTCTAGGCCCACTGTTTTCGAGAGTCACCTTGCACACTGTCCTCAGTTCCAGTGGTACTACTTCTGACTCCAGCAAACTGTTGAACAGGTCCACCATAGGTCCTGCTAGTTCATCTGCCAGCTCCCTCAGCATTCTGGGATGGATACCATTGACCTTAAGTGCCATGACCCCTTTCTTAACTCTGTCCCCTGTGATCTTCTCTTCTGGTCCTCCCCATCTCTTCTCTTGTGGTCCTGGGCTATCTTTCTCCTTTGTAAAGAGAGACCAGGAGTATACATTCAATACTTTTGCCTTTTCCATACTACTTTCTGTCCACCTAACCCCCCCTTTTTAGTCTTACAATACCATATTGTTGTCCCTTTTTATGACTGCATAGCATCAGAGCTATGCTGACGTATTGCGATCAGAAGAAGGGGTCTGACCAGAATTCCTAACACAGCACAGCTGTGGTGTTATGGCGGAGTGAATTAGAAGCACAACTTCCTGCAAATCTGTCCACTTGTTCCTCATTCACTAAAATGTTTCCTTCTTCTCTCCCTTCCCCGAAGCACTATTTTCTTGCTGACCCATGTATAACATCATAACATAGTTCTTGCTCAGACCAATGTGTGCTCACTCTGTCTCTCTTTCTCTCTCTCTCCACTCCCTCCCCTAACAATGAGCTGCTTTTTGTCTCTCTTCCCCCATACCTACCCTTGCCTGATCTACTTCTGCAGTGTGCTCTTATGCTCTTTCTCTCCACCCCCTCCCTTAGCAAAGAGCTGCCCTCCCTCACACGGTGCTCCTGACAATGCCCAAGGGGACTTCCTCATTAGACCTCCCCTTATTGTTTTTGGTCACAATAAATGCTTTAAAGGAGATTAGAAATGAATAATATAATGACATGAACTTTCATTCCTTGGACCTGTGTACTGTGATTATTTTATTAGTGTTTTTGTGGCCAGTAGTCAAATAAATGATGTTTGTGTCCCTAATCTGTCACTGTGTCTTATTTCTGAACTAGCACTGCAGGTTACAAAAAGTTACAAAATCACAATCCCAACTGGACAATCTATAATGCTTCCCTTCTGAGAAGCAGTGCTTCTAAGTCTCCCCCACCTCATTTCCCACCTGCACCTTCTCTATCCTGCAGAATTTGAAACTATGGTTTTCAGACACTGGTTTAAAGAAGTAAATGTAATGATTGTGATTTTGTAACTTTCTCACAGATCTTTATTCATTTTTCCATTACAGGTTCCAGAATTGCAGCTTACACATAATTAAATATGTGCAGAAAAGAGATTACATACCATGGAGGAGGCAAGTACTGTACCTGGCTCATTATAAGTGTGTCTTGCTTCTGTGAAACTGTGGGTAATGAGTCTGATTGTTCTCAGAAGGTGTCAAAACATCTTTAAACACTGTTTGAGATGCTTAAATCTGTTTTGATTATTAGTGCTTAAAGTATTAAGTCAGTGCCTACTCGACAGAGTTAGTAATTCTAACAGTGAGTGTTTTAATATATGTTGCATCTTTAAACGTGTACTGCACCTTTAATTTTGCGATTTGCACAGGTGTTGAACTCAGGTGCTGAGCACTTAAATTTAGGCTGCTTCCCCACTTCCTGTATCCCTTGAAAAAGACAGGAGGGCGAAACCAGTCTGGGTCTTGTCTAGTCCACCACTATAGGTATTTATTGTTGCTGTATGTAATATGTTAACTTTTTAAACTGTAAAGTTTTGCTATAATCCTGAAGCCTGGTGCTGGTTGTTTTTTGTTAACTGAATATATAATACAACATATATTATATACCTATTTACAATATTTAGAATTCATAAAGAATTTAATTTAAGAAGTCAATGGCAGAGAAATCTCCTTTCCGTTACAAAATGCAGCTACTCTATGTATAGCTCTTTCAAGTCATCACTACTAATTTGAGGTATATATATATATATATATATATATATATATATATATATACACACACATACATACACACACATGCTTTATCTTCACTAGGTTAACAAATCAAAAACAAGTACAGCACGGTCAAAAGTCACATATGAAATACAGCGCTACACAAAAAAGCCAAAGGTAGTGGTCAAGAAACACACTGACCACTGCCATGGCTAACAAAAAAACAAGTAAATTAATTTTTTTCAGGGAGCTTTTCCCCCCGCACCTCCAGAACTAAAAATAACAAGCTCCATATGGGGTGTAACTTGGGGATGGGGCAGAACTTGCGGGGATTGTATCTGTGAGGGTGGGGGCTCAACAGTGCAGGGTGGGGAGAGAACTCACAAAAAAAAAACTTGGGAGAGGGGTAGAAGAAAAGCACAACAGATGGCAGACTGGGAACAGAACTTTGGTTTCCAGGATGCTTCACCATTCCAGATACTTATGGCTTTATCCCCGTGCACCACAGGAGCAACTCAGCAAAATGCCATGCAGCTCACCAGTTGTCCTCTTCCTTCCATATAATGACAGCTACAGGGATAGTGTCTGCTGACTTGCGCTATGCTATCGCTATAGCTGCCATGTCAGATGTTATTTCTGCAGCATGGATTTTCCCATACTGTAATCCAAGCTACATATTCACCAGGTAGGAGTTTTATCAGTTCTGCTTGTTGTAAGCAGAAAAATGCATTCGTAACACGGGACAGGATTTCACTATTATGTAGGCAACACCAAACAAGTCTGTATAATTTGAGCTGTGATTCATTCTCTTGAATGAATCTCTTTGGTTCATACATTTTGTAATGACGGCAGGAGTCAATGATGCAATCCTCTCTGTGCAGCTCATGCTGAACTTGACAGCTCACTGCTTGGGCTCATTTCTGTAGTCAAATCTCTGAGTGCCAGATTAGACATAGTATAAAGAGTGCTCAAACTTGACAATTTGCAATAAATTATTAATGAAACACAACAAACACTTAGCTTTTGGTTGTGAAAAGGTATTTTTATTTCCTATCTCCTTTAAACTGCAGGTTTGTTGGCTGAATTGGCTTTACGAGTTTGGATGCAGTCTGTTTACATTTTGGTGTACAACAGATGTTACCCAAGGCACTTTATCTCTCTGCGGTTCTGTTAAATGATAAGATTTGACTAAACTTTAATTTGAGTCTAGGTGCTTTTTCAGACTTACCAATCACTCACTACTGTCGTCAAAGCTAGTCCTACATTACGACAGTTTCTTAACAAATTACGATTCAAGCAAGCTAGAACATAAGAAAATAGAGAAGTGTCCTTCCAATGTTTTTATTTTATTATGGGTAACTGGGTAAGGCCCTCTAGGCACAAGTGTTTGTTTTTAGAGGTGACCTGGGAGCATTGGGTAGTTAAATGACTTGTTCAGAATCACACAGTATGCAAGTGGAGGTTGTGAGAATCAAACCTAGTTCTGGTCTGCTGGATGTACCAAGCTCATTCACAGCTCATTACTCTAACCTCTAGGCTATATTGCCATTTTAAACTGGTGCTGCTCATTTCTTTGATGTCCCTGCCTCTCTCCCCCAAGTCAGTCAATCCCTCCCCAAGTTGCTAACCCCACAGCCATGATCCCAGCCAGCACAGAAAAAGTGATCAGATCGTGTCCCTATTGTCATATAGTTATACATATAACTAGGGTAGGCAGTTTTCGATTTTTATTTTTTGCCAAACTCGACTGAAACAATCAATGTTTATTCTCTATTCATTTTTTCGAATAATGTCGATGTTTATTGTAGCAGTCAAATAAATTGTTATAAAAATTTCCTTTTAATCAGTTATCGATTTAAAATTACATTACAAAATCATATTGAAAAATAACAATGACACGGGGACACGACAGAGACACAGACACACAACAAATGAACATACGAACATACAAAATTTGCCAGCAGATAAAGGCCTAGAGGTCTATCAAGTCTGCTCGAATGTACAGCTAGCACCCCTTATTCTGCAGCTGCCTTTCCCTTCCACCCTTCCCCTTCATTGACCCTCCCCTTGTCCTGTCCCATCCCTTTGAAGCAGTCCACTGTTCTACTGATACCACTTCTGCAGGTAACGATTCCACCCAGCCACCAACCTCTTTGTAAAAAAGTGTCTCCTCATCTCCCTCCTGAACCTTCCTCCCTCCAGTCTCATATCATGGCCCCTGGTGTCCCTCCCCTCCCTTACTTTGAACAGCCCCTCTGTACCTGTCTTGTTTATTCCTTTCATGTACTTTAAGGTTTCAATCATGTCCCCCCTGTCCCTCCTGTTCTCCAGTGAGTACATGTTCAACTCCCTCAGCCTCCTTTGTATGATAAGTCACCCAGCCCCTTGATCATCTTTGTCACCCTGCACTGCACCCCCTCCAGTAACTTAATGTCCCTCTTCAGATATAGGCGCCAGTACTGCACGCAGTACTCCTGGTGCAGTCTAACTAATGACCTATACAGTGGTAGAATTACCTCCTACCTCCTCGAGGATATACCCCTTGCAATACAACCCAGCAATTTTGTTGGCCTTTGCAGCTGTCTTCCTACATTGTGCTGAGTTGTTCATTGACCCTGTAATGAGCACCCCCAGATCCTTCTCCTCCTCTGTCTGGGCTAGCTGCACTCCCACAAGCTGGTAACTCCTCCTTGGGATCTTCATCCCAAAATGCAGCACCTTGCACTTTTTGGCATTAAATCCCAGTTGCAGGTGCCTGACCAGGTTTTAAGCTTTGCCAGATCATCCTACAACCCCTGCCATCTCCCAAGGTCATCCACCACTGCTCCTACCTTGGTATCTTCAGCAAACAGACTGATCTTGCTCTTGATGTCCAAAGATATGTCTGCAATGAATATCCCAAACAACACTGGTCCCAACACTGAGCCCTGTGGAACACTGCTCATCACTACCCTTGGGTGTGAGAGCTCCCTACCCACCACCACCCTCTGTTGCCTTCCCTGAAGCCAGTTCCCTACCCATCTCTCCAGCTTTGCACCTGCCCCTGTGCCTACTAACTTCCTTCCCAGCCTTCCATGTGGCACCGAGTTGAATACCTTACTGAAGTCCAGATACTGGACATCCACTGCATGGCCCCTGTCCAGTTGCCTAGTTACCCAGTCATAGAACTCCACCAGGTTGGTTTGGCAAGATTTGCCTCGTATGAAGCCATGCTGTCTGCTGTCCTGTAGTCCTCTGGCCTCTAGGAGGATCACCAGCCTTTCCTTCAGGATAGTCTCTATTAGCTTACCCACGATGGATGTGAGGCTCACTGGTCTGTAGTTTCCCGGTTCATCCTTGGGGCCACTCTTGTGGAGGGGCACCACATGAGCCATCCTCCAGTCCTGAGGTACACACCCCGAATGTAGTGAGGCATTAAATAGGTCTGTCAAAGGTCCTGCAAGGACCTCTGCCAGCTCCTTTAGTACACTGGGGTGGATGCCATCTGGGCCTGGCACCTTATCCACCCTCAGTGCCTTCAAATCCTCCCAAAATCTGCCCTCCATGATTTCCCCATCTGTCATCCCTTCCCCCCTGTTTCTGCCATTTCTCCCCCTTGGGTGTCACCCCCCTCTTCTCTTTAGTAAATACTGAGCAGAAGTACTCATTCAGTGCTTCTGCCTTATAGCACCCTGCTTTCACCCAACCCCCCTCCTTCCTAATCCTTACTATGTGGTCCTTACAGCTCCTTTTCTCCCTGATGTACCTAAAGAAGTCCTTCTCCCCTTCTTAATGCCTTGTGCCAGCCTGAGTTCCGTAGATGCCTTGGCTCCCCTTATTGCCCTTGTCACCTCCGATTCCGTCAAGTACTCCTCCCTGTCCTCCCCTCTCCCTGTTTTCTTGTAATTCCTAAAGGCAGCTCTTTTCCTCCTTACCTTTTCCATGACCTCCTTTCTTAACCAGCTTGGTTTCTTAGGCCTAACCTTCTTGCTCTGGGCCTTGCAGCAGGTTTTGGTGGCCTCCACTATCCCCAGCTTTATGAACTCCCACCTCTGGTTAGTGTCCATACTAGATTGAATTCTGACCAGGTACTCTTTTACCACTTCCCCCATCCTCTCAAAGTTGGCCCTCCTGAAGTCCAGCACTCTTGTGCCAGATTCCACTGCTTCCTTGCCCATATCCAATGTGAGCCATACTGAGTGGTGGTCACTCCCTGACAGCGGTTCCTCCACTGTAAGTTCTCTCACAAAGTCCCCATTTTCCAGCACAAGATCAAGGGTATTCCCTAACCTGGTTGGTTCACTGACCATTTGCAGCAGGAAGCTGTCCTGGAAGGCATCCAGCAGTACCTGCTTCCTTCTGTTCCTGGTTGTTGGGGTACTACAGTCCACTCCTGGCATGTTGAAGTCCCCCACAATCACCACACTGCCCTACTCGCAGGTCCTCCTGATCTGTCCCGCTAGTTCCCTAACTCCTCCGTCTGAGATGGCGGGCCAGTACACCACTCCCATTCTAAGAATCTTATTCTTGGAATCCTGGATTTGCATCCAAATAGACTCCGTACTACCCTCCTCCCCTTCCTCCCTTACACACTTCAGTTCTTCCTTCACATATAGTGCCACACCCCCTCCTTTCCCAATCACCCTGTCCCTACGAAATAATCTGTACCCTGGTACAGACAGGTCCCAGTCATTGTATTGGGTGGCCCATGTTTCTGTGATGGCTGCAATGTCCACTGCTCCTTCTGCCATGATCACCTGTAACTCTGCAGTTTTCCTCCCAAGGCTCCTAGCATTAAGGGTAACCACCTTCCACCCTTCCCCCCATCCTGCCCTCCTTTACTAGCATCACCAATAGTACTTGCCATTTGTCCTTGGGTAACATGGTAAACATGGTAAATGGTAAATGGGTAACATGCAGGATGGTACAAGTACATAAATTCTTTGTGCAGCAATTAAAAAAGGCAAGTACACTTATGTTTCTGTGCTATATTCAGTTGTTATATCTATGTTTGTATCTGTGCAATTCAAGTTCCCCCCCAATCACCCAGTTGTGCAAAAATCTTTACCCACGCACAATTGAGTAATGAAAAATGACACTGACATGGGGACACGGACACAGACAAACAACAAACGGATAACAAGCAGGATGGCAAAAAGGTCTTTTATCAGTCTCTGCATGTATATTGCTGAATCAGTGTTGATCGAAATACAATCTGACCAAGACAAGGAATAGTCTTTCATCATGTGGTAGAGTAAGTTCGAGATTACTCCTGCATTACACTGCAAAACAACTGTAGACTTCAATAGCAGACAGTTTATGGCTGTATTTTTATTGGAGTAAAAAATGCCCAGAACATTAATGGCTGGTAGACCTGCCAACTTGGGTTTTATCAACAACGATAGAGAATTACTCACCAGATAGCAGCTCGTTCAGTGCAGATTTGTGGTGCACAAAGACCTGGGGAAGATATTTTTCTTCCAGTTGCCGTCTTTTCAGGCATATTTGAGCTGCTGATGCTATTTCTCAGGACAGACATTAGGCAGCTGTAGCCCCTGGCAGTGTTCATTGGAATAGCCTCAAAACATAAAACCCGCACCAGGTCATGTGCAAAGTAGGCTGCCTCTTCTTTTTTCTACCCCATACGCCCCGTAGAGGATTCCCTTGAGGGCTGAGAAATCATGTCCTGACAGCTTAAGTTTCAGGTCGGTCTTGTTGCTAAGATGCTCGGAGATGCGGTTGGCTTGTCAAGTGACTTTGGTTTTACAACTCTTGCAATGCAAAATGTCTATAGTTTCTTCCATACTGGTCTTTTTTACTGTTTTCAATTCTAGTTCTGGGAATTCAGAGCAGCACTCTTCTGCACACTTTCTTTTTTGACCCATCTTGTGAGGTTGTGAGGTTGATACTATGCTTCACTGAACCAACACGCTTTAATGAACACAATGTTAATGGTGCAATTATGAGCTGTGAAGCTCACACTGGAAAGCACAGACATGCAACACCTGTAAATTAGGTGCAAATAGATTCAGTGAATGCTATTCAAACAAAACGATTAATGTAATAGTCAATCTATAGCAAAGCTTAGTGGATGCTGAGTGACTGCTATTAAAGTTTGCTGTGGGCATGAAAACAATTTAGCAAGGTCAATTGAGGTTTCATTTTATCCGTTGAAATTCTATAAGTTCTAAAAATTGACAGTAATCGACGGAATCGATATTAATTGAAAACTGCTAAGCCTATATGTAACCCATTATAGCATCAAACATTTTCATCTTTATGAACTATATCATTAATACAATCAGTCACTTTACAGTGTTTTTTTTTATAAGATACAGATCTTTTTAGCTTTCATTTTCATAAGATTTCACTGCTGCATATTGCTGAATGTTTGAGTAGTCAGTCTAAGAAAGAGACAATATTATGAAATGATGGGACACATTTCTCTCACAAAGGGGCTGCAATGTGCATATCGGAATAAATTGTAAGTGTTCTTCCCATTAACGTTTTGAAATGATGCTGCTCATTTCTTTGAAAATCTTTTGCAAACTAAAATGACACATCCGTGTTGTGAAATATAACTAGCTGTTTTTTTTTAATTTTTTATTTATCTCCTTCCTCCAGCTGCCCCAATCTGACCGACCCCCCCAGCCCCGTCACCTGGCTCCTCTTGTACTTACTTTGCTCCTGTGTCCTCTGTTACAGGACTATGGCACATGCCCAGTCACTGGTGCAGAGCCTGTGGGAGGTCAGTCTTCATCTTGCCTCTGGGGGTTCTGTTTTCCACCTGGTTTTCACCCCTCAATCCCTGGGACCTCAGCCAACATGGCAGCGCATTCGCCTGGAGATGCGCATGCGCACCAGCACCGAGAGAACCCTGATCCATCCTCCCGGCCTAATGCCAACCCCTCCAGTGCTCCGACAGTATCAGTGAGCCTCCACTTGGTGGCAGTCAAGAGCCGGAAAAGGCCTACCTCCCCAATCCAGGAGAGGAAAGCTGCCTAGGAGCTGCTCTTTCCACTCCCAGCCCCCCTCCCCCCGGCTGACCTACTGGCAACCCGTGCTCGTTCCCAAACACAGGTTGCCGGCATGGTAAGAGGTAAGGCATTCACACCTCAGCCCACTGCACCACTGGGCCAGCTATAATCAGCTGTTTTTGTGGATTTCTACTAAAACAGCTCTAATTGTTTGTATCCTAAATATTGTGCTGGAAGTGCTATTCCAATCTGCTGGCATCCTCACACACAAGTGTATATTGTACAATATTATGCAGGGATATAAGCTGCTCTGGTCTACATGATGGTGTGTCAACAAATGGAAGGTATTTGAGCAAAGATATGTATTTACAACTACTGTAATTATGTGTAAGAACGGAATGTGCTAACATACTTTTGCAGTTGTTCCTATGTAAGTTTGTGCAGAATTATGCTTCCTTTTTCCAGGCTAATTGCGGCGGTACACATAAACAATTTACCTTTTGTGTATTTACATAGAACAAAATATTGTATTTGAGTACAGCTGGATAGATGCATATACTTGGTGCTTTTTAAAACTGACAAAGAAAAGCTTTTTGACTGGTCCAAAATAAACAAGTATTTCACTGAGCTGGTGGTTCTTAATGTACATGATCCATAGACTAGGCAAGGCATTGCTCGTTTCCCCCTTTCATGGATATAAATGGAGGCTATTTCTAATTTATTAATTATATTTACTGTTTAGTTATAGTATGTTCAGTAAATCTGATTCAGATGTAGGGTAGCATTTTAGAGTTTTGCTTGCTGTAACCTGCAATACAGTATAATGTAAAGCAATCGACCGAGGATACAGGGATTTTATGGTGCTTATGAAATTTTTAATCTGGAAGTATCTCTCAAATGATAGCTCAAAGATCCATATTCATGAATACTACCTTCAGTGATAACACCACTTAACTTTGCATTTACTTACCCAATTCAGCAATGCCCCAAAGTTTTTAAAGGGCACTGCTGAATCAGGTTAGTAAAGGCAAAGTTATTATGTGTTGCTGCGGGAGGTGGTGTTTGTGAATATAGGTCAGTGTACCGTTTGGCCTGTGTATTTTAATGGCACACATCCCTACTCTGTTGAATTCACAATAGTTCACCTGCTCTGCAGATCTTTTTATAAGTTTCACTGAGTTTTAAATGTTGTGTGTTGCCAGTAAACCTGGTACGTTGCATGTGGGCGTGGCCAGCCAAATGGAATGTGTGCTAGTAAATCTGTCTCGTTACTTATTTGGAGGACTGAACAATACAGATAACACTTCTTGTCATGTATATATTTAGTATATAGTATGATTAGTGTGTACAAATGTATACATTTTACTTTAAATGTACCTGCCATATTTAGTGCATTAAGAGGTAACTTTGTTATGCAAAGCGGTGTCAGTTAAAACTCCACAACTTGTACATGCTAGCTGGATCCCCTTCCATCCCAACATTAGTGAACACTGTTTGGTGTTGCAGAGTATCGGCTAACTTGATGTTGTGTCTGATGTGTTGTCATTGAAATGTGTGGTCAGTGTGTTACTGATGGATGCACAATGGTTAAACATACAGAGGTTAGGGCAGCTCTAACTGCATGCAATGCTATAGCAGCAAAGGCTGAGCAAGTGAGAATCAGAGACAGAGTGAGAGAGGGAAGGAGGGAGAGAGAGAGAGAGAGAGAGAGAGTAAACTAAGCTGCTCTGTGGCACTTGATCCTCCACCTCTCTCTCCCACCATGCCCCCATGTAACCTCCCTAAGCTCTCTTTCTCTGTCCCTCACCCCATCACCCAAATTTGCACTTTATTTTTGCATCGTACTGTGCTCCAGTCACATGCATCCTGGTCACCAATCAGATCCTGGTTCTGTGCTGCGTTGTCCAGCTCCAAATGACAGTTATTAAAGTAAATTGTTCTGTCATACCTGTTCTCCCCCTGCCTCCTACTGCAGGACCTAAACCAAACACAAACAACATTGCTGCCATGGCACTGAGGCAGGGATGATATCACAATTATTTGCTGTCATAACTGGCAGAAAGCACACACCGCAACTGTAGAGGACCAGCCCCCTAAGTGATATTACTGAAAACAACACACCCTGTGGTAAAACAGGTTAAGACATCTAATGTTTATAATTGTTGCAGCTGTATAGCAGATCTGTGCTGACGTATTGCCAATGAGGAGGAGAGAGAGGACAGCTAAAACATTTTTCATTTTCCTCTCTGCAAATTTCATCACATCATTGCTATACATGAAGCTCTGCACTTCCACTGTCTCTCTTCCTCTTTCTCTGTCTCCCCCCCACTTATGTAGTGGCCCCCTTCCTTACCCCAATTGCTGCTCATGGCAGTTAGTCTGCATTAGCACCTGTTTTGGCTCAGACAGTGTCACTTTAATGGTCAGAAAGAGTCATGAACTGTAGCCGGTGAGTGAGATGTTTGCAGAAAAGTGCAGAGCGTGAGCTGAGAGGAAGGGGAAGTGCTGTGAGGTTACAAAATAGGGATTTCAGAGCAAGGCAACTGGGATTATCCAAAGGAGGGGGGCTATTGCCACCTTTCTAGCTGGGGGGGCATTTCTGCATTTTTTGCACACTGGAGGGGGGAAGGAATGAGACAGAGTCTTTCTCCCTCCCCTTCCTCCACAACATGGCATGACTATTCACTACAATCCAATCCACACATTAATGGGCTCTATGCATTATGCCAGTGTGCTCCATAAACTGGGTGCCTTGGCATAGCTACATCGGAATGCCTTGGAGTGGGGTCTTGCAGACTCGACATGGCATTCACCAAGGGGGCACAGGACAGGTATGCACCCGATCCCCAGCCACATGGACAGCAACATGCCGGGGTAGACAGGGGGCATGCCACCTCCATACCATTCACAATGGTGTGGAGTGTTAGTATGAGGCCTATATGCTGAGTAAAACCCTGCTGTAAGGTATACGCACCCCCATGATGCCATGGGAAAGACAGGATACAGCAGACCCCCTCAACATGCCGCTCCAGCCCATGGGAACCACATGGAGGGCTAGGGGCTGCTGACTGGGCACCCGCTGCCCCTGTGCCACCAGTGAACAGTGTACTATCTGCCACCATCTGTGTCCCATGGGTGCAAGGGATCCACTAGTGGACCAGGTCCAGGCATCCCATTGGATGCACACCCAGTCTATGGAACAGTCCTCTGTGCACCTGTTCGCCATGGTGGCGGGGCCGCAGATGGGTAGCCAGCGTTAGTGAATGCCGGTAGGGGTGCACATGTCCATGGTTGCATAGCAATGCAGTAAGTCTCTGGCATGTACCCTCCGCACAATAGTCCATAGCTCCAATTTAATATTTGTATATTCTTTGTCAGATTAATGCATTAGCAGCCATTTTGGCTCTGACCAGATTAGTTTCCCTGACATATTGGAAAAAGGCTTTCTCCTCTTTCTTGACCCTTCCTGTAACTGCAGTTCCTTTCTGACCTTGGAAAACTGGACTGTCTTACCTGCCTCCTTTGCTTTTCCCAGGTATTCTTTCCTACTTTCCTCCTTATGGTTCCTACTGAATTTTCTATACTTTGTTTTCTTTTCTCTGATTGCCATGGCCATCTCCTTATTAAACCAGTATGGTAATTTGGTTCTAGAGATTTTTCCTTTCAGCTTGACACACTTATTTGTAGCAGCTCCCATCCCAACTTATTTGTGGCAGCTGCCATCCCATCTTTAAGGATGGTCCACCTCTGATCCACCCCATCGCCTCTTGTCTTCAAGGTGCAGGTCAGAAAGCACAGGAAAACCATGAGCAGTTATAAAATTCTCAGGCAGCATTTTATCATTCTCAATAACAGTAAAATTAAAAAAATAACATAGTTATACCGAACAATTTACAAAGGCATTACAAACAGAGAAAACAAAGTCCTTCATCTAAGAGTATCTCTAATTCTAAGTTTCAGTCTCCCCCTCTAACAACAGATTGCTGCTTTTTTTATAATAAATCTGTGCATGACAATTAACTTCTGCAGCCTCATCCTATTTCTCACAAAATGTATCAGAACTTTGACAATTTCCATGCAGGTGCAACAAAATAGAACATGTTGTCCAAGAACTAATCTCCTGCTGACAACTCTGCAAAAGAGTTTGTGGAGGTCAAACTGCATCTCAAAGTTAACCGCTGAGTTCCAAATAGCTTTTTGCAATCCTTTCAACAATATAACTACATATATTTTCAAACCAGAGAACCCAGTATTACATAAAGATCCACATATAGTTTTTATAAGCACAGATACACAAAGGGGAAGAAAAGAGAGAAACAGCAAGGGAAGGCAGAGAGATAGTGGGAGGTGGAGAATCGCAAGACCATCAGAGTGATGAGTTCCTAGGTCTCACAATAAAATTTGATTGCACAATCAGGCAGACAAAAGATTATATAAGAGACTGTACAAGAGATTGTATGCAATCTGCCTTACCTCATGCAACACCAGCGACCTTGGTTCGGGAGCAGACTCATGCACTGGGTGGCGCCAGACAGAGGAGAGGATTGAGCATGAAGAAGACTGCTCTCCTCTCCTGGGTTGGAGGGTTGGGATTTCCACACTGTGTAGTGGCTCCTAGTGAAAACTGGAAGCACTACATCAGCAGGGTAATGTACAATGGGGAGAGGTGACGGCAGACGTCTGTGGGTGGGTGTAGTAGCACAACAGACATGCGCTGACACCTTTACACATCCGCAACTCGGGGGGGCAACAAAGAAAAACCCTGGACTGTGAAAGGATGACAACATCACGAGGGGCTGGCCCACATGCCCACCACCGGACACAGCACAACTGGCTCTCCCTGGTCTCTCAGCTGCCAAGCCTCAGACAATTAGATTGCAGATAGAGCACTAGCAGGAGTAAGATGATCCCACCCTGGAGGTCTCAGAGCCGGTGGGTTGGCCGAGACACCAGTGGAGTTAAAGAGACCTAGGCAGAGTGGTATGTAGCCAACCCAAGGCTGGATGTCCAAGGGCAATCCCACAGCCCAGAGACTGGAGGGGAAAAAAGTAAAAAAAGTGAAAAAAAAAAAACAGAGGGTTTCGGATTCATCTGACCTCAAGAGAAAAGCTCAAGAGGTCCATGTAAATCAGAACCACGAGTTGCCAGAACACGCTGTTCAACATAAAGTTGATCATCCTGTGTTTTATATAGTGTATAGTATTATGTGAAATGAGTGCACTGTGTTTTTTTCTCTTTCACAATGATACTAACTTGTGCAGTCTCTAGAGGTTCTGGAATGCTGTTCTACCACAGAAGGGTAAATCACATTCCAGCTCAGATGTAATTTAAGGAAGTATTTTTTCACAGAGAGGGTTGTGGATGCATGGAACGGCCTTCCGGAGGAGGTTGTGGAGTCAAAATCAGTGGTGGAATTCAAGCATGCATGGGACAGTCATAAGGCCATTCTAGGGGTGGGGGTAGGAAGAAGTAGGCTGCTGGTTAACTAGGATCTGCAGCTTATCCAGTAGGTAGGTAGGTAGGGAAATGGGCAGACTGGGTGGGCCAAGCGGTCCTTATCTGCCGTCAAATTCTATGTTTCTATGTTTCTATAACCTTTGAACTGTTATTTAACAGCATTTTGAAAAATATGGATTTCAATATGGAATAGTTCTCAACAATACACTATATAGGAAATACTGGATTAACAAATTTATGAAGTAAAACTATGTTGTTCTAGGAGCTACTGGTATAACTAAAACTTCTCTACTGGGACTATATTGTCCTCCTTCCCCCCTCTCCCCCCCACTGTAAACCAGTTCTACTTTTATAGGCACAGGATTTAACTGACAACAGGAACTTCCTGTTTGGGAGCAGGAAGTGCATGATCACAGAGCCACAAAAGACTCACCATCCTAGAAGGACAAGAGTAGCTCTCTGTCCCCCCAGCTGCTGGAGGTCTGACTCTGAGCAAGTAAGGAGACAACTGAGAAATATAGGAACTTCTTGTCTCAGAACAGGAAGATCAGGAGCTAAAAGGGTGCAGAGACAGTAAGTAAGTAGGGAGAGAAGAAAAAAAAAGAAATAAACAAACAGAGGAAAGAGTAAGTATTACAAATAACAGTTAGGGGGCCAGAAAAAAGACATGTTGAGAGTGGTGCAGTGCAGTGGCTGTGGAGCAGCAGTCTTCTGGGAGATGTTCTGGAGGATGCAGTGTTGCCCCATCTCCAGGCACCTCTCTGGGCTGAGGGAGGAGGTTGCTCATCTCCAGGCTGAGTTGGCCAGGATTTGTGGGACCTCTTCTCCCACCCAGGGACCACCAGGGTCACTATCGTTGCCTCAGAGGTTGCCAAGAAAGAGGAGTGGTTGGACCACAGTGGGCTCAGGGAGGCTGAGGGTGGTGGAACAGAGGTGCATCCCTCCAGTTGTACCTCTCCACAATTTCTATGCCATTCTGAAAAGGTGTGGTTCCTCTGTGGAGGCACCCACAGTGGAGACCAAGGAGGATGCTGGGAACCTCCACAAAGGAGACCCACAGGAGGGTGGCATGGGACCCCACAGGGGAAGGAAACAACTCCTGGTGGGGGACTCCATTGTTAGGAAGGTAGAACTGGGGGAGGAAGGGGAAATGGAGGTAAGGTGCCTGCCTGGCACCATGGCTTGGAAGGACAGGGAGCGAATCCTCAGGATCGCAGATCAGCTGCACAGGGGAGGGAGCTGGATGTCATTGTCCACCTAGGGACAAATGACCTGGCTAAGAAAGGGATCAGAGCAGTGCAAGAAGCATTTGTGGAGATGGGAAGGGGCCTTAGACAAATAGCACACACAGTAACCTTCTCAGAGGTGCTGCCTGTCTATGGCATGGGTGAGGCTAGGGTGCTCCACACCATGGGATTCAATCAGTGGTTGAAAAACTGGTGCAGAGCTCAGGGATTTGGCTTCATAAGGGACTGGGGGTCCACCTGGAGGGATGCAGGCCTATACTGGCATGATGGTCTGCATCTGTTCAGGAGGGGAACCAGGATCCTAGGTGATAGGTTTAAATACTTAATTGACAAGCACTTAAACTAGCCAAGGGGGGAGGCACTAGAAAGGAGCAGGGAAATCCTAGCCCCCACAAAATATCAGAGTACTAAGTGAGGTAGACACCAACATAGAGATGTCGATAGGGAGAAGCGCAGGGGTAAATGGAGAAGGTGACAAATGCAATAAGGATAGGGATGGGGCAAAAGGGGTAAGGCCATCAAGAAATGGAGAGTAATGAGTACCAATGCCCATAATCTGGGCAACAAGCTCCCTGAACTGGTGGCCTTGATGGAAGAGGGATGCCTGGATATCGTAGCAGTCACAGAAACATGGTCACAGAGAATCATGACTGGATGATAACATACCAGGGTACACAACCCACAGGGAGAGACAGGGAGGGCAGAAGAGGGGGGAGTAGCTCTCTATGTAAGGGAAGGGATAAAAGCAACTGAACAAAAGAGTAAACAGGGAGGACAGAAGGCACTGTGGGTCACCTTAGAGACTGAAAATGGCACCACAATCCACACAGGGATTGTATATAGACCTCCATGTCAGGGGGAGGGAATGGACAAGGATATGATAGAAGGCATACTTAGGATGGCAGAGAAAGGGCCGATACTGTTGATGGGGGACCTTAATATGCCAGATGTTAACTGGAGCACCTTTGTGGCAGCCACATCCAAAAGCAGGGCCATTATTGATGCCCTTCAGGTGGCATGCCTCAGACAGCTAGTTTTGGAACCTACTCATGAGGGAGCAATCTTAGACTTCATACTCTCAAATGAGGACAGTGAGAGGATCTCAGATCTAGAAGTGGGTAGCCATTTGGGAACAAGTGACCACCAAACAGTGTGGTTCACGATAAACTCAGCTACAGAGTCAAGCCACACAAAAGTGAGGGTTCTGGACTTCAGCAGGGCTGACTTTGGCAAGATGGGAGAGTGCCTTAGATAAGCACTAGCAAACAGGCTAGAAGAAGGGGTGGAGCAACAATGGGGAAATATCAAAACTGCCATCACAGAGGCAACAAGCCTTTGTGTAAAGCAAATAAACAAATCAAAATGAAAGAAAAAGCCACTATGGTTCTCAAAAGAGGTAGTGAAGGTTAGGAGAAAAGACAGCATTTAGGAAGTATAAGAAAACACAGAAGGAGCAGGACAGAGAACTGTACCAGTCAAGGCAGAAGGAAGCAGGAAGGTAGTCAGAATAGCAAAGGCACAAACTGAGGAAAAGATAGCTAACTCAGTTAAGAAGGGGGATAAAACCTTTTATAGGTATATCAGGGAGCGTAGAAAGACAAAAGGAGGGATAATGAGGCTAAATAGAATGGATGGTGGGTGGGCAGAGAATGACAGTGAAAAAGCAGGGATACTGAATGAATACTTCTGTTCAGTATTCACAAAAGAGGAAGTGGGTGAGGTGCCTAATCCAATTAATAGAAGCACTCTGGAGAAGGGGGTCGATCCCAGTCCTTTCACAGAAGAAAGGGTTTTGAAAGAACTCCTAAAACCGAAGGTTGACAAAGCAATGGGGCCAGATGGAATTCACCCCAGAATTCTAAAAGAATTAAGCAGAGAACTAGTGACACCACTGACTACACTTTTTAACAAATCATGGGAGGATGGGGTGGTACCTGAGGACTGGAAGAAGGCGGATGTGATTCCCCTTCACAAAAGTGGGAGCAAGACAGAGGCAGGAAACTACAGACCTGTCAGTTGACCTCTGTGGTAGGGAAAGTGATAGAATCACTTCTGAAGGAAAGAATTGTTGAGTACCTAGAGGCCAGTGGGGTGCAGGACCCAATACAGGATGGGTTCACAGCGGGAAGGTCATGTCAGACAAATCTAATCAATTTCTTTGACTGGGTAACCAAAGTAGTAGACCAGGGAGGGGCTGTGGACATAGCCTACCTAGAATTTAGCAAGGCATTTGATACAGTCCCACACAAAAGATTAGTAGTCAAATTAACCAGCCTGGGAGTGGGTCCCAGGGTGGTAGCTTGGGTAAAACATTGGCTGAACAACAGGACACAGAAGGTAATTGTAAATGGAGTCCACTCTGAAGAAAGAGGTATACTAGTAGGGTACCGCAGGGTTCAGTACTGGGTCCAGTCCTTTTTAATTATAAGTGACATTGCAAAGGGATGGGAAGGAAAAGTATGCCTCTTTGCAGATGACACAAAGATCTGCAACAGGGTTGATACACAAGGAGGCGTGGAAAGGATGAGAAGGGACTTGGCAAGGTTGGAGGAATGGTCAGAAGTATGGCAGTTTGGATTCAATGCAAAGAAGTGCAAAGTAATGCACCTGGGAAACAAAAACCCAGGGGAAGATTACACAATGGGGAGGGAAGGTAGTAACAACAACAAAAATGGAAAGGGACCTGGGGGTGATCATATCAGATGACCTTAAGGTTGGCAAGCAATGTGAGAAGGCGTTAGGAAGGGCTGGGGGGATACTAGGATGTATAGTGAGAAGTATCACCAGCAGAAAACAGGAAGTTGTTATGCCCCTGTACAGACAGTTGGTGAGACCCTATCTGGAGTACTGCGTCCAGTTCTGGAGACCCCATCTCCGCAAGGACATAGACAGGATGGAGGTAGTTCAGAGGAGAGCAACTAAAATGGTGCAGGGTCTGCAAGAGCAGCCATACGAGGAGAGACTAAAGGAGCTTAATATGTATACCCTTGAGGAAAGGAAGGAGAGGGGGGACATGATTGAAATGTTTAAGTACCTCAGTGGAATCAACAAAGTCCAAGAGGGTAGCATCTTTCAGAAAAAGAGATGTGCAAGAACAAGGGGACACAATCTGAAGATAGAGGGAGGATGGCTCAGGGGCAACGTGAGGAAGTATTATTTCACAGAGAGGGTGGTGGACACATGGAACAGCCTTCCTGAAGAGGTTGTGGGGTCTAAAACTGTGGGAGAATTCAAGAATGCATGGGACAGACATAATGCAATTTTTGTGGTGGGTAGGAAGAAATAGGCTGTTGGTTAAATAGGATCTGCAGCTTATCCTCTAGGTAGGGAAATGGGCAGACTAGGTGGGCCAAGCAGTCCTTATCTGCCATCAAAGTCTATGTTTCTATGTTCAAACATGGTGTCATGATTCCCACTGACCACTCGAGCTTCAATCATGAGGTCAAAAGAAATCACTACAGCATTATGACATCACACAATGGTTCTGCATAGTTTCTGATGCAGTATTATGTTTGTACATGTCATGTTCAAAAGCTGCGAACTCCATCCAGCTCGGTGGCACTGATGATTGAGGTGTTGGACGCCACACCTCATGACATGCCGGTGACCCAGGTTCAGGAACGGGACAGGGTTCATCGGTGGTCAGCAGGGGTGGGAGGAAAGGAGCAGGATTGAGCAACTCCACTCTCCTGGGGAGGACCTCTGTTACCCCCCTCTGTAGATCTTCTCCCATCAGGTGGAGATCCGACAGGTAGACTAGATGGGTGGAGGTGGCAAAGTACCCAGAGGGTGTCTCAAAGCCATGTCATGCATGTGCCTCCACATGCATGCACCTGACCGGGGCGAAGAGTAGGCAACCGGGGTGAAGAGCAGGCACAAATAGGGTAAAAACGCAAAATAAAAATATAAAAAAAAACAAAAAAAAAAAACAGTGAACTCAGCAGAAAAGCAATTACCAAAGATCAACGTCTTCTCTCCGGCTTCCACTTGGATCTTCATCACTGTTGCTGCTATCAGAATCACTCAAATTAACATTCACCAGTGGAGCAGCTTGGCGAGCAGGTTCAAACATATACGGTTGAATCAAAAATGTGAAGTTCAGATTCATATCCGGTAAGTCTGCAGCATTGTTCTGACTATCCATGGAATATGCCATGTTATGAAGAAATGTACACCTGTGCATGAAAGAAATACAGTTGAAGTCATTACTTGCATGATAGGCAAATATATAATGCATTCAGATATCAGGCAGCATAACTGCTGCAAAAGAACACATGATTGCATTACAGAAACTCCATCACTGTCCCAGTCATGAGGCAACACACCACTTCAAGCGGTTACCTGCTTTTTCTCATCCTTTTACAAATTAGCATCTAAAGAGTTAGGTATTGCCAGTAATAGTGTTACATGGGGACAATGCGGCAGTCCAGCTGTACAGTACCTGCTGTTTATCAGACCTCAGACAAGAACATTGTGCATTTAATCACCATAACGCCACACTAATAGTAGTGTATTTGTCCCACACATCCCAATGAAGAATACATTGGAACATTACAACGAATATGAAATAATCAGGAGACAGTAGAATTTAATTACAGGCTTATGAGGTAATTCGTCATTGGTGGGCAAGACAACAACATCTGCCTGACAATCCATTACTTTCTATCCTTCGAAAAAGTCCCGTGTTCTTCCTTTATTCACAGGAAAGGCTTCTTCCACTACATCAGAGACAGAAGAAGGAGCAAGAATCACCTGGTGAGTAGTGGTAGGCAAAGTTCCCAAACTTCGCTACACGGAGTGCTTCATGTATAAACATGAAATTTGCATAGTACTCCGCATTGCGAAGCATATTACTTCGTCTTACTTTTAGAAGCGAAGTTCCATTGGTTTCAAAGGACTTTGTGATAACTTTGCTTTGTGCATAGCTTCTTCTTTATTTTTAAAGTGAAGTGCCATTGATCTGAATGGACTTCGCGTTAACTTCGCCTTGTTAATGCTCTCTTTGCAGTGATTCATGGGATGGCAGGTCACATGGGCTCTATATTGTCTTGCACAGCCTCAGTTCATCGTAGTGTGTGTAGTGGAAAGCTGAAGACAGTTTGCTCTCAGAACTCTAAGATTCAGACACTCTAAAATCTTTAAAAAATGCCTTTTTGCCACAAAATTGTATGTCAAAATTTAGTACATCAATTGCAGGAAACCCTCGTAAGTTTATATCATCAAGCGTTTATTGATTTTATGTGCATATTGAATGTTAATTTAGTCCATTCAGTGTCTGTACTGATAAACACTATAGAAGTGTGCTTCAGGAAGGGGCATATCTGTGGTGAAGGGAGATTCACAGTGAGAAAGGCAGTCTTTCTAACTGTTGTTGGGTAGCTAGTGTGTTAGTATTTCTGTGTTCATGTACACACAGTAATACTTGTAGAAAGTTTTGATAATTTTTTGCTGTTTGCTGTGGTGCAGTGGATTTTTTCAGTCAGTTTAAAAGATTTGGTGATAGTGCACTGAACTGTTAGATTTTCTGCACATTACCTGTAGTGTGTGTGTGTGTGTGTGTGTGTGTGTGTGTGTGTGTTATGTTCCATCAAGTCAGACACAATTTATTGTGCCACACTATAATTACAGCACTCTGAATCCCTTATCTGTCTGCAGTATTTTTTACTGCTTCGTTCTATCCACTTAGTGGATTGGTACTGCAGCCCCCCCTCCCCCCACAGCGAAACATATTATTTTTCCATTTTTTGATTTGTGTGACCACTGGTTAAGGTGCTGTTGTGCCTATGTGGCTGCATCTCTTGAGTGTGCAATCTCCATCTGTCTGTGTGCCTGCATCTGTTTAGGGCCCAGTCTCCATCTGTAAGCAACAGTTGTTATTTTTTGGCTTCCTATCCAGCTCAAAGTTCGGAAATCTAAATTTGTTGTTAATTTTGTGTGTATTCCAAACAAATGCCTACAAAGAGACGTGCATGCAAAGATGTTTCTGGCCATGGTGCTGCTGCCAGTGGCAAGAGTTGTCATGGATGTGATAGTACGCAGTATAAGGGCATAGTTGATAGCAGTAAAGGGATTTCTCCTAATATATTTTTTTCACAGAGCAACCAGTTGCTTCAGTGATGGTTGAAGATGCTGTGGTCTCCGTCTCCACTGGTGGTGGTAGTGAAGTTGTTGATGGCATGATTATTGGCCCAAGTTCAACCTGTGACAAGTTAACAGGTTGCCAAAATATTGTGGATTCTAAAGACATGAGTCAGAGTGTAGTTGATGTCATACCCCCTGTACCCATCCCCACAGTAGTGGAACCTGATTCTAATCCTGATGATGACTCACAGTCACAATGTAATGTTTTCATTGCTGTTGAGGTTATTCCTGGGCCATCCAACGATTCAAATGTTGAAGAAAAATAGTGGATGATCATAATGAGACTGTGGTTGGAACATGTTCTCTACAGGACAGCATCCAAACTGAAATTGTGGATGCAGATGATGATTATGATGATTTCAGCGACCCCAGTTGGGAACCGGAGAAAAAGAAAGTAAAGGCGGCTGTGTGCAAACAGTCTGTTAGTAAATCACCCCCTCCTCAAAGTTGCGATGTAGGTGTGCCTGTTGATGATGATGAACCAGTAATAGTCATAGATTGTGATGGTTGGGTAGAGTCCAAGTCTGCCCAAAAACAGAGTTCATGCAGTACAGCCTCCTTTTAGTGTCTAAAAAACTGGAGTCGAAGATGCAGCATCAGGTACGTGTGAAAAGTAGGGCTTCAAAACCCTCATTTGGGATTTTTTTGTACAAAATGCAAGTGATGAAACGGTGGCAGTCTGCCAGCTTTGCCAAGCATGTGTGAGGCACGATAAAAGGGGTAGCCATCTGGGCACTGGGGGCCAGCATACACATCTGAAGAGCAGGCACGTGGCACTGTGGACTCAGCACCAGAGGGGAGTTAATGCCATAGTGGGGCATTCATTCTTTTCTACCTTATTGAGCATGGTCTCCTCTTCTATGACTGTAAGTAGCCCAAGTAGCCAGGTCTGTAGCTGTGAAATAACACCCGAGGTTTACTACAGGCATGAGGAGGAGGAGGATTTTGAATTGCCAAGTAGTGGTCAGAGTAGCAGTGGTGGTAGTCTACGTAGTATTTATAGTCCAACATCAGCCCCTGTGCTTAAAATGGGGAAAATAACATCATTTGTTGACTTGTTCTACGTGCATCCCTCAGCATCACACAACAAAAGCACCACACCCATGGCAGTTCACAGAGCAGAGCCATTTTGCGTGCTACGTGCCAAATGGGTAATAACGCAGCCCATGTTGCACAGTCTTTTTGCACGGAACATGAAATACCCACCAAATCATGCGGTGTCACATGAACTGAATGCTGCTGTCATGGAAATGCTGGCAATTTACCTTTTGCCCTTCTCCTTTGTGGAGAATTCAGGATTCTGTCATTTTGAGGCACACTCCTTTCCCAAATGGAAAGCCCCGCCCAGGATCTACTTTTCCACTCATGCTGTCCCTGAGTTATACCGGACTGTGACAAAGTCTGTAAGACATGCCCTTCAACATTCTTCCTCACCATACATTCACTTAAGTGTGGATATGTGGACAAGTGGCAAAACTGTGGGTAGTTCCTATTTGTGTATTAATGCACATTGGGTGCAGGTGCCGGGGGTTGTCTCTGCTGGCAGTATTGGAAAGCAGTGTAATGAGGCAGACTGTCATGGTAGCAACCTTCAGGGAGTTAGTCCGCATGCAACGCTTGCAATGCACAGTGTTGCAGGGTCCCACACAGGTGAAATCATGCTAGACTTGCTACTGACAGAAATTGATGAGTGGCTGAACCCCCTGTCCCTCAAAGCTGGCTTTATAGCTAGTGGCAATGGATCAAACATTGTTAAATGTATCAGAAATGGTGGCTTTGTGAGGGTTCCCAGCATGGCTCACTGTTCAAATCTTGTGGTACAGGAGTTTCTGCAGCACCCTGACATCAAGGAAATGCTGACAGCTGCACGCTGCATCTGTGCACACTTTGCATGCCCTGGAAAGGCCTGTGACCATCTTCGTCAGCTGCAGATTCAAAACAGCCTCCCTCAGCACCGCCTCAAGCTGGAAGTTGTCACGCACTGAAACTCAACACTTTACAAGGCAGAGTGATTGTATGAACAGTACAAAGCCATCTCAGAATACATAGTAATGCACACTAGCTGTGACAGTTCAGGGGCATCAATGTCTATGACAACTGAACAGTGGCGCTTCATGGACTCAGTGATATCAGTTTTAGTTTTGAGGCTGTTTGAACATACAACACAGGCAGTGAGTGGTGACACTGCATCCATTAGTGAAGCCATTCCACTGCTACAGGTGCTGAGGCAGAATGTGTTGAATCTGCAGCCTAGCCTTGAGGTGTCCGGAGATAGGTCAAGCAGTGCATTACTTAAACACATGCTAACAATATTCAACCGCAATCGTCACATCTCCAATATTCAGCAAAGTGCAAAATTTGGAATAGCAACAATGCTGGACCCACAATACAAATGTGGCATTGCATCCTCACTGGGAAGGAGGGCCTTATCAGGTTCAAAACCTTACTGGACAGCTGGTGCGACTGGTTCATGGGGCACAGAAGTCACATGCAAAATCTGGCAAACTGCATCAAAACAAGACTGAAGGTCACTGTGGATTACGCTTATCCAGTAAAGTGGCTGCAGAACAAGAAGGGGTGTCAGCAAAACATGTTGCCATTAACCCTCTTTGGGGTGCCTTGTCTCAAGTAGGAATCTGTGACCTCGATGAAGCCTGTGAACAGGTGGATGACTCATCCTCAGGACTGCATGTAGCACAGACAATGGTTGATGCCTATTTGGCATAAAACATGCATCTGTCAGTACTTGATGATCCTCTGCTGTACTGGAGAGGTAAGGTGAATGAATGGCCAGAGCTGACTTCAGTAGCACTGAAATACCTGACCAGCCCACCCTCCAGTGTAAGTGTGGAGAGGGTATTCAGTTCTGTGGGGGCAACAGTGCGTGGCCGTTATACTAACCTCTCACCCACAAATGTTAGCATGCTGCCACTTATAAAAATGAATCATGGTCACATACCAAATCAAACTACCACATCTGTGTTTGTACCCCGTCACGATGATGGTTGTGCAGATGATGTGGATGAAGCAGACTATCCTGGTGCCAGCGTCATACGGTCTACCATTGAGGCTGATGATTCAGTCATGGAAAAAGAATTCCCAAGTGGGCACAATTCTGACCTTAATGACTATGAGGGCAGCTTCCTCTTTGATCAGGAGGATGAGGATGATGGTGCTGCCACTGTGTAACGAGTTTAAAGGCTGTTAGATTTCTGCAATGTAATCTTGTTTTTTCTTTTATAAAAGAAAAACAGTGTCCTTGACTTTCATTCCATATGACAGATATGCACAAATAGTGATCCATTATCTATTTTACCTTCCCATTAGTAGATTATTAAAGTACAGTTAACAGAATGTGCACTGCTGTCATTAGTAAACACAGTCAGCAGCATCATAAACACAGCTGTCCAGTTTTTGTGGCCACTTAAATCCTGATGATTAAATGACAGATATCCTTCTGAGTACTCAAAGACTATAACACATCATATCCAGCCACCCATATTGATGAAAAGTGAGAAACAGGGAATGTGAACCTGTGCCCATGCCCAATGAATGATCCCACAGCCAGTCACAGCCACCCATCTTGATGAGAGTGACAGACAATGTGTACCTGTGCCCATGCCCAATGAACGATCCTGCAGTCAGCCACAGCCACCCATCTTGATGAGAGTGAGAGACAGAGAATGTGTACCTGTGCCCATGCCCAATGAATGATCCCGCAGCCAGCCACAGCCACCCATCTTGATGAGAGTGAGAGACAGAGAATGTGTACCTGTGCCCATGCCCAATGAATGATCCCACAGCCAGCCACAGCCACCCATCTTGATGAGAGTGAGAGACAGAGAATGTGTACCTGTGCCCATGCCCAATGAACGATCCCACAGCCAGCCACAGCCACCATCTTGATGAGAGTGACAGAGAATGTGTACCTGTGCCCATGCTCAATGAATGATCTTGCAGCCAGCCACTGCCACTCATCTTGATGAGAGTGAGAGACAGAGAATGTGTACCTGTGCCCATGCTCAATGAACGATCCCACAGCCAGTCACAGCCAACCGTCTACATGAGAGTGAGAGACAAAGAATGTGTACCTGTGCCCATGCCCAATGAACAATCCTGCAGCCAGCCACAGCCACCCATCTTGATGAGAGTGACAGACAGAGAATGTGTACCTGTGCCCATGCCCAATGAACAATCCTGCAGCCAGCCACAGCCACCCATCTTGATGAGAGTGACACAGAATGTGTACCTGTGCCCATGCCCAATGAATGATCTCACAGTCAGCCACAGTCACCCATCTTGATGAGAGTGACAGAGAATTTGTACCTGTGCCCATGCCCAATGAACGATCCCACAGCCAGCCACAGCCACCCATCTTGATGAGAGTGAGAGACAGAGAATGTGTACCTGTGCCCATGCTCAATGAGCAATCCCACAGCCAGCCACAGCCACCCATCTTGATGAGAGTGAGAGACAGGGAATGTGTACCTGTGCCCATGCCCAATGAACGATCCCACAGCCAGCCACAGCCACCCGTCTTGATGAGAGTGAGAGACAGAGAATGTGAACCTGTGCCGATGCCCAATGAACGATCTCGCAGCCAGCCACAGCCACCCATCTTGATGAGAGTGAGAGACAGAGAATGTGTACCTGTGCCCATGCCCAATGAACGATCCCACAGCCAGCCACAGTCACCCATCTTGATGAGCGTGAGAGACAGAGAATGTGTACCTGTGCCCATGCCCAATGAACAATCCCACAGCCAGTCACAGCCACCCATCTACATGAGAGTGAGAGATAGAGAATGTGTACCTGTGCCCATGCCCAATGAATGATCTCGCAGCCAGCCACAGCCACCCATCTTGATGAGAGTGAGAGAGAATGTGTACCTGTGCCCATGCCCAATGAACGATCCCACAGCCAGCCACAGCCACCCACCTTGATGAGAGTGAGAGACAGAGAATGTGAACCTGTGCCGATGCCCAATGAACGATCCCACAGCCAGTCACAGCCACCCATCTACATGAGAGTGAGAGACACAGAATGTGTACCTGTGCCCATGCCCAATGAACGATCCCACAGCCAGTCACAGCCACCCGTCTACATGAGAGTGAGAGACACAGAATGTGTACCTGTGCCCATGCCCAATGAATGATCCCACAGCCAGCCACAGCCACCCATCTTGATGAGAGTGACAGACAATGTGTACCTGTGCCCATGCCCAATGAACGATCTTGCAGCCAGTCACAGCCACCCATCTTGATGAGAGTGAGAGACAATGTGTACCTGTGCCCATGCTCAATGAATGATCTTGCAGCCAGCCACAGCCACCCATCTTGATGAGAGTGAGAGACAAAGAATGTGTACCTGTGCCCATGCCCAATGAACGATCCCACAGCCAGCCACAGCCACCCATCTTGATGAGAATGACAGAGAATGTGTACCTGTGCCGATGCCCAATGAACGATCCCACAGCCAGCCACAGCCACCCATCTTGATGAGAATGACAGAGAATGTGTACCTGTGCCCATGCCCAATGAATGATCTCGCAGCCAGCCACAGCCACCCATCTTGATGAGAGTGAGAGACAGACAATGTGTACCTGTGCCCATGTCCAATGAATGATCCTGCAGCCAGCCACAGCCAACCGTCTACATGAGTGTGAGAGACAGAGAATGTGTACCTGTGCCCATGCCCAATGAACAATCCTGCAGCCAGCCACAGCCACCCATCTTGATGAAAGTGACAGAGAATGTGTACCTGTGCCCAAGCCCAATGAATGATCCCACAGCCAACCACAGTCACCCATCTTGATGAGAGTGAGAGACAAAGATTGTGTACCTGTGCCCAAGCCCAATGAATGATCCCACAGCCAACCACAGCCACCCATCTTGATGAGAGTGAGAGACAGAGAATGTGTACCTGTGCCCATGCCCAATGAATGATCTTGCAGCCAGTCACAGCCACCCGTCTTGATGAGAGAGTGAGAGAGAGAGAGAGAGAGAGAAAATGCACCTGTGCCCATGCCCAATGAACAATCCCACAGCCAGCCACAGCCACCCATCTTGATGAGAGTGAGAGACAGAGAATGTGTACCTGTGCCCATGCCCAATGAATGATCCTGCAGCTAGTCACAGCCACCCGTCTACATGAGAGTGAGAGACAGAGAATGTGTACCTGTGCCCACGCCCAATGAATGATCCCACAGCCAGCCACAGCCACCCATCTTGATGAGAGTGAGAGAGAATGTGTACCTGTGCCCATGCCCAATGAATGATCCCTCAGCCAGCCACAGCCACTTGTCCTGATGAGTGAGAGACAGGGAATGTGTACCTGTGCTCATGCCCTGAAGGAACCTGCAGGCTCAGCCAGCCACAGCCACCATTCTTCATGTTATCATTATTTTACAGTGACTATGCACTAATTCGTTATACTATGGTTTTTCCAAGAAATGTGTGAATGCTTCCTTAACCATTTTATAGATGACTTTATCACTAAATACCAGCAAGTCCATTTTTTTTTCACAGGTTCGACATACAAACAGTGTAACAGGACAGGACTAGGAGTACTGTAGTACCACGCAACAACCACCTAAAGGATATAATTTTCAGGAAAGTATCAATCGTATTTCATTTGCTCTTTTTTGTATTTCATTATTCAAAGCCAGTGTAAAGCACGCAACAGAGGTGAGACACAGGCCAGATAATATATTTTTCATGCACATCTGTCACTGGCTTACTTCAGCACTACATGGTTGTATTAAGTTTTATCCTAGTCATCATGACAGCACGTCATGTAATGTAACTTAATTTGAAAGAGTGTGCCAGTGTATGTCACACGCACGAAACTTGTTAGTTGGTCTTGTGGTGGCTTACCAATAGCTTGGTATTTTAAGCTGGATATAACAGACAGGAACAGCCACACTTGTAATAGAAGGTTTTAGTGCAATGAAGTCTGAATAATTTCTTCTTCGTCTTTTTGCAGGTAACATTTAAGTGCTGTGTGCTGCCATCTGTGCTTTCTTCAAATCAGAACACGTGCAACTTGTATGAATCTGGAGGATACACATAAAACCTGCAAAGAAGACAAAACCATTATTGAAACTTGTTTTCAAATGATGCCCCCACCTCAAAAAAAAAAATACTTACCTTTCACGGCTTGACACTAGTTTTCTTAGAGCAAAAGTCAGCAGAAAGCCAAAATGTGCACAACAAAAGTAGGGCTCGATCACCCGTGAGAGGAAAAAAAAAAGATATATACATATATATATATATAGAGTTAATGTCTGGGTCTCTGAAAAAACATGAACATGAAACGTACAGTAACTTATCTGGGAACTAGGGACCATCGAACAGTATGGTTCACAATAAACGCAGCAATAGAGTCAAGCCACACAAAGGCAACAGTACGGGACTTTAGGAGGGCTGACTTTGCCAAAATGGGTGAGTGCCTAAGGAGTACACTAGCAAATGGGCATGAAGGAGGGGTGGAAGAACAATGGGGAATAACAAAAACTGCCATCACAGAGGTAACAAGCCTTTGTGTGAAGCAAATAAGCAAAACAAAACGATGTAAGAAACCACTATGGTTCTCAAAGGAGGTGGCAGTGAAGGTTCAAGAGAAAAAGAAAGCATTCAGAAAGTACAAGGAATCACAGAAGGAGCAGAACAGAGAATTGTATCAGTTAAAGCAAAAGGAAGCTGGGAAGGCAGTCAGAACAGCAAAGGCCTGAACTGAGGAAAAGATAGCCAACTCAGTTAAGAAGGGGGATAAAGCCTTTTTTAGGTAAATCAGGGAGCGAAGGAAGACTAAGGGAGGGATAGTGAGGCTTAATAAAGGGGGGGGGTGGGCAGAGGGTGATTGTGAAAAGGCAGAGATACTAAACACATATTTTTGCTCAGTATTTACAAATGAAGAGGGTGAGGTATCTAAACAAACAATAGAAACACTCTGGATACATAAGTTGATACCAGCCCATTTACAAAAGAAAGGGTTCTGAAAGAACTCTTAAAACTGAAGGTGGACAAAGCAATGGGGCCTGATGGGATTCATCCCAGAATTCTAAAAGAACTAAGGGTAGAACTTGTGACACCACTGACTACCCCTTTAACAAATCATGGGAGGATGGGTGGTACCTGAGGACTGGAGGAGGGCAAATGTGATTCCCCTTCACAAAAGTGGGAGCAGGGCAGAAGCAGGAAACTACAGACCTGTTAGTTTAACCTCAGTGATAGGGAAATGGAGGAATCACTTCTAAAGCAAAGAATTGTCCAGTACCTAGAAGCCAGAGGGGCACAGGACCCAAGACAGCATAGATTCACAGAGGGGAAGTCATGCCAGATGAATCTAATAGATTTCTTTGACTGGGTGACCAAAGTAGTAGATCAGGGAGGGGCTGTGGACATGGCCTACCTAGACTTTAGCAAGGCATTTGACTCAGTCCCACGCAAAAGATTAATATACAAGTTAGCCAGCCTGGGAGTGGGTCCCAAGATGATGGCCTGGGTAAAGAATTGCCTGGAGAATAGGACACAGAGAGTAATAGTAAATGGAGTCCACTCTGAAGAAAGGGAGTTACTAGTGGGTGCCACAGGGTTTAGTATTAGGATCCCTCTTCAATGTCTTTGTGTTTACATTGCAGAGGGACTGAAGGAAAAGTATGTCTTTTGCAGATGACACAAAGATCTGCAACTGAGTTGATGCACAAGGTGGGGTGGAAAGGATGAGAAGGGACTTGGCAAGGTTAGAGGAATGGTCAAATGTATGGCAGCTTAGATTTAATGCTAAGAAGTGCAAGGTAATGCACCTGGGAAACAAAAACCCAGGGGAAGAGTACACAATGGGGGGTGAGATACTAACAACAACAAAAATGGAAAGAGACCTAGGGGTAATCATATCAGATGACTTAAAGGTGGGCAAGCAAAGTGAGAGGGCAGTAATGAGGGTTGGGGGGATACTGGGATGCATAGGGAGAGGCATCACCAGTAGAAAACAGGAAGTTGTTATCCCTCTGTACAGACAGCTGGTGAGACCCCATCTGGAGTACTGTGTACAGTTCTGGAGACCCAATCTCCGCAAGGACATAGACAAGATGGAAGCTGTCCAGAGGAGGGCAACTAAAATGATGCAGGGTCTGCACCGGAAGACATATGAAGAGAGACTAAAGGAGCTTAATATGTATAGCCTTGAGGAAGAGAGGCAGAGGGGGGACATGATAGAAACTTTCAAGTACCTCAAGGGAATCAACAAAGTCCAAGAGGGTAGCATCTTTCAAAATAAGAGGTGTGCAAGAACAAGGGGGCACAATTTGAAGATGGGGGGTGGCTCAGAGGTAATGTAAAGTATTTTTTCACAGAGAGGGTTGTGAATGCATGGAACGGCTTCCGAGGAGGTTGTGGAGTCAAAAACAGTGGTTGAATTCAAGCATGCATGGGACAGCCATAAGGCAATTCTAGGGGTTGGGGGTAGAAAGAAGTAGGCTGCTGGTTAACTAGGATCTGCAGCTTATCCATTAGGTAGGGAAATGAGCAGACTGGGTGGGCCAAGCGGTCCTTATCTGCCGTCAAATTCTATGTTTCTATGTTATCAATGGTGGTATGAATCCATGACATAGGGCAGTATGTTTCAGTCAGCACAGCAGATTAATGGTCCTCCAGAACATCTCAGTATGGTTCACCCAATGGTCATCTGTGGCTATCATCATTCAGCAGCATACTGTGCATCAATCAGTGGCAGCAGCAGGAAACAAAAATACGACAGCAGCAAGCACTAGAGATGTGGCTGTTAGTGTACGCTCTAATCAGTGTGTCCTGAAATAAGTGTGACTTTTCAGCGCATTTTCTCATGTGATTAGGGAAGGGTACATTGTTTAACCAGGAGTAGCACACTAAGCCGAAGCTTGTTTCCAGATGAGACCTGGTAGCACAAGGAAGGTGTCATTAGGAAGAAGGGCAGGGGTAAATGGAGAAAGTGACAAAGGCAAGAAGGACAGGGATGGGGCAAAAGGGGGTAAGGCCATCAGGAAATGGAGGGTAATGAGTACCAATGCCCGTAGTCTGGGCAACAAGCTCCCTGAGCTGGTGGCCTTAATGGAAGAGGGATGCCTGGATATCGTAGCAGTCACAGAAACATGGTACACAGAGAACCATGACTGGGATGTTAACATACCAGGGTACATAACCTACAGGAGAGACAGGCAGGGGAGAAAGGGGAGGAGTAGCTCTCTATGTAAAGGAAGGATAAAAGCAACTGAACAAAAGAGTAAACAGGGAGGAGAGGAGGCACTGTGGGTCACCTTGGAGACTGGAAAGGGCACACAATCCGCACAGGGTTGTGTACAGACCCCCATGTCAGGGGGAAGGAATGGACAAGGATATGATGGAAGGCATTCTTAGAATGGCAGAGAAAGGGGAGATACTGTTGATGGGAGACCTGAATATGCCAGATGTTAACTGGAGCACATTTGCTGCAGTGACATCCAAGAGCAGGGCCATTCTTGATGCCCTACAGGTGGCAGGCATTAGACAGCTAGTTTCGGAACCCACTCGTGAGGGAGCAATCTTAGACCTCGTACTCTCAAACGGGGCAGTGAGAGGATCTCAGATCTAGAAGTGGGTTGCCATCTGGGGACAAGGACCATCAAACAGTGTGGTTCACGAACCCAGCTACAGAGCCAAGCCACAAAAGTGAGGGTACTGGACTTTAGGAGGGCTGACTTTGGCAAGATGGGAGAGTGCCTCAGAAAAGCACTAGCAAACAGGCTAGAAGGAGGTGTGGAGCAACAATGGGAATTATCAAACTGCCATCACAGAGGCAACAAGCCTTTGTGTGAAGCAAATAAACAAATCAAAACGAAAGAAAAAGCGCTATGGTTCTCAAGAGAGGTGGCTGTGAAAGTCAGGAAGAAAAGATAGCATTCAGAAGTATAAGGAAACACAGAAGGAGCAGGACAGACAGCTGTACCAGTTGAGGCAGAAAGAAGCAGGAGGGAAGTCAGAATAGCAAAGGCCCAAACTGAGGAAAAGATAGCCAACTCAGTTAAGAAGGGGATAAAACCTTTATAGGTACATCAGCGAGCGAGAAAGACAAAGGGAGGGATAGGAGGCTGAATAGAATAAACGGTGGTGTGGGCAGAGGGGGACAGTGAGAAAGCAGGAATACTGAACGAATATTTCTGCTCAGTATTCATAAAGAGGAGGGGGGTGCCTAATCCAATTAACAGAAGCACTCTTGATAGGGGTCAATCCCAGTCCTTTCACAGAAGAAAGGGTTCTGCAAGAACTCTTAAAACTGAAGGTGGACAAAGCAATGGGTCCTGATGGAATTCACCCCAGAATTCTAAAAGAATTAAGGAAGGAACTAGTGAAACCACTGGCTACTCTTTTAATAAATCATGGGAGGATGGTGGTACCCAAGGACTGGAGGAAGGCGATGTGATTCCCTTCACAAAAGTGGGACCAAGACAGAGGCAGAAAACTACAGACCTGTCAGTCTGACCTCTGTGGTAGGGAAAGTGATGGAGTCACTTCTGAAGGAAAGAATAGTTGAGTACCTAGAGGTCAGTGGAGCACAGGATCCAAGGCAGCATGGGTTCACAGCAGGAAGGTCATGTCAGACAGATCTAATAGATTTCTTTGACTGGGTGACCAAGTAGTAGACCAGGAGGGGCTGTGGACATGGTCTACCTAGACTTTAGAGGCATTTGACACAGTCCCACACAAAAGATTATTAGTCAATTAACCAGCCTGGGAGTGGGTCCCAGGGTGGTAGCCTGGGTAAAACATTGGCTGCACAACAGGACACAGAAGGTAATTGTAAATGGAGTCCACTCTGAAGAAAGTGGGGTTACTTGTGGGGTACCGTAGGGTTCAGTATTGGGTCCAGTCCTTTTTAATGTCTTCATCAGTGGCATTGCAGAGGACTAGAAGGAAAAGTATGCCTTTTGCAGATGACACAAAGATCTGCAACAGGGTTGATACACAAGGAGGCATGGAAAGGATGAAAAGGACTTGGCAAGGTTGGAGGAATGGTCTGACGATGGCAGCTAGGATTCAATGCAAAAGTGCAAATAATGCACCTGGGAAACAAGAACCCAGGGAAGAATACACAATGGGTGGGAGGTAGTAACAACAACAAAACAGGAAAGGGACCTGGGGTAATCATATCAGATGACCTTAAGGTTAGCAAGCAATGTGAGAAGGCAGTAGGGAGGGCGGGGTATACTGGGATGTATAGGGAGAGGCATCAGCAACAGAAAACAGGAAGTTGTTATCCCTCTGTACAGACAGTTGGTGAGACCCCATCTGGAATACTGTGTCCAGTTCTGGAGACCCCATCTCCGCAAGGACATAGACAGGATAGAGGCAGTCCAGAGGAGGGCAACTAAAATGGTGCAGGATCTGCAAGAGAAGCCGTATGAGGAGAGACTAAAGGAGCTTAATATGTATACCCTTGAGGAAAGAAGGGAGAGGGGGACATGATAGAAACTTTCAGTACCTCAAGGAATCAACAAAGTCCAAGAGGGTAGCATCTTTCAGAAAAAGAGACTTGCAAGAACAAGGGACACAATTTAAAGATAGAAGGAGGCGGTTCAAGGGCAATGTGAGAAGTATTATTTCACAGAGAGGGTAGTGGATGCATGGAACAGCCTTCCTGAGGAAGTTGTGGAGTCTAAAACTGTAGGAGAATTCAAGAATGCATGGGACAGACATAAGGCAATTCTTGTGGGGGCAGGAAGATATAGGCTGTTGGTTAAATAGGATCTGCGGCCTATCCTGTAGGTAGGGAAATGGGCAGACTAGATGGGCCTAGCGGTCCTTATCTGCCGTCAAAGTCTATGTTTCTATGAAGTTAAGTGACTTGCACAGGATCACACAGTATGCATCTAGGTGGCTGTGGGATTCAAACCCAGGTGTCCAGATCTGCAGCTTAGAGCCTTAACCTACTGTGCTATATTGCCTCCTAGTCTTGATTAGTCTTCATCTGGGGTTGGGACAATAATACTGCATGCTGAATGATGTAGCAAGATAACAGTATATGCATGCTATATTCACATATCATAGTAATTTTTTTTTCTGGTGGGGAGCACAGTAATTGTGTTATGTGATGACAGGGTAATTTGAAGGTGGTTATTGTGGGTATTATAAGAAAACAGAACACAGTCAACAGTAACCAAAATCTTTTATTGCATGACAAGTACCGCAGCAGTGCAGTAATGAGCTGAAAATGTATACCTCTACATTTCTATGTGATTTTTGATTGCTAGTACTTATCTACTGACTTGTCTGTATGATACCCTTATTTCCACAATTTACAACTGCTAGACTACTTTTTTTCACATGTCACATAATACACAGTGCTCCTTTTAATCTTGCTTGTAGCAGGTTTTCATCAGTATTCGCACCGTTTTTTGTCAATCTATCATTTCAAGTCCTTCCTGTTGGGACTACAACAAAATACCATGCAATCCAGCGGGATATGGGACACCGCCATTACATTACGGAGCAGTAGGTGTTCAACAACAGCGGGGTAAACTGATTAAAACAGCGGTTTAGAACAAGATTAAAAGGAGCACTACTGTTCTTTCATATCTGAAATCAGGTAATATTATCATACAAACAAGTCAGTAAATAAGGGACAATTGAAAATAGAATAAAACTGAATAGGTAAAAATTGTTCAGGCTCCACCTGGAGTACTGCGTGCAGTACTGGCACCCATTCCTGAAGAAGGACATCAGATTGTTAGAGGGAGTGCAGCGAAGAGCCTCAAAAATGACCCAGGGATTAGACAGCAAGCCCTACAAGGACAGGCTGGGAAAGCTGAATATGTATTTACTGGAGGAGAGGAGGGATGGGGGGATATGATCAAGACCTTTAAGTATCTGAAGGGGATAAACAAGACCAACACAGAAGGGATTTTCCAGATGAGAAGAGGGAGGGACATGAGAGGGCATGGACTGAGATTGGAGGGTAGAAGATTCAGGAGGGAGATGAGGAGACATTTTTTCATTGAAAGAGTAGTGGACAAATGGAACACCTTACCAGATGAGATAGTGTCCTGTAAGGCGATGGCAGTTTCAAGAGGAGTTAGGATGGGGTAAGGGTAAGGAGATACTGGGAAGGGGTGGGTGGGAAGGGCAGCTGTGAGATGAGGTGCTAGCTGCACACTCGAGCAGACTCGATAGACCGTGAAGCCTGTTTCTGCTGGCAATTTTGTATGTTCATATGTTGGTAGGATAGGCTGTGTATGGCCATTATAATTGCAGGAAGCATCTGTGACAGGTGTCAAACTATTATGTATTACCGTCCAGGTTGACTCACTAATCCATGAAGTGCAGATTTATTATTCTTCTCATTTACACAGGACATTTTTACACACTGTTATCAGGGGTGAGGTATTGAAACAGGACAGTGAGCAAGCTCATACACTGTATCAACAAGGTGGTGGTCATCCAATACAAGTGATGGACATTGCAGAGCTGCAAGAATGCATACACAGAGGAGCTGGAAAAGAAGACACACTATGCACCTGCGCTGGTTCATGAACAGAAAACAGATACGGGAAACATTATTCATAGACAGGGCAATGAACAGTGGGAACAGTGTCACAATGGAACTTGAGTACTACAGAAGGGGCACTACGTTTGAAAATGCAATATGGCAATACAACAAGTGCCAACACAGAACCACAGTTACCAATAGAATGAGTGCACAGTCCACTGAACAGCTCTTGGACAATGTGGTGCCAGCATCAAACAAGTAGTGATGCAACTCTTACCATGTTATAAAACAAAACACAGTCAGTGGGCACATTACTACAGTGTACGCTCAAGCACACAATCTTATATGCACTGTGGCTTGCCATACTGTGTGCTAATGACCCCCCCCCCCAGAGATTACACAAAATTGCATAAGGTGTGACAATGCAGTGCTGCCTGCATGTCACAAAAGGATATCCTACACTGAAATATTCAGGAAAGTTTAAACAAAAAATTTGTCATTCCTAGATGTATGGCCCCAAATCAGAGAGCAATATATAAAGAACTTCTCCTTTGATGTTTGTGTTCCCCTGTTCATCTGTCCCTGGGAAACCATGTTGTGGTTGCATTCATATCTGTCTCACTTTAATTATGCATCTACAGATACCTTAGTATGTATATGTACAGTATATACAAACGCGCCGGTGAATCACAACAAGGCATAATCCAGGTTGCTTTCTATATAATAACTGCAAGGCAGCGGTTATCACAGACACACTCAACAGGTCAGGTCCTCTGCTTCCACAGTGCTAACCTCTGAGTGCAGTAATGTGAACAGGTAACAGACAGGGTAACCCTCCTGTCTGCATTTGGGTCTGAATCACCTTTAGTCTCAAGTTCTGGGGGGATTCAAACTGTGAACCTTATGCTAGCGTACCCAATGTACAGGCTCAGATACGTACCTTCTTCAGGGGATTGCGGTACAATCTTTCACCAGGGGCACCAAGCCAGGCTTCCAAAATGAACCCTTAAAACTCTATAAAAGACCTTAGGTATATTCTTACCTTTTCCCAGTTTAGTAACACCATCAAGCTTTTGAACAGTTTTTGTCAGTCTTAACCCTCTATATGTCACATGCAAAAAGAAATGGCAGAAACCAAAGCAGTCTTTCAAATAAAGATTTTACTAAAAGATGATAAAAATATGAACAATGTAAACACAGAACAATATATAAAAGAGCATACAATCACTTAAAGAAAAAAACAAAGAAAACTACAGACAAACTCCTACCAACATACAGTTTAGATATTTTCTATCTAATGTATTATCTCTTAAGTGCTTATCAGAGCTGTGTCTCTACAGTCCCAAGATGGAATATGTATAAACTTGGTGGAGCATCACAAGACAAATATATATAATGGAAAAAATCATGCACAGTCTGAATGACCAAGAGGAAAAGTTTACTTTTAGATGGGCTAGATGGCAAATATATTATATGTTAAAAGACCCCACATTCATCCCGTAGGTGATCCGCCTGCAGAAACTCACTTGGGGAGAACGGTGCCTAGACTAACCTGAAGTCATTGCTTGAGACTGTGACCTGGAATAGATACTGAGAAATAAAATATCTGTGAAGAGATGCTGTAATAATACTGTAAAGTGGGCAATGATAGAGTTTATGATGCCTGTGGATCCCGAAGGGATTCTCCAACCTGAGTCCAGCCTTGGTGAATCTTGACACCAAGGGGTCAGTTTTTCCAGCTATATCATGTGGCCAGGTCAGGCACTGCTACTAATGGTCTAAACCCCTATAACTAAACAAATGAAATTAAAAATGTACGGACTTCCCTATCTTACAGAGCAATAATTTAGAATATTCATATTGGAGCTGTTGTATACTAATGATGAAATGTATAACTCTGATCTGGATGACATGGCTGTATATATGTTGTAAAACCTAAATAAAAATGATATTTACAAAAAAGGAATATGTATAAACAGTTCAGACACAGTATAGTTTAAACTGTGTCTCTCCACACCCTTTCTGTGAGTCATCTAGCTCCTCCTTTTAGAATATAAAAAATGCAAAACAGGGTGCCCTATCAGGAGGTATATTAAATTAGGTGACATCAGCAAAAACTAATTTCCCAAATTATGAGGCTTTGATCCACCAGGTCCCTTGAAGTTTTACAACCCTGCAATCCCTCACCCAAGTGTGAGATAGCTGGCAGGAATCATCTTAATGATGTCCTGTTTCTGAAGTCATAAAATGTATATTTTAGTTTCCCTGCTTCAGAGCAGCAACAGGTCATAAAACGGCCATAAAATGCAATTTCTCAAAGGAAGTTAATTACATTACAGAGATCTGTCAGTGTAGTATATGTAGCTTCACTGGAACCTGGAGGGGGGGGCATCCATGGAGCACAGGCTGTTTTATGTGAGACAATCACATACTATATTTTTGTATTACAAATAGCATACAATAATCATAACCAGCTGGCCAAGCATCACACCAGCTGGACATGAAGGAATGACAGCAGCATGGTTATTCAGAAGCACATGAATATGCTGTCCCATTTAAAAAGTACCAGTTCAGGTAAAACTGGTGCCAAAAAAAGACATTCAGCGATCCATCTGCACTACTAATAAAAATAGAAATGGGAGGAATACATTGCAAATTTACACACACAATACAAGATTAACATGGCTCTGTACTCCACAAGTTCACCATTGTCTTCCACTGTGACTCCGTTGATGTCATCTCGTCAAGATTGACCCCCGACGCACGGAAACGAACAGACACATGCAAAGGTCAGCCATACAGCTGTGGCTGGGAGAAAATGGGAAGTGTCAACGGAAAATAAATGGGGAGAACTAGAAATTGTGAGCAGTGCGATGGGGAAACGGCAGGTCGCATTGATTCAACCAAAACATATTTCTGACGAACAGACTTTACTCTTCAGACTGGCGAGGTAAAAAAGATGCTACATATGTGGATAAAACTTATTTAGGTACCCTTTAATAAATAAACCCCTTTGCTTGTAATGCACTTTGGAATATAACACATATGGAAAGTGCTATATAAATGGTAATTCTTCTGCTGCTTCTTTTGGCTAGCAGTTTTAACTGTGGCCCTGCCAGTTTATTGACTCAGTAGCTCCCAGGTCAGGTGAAAACATCTTTGGGCCTTGCTTTTGGCTGGCCATGCTGCCTGCTTGATTAGACAGCAAGCAGGTGAAACTACATAGGAGGGTCCTCGCTCCGCTCCATGGAGCTGACATAAAAAATTTCTGGGCCCCAATACAGGGTTTAAAAAAAGGCTGCCCAATGGCTCAGTGGAAGCACTATGCACTTTTCTGTTGATGACCCGAGTTTAGGAGTGGATTCGAAGAGCCAGCCTCGGGGCAGCCGGGTCTGCTGAGTGCTGCTTTCAATAGCACATGTACACCCAAGGTGGGGACAATGGGTGTCTGGCCATGCAGCAGATGGAAAGTGGGAAAAAAATGGAACAAAAAAAATTTAAATGACAGCATGGTGGGCAACATTCTGCAGGTTCCACACCACTTAACCAGGCACCTGCCTTACAGTATCCATACTTACCCGGGAAGGGGGCATGTGGGCAAGCCATGGAGGAATCCAGAGGCGAAGGAAAGTATTTTGCAGAAGATGGTGATGGGGCTGGGGGGGAGGTTCAGTTGGAGGAAGTTTCAGCAGTTAACAAGGCAGTAAAACACAGGGTTAAAAAGACTTCTGGGTCCCATTTTGCTGCATTAAGGGATATAAATACAATAAAATGTGGTCTCTCTCCTCCCAGATAGCCGATACCAGCAGCAGAGCATCTGGCAGCAGTCAGGGAGAGAAATAGAAGGTGAAGCAGCACAATTTATACTGGTATCCCACCAGCACTATGGCTTCATCTTCGGGCCAGCATGCAGGCTGAGCCTTGAAGCAAAACAAGGAGGTAGCCATTAAGACCTGAGACAAATGTTCTATGTCACAGGAAACCTAGTGTTTTTTTTATTCAGTTTTCCTTCGCCACCCAGCCTGCCCCCATCTGTCTCCTGCCCCCCAATCCCATCATCCGACCATCTCGGGATTTACCAATCTGACCCTACAATGCCCCATGGTGCAGCCCCACCAAGCCCCTTCCCCCATTTATCCTGGGAGGTGTTCATCTCAGATGTGGGTCAGTGAACCCAGTAGGTGGGTGTGGGGCCTGTGAGAAGGGAAGGTATCATCCTGTGGGTTTGGGGTGTTTTCCTGTTTTTCTATATACTGCCCTTGGACATTCCATTGGGATGAGGCTGGACGCATGCATGTCGACACAGTCGCATATGTCATTTGCAGGGAGCGCCCCCCTATCCAGAACCAGTGCTCTGAACTGGCACTACTGCCCACAGTCAGACGGCAGTGTTATGATCGAGGAGCATTCCACCCTCCTCCCAAAGGTGGAGAGCACCTACAGGATGTTCAATCTTCCTCCCCTTTGCTGACCCCAGAGTGGCCCGGGCTCGCTCTCGAGCCAGAGTCACAGACGTGGCGGCAGGTAAAGCATAAATGCCTCTGCCCTCCACACCACTGGGCTGTCCAAAAAAACACGGTACTACTACCCTAAGACAAAAGAAGCATCTGGTCTTTAAAATTGCATCTTGAGAATAGGAAATCTCACCAATATCATGGCACTACAACATATAGTTGTCTGTGATGCACCTTATCAAAGTTTCAAAAGATATTCAGTTATACACAATGTCCTAATCTATTATGAATAAGCTAACATTACTTTTCTTGGTGCAGGCTGGCAGAGAATTTAACCACCTCCTCTCACGTTTTGGAGGACGTTTACACAAAAGATAATTTTAACTTCCAGTCACAATATGCAGAGACCAGTATTATGAAATGGGAGGAAAGAATGCATGATCCTGTTTGGTCAAGAGGTAATTTCAGCCAGGACATTGCTCCAGCACAACAACCTGGTGGAAAGTAGCCCACACACAACCAGGACTCTGCACTTTTCTGTTATTAATGTGCCTTTCATTTGTGGCAAATTGCCCACAACAAACATGGTGGCACTGGCATCATCCCTCTCAGACTCTTAATCACAACGGGGCACATGAAGATGGCCTCTATTCTCAAACATGATACCTGTTGTAAAAAAAAAAAAAAATGTTTTTACTATCTTAGCCACCAAATGCTGCTCAAAGTAAAATCTCCTGCTCGCACTTAGCTCCTGCTGTCACTCACACGTGACCAAAGTTGCTCCGCCATACAACTCCCGCTTGCAGCAACTCGTTCACTCCCTCCTTGCTCTGTGCACCATTAATGTCTCCATACTTGCTACTGATTGCAACATTTCTTTTTTTTTTGTATTATCTATTTTTCTACCTCCTCATGGCACCCGTGACGGCCACTCCTTCAGAGCATCAAGGCCGTCCAAACCTCCACCTCGACCCCGCACCTCCATTCTCCCGACCCTGTCTTGCAGCCTTACATCAGGTAGCCCAACCTATTCCTGTGTCGGAAAGGTCCCTCTCCTCCAAGGGGGATGTGCCATCAGGTGAACTCTGGATCCCAGGAAGCTGCCGCAGGGTCGCTCCGGGCTAGTCTGGGGCTTTGTCGAGGTGCAGGCCGGGCACTCGTCAATCCTGTTGGCAGGCAGACATTTTCCACTTTTCTCATCCTGACCCCATGTTATAGCCATAAAGATGGCATCCTGAGGTGGGGACATGCAGGAGGGCATGTCGAGGCTACACGCTCTCCGAGCTTATCCACCAATCCACCCATAGGAGCCACGGCTCGTCCCACCCACCTGGGAGGGAAGCGTCCAATGGATGCTTATGAAACCCCTCCTCTGCCAGTCTCTGCTCCTTGTATCCGTGCTCAGGGCACAAACCCGGGTCACCAGCATGCCACCCAAACCCCCTCACTCGGTGCCATGGAGCCAGCGATTGCAGCATTTCTTAAAGGACCACAGGGGGCATGACAAACACCACACCACAAACCACCGATCAGCTCTACTGAATCCTCTGAGCTGCTGCCTGGAAATTGGTGCTTTTCATCACAAAGCCACTGCTGACCTTTAATCTAACTGCTGACCATACTTGCTGACTAGGTGCAGCATTAGTGCCACCTACTGGCAAACTACCAGCACAAAAGGACATGACACAGGGCAAAGGCACTCTTTTTTTGTTTTTTTCAATTTATTTGTAATGTTTGAACATTTATAATTTAAAACACACAAACTTTTTAATTTTTAATTTTTTTAACTCTGTAGAAACCATTTTGCAATCACAATAAGGCAATCAAGGGGGTGTGTTGTGGTGGTATAACGGCTCTTCTCAGGTGGTGGGAGAACTTGACTTTATCTTGTGTTTCAGCTCACCCGAAGTGGGCTGCCATTCCACCACAATGCACCCCCTCTCATGTCTTATGGCTTAATTGTAGGTCATCTATGAACTTTGATTTTCTCTTCAATCCTGGCCACTGTGTGGCTCTCATAGAGAACATCCACTAGTTCCTCACCTTAATTAAGTTATTATAATATTAGATTATAGTCAGTTATTGGTATTATATTCAGTATTATTATTCAATGCCATCCTCTGGGTGGCTCTCATAGAGAAAATCCACTAGTTTCCCATCTTAAGTAAATTATTATTATTATTATTATTATTATTATTAGATTAGATTATTATATTCAGTTATATCAATACAGTATTGATTCTTACAGAGAAAATTTAATAGTTCTCCATATTTTTTCTTTTTCCTTTTTTTTTCTACAGAGGATTTTTCCCCAGCCAGTAGGTCATCTTAGAGATATACTCTGTTCACAAGGATATACCCGGATCTGGCCAAACCTGGCTGTAATTCAGAGGGCTACTGGGTTTTTCGCGCAGCATTTCTTCCTCTCCCACCTACCCTTGGTGGTGGCAATAGCTTCTTTGGCCTTGGACAGTCACAGCTTCCCTACAGCGGGAGCAAGCTGCCTTGCCCAGCTGCAGAGGGCACTGTGGTGGTGGAACCCATCAGCAACCTTCCCTGGCTGAGACACATTGCTGAGTAGCAACTGTCTCACCTTGGTCTGGCCCCGACGAGACTTCCCAGACTCACTTCTGAACCCGGGTCATCTACACGGTGCTGGGCCATCGGGGTGGCATCATTTTCTCTACTGTTTGGGAGTTTTTATTATCTCCTGTTTAAATGCCCTCTGAAAGTTGAGAGGAAGTGTTTGAATTCTCTGCCAGGCAGTACTGAGAATGAAAAAACAAACAAAAAGCACAGACTAATGCATATAAAATTTACTGCCCTTCTTTGTTTGTTAAAACCTGAGTGGGACAGCTTTCAGTGGAAAAGCAGAAAATACAATAAACATGAATTCTTTAGCTTGGAGATATAGTTTACAGTATGAATATATACATATCCATTTACATGCACTTGTTTGTCTTTTTTAATGTCTATTTCCCTTGGCTTAGCTTTTGCATAAATGTACTCATGTATTTTTGTTCTTTAGCAATATATGCTGTATTATTATCTTTATTTTTTTTATTTTGAGCAGGACAGTAAGAGCCATTACAAATGTTAAATAAGTAAAAATACAAAATTTTTAAAAACCCAAAGTATTTTCCAGCTTAGAAATATGATCATTAACTTTTATTCATCATCTTATTTATAATCCGCTGTTCAGAGTTCTCTTTTTTGCTTGCAGTATCTTTGACCTTTAGCACTTACTGTTGACCTCCCTGGTTTTGGTAGTTCTTTGCAGCTTTCATTTAGATTAATTGTTTTTCACTTTGGGCTACACATTTATGATTGACTTACACATATCATAAAAGGTGTTTATTTGTTTTTTGGCTTTGCTGAAAAAGTTGACTACCATTACTGTATTTTTAAGAGATTAAAAGTAAAATGGGATCCCTGAGCACCAGAGCCCCGCCCCCTGACAAAGTCTCCCGGAGAGGACACAAAGTGCTGGGCAAGTGTGCGACAAGTTCTTCTGTTCCACAGCAGACTTTCTGCTGTATTTATTTCAGTAATTTTGGCTGCGTGCTTCCCTCTTGTGTATTTTTTTGAGTTTCTGTATGCTGAGACAGCACCTGCTCGTACTGCGAGTCCGGGTTAATTTGTGCAGTTTGTTACTCCAGCACAACAGCTTGAAAGCAGCCAACACACAACCAGGACTCTGCACTTTTCTGTTATTAAAGTGCCTTTCATTTGTGGCAAATTGCCTACAACAAACATGGTGGCACTGTTATCATCCCTCTCAGACTCTTAATCACAACGGGGCACATGAAGATGGCGTCTATCTCTCAAACATAATACCTGTTGTAAACAAAAAAAGAGTTTTTACTATCTTAGCCACCAAATGCGGCTCAAAGTAAAATCTTCTGCTCACACTTAGCTCCTGCTGTCACTCACACGTGACCAAAGTTGCTCCACCATATAACTCTCACTTGCAGCCACTCATTCACTCCCTCCTTGCTCTGTGCACCACTAATGTCCCAATACTTGCCGCTGATTGCAACATTTCATAAAGGACCACAGCAGGCCTGACAAACACCGCTCCACAAACCACCAATCAACTCTGCTGAATCCTCTGAGCTGCTGCCTAGAAATTAATGCTTTTCATCACAAAGCCACCCAACTTTGCCACTTTCTCTGCTCCCCCCCCCCTTTTCCTTATCTCTCACCTCTATTCCTCCCCTCTTCCTCCTCCCACCCCCTACCCCACCTCTGGCAATGCTATCCTGTTGCAGCCCTCCTTCCCCCCACACTCTTGACAACGCTACTCTATAGCTGCACCTTTAATCCCCCCCCCAGTTCCATTACAATGCTTGAGAAAAGCAGCCCTTGACAAGTCTGCCTGATTTAGTTCTTAAATTGTTATTATGAACTCTGACATCTCTTACTGTATATACTGTTTTAGTACCATGTTTTTAATGCACCTACTGATACTCTGTATATTCACCTGTTCAAATGTTTTAATCCTGTCTACAGTTTTTGTATTGAAATCTCTGCTTTTTGTTTGTTTGTATGTTTTTGCATTTACTCTGTTTACTGTATGATGTGGAACCTCTGTAAATGAGCTTTTAGCTCAGAGGTTTTAATCCTAGTATCAATAAATAAACAAGCATTTGTCAAAGTTGAATGTTTGCTTGCTGGCATTGGCATTGGTAGTGTAGGAGTTAGAGAGATGCATAATAGGAATGGCAGCTAAGTATTGAACTGAAGCCAACCCCACCACCACCCTGCAGAGACTGACAGGCATTGGGGTGTGCCTTTGGGATGTCAGGCATAACAGCCATGCCATTTCACCATACCCTACCCTGCAGACACCGACAAGTGTCACGGTGTGCTTTGGGGTCTTTGGGCCTTATGCTTACCCCATTCCATAAGGAAATACAGTGAGATGGGTGCAATATAGGAGAATGGGGTGAACTTTGGGGCCGAAGAATCCAAGGCACACCTCGATGCCTGTCACTGGCTGCAGGGTGTGGGTGGAATGGCATGAGCATTACAGGCGACAATCCCAAGTCACACCCCTGATGCCTGTCAGTCTCTACAGGGTGGGGCGTTATGGCTGGAAACCCTACTGCCCCAGGCGATTGTTTGCATTTTCACTCCAATTTTTCAACATGGGCTTTCTGTGACCGCCACCTCATGAATGGTGGCAATATCAATTCGTTAGCAGAAAGCTGATTTTGCACAGCGACTACACCATTTGGCACCACAGGTGCGAAAACACATTTTGAACAGGATATGAAAAATGACAGCTGTACTGTTCAAGAAGAGGCATAAAACATGGCAATGTTGAAAATCCGGAATGAAAATATAAAAAAAAAAATGGTGAAGTCATGAGCGTGAGTAGAAACTGCGCAATGCACACTGTGATTTTCTTAATCTGTCCCGAACACTGATTTCCCACAGCAACCATGCATTTCTGCGCCGGAAGTGCGAAAACACATTTTGGCCAGGATGTGAAAAATGACAGCTGTACTGTTCATAAGGAGGTGTGGAAAAATGGCAGTGTAGAAAATCTGGACCGAAAATATTGCAAATTCGTGAACTTACGAGGGTGAGTGGAAACTGCACAATGCAAGCTCGTAACACAGTCATTTTATGGACTTTTGTCACCAAATTTTCAACATAGCCATTTTAAGACCTCTGCTCATGAACAGTGTCACTGTGATTTTCTTAATCTGTCCTGAACATTGATTTCGCACACCGACCGTCCATTGTGCGCTACATGCGCAAAAACACATTTTGGGTGAGATGTGAAAAATGACAGCTATACTGCTCATAAGGAGGTATGGTAAAATGGCAATGTTGAAAATCTGGAGTGAAAATATAAAAAATTTGAGAAGTTACGAGGGTGCATAGGAACTGCACAATGCATGCTCGTAAATCAGTCATTTTTGGGAATTTTTTCACCACATTTTCAATATAGGGTTTTGGGGGGCATACCTCATGAAGTGTGACACTGTCATTTCGTTACTCAGTCCCAAAAGGTGGTTCCGCACAGTGACCGCGAAATCACTTTTCGGGACCGAATAACAAAAAGACAGTGACTGAGTTCATGAGGTGGGGCCCCATGAACCCCATGTTGAAAATTTGGTGAAAACAATTCCCCAAAACAGCCAAGATATGCACCAAAGTTGAAAAAAACATTTATGCCATTATACAACTTACCGGCATTTCTTCAGTTTGCGGTCGGCTTTAAAGAGTGCAGGCGATGTTCCCAGTCCACGAAGATCATCATGCTGGGCTACCGAGGTAAGTATGGGGTGGGGTGTGGGAGGTGGGTCTGCAGAAGGTGGGCGGGTTGGAGGGGGGCAAGGCAGTCAAGAGGGACCTTTTTTTTTTTACAGATGTCTTTTTTTTTTTTCAGAAGACGCATGGACTTTTGCCATGTTGAGGTGGACTCCCAGCGTGGCAGCTGGAAGTTTATTTTTTGGAGGGGGCAGTGGAGCTGACAGGGGATTGGGCACCCACAACGGCCATACGGATGTTTGCTATGCTGGGATGGGCTCCCAGCATAGCAACTAGAAGTCTTTTTTTTTTTGTGGGGGGATACAGTGGAGCCGACAGGGAATTGGGCACCCCCGTCACCATACGGACTTTTGCCACGCTGGGGTGGGCTCAAAGCATGGCACCTGGAAATCTGTTTTTTGGGGGTGGCAGCGGAGCCAGCAGGTGATTGAGCACCCCCATCAACCATCCAGGGGGGAGCGCGTGAGCACGTTGTGGTGGGCTCCCAGCATGCTACGTAGTTGTTCTGGGGGGGACGAACTGTCTATGACAATTCAGATGCAATGCTGACATGGCAATTTCCATACTGCCGACGGCAGTATGCAATTTGCCTACACGTTACCACTGCTGATTGTGGCGGTGTTTTCCTCAGAACTGCATGCCACTGCATCTGAACGGCTGTTATAGACAGCCTGGACATTCATTGGTGCGGTGCAGCCGTGCCTGCAAAAGGGAGCAGGGCACTGGAAGTGGGGGAGACACACCTACGAAAACTTGTGTGGTGGCACTATGTTTCTTGCACATGCGTGCAAGCAAACATAATAAATCTAACTGCTGCCCATACTCGCTGACTAGGTGCAGTATTGGTGCCACCTACTGGCAAACTACCAGCACAACAGGACATGACACAGGACAAAGGCACTATTTTTTCCTTTTTTCAATTTATTTGTAATGTTTGAACGTTTGTAATTTAAAGCACACAAACTTTTTTAATTTTTATTTATTAACTGTTGAAACCATTTTACAATCACAATAAGGCACTCAAGGGGGTGTGTTGTGGTGGTATAACGGCTCTTCTCAGGTGGTAGAAGAACTCGGCTTTATCTTGTGCTTCAGTTCACCCAAAGAGGGCTGTTATCCCACCACAATGCACCCCCTCTCATGTCTTATGGCTTAATTATAGGTCATCTATAAATTTTGATTTTCTCTTCAATCCTGGCCACTGTGTGGCTCTTATAGAGAACATCCACTAGTTCCTCACCTTAATTATTATAGTATTAGATTATATTCCGTTATTGGTATTATATGCAGTATTCAATCCCATCCTCTGGGTGGCTCTCATAGAGAAAATCCACTAGTTTTCCATCTTAAGTAAATTATTATTATTATTATTAGATTATTATATTCAGTTATTATGTCAGTACGGTATTGGTTCTTACAGAGAAAAAGTAATAGTTCTCCATATTTTTCCTTTTTTATTCTGCAGAGGATTTTTCCCCAGCCAGTAGGTCATCTTAGAGATATACTCTGTTCACAAGGATATACCCGGATCTGGCCAAACCTGGCTGTAATTCAGAGGGCTACTGGGTTTTTCGCGCAGCATTTCTTCCTCTCCCACCTACCCTTGGTGGTGGCAATGGCTTCTTTGGCCTTGGACAGTCACAGCTTCCCTACAGTGGGAGCAAGCTGCCTTGCCCAGCTGCAGAGGGTGCTGTGGTGGTGGAACCCATCAGTGACCTTCCCTGGCCAAGGCACACTGCTGAGCAGCAACTGTCTCACCTTGGTCTGGCCCTAACGAGACTTCCCAGACTCACTTCTGAACCTGAGTCATCTACACGGTGCTGGGCCATTGGGGTGGCATTGTTTTCTCTACTGTTTAGGAGTTTTGATTATCTCCTGTTTAAATGCCCTCTGAAAGTTGAGAGAAAGTGAATTCTCTGCCAGGCTGTACTGAGAATTAAAAAATAAACAAAAGCACTTTCTAACAAATCATGGAAGGATGGTGTGGTACCTGAGGACTGGAGGAGGGCAGATGTTATTCTCCTTCACAAAAGTGGGAGCAAGAGAGAGGCAGGAAACTACAGACCTGTCAGTTTGACCTCAGTGGTAGGGAAAATGATGGAATCACTTCTGAAGGAAAAAATTGTTGCGTACGTAGAGGCCAGTGGGGCACAGGACCCAAGGCAGCATGGATTCACAGCAAAGCGGTCATGTCAGACAAATCTAATTGATTTCTTTGACTGGGTGACCAAAGTAATAAACCAGGGAGGGGCTGTGGACATGGCCTACCTAGCCTTTAGCAAAGCATTTGACACAGTTCCACACAAAAGATTATTAAACAAATTAGCCAGCCTGGGAAAACATTGGCTGGACAACAGGACACAGAAGGTAACAGTAAACGAAGTCCACTCTGAAGAAAGGGGGGGTTACTAGTGGGGTACTGCAGGGTTCAGTTCTGGGTCCGGTCCTTTTTAATGTCTTTATAAGTGACATTGCAGAGGGACTGGAAGGAAAAGTATGTCTCTTTGCAGATGACACAAAGATCTGCAACACGGTTGATACACAAAGAGGGGTGGAAAGGATGAGAAGGGACTTGACAAGGTTGGAGGAATGGTCGGAAGTATGGCAGCTTGGATTCAATGCAAAGAAGTGACACGTAATGCACCTGGGAAACAAAAACCCAGGGGAAGAGTACGCAATGGGGGGGGGGTGTAGTAACAATAATTAGAATTTGTCAATGCCGAATGTTGTCTCGCTGGCATTGGCATTGGTAGTGCAGGAGTTAGAGATGCATATGTAACCCCCCCATTACCCAGGGTTACAAGAATCCCAGTTAGACCTAGTGGCAGGCAGGGAAGGCAGCTGGTGAACCTCCAGTTAAATGGATTTCACACTGTCTCATTCTGTTCTCAGTCTCAGCTGAGACTGAGGGATGACATCATTTTAGAACTGTCGCAGCTGCATAAGCCTCACTGGAATGTTGCAGCTAGGGAAGTTAGGATAGAATGTTGGGGAATTTGAAGTCAGTTCAGCAGTGGTAGAGACCACTTCCAGTGGTTCAGAGCCCCATCCCTGTGGGGATGGGGGGAAGGATTCAGCCTACTTCCAGGGGCAATCTCCTTGTCCAGCTAGGGGAGGAGGAAGAAGAAGCTGCCTAAATCTAAGTTTGTGCTGAGGCACCAGAAGTATTGGATGGGATTGCTTTGAAGAAGAAAAAGCCTGTGGGGCACCTGCAACCAAGGGGTGAATCTGCTCTGATAAATGGCCAATGTGTTTTCACCTGAGACAAGATGAAGTTAAGTGGCTGTTACTGTGGGGTCAGGAAAAGACAGCCAAGTACAGTTTTGAAAGTTGTGGGAATTGGACTGCTTAACTCTGTGGGGGTCTAGAGAAATGGACACAGCCACTCCTTAAGTATGTTTCAAGTTCAGCACAAGTGGGATCAAAGAACAGTAGATTAAATGTGACATACATTTAAAGAGAATCTACACAGTAAAGTGTTTTCAAGGCTGAGGTGTTAAAGTTCAGAGAAATGGCTGGGTATGAATTATGGGAACAAGAGGTGGGAGACCCCCCGATCAGTAGTACCCAAATTTACCTGTACGGGTTTGCTTTGGGACACCTGTTGCTTTCTCTCAGGTACTTGGCTAGTGCCTGAGGAAAGTACCCAGACGTGGGACTGATGAAGAAGATTCCCTGATGGAGCCAAAAGTGCTCAGAGGTGGTTTAGGGAGCCACCGAGAAATGTTCCATGCTATATGGAAAGTGTCCAAAGGGCTGGCAGGGAGTCGAGCCATGGAAGGAAGGTAGTCCAGAGGGCTGGCAGGGAGCCGAGCCAGGGAAACTGAAAAAGAGTTGAGTTAGGGCAGAATGCCCAGAGTGTTTCGAAACCTGAGGGTTTCAGTGTAAAGAGGATGTGTTCTGAGCTCCATAAATCTGCATTACCAGGAGTGTGGCCCCATGGGGGTCCATCTATGCTTTGTTATTCTGTTGGATGTGAATAAAAGCCACACTTTAGAATCCCAACTTCTGGTATTGGACATTACAGTTATTGCTTCCTGTGTCCAGAGTTGTTTGGGGGCCCCTGAGCAGAGTAGCCAAAACTAGTCACCATGCCGAGTGACACCTTTCTCCCCAAGTTTCAACTTATAAAAATGGAGGCACCGTGTCATAGGACCCAGGCCCCTCAACCTGTTCACGAGCTACACAGGCAGGGGTAGTAGCCCTCTCAGTTTAGCGCCGACTGGAGATTACACATAATAGGAATGGCAGTGAAGTATTGAACTGATGCCAACCTCACCCCCACCTTGCAGAGACTGACAGGTGTTGGGTGTGCCTTTGGGTCATCAGCTATAACGCTCTTGTCATTTTACTTCACTCTACCCTGTAGACACTGGCAAGTGTCATGGTGTGCCTTGGGGTCTTTGGACTTTATACTTACCCCATTCCATAAGGAAATACACTGAGATGGGTGCAGTATAGGAGAGGCACACCTTGATGCCTGTCACTGGCTGCAGGGTGGGGTGGAATGGCATGAGCATTACAGCCAATTATCCCAAGTCATACCCCTGATGCCTGTCAGTCTCTACAGAGTGGGGTGTTACAGTTGGAAACCCTAACATCGTAGGCGTTTGTTGGCATTTTCACTACAAATTTTCAACATAGGCTTTTTGTGACCCCACCTCATGAAGAGAGGCACAATCAGTTTGTTAGCTGAAAGGTGGTTTTGCACAGTGGCTATGCCATTTGGTGACACAGGGATGAAAACACATTTTGGGCAGGATGTGAAAAACGACAAAACTGTTCATGAGGAGGTGTGAAAAAATGGCAACATTGAAAATCTGGAGTGCTGGTGCTGCGGTGAGCCAGCATACCCCTCCCGCCACATCTAGTCCTGGACCCAGTCTCTTCCAACTGCGCGAGATAACTTATAAAGAAGTAGAAGATTCTCTTCTTAACTTAGACACCAAAAAAAGTGCAGGGGACGATGGCTTGGAACCCTTTTTCCTAAGGTCAGGCTATGCCCATCTCACTGCCCCAATTCTCCACATCTTCAGTCTTTCCATTACATCTGCTACTGTGCCGTCCTGCTGGAAATCAGCACATATCCTCTCTCTATTTAAATCTAGTGACCCATGCGATGTAAACAACTATAGGCCTATTCCATATTGCCTATCCTTCTAAAGTTCTCGAAAACTGATCCACATTCAGTTAAAATCTCACTTGAAACCTCTCTCATTAACCCAGCTCAATCTGGCTTCCGGGCTAATCATAGCACAATCACTGCACTAGCAAAAGTAACCAATGATTGGATCTCTGCTATAGATGCTAAGAAGGTAACTGGTGCAGTATTTTTGACCTCAGCAAAGCTTTTGATACTGTTGATCACAAACTATTAGTCAATTGCCTTGCAAAGTTGGGTGCCACATACCATACCACCCAGTGGTTCTCTAGCTACCTAACTGGAAGATTCCAAAAGTAAAGGCGGAAGGCTTTTTTTCTGCTGCCTTACAGTTGCAAGAGGAGTCCCCAAGGATCCATCTTAGGCCCTATCTTGTTTTCTCTGTACATCAATGACTTAGATGCTAACATATCTATGTCCAATCTGCACTTTTTGCAGATGATACTGTGTTGTATACTTCTGGCTCATCGTTATCTGAAGTCAAGGAGTGCTTCAAGCGGACTTAGCACAACAGGCATAATTTAATAAAGGCAAAGCTTCTGCTCAATGCCAAGAAGACTAAAGTGATGATATTCTCTCGCAGTGCTGTCTCAGGCCCCCCCAATACTCTTGCCCAAGACTTCATTGTCACCACGCTAAACGAGCCTCTGGAAGTTGTATCCAAATTTAAATATCTAGGTAGCTGGATCGACAATAAATTATCTTTCAGTGACCACATCGAAGATGTCTCTAGAAGGTTAAAAGCAAGGTTAGGTTTCTTCTACAGAAATAGGCCCCTTTTCCCCCTTGAAACTCGACACAAGCTTGTACAGGCCACTTTTCTCCCCTACTCGACTATGGCTATGTAATCTATTCCTCCACCACTCTTGCAAAATCTAAGTAAACTGACATCCTTTATCACCGTATGCTACGGTTCATTACCAACTCCCTTACCGCTCGCGACCACTGTGACTTATATGCAGCTGTTGGTTGGACATCCCTAACTACTAGACTTGCTCCATGCTGGGCTATGGACTCTAAACTGCTCCTACAGAAATTGCCAAGCTATTCTCTTCCCTTATTAGTATCTCACATAGTGCATACTGTTAAGAAAATCTGACTTTATTATGCTTGACATACCAAGGACTGTGGACTTCCTTTGGTAAACGTATATTGCATATGCCCTTCCCTCCATTTGGAACCAATTACAAACCGTACTGAAACTAACTAGCACAGTTTCTATAAACTTATACAAATCGCTAAGTTCAGCCAAAATAAAAGACACCTGTAACTGTCATTAAGTCTCTTCCTTCCCCATGTGTGCCATATTTATCCACTGGTAAGGTATAATTGATTTGTCATGTTAACTGCTTTCCCTTCCCCTTCTACTCCTGGCTTTATCTTTGCTTACACTCCACTGCTACTCTATCAAATTTCTCCTCCCTCACATATCAGTTGTAGACTGTTGTTTGTTCTAGCTGCCAAAATACTGTATATTTGATTTGATTTGATTTGATTTGATTAAATCAAATCACACCAGTCATCATGTTTCATTTATCAGTATGCGACCTATAAGTCGCTTCCCTGTCTCATATCAATGTTTACCACCTGCGGTCACCCTGTGTGGTACCCTTGTATGTATATCCAGCCTGCATCATGTAACGTGTATTTCATGTATATACTGTTATTACCTATCTGTGTTTGTACTTTAAGTGTTTATGTCACAGGACCTCCTTGTGAATGAGCTTGCTCAATGGAGTTTTCCTGCAATAAACTTGAACTTGAACTTGAAAATCTGAAAAATTGGTGAAGTCATGAGCATGCATTGAAACTGCGCAACACACGTCCGTAACCCAATTATTTTTTGGGAGTTTTTTAGCCATATTTTCAACATAGGCATTTTGGGACCTCCCCTCATGAACAGTAGCACTGTGATTTTATTAATCTGTCCCAAAATTTGATTTCCCACAGCGACCACGCCAATGTGCGCCACAGATGCGGAAACACATTTTGGGCAGGCTGTGAAAAATGACAGCTGTACTGTTTATAAGGAGGTGTGAAAAAATGCCAGTGTTGAAAATCTGACATGAAAATGTTGCAATTTCATGGTTACAAGGGTGTGTGGAAGCTGCAAACGCACACTTGTAACACAGTCATTTTATGGACTTTTCACCAAATTTTCAACATAGGCATTTTAGGACCTCTGCTCATGAACAGTGTCACCTTCATTTTCTCAAACTGTCCCAAAAACTGATTTCGCACAGCAACTGCACTATTCTGCTCTGGACGTGCGAAAACATATTTCGGCCAGAATATGTAAAATGACAGCTGTACCGTTCATAAGGAGGTGTGGAAAAATGCCAATTTTGAAAATCTGGAATGAAAATATTACAAATACACGAAGTTATGAGCGTGTGTGGAAACCGCGCAGCATGACGCTAGTAAATAGCCATTTTGGGATTTTCACAATTTGCAACATAGGCTTTTGAGAGCCCCTCATGAACAGTGGCACTGTCGTTTGTTAATCAGTCCCAAAGGTGATTCCACACAGTGACCGCAAAATCACGTTCGGGACTGAATAACACCATGACAGTGACTGAATTCATGAGGAGGGTCTAATAACCCATGTTGAAAATTTGGTGCAATACAAAATGCTTGAGAATATGCACCAAAGTTGAAAAAACCCTATTTATGCCATTATATAGCTTACCGGCATTTCTTCAGTTCAGTAGTCGGCCTATGGCGTGTGCAGATGTGTTCCCGGTCCACAGAAGATCATCGCGCCATGCTCCGGAGATAAGTATGGGGTAAGGGGGGTGTGGGAGGCAGGGTGCACAGAGGGTGGGCGCGGGTTGGGGAGGGACCACCGGACTCGACGAGGGACCGTTTTCTGGTTTGCAGGTTGTAAACAAAGAAACAAACAAACAAACATTGTGGGACTGTTTTCATTTACAGGGGCCTTTGGCACACTGGGGTAGAGCTCCCAGCGTGCCACCTGAGTGTTTTTTTGGGGGTTCTGTAGCAGATGGGGATTGGACACCCATTGGCACACAACAAATGGGGGGCACGATGCCGACGGGGAGTGAGCACCCCCTTGGTACACACTTTAAATGGGGGGATGCATTATGCCGAAGGGGAGTAGGCTCCCCCATTGGTAAATGAAGTGTGTTGGGGCATGCCGACAGGGGGACTGGGCACCCCTGAAGTTGTCTCTCTGTGCGGGAGCAGTCAGCGCTGCCATGTTTATTGAAGGGCTTCACCAGGAAAGGCATGTAGGGTGGCCATGTTTTGGTGTCACTGCATGATGAGCTTGGCTCTCATTGCAGTGAAACTTTTCTTAGATGTGCTCACCGCATTATGTATTCCTGGTGTGGCGCCTGCATGCTGCCTTATTGAGGAATGAGGGATGCACCTGCTGATGCATGCCCTGCATTCACCCAGCAGTGACCACGCCTCCAAATCTTACATTATCGTAACATTGCTATTATGACAAGTGCGAGCCAACATAAAATGGAAAGGGACCTAGAGGTAATCATATCAGATGATCTAAAGGTTAGCAAACAATGTGAGAAGGTAGTATGGATGGCTGGGGTTATACTGGGATGCATAGGGAGAGGCATCACCAGTAGAAAACAAGAAATTGTTATCCCTTTGTACAGACAGTTGGTGAGACCACATCTGGAGTACTGCATCCAGTTCTGGAGACCCCATCTCTGCAAGGACATAGACAGGATGGAGGCAGTCCAGAGGAGGGCAACTAAAATGGTGCAGGGTCTGCAAGAGAAGTCATACGAGGAGAGACCAAAGGAGCTTAATATGTATACCCTTGAGGAAAGGAAGGAGGGGACATGATAGAAGCTTTTAAGTACCTCAAGGGAATCAACAGAGTCCAAGAGGGTAGTAGCATCTTTCAGAAAAAGAGACGTGCAAAAACAAGGGGACATAATTTGAAGATGGGGGGGGGGGATGGTTCCGGGGCAATGTGAGGAAGTATTTTTTCACAGAGGTGGACGCATGGAACGGTCTTCCTGAGGAGGTCATGGGGTCAAAATCAGTGGGATAATTCAAGAATGCATGGGACAGACATAAGGCAATTCTTGTGGGGGGTAGTAAGAAATAGGCTGTTGGTTAACTAGGATCTGCAGCTTATCCTTTAGGTAGGGAAATGGGCAGACTAGGTGGGCCAAGCGGTCCTTATCTGCCATCAAAGTCTATGTTTCTATGTTAAAGCACAGATTAATGCATATAAAAATTTACTACTAGCATAAAGTGCTATGTGCCCCATAGGGCTACTGTTCTAAACCATGCAAATCTGTGCAAATGCTCTCAAAAAATCAGACTGTGTTCTTATACAATGCCTCTGACCAAGATGCCTGCTTGCCCTGCCCCAGTGCTTTATTCTCGGATCTTTCTCAAGGGGCAGGGTAGGGCCCTATGGAGCATGTAGCACTTTACACTAGCAATACATTTTATATGCATTACTCAATGCTTTTTATTTGGGTTTTGATTAACTCATGCCTCTGAGTTGCACCTTAATTTGCGGAGTTATTGCATTATGTATTGGGTCTAGCTGGCCCATTTCAGGTGCAACAACTCAATTTTGAGTGGCGCCTCTACCTTCACATGGAATCTGCACTGAGAATGAGAACATGAAGTTGTCCAAAACAGATTAGGTCACTGTGTATAATTAAATATCTTTTGGTGCTTTGGTCAATATTGTTTCACCAGTGGTGCTGGACCGCCATCTAGTGGTTGCACTCCAATACCTGTTTAATTAAACATCTCTATGTGAGGATTCTTTTAGTCATAATTGAATATTTTCAGTTGGAATGCATTGGCTGTCCTTTGCTCATGGGGCATCCTCCCAGTTGTTTATTAGTATGGGTTATTATAAGAAATGATCCTGTGGGAGCTGTCCCTTGTGAAAATTATTGGGAGATAGAGATAATATAACATGATTATGCTGAAGATCAATTTAGCAATAAGGTACAACCGGGGGTTATGTCAACATTCCAGTTAATCATCCCCTGGGGTTGTAACATGGCAAGAGGAACAGCCGAGTGTCACAAACCCTTGGGGGTGAACTAAACATTAACCTAACCCACGAGAGTACCTTATTGCCTTTACAAAAATGGGTTTAAAAATAAATGTTCTACTTTTTGTTAAAATACTTTGAATTTTAATTTACTGATTTTTTTTATCCTATATAATCCATTTGCAGTGCTGTGAAATGTTGACAACATGCTGCGTGTTCTCGTGAGTTCCTTGTGCATGCAGCATGTTCTCCTGAGCTCTGTGTGAATGCTGTTTTTATGCAGAATGACTTAATTAAAAAAAAAACTGCAACTGAAAGACAGACTGTAGCTAGTTAAAAATGTCTGTGTCAGATCCAGTCAAATATTTAAGTTTGGTTAGGGAGACACAATGTGGCCACGGGTAGCAGTGTTTTACATGAGTTCATGTGACTGCCAGTGCTAGGTTGATGGGGATCTCAAGATACACAGTGGACGGCATTGCACCTTTTTATTTTAAACACTTTACTGAATGAATGGATTGAGACAAATCAACACAGGCTATGTTTTTGTGCACACACTGTTACTGTGGCAACATTTGGTGACTGGGGTGTTTTTATTTACCAGCACCAAGTGGTTGCACCATTATCATTTATGTAAATCTGCTCTGCTGCCCAGTCACAAGGTCGCCAGAGCAGTGTTACTCTGGTGACCCTGTGATTGGTCAGCAGAGCAGATTTACATTCAAAATAACAGTGAGATGGGAGTGTTTTAAACAGAGAGCTGCAGGGGAAAAGGTAAATCAGGAGCATAGCCTTTGATGGGGGGGTTACGAGGTTTCAAAGATGTCTGTTGTTTTCGATGGGGTGAGAGAGCAATCATGGCTGACTGTCAATTAAAAAGTGAATCCTGCTCCAGCATTATGCATAAGTAACAACACTCAGCAGTTATTTTAAAAACAATCAATTCCAGCAAGAGTGGGGATGAGAAAGAGAGGCAATGCCAGACAGAGAATATAAAAATGGTGGCACGCAGCTCCAGGAACAGAATTTTGGGAAGGTATGGCCTTGTTCTGACAAATCACTACTCCTGTGATGAGGCTCCACAGACATACTAATTAAAGATTAATGTAGGCTGCTGGAATCCTTATAGCCAATCAGAATGTTCCATTTCAGATACCCTTTATATTATGTAGCATTTCAGTATGCAATTTACTTATTCATGGGCATCTGAATTGCTAACTGTTTTTATAATATCTGTATGTTTTTATCTATGTTGTTTCGTATGTTGAGTGGGGTATTTAAATCTTTATTCCTGAATATGCTATTACCATGGGGCTTCAGCTGCACAGGAAACTACTGTATGAGTGATTATTTGGGAGTCTATGTTACAAAACTGGATTGTCTTTTAATATTTATATTTCACTCACATTTGGGTGTAATTGGTTTAATGTGTACACATATTAATTTAAAATGCTTTTGGGAACATCTTCATAGTGTCCCTTTAAGACAGCAGTACAAGTCTGATCTCTGATGCAAGTGGAACCATTCTTTGAGAAAGTATACTTTGCATGTGACTTGTCCCCCCTCCCTGAGGGAAGACAGCAGTCCTTGGGATGCTCTAGCCTCTCCCCCCCCCCCGTCAGCCCCCATGTGACCCTAGTTGGATCCTAAATCCCAGCTGCTGGCACAGCAGGTGGTGGCACTACCACTCTACTACTGGACTGGTCTAACTCAGGGAACATTCAGGACTACAAATTGAGCAATCAGGCTCACTCACTAAGCTAGTTTATCAGAGAATATATTTATTAAATGTTGGTAACTTCCAGTAAAACAAGCCAACATTTTGGGGATAACCCCTTCTTCAGGGAAACTGATACAACTAGATAATAATAATAAAAAATATATCTATTATCATAATTATAAGGTTTACAAAATAATATAATACTTACTGTAAGGAAAATGAATACATCCATACCTATTATCGGCCTAATGTTCCTATAGAATATATCCTCACAGCCTAAAGGAGAGCAAAACACTCTCATATAATTTACTCTAAATATCCGCCATAAAGACTTCCATGACAATCTAAGCAGCCCCTTCAGATACCTAGGCATACAGATCAGTAAACATATATGAAGGCTGTATGCAATTCACTATCTCCCACTCTTGAAAGTAATAAAGAAGGACTTAAAGAGGTGGGGTGAACTGCCAAGTATCATGGGAAGAACAAAGGCTCTAAGAATGACTATTCTCCCTAAATTTCTCTTTCTGTTCCCCTCACTTCCAGTGCCCCCAATTAAAGGCATGTGGAAGAGAATCCTTGATTCCTGGTCTAGGTTTTATGGGTAAAGGTCAGACAAAGAATACCCTGGGCAACTTCATTATTGGACAAGGATAAAGGAGGGTTAGGGGTCCCAAATTTGTCTGCCCACTACCAGGGGTGTTAAATTCAACACCTGATAATGCAATTTGGAATAGGAAAAGCCCCCAGCTGAGTTGCCAAGGGGATCTACAGTATGTGTTTTTGCCAGCATAAACTCAGGAGACATCAGCCTGACAACAAACCCATGGAGCAGAGAAGTGATGCAAACATGGGAGGGGACCCTGAGAGATGGGAGGGGACCCCGAGAGATGGGAGGAGACACTGAGAGATGGGGTTGAGCACATTGGATTCTGCTGGCTCACACCAATGAGAGCAGCAACTGGATTGATTCCAGGGAAAATACACCCCATGTACAAAAGGTGGGAAAGAAAGGGTCTGCGAACCATAGGGCAAATGCAAGTAGCAGGGTCCACTAAATCATTCTTTACAGTTACAGAGTTTTAACTGCCACAAAAATATTTCTACAGCTATTTACAGGTTAGAGGTTAGGGATTTCTTGACTAGAGATCCCTGAAGGTCTCAGATGAAACAAGATACAGGGCCACTGAGGGCATTACTAGGGGCAGGAGTAGAGAGTAGAGCAGTTAATGCACCCTGTATCATATTTATATCAAATCTGCTCAAGGCCAAACACTCGGGTAAAAATCAAATGTCAGAAAAAATGGGAGAAAGAGGCAAACACTGGCCTAACTGAAAAGGAATGGCAGAATTGCTGGATGGGGATGGTGAAAACATCTGCCTCCAACCACTGCAGACAGCATAGATGGAAAAGTATGGGAAATAAAAGAAGACCTGGGGATGATTTTTTCAGTACCTCCTCCAAACAACATAACATTTTTAGTATGGGATTTTATGGGTCTGGTGGGAATATCTTCAAAGGGGAAAATATATTTAAATGACATATTAATAGCAGCATCTTCTAAAACAGTTAACGAAAGATGGCTACAGGAGGTTTCATATCAAAAGAGTGAACCAAAAAGGTCGACTACAAAAACAGCAAGTCCAAAATAGCAAGTGCACATCCAGTGACCTCCAATAAAAGTGATCGGTGCACATCGCTAAAACAGTGCCACAGTGACTTTCAGCGGGGGGGCTTTGCCTCCATCACCCTCCTAAAATAATATAACCATCGCCTGGTGGGACATAACTCGGGAATGGAGAGAAACTCAGAAGGGAGTCAGATAATTTATTTAAACGCCGGGGAGGGTGCAATTCGGGAAGGGGGAGAAACTCAGGAGGGGGAAGTCTGTATTTTCTCACTCATGGTGGGGGGGCTGGAGCAAAAGTGGGCACAAGACTTTCAAAAAGAAAAAAAAAAACATGAGCAATACTGAGTATTGGGCACAGCAACCACACACAAAGCCAGTGACTTTAACCTCTGGGCTACAGAGCCAGCATGATTTTCTACCAGGCACCAGTGACTACATTACTCCCTACTATTTGCTCTCTACATTGCTGAAGGACACTAGTCATCGCTCAAATAACCAGGCACTATTCACACCACGTCACCAACATGACATTCACTATTTTTGACTCGCTCTTATATCCTCACTGTTTTGCATTTGCTCTCTTAACGAGATACTGCTACAGGATACCCTCCACTCCCACATCTAGATAGTTGGCTGGCCAATTGTGAGCAGATATTACAAATGGAATGGTTGACAGCAAAGCTCAGACTGATGGTGGAAAAGGTTAAATTATACTGGCTACCCTTTTTTGTTTGTTTGTTTGTTTTTGTTTTAATTACACTGAATTGGTGGAGGGAACCCCAACCTTAGAACAATTTGCTAATCTGTCTTGATTCGTGACTACAAAAAATAGTCAGATGACAAACAAGTTTAGAAAAGAGCAGCTGAATAGAGTAATACGCTAGTCACCTAGGAAGGGACAACAGAATTAAATGAAGTTTTGCCAATATGGTTTTAATTTTTATTTCTTTTAAAGTTAATTTCAGTCTGTTACTGTCTATGAATTAATTTTGTTATATATGTTATAGGACTTATCAGTTTTACTGTGATGCAAATGAGTTGTTAAAGGAAAACTACACTCTCTTATCTTGTAAATTTTGTTTGTTTCCATATCAAAAGACACGTTTTTTCCTGTAGACGTTGGGGATATGTGTGTTTGCTTTAGTTTGTTATCACTGTTCAAGCTAGTCCCCTGTAACTATCCTGGGGGTCTCCATCTCATGGTTGTTGAAATCTCATGGTCCATGGGAGCTGCATTACTGTATAAGAACATGATGTCACAGCACCCATTTATATCATGTATCTCTATGTTGAAAGTACAAATATCCCCAAAAAACTCCCTGAAAACATATACAGTACATTGAATATAATTTAAAGAGAAACCCCCTACAATACAACTCAGACAGTTTGTACAGCTAACTGAAGGTACATGTGGTATTCACACCTTGCTGCATCTTGTTTTGTTGAACTCTAATTAAGCAGCCAGGCACACTGTGGAGTCTAAAGGGTGCTGAGACATCATGTTCTCATATGCTAATGCAGCTGTCAGGGACAATGAGATTTCAACAACCAGAAAATGCAGACCCCCAGGATAGTTACGTGGACTAGTAGGAACAGTGAAAATAAACTAGAGTAATAATATATCTCCCTAAAAGCTACACAAAAAGAGGTGTCTTTTGACATGGAAACAAATAACATTTACAAGCTATGAAGGTGCAGTTTTCTTTTAAGCAGAAATGGTTACTGTACTATGTCCCCTTTTTTCTGTATTGTCCAATTGTGATCGATCGTGATGTCTGTTACCAGTTAAAAAGTTCAATAAACTTTAATAAACACTAGCTTGCAGAACTGAAAACAGCAACCAAGACAGCTCAGCCTCAGAAATGTCCTTATCTTTTTTGGAGGAGGACAATCAGCAACCCCCACCCAATTGGAGCCCGAAGGAGCAACAAGGTCCACAAATCCAGAAGATGTTCAGGAGGATAAGGTGGGGGAGAGGAGGAGGGGCATGGGCCGAGGTCAGTTGAGTCAATACAGCAGGAACCTTCAAGGGATGTATTAAATATCCTCAACATTTTAAACTAGGAACTCAGTGAAATATAACTCAAAGTTCAAACAAAGGACTTTCATTTACACTTACTAGCAACCTTAATCTCTTTGAATCAACAGTGGATCTCTACAAATTCATGAGGAACCTCAGCCTTAAGTCTGTTTTAATAAAATACATGGACCAGATCAACATTTTTAATAAAATGTTATTTATTTATTTATTTAAATGTTTCACCAGGAAGACATACTGAGCAATATTGTTAGTTTCCAGATGTGTCCTGGGGGAAGGGCTTACAGCAGGTTATAAACAAATTAGATACAATAGGCAAAAACAACAAGTGCAATATACAGAATTCAGGGTTAATAAAATTAAGTGCTGCACCTCAGAAATACATTCAGTTACAACCAGATACGTCACACAATCGAAGGGAAATATAGTGAGAAGAGGTGGGTGAGGGGTTGAAAAATGAAATGAAGAAAGAAACAAGGATATCCAGAGGGAAGGAATTGAACCAGAAGAGGAAGGGAAGGGTTGGCCATGGAATACATGATTAGGTGCTGATTTGCAGTGGGTTAGCAAGCAGGTTCCTGTGGGATTAGGGGCAGTTGCATGTAGGGGTTGTGTCTGAATGCATGGCATGATTGAGGAAAGGACATGAGATGATGAAGCATTATGAATGTTGCATGGAAGGGGGTTCCAAAGCTTGAGCAAGCCATAGGAGAAGAAGGACTGACCAGCAGTGGTAGACCGAGAGGGGATGGCGAGGGACTGGGCAGCACTGCTCCTCAGAATGCGAGAGGTAGGCGACATTAAGAGTGAATCCGCTAGATATGAGAGGAGTGTACCTAGCCAGAACTTGCCAGTAAAATTAGGGCAGTGAGCAAGATGGTGATCAGAGAGGAAGGGGAGAGCCAAGGATTGGTATAAGGAGCAGTGGTGAGTGCGGGGTGGGCAGTCAAGGGCGAAATGACAGGAAGAGCGGAAGAGGGTTTCCAGTCTGGCTAAGGTGGGTTTGGGGGCAGCACTGTAGACTATGTCACCATAGTCAAATGTTGGAAATATAATTCTCAGAAGAATTTCTCTACGAGCTGATAGGGGGATGCAGTCATGGTTCCAGTAAAGGGCACCCAGCTTGGGAAGCAGTCTCATATGGACTGCATCCACATGAAAGGAGAAGTCAAGGTGTTTATCGAGCCATACTCCAAGGTATCTGAAGAAGGCAGTATTTTCCAACAATGTTCCATCAAGGGTGTGGAAAGTAGGGACAGAGGGGAGCATAGATAGTCTCTGCTTTGTGTCAAAGGTCATGGAGACTGTCCTCTTGGCATTTAGAAAGAGCTTGTGATTGTATAGCCACTGCAGGACATTATCGAGGTCAAGTTGAAGAGTGGATGCCACTGATTGGGCAGAGGGACCGGAAGCATATAATATGGTGTCATCTGAATACATGTAAATGGATGCAGATTGACAGACTGAGGGGAGACCATTCAGAAAAATGGAGAACAAAATCGGGCCAAGGACTGAGCCTTGAGGGATTCCTGTGTGTATGGGGAGAGGTGGAGAGAGGAGACCTGATCCTGACTGATTGTGACCTGCGTGGTTGGTGACCTGAACCAGATTGTGATGAGGAGACAACCCTACACTGATGTCAGTTTCCAGTAGAATGGAGTGAATAGAGACTGTGTTGAATCTTTAGCAAGGTCGATAAACATGGTGGAGGTGATTAGTCCTCATCTGTACGAGTATGATGAGTCTGAGCTGGGATATGGAGTTGGATGTATGTTTTTTTTTGCCAGACTGGTAAGGGGTAAAGGAGTAGTAGTCCAAGTAGGGAGAGAGAGCTGAGAGAGTACTATATGTTCTTGCAACTTGGCTAGAATTGGCAGAAGGGAGATGGGATGGTAGTTGCCTGTAGTTGATGGATTGCCCCCTTTGTGGAGGGGGATCACAGTAGCCTGCTTACATGGAGGCAGGGACCATGGCAAGTTTAAATTAGTGGTTTAGTAGATCAGCAATGGGCTGAGTGATGGCGGGGCAGACAGATATAGAAGTTTAACATCAAGGTTGTCCGGGCTTTTGCCTTTGGAAGGGTTTAGTGCCGTGAGAGTCTTGAGTGCATCTAAGGTAGAGACATTAGAGAAATGGAAGCAAGATTCAGGGGGCATTGAGGGCGTAGGTGAGAGAGGAGATAGTGTATTGTGACAGGGTTGAATAAGGCCCTGTTCCATTTGTTATGCAGAAAGAGTTTAAACGCAAATATCTGTTCTTTCCATTCCTTTTCGGTCTCGTCTGTCTGGTTGTGCAACCAAATTTCCTTGTGAGACCTAGGAACTGATCACTCCAATGGTTTTGCAGTTCTCCACCTTTCACTATCTCTATGCCTTCCCTTGCTAGTTCTGTCTTTTATTTCCCTTGCATATCTGCTGGTATAAAAATACATGTGAATCATTATGTGGAAATGTAACTGATACTAAGATCCCTTTGTTTAAAAATGTATATAGTTATACAGTTGATTGCAAAAAGCTATTTGAAACTCAAGGGATTTACCTGAGATGTAGCTTTTAAGTCCTTTGCAGAGTTGTAAACAAGAGGTCAATTCTGGGTCACTATGTTCTTTTTGCTGCGCCTGCATCAAAACTTACAAGAACATTCTGTGAGAGACTGAGATTTGAAATTAAGAAGAGACACCCAGAAGAAGGACTTAGTTTTCTCTGTTTGTACTGCCTTTGTAAATAGTTATACTGAATAATTTTTAGTTTTTATTTTGCTGTTATTGAGAAAAATAAAATGCTATTTGTGAATTTTGAAACTGCTACTGGTTTTCCTGTGCTTCCTGACCTGTGCCTTGACGACACATATGAAGCGTTGAGAGAAGGGAAGAGGTGCATGAGGTAAAGTAGATGTTAAATGCTTCAGCTATAGAGGATGGGTCAGTTAGGGTGTAGTTCTCCACGACAATGGTTGGGGCAGGGGTGTGGGTGGGAGGGGAGAAGAGGGTGTGTACCACATTCCAGAATTTAGACAGGTGATTTATATTAGACTGGAAGGTACTGGCAAAGTAGGCTGCTTTGGCTTGACATACTAATCTAGTACATAGATTTTGAAGTTGACAGTATTTTTAATAGGTGGTGGAGGAGGGTGACTGATTATGGGCCTTCCAAGCTGGGTCACAAGTCCTTAGACAGTCGAGGATATCGGATGTGTTCCAGAGGAGGTGTGTCCCATGGACTCTAATGCGTCTAATGGGAGCATATCTATCCCAGATGCTAAGGAAGGCATTTTTGAAGTATTTGAGAGCTGAGTCAATTGAGTTGACTGTGTTAATGGGTCAACCCTTGCCATGTCATCAAGTAGGGGTGCACGCTTAAGTGACTTGAAGGAATGAATATGAATATGTGAACATGCAAGTCTGAAAGCAGAAACAGGCCTTATGGTTTATCAAGTTAGTCTGCTCAAATGCACAGCTAGCACCCTTATATTGCAGCTGCCCCCTCTCACCTTTACCCTGCCTCGCACCCTGTCCCATGCCCTTTTAAAACTGCCTACCATCCTACAGGTTACCACCTCCTATTTGAAGGTCTCAATCACATCCCCCTGATCCTTCCTCTCCTCCAAGGTGTACATATTCAACTCAGTCAGCCTGTCCTCATAGATTTTGCCCTCCAGACCCTGGATCATCTTAGTTGCCCTGCACTGCACCCGCTCCAGCAATCTGATATCCTTCTTCAGAAAGGGACGCCAGTACAGCATGCAGTACTCCAAATGTGGCCTGAGTAGTGACCTGTACAGTGGCAGGATCACATCCCTATTTCTGGATGAGATTCCTCTCACAATACACCCCAGCATCTTGCTGGCCTTAGCTGCCGCCTTCCTGCACTGAGCTGAGTTGTTCATGTTACCCGTTATGATCACCCCAGGCCCTTCTCCTCCTTGGTGACCTCTATCTGAACCCCTCCCAACTGGTAGCCTCTCCCTGGGTTCCTTGCTCCAAAGTGCATAACCTTGCACTTCTTTGCATTGAAGCTCAATTGCCACTCTTCTGACCACTCTTCCAGTTTGGTCAGGTCCTCCTGTAGCCCCTGCCACCACTCTATGTAGTCCACCATCACCCCTATCTTGGTAGCATCTGCAAACAGACTGATCTTGCTCCTAACACCATGTGAGCTATCTGATACAAATAAGCCAAACAACACTGGACCCAGCACTAAGCCCTGTGGCACTCCGCTTGTCACTGCTCTTGGGGATGAGAGTGCCCCCCACCCCACGCAACCTGTGTCCAGGGAGGTATTGAACAGGTCTGACAGTTTAAGAATTTAGGGGGAGCTTGTGGAGACTGGATTTTGCATACGCAGTAGGTTATGTGATGGTCGCTGAGTGCGTCAGGCATGATACCTGCGTTTATAATTCTGTGTTGGTGCGAAGCCAGGACCCAATCAATGAGTCACTGTAGTCACTGCGCCATCTCATATCTAAGCACATTGGATACACTGTACCACAGAGCATTAAGGTTCATAACAGATCTTTCATTTAACACTCATCACTGCTCTTTCTATGCTGCAGTCGGTTGGGCATCCCTACACCTCAGAAGGAACAGAAATGCTGCACTATGGATTTACAGAGCATTGTCTAAGAAGCTTCCAAATTATATTTTAGACTGCTTCACACAGGCCACAGCTAGCTCCTATGCCCTAAGGAGCAACAACTTCATCATGCTCAAGGTGCCTAAAGTCAACACCCGGCAAGGTAGGTCTGCAATCAGCTATTCTCTAGCTATGGCATGGAATACTTTACAGAAGTCCCTGAAGCTGACGAATCTTATACCTCTAGCATCCTTTAAACAGCTTTGCATAAGTCTCTTCTCAGAGAAATGCAACTGCTACCACAAGCTCTAGTCTATTCACATTCCTTACCCTCCCCCTTCCAGACAACTATCATAATTTGCAACTCATTTCCCATAACTTATCCCCACAGTTCTCCCTCCCAGGCAGCCCTCAATTTATGGTACTTCAGTTCCCTATAACCTTATCTACACTGATCTTGCTACCCTGGCTATAATCTTTTCCCACTAACTCCTGGCCCTTTCCCCAACCCTTATTACTCCCTTACACTCCTAGTATTAGCCCCTGAGCCCCTGTCCGAAGTCCCCCATACCCTCCCTTCCATGTCTTTTACCAGAGGCTGTAATCACCATTTTCTCAGTCACTCAAACACTGTGTCTCCTTGTCTGCATTGGCTTGCCCTGGAACTTGGAAATTTTTGGGTGCCTTATGTTAAGTGTATGCCTTGATTCCTCCACTGGGATATGTATATACTGTATTACCTAGTGTACTTTTCTTATGTCCTACCTTGTCCTGTTATGCTTTAATCAACTTCTGTCTTTTGATTATGTATATATAATTGTTTTAAATGTATCTGTTTACGTACCAACTATTGAACCTTGACCTTATCAGGTCCATCTTGCAAATAAGCTCTGCTCAATGATGTTCGCCTGAATAAATAAAGATTTGATTGAGTGATTGATTGATTGATGAGGGAGAGATTGAGTGTTTTGCTGTTAAGACGTGTTGGTTCAGCAATGAGCTGAGTAAAAATAAGGGCGGAGATTTCAGAGCAGGTGGAGGTGTGAGCTGCGGTGAGCCAATTCAGGTTATAGTCGCCTAGGATTAATAGTTTGCCTGAGGAGACAAGAACTAATAAGGAAGTCAATAGATCAGTGATGTTGCTAGAGGGGAAGGAGGGACAGCAGTATACATCAGCTACGAAGATTGGTAGAGAAGAAGGGGTAGAGATCTTTAACTGGTCATAGCTGGAAGGGATTGATAAGGTCAGGATTGTCATGAAGTGAGTAGAGGATTTTATGTACATGACTACCTCATCACCTATCTTTGGGCGGTCCTGACGAATGATGGTGTAGTTAGGAATGGAGACAGCTAAATCTGGAATTTTTCAGCTTAGCCAGGACTATGTCAGGACAAGGATGTCAGGCTGGATTGACAGTACCAGGAGTTGGATTTGGTCAATCTTGGGTAGCAGGCTTTGAATGTTTAGGTGTATAATACGCAGACCATGGGGGAGCTGGGAGGAGGGGAGAGTGGGGAGGCCAGGCTTTAACTCAATGTCACCTGCAAGTAGCAACAATAGGGTTAATAGGTACTGAGTAAGAAGGAAGCATTTTTTGAGTGTGCTGAGGGGTAGGCTGACAGAGTTGTGGGGTGGATGATTTGAAAATATAAAGAGCCAGATCAGGGCTATTAATGGGCAGTGAGGGGGCAAGACGGAGGCACCAGGGGCCCAGGGGTAAGAAGGGCTGGGGGTGTAAGTAATGGCGGTATGAGGGGGGACAGGATAGAAAGGGAGGAGACGGAGGCGGTAGAGAGGGGTGTGATGATGGGTGGGTAGGAGGAGATGGTGATAAGAAGTGGGAGGAAGTAGATATAGTAGGGAGGCATGGTAGAGACAATGAGGGTTAATGGTGGACCCAAAATTTACTAGGGGAAGCTTCAGTGGCTAAAGAAAAGGTGGGGGACAAGGGCGGTCTATGTAGTGGTCGAGGTGGTCTGAGTTAAAAGGAAGGGGTCAATCCACTTATGAGGAGGGAGTAGTGGACTATACCAATTACCTAGAGGGGAAGTGGTACAGATGGCTATAAAAATATAACTAGCTTAGGGTGGGTGAGTGGCTGGGGAGAGAGGGAGGCATTGACAGTACACCAATGCTGACTGAGTGCTTCAGCAGATCGACCTGTGCCAAAATGGCACTGGAAGCTGGATTGTCTCCTTGCATGTGTATGGTCTGTACCTTGTTGCAGTTGGGCATCCCAGGGAGCAGCCAGAGATCCTGAGTGGCTGCCGGTAGAGGGGAAAGGCTGGAACAGAAGACAAACAGGTACGTTAGTGAGGAGCTACAGGAGGGGGCTGCAAGTGGGAGGGAGGACACCAGAGAGTTAAGCTCCCGGGGGGGGGGAGGGGGCTGAGCACCCGCTAAAGGATTCTTGCTGGAGCGGGAATTACAGATTGAAGATGGCAGTGTTAACTCATTTGGAGCTGCTGTGTACAGACAGGGGCACTGGCAAAGCAGGACAAAACAGTCTATGCAACATGGAAGGTGCAGTAGTACACAGAGCAGCACAATTGAGCTCAGCAATTACCAGGATGGTAGTTCTGGGCAGACTTCCATTCATACACTGTATCAAGCTGACAAAAGAATGCAGTAAATGTGTTAATTACTGACTCCAATGCTGTCCAGGCAAGAGCCATACAAGCTGTACTAATGTAGCAACAGTGATCCCTTTGCTGTGCACAATCCTATGCTAACACAAGTTGCACACATTAAGGCTAGCAGAACAACAGACAGTATTTGTCAAACTAATGCTAAAACAGGCTAACTCAGGCATCACTGTATCCCATTAGGGAGGATTGCCCTTAAGGTAACAATAACAGAACTGTAAGGCTGTGGAACGGAGTAGACATTCAACAGTCAGACATAGGAAAATCAACAGTAACTGGTACAAATCATGCAGTAAGTAGCTGGCCTATGAACAATCTGTAGAGCTTGGCTGACAGTAAAAGAAAACCAGTCCCATTACATAAATTAAGACACCAGTGTCAAGTCAAGTCATTTTTATTTATAAAAAAAAAGGCGCCTTTCTAAAACCAAGGCGCCTGTACAATAAAATACATAAAAATAAAATAAATTATCAATCAAGTATATAATTTCCAACCGAAGACAGTATAATAGCAGCAAGACAAAGACTAAAACAGCAGCGTCAATCAACAAATGCCAGGCCAAAAAGATACGTTTTCAAATTAGTTTTAAAACTCTGGACGGTTAGGCAATCTCATACCCGATGAGGTAGAGAATTCCACAGGGATGGAGCAACAAAGCGAAATGCCCTTGCTCCAGATGTTTTCAAACGTACCCTTGGAACCTCTAGCAATACCTCATCGGTGGATCAGAGAGGACGGAGGGGACAGTAGGGACAAAGGAGATCTTTCAGATAACTCAGTCCCTGGTCGTGTAGGGCCTTATAGGTTAACAAAGCAACCTTAAAGGTGATCCGCCACTGTATCGGCAACCAGTGCAGACCACGGAGCACAGGCATTATATGACTGGATCTTGAAACACCAGTCAATAGCCTGGCTGCCGCAATCTGTACCAGCTGCAAAAGGCGGATATCAACCCCACGTAGCCCTAGGTAAAGGGCATTGCAGTAGTCGAGGTGGGAGGTATCGAAGGCATGAACCAACGCTGGAAGATCATCAGGAGGAACCAGATGTTTCACCCGGGCGATATTCCTCAGATGGTAAAAAGAAGTTTTAACAACTGCTGACACCTGTGATTTTAGGGTCAGACAGTCATCAAACATAACGCCCAGGTTCCGCATCCGGTCTGAGGTAGCTAGCTGGACACCTCCAAGCCATAAACCCGAAGGTGAACCTGCCAACATACCTGCCTCGCAACGACCCAGGTTCACAACCAACACCTCAGTTTTTTCAGGGTTCAACCATAGCCAGCTCACATTCATCCAGGCCTGAATTTCAGTCAGACAGCTGTTGAGCACCGAGACAGCATCATCTTGTTCAGGGACAAAAGACATGTATAGCTGAGTATTATCTGCATAGTAGTGAAAACTCAAGCCATACCATCTAATAATCACTCTCAAAGGCAGCATATACACTGCAAACAACATGGGCGCTAGAATGGATCCCTGCGGAACCCCACAGGGTAGGGAGAATGAAGCTGAGGTACAAACCTCTGACACCACTCTCTGAGTCCTACCCGTGAGGTAAGATCGAAACCATCTGAGGACAACCCCGGAAAGTCCACAGATAAGCCGCAGACGATCCAACAGCACACCATGGTCCGCAGTATCAAATGGTGCAGAGAGATCAAGAACGACCAAGATGGAATGAGTCTTTCGATCTCTCGCTATGAGGAGGTCATTTAGTACCCGAACAAGAGCTGTCTCGGTACTATGTCTCTTCCTGAAACTGGACTGGAGAGAATCATAGATATTGTGGCTGGTCAAATGGTCCTCCAGTTGTAATACCACCACCTTCTCAATAACCTTACCCAAAAAGGGAAGGTTAGAGACCAGCCTGTAGATTGCTAGACAGTCGGGATCCAGGGAGGACTTCTCAAGAAGGGACCACGGCCTCCTTAAGGGAAGCTGGAAAGATTCCCCTCTCCAAGGATAACCAGACTATCTCAGCAAGGACCGGGCTGATGACATCAACTCAGCCAACAAGCAAGCGCGTAGGGCTTGGATCCAAACTACAGTAGGTAGGATGTAATGTCTGGATGACCATCACAATATCACTGATTGTAGGCTGGCCAAAGTCACATCATACAAACCGAGAGTCCGACATCTCCTGCCGACCACTGCTACTCCCTAGAGAAAGGGTCAGGTGGATGTCAGACCTGATTGTGGCAATCTTATCCGCGAAGCATCGAGCAATCTCCTCACACTGCTCTTGTGAAAAGGCATTGCTGGGCTGAAGACAGTGGATTGCACAGTCTATTCACGGTCTGGAAAAGCTGAGCTGGTCAATTTCGCACGGCAGCAATTTTCCTGGACAGGAATTCTGCCTTCTTATGGGAAATTGTTGATTGATAGACTAAATAATGGTCCATCAAACTAAGCCTGTCACACACCAGGCCAAACATCTGCCATTGGCTCTCTAGCCTTCATCCAACTCTCCTCAACTCCCTCAAGGCCTCATCAAACCATGGAGACCTAGGGCGAAGGAAGAGTGGACGAACACGAACAGGAGCAATGGAATCCAGGGCCTCTGTCACCACCTTATTATAGGCAAGTACAAGATCCCCTGGATCCACGCATTCCCTCGGCATGCCCGATAGGTCCAGCACCACCAGTGTGACTGAGTGCCTGTGCAGTGAGCAGATCTATCTGTGCCAACATGGCGCTGGAAGCTGAACTGGCTCCTTGGTTGTGTGTGGTTGGTACCTTGTTGTTGCGATCAGGCATTCTGTGGAGCAGCCAGAGATCCTGAGCGGTTGCCAGTAGGGGGGAAAGGCTTGTTGTTGCAGTTAGGCATCCCAGGGAGCAGCCAGATATCCTGAGTGGCTGACGGTATGGGGGAAAGGCTTGTTGTTGTGGTTGGGCATCCCAGGGAGCAGCCAGATATCCAGAGTGGCTGACAGTATGGGGTAAAGGCTTGTTGTTGTGGTTGGGCATCCCAGGGAGCAGCCAGATATCCTGAGCAGCTGACGATATGGGGGACAGGCTTGTTGTTGTGATTGGGTGTCCTGGAGAGCAGCCAGAGATCCTGAATGGCTACTGGTAGGGGGAAAAGGCTTGCTGTTGTGGTTGGGCATCCTGGGGAGCAGCCAGAGATCCTGGGCAGCTGCCGGTAGAGGGGAAAGGCTTATTGTTGCAGTTGGGCTATACATGGACCAAACTGACATGAGTTGGTTTCTACAGCAGTACGCAATGATGGAGGGATGTTGTTACAGCGGTATCACATCACATGTGTGAAGCACACTGAGTGAGTTAAATATGAGTGACTCAGTCTGCATGACTGACAGAATAGCCAGTGTGGAGATATAGCAGTGGGAGGGAATATCAACTGTGGAGCGATGCAATGATGAGGGCAAATGACGGGGAGTTGTAGAGTGATGCTGGTCAAGTACCTCAACAAAGCCTGCTGCTGCTGAGCTGTCCACCTGGCATGGTGGATAGGGTCACTGACTAGTGTAGTGATGGTCCTGGGTTTGAGACTGCCTGTAGGCAAATATATTTTCTTACAACTTTGGCTGTTAGGAATTTTTTTTTCTCCTGGTGTTCCCAGGCCGATGGTGCCCCAGCTGCGGTATCCCCCCCTGCATACTGTTGCCCACCCCCATGTATTCCCCTTTCCCCTAGTGTCTGCCCTGCCCTTGGAGTTGATTATATTATTTTGGGAAGTGCAGGTGGTGCAGCCCCCTCACATTAAATGTTAATTTTAACGCCTGCCTGGTCACCGTATTGGCAGTCGTTGAGGTGGGATAGGGGCTGAATTTTCATTTGGCAAAATGTACTCGCTCTTGTGCAAGTCACTGTAGATATTTCACCCTTATGACATGGAACCATTACAGGAGATACTTCCCCTAAATTTGGTGAAAATAGACGAGTTTATAAAAATGGGATAGCTTCTTATAAATTCTGTAAATAAGTTTATGTATATAAATTTCATGTACTGTCTTTTTCTAAACCATGTGGATATCTCATTCATCTTTATATTTTTTTGACTCTTTAGTAGGGGAAACACTATCCCATAGTGTAGCATAGAAAATGTTTGTTCTTGTATACTACACTAAATTAAAGACCCCTTGTTTCTGTATTGTATGAATTCCCCTATAAGTCTTATAGTCAAATGCTCTAAAAGTGCTCAAACGGTTCTGATTGTAAGCCTTTTGTCCTCTCTGAAACAATTGTTAAGATTCTGTACACATCTGCCTTATGTAACCACTTGCTTATACAGGACAACTTTGTATAACAGGGCCTCACAGTCCTAAACTTTTATCTCCTGTTCACTGACCTACGCTGCCAGTATAGTGTTATGCTTGTGCAACTGTGTTAGTTTGGTTTTGGCCATTCGCAATCTCTATTCCAGAGGAATTACCACCCTCTAGGGTTACGAAAGACAAGGAACCCTTGTCTCTAGAGGTGCCACGGGACGATTCCCGTGACTAAAGGTACCTTAGAAATCCCCAAAAGAAATGTATAATCATCCCCAAAGAAGGAGGCAACATGAAGCATATGAGCAAGCAGTAACTGTGACATAGAAGTAGTAATTGTAACATAGTAGTAGAGAAGCACAGGTAGTTTGATAATGCAATGAGATGCTCAGTTCGATAGAGTAATGACTGTCCAGGTTTGTGTAGCATGATACTGATGGTCCGCATTGAGATTAGGGGAGTCCCTAAGGAGAGAGGGAATGGAAGGACATCCTCCACCTCCATTCAACAGCGAAACCTACCTAAAGAAACTAGGAGAAACAACTATGCTAACTAAGTATTATGACCTGAGGCAACGGAGGAGAGAAAAAAAACCTTATTAGGAGGAAATCTCTGGGGATCCAAGGCCTAGGTCGCCTTCCCTCCAGGCTTGGAATAGTTTACCTAGTGGCGGCTCTGCAGCTGCAATTTGGAAAACCCAATTAAAGGGAGGTGGAAAATATTCCAATTTGGAGGAAGGCTCTCACTCAAACCCTCTGGCGTGAACGCCATGGAAGGTTGTGAGAAAATTCTGCAACAATACGTGCAACCAAGGCACAGGAGGAGAGCAATAACTGCTGAGGCACTCACCTGGCCTACCAGCCCTAAACTCAAACCAGGTGAACCAGAGACAGTCGTAGGGAGAATGCGGTGAAAGTGCCTTGCTATGGAAACCACTAAAGTCAATGGCTAACCGTTATAGTGGAACACTAAAGCCAAAGGAGATTGTCATAACCACCCTTCCCTGCTAGTCTTAAATTCTACAGCAGGAGCTGCTGTCACGTAGCAGGCAGCTAAAGCCAAGCCCAGGGTGAGGACATTCCCAGCTATGGGCCAGGTGAGAAGGATCCCTCCCCAAGTTGGACACGCTCGAGATGCGGACTAAATGCAGAGTGAGACCATCAGCTGCAGGAAACCTGCGCCAGATAGAATGGCTGGCATGCCCCAGAACTGATTGACAGCTGAAAAGCTGGTGAGCTGAATGAGCACGGTGTGCTAAGATCGTAATGAGCATTGAGTGCTGAGACCTTGCAAGGTCGAATGCAGATTGAGTGCAGCAGAATCCCAGAGGCTGAAGCCGAGGGGATGGCAGTAGGCATGAAACAATGGTTTGTGTAAGCAAGAAGCAATGGTTGCATAAGCAAGTGTGAACCTGCACGTAGGTCAGTAAACAGAGTAGCAATAAGTGAACCTGCACATAGGTCTGCATAACGCAAGGCAAACAGCACTAAATAGTGGGGCAAGCCAGCCAGGCATTTCAAAGCCAAATCAAGGTGACAAACTCTGAGGATTTTCGGTGGCGAAGACAGGATTTAGAACAGAAATAACTAGCCACATTGACCACGACCCCCCAAACACCTCCAGTCCCCGCTGTAGGACAAACAAGGAAGAAATGGAAGGGCCAAGAACCACATGCAGATATAAAAGCTAATTTAATAGCCTCAGCAGGAGCTTTAGCTAACCTCAGAGTAGAACAAGGTACAATAGAAATGGAAGTAAACAAAGCAGTAGCAGGAAGCAATTAGGCCTGTGCAGCAGTAGTGAAAACAACTGAGTACACCGAGTTGTAACTGCAATAAACAAAATAAAAGGAGGCACAATGCTCTGAAAGCACTGTCACCAGGCAGTGCAACGAGACTGCTGCAATGAGGTAATTAGAACAAGCATGAGTGAGCGGTATAGCTAAGCTCAAGTAAATCTGAGTCAGGTGAAAGTAATAAAATGTATGCAACATGGAGCAGCTATAGTTGAGCTGAAACACACAGATCAGGTTTGCAGGTGCAGTGCAAGTAATTTTAGAGTTGTGAGTAACTGAAAGCAAGCAGTATGAGCTCTGGAGTAGCAGTATGATAGGAGTTTAGAAACAAAGCCCCCCCCCCCAAAAAAAAAGGAAGAAAGCACACACAGCCAAAGGCAAAATACAAACCAGGGAAATAAACACAGAAGCCCAGCAGAGACAAGCAGAAGCAGCAAGATGGGGGGGCACAGGCCCCAGCCAGCCAGGGAGGCCCAACCAGCTCAGAGGACAAACCGATAGATCCTTCGGCTGCAAAGAAAAAATGCTTCGCAATAAGGCTGAAAGGAACTGCTTATATAGCTCAGGAAGTGGGAGTGGCTAGCTGCTTGGCCACCAAACTCCAGGCAAAGCCTTTCCAATTAAAAAATAAAGGTTTCTATCTATCTATCTGTCTATCTATCTATTTATCTATCTGTCTGTCTGTCTGTCTGTCTGTTTGTCTGTATGTCTGTCTGTCTATCGGACTGAAACCAAAGTTGAAATTATGTCCACCTTTGACACCAGCTCTAAGTGTGTTTGTGAAATGCTTTGAGGAGGATTTGGAACTGGTCAGAAATGGAAACAGGAATTATTTCCAAAACTCATCCAATGATGAAGTTCAAGTTCAAGTTTATTGCAGGAAAAACTCATTCATAAGGAGATCCTGAGATATGTATACAAACAAAGGAAATTACATACATGAACTAGTACATAAAAATATATGGTATATGTGGTGCATAGTACTCAGTTTAAACATAAAAAGGTAATACTTATAAACATAAACCTGGAGAAATCATTATAGGTAGAGAAAGTACAACCAAAGTAGCTAGGACAGGAGTAGTAGGAAGCATAAGGTGAAGGGAGAGTATAAGATTGGTGCAAGGGGAGGAGGAGGAGGAGGAGGAGGAGGAGAAGAGGTGGAGGATTATGGGGGGGAGGGGAAAAAGAGGAAAAGTGCGGAGGATTACCAAAAGCAAGAATGATGGAAATGAAGAATAAGGGGAAGGGAGGGAGCGATAAGTAGGAATAGAGAAGTAGAGTTACTGTATAACTCTTAGATATAATAAAGTGATTATCATTAAGCCAGCAGATAAGGGGGGATCTTATTATCTACTTAATACAGATGACTAAGATAGGAAGAAGAACTGTCTGTTGAATGACAACACATACTATAGGCCACTTTATTGACATATCACCCTTAAATTTAAACAAACTCTGGCCAGATCTGATAGGGCTGCAGCTGAGGAATTTGGGGTACAAGTACTGAAAGAGCAGGATTCACAAAGCAGCTGAGCTAGGCGCATCCGAGATGTGCTGGCATATCTTGGAAATGTGCACTGGCACCATTCACATAGGGTAGAGATGCTCCAGTGCATCCCGAATGCACTGCACCACACAGGATGAGCTGAAGCTAGAAAATAATGATATACGATGCATCTGTAGGAGGCGAGTAGCTGCATACATAGCACATCCCCATGCACAAAGCAAAATGAATGTGCAAACACAGCACATTCACAGTGCATCCACCAAACGTTCCAGAAGGAGATAAGTACAATGGAAGTAGACTTAAGCATAAGCTCCTAGCAGGCAGACTGCAAGACAGCAGCAGCAGCAGCAACAGCAGACAGAACACCAGCAGCACAACAGCGGTCACAGAGATGGATGATGCACTGTTCCCAATGATGGGCTTGATAATGGCGATGAGGAGATGGGCAAACCAACAACGTGGCGGCAGAAGGCATTGTAGGTAGCCTGCCCCATGGCAGTATTGTGCCAGACTAACATTCGAACAACTGACAGACACAGAAACAGTCGGCTGATACCACCTGAACAGAGCAATTCTCAGGAAGCTCTGTGAGCTGTGCCATGATGAAATGCAGGCACCCACTGGAAGGGGTGATGCCATAACAGTGGAGACCAAGCTGACAACAGCAATGTGCATGCTCACCACGGAAACGTTCCAGAGGCCAGCTGGAGACACCACTGGAATATCCCAGTCAACCACATCCCGTCTCCTCACACAATTCCTCGCCACACTGTTCCCACATGCTTCAGAGTTCATTTGATTCCCAAGCACACAGGCAGAGTGGACAGAAGCTATGCAGCAGTTCCACAGGGTGCATGCATGCCAGGCATCATGGGGGCCATTGACTGCACCCATGTGGGAATCTGTGCACCACCTGGCAATGAGGCCATGCCGTACATGAACCGAAAGTGGTTCTGCTCTGTCAACTGCCAGGTGGTGTGCAATGCCACAGGGCACATCAGCAATGTCTGGCCCACACACCCTGGGAGTACACACGATGCCTTCATATGGCACCAATCCATCCTATACCACTAGTTTGAGACCAGGGACATACCCAGCAGCCACCTAGTGGGGGAGTGGGGCATGCACACATGCACACAAACGGGACACCATGACGCAACAAATGTCGGGAGGTAGTGCAGGTGTGCGTGGGCCTCAGCAGAGCCTGCGCAGGTGGAAGTGCCCAGGTGGGACATTGGAGGTGAGCACAATGATGGGATGGTGCATGCATCACGGGGGACAGTGCAGCAGCACAGTGCAGCATGGGAGTCGAGGTGATGCAGAATAGCAGGCATATGTGGCAGTGCAAAATGCACCACATGCACCCAGGCATGGGCAACCACTGGGCAATGGAAGGCATGCAATGCCAGACTGGACAGGTGCAGTCAGCCATGGTAGCAGGCATGGGCAGGTACAGGGCAGCTAAGGGCAGCCAGAGCAAGCAGTCGCTGGTGAGTACACAAACGTGCCAATCCACTGTGGGGGAGAGAGATGCACCGGGAGCTGGGCCACAGGGACAGGGGTGGACAAGCAGTAGCTGCACCAGTGCACCATGGTGGATTTGGGGGGGGCTGTGGTACACAATGCACATGCATGCAGGGCACTAACAGACTGCTTTGTGCCCCACAGGTGATGCAGCGTATCCCCTTCAACCCTGGCTCCTCACTCCCTTCTGCCATTCTGGCACAGAGGCAGAGGAGTGCTTCAACAAGGCACACATCGCTACACGCACCATCATCAAGCGTGTCTTCAGCATGCTGAAGATGCACTTCAGGTGCCTGGATAGGTCAGGTGGTGCACTACAATATAGCCCAAAGAAGGCTTGTGGCATATTCCTGGCCTGTTGTATGCTGCACAACATGGCCATGGACCGTGGAATTGCTGTCCGGGCTGAAGAGGGGAACAGTTCTGGGGAGGAGGAGGAGGGGGAGGAGGTGGAGGATGCAGCAGAGCAGGGGCCTCATGCTGGAGGTGACCAACCACCCCTGGCCCACAGGGACCCATGCCTGGTCACCAGGTCCCGGCGGCACAGGGACACCATCATGGAAGAGCACTTCGAGGACCGCAGGTGAGTAACACAGGTGAGACAAACTCGGTAGCCCCTCCCACACACACCCACACACACACCCACACCCACACCACAGGTCAGACGACAACAACACGGCCATAATGTAGCTACCCATGAGGGGTGACAGTGATGCACAGACACACGCACAGCAGGCCACACATGGACAGGGGGGACACGGTGCCTGTGCTGGGGATGGCATGGATCAGTGTACATCCACTGGCACATGTACACAGCAAACACAGGGCCACACTCATCACGTCCATGCCACACAGCACAACACTGGGGCCCCAGGCCATGCACAGTGCAACACACAGGTGACCCACACAGGCACTGTACTGGCGCAGGCATGTGCCACCCATGCCGCCCCAGGCATGTCAACCTGGTGTGTGGGCTGCAATGGGTGCTGGTAACCGGGGCCATGGGGGCTGCCAACCGAGGCATCAGTGGGAGCCACCATGGCAGCCATGGACACGTGGGTGGCCATGCCCACACCTGGTAGTTGCTAAGTCAGCACCACTGGTTGCATAGGGGGTGTCCATCACCCCTGGTGGGGTACTGCAGTGAGATCATGAAAAGGTGCTCACTGGTGTGATGTCCCCAAGACCCAGATTGGATCCGGGGGTGCTGGGGATGGCCATGTGTGGTGATGGTGTCAGCAGCAATGGGTTCACCTGATGCTGTGACCTAGGGTTGCGTGAGACACTCCTGGGTGTGTGACTGGCAGCCTTGTGGCCATGTGGTGCACAGTATGCACTCACCACCTTGGCAGCAAATGCAATATGCTCCAGAGCAGCGGTCGTGCCCACCCACAGTAGGTGAGCCTCTGCCAACATCTGGGTGCGCCATGCAGCCAACAACTCATGTTCCATGGCCAACTCTCTCCAAATGCCCCTCAGCTCTGCCCTGAGGGATGCCTGCCCCTCCACGGTGTCCCACAGGAGGCATGCATAGTCCTCAACCTCATTAGCAGGGCATGCATTACGGGGACAGTGCCAATGGGCAGGTGGGGTCCCAGCCTGCTGCGCTGCATCCATTGTAGGAGGACGCCTCACAGCATAGAAACATAGAAGTTGACGGCAGATAAGGAGCACAAGACCCATCCAATCTGCCCATTTCTTTTTTCTACCTTACGAATGTGCTATTGGCTTTTGCTCTGTCAATGGCCTTTCTATTCATACTCACCTGTATTGCTCCCATATGCCTATCCCATGCCTGTTTGAAGCCCTGCACTGTATTCATATCCACCACTTCCTGAGGTAGGCTGTTCCATGCATACACAACACTTTCTGTGAAAAAGAACTTCCTCACATTACCCCTTAATCAGCCTCCCTCTAATCTCATGCTTTGTCCTCTTGTCCTGCTGTTTTTCTTATATTGAAACATGTTAGACTCTTTTACCTTGTTAATGCCCTTAAGGTGTTTGAATGTTTCGGTCATGTTCCCTCCTTTGCTCTAGGGTATACATATTGAGCTCCGTTAATCTACCCTCATGTTTTCTGATGCAGTCCCTGCACCATTTTGATTGCCTTTCTCTGGATTGCCTCCATTTGGTTAATGTCTTTGTGAAGGTGTGGCCTCCAGTACTGCACACAGTACTCCAGATGGGGCCTAACCAGTGTCTTGTAAAGAGGGATTATTACTTCCCTCTTACGACTTGTGAAACCCCTACTAATACACCCCAACATCCCTCTAACCTTACCTACTGCTTTAGCGGTCTGCTTGGATGATGTCAGGTCATTGGTGATGATGATGCCCAAGTCTCTTTCTTCCCTTGTGACTGCCTGCAACTCCCCTCCCAGTCTATAGGTGGCTTCAGGGTTTCTCATCCCTATGTGCATGATCTTGCACTTCTTTGCACTAAACCCCAGTTGTCACTCCTCCAACCATTTTGCTAGTTTATCCAGATCTCTTCTCATTCTGCCCACACCATCTGGATCATCTACTCTGTTGCAGATCTTGGTGTCATCTGCAAACAGACAAACCTTACCCTCCAGTCCATCTGCAATGTCACTGATGAAGATAATGAAGAGGACTGGCCCCAGGACTGATCCCTGAAGTACCTCACTTGTGACTTGCATCTCTTCTGACTGTATACCGTTTACCACCACTCTCTGTTTTCTGCCCGTCAACCAGTTTGCCACCCAGTTGACCAACTTCTGACCCACCCTGAGCCTACCCAGCTTATTAATCAGTCTTCTATGTGGTTTGCTGAAGTCAAGGTAGGCGACATCAACTGCTCCCCCTTGGTCCACCACTCTGGTTACACAGTCAAAGAAATCTATGAGATTAGTTTGACAGGACCTTCCTTTTGTAAACCCATGCTGTCTTGGATCCTGTGCTCCTATGGATTCCAGGTGTTGCACTATCCTTTCTTTAAGGAGTGTCTCCATAATCCTGCCCACTACTGAAGTAAGACTGACTGGTCTGTAGTTCCCTGCCTGCTCCCTGCTACTACTCTTGTGGAGTGGGATCACATTAGCCATTCTCCAGTCTTCTGGGGCCTCTCCTGTGCTCAGAGACTCTCTAAACAGTTCTGATAATGCCTCAGCTAGTTCCACCCTTAGCTCCTTTAGTACCCTGGGATGTATGCCATCAGGTCCCATTGCCTTGTCCATCCTGAACTTATTGAGCTCTTGTAGGACCCTTTCTTTTGTGAAGGGACTAGTGCACACCTCCATCCCCCTGTGTCCATGGTGCTGAGCTGTGGACCCTGCCCTACCTTCTCTTCAGTAAATACAGAGAAGTATCTATTTAGGATAAATGCTTTTATATGGTCCTCACCCTCACATGCCCCCTTATCCCCTTAGATCTTAGCAATACTTCCTCTGGACTTTCTCCTTTCGCTAATGTATCTATAGAAAGTCTTATCACTTTCTTTTACTGTTTGTGCTAGTGTTTCCTTGGTTTGGGCCTTTGCCTGCCTTACTGCCTTCCCTGCTTCCCTTAGGGAAATTTGGTTTGCCTCCCTATTTTCATCCCCCTGTGTTTCCTTATATTTCCTGAAGCATGCCACTGTATGGGTGGGGACAGGGCTCGGGCAACCACTGAGCATCCAGGGACACCCGCATCATGGTCCCCTGCCACCTGCTGCTGCACCACAGGACCTTGCTGAACAGTGCTGGTGGTCCCTGTCCCCCACAGCAGCACCAGACACAGGACCCCCAGCAACTGCCACTGTGGGCAGATGTGCAGGCCCTGCAGGTGCGCCAGGGGCCACAGGACCACCTACGCCACATGGTGCCACCCATGCATGCACCTGTGCCTCAGCCAGGCTGCTGTTGGCCATGTCTCCCATAGCTGTGTGGCATCTGGATCATCATCATCATTGTACACCCCCTACATACTGGATGCCAGCACCAGCAGGGCATCCACAATGTCCACCCTGTCCTCTGGTTCATCATCAGCCAATCTCAGTATGTTGACCAGCCAAGAGCGATCATGCCTACCGGCCATGGCACCAGACGTGGAGGGGTTTGATGGCCCTGCAACAACTGATGCTGTGTCCGGGGCTGTGGTGGCACTGGAAGGGCCCAGCACGACATCAGCCATAGCCCCGGTTGTGGCTCAGTATGATGGCCCACCCCCTCCCCCACCAGGTCATTGTGGAGTCCACCGGCCACGGCAGCACCCGGGAGGTGTGATGGAGCTGTAAGAGAGATGGGAAACATGGTTACTGACATGTGTGACTGGTGTATTCAGACAGGCATGTACAGGGGGTCATACACTTGTGCCATAGGTGTGGCTGACATGCCATACAGGGGACTGCTGGCCATGGGCCACTGCTGCAGCCATGCACCGGTGTAGGCAGGCAGGCACCGAGGCCTGTACAGGCACTCAGGGACATGTGTGTGACTGCCCCCAGCCCAGCCACCACCCACAGGTACATCACCTAACGTAACATACTAACATACTAGATGCCAGCAGAGTAGGCCTATTGGTCTATCAAGTCTGCTCGTGCTTCAACACCCTGATTGGGTACCATAGCCCTCTATCTGTCTCCTTCCACTGTTACTCTATCCCCCAGTCCTGCCCCCCCCCGGGCAAACCAGCCTCTGCTTCACCCCTTGCCTATACCTGTCCCACCCTCTCTTGAGTCCCTCCACCATAGCTGACTGTACCAGCTCCCCAGGCAGCGCATTCCACAGTTCCACCATTCTCTCAGTGAAGTACCTCCTCCTCCTTTCCCCCCTAATCCTACCACCCTCAATCTTCCAACTGTGTCCTCTGGTGATTCCACCCTCCTTTAGACGAAATATCCTATCTCGGCTTACCTTATTTACTCCCCTGAGGTACTTGAAGACCTCAATCTTGTCCACCTGGTCCCTCCTCTCCTCCAATGAGAACAGGTTGAGCTCCCTTAATTGTTCCTCATATGTCATATCCTCCAGGCCCCGGATCATTCTGGTTGCTCTCCTCTGAACCCTCTCCAGGAGTTGGATGTCTGTCCTTAGGTGCAGCCTCCAGAACTGCACGCAGTACTCAAGATGTGGTCTAACCAAGCTGTTGTACAGTGGCAAAATCACCTCCCTGTTCCTTGAAGTAATCTCCCTAGCGATGCATCCCAGCATCCTATTTGCCCTGACCACAGCCCTTCTGCACTGCTCTGAATTGTTCATGTTAACATCCACCAAGACTCCTAGGTCTCTTTCCCCTGCCGTGGACTGCAACTCATCCCCCCCCTGGTGTACACATAGTTGGGGTTTTCCCGCCCTAGGTGTATCACCTTGCACTTGGAGGAGTTCAATTTCAATTTCCAGGTGCAGGACCACCTATCCCGAGTATCCAGAGTCCTTAAAGAACTAAGAGAGGTGGTGGCTGAACCTCTGGCTATCCTGTTTAGCTGATCACTGGAAACAGGGAGGTACCCAAAGACTGGAGGACAGCAGATGTAGTCCCCTTATACAAAGTGGGAACAAAGAGGAAGCAGGGAACTACAGACCAGTCAGCCTCACCTCGGTAGTGGGAAGATCATGGAAGCACTACTGAAGGAGATTGGTGGAACATCTGGTTGTCAATGGACTACAGGACCCAAAGGCAGCATGGTTTCTGAGGGGAGGTCATGTCAGACCAACCTCGTTGAATTTTTGACTGGGTGACTAGGGAGGTGGATCAGGGAGGGCAGTGGACATGGCCTATCTGGACTTCAGCAAGGCCTTTGACACTGTGCGCCACAGAAGACTATTACACAAACTGGGGAATATGGGTGTGGGCAGGACAGTTGTGTGGTGGGTAGGTAACTGGCTGGGTGGCAGGACACAGAGGGTGGTGGTAAATGGCTGTCACTCCACAGAGGGAAGAGTGACCAGTGGGGTACCACAGGGATCAGTGCTGGGACCGGTTCTATTCAACATCTTCATCAGTGACATTGCGCAGGATCTAGGAAGCATAATTTCACTGTTCGCTGATGACACAAAGCTCTGTAACAGAGTAGACACACCAGAGGGTGTAGACAGAATGAGAAGCGACCTGCAGAAACTTGAAGAATGGTCAGGGGTTTGGCAGTTGAAATTCAATGCAAAGAAGTGCAAGATAATGCATATGGGGCACAAAACCCTGGCACGATATATCAGTTGGGGGGTGAGGATATAGCATGCACCAAGCAGGAAAGGAATCTTGGGGTTGTCATCTCTGATGACCTCAAGGTAGGGAAACAGTGTGACAAGGCAGCAGGTAAAGCAAATAGGATGCTGGGATGTATAGGCAGGGGCATCACCAGCAGGAAAGGAGGTCATAATTCCGCTATACAAGACACTAGTGAGGCCCCACCTGGAGTACAGTGTACAATTCTGAGACCATACCTACGTAAGGACATAGACAGGGTAGAGAAGGTTCAGAGGAGGGCAACAAAGATGGTGCATGGATTGCATCACAAGTCCTATGAAGACAGGTTGAAGGAACTGAACATGTACTCCCTGGAGGAGAGGAGGGAGAGGGGATATGATAGAGACATACAAGTATCTTACAGGGAGGAACAGGGTGCAGGAAAACACTATTTTTAAGTGAAAAGATGTTCCAGGACTAGAGGGCATGGGATGAAGTTGGAGGAGGACGATTCAGAGGAAACATGAGAAAGAATTTCTTCACAGAGCAAGGTGGTGGCCAAGTGGAACACCCTGCCAGAGGAAGTGGTGGGGCAGAAACAATCACGGGATTTAAGAATGCATGGGATAGACATAAAGGAATTCTAGAGGTCAGGGTTAAGGGGAAACAGACTTCTAGGAAAACAAACTGAACTTACAAGCTCAAATGGGCAGACTGGGTGGGCCATAGGCCCTTATCTGCCGACACTGTCTATGTATCTATCTATGTATCTATGTATCTTGCAGGGCTAATCTCCCCTCCTCCCCCTCCACCACCACCCCCAGCTTAGAGTCATCTGCAAAGAGACTCATTTCACACACGATACCGTCCCTGATATCAAAGATGTAGGTGTTAAACAGGAGTGGCCCCAGGACTGATCCCTGTGGTACCCCACTTATGACCTCCCTAGGAGATGAGTCTTCCCCTCCAACCACTACCCACTGAGTGCAAACAGAAAGCCAATTTCCAATCTACCTAACCATCAATGGGTCTACCCCCACCCCCCCAGCTTCTCCCTTAGGCCAATGTGAGGGACTGAATCAAATGCCTTACTGAAGTCCAGGAACAGTACATCCACTGGTCTCCCCCTGTTGAGTTCTGATGTCACCCACTCATAGAACTCTACAAGGTTTGTTTGACACGATCTACCTGGCACAAACCCATGCTGCCGGTCATCGAGGTAACCCATCTTTTCCAAGAAACCTCCCAGCCTTTCCTTTAGTATGCTGTCCATTACCTTCCCCACCATCGACATCAAACTGACAGGTCTATAGTTTCCTGGCTCTTCTCTCGATCCCCCTTCATGGATAGGCACAACATGCGCCTGCTTCCAATCCCTTGGCATCCTGTCTGTCTGGAGTGACAAATTAAAGAGATCTGCCAATGGCACAGCCAAAACATCAGCCAACTCCCTCAGTACTCTGGGATGAATAGCATCAGGCCCTGGAGATTTATCCTTTTTTAGGGACTGGAGGGCTTCCCATACTCGACCGATAGGAATATCAGCATCTGTTTCCCCCCTCCTCCATTCAGCAGAACCAGCCTGATATCTCACCACTGGCCTACCTCCCCCAGTGACTTGTTCTTCAGCAGGTACCCCTATAGTCAGGTCTGCTGCACCTTCTTTGTCCTTCAACCCCTTTTTTGGAAGCTCCCCAGCCTCCTCCCTAGTGAACACTCAGGCAAAGTAGTCATTCAGTACCTTCGCCTGCTCTCCAGCCCCTTCCACCCACCCCCAGCTGTCCTCAACCTACTGAGCTGGCCCTTGACCTTCCTTTGCTCACCAATACACCTAAAGAACCCCTTTTCCCCACCCCATATCCCCTGCACCAGCCTCTGCTCTTTCCAGGCCTTTGCCCCCCTCACCACTCTGGTGGCTTTCCTGTTTGCAAGGTGATAAATCTCTCTATCCCTCTCTCCTCTCATTTTTTTGTACCTACTGTAGGCAGCCTTCTTCTTCTCTCTTACTGCCTCCTGGACCTCCTTGGTCCACCAGCATGGTTTAAAAGACCTACCACCCTTGCACTTCACTCTTGCACAGGTCCTGGTGGCCTCCAGTAGCCCCCGCTTTATGATCTCCCACCTACCTTCCACATCCAAACCTGGTTTTATCTCCCACAAATGCCCCTTGAGAATTTCCCCCATGTTCTGAAAGTCCACCCCCCTAAAACCAACTATCATTGTCCTTGAATGATCCCCTTCCCCCCCAGTTTAAGCCAAAACCAGACCGTGTTGTGGTCACTCCCAGCCAGGGGTTCTTCCACAACCAGATCTCGTACAAGATCTCCATCTGCTAAGACCACATCCAGGATATGACCCTCCCTCATTGGGTCCATCACCTGCTGACTGAGGAATGCGTCCAGGAAGCCATCCAACAGCTTCTGCTCCCTGGTTACAATAGACATCATAGTACCCCAATCAGTAGCTGGCATATTAAGGGCCCCCATCAACACCACTCCTTCCCCTTCCAGTCCACACTGCCCCTTAATGTTAGCCAACAGGCAATCCTCCAGGTTCTCCACTAGTCCTGGGGGCCTATATACCACCCCCAACTTGATCTTCCCTCCCATGGGGTTTTGCAAATTGATCTATAGGGCCTCCACATTGCCCTCTGCTTCCTCCACTCTCATAAACTCGATGTTATCCCTAATAAACATTGCTACTCCTGCCCCTCTGCCCATCTTTCTGTCCTTCCTTAGCACAAGGTACCCACTCAGATTAAGGTCCCAGTCATGGCCAGGGGTGGCCCAAGCTTCAGTGACCACTGCTACATCCACCCCACCCTCAAACAGCATGGCCTAGAACTCAGGCATTTTATTCCCCAGGCTCCTGGCATTTATTAAAGTCACCCTCCAACCAACCCCTCTTTACCATATCCTCCCCAGATCATTCATACGTCCGGCCACACTTCTCCCCTAGGGTACCATCTGTCCCCCCCCCATGGGGTTGCAGGCCAGTCCTACCAGTGGTATGTATGGCCGGATCAGCCAGGCAGTGCCACCTTCCCCCCTTCACAAGTTTAAACCCCATCTAGCCTGAATGAAATCCATCATCCCCTGTTTGAGAACTTCCTTCCCTATCGGATTTAGGTGAAGCTTATCCTGGGCGTACAGTCCCTCGTCTTCCCAAACTCCCCCCCAGTCTTCCAACACCCCAATCCCCTGTGCTTCACCCCATTGCACAAGCCAGTCATAGATGATCCCATCCGCCACGGTTGCCCACCCTGTGCTGCACAGCGGCAGCATGTTATGCATCTGCAACACACAATAGATGGACAGGGTGTACAGTGACATGTTCAGTGCACACAGACACATGGGCACTTAGCGGTCCACGGTGGGGTTAGTCAGGGCACCCATGGTGCACACACACACACACACACACAGGCACAGTGCCTAGGACATGTATACTCACAGTGCTGCGATGGACTGCTACCTATCTGGAAGCCCCCACCTGGAACTCCCAGCACAGCTACCTGGGCCATGCTGGCCACCAGCCTCTCCTTTTTGGGTGTGAGGTGTGCCGCTGTCTATGGCCCACCCTCTGTCGCACCCAGGGAGGCCGTGATGTTGGCCATCTTCTTCTTGGCCCTTGGCTTCTCATCATTGAAGTGCTTCCTGCACTCCTGTGGTGTTCTGTTATATTTTCCATGGGCATTCACATGCCTGGCCACCTCCTCCCAGCCATCATCCCTCTGCTGGTGGCTGCCACCCCTGCCAGTCAGGATATCCTGCCTTAGGAGGTAGGCCTCCAGCAGCACCCTATTCTCATCCGCTGTAAAATTCAGATGTCTTCATCCAGCTGCTCCATCCTGTCCGGACATTGTGGTTCCTGTGGGGGACATTATGTAGGCATCAGCACAGTACAGGCAAATGTGGATGTGTGTCAGCACAGTGGCAGGATGCTGCACAGACACAGCACCCTGTTTGTCCTCAAAAACCCACTGTCAGATGGTGCTGACAAGCTGTAAATGGTAAAATGTAAACAGATGGCTGGCCCGTTGGCGCAGCGGTGGGATTTCCGCTTGCGCGCGGTGACCGGGTTGAGGGGCGGATCTGGGTAGATAGGAGCGGCGGAGAAAGAAGGGATCGGCGTCCGATGGACGTCTCTCCCTACTCAAGGGAGGGCGGGTAAGCCTCGGCAGGGGAGACCCCTGGTGGAGACCAGGGGTTCCTGCTAGCCAGAGCTCGAGCATGGGGGGATGGAGGCGGGGGACGGCCATTGCGCCCCCGCCTCCTCTAGGGAAAACCGGAGGAAAAAGATGGAGGCAGGACCGCCGATTGATGAAGCCCTCCCCAGAGAGCCTCACAGCAGCCGCTGCAGGACCCCGACTAGATACAGTTCCGGGGCCATTTACAGGTTCGCAGCCCTCTGGGGGGGTGTTGGGTGACCGAGGTCCTCAGCAGCAATCGCGACGACAGGGAGTCTCCGGGGCCGTGACCAGGGTGGACGGCTTCGGTGGTCCTGTGGGGGGAAATAGAAGAAAAAAAAAAAAAATGTAAACAGACCTACCTTCAAAGTTGCAATTCCTGTCAGTCACCTGAGGAGTGTGGAGGCGCATTCAGGAGCATTTATAGCTCAGGGAATGCAAATGAGATTGGAAGCAACTGTAATGAGATGCAAAATAGGTGAGATGCCCCTGAATATGGCAATGAGCTGATTTTGGAGCATTGTCTGTGAATTGCATAATTGTTCCCAGCTCATCTCAATCAGCAACGCACAACTGATGCATTGAGTGCATCCCCCTATGGCACAATCCCTGCATATGCACAGTTGACCTGAGGGCATTTCCTGAATGTAGCACAAGTCGCACAGCACATCCCTGTGCATACACAATGCAGACTCAGTGACATGCCAGGCATAGCACAAACTGTCCGGTGGTTCTGGTAGCGCGATCGATGATGGCACGCATCCAGGTCCCCATGCTCCATTGGTGCTGTGTGACTTGTTGAGTGCGTGCATGGTGCATTGGTGTGACATTGTGTCAATGCACACCTGCAGTGCATGGCGCAACACTGGTAGTATGCGCAGCCCCAGTGCACTGTGTGTGGCATTGTTTGCCATTCACAATATTGCGGAAATGCGCGAATAGCACATGTGCGACCTGGTCATGACTCCTGACTCTGGTCTCCACCCATGCTGTGCATACTGTGCACTGCAGTGACATGCAATTGGCTGCAATTGTGCATTGCCATGTTGCAACACCGTGCTGCGCGGTCCAGCACATGATGGCCTAACGTGCATGTGGCACAAATGGGCCATTGCACACCAGCAGCCTGATCAGTGCACACCTGCTCAGGAAAACCAGTTCAAAACCATGCCACATGCCTAAACAGCAGGGGCCCAGGGCCATGAACTGGGGAGAGGTGGAGCTGGTGAACCTTGTGGCACTAGTTATGCCTCTGGACGGCCAGCTGTTTGGGACCTGGGACCTCACAGAGCCATACTCAGCAGTGTGGACGAGGGTAACGGAGTGCCTGGTGCACAGGACCAGTGTGGAGTGCATGGGGGAGCAGTGCAGGCACCACTATGGGGATCTGCAGCACCGGGAACCAGACAGGCTCCAGAGCCTCCATGACTAGGCACACAGTGGTGCAGTGCCATGCCCAGGTAAGTCACAACACCCTACAGCAACATAGGCAGGCAGCGGTTTGTTTCTGGGGGGGGCAGTCTGCACTGGCGCAAGGCCCCCCACCACCAACACACACACACACACACACACACACACACACACACACACACACGTGGCATCCTGTACCCCTGCTGCATGTGGGGTGCAGACATGGCCACCGTGTGTAGCATGGTACATGATTCAGGGTGCATAGGTACTGCGATAGGCACACTGTGGTTCAGACTGTGGCATGGCACACATCCATCTGTGCACAACCATGTTAGGCACAGGCTGGGGTGCTGTGTGTTGCTGCATGCTGACCGGGGTGCCTTCACTGGGGCACTGTGGGGTGGGTCCATCACTGCGTGCTGGCACCAGTGATGTTGCTGTGGGACACAGGGGTGGTGGTACACACCTATCATCACCTCATGGTGCTCTTTGCTTGTGTTTCCCTTGCAGGGCCAGCAGACAGGCAGAGGGCTGTGGCAGCAATGGAGACCAGGCTCGCTAGGGCCAGTGGTGGAGGCCGGGGGTCCTGTCATGCTTGTGCATGTGAGTGTTCTGTTTGTGCATCCTCCGTGTGTTCATTGAGGGGGCAGTGCCCACTGCAGGCCACTACTGGCCACATGTGTATGTTCATGTGCTGCACGTTGTGCACATACATGGGGTGTGGCCAGGGTGGCGTATGCTAGGGCCACAGTGCACATGGCTCCTGAGTGTCCGTCCACCTTGTGCATGTCTGCTACAGACCATGGGGACACTGTGGTTCTCCACTGGTGTTCGGACGGAGCCTGCATGGTTGTGCAGCCTGCTAGCATCTGCACATACTTTGTGGGACATGGCTGTGTGCACCTCTGTGCCTCCCTCTACATGTACATGTGGGCCTTGTGCTGTCTGAGTACCATTGCATGGTCACAGTGTGGCACTGTGTGCCAGCCTGTTGCTGGTGTGCGGTGTGTCTGGCGGGCAGTCGGCCATTGTCATGGTGGCTGCCTTCTGCACACTTGCAGAGTGGGCAAGGGAAGTGGCAGGTGTGGACCATGGCACTTAGTTCCTGTTGTCTGTGTTCCCACTCTAAGTCCATGGATAGTCCAGCCAGGTGTGCCAGGATAGCGTAGGAGAGGAATCATTGGGCAGATGGCAGGGTTGCAGCTCAGGATGGCACTCCGGAGGACAATGGAGCCACTTTACAGGCAGCAGGGAAAGCTCCTGCATGCCGTCACACTTCTTGTCAGGGTTCTGAGTACCAGGGGATGGAGGAGTGGCCGCCAGGCTGTGGCCCATCCAGAATACTAGGCCACTGGGCCACCTGTAAATAGCCTCTTTGTTGTTTGACCCCTGCCCTCCGTGCCCATCCCCATTGTCTGCTACTGTCCTCTGTATCCCCACCACCATACCATCACCTTACTGTATGCTGTTTAATATGTTGCTGTTCTGATTCCCACACCACCCTATTCCTGTTCCTACTGTTGTGTTAACATTGTACATAGTTTCTTGTGTTACATTTCATGGTTTACTAAAGAGTTTTATATTGCTAATGGTGTCTGAGGTAATTCATTGTACCTTGTGCATGTGCTCTGTTGTGGTTGCTGGTTTCCACTGTACCTTTGTTCTCATTCACACATGTGCAGCTGTGATACTGCACACCCACGTGCCCTGCCCACCTTTCATGCCAGCTTCAGTGTGCACCTTCCTTGTTGCATCTTGCCTATTGGGGGGGCGTTACACTGTGCTGGCTTGTACAGTGCCCCTATTCTGTGTGTGGTGCATGCTGGTTGCTTCTGTTGTACTAGTCCCCTGTTGTTGTGCCACTCTGAATGCGATCCACATTGTCTGCGAGCATGTTCCACCTGTGTGGGACATGGCCTTCGATCTGTGTGCCGTTGTGCCTGTCCCATTGTGTGCACCTGTAGTGCAGCTCCCATGTCCACCCTGCTGTGTTCTTGTGCACCAAGGCATGTGTGGCACCCTCGGCCATGCTGCACAGTGCACCTCTGCTGCTGTGGCCCACCTTAACAGTCACCCCTGTGCATGGCATCTGTGCCTGTTGGGCCCCTGTGTTAGGTGTATGCCTGGTGCTTTCAGGTGTCACCATGTGTGCTATGTCTGTGCACCTCATCTGCTTTGGCCAGTCTCTGGCCCTTTGGCACTCTGACCAGTCCCTGCTGGGCTGTTCACCTGCATACTTTGTGCCACTGCAGTCTCCCCCTCTTGCTCCTGTGTCCCTTGCAAACTTGCTCCTTATTCAATGTTGTGTGGTCCAGGGTGCTTCTATGCATCCTGGTTGTGCTGGGGCATCTCAGGTGCACCATGGTGCTTCAGCAGTATTCACATTGGGGATGCACATAGTGCATCTTGCGGTGCATCTTTCTGTGAATTCCATTATTTGGGGATGACGCATCTCATTTGCCCTGGCACGTCTCATTTGCGCCCAGCGCATATGCTTTGTGAATCCTGCCCTATATGTGTTTTTTAATATTTTTACACCAAATTTTCAACACAGCCTTGTTAAGACCCTGCCTCATGAAGAAGGGCAGAGAAAATGTTCAGCTCCTGGCCCAAAGGTGATTTTGTGCAGGGACTGTGAAATCATTTTTCAGGATGCAAGACCACGTGTTGGGCCAGAGTCAAAAAAATGACAGTTGTCACATTCATGAAGTGCTGTAAAGAAATGGTTGTGTTGTAAATTTGGGGTAAAAATATTGAAAATTACTAAAGTTACCCACCTGCATTCACAAAATTCAACGTAGGCTAATAACTTTATTGTTTTTTAATTTTTTTACACCATATTTTTAACATAGCCTTCTTATTACTCTACCTCATGAACAAGGGAAGAGAAAATTTTCAGCTCCTGCCCGGAAGGTAATTTTGAGCAGGGGCCACAAAATCACAGTTCGGGATGTAAAAAAAAAAACATTTGGGCCAGGATTTGAAAAATGACAGCTGTCACACTCATGAGGTGCTGTAAAGATATGGCTATGTTATAAATTTGGGAGAAAAATATTGAAAATTACCAGTTACAAGTCTACACTCACAAAATTCAATGTAGGCCCTTAACTTTGTTGTTTTCTAATATTTTTACACCAAATTTTCAACATAGCCTTCTTATGACCCCACCTCATGAACAAGGACAGAGAAAATGTTAAACTCCTGTCTGAACAGTGATTTCACACAGGGAATGCAAAATCACCTTTCAGGACAGATCTGCCTAATGACAGTCCAACTGTTCATTGGGTATGGTCCCAAAGAAGGCATGTTGACAATTTGAGCCACAAATATGCAAAAATGCCCAAGTTATGCCACTAAGTTCAAAACCGCATTGAAGTACATTGAACAGTATTTTCGTTTCTTCAGTTTGAGGTCTGACTTTGAAGAATGAAGATGTGTCTGTGATCCAGACAGGATAATGGCGTTGGACCTCCAGTGGGTAAGTAAGGGCTTGGGTGGGGTGCAGCTGTGGTGGGTGCTGAGTGGGAGGGTCAGGTGGGGGGACAGTAACAGAGCAAAAGACATCAATGGACTTTTTTTTTCAGGTTCAAAGGGAAAAAAGGAATGAGGACTCCCGATTAAAACACTGGGGGATTGGGCACCCCCAGTGTCACTCTTATGTTTCTGGGTGTGTGTGGTGTGGTTAGTGCTGAGAGGGAGGGTCAGGTAGTCGGGGTAATTTAAAAAACTAAAAAAAAAGGAAATAAAATGCTGAGGAGTCTCGAGCACAACACTGGGGGACTGGGCACCCCCAGTGTCACTCAAAAAAGGAATGAGGACTCCCAAGCACAACACTGGGGGACTGAGCACCCCAGTGTAACTCTTATGTTTCTTGGGGGTGCTGATAGGGAGGTGGGTGGGGGGCAATTAAAAAATGAAATGCTGAAGGCGTCCAGAGCATGACACTGGTGGATTGGGCACCCCCAGTCTCACTTTATGTTTCTGGGGGTGTTGCTGAGGAGGAGTCGAGTGGGGGATATAATTAAAAAGAAATACTCAGTGGACACGGCAGAACATGGCACACTCAGCCGTGTCCAAGATGGCCAGCCACAGCACTGCGCAAGCATTAAAAAGTCGCACAATACAGTTTGACGGCCATCTTGGACACAGTGGAGTGTGTCATGTTCCGCCATGACCGCCAATACTGAAAATAGTGCAGTGCTACTTCCTAGCCAAACAAAGAGTGGACTGCTTCACGGTCATGGAGGCAACTGTGGTGCAGAGTCCTTTTCTCGTTGCAAGAGATCTGCAGGGCTCCATCCACTGCAGCCCTAAAATGAATAGATGATTACTTGGCATATATAAAAGGAAAAAATTGGCTACCACGTGAAGTTTTTGAGTTCCTGTCTGAGCAGTATCCTTTTAGAACAGCATTTTACTGTCTCCACAAAGCCCACAACAGTTTTTGTACCCCCAAAATCAGCCAATTATGTCAGAATTGGCTCCCTAGCAATGGAAATACACGTGTTCCTGTGGGATTTTATGAAATAACTGCCATCAATTTAATTTTGTGACTAAGGACAACCCATGGTCCCAGGAAGAAGGTCATATAGTGAGAAACGAACGGACTCATCATCAGCACAGACATGAGTTTAAAGAAAGTTGCTGAAAATCCCCCCAGACTGGTTTATAGATCGGGTAAGAACATAAAGGACATTGTGGTACACTCAGTACAACCCGCAAGCTGTCTTCCATGTTAAGTGTCTGAACCTGACTTTGGATTAAAATCTTTTTGCATTACAATTTATCAGAATTTTCAGAATTTTTCTGTTACCTGGAATGCCTGACTACCTGGTTTTACACTCATACAACCTGCAGATGCGAGACAAAGCAAGTGGCTTCCAAGGAAAGCTTGCCTGGTGGTGTTGAAGGTTGAGGCACACCTTGTGCCACGCCGGTGACCTAGGTTTGGGAGCAAGCCTGGGTCATCAGAGGTCAGTAGGGAAGGACAGGATTGAGCGTCCGGGGGCTGCACTCCTGTCCTGGGAGGGAGGGTGACCCAATCCTGTGCTCTGGTGGCTCCTGGCAGTAGCTGGGGGCACAGCAGCTCAGGATCCAGCAACCAAGGGGATTAGCTGTGGTGGTGATCCTGTAGGTGAGCACAGGAGTGTGCATGCCTGTGCTGAACGCATTGCCTGTCTGAGCTAAGGGGGACAGACGAAAAGTTTGAAAACCCCTGACTCTCAGAGGAGGTGACAGTGGCCCAAGTGACTCCAGCCCACATCCCCAACACCAGACTTTCCTGGCTGACCTTCCTCCTGCCTCACCCCGCTCCTGGCCTGGCTCTCTAGATGTCGGATGAGGACACCCAGTAAGTGGATGGGTGGCCCCACCCCTGGGGGTATAGATCCGGGGGGCTAGCTGTGGTCAGCGAGCGGGGATGGGGTGTTCAGCCAGAGGAGGTTTCAGGTGGGAAGTTAGGAGCTGTAATCAAGTGGGTACACCTGAGAGATGCCCCGAGAAGCCAGGAGATAAAGAGAATTGAGAAAAAAAAAAGTGGCTTCCAAGGACCAGTGCGAGTTATACAAAGTATGTCAACTTCAGATATTGTGGACACAGCATGTCATGACCACTGAAGTCTCTACCTACCCCAATCCTGGTCTAGAAACTCAGGTGAGGGGGTTCACTACATGTGCCACAGAGGGGATGATATACCTAGCCACATGTTTCTGTGAAAGTTTCTATATTGGAGAAACAGTATGCAAAAGATGCAGTCAGCATCTTGCGTACTATGGGGGACTTTGCTGTGGAACTAGAGAGCTGTCTTGTCACCCTGGATGTGGAGTCATTATACTCTATTGTGAAATGGGTACTAACAATGCTGAGTCCTAATTGGTTGAGAGCTACTTTCATCCGGGCTGTTATCCCAGCACAACAGCCCGGCTGAAAGTATTCCCAGAGCAACAGGATCAGCACACAGCATTAGAGCCGTCTGCCTCAACCAATCATTACGCTGCCCCACACAGATGATTGCAAAAAAGCATAACTACTTGTCCCTACAACCTACCTATAAGCACACACACCCTCCGCTGCTGCTCAGAACAGATCTGTGGTAAATTCCTGGCTCTTCTGTCCCTGGTTTCACACATTTTTGAGTGTCCCACTTCTCAGACAGCTTTTCCTTTTTTTTGTAATTGTGCTTGTCATGAAGCACAGTAGGTGTGTGGCTGCATCTGTGTCTCGTGCACACCACAGCAACAGTTGCTGATTACCTTTTTTTTTTTTTGTTTCCTTTTTTTAACAAACTGGTTGGCAACTTTTACATTTGCCTGCTCCCGCTGCAGCTTGCCCTGACTCCACATCAACAGTATGTTAGTGGCCTATTAGTAGTATAAGTTCATATATCTCTTCAAATGTTAAATTTCAGCCAATCAGCGCATGCCACGTCATTTGACAGGTGGGCGTGGCCTAAAACGGACCAATCAGAATCGCCCCGTGTTAAACCGGAAGTCCCTCCCTAAATTGCGCTAGCCCCCGCCCCCTTCTGGCGGAAATGACATGCATTCGAACCCGTGTCCCACCCCTTGCGCGGGAAATGACGTAACGTTCAGACCGTGCCCTTATAGCGAAATGACCTAACAACACCATTTTGTAAGCGTCTTACGCTCCTCATTCTCGTACACTCCTCGAACCCCTGCCAGACCATCCTGTCTCGAACCCGAGTCCCACCATGCTAGGTTGAACTCCTGCGTCCCCTCCTTTCTCCTGCACCCCCACCAGCCTGGCTCGGACCCCTGTCCCCCACCCCTCATTGTTGTACACTCCTCGATCCCCTGCTAGACCATCCTGTCTCAAACCCGAGTCCCATCATGCTAGGTTGAACTCCTGGGTCCCCTCCTTTCTCCTGCACCCCCACCATCCTGGCTCGAACACTTGTCCCCCCTTTCTCCTGACCCCACACCATCCTGGCTCGAACCCCTGTCCCTCTTCACCACCGTGCTCCTCCCAGCCCAAAAAATCAGTTAGTGTTTATGTAGTGGTGTGTACCCCCTGTAGGCCTATTGTATAACTGCAGGGGGCATGTGTGTTTTTGATTAGGATATTTTCAGAAAGAAGTATCTAGGAGGGAACCTGATCGTGCAGAGGTTTCCAGATCTGTGTGAGACTCCCACCCGAGGAAATTCATCTGCCTGTGTGAGTACCCCTTTTTCTGTTTTGTAACAGTATACAAAATTATTTAACATGCATCTGTAGGACTGTGTCAAACTTGCATCAAAGGATAGCTTTATGTAAATGCATGTAACATTTATAAGCTAAAACAGGGGACCTCTGTGTAAATAAGATGGTTCAGCAGTTTTCTCTGGATAGCATTGCAACAATCGCTAAAAACTAATTATTTAAACTTTTGTCATGAATTACAAAGAATAAAACTATATAAGAAAAAAGGAATACACATACCTATAGTTCACACCCCCTCAGCTCTGTGTAGTATCAAGGAGAAGGCTGAAATGAAATGTGTGTGATATTTATAATGTTTGGAAAAAATGATATATTACAAAGAATAGACAGAATGTAAAATGATAATGTTTCTCTTTCAAAAATAATTTTAAAGCACACAGTCTTAAAATGTATATACAGCTTTGCTTAGAGTCGTTGCAAAAAAATACACACTTTGTGTGTGTGTGTGTGTGTGTGTGTGTGTGTGTGTGTGTCCCTCATTAGACACGTAGGAAAAGCAATGTCTTTTATGTATGTTTAAAATAATGATGGGGGTTTTTGGATCCTGGTAGCTGTGTGTGTGTGTGTGTGTGTGTGTGTGTGTGTGTCCGTCCCTCATTAGGCACGTAGGAAAAAGCAATGCTTTTTGTGGATGTTTAAAATATAGATGGACTTTTTGGAGCTCACAGGACTGTTGGCTGTGTGGTAGGGGTCTTTGTCTGTTAAGACGTGACAAAACATCTTTTGTTCATTTACACAGCCATGGCTACAAAGGCCTATTGATTCTCTTTGGAAACGTGTGTCTCAAAATTTTTGGGATTACAGGGGTCTGTAAAAAAGTAGCTTTATGCTTTTGTTGCAAAATGTCTATAGTTACATTATCAAAAAATTAAAAAGTCATGTAGTACTAAATAGAAAAATAAATGATATGTCTATAGTTACATTATCAAAAAATTAAAAAGTCATGTAGTACTAAATAGAAAAATAAATGATATGTTACAAAGATTTATATTCTGATTAGTGGTATGCAAGCAGTTTTACCGAATTACTAATTTAAAGGACGCAGCTGTTTAAAAAAGACAAAATTTCTGTTTTGACTTTTCAAAGCATAACTTAGGCTTGCACTCCACTGCCTCTCTGTGTTTTAAGATTGATAAAAAAGCATCTGTTTTTAATTAGACTGTGACCAGCCTATTAGCAGAAAGGAATTTCTTAATGCCTTCCAGCTGTCGCAGGAAGTGAGAAACAAAAGCCTACATTGACTAGCATAGGTTCTTATATATCCCCCTTGGAGAATGGGGGTTGTTGGTCTGATGGACAGTGCCAGATGTTTTTCACTACTTGCCACGTACTTGGGGTGGGGGGGTCTGAGTCATTTTTATATAAGCATTTCAAGATACTGGAAGCTCAAGTAGCAGTTGTTGTAGTCTCGCTCTGTCCTTTTGTCTTGAGCTAAAAAATTAAAAATATTCAACAATTAGCCATGGAACCGTGGACTCCTGACGAAGAGCTTATCCAAACATTTAATCGTTTGCTAATACACAGTTGAACACTACAGAAGGTGTGTATTTTTAACTAGAAATAGTAGATGCTGCATGTTTTAGAGTTTAAATGTTGTCTTATAAAAGTTTTAAACTACCAAGTAGTGACAGGGGCTTATTTTCTGTTTTTAAATAGCTCCACAGAGAAACCCTGAGGGGTGAGGCTGGCTAATCCCCAGATTACTGCTACAGAAGGTGTGTATTTTTATCTAGAAATAGTAGATGCTGCAGGTTTTAGAGTTTAAATGTTGTCTTATAAAAGTTTTAAAATACTGAAGTAGTGACAGGGGTTTATTTTCTGTTTTTAAACAGCCTCACAGACAAAGCCTACAGGTGTGAAAGGGAAAAAGAGATCATTACATGAATGTGATGTTTTTCAAAGGCATGGCAGAATTTCAACTGGTGTCAGTGACCAGAATACATATAGCATAACTGAACAAGATATACAGCCATCTACCAGCAGTGGTTCAAGAGTCTCTGCAGTTGTAAATGAACCAAATGTGCCAATAAACATTGTACAGCCATCTAGGAGCAGCGGCTCAAGAGTTTCTGCCCAAAGGTTTCAAGAAAGTGACATTGACATGATCAATATTGGGAAAGCCTATATTTTTAAAACAATTGATTGTTTGTTTAATGCCTTGGTAATTAAGGCAGATTATCTAGTGAGGATTACGATCATCAGCTGCTTAAATCTGAGCTTTTTAAAAGTTCAGCTACTGTACTGAACAGTGTGCTTGGTTTAGTCCATATTTCAAAATTCTCAATCAGGGAAATGAAGATGATGCTTAGTGCAGCCCACATGTATGAAAAGTACAGGGGCTTGGAGGAAAAAGTTGCCAAAAACAAAGAACAAAATACAAAGTGAAAGCACAGAAGCTCTCATAAACTGAGTACAAAGGGTTGCATCACTAGCAAAATGAAAAAAATAACAAATGGGTCAAAAAGAAAATCTGGGTAAAAATAAAACAATACGAGAAAAGTTGATCAGAAAAGTAAAACATGCCAGGAAAATATTACAGCATAGGTTTTACAGAATGCTACAAATGGTCTGCAGTCTGAATGAGAAAACCATGATGATGATGATGATCAGGCTAACAGGGCCTACAGTGTATTTAGAAGCTGTACAGGAATATGAACGCAGTTTAAAAAATTTAATGCTACAGAATTTCATCAAAGATATAAGTTTATAAATCTAGATAAAATAAATCTTTACAGAGGCTATTGCTGCAATGCACCAGGCTATAGAAAGTTTGTTAGACAGTGTGAAGAGAAAACACAATAAGGTTTTATACAGGTAAGATTAAATGCTGCTTCTTTGAATCACCCTTGTTCTCAAGAAAGACAAGTCCAAATGAACTAAATGCTGCAACCTTCTTAGATCAGATAGCTGATATGCTACAGAGCAATACTGAAGTAATTGCTGATTCCTCTATACATCTTGTGATATGACCATCAGAAACCACCAGGGGTCGGGGTGGGGAGATGGACACTGAGCTCCATCTTGTATAGCAGGATTTTACAAAAGAGATGATACCTGATTGATTTAAATAACAGAGACAATAGTTTGTGTTTGAGTGGCTCCATTTCACACTCTTAAATCCACATATGAGTGACAGTCAGTTGTTGAACAAGGCTAAAATATTGTATGCTGAGCTAGGTTTGTCAGACCAAAGCCCTGTCACTTTTAGTGATGTGTCACAGTTTGAACGTTTTTAGGAGTCAAAATTAAGATTTTATATCATAATGAAGGAAACTGGCAAACATTTTCAACAGGTCCAGAAAGATTTCCTAAAACACTGTTTGTATTATTACATGAAAAACATTTTTATGGCATCACTAATGTAAAAAAATTCATAGGCTCACGGTGCCTCTGCGAATATTGTGATGTAGCCTACAGCCATAAGGGAAATCATATCTGTGCACAACAGTGCAAAGTTTATTTCGACCCATGTTGTCTCGAAAAGGAAATTGGCACAGTATCTTGTCACAAATGTAAGAAGATTTGTAGGTCTTCAGCGTGCCTAGAAAGACATTTAGCTAGAGCTGATGGTGATACAGGGTCTTGTAAATCCATGAAACTGTGTGAACAATGTTTTGTTTTTTACAAGGGATCTCATACATGTAAATTGATTCAGTGTAGCAGATGTGGTTCTTTCATGACAGCAGACAAGCATCTGTGTTACATGTCACCACTCACAGATGTAAAAGCACTGAGAAATATATAGTGTTTGATTTTGAAGCCACACAAGAAACGGGGTGCACATACCAAATTTTGGGTATGCTAAGCAGTTAGATGGGAAGAGGTCCTGGGAATTGAAGGTGAAGATTGCATAAAAGATTTTGTAGGACATTTTATTGATGCCCCATTTAGACACTACACATTTATAGCACACAATGCCAAAGGCTATGACAGTTACTTTATCATTAGCCAGCTAGTCAAGGAAAAGAATTGATATTAAATTGCTCACACAAGGAGGAAAAGTACTGTGTCACAGTGACATCCCACACATCAGATTTATTGATACCATTGTTTCTTCCTTTAAATAGCAAAAATCCTGAGCCTTGGATTAGAGAATTAAGTGGCTCAATACACCCATTTTTAACACAAGGCTAGTAAATTATATAGGCCCCCTGCCCGATGCTCAGTTTTATGGTTCTGAATTATATGTTGCCTGCAGAAAAGCAAGAGTTTTGCAATGGTACCTAGCTAACAGACATAGAGAATTTAATCTGAAAAGGAAACTTCGCTACTATTGTCAGTTAGATGTTGAAATTCTTGAAAAGCCTGTGTCAGATTTAGAAATGAAGTACTGGAGATGACTAGGAAAAGTATTTTAAAACAATCAGACGATGATACAGTGGAGTATGAAACAGTATCATAGACCCTTTCATCGTCACCATAGCCTCCAATTTCTATGGCGATGTACAGGTTTCTATTTTGAAAGAATGCACTGTTGCTATTTCTCCCCCAGACAACTACTACAAACAATTGAAGAGGCACTACACCCGCTATTCAGTGGCTTTCTATGTACATATCTGAGGAAAGAAAATATTTCATTCAGCATGCGCTAAGGTGGGTCCAGATTACTTTTGGATGGCTATTCAGTCATAAATGGAATACCACAGCATTTGAATTTACAATAGTTTGTTTTTCATGGCTGCAACATCTGTTACTGTGAGAAAGATAGAAACCACATGACAGGGACTAGTTTTGGACAGTTATTCAATAGGACCACGCACAATTTCATTTCTAAAAGACGAGGTTTTGCAGTTAGAGTATTGTAGGAACATGAATGGAAAGCAATGCTGACCACCGATCAGGGTTTGAATAATTTTTTGAGGAGAGCCAGCTACCACAGCCACTCAGACCTAGGCAGTCACTGCTTTGGGGGAGAACAAATGCCATTTGTCTGTACTATAAGACACAGCCTGATGAGAATACACTATTATGATTTTTACCAGCCTCCCCTTTTGTTAACAAAACCAACAGTATCCAGTAGGTCATCCTGACATCATTTATGACAATTTTGATGAACTCACTCAGTACTTTGGTTTAGCAAAAGTAAAAGTCTTACCCCTAGGGTCTTTTCTTTCCAGTGCTGCCATCCAGGATTGGTAAAAGCTTGTGTTTACATTATATGTCGTGCATGCGCTGAAAATAGACTTCAAACAACATCATGCACACATGATGAGCATGATCATTACAGGTACCTACTGTACCGTAGAACTAAACCTGGCACTGGAAAAAGCTACAAAATCATTAACATTTATGAAGTTTGGCATTTTAAAGAGTCATACACAGAGCTTTTTGCAGATTACATCAAGCTGCATCTAAAAGGCAAGCAAGAAGATCTGGTTTCCCTTCATGGGTCAAAACTAAAGGGATAAAGTCAGGTACATACAACAGTATTTTGAAAGGAAAATGTACATTTGAGACCCTACAGCCATAACTATTAACCCTAGCAAAGACAGATATCTAAACTGTTTTAAATTCTCTTTGGGGCAAATTTGGTCAGAGAGCTAATTTACGACAACGAGCATAGTAACAGACCACAGAAATTATTTCAATATGTATTAGTCCCGTACCACGAAATCTCATCGATACTTTTTCATTGATGATGAAACAGCTTGTTTAAGCTAGAAATATACCAGCGATCATTACACAAATTCAATAATATCAACATATTTATAGCTAGTTTTACAGCGGCATATGCCAGAGTCGAACTCTACAACCTGCTAGATAGGTTACAGGACAGGTGCCTTTACCACGACACAGACTCTGTCATTTTGTGTCCAGAACGGTGACTGGGCCCCACCTCTGGGCGATTATTTGGGGAGCTGACCAGGTGAAGTTCCTGCTGATGAACACATTACAGAGTTCATTTCTGCAGGCCCAAAAACACGTCTGGTTACAGGCTGTCCAGTGGTGAGGTTGTTCTTAAAGTGAAAAGGTTTACCCTTAATGCAAGCCAGCAATAAACACATTAATTTTGAAAGTCTGAAGGACCTGGTCTTTGACTATCACGGGGTCACAGATCTCTAAAAGTACCGTGAGTCAACCCAGCATTGTTAGGAATAAAAAGCAGTGGTCCCTTGAAACAAAAACGCTGTCCAAGACACAGAGAGTAGTTTATGACAAGCGAGTTTTACAAGACAATTTTAAAACACTTCCTTACGGATACTGATTGTGAAAAATGGATATCAGGTTGCAGCATCCCTTTACTTGTCTGTTATAGTGGGAAGAGCCCCTCTAATAGTGGGAAGAGCTTCTTTATAAAACAGTTGTTGGAACATGCTGATGCCACTTTATCACACAAGCCTGAAAATATTGTCTGGTTCTACAGCTGTTGGCAACCTTTGTATAATGAATTGCTGTTAAAGTTTCCTCAGATTAAATCTGTGGAGGGGCTACCGATGTCACTAGCTGACAATGATCTCTTACCCCCTGGAAAGGTAAATTTTGTCGTTATAGATGATTTGATGGACTCTGCCTGTCAAAATAGTGAAGTGGAATATGGGTTTTACCAAGTACAGTCATCATAAACAATTGACATATTTTTAATTGTCCAGATATGTTCTGTCAAGGTAAAAAAACAGGACCATCACTAAATACCAAATACATGATTTTGTTTAAAAACCCCAGAGACAAGCTTCCAGATCACAACACTAGCTAGACAAATGTATCCTGGTCAGACAAAATTTTTTCTTAGAAGCTTTTGAAGATGCCACAAGAAAGCCTCATGGCTGTTCACTGTTGATTTAAGATCAAATACACCAGACTAATATAGACTGTGAGTGGGGTGTTTCCCCCTGACTGGCCTGTGGCATATGTCATGAAAAAAACACATTCTGCTTCTAAAAATATTTGATACTGTATTGTCATTATGTCAAAAGACTGCAGAGAAATCTGTCTGTTTTAAAGTTACTAGTAAAAGGGCCTCTGAGCTTAAGAAAAGCTATTTTATGTTCAGCCTCTGATGATCTGATATCAGCTATAGCTGAGATAGCCTTAAACACTCTCAGAGGAAATATTCCACTGTCAGCAAAGCAGTTAGGTGTACTGAAAAAAAGCGGAGAGTCTATTAAAACTTTAAGTGATAAACAAATAACCTTAAAAGGAAAAAGAAATAGTTAATCAGACTGGTGGCTTTATAGAACGCTGCTAGGAATTGCCATCCTTTGATCACAGGCCTGCTAGCTAACAGATAATGGATTTACAAGAAAATGTATTTGGTACCTCAGCAACAGATGGATCACATTAAAACTATTACCCTGATCAGGATATGAGAACAGTTGCAACTAACAGTTTGGACACTGACATGAGAGCTATACTGTCCGGACTGATTATCAGACTGCAACAAAGCCAAATGTACTCTGCTGTGTTATAGCGCTATCTGACTTTGGTAAGACAAGAGAACAAGCTAAAACCAGTTTGACATTACTCATGCCTGAAAATGAATCAATGTCTGAGCCCCCTGCGGTCATGGCAGAGACAACTTCTGTACCTAGTACTATGGAAAAAGACATTTTAAGTAGTGTTTCTCATCGGTCTAAAACCAATGCTGAACTTTTATTAAAAGCATATGGCCAAGAACAAGGATATTGTGTTTTGGAATGATAAGGGTGAATTAATGTATAAAGGCACTGTTGTTTCTGGGTCTCACATGAGTCGATTCAGTAGGCGGCTACAGCCACCACATAATCCCTGACCACAGAAAGCCAAAGGCTGGGATGTTTTGTCAAAGCAATGGCTGAGTCTAATACCCACCTCAGTGTTTGCTCACTCAGCAAACAGGAGCTATGTGAAAAGGCTGAAAATCAGTAGCTGGTGCAAAACAGCCACAGCCATCTCCAGTTAGCCAATGGTCAGTGACGCCAAAAGACAAAGGTCTTTTAAGAAACTTGTGTGGCTCACTATGTAAACTTAAAAATGCAATCTCTATGTATGAATGTTAGATACCTCAGTGACTGTTGTGTACAGCATATGTTGAACATTTTACCTCATATTAAATATGTAATCCTACCTCAGTGACTGCTGTGTACAACCTATGTTAGCCATTTACCTCGTACTGAATATGTAATCCTGTTTTACAAAAAGTGTTTATATTGATGCATGTTAGCCTACTTCATAGTTAAATATGTTAACATGTTTTAGAAAGATATAATATAATTCTACCTCAGGGCTATGGCGTATATAGTGTGCATTTTTTAACAGGAGATGCTTTTGTTTTATTATATCATATCTATGATGTCACCACTGATGCTTGTTGTATTTTATTGGCAGTTTTTTTACAATAAATGCCTTTGTATTTTATGTATTTGTCATTATTGAAGACATTGCATATCTTATCCATGATGTTACCACTGATTTTTGTTGTATTTTATTGGCAGTTTTTTTACAATAAATGCCTTTGTATTTTATATATTTGTCATTATTGAAGACATTGCATATCTTATCCATGATGTTACCACTGATTTTTGTTGTATTTTATTGGCAGTTTTTTACAATAAACACCTTTATATTTTATATATTTTTTCATTATTAGAAGACATTGCATATCTGAAAATGTTAAGCACAGCCCCCACAGTTTAAACACAGCAAACAGAGACACACAATTATGAGTGTTTATATAGATTTTATAAGTGACTGGTTTTGAATAAAATTACAAGCTGCTGCATATTTTTAAATTCATTACAAGACAAACAAGTCTGAACATGTTGCCACCTCACTGATCGTGCCCTGACATGTTTAGATGTCTGGAAAAGTGACGTGACAAAACTAGTTACCATGGCATCATTTTCAGCAAATCATTAGAGTACATTTTAAATCTGATCATAAGAAAGTCCTTTGCATCTGTGGTGTAAGAAAATATGCAGTGAAATCCATGAGGTGGTAGAAAAGGTATCTTGTAACTGTGTGTTTTGGTACAAAATGTTGTTTGCATTTCTGTTTAAAAAATCCAATAGTTTGTGCATGATTGTCAGGATGAAAACCGTAGCTGTGAAGAACTCCCAGCCCATTTTCTGAAATGTATACGGCTAACCAGTGCTGTCCAGGGAGGTCATAGGGGTCAGTATTGATGACTAGTGCTGCAGGAAGGTTTCTCAGTCTCTCCATGGGTAGCAGATCCAGAGGAAACACACCCAGGAAGCAGTCACGGATGTGGGTGTCACTGATTACAATTTTTTCCAGCTGCTTTGTGTTCTTTTTATGGTTTATCACATATAATCAAAATGACATTTCTTCTCTAGTTTATCTCAATGACATTATCAAACACTGCATAGATAATGAGATTAACTGTTTGTGGAAGGGCTTCTGCAAATCTGATCTCAGCTCTGAGGTTCCCAGTTTTAATTAAGAATAATGATCAGCACATTCTTGGTCCGGAGTGAGATCAAAGGCAAACAGGGTGTACCCTTGGGTAAATTCTAATGATTAACTAAAAGTGGTCGATCTTTCATAGATTTCCCATACGCTAGTACTAGATTAAAATATTCTCTCAGCATTCCATTTCTAAAATCTGGCTGCAGAGGTTTAGCAGGAATTTGTTCACCGTCCAGATACAGACCACAAAATTAATGTTATAATGCTTAAAGTTAAAGGGTTTTTAGTGTAGGAACCACAAAAGCATCATTATCAACAAATCCCATGACCATCATTTTTGGTAACTGTCCCAAAAACAAATTATCTTGGTTGCAGACCCTGCTGCCTGCAGGGAGGCTGAACACTTTCATACCCACTCTGTCTATAGGGTATTTAGCGTTGGAGGTGAGCAGGGCTTCTGAGTGTCCCAGACAGACTCGGGGTCACTTTAACCCTTTTGACAAACAGAGGTGGCCATGACTTTTAGCTTATAAGGCTCAGCATCTCCACTCATCAGGCAAAAGCTGTCCCTGTTACGTGTCAGTTTAATTTTAATATCCGCCATTTCAGCATCAGTTTCTCTTGAAAAAACAAGTCTGTGGCAAGTGTCCCAGCAGTTCTGCCCTCTACTGAGATGTGTGAAGGGCTTCTTTTATTAAAACCTACATTATCACCATCTCTGTCTGTGAGTTTCATGTTTCCCTAGGGTGTCTTTGTAAAATAACCCTGAGGTAAGATGTGTAGAAAGGGTCTCTTCACTGAAGTTCAGCACAGATTCTGACAGCCCTGTAGGGTAACAGTTATTGCTCTGACTGATGAGCCGATCACCGACAGTCACATCCAGCTGACTGAAAATGGTTGCCACTGGGTAGTTTATAAGGCACCTTTGGCCACTGCAGGTATATATCACACCATCCGCTTCAGTGATTTTGCAAACCAGGTAAAGAATGTGTTGTTTAGATCCAAATAGTCTTCACCAGTCCCTGCTATAAAATTCAATTGGTGAGTTTTCTGAAAGGGCAGCCAGAGGGGTATCTACATAAATGCTTTTTTCAATGCTTGTCTGTGTGGGAGAAAACGGCAAACAAGTCAAGTTCTGATTTTGTGCATTCTTCAGAACCACAGTGCCGAAAGCCATGTTTTTAGAACAGGTCTCTGCTTTTCGACCCCTCGAAGATCCTTTTGCCTTTGAACATTTTCTTTTATGTGAAGTTTTGCGTTTGAAACACCTCTTTTAAAGTAGCCGGGGGCGATGAGAAGCGAAGGGTGTACTCTGCTCTTTTTACCTCTCTTGAATACAATCAGCCCTGAGCCACCCTAAGTAGGCTTATCACCCCTGACATCTTTTTGACGACAGCACTAGTCACATGCCCACAACATCCTTTGCAACATTTTTGTAGCTGTCTGTAGATGTGGTTTTGCAATTTCAAACCCCCTTCTTAAAAATGGAACTGCTTTTCTGAACAGACTAAAAATATCCCTCCTATACCAGAACCATACATAGTAGGAAGTCCATGAAAGCCTGGCAGACTGTATCCTGCCTGTGCCTTGTAATAGCTTCTGTACAAGGCAGGGTCCCCATAATGTCGAACAATCACCATCCTTGTTTAAATTTTAGAGCACTCTCTGGGGGCGAAAATGCAACTTCACGATCACCTTTCCAAACTGAAATGGTACAGGTTCATTTTGATCATTCTTTATTTCAATAGTGACTGTATCGATCTGATGTTTACTGACTGTTTGATAATGGGGTTTATCGTAGGTCACGGTTACTATCTCATTGTCTTGGCCCCTGACGGGTACACATCTCAGCAAAGGCACTAGACTGTCACCCACTATTTCATGTGTGATAATGTCAGTGTATATATATAATAGTAAAATCCCCAATTAATATCTGGAGGGTTCTTTGCTAGATTCTTTCCTACACCTACCTCGAGTCTGCTAAAACCAAAAGGTACTGTAACTGCCCATGCATAAACAAAATACATTTGATGTCACTGTCAACGCTTATTTCTCTCCACGGTTTGTTGTTCCAAAACCACTGGCAGTTCATTTACTTCAAATATGCTTTTATTAATTTGAGCAATAACACCAGCCATATTAGGATAATAGCCTGATGGGATTTTAAATGCTGCTGACTCAGTAAAGAGTCCAGTTGGTGTGTTTTACTGTGGGCTACGTTTAGAGGCTGATAGAGCATACTGAACCTGTTTTCTGTGCAGGCACATTGTCCCAGGTATGAGGGTACTGAATTTCTGCTAAGCCACTTCCACTCACCAGGTAGTTCAGCGTTTATGGTAACTTTACAGTAAAAGTAGATATAGTATTGTTGGGGAAAATGTTAGCGATGCATTTGCTAGGCAATGTGATATAAAATCCATTTTTGAGCATATTAAAGCCTTATCTGCTTCTAATGTACCTGAACCTGTGTTGCCTCAACCCAGCTATTAAATTTATCAGGCCACCCTCTCCACTTTACCAGATACAAGTTTTTCTGCCACGCTTTTTCTCCTTCAGGATTTTCTGCACCCTGTACACACGGTCCTCATCAGGTTCAATTTTTGCAGCTCCTCTGCGTAAAAGTACCTTAATGTCTTCCCCTGATAGTCTTTTTAGCTTATAGGTGGGTCTCTGTGTCTCTTTAAGACCTCCGCCACAATAAATATCTCACCTGTCGTCTGTTCATATCCCTTTTCAAACACCCCTTTTAGCTTAGATAGTCTCACGTGATCATCTTTCTGAAAGGTACCCTTTTGTTTTTGCCAAGAACAGAATTACAGTATAGGATCTTCCATACACCGGGCATTGGAAGGGTTAACATCCACAGGTCTGTGTTTAATGCTTCTGTGATAAGTATGGTTATAGCTGCACCAGGTCTGACAACACATCTGTATATTTCCAAGTATTCTGGGCTGTAAAGTAGCTACATCGTGACTTCAGTGTCCTATTAAATCTTTCTACAATGCTGGCCTTAACTTCATTATTGTCACAAAATGGTGTATTTTATTTTGTTTTAATAGGTTCTTTAGGAAGCATTTGAAAACTCTTACCCTGATCAGTCTGCAACTTCTGAGGTGTGCGTCCCACTTTTTAAAAATAGTTTTAAAGGCTTGCATCACTGCCTTGCCTGATTTGTCTCTTAAAGTCACTACCCAGGCATACTTGGACAGCACATCGATGCACGCTAGTATGTACTTAAACCCATTATTGTACTTTTGCATATTGACTCATATCCACTAAATCAGCTTGCCATTGTCTGTCTAATGTCAGAAACAATGACAGGATTTCTCTTAAATCGGACTCTGGCTGCTTTATGTAATGAATAGGGCTCCTGCTTCACAAGCCATTCTGCAACACCTTTCCTGGTGACCTCTTTATCAAGTTTTTGCAGCCTTATACAGCTGAGTCACCTCTGTGAAACTACCCACTTTTTGCATTAAAATATATATTCTGGAACAGGTGATCATTCATCTCCTTCGTCAACACCCGACACATCTGCTAGCTACAAAACTCTTGTCACCAGTAAAATAAAGTATGTGCTCTTTTGTTCTTTAAAAACACTATGACAACCACAAACTGCAATGCATGATTATATTTTATTTATAAATACACACGTCATAACAGTATTTGAATATTTACTTTATAATACATCAACTAATACATATAGGTTCTACATACAAAAGGCATAACACTATGACAACCACAAGGGCAATGCATGATTATATTTATTTATAAATACACGTCATAACAGTATTTGAATATTTACTTTATAATACATCAACTAATGCATATAGGTTCTACATCAAAAGGCATAACACATGGTAAGCATGCAACAAATTATATAATAATTTTGTTTTCTACTCTTCAATTTTTACACGCTTCACAATACCCGAAACAGCAACTTTTGAGCTGCATGTTTTACACAAGCATTAGCATCGTCCACTTCACCCTTAGTGATGAGGTATGCACAATACATACACATATGCCATACACCACTCAAAATAACAAGGCTGATTTGAAGACATTCTGTTACATCTAAAATGACATTCACCTTGCATACTGCTCTCGATTTTACTGTTTTCCATTACGTCAACATAGAGTCTCCATACAAGGGTGGCAACTCTTTAATCAGAGTCAGCGTGTTTTCTGCCAGTGAAGCAGCAGCATCTTCAGAGCAGACATTTAATGCAGGCTGCTTTCCAAAGTATATAGGTTCCTTTAAATGTCCTTTATCACACAGTACATTGTAGACATCAAGACTGTCTGGAATATTGGAAGCATGCCAATCGTTCCATCTGAAAGTACATTATAATACACTATTTAGGAAAAGCATATGCTAAATCTGGTTTATGAAACACAACAAAAGCGATAAAGAAGCAAAATTTATGATGTCCGACTCAGACCTCCCGTTCTGCAAACTAAACACTAAAAATCAACAACAGTACAGATAAAACCACAAAGTGTATTACATCATAAGGGTTATGCATAAACTCTATAGCAATTTTAAACATTGCTTCCTCAAAGTAACCCCTCATCCTTAAAATAATCCACAGTTTCCTTTTGGGGTCCTCTGGAAGACCATCAAAAGACCTTGGCATGTCTCTAAAAGTACAGACGGTGCTTGTCCTGTAGGTAGATTTAAACCAGGTTGTTTAGCTTTGTGTCTGACTAGTTGGTAAATAAGCCTCTGGATGCACTGACAGGGTGTTTCCCATCGTTGTATACTCTGGAAAAAACATACATTTAGCAAGTGGTAAAAGCCAGGGTAACAATATGAACAATATTAAAATGATAACAAGTAACAGTTTTTGGGATGGGGGTGGGTGGTGGGGGGGTGGGGGGGTAAAATGTTTTTAACAATGTAAACAGTGTTCCTGAATTTCCTTATATAATTTTTTAAAGGGTAATTTTTTTGACCAGTGGATCATTTCAGCAAGCAGAGAAGCCAGGTTAACAACACGCACAATATCACAAGTTTTTTTCTGCTTTGTAGTACACACACACATGGCTATGACGACCATGATATAAAGTCCACAAAGACATTCATCGTCTTCCATGAATATACCGGCAATCACTTTAACATTTTCTACAAGTGGTAACACAGATTCATTATATATTTATCTTATCCTCCCATACTTCTGGAAGGGCAAACATCATCAGTTCATAGGCTGCATGTATCTCACAAAGGCAAATGTCATATTGAGGTGAACCAAACAGTGATGGATGACAGTAATGGCTTAGGATCAGATACATAAACCTTTTGATTCTCTGTACTTGCATCCCGCATGATTATCTGTAAAATAAAATTACACATTTTGGTACTGAAATGTTTCCATGTAGTAATTTGGGGATGGGATGTGGGGCAGGTGTTGGGGTAATTTTTACAATATAAACATTGTTCCTGAATTTCTTTTAGAAATTTTTTAAAGACCTTTGCTGACCAGGCGGCAGGCATCTTTTTAATTTCACCGTCTGTCTGCTGTAACATTTGCATAACTAACCACATGGGGTCATCAGATTTTCTCACATCATTTAAAACATGGCTTATAGTTTCAGGGTACAATTGGTCATATTTAACCCCTGATGCTTCATAGCGATTGCCAAGATCACGGGCATGAGCTGTCCTATGTATGGCTTCAGAAACATTTCTGTATGCTTCTTTAGACCTTAAGTCATCAAGGACACATGAATGGTTTTCTGACTCGGATCATCTATCTCACACCCAGGACAGGAATCGACAATTCACAATGTATTACCCTCTGCATCACTGAAGCAATTGCACCACGGATGGTAGGATACATAACGCATTTACAATACATATCGTTGTCAGTTTTGGGGGTTTACTACTAAGGCCTGGTTTTCACATGGGGTCCCCTGTCTAATCTCAGTAGAAGAAGAGGGTTGTGTGGTGATCACAGCCTGTTCTGTGACATTTTGAAACATTCTATCGCTCTCTGTATTTCTAACATACTGGTTCTCACACATCTCATTAACAATCACATTTGTATCTTTCACACAGCGAAGACAGTCGAGCAGTAGATTTTGGAAAGTCGAGAATCCATGCTGTCCGAATATGACTGCTGCTCCATTAAATCCTTCAGTCTATTAAAGTAAAACAAAAACAGCATTGGTCCTCTGACTCATTATAGGTAGATTTAGTTCTACTGCTAACTCATCTCCCTCAGTTATGCCATGTAACCACTCACATTTTTTTAAATGTTAAAATGCATTTACCTCATCAAGGCAACTCTTTTCTTCATTTTTTCTCATCTTTCTCTTTCTTAGCCTGGGCCTGACTGCTTGTGGCTGCATTATCATCATCATCACCCTCTTGGTCAGAGTGCCCTCTTGGCTCTGTCTTGCATTTCTTTTTCATAACTTTCTCTGATGCTTTTTTTGGCAGTGTCTCACTGACCATCATCTCTGGCTCCCCCTTCTTGTCACTCTCTGTTTTTGGTTTCATAGTAACTTCTTTTTCTGCATCAGATTCCACCCAGCAACTCTTCAAGGTCTTGCAGTGGTGTCTCTTCAGAAGGACAGTCAGGTTTAGGATTTTCTGATTCACCAAACTGTTCAGCGAGTTTCTTTTTATGTCAGACACTCTTCCACTCAACAAGACTTGTGTGGGGCATTCGTCACACCTCCGTAGTACACATACGTTGGCTTGGGTTGTGGGGCCCCGACAGCTATCTTCTTGCTTGGCTTTTCATCTCCAGACTTTTCATTAGGTGGTGTGACAATCTGGCTTGTTACAGGGAGGTTGAATTTTTCATTAGGTGGTATGACAATCTGACCTGTTACAGGGATGTTGAAATGAGAAGCGCTGCCATCTTCTTGCTTGATGTTTTGATAATCTGCTCCAAGTCTCTAAAACAGAATCTGAGAAATCTCTCAAAAGCTGTGCCTTCTGGCTTCAAATGGAGGGTTTATATAACGCTTAGCAAGATGGACTGCCCTTGGTAAAACCATCACCACACCCCATCATACTATACATGGTAGCGTGTCAGAGGTACATCTGTTGTAGCCCCACCTTTTTCAAAACATTATAAATATCACACACATTTCATTTCAGCCTTCTCCTTGATACTACACAGAGCTGAGGGTGTGTGAACTATAGGTATGTGTATTCCTTTTTTCTTATATAGTTTTATTCTTTGTAATTCATGACAAAAGTATAAATGATTAGTTTTTAGCGATTGTTGCAATGCTATCCAGAGAAAACTGCTGAACCATCTTATTTACACAGAGGTCCCCCGTTTTAGCTTATAAATGTTACATGCGTTTACATAAAGCTATCCTTTTGATGCAAGTTTGACACAGTCCTACAGATGCATGTTAAATAATTTTGTATACTGTTACAAAACAGAAAAAGGGTACTCACACAGGCAGATGAATTTCCTCGGGGTGGGGTCTCCACACAGATCTGTGAAACCTCTGCACGATCAGGTTCCCTCTAGATACTTCTTTCTGAAAATATCCTAATCAAAAAACACACATGCCCCTGCGGTTATACAATAGGCCTACAGGGGCACACCTACATAAACACTAACTGATTTTTTGGGGTGGGAGGAGCACGGTGGTGAAGAGAGACAGGGGTTTGAGCCAGGATGGTGTGGGGTCAGGAGAAAGGGGGGACAAGTGTTCGAGCCAGGATGGTGGGGGTGCAGGAGAAAGGAGGGGACGCAGGAGTTCAACCTAGCATGGTGGGACTCGGGTTTGAGACAGGATGGTCTGGCAGGGATCGAGGAGTGTCACGAGAATGAGGGGCGGGGGACAGGGGTTCGAGCCAGGCTGGTGGGGGTGCAGGAGAAATGAGGAGGCATGAGGTTCAACCTAGCATGGTGGGACTCGGGTTTGAGACAGGATGGTCTGGCAGGGGATCGAGAGTGTCACGAGAATGAGGGAGGGGACAGGGTTGAGCCAGGCTGGTGGGGGTGCAGGAGAAAGGAGGGGACGTAGGAGTTCAACCTACCATGGTGGGACTCGGGTTCGAGACAGGATGGTCTGGCAGGGGTTCGAGGAGTGTACGAGAATGAGGAGCGTAAGACGCTTACAAAATGGTGTTGTTAGGTCATTTCCTGTGCAAGGGATGGGGCACGGGGTTCGAACGCATGTCATTTCTGCCAGAAGGGGCGGGGGCTAGCGCAATTTAGGGAGGGACTTCTGGTTTAACACGGGGCGATTCTGATTGGTCCGTTTTAGACCACGCCCACCTGTCAAATGACGTGTCACGCGCTGATTGGCTGAAATTTAACATTTGACGAGATATATGAACTTATACTACTCATATTCCTCTGCCAGGACATGCTAACAGCTGAAGTTACTGCCTGTTGTCCTGGTCCCTTAGTGCTGTTCATGCAGCAATGGTGCCACCTGCTGGCAGTCAGGGAAAAAAAAACACAGACTTCAGACTGGACGATTTTTTGCATTAGACTTTTAATTTACACTTTTTTAATATTTGTTTCTAAATGTAGTAATCCTAAAATAATTTTAAAATACTGTGTGCCATTTAGTAGCAGAGACCCACTTCATAATTGCAATAATGCACTCCAGAGAGAGAATGTTATGGTGAGAGGAGGGCAACAAAGATGGTGCATGGATTGCATCACAAGTCCTATGAACACAGGTTTAAGGAACTGAATATGTACTCCCTGGAGGAGAGGAGGGAGATAGGGGATATGATAGAGACATACAAGTATCTTACGGGGAGGAACAGGGTGCAGGAAAACACTATTTTTAAGCGAAAAAGATGTTCCAGGACTAGAGGGCATGGGATGAAGTTGGAGGGAGAATGATTCAGAGGAAACATGAGAAAGAATTTGTTCACAGAACGGGTGGTGGACAAGTGGAACACCCTGCCAGAGGAAGTGGTGGGGGCTGAAACAATCACGGGATTTAAGAATGCATGGGATAGACATAAAGGAATTCTGGAGGTCAGGGGTAAGGTGCAACAGACTTCTAGGAAAACAAACTGAACTTACAAGCTCAAATGGGCAGACTGGGTGGGCCATAGGCCCTTATCTGCTGACACTGTCTATGTATCTATGTATCTATGTATCTATGAGATAATGGCCCTTCTCGGGTGGTGGAAGCATTCAGCTTTGCATCATGCTTCAACCCACCTGAGGTGAGCTGTTATCCCACCATAACACCCTCCCTGTTGAGCCTTATTGCTTAAACAGCCTCCACAGGGAGGGACTGTCAGCCGGGAGAGAGTTTCTGGACACCAGAGAGATTAAGCATTGAGGTATTAACATGTCTAGTACAGTTTGTGCTACAGTGCATTTCCCTTTTTTAGACAAAATTTTCTTCCGGCTACAGGAACGGTGATGAGGGCAAGTTTGGCTTCCAACTTTGCCAGCCTATGCTAATCTCTTCCTTAGTATGTGGGAGCAGGAGGCTGTGTGTGAAAATCTGAGTTTTCAGTATCTCCCTTAAATTCAAATCAACTTCTTGGATCTGATCATTAAAAAGATGGCAAGGGAGGAGTGACCACTGATCTCTTTAGAAATATAATTGATTGGAATATATTCCTGCTAGTGAAATATTTGACACCCCTGCCACACAATGCAAGGGCCAGTTTATACGGACCAAGCATAGCTGTAGCGCAGAAGAAGATTATTTAAAGTGTTGACTGGGATGCCTTTTTAAAGGTAGTTCATAAACATTGTTTAGCCCCACAGGGAGGTAGCTTCTTTTTCTTTTTTTTAACAGATAGCAAGCATTGCCATTGCAATGGGTGACGTGGCTCGCTATAGCTATTTGACGATCGGCTCTAGTGAGCGGAGTCGAGTGCAGAGCGTTGGTGATGTAGGCAGAGGCCAGCGACGTCTGATGGCATCAGATGGGGAACAGGGGTACAGGAGTCTGGAAATTAGCAACTGTCTCTGGTCAGTGTATTTATAGCATAATAACTATAAGTACTAACCATATGTCCATAAATTAGTGTGGTGCTCACAATGAAATTCAAGTTTGGCTACACACTAAACGTTATTCCTCCTAGTGCATATAAACACATCTGAATGTTATATGAGGCCCTGACTTAGTAATAGGGTACAGGTAGAAGGCATTTTTGTGACTATTGTCTAAAACAATTAATTGAGATATAGAATAGATCCTGTGGAACTGTGTACTTTAACGCAGGACAGATTGTGCAACTCTATAAAGTTTTTTAGGCTTCAATAAACAGTGACGTATCTTTTTGTTTGCAGAGAGGAATCTCTGGGACACTAATGAGTATCATTCCTTGTGACTAAAGTATTTACACCTAGCAAACAGTTAGACTATAATTTTAACTCCAGAGAACAGGTCGAACCTACACAGAGTGTGCATGAAACTTTAGACTATAGATGTTGTACTTGTACTGAGGAGAGGAAGCAAGAGGTTATTTATATAATGAACTTTGTAGTTAGGTAAATTCTGATTCATACTATAAGTATTAAACACAAAAGAGTTCACACTAGAAATTAATATTGTAGTGAAGGCAATTACATAACATGGAAAATATAATTACAACTAAAGATGGGACAATTGGAATTAAGTGTGTATCATGCTGCATGTATAGCCTGGACTCCTCAATGTTTTTATCTGAGCAATATATATGCAAAAAATGCAGGGATAATGCTGAATTGACAGCGATGGTGAATATGTTTCATAAAAGATTAAGTGAGCTAGAAAAAAGCCAGAAAGATATGTCACAAAGATTCCAAGAACAAAATATTGGTGATGATACTTCTGTTTCCAGCAGAGTTGTCTTAACTCGGAATCAAAAGGTGAATAAAGGAAAACAACTGAAAAAAAATCAGTAACAAAAAAAATAACTAGGGACGAAGAATCATCCACTTACACTGAGGAAGAATGGTTTCATGTACAGAGCACAAAAGGTATTAAAAGAAGGAAAGGGAAAAATATGGGTGCCTTTAACAGCTCCCTCCAAAATAATTTTGATCCCTTAGCTGAACAGTTTGTATCTAATGATAGCATTCTTGATATGGAGGATGTGCTTAATATTATAAAATCTACAGGGATTAGTCACACAGAAACAAACACCTGTGCACCACTCATATTACTGGGGCCTGATAGTGATAACAAAAATAAACAAACTGGGGACTTAAACTCTCAACAAGTGAATACAGATGGCCCACATTGTGTCACGAATATGGAGACAAATAGTGAGCAGTTACTGGGTAAAAAACAAATATTTGTTTTGGAAGATTCACTAGTCAAAGGGTTAGACAGAACTATATGTAATGAGGATAAGGCTTCAAGAACCTTATCATGTTTTTGAGGGGCAAGAGTTACTGTTATCAGTAAAATGGTAAATGACATCTTGAGATATAATGCGCAAAACTCCCTAGTTATAATTCACGCTGGAGCCAATAATATATTTACACAGAATGAACAGCAAATTAAGTAAGAATTTGTGGATATGACTAATAAATTAGTGGATACAGGATGCAATTTTGGATTCTCAGAAATATTGCCAATACCAAGGGTTACTTATGAGCAGACATTAAAATTACGAAGGGTGAATAATTGGTTACGTTTATGGACTTTAAAACAAGGAATTGAATATATATTTCACTGGGAGGAATTCAGTGTAAATAATGACTTCTTTTGTAAAGACAGGCTTCATTTGAATAATTAAGGTAAGCAAAAGCTTGGCACACACATGGAAAATATATTAGAAATTATTTAAACTGTTAATTGGGGGAGGGATTATACAGACCATGCTAATGATAAAATAAATACATACTCTAAAAATACAAAGACATATAAGATACATGATAGGAAACTTAAAAATATAACTATTCAATTACTTAACGCAAGAAGTTTACATAATAAAATGGATGTGTTAAGATATACACTAATTATCAAACAAATCGATGTGTGTGCTGTGTGTGAAATCTGGTTTACAATAGATGATTGGGACACTGATATTCTGGGATATACTAAATTTATTAAAAGTAGGAAACAAAAAAGGGGGAGGTATTGCCTTATATGTAACTGAAAGCATAAAATCTGAAATTAAAAAACTCCAAGATGATGATATAGAGGCACTTTGGGTTGATCTTTATTTAAATAACAGAAAAAAAACTCTTGCTTTGGGTTATAGATCCCCCAGCCTGGACTCCCATAGTAATATGGCCTTCCTTAGTGCAACTGAAAGTATGGAAGTGCCCAATGAGTGTATTCTTATGGGGGACTTTAACATGCCAAACATCAATTGGACAACTCTTGAAGCAAGAGGAACTATGGAAGAAACATTCTTGGAATTTACCTTGCAGAACAATCTTGAACAACTAGTCCTGAAACCTACCAGGGAAACCAATGTACTCGATCTAATCTTGACTAATATTAATAATATTGACTCTAAACCAATAGTCCGTCCACCACTGGTTGATAGTGATCACCACATATTACAGCTTAATTTAAATATAACGACCATAGGAAGTAATGATGGAATAACAAAAATCAGAGATTTTAATAGAGGTGACTATGATACTATTAAGAATGCTCTCAGTAATTGGAATCGGGCTCTGGAATTAACAGAACACTCAAATCTACAAGATCAATGGGATATAATTAATACCAAGATTATGCATTTTATATGGAAAATACAAGAAGTCTCAAAACACTTTTCATTTTATAAAATACAAAACCCTGATAAAAAGACTAAAAGCTCATTAAAAAAAGAAAACAAAAACTAGAATTTTGCCTAGCAAATGATTCAAAAAATAATTTAAAAAGTCCTTTATAATTATATTGGATCACTCAAGGGTAGCCAAACTTGTATAGGACCATTAAAAATATGTGAATCAATAGCGCCCAATGATTCAGATATGACTGATGAGTTAAATACTTACTTTCAGAATGTTTTCATCCCCAAGGAATATATTGAAATCAAGCAATTACGTAGTGAAGGAATAGTGGAATCCATCACTTCAAAAGAAGTAGTGGACATCACAAAATAAAATAAAGGTAGACTCTGCACTGGGCCCAGATTGTAATGCCCCAATATTTCTAAAAAAATTAGTCAATGAGTTGGCCGGCCCTTTAGCAGTACTATATAATACGTCAATAAATAGTGGGACTGCATTAAAGGAATGGAGGTGTGCAAATGTTGTGCCAATACATAAGAGTGGTAGAAAACAACTTGTTGGAAATTATAGGTGCATTAGCTTGACCTCTGTGATAGGTAAAATGGTTAAGAGAATAATTCAAGCAAGAATGAATGCTCATATACATAGAACTGCAGCATGTGATATTACACTCAATGGCTCAATGAAATCCCAGTGCACATTCTAAACTCCCAATGCATCTTGCAATTCAAAAATGGCCTAAGGCAACACCTTCTTACTAGGACAGTTTGTGACTGCCACTAGGACTCTAACACCCATAATGCCCACTCATCCACACTCTCCTTCCCCTTCCTTTTACACCCACTCTTCCCTATTGCCCTATCCCTCTGTCTTCCTCTCCCCCGTGCCTCTTCTCCCACTGGATCAACCTTAAAACCAACATACTACCACTACCTCCCCAACCTCCTAGACAAAGCCACCTCTTCTGGCTGCCCACTCCCCCCCCCTCTCCCCCCCCTCACCTTGACTCCTCCTTGGACTCTCACACTAGGTGTCACACCTGTTTATCTCCTTCACTACATATAAACATTGTCTTTTACCCTAGTTGATTGCTCTTGACGCTGTACTATCACCATTGGTACTATGAATGACATTGTATCCTTACTGTATACTAGCTACCTACTATTCAAGTATTGTAAGTAAACTGTTTGTTATTGCTGTCATTGTCACTGTTTGACGTGGAATCTTTGTAAAAGAGCTCTGAGCTCAAAGGTATGATCCGAATCCCTAAATAAATAAAAATAAATAAAATAATAAATACACAACATGGCTTTACACCTGGTAGATCATGTTTAACCAACTTAATTCATTTCTTTGAGCCAGTTAGTGAGGCCCTTGATGAAGGTATGCCTGTGGATGTTGTTTTTTGGGATTACGCTAAGGCGTTTGACATAGTGTCACATAAAATCTTGTTAGAACATCTGTGAAAATTCAAGTTCCACAGCAACATAATCAGGTGGATTTGCTCATGGCTGAACGATAGAGTACAACATGTAGTAGTACGTGTACACAAATCAAGCTGGGGTCCCGTGACAAGTGGAGTCCCACAGGGTTCTATCCTGGGACCCATGTTGTTTAATATACTTGTATCAACAATGAGAGTAGGTGACTGTGTCTGGATGGGTAAGTATGCAGATGATTGTAAAATTGCCTGTATGGTCAATAATCCAGAATCTGTCTCTAAATTTCAGGAATGTTTGAATAAAATATGCGTCTGGGCAGATGAGAATAAAATTATATTTAATGAATTAAAATGTAAGGTGATGCATTTTGGAAATAACAACAGGGAGGCAAATTACACTATAAAGGATAAAATACTTCAATCAACCATAGAGGAAAGAGATCTAGGTATAACTATTACCAACTATCTGAAATCTGATGCTCATACAAAAAGAACAGTTAAAAAATGCTATTCCATTTTCGGATGTATACATCGCCATATTAAAAGTAGGAGGGCTGAGGTCCTGATGCCTTTGTATACAAGTATCATCAGGCCTCACATGGAGTATTGTGCCCCATTTTGTGCTCCTACTACCGTAGGTGCTCTGAGTATGATGGAGAAGGTCCAAAGAAGACTTACCAAGAGAGTTAAAAATCTAGGACATCTCTGATATGAAGATAGGCTTAAGTCCTTGAACCTATACTCACATGAGTATAGGTTATCAAGGGGTAATCTTATACATATCTACAATGCATTACAGAATAGTGATACACTTGATGCTATATGCCTAGAAAAACAAGTTTATGAAAATAATATACCAGATCACACAAAGATAAAATTAAATGCCCAGTTAACAAAACCCAACAAAGACGGAGGTTTTTTACATGGAGGGCACCACCAATATGGAATTTGTTCCCAAAATATGTTGTTAATAGTGATACTGTGCAGAATTTTAAAATTTTATTGGATGACCATATGAAGGAAACAAAATATAAATGCCACCATTAATTTGGTGGCGAGTTCACTATGGACTTTGGCCTCATGAACTTGTAAGATAACTATGAAACTATAAAGCATGCCAGCAAACTGAGATTTAGAGTATTAGGTACGGTACATAAAACAAACACTGTGAAGAAGATATGGAAAGATGTTGAAGCTATGTATAGGCATTCCTTATTTCATGAACGGGTTAGGAAAACTAACCCTGGCAATCAAGTTAATTTTGTGACTAAGTACAACCCATGGTCCCAGGAAGAAGGTCATATAGTGAGAAACAAACTGACTCATCATCAGCACAGACGCAAGTTTGAAGAAAGTTGCTGAAAATCCCCCCAGACTGGTTTATAGATCAGGAAAGAATATAAGGGACATTGTGGTACACTCAGTACAACCTGCAGATGTGTGGCAACTCAAGTGGCTTCCAAAGACCAGTGAGGGTTGTATGAAGTGTGGCAACTGCAAATATTGTGGACACAGTGGGCCTGATTCTCAAATCTTCCAGCACAGCGCAAGCAATTTGTGCCAAAAAGAATGGCACAAAGTACCCCTTGTGCCAAACGATGTGCCAAAGGCAGCCTGCATCAACCACAGGCTGAATTCCCCAAACACAGCTTGCACTGCCTGTGCACCACAAAATGGGCTGTGGCATGACACAAGGGGGCATGAGGCAGACTCAAGCTGCCACATCCACAAAAGTCAGATTCTCAAAACTCTCTCTCAGAGGAAGAATTTCTAAATATCATTAGACCAGCCAGGGCTGGTCTAAAGGTACTTAGAAATATCCCTCTGGCAGAGTTTATCACATTGTGGCAGTGTGCCACAGTCCCCCCTCCCAAGCCCAGATCCCCGATATGTTCAATTATCATCCCTGGTGGTCTAGGGGACCCCTCTTCTCTGATATCCAATATTGCCCATATATATAATTAATAAATAAAACCTACCCCTAGTGGTCTAGTGAATCCTCCCTTCCTGATTTCCAATATCACCCACATAGTGAGTTAATAAAACAAACCCCATCTCAGGTGGTCTAGAGGACCCCTCCCCAATATTGCCCATACTGTATATATAATTACTAAACAAAACTCATCCCTGATGGTTAGTGACCCCCCCTTGATCCCTCCTGTATATTTAATTAATAAATAACTCCCATCCCTAGTGATCTAGTGGACTCCCACCCTCCTCAGCAGGTAGTGCCCACCAGCCTGCTCCCCCCATCCTAAACCCTGAGCCGGCAACCGGCACAGCCCTTCTGTCATCACCATTGCCAGTTACCGTCTGACCTGTCACTGAGCGCGTACTTTATAATACAGTACACACTCCGTGATTTACAGCAGTGAGCATGTGCTGTATTACACAGTACATGTTCAGTGACAGGTTACTTGGCAGCCGGTTATGGTGGTGAAAGGAGGGCTATGCTCAGTGGATTTTGCTGAGGTGCTGCCTGTCAATGACTGATAGGAGGAGAGGGATCTCCACACCAGGATCTTCAACTTGTGGCAGAAGAAATGGTGTAGAGAGGAGGGATTCAGCTACACTGGGGATTGGGAACTGGGGGCCCACCTAGGAGAGTAAGGACCTATACAGGGGTGACAACCTGCATCCATCTGGGAGGTGAATCATAGTCCACAGTGGGCGGTTTAAATGCTACTTTGATGAACATTTAAACTAGCCAAAGGGGGTGGTGGAAGAGATCAGGAAGGCAGAAACTATGCCCCTCACAGGCTAAAGTATAGAGTTGGGAGAACACGAGAGGAGCAGAATCCCCTAAGATGTAAATTAATACAGGAAGCAGGGTGGAAGAAAAAGGGGTATGGAAGTGGATGCATTAAAAAGAGAAGGGGGTAGGAGGTAAACCAAAAGGGAAAAAAGAGGATAACAAACAGAGTGGTAACAAAACCTTGAAAGCCATGTGTGCAAATGCTAGAAGTCTAGGAAATAAGATTATAGACCTAGAGGCCACAATGGCAAAGGCTGGTCTGGATATTGTGGCCCCTGGGTTGTGGTGATTAATTAGTTATGGTGCACTGAAAACCATAAGTGGGACATGACTGGGACCATGACTGGGACATACTAGGCTATACTCTGTTCAGGAAGGTCAGGGTGGGAAGGAAAGCAGGGGGGTTGGTACTTTATGTGAGGGAGGGCATTAAAGTGACTGAGATACAGCCAAGGAATCCGGGGGTGCCAGATGTACTGTGGGTCACCCCAGAGATGGGAATCAATGCAACCTGCAACCGCATTCAAGTGGATACACATGGGAGGTGCGGAACCAGGGGTGGTTGGCCCCTACTCAGAAAACAAAAAAGAACACAAGCAGTACTGCACTTCAGTACTGGATATAGTTCCAGACTCCAATTCTTGAGTTTGAGAATTTATTGTTGTTAACTCGGACATACAGTATAAATGACAGACAGACTAGAACATCGGCCAGCCACCTGGGAAAAACTGCGCCAGAGCTTCACCAGTCAAGGTTTCATCAGGAAGTAGGATTACAGAGACTTTACGTAGTTTAAACAGTCCCATAGTGGTGCCATCATACATTACATCACTTGTGAAACTCACACATAGTAAATGCATATTATAGTGCCTTACAAAAAAAAATCTTAGTTTGCATACTACTCACTATAATTCCTATTTTATACAAATTTGGATCTACAGCATAATCTAATCGATTTAAACAGATTCAGAAAACCAGCTAAGTGTAATCTCGATGCTGACTGGCTACAAGCACCACTCTGCCAGTCTGGTATGAGACAACAGACCGTGAAATAACAAGTCCCAGTCGCCTTTGCCTCATTTCATTCCAGTAGTACTGTGCATCAGAATTTTCAAAAAAGCAAATGCCTCAATGTTTTCTTTCTCACTTAGCGAGCAAGAGCCCCACCCAACCCACACACACACCTTAGACAGTCACCACATCCAGGAGGAAAAATAAAAAAAAGGTAACTCACAATACAAGCAGCAGTTTTCTTTAACATAATGTCCTTACATTTTGAAAACTGTAATCTCGTAAACCAGCCACCCAGCACATCATGGTGATTGTGCTGCTGAATTTAATCCTCCTTACTCAAATAGCTCTCAGCACTCCCTGCTACACACCAAACAAAGCTTACAAAAAAAAAAAGAAAATGTGTAAATATAAAAAAGTGTGTAAATGTTAAAAAAATAAATGAATAAAAACACATCAAGGGACACAACTGTAGCTTAGGGAGCAGCCCAGTGGCACGAAGGGTTGAGGCACTGGATGACACACCTTGTACCATGCCAGTGACTGGGGCTTGGGCTCAAACTTGAGTTGCCAGGGATGAGAGGACTGAGCATCTGGAATACTGCTGTCATCTCTTGGGGAGGGGTGGGCTGTGGATTCCTGGCATGAGTGACTCCCAGTGGAGGCTGGGGGGGCTACAGCCAGGGAACACATCAGGTAGAGGTGGAGGCAATGGCAGACATCCACAGGATGGGTGTGGGAGCAGTCCCGCCTCGCACTGGACATTATCACATGTCCACACCTCGGTGGGGGTCACATTCATGTCAGGAAAAAAGGAAAGAACCAGGCACCTAGGAGGATGATGAAGAGCCCGCAGCAACCCCACACCCACCACCAGACCCTGCCCAACCAGGTCCCCGATATCCTCCAGCCTCACTCCACCTGCAGACTAGATTTAAGGGGCACTGAGTAAGTGGTTGGTGGTCCCACCTCGGGGGCACAAGCCGGGGAATCTCTAGCAGGTTTGGAGTACAGGATGGAGTTCAGGGGAGGGAGCCTGGGGCTGGGAGGTTCTTAACCTTGGCAGGAGAAGCTGCCTGTGGGGTTACATCCAAGGGAGTTCTCAGGGACTGGTGACCACTGTGAAAAATAGTTGAAGAAACAAAACAAAAAAACAACTGTAGTATAGACCTCTCAAGTGACCATCCTGTTGGATATTATTGCCTATATAGCTTCACTAAGGTAGAAATGAGGAACAAAAAACAAAGCCCATGTTAGCTCCCGTGAATTTAACTACAATATGAAATTGATTTTCCAGAAAGTTACCACTTATCTAATGCATTTTTAAAGATAGACTTTGACTCACTAGCTATCACATACAAAGGAAGAAAGTTCCAAGTTCGAACAACTCTCACAGAGAAAAAAATTACCACACCTTACAGTACTGAACCTCTGCCTAGCAAGCTGTAATGGATGCCCTCAGGCTTCAACTGAAATTTGCTTAAAGTCAAGGCCAATATCAGCCATTTACATAAAGGTTTAGGAGCAGGAAACAGTACGAGAGAGCTCGTATCATGTATACCCAGAAATCACCAACTGCAGATTTCTCAGAGGTCCTGGGGACCCACTAGAGGTTATATCATGGTAGAGAGTAGAAAAAAGATAGAAACAAGTGCATATTATTGATCAAGCTGCAAAAAAAAATAAAAGAAAGGCAAATTTATATTAGAACATTTTTTTGAACTAATCCACAAACTCTTACAAATCAGCATTGTCAAATATTACACAGCTATAGAAAAGGTTTCACATTTCACATTTCATTCACACCTCATGGTTTTATAGTATCCAATCTGAATATCCAAACACTTACTGGGCCCAATTCTCAAAGATCCTGTTGAGCGACACAAGTTGCGTCATTCCAGGGATGTGGCAAACTCCGAGTGCACCAGGGACCCTGCACCCCATTCTGTAAAAATCAGAGTCCCAGCGCCAAAGTTCCTGGGATTGCCATGTGTTGCCTGCTGTGCTAAGCAGGTGGTGCACCTGCAGTAATTGCCACAAGGACCTGGCCCACCCCCGATGCAACACCACTGGGGCCAAGATGGTTCGGAGGGTAGAAACTGCTTACCAGCAAGGGGCAAGGGGCATAAGGGATGGTGTTGGGGGTGGCAGAGGATGAGTCAGGGGGAGAGCTGTGACTGTCTATTACTGAAGTGGCACCTGGCAGGGTGCGTGTACTGCATTATACATCTCATAAATGCCAGCATGTCCACATACTGTACTACAATGTACAGTGCCTAGCACCCATACAGTATGTACATTTCCAGCCCTAAAGAAATACAATACAGGAGGGACCAGTGATAAATCAGCAGATTGCTGCAGCATACTGCACCAGAGCAAAGCATACCACATGACTGTACAGTGATGTCTTATCACTGTACAGTGTGCTGTCTGCTCCGTTATGGTACAATATGCTGCTGCATTTTGCTGATTTATCAGTAGTCCCTCATGTATTGTGTTTCTTTAGGGCTGGAAATGTATATACTATACGGGTCCTAGGCACTGTACTTTGTAGCACAGTACATGGACATGCTGGTGTAACCAGCCAGTTCCTGGGGTTGCAAAAATGGGGGCTCTTCTTAGGATTTAGATCGAGATCAAAGGTTGCCATGCAGAGGGTTTTTTTGTCATGTGGTCTTTTTGTCTGGTGGCAGCGCACCCACCAAAGGACTGTGTTTAGTGAAGAAAAAGTTGCAATCTGCTAAGGAAAATGCCAGCTGAGTGTACTGCTATAAGAGAGTGGACTGCAGTGTGAAATTATGTGCAAAATATGTTGCCAAGGACTGCTTTGGTAGAATTGTGTAAAACCCTGCTTTAGAAGTGCTTAAAAACTATTTAAATTGTCAAAATCGCCAGCTGCAGAGTGATTTTGAGCAAAGAAATGCTTGTTTGCTGTAAATACAGTCTCCCCCACGCCTGAAGAAAAAGTAGTGGATTTGCTGTAAATAACTGTGTTTTGGTAGTGAAAATCAGTAAAATCACTTGTTGGGACTATAAACAGAAATCGCAGAGAAACAAAGTCAGTTTGCACTTTGAAATTGGTTCTCACACCTCAAGGATCACCTGAGAAGAGAGAGAGTGTGCCCCTAGCTCATTTGCATTGATTGGTTCTTTCTGTGAAACTCTGCCCCCTGGCTAGAATTTCTGTCGACTAGTACAGTGTTCGAGAAGAGAGAGAGAGAGAGAGAGCGAGCAGGAGAGTACAAAGCAGCAAAGCCTAGCACAATACTTCGGTGGTGGATTTGTGATTTGTGCAAAAAAATACTAAAACCATGAAAAAGTCAGGTGTTTTCCCATTTGTCTGTGGAATTGTTCGTTCTGGTAGCCACCCCCAATGATTTCCCTGTTGGTCTTCGGGCAGGACTGTCCATAGCATGAGTACGACTGCCATCGTCTCATGCACAGGCCACATTCCTGAAAGTGAAGAAAATAGCTTCTGTAAGTACCAGTAAAACCTCCTGTGCAAAGTAAGCTAAAAAAAAATAAATAAATAATCTGGGCAGCCGAAGAGTAAAACAAAACTGTTTGTAACCAAAGAGGGCAATTTGAAGAAAGTGTGAACTTGGCAGTGATGCAGAGGAAAATGCAGCATGCCATGCCAGGTCTCGGATCAGACTCAAAAGTAACAGCCAGTGGGCAGGCTACAGGAAAGTCTTTGTAAATGGCAAAAAGTGAGAATTGTGCAAATAGTAACAGCAACTCCTGTAAATGTGTTTTGCAAGGAGCAAAATTGGTCAGTGGAAGCAAGCAGTACCCCTTGCATGTCAAAGCATGGGTGGCACAGAAAGAGCAAAAGCTGAGGAAGTTTGAAGAAGAGGATGGTTGTGTGGGAGCTTCCCTCGACATGGCGCTCCCTGGTTATCCAGTTAGTGTGTGTGTAGTATGTCTGAAAGTTGGGTGAGATGTCATAGCCGTCCCCCATTGCCAGGACTGCAGGAGAAATTTTGGCATGTGTATGGCTAGTGGTCCTCCCAGAGAGACTGTCTGATGTGTCTGGTTGGCCCCTACTTGGACTCTAAGTGCAGAGCCTAGCTGTGGAATACAGAGTGGTGCCAAATGTGAGCAGGAGGAAGCAGAGGATTTCCTCATAGAGTTTTTTTGAAGGTGTGACTGAGTGCAGCAAAGAGGTGCAAGCAGCACATATCCCCTTAGCCAAGGAAGATGCTGAGAGGGGTTTGGCAGTGGCAGGACTAGAACTTGTGGACACTGGGGCAAAGGGCCCAAGTTCAAGTGTGCTCGGGAGGATGAGGAGCTGGAGAACTTCATCACATGAGAGGCACATGCCTCCAGCAGCATTGAAGAATGTGTGTTCGCAGGTGTCGTACCAGTAACTGGCTCCTGGGCAGCCCATATGGAAGCATTGTAGAAGACAGAGGCATCTGGTGGTGAGACTGGGTCATCAGATACAGCAGTCGAAATTTTGGAGCCCTCAGCAGAAGAGAGGCGTTCCAGTGTGCAAGAGGTGGAGGACACAGGAATGGACTGTATTTTTCCAATGTGGAACAGAGATGCCTGGTTGCATCATATCTGGCTGCACCCAAGCCAGGCTGAGGGCCTACAACTGCCCAAGGGCAGTAAGGAGGAGAGTGATCTGAAGGAGAGCTGAGAAGGAATTTGGAGTAAAGTACCCATTCATGCCAAGGTGGATGTGGGAAGAAATTGAAGACTGGAGAGAGGAATGGTTGCTGGAGGCAGTCAGGGCATCCAGAAGTTTGCTTTGGTGCTGGATGAAACAAATTAATCAATCTGGCAGAGAAAAAGTTTGCAAAGACAAAGTTTACTCCTGGAAGGTGTGCCGCACCCTCCACCTGGACTCAGTAATGGGGACTGATAGAGCTGGAAATGAGACCCGTCCAGACGGAACAATCATTTGTGGTCCTCATCCCTGGTGGTACTACTCCTAAAAGTACCTTGAAGATCCTGTATGAACAAGTAACCTCAGAGACTGTAAGCCATGGTTGGCGGGCTGCATGAACAGCAGGCAATCGGCTGAAGAAAGAAGACTCGGAAGGTCAAAGTGGACCATCCACCCCCCCGGTATCAACGAAGCATGTTGTGGCTGAAGTTTTTCTTTGGTCAGCAGAAACCAGATCCAGAGGTGTTGTAAAAGAGTTTGATCCAAAGACTTATCTTCAACAGGAAGAGAAGAGGGTTACATGTGTTAGCAGGCAATGGTGGAATAGCGATTGCCCGTTTGGAAAAGAATTATACATTGCGAAATGGAATTTCAGCGATGTACACTCATGGCAACTACAAGACAGCACCGATATCTATGTTGGGGGGCTGCACCCCCTGCACTCCCCTACTAAAGAATTTTCAACTCCAGGGAGGTGCATGCCGGGGGGTGTAAAACTTAAAAAAAAAAAAAACACCGACCTGGTGCAAAAACGCAATTGCATCCAGAACCAAACCCACCACCCTCCCAACCTCAGCCTGCCAGCAACCCACCATGCCACACAGCCAGCTTGGCAGCCCACCACTGCACTGCACTGCACCCCACAAACCCTCCATCCCCTTCCACCAGTCACACAGCATGATCCCTCACCCCATGCATGTATACATAGCGACATCCCGTCGCTATATTTGTCTACCCCCCCAAATCTGTTGGCTACCCTGCCAGGTAGCCTTTTGCACAGGCACCATGACTGAGTCATCCTTTTTGAAAGTGCTCAATCACGGTCGTCTTGTACACAGGATACTAAGACGAGGTCCTGAATAGTGACAGAGGTGCTGCAAAAAAGTCAGCCTGAATGTCTGAACTGGTAGGGCAAAGTTTTTCTTATGTTTCTTTTTGAATAACTGTCTGCTAATGCTGTGATGCCCCTACTACCTTGGTCCAGTGGACATCTGGTCTGGACAATTACAGTAGACCCTGTGCCTGCTTGCAAGAATTATTCTGGAACTGGCTCCGGACGTATTCTGAAAGACATTCTTGAGTGTGAGTGCCTTGTGCACTCAGGATGTTAGAAACTTAGAAGGACAATTATGGGTTCCCCCTTCCTAAAAAGTGTTTTGTATGTATTATTTTTGTACTTTTATACTTCCTTTTCTAGAAAAAAACTTGAAAGGTTTTGGGATTGTGCTGTATCCTGCTGGTGGGGGGGGGTTTGTTGCTGTTGCTAGCCTTGCTTGTAGAGCCGAAAGCAGCTAACTAAAAGAAGCTACATTTTCTTATTAATTTAACACTTATATCTTAGCAGGAGTCAGTGTCTGTTGAGAGTAAGCAAACAGATACTTTATTAGAAGTAGAAGGGGTCTTATTTAGGGTTTAAAAAAAGGAAAGCAAAGAAAGAAAGTCAGTGTGTGTTCTGTGCTGGGAAGGGTTCTGTATTAGTTTACTTTGCTAAGCCAGTAGGAGGAGAGAGAGCTTAATTGGGGATGTGGCTTAGACACTATAAAAGCAGGTCACTCAAATTACAACTTCCTGTTGCTAGCCTTTTTTCTTACTAATTGGCCTCCATCCCACCCACCCTAAGCCAGTTCTACTTTTATAGCCACTGGATTTGACTGTCAACAGGAACTTCCTGTTTGGTAGTAGGAAGGGAAGGATCATAAAGAAACATTGGTTTTGTCAACCCTAAAGGAAAAAAGTAGCTCACTCTCCCCCCCAGCTGCTGGTGGTCTGACACTGAGCAAGGAAGAAGGAGGCTACTGAAGAATATAGGAAGTTACTGTCCCAGAACAGGAAGGGTAAGAGTTGTAGGGGGAGAGAGTAAGCATACAGAGAAACAGGAGGGGACACAAAATAAGACATGACAGAAGTGGTGCAGTACAATGGCTGTGGGGCGGCAGTGTTCCGGGAGACATTCTGGAGGCTGCGATGCTGCCCTATTTGCAGGCACCTCTCTGGTCTGAGGGAGGAGGTTGCCCGCCTCCAGGCTGACCTGGCTAGGATTCGTGAAACCTCCTCCCCCACCCAGGGACCACCAGGGCCAATGCCACTACCTCAGAGGTTGCCAAGAAAGAGGAGAGACTGGACCAGGGTGAGCTCAGGGAGGAAGAGGGTGGTGGAACAGCATTGCATCCCTTCAGCTGTACCTCTCCACAATTCATATGCTGTTCTGGCAAAGTGTGGTTCCTCTATGGAGGCACCCACAGTGGAAACCAAGGAGGATGCTGGGAACCTCCAAAAAGGAGACCCACAAGAGGGTGGCATGAGACCCCACAGGGGAAGGAAACAACTTCTGGTGGGGGACTCAATCATTAGGGGGGTAGAAATGGGGGAGGAGGGGGAGAGGGAGGTAAGGTGCCTGCCTGGCGCCACGGCTTGGAGGGACAGGAAGCGAATCCTCAGGATCGTGGGAGCAGCTGCACGAGGGAGGAAGCGGGATGTCATTGTCCACCTAGGGACAAATGACCTCATTAGGAATGGGATCAAAGCAGTGCAAGCGGAGTTTGTAGAGTTGGGGAAGGGCCTTAGACAAGTAGCGCATACAGTAACCTTCTCGGAGGTGCTGCCTGTCTATGTAAGGGTGATGTAGGTACTCCTCACCAGGAATTCAATGAATGGTTGAAAAACTGGTGTGGAGCTCAGGGTTTTAGCTTCACTGGGGACTGAGGAGCCACCTGGAGATGCAGACCTATACCGGTGTGATGGTCGCATCTGTCCCGAGGGAACCAGGATCCGGTGAGGAGATTTAAATGTCATTGGCAAGCATTTAAACCAGCTAAGGGAGGCACCGAAAAGGAGCAGGAATCCCAGCCTCCCTACAAACAACAGTAATTAGTGAGGTAAACACTAAGGTAGAGAAGTCAATAGGGAGCAGGACAGAGGTAAATGTAAAAAAAGGCAAAGGCAGTAAGGACAGGAATGGGGCTAAAAGGGGTAAGGCCATCAAAAAGTGGAGGGTGATGAGTACCAATGCCCATAGTCTGTGTAACAATCTCCCTGAACTAGTGGCCTTGATGGAAGAGGGTTGCCTGGATATTGTGGCAGTCACAGAAACATGGTACACAGAGAACCATGACTGGGATGTCAACATACCAGGATACACAATCTACAGGAGGGACAGGGAGGGTAAAAGGAGGAGGAGTAGCTCTCTATGTAAAGGAAGGGATCAAAGCAACAGAACTAAAGAGTAAACAGGAGCAGATGAGACACTCTGGGTCACTCTGGAGACAGGAAATGGCACCACAGTCCACATGGGGTTGTACAGACCCCCATCTCAGAGGAATGGACAAGGAAATGATAGAAGGCTTCATAGAATGTGAAAAAGGGGAGATATTGATGGGGGACCTGAATATGCCATATGTTAACTGGAGCACCTTTGCTGCAGGCACATCCAAGAGCAGGGTCATTCTTGATGCCCTACAGGGGGCATGCCTCAGACAGCTAGTATTGGAACCCACTTGGGAGGGAGCAATCTTAGACCTGGTACTCTCAAATGGGGACGGATAAAGAATCTCAGATTTAGAAGTGGGTAGCCATCTGGGAACAAGTGACCACCAAACAGTGTGGTTCACGATAAACACAGCCATACAATCAAGCCATACAAAAGCAAGAGTATTGGACTTTAGGAGGGCTGACTTTGAGAAAATGAGAGAGCGCCTCAGAAAAGCACTAGCAAACAAGCAAGAAGGAGGGGTGGAGGAACAATGGAGAGTAATCAAAACAGCCATCACAGAGGCAACAAGGCTTTGTGTAAAGCAAATCAACAAAACACAACGAAGGAAAAAAACGCCTTGGTTCTCAAAAGAGATGGCAGGGAAGGTTAAGGAGAAAAGGATAGCATTCAGGAAATATAAGGAAACACAGAAGGAGAAGGACAGAGAACTTTATCAGTTAAAGCAGAAAGAGGCTGGGAAGGCAGTCAGAATAGCAAAGGCCCAAACCGAGGAAAGAATAGCCAACTGTTAAGAAGGGGGATAAGACCTTTTATAGGTACATTAGGGAGTGAAGAAAGACCAAAGGAGGGATACTGAGGCTTAATAAAGGGGAGGGAATGTGGGTAGAGGATGACAATGAAAAAGCAGGGATACTGAATGAATATTTCTGCCAGTATTCACAAAGGAAGAGGAGGGAGAGGTACCTAAACCAAACAAGAGAAACACTCTGAAGACAAGGGTCGATACCAGTCCATTTACAGAAGAAAGGTTTCTGAAAGAACTAATAAAATTGAAGGTGGACAAGGCAATGGGGCCTGATGGGATTCACCAAGAATTCTAAAGAACTAAGGGTAGAACTAATGACACCTGACTACTCTCTTTAACAAATCATGGGAGGATGGGGTGGTACCTGAGGACTGGAGGAGGGTGGATGTGATTCCTCTTCACAAAAGTGGGAGCAGGACAGAGGCAGGAAACTACAGACCAGTTAGTTTGACCTCAGTGGTAGGTAAAACGATGGAATCACTCTGAAGGAAAGAATTGTTGAGTACTAGAGGCCACTGGGGCACAGGACCCAAGGCAGCATGGATTCACGATGGGAAGGTCGTGTCAGATGAATCTAATAGATTTCTTTGACTGGGTGACCAAAGTAGTAGACCAGGGAGGGGCTGTGGACATGGCTTACCTAGATTTTAGCAAGGCATTTGATACAGTCCCACACAAAAGATTAATACACAAGTTACCCAGCCTTGGAATGGGTCCCAAGGTAGTAGCATGGATAAAAAATTGGCTAAACAAAAGGATGCAAAGAGTAGTAGTAAATGGAGTCTACAGTGAAGAAAGGAGGGTTACTAGTGGGGTGCTGCAGGCTTCAGTATTGGGACCGGTCCTTTTTAATGTCTTTATAAGTGACATTGCAGAGGAAATGGAAGTAAAAGTATGTTTCTTTGCAGATGACACAAAGATCTGCAACAGGGTTGATACACCAGATGGAGTGGAAAGGATGAGAAGGGACTTGGCAAGGTTGGAGGAATGGTCAAATGTATGGCAGCTCAGATTCAATGCAAAGAAGTGCAAGGTAATGCACCTGGGAAACAAAAACCCAGTGCAAGAGTACACAATGGGGGGTGAGATACTGACAACAGTAAAAATGGAAAGGGACCTGGGGGTATTTATATCAGACGACCTAAAGGTGGGCAAACAATGTGAGAAGGCAGTAAGGAAGGCTGGGGGGATACTGGGATGCATAGGGAGAGGCATCAATAGTAGAAAACAGGAAGTTGTTATCCCTCTGTACAGACAGTTGGTGAGACCCCATCTGGAGTACTGCGTGCAGTTCTGGAGACCCCATCTCCACAAAGACATAGACAGAGTGGAGGCAGTCCAGAGGAGGGCAACCAAAATGGTGCAGGGTCTGCACTAGAAGACATACGAAGAAAGACTAAAGGAGCTTAATATGCATACCCTTGAGGAAAGGAGGGAGAGAGGGGACATGATAGAAACTTTCAAGTACCTCAGGGGAATCTACAAAGTCCAAGAGGGTGGCATCTTTCAGAAAAAGAGATGTGCAAGAACAAGGGGGCACAATTTGAAGATAGAGGGGGGACGGCTCAGAGGTAATGTGCGGAAGTATTTTTTCACAGAGAGGATTGTGGATGCATGGAACAGCCTCCCTGAGGAGGTCGTGGAGTCAAGAACAGTGGGGGAATTCAAGAATGCATGGGACAGGCATAAGGCAGTCCTAGTTAGGGGTAGGAGGAAGTAAGCTGTTGGTTAATTAGGATCTGCAGCTTATCTGTTAGATAGGAAAATGGGCAGACTGGGTAGGCCAAGCGGTCCTTATCTGCCGTCAAATTCTATGTTTCTGTGTTTTCTTTTGCAGGGTTTTTCTTTTACAGGTGCACCTGGAAGAAGAAAAGAAGATGATTTAGGGCTCAGCTGGAGCTCTGGCAGTTTCCTAGTCTTTTAAAGTGTGTGATTTGAAAATATTTAAGCATTTTTTAATTACAGGTGTGCAGTAATAGTATGGCTTTTGACAATGCCTTACAATGATCACGTATATGTTCTAAAGCTAGTAGAGTATAAAATGTGTGAAATGGTATAGGCTGCCCCTGGGCTAGTGTAATGGATAGCTACTTTCCTTGGTATGCGCCTAGTGGAGGAACTGGGTGAGTGCCTGACAGTGTACAGGTTGGAAGCCCTATTCTGGATACTGGGTAACCAGTCCTGTTCTGTCAGGAAGTCTCTTGGAAGGTCCCATTTGGCCCTGGTGGAGGAACACCTTAGCTAGTTTGTAAGCGGTGGCTGAAGTTGCTTCTGCATGTCTCCATGTTCTTTATGGTAACCTGCCTACATTAAGTCACAGGTAGGGGAGAGACTGGCCATGTCTCCTCATAGGGTTGCCCAGGGTTTGGATAGCCTGTGTTGAAATCCAAAGCCCTTGCTGCCGACAACAAGACTGCCAACCAGCTAGTTCCAGGGGTTACTAGGACCCCATCAGTTTTAGATCAGGCAGGGAGCCTGGGCAGTCCAGAGGGCATAAAACTCTCTGCAGTGCATGGCATCATCACCTGCTTAGCTCTGCTGAGGCAGGAGATGATGTAATGGAATTTAGAAGTCTCGCAGCAGCATAAGCCTCAGTGCTCTACTGCTGTTTTGGATCTGTGAGTCGGTTGGTGAGAGTTGCAGTTGAGAGTTCTGCAGGCAAGTGGTGCTTTGCAAGGCCACTTGTCAGAGGGAAGGACCCTCAATTTGTTATTTTCTGCCCTAGTATAGTGCATATCAGCTGTTTTGCGGGATGTGGTGGCTACCAGATCCTGTGAAGCCCCAAGGGGTGAAGATTTCTCAGTAGAAGAGATGGGACTGAAGGTTTCAGTGAGTACAAGTTGTTGGGGGCAATCCCCAAAAGACTGTGAGAACTAACAGTGCTGTCCAGATTTCAGACTTAAAGAGTTTTAAAAGTGTCAGAGTCCCTAGCCAGGAAAGCTAAACTTTTCTTGAAGCAATGTTTAGATTTCAGGAAAGAGATACAAATGCTTATAGCCCAAGTAGTCCTGAATGGTCCTATAGTGCATTTAGAAATTAAAGATGGGAAGACAACACGTGCCCCTTGAAGAGTTTTAGGTGAAAGTTAACACAGTTCTTTCAAGTGTCTAGTTGTGAAAGTTAAACAGTTCTTTCAAGTGTCTAGTTGTGAACGTTAACACAGTTCTTTCAAGTGTCTAGCTGTGAAAGTTAACACAGTTTTTACGAGGACTAATTGTGGAGGTTAACACAGTCTTCCAGTCGATAATAGAGACAAAGCACAAAGTGTGGAGTCCCATGGGCTCCGAGGGGTGTTAACTAGGTTCGTGTAGTGTGTGCTCAAAGTTAATGCTGTGGCACCAACCACATAAATGAACTGGTAAGGTTCAGAAATCTCTCAACAAAGGGGTGGATGTCTGTGGGAAGTGTTTTTGGGAAAAGTCTCAGCACTGCAAGAAAGAGTTTGTGCAAAAGTGTTTCTGCCTGCTACTAATGTACCATCTGTTCGGACAGTGACAAAGCTCTGGGGAATACCACCGTTTTTCTGTTACCATTCTGTCAGATATAAAAGCCACACAGTACAATCCCAATTTTTTGGCTGTGGACAGCCTATCTCTGAGTGACCTGTGTGAGTTTTTGGGGCCTCCACAGATAGAAGATACACCATAGCCCTGGTACCTCTCCCCCAGACCTGGGTAGAAATAGAAATGTTGTTTTGTACCACTCCCCAACCCCCTATAAGCATGACCCAGGTGTTGCCCTAATGCCAGGGGTGATAGATTTTGTTGTTGTGATAACTGCCTTGCTGACAAGCTGCCAGTAAAAAGGGGGAGTTGGGTTACACTTGCATTTATGAGATGTATAATGCTGTGCATGCACCCTGCTGGGTGTCAGTTTAGTACTAGGCAGTAACAGCTCTCCCCCCCCCGACTCATCCTCTGCCACCCCCAGTCCCTTATACCCCCCAGCAGCCCAATGTGCACTCTGTCCCAGTGGCACAAGCCACTTAGACCATCTCCTGGTTGGTCTAGGTGGTGCCTGCCCTTTGCAGCGTCCATGGTGGGGCTTTTAGAATCTGTAAAAAAGGGGATGTTGCAGCCCTGATGTGATGCAAGCCCCCTTGCAATCAGATGCACCCCCGATGTAGGTGGCAAGGATGGCGCAGACCCACTTTGGCATTGCGGCTCCCCATTCTGAGACAGACTGCATTTCAGAACAGAAATGCTGCATCTTTTGTCCCAAGGTGCTAATTGCAGCAAAAATATTTGATGCAGGCTCCTTGCTTCAGTCTAAGAGGTTTGAGAATTGGGCCTACTGTTTCTTTCTCCTAAACCTTTATATCTGTTTAAATCAATCAATCAAGTCTTTATTTTACCAGGTGGAACACCATTGAGATAAACTCATTTTCAAGATGGTCCTTTAAAGGTTCACAACAGCAATATATGATACATACAAAGAATTACAAGGGCAAACAGGTTACAGATATATACAATAAGTATTGCTTAGATAATGCTGTAGGGCTTGACTGGCAAAGAGCTGGGGCAGTTTTTTCCAGGTGACTGGCCAATGTTTTAGTCTGTCATTAAATTTTCAAACTCAAGACTTGGAGACTGGAACTATATCTGATGCTGGAGTGCAGCACCGCTTGTGTTCTTCTTTGAACCCTAGAAATGTTGAATGGGGACTCTAGTCGCACTGGTGTGATCCACAGACCTCCAGCACAGAGGGAGGAGTTAGATAAGGTATTAATGGGAGCCATTAGCAAGATGGCAGAAAAGGGTGAGGTGCTGTTGGTGGGGGACTTAAGTCTCCTAGATGTAGAGAGGAGCCTCCCAGCTGTGGCTTCAGCTAGAAGCAGGGAAATCATGGATTCCCTGCAGGAGGTGATCCTCAAGCAACTAGTCAGTGAACCCATTCATGATAGGGCAATACTAAACCTGGTACTCGCATTAAGGGACAGTGTTGCAGACATCAAGTTGGGGGAGGGTCACCTGGGAACCAGAGAACACTGTACAGTGTTGTTCAATATAAGAACGGCTGCAGAATTGAACCACACAAAGGTGAGGGTCCTGGACTTCAGCAGGGCAGATTTTAAAAAGATGGGTGAATACTTAAGGGATGCCCTGACAGGGGGATGAACTGGCTGTGGGGGATGAACTAAGAGGGGTGGAGGAACAGTGGGGGATACTGAAAAGGACCATAGTGAAGGCAACAAACCACTGCATCAAGCAAGTGAGCAAAAGAAAGAAGAATAAGAGACTGCTATGGTTCTCAAAAGAGGTAACAGAAAAGATAAAAGCCAAAAGGGTAGCATTTACAAGGTACAAGGAGATGCAGAGGGAGGAGGGTAGGAAGACGTATCAGGGGAAACAGAGGAAAGCAGGGAGAGCAGTATGGAGTGCAAAGGCACAAACTGAAGAGAAAACAGCCAAGGTGCTAACAAAAGGGAACATGACATTTTAGGTATGTAAGCGAAAAATGGAAGACCAGGGGTGGGACTGTAAGGTTAAAAAGTGAAGAAGGGCGCCGTGCAGAGGGGGATCAGGAAAAGGCAAACATCCTGAATGAATACTTTTGTTCAGTGTTCATAGAGGAAAGAGATGGGAAGGGACCACAAACAATGTAAAAGGAGGATTGGAGGAAGGAGGTGGGCACTAACCCATTTTCATAGGAGAGAGCCCAGAAGGGACTCTCAAATCTGAAAGTGGACAAAGCAATGGGGTAAGATGTGATCTACCCAAAGGTATTGAGGGAGCTCAGGGAGGTACAGGCTGCACCTCTCATAGCCCCATTTAACAGCTCATTGGAAACAGGAGTGAATCCCAGAGGACTGGAGGAGGGCAGAGGAAGGCCCACTTCACAAAAGTGGCAGCAGGAAAGAGTCTGGCAATTTTGGGCCCGTCAGCCTGACTTTGATGGTGAGAATGCTAATGATATCACTGCTGAAAGAAAGGATTGTGGAATATTCAGAACCCAATGGGTTCCTGAGACCTGAGGCAGGATGGGTCCCTGAGAGGGAGGTCACGTCAAATGAATCTGAATGAGTTCTTTGGGTGAATAAGGATCTAGATCAGGATGGAGTGGTGAACATGGCCTGCCTAGATTTCAGTAAGGCATTCAACACCGTTCCACATTGGAGACTAGTAAGCAAACTGGTAGTTTAGGAGTGGGTCTAAAGCTGGTAAACTGGATAAAAACTGGTTAAAGAATAGGCGACAGAGGGTGGTGGTAAAAGGACTCAGAGGAAGGGAGGGTGACTGGTGGGGTGCCTCAGGGATCAGTGCTGGGACTAGTCTTCTTTAAAGTTATTATAAGTGATATTGCAGGGGAGCTGGAAGGGAAGGTCTGCCTCCTTGCTGGTGACACCACACTCTGCAATAGGGTAGACACGCCAGGTGTGTGTGTGTAGAAAGGATGAGCAGTGACCTGAGAAAACTGGAGGAGTGGTCAAGCTGGGTTGTTTTTGACATATTCAAAACCTGTATGACCCGTATATTAAGTATAGGGTTACATAAAGTGATGACTGCTAATGCCTTCAAAGCTTTTCAGTACAATGAACTCTGTACCCAACTTGTTCAATAAAGGTGAATTAAAAAAAACAGGGCATGGCAGCTGGGTTTCAATGTGAAAAAGTGCAAAATAATGTACTTGGGGCACAGAAACCCTGGGGTGGAGTACAAAATGGAGCTGGGGTAGTGACAAGCACTGAACAAGAAAGAGACCTGGGGTGAGCATATCAGGTGACATAAAGGTGGCCAGACAGTGCAACAAGGCAGTTGGGAGGGTGATTGAAATGTTGGAGTGCATAGGGAGGGGTATCACCAGCAGAAAGAGGGAGGTGGTGTTGCCTCTGTTTAGATCACAGTTTAAGATCCCACTTAGAGTACTGTGTCCATTTCTGGAGACCACATCTCTGAAAGGACATACACAGCGCGGAAGCAATCCCGAGGAAGGCAACTAAAATGGTGCAGGGTTTGCATCAGAAGCCCTAGGAGAAGAGATTGAAGGACCTAAATATGTACACCCCGGAAGAGAGGAAAGAAAGGGGGCATATAATAGAGACCCTTAAATACCTCATGGGGTAAATAAGGTACAGGTGGGGAGTATTTTTCAGAAGAAAAAGGTGCTCAAGAACAAGGGGGCATGTTATGAAACTGGAGGGGGTAGATTCAGGAAAGATGTGAGGAAGTACATCTTCACAGAGACTGGTGGATTCTTGGAATGGTCTTCTGGCAGAGGTGGTAGGGTGAAAACAGTGGTGGGGTTCAAGAATGCATTGGATTGGCATAAGGGAATCTTAGGGGAAGGGAAGGGGTGAGTGAGTAGGCCAGAGATCAAGCAGGATCTGCAATGATACTATAGGTAGGGAAAAATGGTCTGACTGGATGGGGCAAAGTGGTCCTTATCTGTTGGCAAATTATGTTTCCATGTTAATTTAAAGTCAGAATAGGGCCATGGCACATGGGGATCTAGACAATGCATTGGCTCAACATGTAGTTAGATCCAGGGATCCAAGTAACCACCTGAGGGAGGTTGTGTTGCCACTGTATGGATTAATGGGTGAGACCCCATCTGCAGTACTGTGTCCAGTTCTGGAGACCATATCTCAGGAAGAACTTAGACAGAGGGGAGGCTGTCCAGAGGAGGACAAATAAAAGGGTGCAGGGTCTACATCAGAAACCCTATGAGGAAAGACTGAAATACCTCAATATGGACACCCTAGAAGGGGGGGGGGATATGATGATAGTGACCTTTTAATACCTCACAAGGGTATATAGGGTACAGGAGGGAATTATTTTTCAAAGGAAAAGATGCACAAGAACAAGGGGACAATGAAGCTGGAAGAGGGTAAATTCAAGAGAGATGAGAGGAAGCACTTCTTTGTTGAAAGAGTGGTGGATGTCTGAAGCAACCTTCCAGTGGAGGTGGTGATGGCGAAAACAGATTAAAAAATGCATTGAATAGTCATAAGGGTGTTCTACTGGGAAACGGGGTGGGGGGCAGGAGATCGAGTAGGGTCTGCGGGGAGTGAGAGTATAGGCACAGAAAAAATGGTCAGACTGGGTGGACCAAGCCGTCATTATCTGCCAATAAATTCTGTTTCCATGTTTCTATTTTATTTCTGGGTAATAAGAAGTGAGCCACACCTAGAAAAAGAGGGGACCGTATCTTACTCAAGAGGGAAAACTATTGGACTTTTTCTATGGGAGCCACGCAGTGACCAGGATTGTATGAAAGAACCGAAGTTGCTCCTTTTTGTGAAATCTTCAACACCACCACCCCCGCCCCAACAGTACAAAGTTAAACAATTCTCAATAAGAGGAGGTGGGACTGTGGTGCTTGTTAGTGCACATGGCCCCCCATCCTCCCTTCCACCTGTTTTTCACAATCACACTTGACAGACCCATGAGTCTCTGCACTTGAGCTTCTGTAACAAGTGATATTATGTAACATGTAGCACCTGTGTATTTGTTATTAGTGGAATTTCTGTTTTTCATTATAGGTGATTTCTAATGCTCATTTCTGCCTTTTGTGATTGGAAGTTATGATTGCCTCCTGTATAAATGCCAGCAGGACATTATGTTTAATTATAAAAATGGTCTCAGAAATGCTGCAATTTGATTGGCTGTTAGCATTCTGACAGCCTTACATTAATCCTTGTCACACTGTCATGTATAGCCTGATCACTATGGCACATGGATTCTTCCTGTCACTATTCCATCCTCTAGCACTGCTGAATGTGTGGAATGATGCATTCTGATTCTGAACCAGTATTCTGAAACTGCTGGTGGAAGAACTATTTCATTAATAATCCCCCCTCACTGAGGAAAACATTCAAAAAGTACACTTTCAACACTTTTCATTTGGAGTAATTTTTATAAGAGCAATAAGGCACTCCCAGGAGTTAAATTAACAGTCAATCACCCCAAGGGGCAATGTGGCACTCAGCTGCACCTCATGCCACATTGCACCCCTTGGGGGTGATTAACAACAGACTGTTAATCTAACTCCTGGTCATGCCTTTTTGCTTAATTAAATACCTTTTTTTAACTTTGGTCAATACTGTTTCCCTAGTGGTGCTGGGCTGCCATCTAGTGGTTACATTCTGATACCTGTTTTTTTTTGTGTGTGTGTGTGAACTCTCTTTATGCTCCCCATGGTAAGGGCATGTCTCAGAGGTGATCTCTCAGCCTGATGCCTCTACTCTCCTGCCTGAAGCCTCTCCCCTCCATCACCTCCCAACTGGACTTTTCAACCCCCCAGATCACCCCCCCCCGGGGAGGGCCCGCCTCTCCTACCTGGCAGCCTTCCTGAGATTAGGGTGTCCATATGGTGAGTGGCTCAGCCAGCTATCAGGAGATGGCCCGGCACTGGGGATGTGGGCGCAGTCCACTGGATCCCTCATCGCCTCCCTAGATCTAGGGGGGGTTCTCTTGGTGGTTGCCCCCGGAGCTTGGACGTGCAATGACATCAGTGGCACTTCCATGCCGACGTCCGCCACAGCGCCACCCCCACATCTGCCTGCACCGCAAGTTCCATGCATTGCCCCCAACTACTATGAGAGGCCACCCAAGAGTGGCGCATACCCCTGGATCCCTCCCCAGGAAGGGAGAGCAGTCCTTCGGATGCTCAATCCCTTCCCTTCCCTCCCCTGCCAACCCCCAGCGGCCCGAGTCCATTCCCAAACCCGGGTCACCAGCGTGGCACAAGGTTTGGCTTCCAGCACCTCAACCCTCAGTGCCACTGGGCCGGCTTGCATTCTGATACCTGTTTAATGAGACCTCTCCAACATGAGGACTCCTTTACTTGGAACTGAATTTTTTAAATTGCAATGTATGTATTTATTTCACTGAAAAACCTTTAGGCAGAGGCCTATTTTCAGAGGGTTCGGAGTCAGAGACAGCAGTAACACATACATTTGCAGGTATACTGTACATTACAAAGTCATTTTGCACTGGTCATCCTTTGCTCACAGAACATCCTCTTAGTTGCTTATTAGGATGAGTCATTATAAGTAATGATCCTGCTGGACCTATCACCTGAGAGTGTCCTGGGAGTGAACAATAAAACATATGATTATACCAAAGATCAGTTTAGAATAGCAATATGCAATTTACTTATCCATGTGTATCCACTTTTTTAACTGCATTTATAATATATTTATACATATTTATGTATGTGGTTCAATGTGTTGCGTGGGATGTTTAGATTTTTTTTCTGATCATGAAATAGCCATGGGACCACTGCTGCACATGAAAGTGCTATATGAGTGAGTATTTGGGAGTCTACAGTATAGTATATTACAAAACTGTATAATGTTTAATTATCTTTGACTTACATTTGGTTGTAAGTAGAGAATACATATTGAGTTGCAGTGAAATAAAACATTTATCTCTACTAGTGAGTGGTAAAACTCTTAACTGATGAGTGGTGAAACCACGAGTAAATTATAAAGGTCTTACCACTCATATATGGAAGATAAATGTGTTACTCAGTTGCAGCCCATTGTATATTTGATATATACCTCATTATCTGCAATGCTTTTGTTAGCATTTCACCTTGTTTTAGCTTAAAACTGCATTTCCATTGCAAACTCTCCACCTAACCCATTGTTCTCTGTTTTTAACTTCCAGATACTATGTGAAAATTTATTTATTTTATTATACGATTTTTGGCTAGGAAAGGCACACTAAGCCAAGGCTTGTTTCCAGGTGCGTCCTGGGAGTACAGGGAAGTTAAGTGACTTGCACACCATCACACAACATGCAAGTGGTGGCTGTGGGATTCAAACCCAGGTCCCCAGGATTGCAGCTCAGTGCTGTTAACCACTACATTATACTGTCTCCAAAATGACATGTTCTAAGTTTAATAACATATGGTCTTGGTTTTGGGTCCCCTCCTCTTTTCTATTTTTCTAAATGACCTCCCCTCTGTTTGCTCCTCTACTAGCATTCACATGTATGCAGATAACACTGTTCTGTACATATCTGACCCATCCCCTCTAGTGTTACTACCCGTCTACAGCTGGACTTCAAGAGGGTCCAGCGCGGGCTAGATTCTCATCAGATATTCCTCAATGCCAAAAAGATTAGACAGCATCAAAGGCTTTGCTGAAGTCCAAATATAGGACATCTACTGCATGGCCCTGATCCAGCTCCGTCATTATCCAGTCATAGTACTCTATCAGGTTGGTCTCACATGATCTTCCAGAAATGAACCCATGCTGCAGATCATCCTGGAGTCCATTTTCCTCCAGAAAGGCCACCAGATGCTCCTTTAGGATCACTTCCATAAGTTTCCCAACAATGGAAGTGAGGCTTATAGGACTGCAATTGCTGGGTTCATCCTTTGGGCCACTCTTGTGGATGGGCTCCACATGAGCCACCCTCCAATCTTGTGGGACACACCCTTTGTCCAGGAAGATATTGAATAGGTCCACCAGTGGCCCAGCGAATACATCTGGCATCTCCTTCAACACCCTGGGGTGAGTACCATCAGGACCTGGTGCCTTATCCAACCTTTGTGCCTTCAGCCCCTCCGGTACCCTACTCACCATAAACATCCCATCAGTTACTCTCCCACCCTTGCCCACCTTCCCCATCCATGGAAGTAGTGGACTGTCCTTCTCCTTTTTGAACACAGAGCAGAAGTGCTCATTTAGAGCTTCTGCCTGTTCCGTCCTCTTCTCCACTAACCCCCATCCTTCTTAATCCTCACTATCTGATCCCTACAGTTCCTTTTCTGCCTTATGTATCTGAAGAAGTCTTTCTCCCCTTCCCTGATGCCTTGAGCCAGCCTCAGTTCCCTAGAAGCCTTGTCCATCCTGAATAGCCTGGTTACCTCCTTGGACTTCCTTGCACACAGCTCCCTATCCTCCTCCTCCTCCCTGCCATACTTTTTGAATCTCTTAAAGGCAGCTTTCTTTGCCCTTACCCCCTCCAACACCTCACAGTTCAGCCAGCATGGCCTCCTAGCCTGTTTTTTTTTGCACAGAGTCCTGGTGCATGATTCAGTAGCTTCTCTCAGCCCAAGCTTGATGTTATCCCATTTCTGTTGTGCATCCATTTCTGATCTAATCTTTCCCAGGTGCCCTTTTAGAATTTCCTGCATCTTCCCGAAGTATGCCTACCTAAAGCCAACCACCCTCGTGCCTGTACTTACGGTCTCCCTCCTCAAGCTGAGTGTGAACCATACCAATCGGTGGTCACTTCCAGCTAGTTGTGCCCCACCCCTATTTCCCTCACAGCCTCCCTATTAGCAAGTACAAGTACACGAATCTCTTCACCATATAGTAAAAACTATTAAGTTCTTACTGTCCATATTTCCAGATTCTGTTTTTCCTTATTATTTAGTAATTTAGTTTTCTTGACTCAATCACCTAAATCCTTTTCCACGGCTATTTCTATGTTTTTGCAGTCATTCATTTTACTTTTTGCACAATGTGGGAGACTAGGATTCAAAAATTTGTTTTAAATCCTCTGTTTGCCAGTTGCCATTTTCACATCCTGTGCTTTCTGTGACATGGTTACTACCACGATGAAGCTAATGTTTTGACATATTGACGTCTTCTTCAGAACTCTGTGCAAAAAGTAAAATGAATGACTGCAACAACATAGAAAAAGCCATGGAAAAAGGTTTAGGCGATCGGGCCAAGAAAAATTAATTACTAAATAACCAGGAAAAATGGAGTTCGGAAACATAGACAATAAGAACTTAATCGTTTTTTACTATGCGATGAAGAGATTCACATATTTACTGTATGAACTCAAGGTTTGATTAACTTTTCAGTAAAGAAGGGCATGATTTAAAGAACCTTTTTGAGTGTCTGGTAATTCCTTTTAAAAAGGTTTTAGAGTGCCACTTAAGTTGTTTACTGCTACTAGCAGCAGACAAAAAAACACTTAAGTTGTTTACTGCTACTAGCAGTAGACAAAAAAAAACACTTAAGTTGTTTGCTGCTACTAGCGGCAGACAAAAAACAAATTGTTTACTGCTACTAGTGGCAGACAACAAAAACACATAACATTTCATTTTTATATCTGCATATTTATCTCATATATTTTTGAGAGCATCTTTACAGTGTCCCTTCAAGAGAGCCCTATGAGTTTCACCTCTGATGGGGGGTCACCCTTTCCAAAAGTGCACTTTGCATGAAACACATTAGGAATGATTTGTGATGGAGTAGAACAGAGTTGGGTAGGACCCTGTCCCATTTGTTATGCAGACAGAGTTAAAAAGAAGGATCTATTTTGTCCTCTCCTTTTCTGCCACTTGTCTGTCTCTTGCATGTGTGATTGTGGAATCAGTTTTTAGGGCTGTGGGCAGAGCCTACAGCCCTTCTGTCATCGATCAGACTCTACCTCTAAAACGGCTTTTCGTGGAACTTCCTTTTTAGACATTTGGATGTATTCCTCCACAGCTGCAAAGTAGTGCACTCCCCCCTCTGATTTTTGCTATTAACTGCTCTCTGTTAAAGGCATGGGGGGGTGCTACTGTATTGTACCTAAGAACTTCTCAGGATAGTAACAAAAACAACTTTTTAAACTTCTGTTTCTATCACCTGTCCAGCTCAGTCTAATAGATTTTTCTATTTCTTTCCGCAACCTAGGGGTTAACTAATTTTCTCTGGCTTTTGTGAAAGTGAATGTCAGACTCAGTGTCAGATTACAGACAGTGCAATTGCAGTCTGTCAGCTGTCATTCCTTGGGCATGACAGGCTGCACGCAAGCATGCGCGCACACGTGTGCACACATACACACACACACACAGCATTTACTGAGGAAAACTGTATTTATTTATTTATAAGGGGAACCGCTGCCCAAGATTTAAAGCCTGGATGCAATAAATTTAAAACAAACACTTACTCACATTAGATAAAATGTCTCAAGCTGAGTATGTTGGAGCTTTCCTCAAAAGCCATCAATTACTTTCACAGCAAGGGCAATGCCTGTTTTACAAAGATATCAGATATACAGCCTGTCAAGAAAGAGAGGTCTCTGGATTTATTTGGATACCTGCCAAGAAAAAGTTTACTGTTCACAGTTCAGGAAAAAAAGCACCTCTTGTTCTTTTGATTTTAAGCACATGTATAAGTATCTGATTCCTTTTGCTCCCATATGGAGTTATAAAAAAGTCCAAACAACTGAGAAAGAAGTTTGTAGAGGAGAACAGTTGTGTTTTGGGCCACTAAGTCCAGCCAGTGGAATATAAATGTATTGTTTGTGGTTAGAATGAGCAATATATACAGTAAGAAGGTCAGAACAGTAATATTTTTATTTACTAGTGATGTAATCTTGCATCATTTCTATAAAATGTCCTGATCAAACAACTGGAAACAGAAGACTGTTTTTTTCTCATTTTATAGTATGATGTACTGAGTGTGTATTTAGTTGCAGGGTCAGGGCCTTGAAGAAAATAACAACATTTAAGTAACTCATTCAAGATTCCATCAGGTAGTGAGAAAAAAGTCTGAGAGAATTTGTGTAAAAACTAACAAATGAAAGATGCAAAAAATAGCATCTGTGTATGTGTGTGTGCGTGTATATATGTGTGTGTGTATATATAATATATATATATATATGTACATAAAAACCTCTAATTTATTTGCAATACATTTGTTAAAAGGCATTACTATTATCTTTTGAAAGATTGGCTGACTTGTGATTATTAGTTTTTAGTATAGTTCATGAAATAATGAATGTGATGTTTTATTTCATATATTCATATCATATCATATTTCATCTCAGAGTCAGTGACTCAGCAGGTTGCACACTCGCCTCTGAGACTGAAAGATCAGGAGGCTGTGGGTTCTATCCCCACAACAGGCATGTGGGTTAAAAAGCTAGTGTACTGCCTAAAACTAATATTAGATTTTAAAATCAGTCAACCATTACCTTTTATATTTCAGGTACTTTTTCTTTTCCCTTTGTTTAATTAGAAGATTGTTTACCTGTTGTTAATATGTGTGATGTGTGAAACAGCACTCTGTGTGGCAGCTGGCATATCTAGCTATACTGCCTTCACTACATCACCAGCATTGTGACCTCACTGACTGTGACATCACTGCTACTTAGGAGCTGCAATTCAGTGACTGCCAGGTCATTCACCTGTGATTTCATGGTTAGTGAAATCACAATGCTGATGATGTAGTGGGGGTCAGTAGAGTTAGATATGTCAGCTGCCATGCTAAAAGCTGTTCCACACATCCACCACAGCATTATGACATAGAAGACTCTCTGATGGGCAAAAAGAAAAAGAAAGGTACTTCAGAAATAGCATTGTATAACTGACTACTTCTTAAAATTTATATTATTTTTCTTTCTGCCTGGTTTGGCTCTATTAGCTCTTTAAATCCCAATACTGATACTGTAGTGCAGCATAGGGGGAGGGTGCTGCACTCCTGAGGTGCTGTCTTTTCTGTTTGCCTTTTCAGGTGGATGTTAAAGATCATATGGTACTTCTCAAAAAAACTAGAGGAATTTCCATGGTGTCCTGGCCAAATTTCCCCCATTCACTAAAATACCACCAACAGCTTAATCTGGTTCAAGTAAGGATTTATGCCATGTTACAATTTCAGTTGGTTACCATCTGTACCCTTCCCCCTGTCACCCCCTGAAAAAGGGACTTCTAGTCTTAGTGGACCTACCCAGTCAACAAAATTCAACAAATAAATAAATTCCCCCATTATGCCTTATGGATTACATATAAATCCAAATCATTCCAAGGCCATCTTGACATGTAATTTTAATACCTAACAACAAATCAGAGCACTTTTCCTGATAAAAGGCTGCCAACATATTAAATTTAAATAAACAACAAAGTCACAAATAAGGAGCTAGTGGCTTATGAAAAAATCTACAGGGATTTATACAGGGATTTGATGCTGCCTCTACAGGGAAAATACAGGAAAAATGAGGGCTTGTTACAGGAAAATGGTCATTTGGATCTGGGAGCACTGTGATGATTGTGACTAAACAGCACTATATGACACCAACAAGAAAATAACTTCAGTCGTTTGGTAGCTTTTCACAGCCCTATTGGCTCTGGTTAGACTTTGTTTCTTGTGCAACCTAGAAAATGGCCACATGATCACACAGTTTCTCTCTGTTATCTCCCTTCCTTCACTTGCTGTTTCAATTCTATTTCCTTCCTTCCTTCCTTCCTTCCTTCCTTCCTTCCTTCCTTCCTTCCTTCCTTCCTCCCCCCCCTTGCTTCTCTGTGGTTAAAAATATATATGTGAATCTTTATGTGAAACTCGTATCCATTGGTTTGAAAATGTACATACTTATATTGTTGAAGTGATTGTAGAAAGCTATTTGGTTTCTTAAAAAAAAAATCTGTAATGCAGGCGGTTGACTTTGAGATGAATGTTTTCCATATAGCTTTTTACCCCTCCATAAATGCTGCATCTGTCCCCATACCCCCATCCAGCACCTGCCTCTCCCATACCTATCTGGAGTGAGACCCCCACAGCTTTCCCCCCGTGGCATGTTGGAGAAGGAGGGCCACTCTTCCCACAGGTCCATAATCCAGAGTTGCTCCAGGTGCTTGGGAGGCAGTGTGGGCCCAGGGAGGTGTGCAGAGCAGTGCTCTGCCTTTGGGGCCCCTTTTTCCATTTTCTCCTGGGCACCCTGCTGTGGCGGCATGTCAGGGCATGCACCTGGAGGCATGCATGTCCTGTGGAACCATGACCCTCCCTTCAAATCGGTCATTGCCTGCAGTACCACTGATCTCTCACCTGGTGGCAGTCAAAGGCTGAGTCGGCAGACCATGCCTCACATGGAGAAGAGAGCAGTCCCTGGAACGCTCAGTCTTCTCCCACCCTGCCAAGCCACAGCAACCCATATTCATTCCCAAACATGGGTGGCCAGTGTTGCAGAAGATAATGCATTCAATGCCTCAGTCCTCCATGCCATCGGACCACTTGAAATGTATTTTGACCTCCACAAGCTTGCTTACAGAACTATCAACAGGAGACCAGCTCTGGGAAAGAATGTTCTGTTTTGCTGGACCTGCTTCAGCCTGCTCATAGAAAACACATTGACAAACTTCTGATACAGTTTGTGAAAGACAGATATGAAACTTACAAGAACAGGATGTAGAATGTTAACTGTCAGGAAAAGATATCTTATAAATGAGAGCAATGTTGTTTTTTTATAGAGAGAGAGATACATTGATAGTTGAACTGAGAGACAGACCCTCAGATGTAGGACTGTTTAAAGCTATCCTGTACAATTTTGTTTAATTTTGTTTTATTGTTATTGATAATAATAAAATGTTACTTGTGAATTTTATAATTTCATCTGGTCTGCCTATGCTTCCTGACCTTTGCCCCAATGACACTTGGTGTCAGATAAAGTGGGATTTACTCTATGCATGCTCTATGCCAGGAGTTTTGTGCATGAGTACTAGATCTGGTACCAGGGAAGCATAGAAGAAAGCATGGATACTGGAACAGCAAGCTCAGAAGTGATTACCAGAAGAATGGCAGCCAAACTAGAAGCAGAAACAAAAGTCCAAACTGAGACTGTACAGCCAGCACCAGTGGTGAAAGAAGAAGAACAGGTAGGGACAGAACCTGAAAGCTTGGCTGCCTTCTTCAAATGGTGGGCTATACAACAAAAAGATACTGAGAAGAGGAGAAGAGAAGAGAAGAGAGAGAGAAGAAGAAGAGAAGAGGAGAGGAGAGGAGAGGAGAGGATGCAGTGACAGAAGCAGTGATGGCTTGATGCCCTAAAATGTATCAAAGCTGGAGGATCTGGTACAGGTGACCAGATCAACAAAACACAAACAAATTAAAAGACATAAAACTTACAAAGCTGTGTCACTCAGATGATATTGAAGCTTACCAGACAACTTTTGAGAGTCACCAGAGCCTGAAAATGGCCAAAACAGCAATGAGTAATCAGGATGGTACCTTAACTGACAGGTAAAGCCCAACTTGCTTACAGCAGTATGAATACCGCACAGTCAGAAAACTACGATTTTGTGAAAAGAGGTGATCCTTAAAAAATATGAAGTCTCAGGAGAGAATTACAAGCAGAGATTCAGGTCCCTGAAGTACCCCTCATTTGCAAATCTTCAAGAAGCCTTTACCCAACTCATAGAACTCATCATTGGATGATTCCAACCAGAGGGCAAAACAGTTCCACGGATCACTAACATATTTGCAATGGAGCAATTAATCAACATCCTACCTACAGATCTGTGGCTTTGGGTAAAAGATCACTAACCAGAAAGTGGTGAAAAGGCTGTTTCTTTAGTTGAGGACTATCAGATGGCCAGACAGACACCTCAGCAGGGAAGTAACAGCCAAGGAATGGTAAGACCCTCTTATTCCTGATTTAACTCCAGATCACATAGGGACCTTGATGGGGGTAACAAATATGCTCCCAAAGACTTTATTTGCTGTAATTGTAATAAGCCAGGACATGCTGCAAGAAACTGTCATAAAAATAAGGGGGACAACACTGGAGCAAATCTGGCCTTAGCAATTTGGAGCACGTATTTAACAGATGTCAGAGTGGAAGATGAGACTGTGGATGTACTCACATATTTGGGTGCATGTTGATGTTCTGGGAAAAGACTGTTCAGAATGACCAGGCCCTGGGGTCATATGACTCCATGGGAACGTGACACTCAATACTATCCCACCACCCAAGTGACTCTGAACATTAATGGGGTGTTGCATCACATGAAAGTCTGGATAGTGCCAAAGCTACCTGTATCTGTGATTTTCCAGGATTTACTAAGTTAAAGCTGCACTGTCAGAGTTTCTATACTGTTTTGGTTTGGTCATTGTGGCAATTAAATTATGTCAGTGTCATGACGTGGTGTCCATCTAGTCTGTTATTATGTGTTTATTTTTTTTTTAAAGTTATCACTTGTCAGTTTTTCACTGATTTTAGCAATTATTTTCGGTCCTCTAGCAAACCGCCCTCACCGTTGTTCCATCCCACCCGCAGTTGTGTCACACTCTCACTCTGTCAGATTGTAGGAGCATACATATAAATTCTCTTCACACCTGTGCTCAAGCATTACCAGCTCATTAAATCTGCCGGTGTTGAATCAATCGCTGTACTCCTGTGGTTCCTGCTGAGATTGTCTGGAGGTAAGTTCTTGTGACTGAAGGCACTTGGTCGCCTAGAAATTGCACTTGTTGCTTCATTGTCTATCTCATGCATTTGAATTTTTTTTTTTTCGTTTGGCACTTGTCATGTGCCATCTATGATCTGTGACATTTTGTGCAATTTAGGTGGTTTTCTGCACACTGCATTACCGTTATGACTGAAAGAATGCAGTAAGTGGATGCATAACGGCTTCGCTCTTGCCATGGATGACAAAATGACTAATAGAAAACTGTTGTGCTACATTATGTGTACAGGCTAAAAAAGAGCTCCATGCTTTGTCTGGTTTCAAAGGACTTTAATGTTGCAAAAAGTTAATCATGCATTACCTTTGCACCGTGACTTACTGTAACCTAACTTTTTACTAACACATTGCATGGTTATGACATTTTGGGCTATTTATGTGGTTTACAGCATGCTGCATCAGCGGTACCACGGCAATAATGCATGAACCAGCTACATAATGCTTCATTGGTTCCACGGATGCCAAAATTGCTATGATCAAAAAGTTGGGCAGCATTATGTGGACATGCTAAAAAAGAGCTTTATTTACTGTTAATAACAGCTACTCATGCATCGCCCATGCACTGATTGTTATGTTATTTTTTAAAAATACATCAGGGCTTCACTAGTGCAACTGATGCAAACATGTCTATTAGCAAAAAGTTGTGCTACATTGTGTGTACAGGCTAAATAAACAATCTCCATGCTATGTGGGGTTTACAAGGATTTTTTGCTAATACACGGCATTATCAGCATCTACGCATCATTGCACTGAAAGTGATCTTACTACGGTGTTCTTATAGCATTGTCTCGATTGCCATTTGCGGTCTGATACTAGCGCTATCGCCTACATTAATTTTAGTCAAGTGAGGGAAGTGAGGGATCATCCTTCACAGCGACTGTGCCACTGAGGTCACAAAATACCACCATCAGTTAGTTATTGGTTCATTTCTATAAAATAAAGTGCATGTAATCACTGTGAGAGCCAGACACTGACGCGATGTGTAATTCTTTTTATACAACACAACCAAGTTCCAAGTGAGAACCAGCAGCCGATGTATTGTCAGTGGTCAGAATAGAAATTAAAAAACACAATATGTGCTATAATAGCTTGACAGTACAGACGTAAAGACACTGACAGATGCTCCTTGCAAGGTGGTGTGAGCTAAAACAAGGGATATGAGAATATGCAACACCTAATTTGCCATTCTCTGTTTAAGAATACTTTAGAGGAACAGCACAATTTATTTCCCTGACCAGCAATACAGTGCACTCAGCCCTTGTCAATCAATAATCGGTGCCCTGACACTTTTATTGTAATGTTTGTCATGGAGGCAGTGCCTCAATGTTATGGTACCAACGATGATATTCAGCAGTGAGTGGGTGAGTGTGAGAGGAAGGCCAGAGAGAGAGAGAGAGAGCCTGAGAGAGAGAGTGTGTGTGTGCATGGGGGGGGGGGGGTTGAGCACAGGGAGACCACCTACCCACCTGGTGTAATGTGTCCAGTTCTTCAAAATTAAAATTGATGAAGGGGATCCACATGAGATAGGCATTCCATGGAACGTCCACAGCAGTGGTGTAGGTGCTGCATCAGAACCACTATGATGCCATACTCAGGCAACTCAGTTATTACACCCTTGGAGAGGGTGTGATGGTGGACCTGACAGAGATATCTGACTACCCCACCAAGTATGTTCTGAGAATGCCACTGTTACATTGATCTGCTTTTATTCCTTTCTTTTCTTCTGATTGATGCCGTTTGGTGACATTCAAAGAGAGATGCAAAAAACAGTCTTCTTTCAAGTGGGTGTACAGTGTTGTTGTGCAAGCCTGCATCGGAAATCTACAACTAAATGCTGTGTGAAAAACCAGAGGTGTTGCCAGCAACATATCAGGTTGTGCGGTTTTTGCATATAAAGTGAAAAAATGGGCAGACCAGGTTTGCCACCCTAGCCTTAGCTTGAAACTACATAGATACATAGATACATGGACAGTGTTGGCAGATAAGGGCCTATGGCCCACCCAGTCTGCCCATTTGAGCTTGTAAGTTCAGTTTACGTTTTCCTAGAAGTCTGTTGCCCCTTACCCCTGACCTCCAGAATTCCTTTATGTCTATCCCATGCATTCTTAAATCCCGTGACTGTTTCAGCCCCCACCACTTCCTCTGGCAGGGTGTTCCACTTGTCCACCACACCGTTCTGTGAAGAAATTCTTCCTCATGTTTCCTCTGAATTGTCCTCCCCAACTTCATCCCATGCCCTCTAGTCCTGGTACATCTTTTTCGCTTAAAAATAGTGTATTCCTGCACTCTGTTCCTCCCTGTGAGATACTTGTATGTCTCTATCATATCCCCTCTCTCCCTCCTCCCCTCCAGGGAGTACATGTTCAGTTCCTTCAACCTGTCTTCATAGGACTTGTGATGCAATCCATGCACCATCTTTGTTGCCCTCCACTGAACCTTCTCTACCCTGTCTATGTCCTTACGTAGGTATGGTCTCCAGAACTGTACACTGTACTCCAGGTGGAGCCTCACTAGTGTCTTGTATAGCAGAATTATGACTTCCCTTTTCCTGCTGGTGATGCCCCTGCCTATACATCCCAGCATCCTATTTGCTTTACCTGCTGCCTTGTCACACTGTTTCCTTGAGGTCATCAGTGATGATAACCCCAAGATCCCTTTCCTGTTTGGTGCATGCTATATCCTCACCTCCCAACTGATATATTGTGCCAGGGTTTTGTGCCCCATATGCATTATCTTGCACTTCTTTGCATTGAATTTCAACTGCCAAACCCCTGACCATTCTTCAAGTTTCTGCAGGTCCCTTCTCATTCTGTCTACACCCTCTGGTGTCTACTCTGTTACAGAGCTTTGTGACATCAGCGAACAGTGAAATTCTGCCTTCTAGGTCCTGCGCAATGTCACTGATGAAGTTGTTGAATAGGACCGGTCCCAGCACTGATCCCTGTGGTACCCCACTGGTCACTCTTCCCTCTGTGGAGTGACAGCCATTTACCACCACCCTCTGTGTCCTGCCACCCAGCCAGTTACCTACCCACCACACTACTGTCCTGCCCACACCCATATTCCCCAGTTTGTGTAGTAGTCTTCTGTGTGGCACAGTGTCAAAGGCCTTGCTGAAGTCCAGATAGACCATGTCCACTGCCCTCCCCGATCCACCTCCCTAGTCATCCAGTCAAAAAATTCAATGAGATTGGTCTGACATGACTTTCCCTGTGAAACCATGCTGCCTTGGGTCCTGTAGTCCATTGACAACCAGATGTTCCACCAATCTCTCCTTCAGTAGTGCTTCCATGATCTTCCCCACTACCGAGGTGAGGCTGACTGGTCTGTAGTTCCCTGCTTCTCTTTGTTCCCACTTTTGTACAAGGGACTACATCTGCTGTCCTCCAGTCTTTGGGTACCTCCCTGTTTCCAGTGATTGGCTGAACAGGATAGCCAGAGGTTCAGCCACAACCTCTCTTAGTTCTTTAAGGACCCTGGGTGCACCCATCTGCCCCATTGCTTTATCAACTCTTATTACTTCCAGTTCCTTCAGGACCCTTTCTCGTGTAAAGGGACTTGTGTCCATTTCTGCACCATTCTCACCCTTGTACTCCCTTCAGACCCATTACCCTCCTCTTCCTCAGTAAAGCACTGAGCAGAAATCCTGTTCATTATGCCAGCTTTACTGTTGTCATCCTCACGCAGTCTCCATCCTCCCCTTCAGTCTCACTATCCCTCCTTTGTCTTTCTTTTTCACTTATGTGCCTGTAAAAGGTTTTGTCCCCTCTACCCACTGATTTTGCAATGTGTTCTTCTGTCTGAGCTTTGGCTTCCCTTACTGACCTCCCTGCCTCCCTTTGCTTCTCCTGGTACTCTCCCTATCCCCTTCTGCCTGTGTCTTTTTGTATTGCCTGAATGCAATCTTTTTGGCTTTCACTTTCTTTGCTACCTCTTTGGAAAACCATAATGGTCTCCTCTTCCTTTTCCTCTTGCTAACCTGCTTAATGCATAATTCTGTTGTTCTTGTAATCCCCATTTTAAATACCTCCTGTTCCTCAACCCCTGATTCCTGTCCCATTCCCTTAATGCCTCTTTCAAGTATCTCCCCATTTCCCAAGTCTGCCCCCCTAAAATCCAAGATCGTGTTTTTGTGTGGTTTGGTTCTGCTCTTTCTGTGATTTCAAACCACAATAACTGAGTGGTCACTGTTCCCCAGGTGCTCCCCACTGTTACCCCCATCACACTGTCCCTGTTTGTGAGCACAAGGTCCAATGTGCCTTCTTCCGAGTTGGTTCCATGACCAGTTGCTTGAGGAAGGCACCCTGAAGGAGTCCAGGATAAATCTGCTCCTAGTTGATACTGCTGCTGGGATGCTCAGTCCACGTCTGGAATATTGAAGTCTCCAACCAGTACTACCTCACCCTTGTCTGCAATCCTTTGGATGGCTAGCATCAGCTCCTATCTGTTTCTTCCTCCTGGGCTGGTGGTCTATAGACCACACCTGTTGTGGATGGCTATCCCATTTTCCTTTCCAGCTTAACCCACAGTATGTCTCCCCATTTTGTTCCTCCTGGATCTCTGTGGCCCTTATGTCATTTTTCACATACAGTGCTGCTCCTCCTCCCTTCCTGCCTGCCCTGTCTCTTCTGAATATATGTTGCCTTAGGGCGGCCATCTCCCAGTCGTGGTTATCATTACACCCAGATTTCAGTGATGGCCACAATGTCCAGATCTGACTGCACCATGACAGCCTCCAGATCTTCCATCTTGTTGCTAAGGCTCCTGGCATTTGCACACATGGCTTTCCATGATTTGACCTCCCTAGACTGTTTCGCTGTTCTACTCCAGCCCCTTCCTTGGTTGTCCTTTATCCTTGGTTCTCCTTGCTGTCTGCCCTTCTGCTGAATTTTGCCCCTTTTCTGCCTATCCACCTCTTGGGCACTAATCTCCATCTTTTGCACACTGCTTTGAAGAGATAGCCACTCCTCTGGTTCACTGGTTCCACTGCTAGCTGTGGGGGGTAAGCTATATCCTATGTTTTCTTGTTCCTGCCAAGTCCCAGGATGCATCATTGTTTTTTTTTAATTTTTTTTATTTTATTGCTTGGTAACCAGGAAAGACCCACTAGGCACAAGTCCCTGTTTTCATGGGCGACCTTGGAGCACTGCTCAGAGTCACACAGTATGCAAGTGGAGGTTTTGAGAATCAAACTCAGGTCTAGTCTGCCGCATGTACCAAGGTTGTTCACACCTCGTTTCACTAACCTCTCGGCTATATTGCCAGCCTGAAATCTTAGAACGAGTCATCTTGTTAAAATACATTACCTACTGCAAGTGGGTATTTTCCTTATTTGTAAAGGCTGAAACACAAATGAAATCCACTAATACTAAAGCTATAACACTGTGCATAGTATTTCAAGAGCATAGTCGTGCAATGCAATGTTCACAGGTACAACTCTGTCCCACAATTGTTAGTATTACAAGTCCCAAGGTTGGATACATATTGTTCCCCTTTGTTTTGTTATTTTTTTCCTCTTCCAAATGGATCATCTCAATTTTCACACATAATATCATTCCAAGGGTGTATTTGAAAATATGAAGCACATCTTGTATATGTCAAACATAATGATCACACTAAGCTTGAGTACTGCAGTGCTCAAACAGTGCAAGTGAATGGCCATGCTAATATTAAACCAGATGAATCTGTTTTGCCCACTGAACTATGAACTTCATTTGTGCAAACTTTATATTTTTTCAAGTAAAGTGCCCATTTCATGTTCTTTGGTGTTTTTTTGCAGACTTTGACATCCAAGCCCTTGTTTACACATACAGCTTGGAACTTTATTAGCACAGTTTCAGCACTTTATCACTTGCCGCATTTTTTGTGTGCTAAGTCCATGTGTCATATACAGGATGTGCTGCAAATTTTAAAATTCATTGTTGGAATGCTACTATGTGTTACATGGTAGATTATCTAGTTGGATGCTCCACAATAAAAGAGATTACATTGTTTCTCCAAGCTTGGTGCTACCATTACTAACAGGAGAAGGAGAGTTGTGCAGCACATTTGTTTCTGTTTTCAGTGCACCAAGAAACTCAATTATCAACAATACAGAGTGTGTGTAATGTGATGTGGTTGTGGTTGCACCATATGCATTATAATGCTTTCCACTGTGGTGTTGCTCTTTAACCGTATTTGTAGTTAGCCACTGTTGAGTTTTCCTCCGCTGTATTGATTTTCATGATTTCATGATTATATGAACATATGAAGATGTGAAAGTGCCATCAGAACATACCTACTGGTCTATCAAAGTTTTGTCGATTGCGCAGCTAGCTCCCTAGCAAGCAGCTGCCCATCTCCCTTGACCTCCTTTTGTTGCCTACATGCCCACCCCGTACTCCGTCCCAAGCATTCCTAAAAACAATCCACATTTTTGCTTGACATTTCCCCTTCTGCTAGTGCATTCCACCTCGGCACCACTCTCTCTGTGAAGTAATGCCTTCTTATCTCCCTCCCTCTATTCTTAGCCCATGCCCCCTAGTTTCCCGCCTGCACCTTACTTTAAAAACCCTCTCCACCTCCCCTTTGTTGATACCCTTCAGGTACTTGAAGTTGTCCACCATGTCCCCCCATCACACCTCTCTTCCAGTGTGTACATATTCATTTCCTTTAGCCATATCTCATAGTCCATTCCCTCCAACCTCAGACTCTTCCTCGTCACCCTCTGCTGCACTCACTCCATCCGATTGACATTCTGTCTCATGTATGGCATCCAGAACAGCACACACTACTACAAGTGTGGCATCACCAGTTACCTGTAGAGGGTCAAGATCACCTCCCTACACCGGGATGTGATTCCCCGTGCTATGCACCCCATCATCTTTTTTTCCTTCGTCACCGCTCTCCTGTATTGTGTACTATTTTTCATGCTCCCTGTTGCCAATACCTCCATGTCCTTTTCCTCCTTGGTGATCCGTAGCTCCCCCCCCCCACCAGCCATTATTCTCCCCTTGGTTTCCTATCCCAAGAATGCCATACCTTACATTTTTCCACGTGGAACCTCAGCTGCCACTTCTCTGAGCATTCCTCCAGCTTGCTTAAGTCCCTCGGTATTAGCATTCATTCCTCTGCATGGTCCACTACTGCACCCATTTTGGTGTCATCGGACAAGAGGCTAATCTTGCTCACCACACCCTGTGCAATGTCTGAGAAGAATTACCCGACCAGTGCAGAACCCAGCGCAGAGCCCTGTGGCACCACGCTCATCCCAGTTCTAGGCTCCGGTCTCCCCCTCCAATACCACCCATTTTCTCTTACCCCTAAGCCAGTCTGAGATCCAACATTCCATCTTTGTCTTCACTCCCACCACGGACAACTTCACTCCTAGTCGCCCATGGGTTATTGAATCAAAGGCCTATATTTCTCTGTCTCATCCCTTGGACTGCTTGTATGTAACGGTACCACATGGGACATCCTCCAGTCCTGAGGTACCTCTCTCATTTCTAGGGATGTGCTGAACTGGCCTTCCAGTGGTTCCACTAGAACTGTTACCAGCTCCCGCATCACCCTGTGGTGGATGCCATCTGTCCCCAGTGGCATTTTTTTTTTCAGTGCCAGCAGCACCTCCATAACTATACTCCCCTCTATGCTGCGGTCCATTACCTCACCCCGCCCCACTCCCCCTCCTCCCAGACCAGGGTAGTAATGCACCCCCCTTCTCCTTTGTGCACACTGAGCATAAGTATTTGTTCAGTGCTTCCACTTGTTCACTCCCCTTTTCCACTCACTCCTCCCCCCTTTGTTATCCTCACTATACTGTCCCTGCACTTCCTTTTCTGCCTGACATATCTAACAAGCCTTTCTCCCACTCTTTTATTCTCTGAGCTAATCTGAGTTCCCTTGTGTTCTTCACTCGCCTTACCCTCTCAGTCACTTCCTTAAACCATTTGGTGTACTCCTCCCTGTCCTCCTCCTTCCCCATCATTATAAGCTTCTTTTATGCCACTCTTTTGCCCTCACCCCCTCTGTCACCTCCCTGTTCAGTCAACGTGGTCTCTTTACTCTAATCTCCTTAATCTGTATCCTGGTACATGTTTAATAATAATAGAACTTTATTGAGTGCCTTTAAAGCTCCAATGCTCTTCACAGAATTTAAAACCATTTCCCTAAATTAACCCCTTGTCAGCCAAACGGAGGTGTCGCACAGGGTTGTAGGGAGTCAGAAGCTCTTTCAAGTCATCGGTACCAAATCCATTTATGGCTTTGTAGGTCAATAAACCGACCTTAAAGGTGATCCCCCACTGTCTCTGCATCCAGTGGAGATTGCGTAACACAGGTGTGATATGCGATCTTCTAGACACCCCTGTCAACAGTCGAGTAGCAGCGTTATGCACCAGCTACAGTGGCGGATATCAACCCCAGTAAGCCCTAAGTAAATGGAGTTGCACTAGTGAAGTCGAGAGGTCATAAAGGCGTGCACCAACACATGCACATCGTTAGACGGAACCAGGTGTTTGAGACTGGCAATGTTCCTACAGTCATGAAAGGCTGACTTAATGACTGCCGACACCTAATAATGGAGGCAAAGCCTGTTGTCAAGTACCACTCCAAGGTCGTGCACCCATTCTGAGGTAAGGACTGGAACGCCCCCATAAATAATCCAGAGGGCTGCTCAGTCCTCAACCCCTCTATTATCCGGCCTGGATCCACAACCATAACCTCTGTTTTTCCTGCATTCAACTTTAAGCAGCTCACATTCATCCAGTCTTGGATTTCAATAATGCAGTTATGAAATACTGAGAGAGCACTAACATGGTGGATGTCAAAAGACAAGTTGAGCTGGGTATCAACATCGTAACAGTGTAACCTCTGCCCATACTGTCGAACAATGTCTCTGATGGGCAGCATATACACTGCAACAACTAAATACTAAAATGCCAGCAGAATAGCCCTAACGGTCTTTCGTGTCTACCCGTTTGTTCAGCACACACCCTGGTAGCTGACCTGGCTGCCCCCCCTCCCGCTCTGGCTTCTCCCTTTCCAGTCCTGTATAATCTTGCTGCACTGGATGTTGCTTCCAGAACCCTTCCCCTGTACCTCTCCCCCCCTCCTGAATCCCTCCACCATCTCTGCCTCCACCAGCCCCCTTAGCAACATATTCCATGGCTCCACGACCCTCTCAGTGATGTAGCACCTCCCTCCTTTCTCCCGCAGATCTCCCCTCCGGCTTCCACCTATGCTCTGCAGTCCCCCCCCCTTTGGAGCACCCTGACTGCTCCTCCCCTATTTACCCCCTTTATGTACCTGAAGACCTCTATCATGTCCTCCCGGTCCCTTTTCTCTTCCAATGTGCACATATTTAGCTCCTTGAGCCTCTCCCCCTAGGTCCTATCCCCCAAGCCCCAAATCATTTTATTTGCCCTCCTCTGGACCCTCTACAGGAGTTCAATGTCCTTCGTTAAATGTGTGCTCTAAAACTGCACACAGTACTCTAGGTGCGGCCTCACCAAGCAGTTATACAGTGAGAGTATCACTTCCCTCCTTCTGGAGGTGATCCCCCTAACGATGGATCCAAGCATCCTATTGGCCTTTGCTGCTGCCCTCCTACAAGTCTCCAAGTTGTTCATCTTGACATCTACCACCACCCCTATGTCCCTCGCAGCCATCGCGACTTGTAGCATTAACCCCCCCAGGGTGTACACTTGTCCCTGGTTTCTTGCTCCCAGGTGCAGTACCTTGCATTTCCCTGAATTGAACCTCAGCTTCCGCTGTCTACACCACCTTTCCATATCCTCCAGGTCCCCCTGTGGGGCCAACCTTCCCCTCCTCCCCATCCACCACATCCCCCAGTTTTGAGTCATCCTCAAAGATACTCATCTCACTCCTGATACCCTTCCTTATGTCAGAGATGTAGGCATTGAACATGAGTGGCCCAAGGATCAATCACTGAAGGACACCACTAATGACCCTCCTTGGTGACGAGACTATTCCACCAACCACAACCCTCCATGTCCAGGACTGGAGCCTATTGCCTACCATCTGATCATCTTGTTCCCCAGCCCCATTTCTCCCAGCTTAGATGACAGGCCTCTGTGAGGAACAGAGTCGAATGCCTTGCTGAAGTCAAGAAAGAGGATGTCCACTGGTCTACCCAGGGCCAAGGCACTCATCACCCAGTTATAGAATTCCACAAGGTTTGTCTGACATGATTTTCCCTGGACGAATCCATGCTGTCTATCATCCATGCACCCCAACTTTACCAGTTCCCCCCAGTCTCTCCTTGACAATGCCCTCTGTCACCTTGCCCACCACTGATGTCAGGCTGATGGGCCTGTAGTTCCCTGCCACCTCCCTTGATCCCTCATTGTGGATAGACACTATATGCCCCACTTGCCAGTGCTGGGGCACCCACCCTGTCCACGGAGAGAGTCTAAAGATCTCCTTCAGGGCTTTTGCCAGGACATCCGCCGGTTCCTTCACAACTCTGTGATGTCATTTATCCGTCCCTGGTGCTTTATCCATCTTAAGGGACCCGATGGCTTTCCTCACTCTCTCTGCCATGCTTTGCACGTCCCAGTGGTGGCTCTACACCAGGGCCTGCCAGGGCACGTGCCCCGGTAAAAAAATGCTGTGCCCCAGTTGGTACCCCATATGGTGCAAAGCTTCCCCCATAGTAACAATATATCAGTGCCCTGGCTGCCATCGATTGTGCCCCAGCTGTGCCCTGGTAACCATTTGTGGCTAGAGCCACTACTGGCACCTCCGCTACCTCGTCCCCCTACTTTGCCTTCCCCCCACCTGCCAGTGATGCCCCATCCTCTCCCCAGACCTGCCGATCAGTAAGGGGCACCCCCCAAACTCAGTTTCCCGTCTCCTCCCATGTGTATGATTCAGCCCCCATTTTCCTTGTTTAAAATGAGGCAAAGTACTCATTTAGTACCTCAGCCTGCTACCCCATGTCTTGTTCTCATCCCTCCCCTGTTTTAATCCTGCTAATCTGTGCCTTCACACTGCATTTTTCCTCAATGTTTCTATATAACCCCTTGTTCTATCTCCTAGTTTCCCTGGCCAGCCTCTGCTCCTTACTTGCTTTAGCCTCCCTCACCACCCTAGTGGCCCTTCTGGACATCAGCTAGTACTCCCCTCTATCCTTTTCACTCCTTGCGCACTAGTACTGCCTATAGGCCACCTTCTTTCCCATCACCGCCTCCTGAATCTCCCTGGTCCACCAGCAGTGTTTTTGTGCCCTACCGCATTTTTGTCTTACTCTTGCGCAGGTGCTGTTAGCATTCTGCACCCCCTCCTGATGATTTCCCACCTACTGTCAGCGTCCATGTCTTGCCAAATCCCATCCAAGTGCTCCTTAAGGATTATTCCCATTTCCCTGCAATCCGCCACCCTGAAGTCAGTTACCTCCGTCTTTGTGCAGCCTTGTACCCCTCCTAGGTTCAGGCAGAACCAGACCGTGGCTTGGTCGCTCCCCGCCAATGGGTCCCTTACCTCCAGGGCCCCAATCTGGTCACTGTATGACAGAACCACATCCAGTATCGATGCCTCCCTGGTCGGTTCCCCCACCTGCCGAGTTAGGAATGTATCCTGAAAGACATCCAACAACCTCTGTTCCATGGCCACCGAGGATTTCATAGTCTCCCAGTCTGTTCATGGCATGTTTAAGTCCCCCAACACCACCACTCTTCCCCTACCCAATTTGAACTGTCTCCCAACATCTGTCACCACACTGTCCTCCAGCTCCTCCGCCAGCGCAGGTGGTCTATACACCACTCCTAATTTTACTCTCTTGCCCTACCTTGTTATCCAGGTGACACAAATCGCCTCCACAGTTCCCACCGCCTCCTCCACTCCTCCTATGTCAATGCAGTTTTTGACTATGATTGCTACCCCTCCTCCCCTTCACTCCCCCCGACCTTCCTGAACATGGTGTAACCCTCCAGGTTCAGGTCCCAGTCATGCCCTGCGGTGGCCCAGGTCTCAGTGACCTCTGCCACAATCAACTCTCCCTCAGTTAGCATCGCCTGTAGCTCAGGCATTTTATTGCCCAGTCTCCTGTAATTTAGCATGACTACATTCCACCCTTTCCCTATACTTCCATTTCCCCTTCTCGCATTCCCGTGGGGATTCTGTCTTCCCCTGGTCCACACCTCAACAGTCGGCCTTTTCCCGCATTCCTCCAGCTCCCCAGGTGGGTGGAGACAGAGTCCCTGCTTTATCGGATTCCCCTCGACTGCCTTTTCTCTGATCCTTCCCCCCCCGTCACAAGTTTACACCCCACCTTTCACCAATGAAGCACTCTATTTTCAACATAAGGATTTCCTTCCCCTGCAAATTGAAATAGAAACATAGAAACATAGAATTTGATGACAGATAAGGACCACTTGGCCCACCCACTCTGCTCATTTCCCTACCTAATGGATAAGCTGCAGATCATAGTTAACCAGCAGCCTACTTCTTTCTACCCCCACCCCCTAGAATTGCCTTATGGCTGTCCCATGCATGTTTGAATTCAACCACTGTTTTTGACTCCATAACCTCCTGGAGGCTGTTCCATCCATCCACAACCTCTCTGTGAAAAATGGTTCCTTACATTACCTCTGAGCCGCCCCATCTTCAAATTGTGCCCCCTTGTTCTTGCACACCTTTTTTTGAAAGATGCTACCCTCTTGGACTTTGTTCATTCCCTTGAGGTACTGGAAAGTTTCTATCATGTCCCGAGCCTATCTCTAGCATACAGCACCTTATCCTCCCAGGTCTCCCCCCCCCACCCCCCATTAACCCATACCCTCTGTCCCCTCACCACTCCCTGAGCCACTGGCTTATCTTCCTACTCTTCCTTTTGTGTTCACCACTAGTCTTTGGCACTGGCAGGGTTTCTGAGCAGGAAATCGCGCATCCTAGTTAATGACAGACCCTGGCAGCCTCCCTGAACTATTCCTGTCTCTTTAGCTTGCTATTTCCCTCAATGTCATTTGTACCCAGGTGGACCAGTATGTCCGGGGAACCTCCACAATTGTTTGCCAGCTGATATACCTCATGCTTGGCCCTGTGCACTGTTATTCCAGGGAAGCATTTTGTTCTAACAGTGCAGACTTCCCCTTCCCTATCCCATTTGATACCCTTGATCATGGAATCACCCAACAGGACCTCTCTGACCACTCCGTTTCCTCCATTTCCATCGCTTCTATGTCCCTCATCCTTTCTACTGGCCCCTCCCCCGGCCTGCTCCTTGCTTCTCCCACTATCTTGGTTCCGCCTGCGGCCCCCTCCTTATGTACCCTGGCCACCCCTTCCCCTCCAATCCTATGCCTCTCCTCCTCCTCCCAAGTATCCTTCTGTACTCCGCTATTCCCCCCTTCACTGCTCATGACTGGTCCTTCCCCACCATCTGCTAAATGTGCATGACTCGTCCTCCATTCCTTCCCGTCTGTGTTCAGCCCCTCCTTGCCTGTCGTGCTCCCCTAGCCTAAACCCTCAGCTCCCTTTACTGTATCCTCCTTGTACTTCTGGTACCTATCCTTGCCCCTTCCTCCCAACTGGTCCTTCTCCTTGTGTTTTCCTCCCTCTTCCCCCCCTCCTCCTGCTCCGATCCCCCACTCTCCCCATTTTCCCGCATTCCAAGTTCCTCCCTGTTCTTCCTGCTATCCGTCCCATGTCTCCTTCCCCTCACTCCCTTGCGATCTCTAACCACCCCTGTCATGGCTGCATCACCCACCTCATCCTCAAGCAGAAGAAGAGAACTGAAGCAGTTACTGGCATTAGGGTCTGATCCACCTCGTCCCCCCCTTGCTTCCTTTTGTCCAGCCCCAGCCATCTGCCTACTTCCCTGATAATGTCCTTCCTTTGGCCCCCCTCAGTGAGTGCCCACCGATACCTGTCTGCTTCCTTGGTAGTGTCCTCCTTTTGTACCCCCCTCTGTCACTGTCCCTATGCAACCCCAGAGTACTCTCCTGCAGTCCTCTACCTATTCCCCCACCCCCTAGTGCTTGGTGAGCCCCATGGGAGGGCCATTGCCCTATTCCCCAACCATACCTCCCCCTCCCTCCAGCTGTCTCCGATTCCCCTCAACCTCCTCCCTAAGCTGTGCCAGCTGGTAGCACACTGGGCAACCACCGAACTTCCAAGCCCAGTCGAGTATCATGGCTGCCCAATACCCTGTGCATCCCACCACCCTCCCAAAGATCCCTGCCCTAATGATGTGTGGTCCCATCCCCCTCCCAGTATGTTTCCTTGGGTGAATCACCATGTTCCCCACTAGTCCAACATACACCTCTACCCACTAATCTGGTCACCCCCTAATCCTAGATACAGTCCCATAGTAAACATGTACCCCCATTACTAGGTGCAGTACTACACAGTAAACTTATAGGTGAAGTGTACAACTCCCTAAGCTCCTCTCTCCCAGCCTTTAAACCCAACACCCAGTGTTTAGAGCTACATGAACTGCACCTGAAGCCTTGTCCTCCAATTGCAGGGCATGTGTTCACCTATAAATGAGCCAAGATCTGGGGAGGGAGGAGTGGGGGAGGGTAGAATTAGGGATAACACCTGAATCTCATGAGAATGTATCAGCCCTGTGTCTTCCCCTCAGTGCACCTCCAAGCATTACCAGCTAAGAAAATATTTCAAGTCTACTTACTCTCACAGCATCCAGCTAGAAGCTTCTTTCCCCTTCTCCTCTAACTGAAAACACAAGAAAGAATGTAAAATCATCAAGAAGAAGCTACTGTACTGGAACTGATCTGATCCCTTCTCCTTCTGGTTACTTCTGAGAAGCAAAAAGGAACTGATCACACAAACCAGATTCAGCTCCGTCTTCAGTTAGTTAGCTCAGTGAGACCAGGCCAGACCATTGGCACCCTTCCCCCACTATGCCCTAAAGTTTATAGCTAGTGAAGCCAACAAAAAGCAATCCCAATTCCACTCAAAGCTCAAATAGTAGGTTTGCAACCAAAAGAAACAGGTCTCCAATTCAAACAGTCCCATGAACAACACATGAAAATAGGCCTGAAATTAGGAGATATAGGTCTCCAATTCAAAGAAACTGACCCAATAAATCACAACAAATCGATTTTAAATAAGAAGAAATAGGTCTCCCCAACACTGCCTTGCTACACACTGAAATATCAAACAAATGAACCCATATATAGCCACCAAAATAGTTTTCAACAATGCAACAGCCCCAAAACAATACCCTGCAAGATCCTTAGAATAAGTTAGAAAACAAAATAAAAAAACTTCTACCAAGTAAAATCCACAAGTACCAATGTAAAATCAGCAAGAAGAAGCTACTGTACTGGAACTGATCTGATTCCTTGTCCTTCTGGTTACTTCTCTCCTCTACTATTCGATCTATTTGTTGTTGACATTGTGTATGTCCTTGAAGGGTGTGTGAGCCTGTTCCCAGATGATATTAAGATATGCAATAGGGTATACACTCAGAAAGATGGATGGATTCAAAAAATGGCATAGGACAGCCACAGTAGAATTCTGAGGTTGTGTGTAGCATGTCCTAGCAGATAGCTGGTCACACGGGCAGACTAGGTGGGCCTGTCGGTCCGTTTCTGCTGTCACACGTCTATGAATCTATGATTCTATTTGTGGGTTTCCAAAATGTGAGGTCTTGTCTAAGGGATACTCAGACATCATCCCCGTAACTGTGTCTATTTCATAACATGGCATTACTCATTCCCTTTGATCTGTATCCATCTGTTCATGTCAACATACATGTTCACTTCATTGTTTAATATGCTAACACTTGCTTCTGTTTCATGCTTTTCGCAATGTTTGCTTTCCATAGGATGGCTGATGTATAGTTTTCAATGGCTCCAACAAAGAAACATGGTAGACCCCACACCCTCACTGATTCTGCCAGAAAAAGACACAAGATAGCACTGGATGCTGCGCATGGAAAAAGCTGTATATCAATCGGTGCACAAATGTCACCTTGGCTTGCTCTCCAGCAAGACCATCAATTGTTGTCCCACTCCGATGTGGTCTGCTTTCTGCTTGACTGGTTAGTGACCCTTTTTTTTTTTTTATTGTACTACTTTTCCCATTGTGTTTTCGCAGATTAGGTACCAGGTTAATTGAATGCAACGTGGAACACGTATGTAGAAATGTTGACATATAGACAGTCTGCAAATTTTTTATGGTTGTCATTAATTTTCAAAAGGTATGATAACACAGTCTATGCTACAATCAATGATATGCCAGCCTCGCCCATACTTCATTCCACACCACTGCATGCACAGAAAGATAATGGTACAACACATGCACGTTCTAATGATGAGATGACAATGGTGCATCATCCCCCGCATTTGCCTGTCCCTATCTCCAGCACAAGGCAAGAGCCTGCTTTTGATCTATTTTCCCCATGCGTGACAACTGGTTTCCCCATTAAACTATTGTCGTTGACAGTGTTTTTTTTTCATATAGTAGGACCCACTCTGAATTTTTTGGGGGAGCAGAAAGCAACGATCATCATACTTCTGCTTTACCTTCGTACTTTGGTTATACAGAAACATGGAGTCACAGTGATATATTCCTCTACATGCCAGTCTCACAGTATGTCAACATGAATGTGTGCAGTTAATTGTGAGAAGTCTCAGTGCTGACAGTGTGCATGTCAGGTTTAAATTTTTTTTTGCACCTAGTATTTGTTGGTGAGACAGGAGCTACGGTATGTATTCCTGTGGACTAAAGTTACGTATTTCTTCTAATACTTTGGTTGTATTGTAGTGTGTTCTGGTTATTTTGTGGTGGACTAATGACTTTTTTGATATCATCTCCAACCACTCAGCACCACTGCCATTACATAGGAAGCTGGACTTCTTCCATTACTGGTTGCACTTCTTATGACGGTGCTGGAGGATGACTTATTTAAAAGGTGCTTAATATGATTTAAAGACTGTTTCAAATGGTTTAGTTGCAAATTTTCTCTGTTTATGAATTGTCTATCCTTGGGACAATTTTTTTACAGAAATCACTATGTACATTAATTTATTGATACAAGTTTTACTATCAGTGACACACTTAGTGCAAACGACTACAGTTAAGATGTGTAGGCAAGGGCAAGGATGCATCCAGATAAATGGGAGGGAAGATTCAAGGGGTATTGATTACCTTTGTTGATAGCATTTGTTGTAAGGGAGTGTTGTGATCCACACTGACATCACAACCACATTGTACACGACACTAATATTTGTGCAAAAGAGAGAATACAGAAGTGATGATGTAAGAGCTAGTTAAACTTGCAGACTGCTCTAAGTGGTGGTTGTTTGGATTTAACAGTAAGAAGTACAACTTCATGAACCTTGTGGCAATAAATTCAAGGAAAAGCAATTTGCAAGAGGGTGGTGGTACAGGTAACAGCATCAGATGCAGAAATTAACATTGTGGTAATAGTCACATGGGACAGAAAGTTATTAACACTGTTTATGATGACATCATCGAGTGAAAATATCATGCTTTGGTGCATTACCAGAGAGATCACCTCTAGAAAGTATGAGTGCGTCCTGCCTTTCTATACATCAATGGTGAGTCCACACTCGGAGTACTATTCATTCAGTTCATGTGCCGATACGTTAGAAATTATGTGCGAATACTGGTGTGTGCTTCAGCAAAGGGCAACGTTAATTATCATGGAAAGGAGTGGAGTTTCAGTACGAGTAACGATTGAGGGATATCAACATGTGTTTGCTGAAAGAGACAAGGGAAAGAGGTGACATGATGGCGATCTTTCAGTTCTTGAAAGGCATTAACAAAGTCAGAGACGGTAACATTGTTTTGCCTAACGTTTGCTAATTCCGCTGTGGGACACAGCCTGAAGTTAGCTGGTGCAAAGGTGTGATGTAAAATTGATGAGGCAATAATTTACAGGGAGACTACTGGGAATAGATAACACAGAGACTTAGTAGTTAATCGAATTATGTACAGTGTATATTGGGACCGAGTCAAGGGCAGATTTAGCACAGCACAGAACGCAAAAGGTAGGCGTGGTTTAGTTTTGGTTTGGTGCAGAAGTAATAATATGACAATAATAATGTCACAACTGTCCATACTTAATAGATCTGTTTGCAATTTTGTATGTTTGTAAGTATCATACATGGAATTAAACTGTCCTGTTTTTGGTACAGGAGTGATTACTGTGATGCTCATGATCCTACTTACGACTCTGAGGGCATTCACCATGTTCTTACAGAAAACAATGCTGCCTCTTCAGCTCCATCATCCATCACATCAACATTGATGCCATTTTGAACATTTTCTCACTACGTTTCACATGTTTAGTTTAGTTTTTATTAGTCTAGGAATTAATACCTTTGAGCCAGGGCTCTTTTACAAAGGTTCCACACGTCACAAAGAACATTTAACAAAGCACGATACACATTACAGGTAAAACCAGACAGGAAAGTTACATCATAAATTTGCTATTAACAGTTTAAGGCAGTAACGTTTGTAAGTTTCATAGAAAAACAAGCTATAACAGGTTCAAGTGAGTAGACAATTTGAGGTTAAGGAAACTTCCAGGAGAGGGTAATCATTAGGCACCAAAAGGAGGCTAGAGAGGAGGGAAGGTGGTGGCAGAGAGTAAGAGAGAGGGACAGGAAAAAGGGGGAGTGAGTTTGGGTGGGAGACAGGAAGTAGTAGAGGTACCAGAGGGTTCATTAGTCAGGAAGGAAGAGGGCCTCAGATGTGAGGATGGACATGAGGGTAGTAGTCTTTATCTAGTGCAATCACAGTTGCTAGTGGTGGTGAGGTGGGCATAGAGCATGGATTTGAAAGCTTGAGGGAGGTTGAGGATAGAGTAGGTGGACTAAGCAATTGAACCATGTCGGGCCCTGTATGAGAAGATCTCTGTCCCTGTGTAGTCCGGGCATCTCGAACCAGGAAAGGTTGGCATTCAGATCTGGTAGAGGGTCATGAGCCAGGATTCAGTCGGAGTAGGTTTGAATACATAATGGAGTCAGTCCCAAGATAGATTTTTTGCCATTGTGCAGGTGGAGATAAATAAAGACGATTTGATAGTTCAACCAGCCTGATTCATAGTACAGATCACACGTGTGAGTCAGTCTTTGAGCCCCGTGAGGAGCCGGCAGGCCTTATTTAGAGTGACTGAGATACACCTTAGAGCAGTGGAGGTAGCTGAGCCATAAATAATAAGGCCATAGTCAATGATTGAGATTATGGAACTCTGTATAGCTATTCTCAATGCCAATGGATTTAGAAATTGACGGTTACGGAATAGTATTCCAAGGCGTTGGTTCACTGTTTTCGTAGTGTTGTCAATGGAGTTGCAAGGTGAGCCCTTGGTCAAAAGTGATGCTTAGGTATTTGAAAGTATTTACTTGGTCCAGTGTAATTCCGCAGAGGTTGTATGGTGAGTGGAGTATGCCTATTTTTGTTTTGGTGATTGGAGAAGAGCATGGCTTTTGTTTTATTGTGGTTTAGCACAAGTTTACTATCCAGGAACCACCTTTCAACACTAGAGAAAGCAAGTTGCAGGCTTTTTCAGGGGAGCTTGGATCCTTGTGGGAAGAGAGAATTACAGCATCATCAGCGTATAAGATTATTTTCTCCTGGCAGATATCTGGGAGGGAGTTAAAGAACAGGCTAAGAGGAGCGGTCCAAGAATTGATCCCTGTGGTACACCGAGATAACTGGTTTGAAGTCGGAGAGTTCATTAGAGATTTTACAGCCTGTGACCGATTGGACAGGTAACTTTTACCCAAGCACAAGGACCTTCAGCCAGGCCTAGGCTAGAAAGTAGGGAGGTAAGTAGGCCATGATGGACTGTGTCAAGCTTTTGTAAGATCAATAAAGACTGCACCTGTTTGGCACCCTTTGTCCAGGGCTGAGTGGACTTCTCCAGAGAAATCAAGTAAGGCTGTTGTTGTACTATGTCCTTTCCTAAAGCCGTGCTGTTGATTACAGAGTAGATTGTATTTGTCCAGGTAATCAGAGAGTTGGTCTGCCACTATTCGTTCAAGTGCTTTGGAGAGCACATGTGCTAAGATCTTCATGCTTGTACTATTCTTTATTTCTGACAGTACTGGTTTCGTATATTTTCTTTTTAGTGATGGCAGCTACACACATTTGCCGGATGCCTCTATTGAGGAGGACATTATTGGCCTGTGTGGTGTGGAGGAACAAGAGCCAGCAAATATTGTGGAACCTGTCGAAAGCTATAACACTGACAGCAATGCAGATGACATAGCTAGATCCATTGTGCAGCAGTCCGTTTACATGGTTTTCCATCAGAACATTATGGAACTCACACAGAAATGTGCATTGTCAACTTGTTTCCGATGTGGCCAAAAACTTGAAATTACACAGAGAATCAGTGGAACATGCCTAACATTAACATGGGTGTGTAACATTGTTTACTCTCTGTTTCTGTGGTGTGTTCTTGTTTATTCACTGACAGATTCAACTCTATCCATCAGAGAATAACGTTAGTGAAGAGCTTTCTTTGTTGTCGCAGAGGCCCTTGACCAGTATGGCGCGGCATTACAAAAATATTCTACTCTGTTTCACAACACCGTTTAAATATCAATAACGTGATGTTTAACAGTGTCATTATGAACCAGAGTTTGTAAATTAGCATTCACATAAATAGATATGACAATCGTACACTGAGAATTCATAATTGCTTTAATAATGTACTGTGTTACCATTCTCCAGTGTATAATAGTTATTGGACGCAACTAAAATAGATTGTGCCATGCCTTTTCCTACATACCGACCTACTGTGCCTTCCATTCAGTTGTCTCATTTTGTTAAATTGACTGTTGCAATCTTTGTATTTGTTTTTCTAGATTTGTCACAATGGCCATGTGGAATATAAATGGTCCAGCCAGCAACAGCTAAAATATGGCATGAATGCTGGTGACTTGCTTGTTGCCAGTGCAATTCTAATGCCTGGTAATAATTTCGGGAAAATTGCCCTCATATATCATTGCTTGAATCATGCGATAATAAGTGAGTCTTCTTTTTTCCGGTTCCAGTGACTTTACATTGTCCCTGTCATTGAAAGACACTGGATTTCCATGGAGATCAGCCTTATTTTAGCAAGACAAAACAAAAATGTGGTTATAATGGGTACACAAATTATCTCCTCCTATGTTTCAGCACACATGTATTTATGTTACAGTTCAGTTCCAGAACCATCCTATCATTCTGTTCTGTTCCGTGCAGGTGATGGCAGAATGGACAACCTCAGTCATTCTGCGCAGTATTGCACCTACACGTGCATGGACCTTGAGTCCAAGGAAATTTTGTCAGTTACAGTGGTAGACAAGCGCGAGACCGCACTAAAGTCTACCAACATGGAAAAAGTTGGCATTCAAATGCTCTGTTGACTCTCTATTAAACAGCAAGCTTGCTGTTGTAGAAATTGTCACCGATGCACATGTGCAGATTGCGTGCTTGATACGTGAGTATATGTAGTGGTCATATGTTCTTTGCTTCTGTGTTTGTTTATACTCCTGTCCACCATTTATTAATTGTTGTTCGTACTATCATTGCAGGTAATCACTATCCCACCATTAAACATTCTTTTGATGTTTGGCACGGTGCTAAGAATCTTGCAAAACACATTGTGGCAGTAAGTTTAATGAAAGATTGTCAGCCAAGAAACCTATTCATTCCACGGCCCTGCATAGCAAATACTAATGCTGTTTCTTTCTTTGATTTTAGGCATCACAGCAACGTGGCTGCAAGCCCTTATTAACTTGGTGTTGTGACATTATAACCCATTTCTGGCACTGTTGTCAGCAAGCTGAGACATATGGTGACTTCATGGTATTATGCAACACCACTAAATACTCCTTTCACGTGGCAATGCATGACAGCAATTTTGATTTTCATTTCTGCTTCTCTCTTGACTTGTATGGTACCCTTGTAACCTCACTCATAATCGTAATTACTTTTTCTTTTATAAATCGTAACAATTCCATGAACGTTCAGTTTAACATTGGCTTGATTTGGTTATTATCATCTTTTGTTGCTGGGTTTCCTTCACCTCTTGTTCCAGAAGGTCATGGAGCACAGTGTTATGTACAATACTACATTTTTGTCATAACCAGAGTACTTTTCAATGACAGACTCATCTTATGGGACAGCCAGTGTAGAAGCTCAGTAGATAATACTGATGCAAACATGTCTACACAAGCTACATTAAGAAAAAAAATCTGCTTTCATTACTTCCATCTGATAAACAGTACAAATGCATCTGTTGAATGATGAAATGAGGTGCTTACACAAGCACAAGACATGAGATAATTTTCAATAAAAAAAAAATACAAACGCATATGTAAAACTTGTCTCTACTTTCTTGCACTACGTATTTCAGCTTTCAACTACAGTACTTTTCAATAATTGTTACTTATGTTGTTGTTTGTGTACTTCATATTATAGGCCAGATGGATTGGGGTGCTGCATCAAACTGCGAATGTTCATGAATGGGTGCCTTGGAAATGGCTTAGGTGGTACACAGCAGTGCAGTCACTCCGACCTTAAAAGTGGCTGAGATAAGGAATGGCTTGTGCCTGGCTCACCTCCGCATGTAGAACTCATCAAACTTGTTAAGGACAAATGCTTCCACAACTTGGTGAAACATTACATTACATACAGGTAAGTAAATTTCCATGTTTACATTACTTTGTTGTTTATTGGCCACCTGTGTTTCTCGCTGGCCATGCGTTGCAATGCTTTTGCTTTGCAGTTTGGTAGTGGTTAAACTTAAATAAATTTGGACATGCATCATAAGCTCAACTACAGCACACACACTCATTCATATCTTATCGTAGCTTGTGTATCTTATTCATATTCGTACCTGCATCTTATGATATTCCCTTGTCTTTCAATAGGAGTACTTCTGACCTGGAGCAATTCCAACAACATATATTGATGTATTCGTCTAAGCACTTTGCTTACACCTTTCCAGTGTATCGTGCCCAAAACTATCTCGCTGCAATCGACTACAATTCACATGTGTCACGTCCTTATCTTCTAAACTCAAAAGGAGAGATAGTGTAAGTGTTTACATATATGTACTGCCTTACTAACATTATTTTTCCTTGTGTCCAATGGTGCTGCTGATGTTCATGTCTAGTGATTGCGCTTCTGTATTGAGCACTTATTTGCCTGTGGATCTATAGTACCTCAACAGGCCATGTCTTATTAAATAATGTTACTCCACTTCTCAGCTATGTGACAATGACTGTGTGCCTGATGTATGCACTGTTGATTTGCTTTGTGATATCTTGTATATTTGATGTGTCATCTTAACCCATAATTCCATGTTTTTTCTTCTCCAATAATGACACTGTACTTGGCCCATGTCATGACTGAAAATGGTCTCTGTGATCAGCTCACCAACCCAGTTTCCAATCGTATTGCTAGACTTTAGAACACAGTGATTCAAAGACCAGTCCGTATCACACTTTGTTTACTGATTCTTGTTATTGATCAAAGAATGCTAGAAAGCAATGTCTATGGTGTGATAAAGTTTTTTTTTCTTTTGCACCATTACTCGTCAAGGATATCGAAGTGCATGCATTGTAAAATAAGCACAGGCTCCTTTTGAGTGAAATGAGACGTTGGATATGCACTTGTGTAACTTTGCCATGAAAACACCGTAAGTTGTATCTAAATGTGTATTGTGAATCACACTATAATTTTTCACCTTGGCAGTTGAACAATGGCTACATTTATAGATTCAATTTAAAGAAAAGCTGTTTACGGCCACGAAAACCTCATTCATAAAAAGTGCACTAATTTATTTTATTGACAGGTGCCTAGTCATTGATATTTTGCATGTTGCATGGTACGAGCCATTTATCTCTGTCGGTCATGCGTGTGGTATATTGTGAACATTTAGAGAGAGGGAATCAGACCAAGAGTGACATATAGAGATTTCTTTTTTTAGGTTTTGTTGGTGAACTGAAGTGGACAGAGAAAGCAGAATGGGGGAGGGAGTGAGAGTTACAGAGATGGAAATAGAGCAAGACATGTTCATACTGAGTTCAGGGAACTTCTGTTCAGTGTGTCATTTAACAATGATTTTTCCCTTTTCCAAGGTGACATACAATAATACAATCTGCTGCTTTGTTCTTTCCATGTAAAACAGTTGTATTATTTAGTTCAGACATGCAGGGGTGTATTCTTTCAATGAAGGAATTTACATGGTTTCTCATCTGTGTGTGTTTACACTTGCCATTTCCTCGTGCCTACCAGCGCGACCAAGGCTTATTGATGATCAATATCAACTCATGCCCGGTAGTGGGCTATTAATTAGCTATTGCAAGCGTTATCTACCACAAGGTGCATGTTAACAGTCCTATGCGCAAACAGAGACAGAATGCTATTTTCCATTGATATGCATGCTAATTTTGCCTTCTTTATTTTCCAGCTACCATCACCTGTTTAATAAACACAGCTGTCATTGGACAGTGGTCCCCAAGAAGACTCACAAACTTTACAAGTATATTCCACAGATGATGGGCGATGCGCTCCTTGAGAGAGTGCAGAGTGCCAGCACTGTCACTGCTCCTGCCATTCTGGACACTGATGATCCACGGCACATTCAGCCCAACATAGCCTTGGTTTGTCCACCTTCCACTAAGGTGCTGATTGAGCAACATATGTCACGCTTTCCTCACTGACACTATACAGACGGACTAATGAATGCCAACAATCATTACATTATTTCTGTCAGCTTGCCACATGTTCCTTTTCTGAAAAAAAATCAAAAAACGTCCTTGGGTAGTACACAGTCCTTAGCAGTCAGCTGTACTTTTCTATGATTGTGACATTATCACAGGCTTCTGTTCACCCTAAGGCACCATCAGAATTTTACAATGGTTTCATGTGACGCCTAAAAAGAAGATAGCCATGACAGGTCACTGTTTATGTTGATCATAATATTAAGTCCTGCTGTATTAATTAATGCACAATTGTGTTTAAACTGCCTTTGTCGCTCTCCATGATGAGCCGGAATGCTTCTTTAATCGCCATTATGCTGCAGTACAGTGATTGCAGTACACTAAGTTTGTTCCATGGCTATAACTTTATGTGCCCATGCAGTGAATTATGCCAATAAATGGATATACTACATAGCATAGTCTCCTACATGCCAAATTAGAGTACTTACCTTTGTAATTACATCAATTTCAACATTAACTCTACTGCAGCATGGTAAACAGTACACATAAAAGCTGGTAACTTGATTTTTGTCTAAGAAATCTTCATTTTGTACGGTACTACATTTCATCACATTCAGTGTTATCTTAGGTATGTGAAATCATATTTTGCATGGGTGCTTCATAATGGTAGTCATTTTAATCGTTAAGTGGTGTCCCCAAAAGTCTATGTTGAACACTTGTTGCAAAAATGTCAACCTATAACTGAGTCATGCATTGAAGTTTCAAACCCAATTGAAATACATTGCGCTACCATTGTATCGAATGGTACAGCACTCTGAAACAGGATTATGAATGATGCTTTTCAAACTGATAACAATGGCATACACTAGAACATCATTGTCACAAGTGGGTGGTGTCACTTTGGAAACAGGCATACTATGTGACTGTTGTGAATTGCTTACCTGTGTATAGGGCACCTAGCTTCTGTCCAATTTTGTGACACATGCCCTACATTGTTTACTTTCTCCATGGACAAACTTGGGTACAAATCATCAGTCTTGCAATGTACCACAAATGAGGCAGTCAATTATCATATGTAATTGATATATGATTGGACTTCCAGAACCAAAGCCATATCTTGATTCATGAACTGATGTACAAGCCACATATGATTAACATCTACCGGTAGACTGTGTGCATGGATGTCAATTGACCTGTTTACGTGAATTTTGATCCCCAAGTCCATAGTGGTGCATTTTTACAATTTTTTGGGCCTTGAACACTAAACCCCCAACCCTCTACTATGCATCGCACAGTGTGCGTACTGCACCAGACTTTTGCTAGCCATCACTGAACATTAAAGCCCTTTATCCATGGTGGTGTTACTGAAGTACAGTTGCTGGGGGAAGACAAGTACCGTGTAGATGAAAAGTGAGTTGTGAAATGCAAAGGAGAGGTCAGTGGGGGCACATTGGCTCAGGTGACATCAGGGAGGAGTAAGGGATACATAGATACATAGACTGTGTTGGCAGATAAGGCACTACAGCCCACCCAGTCTTCCCACTGGAGCTTGTAAGGTCATTTTATGTTTTGTGATAATTCTGTTGCCCCTTACCCCTGACCTCCAGAGTTCCTTTATGTCTATTCTATGCATTGCTAAATCATATAATTGTTTGTATCAGCTGCCATCACTTTCTCTGGCAGGGTGTTGCAGTTGTCCACCACCATTTCTATGATGAAATCCTTCAACATATTTCTGCTGAATCACCCTACCTCCCACAACAGACCATGCCCTCTAGTCCAGGATCATCTTTTTTACTTAGAAAGAGTGTATTCCAGCACCCTATTCCTCCCTGTAAGATACTTGTATGTCTCTATCATATCCCCTTTCTCCCTTCTCTCCTCCCCGAAGTACATATTCAAGTCCTTCAACCTGTCCTCATAGGACTTGTGATGCAATCTATGTACCAGTTGTTTTTCTGTCATCAGAACCTTCTCTACCCTGTCTATGTCCTTATATAGGTAAGGTATACAGAACTGTACAATGTACTCGAGGTGGTCCCTCACCAATGTCTTGTATGTTTCAATTATGAACTTCCTTTTTCATGTTTGTGATTACCCTTTACTATGCATCCCAGTGTACTATTTGCTTTCCCTGTTGCCTTGTTGCACTGTTTCCATACCTTAATGTTATCAGAGATGATAACCCCAAGATCCCTTTCCTGCTTGGTGCATGCTATATCCTCACCTCCTAAAGATCTATAGTGCAATGGTTTCTGTGCCCCATATGCATTATCTTTCACTGCTTTGCATTGCATTTCAACTGCCAAACACCTGACTATTCTTTGAGTTTCTGCAGTTCCCTCTGCATTATATCTACATCCTCTCTTGTGGGTACTCGGTTTCAAAGCTTTGTGTCAGCAGTGAAATTCTGCCTTCTATGTCGTTCGCGATGTCACTGATGACGATGTTCAAAACATGTAAAGGGTATGATGGAATTTATATTTATAAATTATGTTCACAGAATTGTTGTGTGTGTTTGTGGCTGCTAAAATAGGGATGGTAGACATTAAGAGGATGACATGGGGTAGAAGAGCAATGTCACAGACTACAGTGAACAAGCAGGGTGACAAGGTGCCATTGGTTGATGACCAAATCTTAAAGTGGGACAAGTCGGTTAGCAGGCAAAGCACAATTTGCGGCTTCATTTGCAGTGCTAACAGTGACCCACATTACGTAACCAACTTGCCATTGTATTAATTATCTTCTGTAACAAGTTTAGTGGTTTCACCAACACTCTGTATTTTAATATTGCAATACCTTTTTTTCATTCTTCACAGTTTACCTATTGTTTTGTTTTTTCACTAAGACTGCATGACATGTCATCTTCAGTCATACTTTTGCCTCCCTACCGGATGTATCACTTGGATATACTGAAGTGTCACTGCCATTTCCTTCAGTATGGTTGTATTGTCCTTAGAATGTGTACAAAAAAACTTTGATTTTTCATTTACTTGATTTTAGAAAACCATCTCAAATGATAACATGATTAAATATTGGTGAATGAATACAAATTACATGTCTTTTTTCATAATTGCACATTAATGAGCCTAATCATTAGGATACATAATACAATAAAGAATTACTCAGTAATGTGCGCTTGTGCTGTTTGATTTTTTTTTTAGTGGTTTGGTTGCATTTGTGCAGTCCATGCCTCCGTAATAAGCTCATGGAATGCCAACATCGCTGCATATGCTTGGTCGAGTACTAATGTGTACTGTATGAGTTTTTCAAAAACCACTAAGATAACTTCTTCTCTGGAAGATTAGCCTTTTTCTTGTGCCAGTCTTAGACACTACAGTTTATTGTGTTGGTGATAATTCAGCTGAATGTCACATGACACTTCATGAATTGTGCGCTCAACACATCCACAGCCATTTGTAACGATGCTGAGTTGTTCGCCTTCGTAATGGTATATTAGGGTGTAGGACAAGTAAACATCACATTCATGCCGAAATGCACAGTGAACCATAATCATACAGATACAGTGCAACTGTCATCAACAACAGACTATGACATATACACAAGCATTATTCCCGACTCAGTAATCAGATTGAAAAGCACATCCAGTATGCTCTGCATGAAGGGAGGATGGAAGGGCAGAGGCCATGTGGACACTGTTACAGGACTACAAAATAGGAACATGCAAACATACGAAATTTGCCAGAAGATAAATGCCTAGAGGTCTATAAAGTTTGCTTGAATGTGCATCTAGCATCCTGTATTATGCAGCTTCCTCTATACCCCTCCAACCTTTGCCTCCATTGACACTACACCTTTTCCTGCCGCATCCCCATTTGAAGCAGTCCACTGTTCTACTGGATAACACTTTTTCAGGAAAAGCATTCCACACCACTACCACCTTCTCAGTTAAAAAGTGTCTCCTCATCTCCTTCCTGAACCTTCCTCCCTCCATTCTCATATCATGGACCCTGGTGTGCCCCCCTCCCCCATTACTTTGAACAGTGCCTCTGTACATGTCTTGTTTATTCCTTTCATGTACTTATAGTTTTCAATCATGCACCCCCTCGGTCCCTCCGCTCCTCCACCGAGTACATGTTGAACTCACTCAGCCTCCATTCCTATGATAAGTCCACATCCAGGTCCTCCCAGACTCCCAGACTCCCTGAGTGACCACTCCCCTATCCTATTCCACTGGGTAGCCCCCAATCCCAAGCCCAAAGCCCAGACCACCCTCCGCAGGCGCCTCCGCCCTGGTGGGCTGAAGAAACTTAAGGCACTCCTCACCCAAATAGACTGGTCCCCCATTCAGCAGGCAACCAACATTGATACTGCCCTCACCTTTTTCACCCACACCTTCAACATGGCCTGTGATCTCTTTGCACCCTTAACCAAAACCCGGTCCAAAAAACAGAACGCACCCTGGGTTAGCCCGGCCCTCCTACAATTACTTAGAAACCGGATAACCTCTGGCACCTTGCCACTGAAACAGGTCGTCTGTCTGATAGGCAAGCACAATGCAGCCTCAAATAAATGCTCATGGGCCATCAGGAAAGCCAAGGCAGACCATTACCAGGCCTCCTTACTCCTCCTGGGGCTCAGCCCAGACCTTCTGGGATAATATTAAGCAACTCAGTGGTAAAGCTTGCTCCCTGCCCCATCCCAGCTCACTAGAAATGGCACAACCTCCACCGAGCCTGCCACCATAGCTAACTGGTTCAACACCACTTTCACTGACCTTAGCTCAGTCCTCCTAGTAATTTCTTTGACCCTCCCAGCCAAACTCCCCTGTCCTCCAGCACCCCAGCTTCCTCCTGAAAGATTTCCACCCGGGAAGCCAGACCCATCCTAATCAAAGCTCAATGGCAACAATCCTGCAATGACTCACTGGACCCCAGCATCCTCAGGCTGGTGCTAGATGAAGTCCTTGCACCTCTCACAAGCCTAATTAACCAGTCACTCTGCCTGGGACAATTCCCACAGCTTGGAAAACAGCCATTATCACACCTATTCATAAGGAGGCGACAGGTCATCGGCCAACAACTACCGGCCAATCTCCATCCTCCCTCCCTCTAAAGCCCTGAGAAAGTGGTGGCATTCAAATCACTGATTATCTGGCTAGCATAACATCTTATGCCCAGAGCAACATGGCTTCCGTGTGGGTCACAGTACCAGCACTGCCCTTATTGAATTCTCCAACTTCCTACCTCCTTGGATACCAGCTCCCAGCTGGTGCAGTGTTCATTGACCTCTCAAAGGCTTTCGACACTGTCTCCCATCCACTGCTGCTGAATGCACTCTGCCTCACTGGTCTCGGCTGGCCCCCTGGCATGGTGTGCTAGCTATCTTGACACTCGATCCCAGTGTGTCAAGATTAATAGCACACTCTCCGACACCCGTCCCATTCTCTCTGGGGTCCCCCATGGCTCCATCCTGGGCCCCCTTCTCTTCTCGCTGTATCTGAACACCCTGCCCAGTGCATGCTCTGGCAAAATTCTGCTGTATGCAGACGACGCTGTCCTTTTTGCCACCCACCGTAATCCCATCTCCCTACAGGACTCCCTACAGCAGTCTTTCAACAGTGCCGAGGCTTGGTTTAAGGAGCGAGACTGCCATCAATCTTAAGAAAACCAAAACTATGCTCTTTTCACACCCCAAAACAAAGCTAGCAACCACCCACTCTATATCCTTCCAAGCACCAACCAACCACTGAACAAGTCTGCTCCTACAAATACCTTGGGGTTACCTTCGATTCAGCCCTCACATTTCACAACCATATCGACGCCCCTAACATCCGCCACCAACACATGGCTTGGCATCCTATTCTGCCATAAAACCTGCCTTCCCCCAAATGCTCTCCGGCTAGCTGTTACATCGTCCGTTCTGTCCCTTGTAGACTATGGTCTACCAGTATACGGTGCTGCCGATGCCACTGCACTCAACAAAATTCACCTAACCCTGAATAAAGCATGCAGATTGATTACTGGTGCCCCCAGGCTCACACACACCTGTCAGCTATATGTCGATGCTAACCTGCTTACCCTGGATGAATGGCTCCGATACCAGACCTGTCTCCTCACCAAAAACCCTACTCGGGCTCTCTCCTGGGGTAATGGCATCCATCCACCAGAGCCTCCCACTACTGCAACACGGTCTTCCCACAAGACCACTCTAAAGGTCCCCAGAACTAGACCAGCCAGAGAGGTCCTTCAGCTCATAGAGCCCCACCTGGTTTAATCTCTCTCCCTGCCACCATCACCAATGCCATCACCATCTCCACATTCAAAACCGCACTGAACCACATCTTCAGCACTCAGAACTGCTCATGTCTCTGAACATAGCTCCACTCTCGCTTCTCTTGACAATGCCCCCGGGCAGCTCTCCACCCAACCATCCCTCCACCACTCCTGTGTACACCATGCCTGGTTTAACCTGGCCTAGTGCCAGCTGTTTTCAATGTTTATCTACCAGAATGCTCACTGATACCGACTTGTTAATACCTGTTATCAATTACATGTACCCTGTACCCAATTGTATTTGTCTGACCACTATGTGACGTGGCACCTCTGGTGAATGCCTATTGATTTTTTGCAAATCTTTGCTATGTAACCGAAACGCAATGTATGTCTTTATGTGATGAAGTACCTTTGGAAACGAGCCTCTGGCTCAAAGGTTGTAAACTGATTCTTAAATAAATAAAATAAATAAATAAAGTCCCCCAGCCCCTTTATCAGGTGTGTCATCCTGCACTGCACCCCTTCCAGTCCCTCTTCAGATACGGGTGCAAGTACTGCAAGCAGTACTCACGGTGTGATCAAATTAATTACCTACACAGTGGAAAAATCACTTATTCCCTCAGCGAGGATATACCCCTTGCAATGCAACCCAGCCTTTTGTTTGCTTTTGCAGCTGCCTTCCTAATGAGCACCATCAGATCTTGCTCTGTATCTGTGCTGGCTGCACTTCCCCCAACTGGTAACTCCTCCTTGTCTTCTTCATCCCAAAATGCAGCACCTTGCTCTCTTTGTGGCATTAAACTCCAGTTGCCAGGTGTCTGACCAGGTTTCAAGCTTTGCCAGCTCATCCAGCAACCCCTGCCATCACCCTAGGTCATTCACCATCACTCCCATCTTGGTATCATCAGCACACAGACTGATATTGCTCTTGATCTCCAATGATATGTCTGCAATGAATATCCCAAACAACACTGGTCCCAACACATAGCCTGGTGGAACACCGAGCCTCACTACCCTTGGGTTTTATAGCTTCCTACCCAACACCACCCTCTGTTTCCTTTCCTCACACCAGTTCCCTACCCATCTCACCAGCTTTTCCCCCTCCCATGTGCCTTCTAAGTTACTTCCCCACCTTCCATGCGGCACCAATTTGAATGCCTTAGTGAAGTCCACATACAGGGCATCCACTGCATGGCCCCTGTCCAGTTGCCTATTTACCCAGTCGTTGAACTCTACCAGGTTGGTATGGCAGGATCAGCAATGTATGAAGCCATGCTGTCTGCTGTCCTGTAGTCGGGTGGCCTCCAGGAGGGCCACCCGCTTCTCCGTCTGATAGTCTACATTAGCTTACCCACAATGGATGTGAGGTTCAATGGTCTGTAGTTCCCAAGTTCATCCTTGAGGCCACTCTTGTACAGGTGCACCACATCAGCTATCCTTCTGTCCTGATGTGCACACCCCGAGTGTAGTGAGGCCTTCAATAGGTCTGCCAAAGGTCCCGCAGGTAACTCTGCATGCTCCTTCAGTATCCTGGGGTGGATGCCATCTGGTCCTGGTGCCTTCTCCACCCTCAGTGCCTTCAAATCCTCCCTAACTCTGCCCTCCATGATTTCCCCATCTTTCACCCCATCCCCCTGTTTCTTCCATTTCCCCCCACCCCCTTCTCTCAGTAAATACTGAGCAGAAGTAATCATTTACTGCTTCAGACTTATCGCACCCTGCTTCCACCCAACCCCCCTCCTTCCTAATCATTACTATGTGGTCCTTACAGCTCAGTTTCTCCCTGAGGTACATAAAGAAGTACTTCTCCACCGTCTTAATGCCTTATGGCAGCGTAAGCTCCATAAATGCCTTGGCTCCCCTTACTGGCCGTGTCACCTCCTTTGATTCCATCAAGTACTCCTCCCTTTCCTCCCCCCTCCCTGTTTTCTTGTACCTCCTAAAGACAGCTCTTTATGAGGACAAAGTATCATCCATTTCATCTGGCATCTCCTTCTCTGCAATGCTGCCAGTCTGGGAGAGGGGGACAGATGGATGAAAGGTCAGAGCATGAGAGACAGGGGAGCTAAGCATGTGTCTCAAGAGCTGGTGCAAGGAAAAAGGACACAAATTTGTATGGAACTGGCAACAGTTTTCAAAGCGAAAGTTCTTTAAATTTGATGGCCTGCATCTGACTAAGAAGAGAGTCAGTGCATTGTGCCAGAGGTTTGATGTCTTTGCAGACTATTTAAACTAGCAAATGTGGAGAGGGGTGCAGCACCAGAAACATCAAATGGGAAGAACACCCCTACCCCCTCAGCTAGTGGTCAAACCGGAGTTCATCATGTTAGTAGTTCTTTGCCATCACCAGGTAAAGAAAAAGGTCCGGCTCCCCATACGATGCACAGGAGAAACGTCGGACTACGATCAACAACTAACACACTGAAATCTGACCAATGGAACATCATTTTCACAAATACTTGCAGTGTGGCAAACAAGATCCCAGACTTACTGGGCATAATGACAGAGACTAAACAGGAACTAACTGTACCCATTAGCAAGACATGGTTTACCAGTAACCACACTTGGGAGACTTCAGTACCTGGCTATGTGCTGTTCAGAAGAGAATGAGGTGCAAAAGTGGGGTGGAAAGGGCCCTTTATGTCAGTGAAAAAATCAAAGCTACAGAAATTAAGAATACACATAAGGAGACAGAAGAACTGTGGGTCACCCTGGAAACAGGAAAATGGGACAGCCATGCGAACTGTGGTTGTGTACTGGCCTCCAGAGCCAGGGTAGGACATAGACACTTTACTGTTAGAAGATATACAAAACATTACATCTAACGGGGGAGGTACTGCTGATGGGAAACTTCAACATGCCAGATGCTGATTGGTCAATACCAGCATGAACATCCGCCAGAAGTAGACACATGGTGGATTCCCAGCAGGCGGAGGGGCTCAAACAACTGCTACAACAACCCACTAGAGACAGGGCTATCCTAGATATTGTACTGTCTAACAGGAAAAGAATCACAGATCTCCAGGTAGAAGGTCACCTGGGGGCCAGTGAGCATCATATGGTATGGTTGAATTGTTCCACTAGAACAAAATCATCCCATTCCAAGGCAAAAATATGGGACTTCAGGGGAGCTGACTTTGAAAAGATGACCAACAGAGTTAAGCTAGCCATAGCAAAAAGAAATACAGGTGTAGGGGTACAGGCAAAGTGGGCAAACAGTACAGATGCAATACTTAAAGCAACATCCCATTGTGTTAGTGAGAAAAGGAAGTACACAAGAAGAAGGAAAACACTTCGGTTCAGAAACACAGTAGCAGAAAAGGTCAGAGCCAAAAGGCTGGCCTTCAGGAAATATAAGGGAATGCAGCAGGATGAAGATAGGGACGCATACCAAACTTCCCAAAGGTAAGCTGGGGAGGTAGTAAGGCCGGCAACGTCACAAATTGAGGAAACACTAACACGAATAGTAAAAGAAGGTGTCAACACTTTCTACAGATACATTAGTGAAAGCATAAAGTCCAGAGAGGGGTATTGGTAAGATCTAAGTGGATAAGGGGGAATGTGAGCAGAATGACCATGTAAAAACATCTATCCTAAATAGATGCTTCTGCTCAGTATGTACTGAAGAGAAGGTAGGGCAGGACCCACAGCTCTGCACCATAGACACGCGGGAGGGAGGTGTGCTGTAGTCCCTGCACAAAAGAAAGGGTCCTACAAGAGATGGATAAGCTCAGGGTGGACAAGGCAATGGGACATGATAGCATACATCACAGGGTGCTAAAGGAGCTAAGTGAGGCAATAGCAGAGCCATTATCAGAACTGTTTAGTGAGTCTTTGAGCACAGGAGAGGTCCCAGAAAACTGCAGAAGGGCTCATGTGATTCCGCTCCACAACAGTGGTAGCAGGGAGGAGGCAGGGAGCTACATACCAGTCAGTCTCACCTCAGTAGTGGGCAAGATTATGTAGACACTCCTTAAGGAAAGGATAGTGCAACACAAGGAATCCATAGGAGCACAGGATCCAAGAAAGCATGACTTTTCAAAAAGAAGGTCCTGTCAAGATTTGCAACAGAGTAGATGATCAAGATGGTGTGGGCAGAATGAGATGAGATCTGGATAAACTAGCAAAATGGTCGGAAGAGTGGCAACTGAGGCTTAACACAAAGAAGTGCGAGATCATGCACATAGGGAAGAGAAACCCTGAAACTACTTATAGGCTGGGAGGGTAACATAGAAACATAGAATTTGACGGCAGATAAGGACCACTTGGCCGACCTAGTCTGTCCATTTCCCTACCTAACAGATAAGCTGCAGATCCTAGTTAACCAACAGCCTACTTCATCCTACCCCCCACTAGAATTGCCTTATGTCTGTCCCATGCATTATTGAATTCCCCCACTGTTTTTGTCTCTACGACCTCCTCAGGAATGCTGTTCCATGTCTCAGCAACCCTCTCTGTGAAGAAATACTTCATCACATTACCTCTGAGCCGTCCCACCTCTATCTTCAAATTGTACCCCCTTGTTTTTGCATATTTCTTTTTCTGATAGCTGCTACCCTTTTGGACTTTGTTGATTCCCTTGAGGTATTTAAAAGTTTCTAACATGCCCCCCCCCCTCCTTTCCTCAAGGCTATACATCTTTAGTTCCTTTAATCTTTCTTCATATGTCTTCTGATGCAGACCCTGCATCATTTTGTTTGCTCTCCTCTGGACAGCCTCCACCCTCTCTATGCCTGTCCTTCAGAAGTGATTCCATCATTTTCCCTACCACTGAGGTCAAACTGACAGGTCTGTACTTTCCTGCCTCTGTCTTGCTCCCACTTTTGTGAAGGGGAATCACATCCTCCCTCCTCCAGTCCTCAGGTACCACCCCATCCTACTATGATTTATTAAAAAGCGTAGTCAGTGGTGTTACTAGTTCATCCCTTAGTTCTTCTACAATTCTGGGGTGAATCCCATCAGGTCCCATTGCTTTATCTGCCTTCAGTTTTAAGAGTTCTTTCAGAACCCTTTCTTCGGTGAAAGTACTGATATCAACCCCCTATACAGAGTGCTTCTATTGACAGGATTCGGTATTTCCCCCTGCTTTTCCATTGTGAATACTGAGCAGAAGTATTAGTTCAGTATCCCTGATTTTCCACTGTGGCTCTCTTCCCAACCACCTTTCTCTTTGTTCAGCCTCAGTCTTGCTGCCTTAGTTTTTCTTTGCTCCCTAATGTACCTATAAAAGGTTTTATCCCCCTTCTTAACCGAGTTGGCTATCTTTTTCTCAGTTTGGGCCTTTGGTATTCTAACTGCCTTGCCTGCTTCCTTCTGCTTTAACTGGTACAGTTCTCTGTCCTGCTCCTTCTGTGTTTTCTTATACTTCTGGAATGCTATCTTTTTCTCCCTTACCTTCGCCACCACTTCTTTTGAAAACCATAGTGTTTTTTTCATTCATTTTGATTTGTTTATTTGCGTCACACAAAGGCTTGTTGCCTCGTGATGGTGGTTTTGATGTTTCCCCATTGTTGCTCCACCCTACCTTCTTGCCTGTTTGCTAGTGCTTTTCTGAAGCACTCTCCCATTTTGACAAAATCAGCCCTCCTGTAGTACAGTACCTTCACTTTAGTGAAGCTTGACTCTACAGCTAAGTTTATTGTGAACCACACTGTTTTGTGGTCGCTTGTTCCCAGATGGCAACCCACTTCGAGATCAGAGATACTCTCTCCATTCCAATTTGAGAGTACCAGGTCAAAGATTGCTCTCTCCGGAGTGGGTTCCAAAACTAGCTGTCTGAGGCATGCCCCCTGTAGGGCATTGAGAATGGCCCTGCTCTTGGATGTGGCTGTATCAAAGGTGCTCTAGTCAACATCTGGCATATTCAGGTCCCCCATCAGCACTATCTCACCTTTCTCTGCCATCCCAAGGATGCCTTCTATCATTTCCTTGTCCATTTCCTTCCCCTGACATGGGGGTCTGTATACAACCCCTGTGCAGATTGTGGAGCCATTTCCAGTCTCCAGGGTGACCCACAGTGCCTCCTCTCCTCCCTGTTTACCCTTTAGTTCTGTTGCTTTTATCCCTTCCCTTACATAGAGAGCTACTACTCCTCCTCTTCTTCCCTCCCTGTCCCTCCTTTAGATTGTGTACCCTGGTATGTTGACATCACAGTCATGGTTCTCTGTGTACCATGTTTCTGTGACTGTCACAATATCCAGGCATCCCTCTTCCATCAAGGCCACCATTTCAGGGAGCTTTTTACTTAGACTACGTGCATTTTGTACTCATTACCCTCCATTTTTTTTATGGCTTTATTTCATTTTGCCCCCATCCCTGTCCCTAATGCCTTTGTCATTTTCTCCATTTACCCCTGCCCTTCTCCCTATCGACTGCTCTATTTTGGTGTTTACCTCACTAATTACAATGCTTTTTTGGGGGGGGCTAGGATTTCCCTTCTCCTCTTCAGTGCCTCCCCCCAGTCTACTTTAAATGCTTGCCACTGAATCATTTAAACCTATCACCTAGGATCCTGGTTCCCCTCCAGGAGACCATCATGCCTGTATAGGCCTGCATCCCTCCAGGTGTAGCCTCATTCCCCAATGAAGCCCAATCCCTGAGTTCTGCAGCAGCTTTTCAACCAGTCATTGAATCACATGGTGTGTAGTGCCCTAGCCTCATCCATGCCATAGACAATCAGCACTTCCGAGAAAGTTACTGTGTCTGCTACTTGTCTAAGGCCCCTCCCCAACTCCACAAACTCCTGTTGCATTGCTCTGATCCCATTCTCAGCCAGGTCATTCATCACTAGGTGGATAATGAAATCTAGCTCCCTCCCCATTGCCGCTACTCCCATGATCCTGAGGATTAATTTCCTGTCCCTCCAAGCCTTGGCACTGGGCAGGCACCTTACCTCCCTTTCCCCTCTCTTCCTCCCCCAGTTCTACCCCCTAACAATTGAGTCCCCCACCAGGAGTTGTTTCCTTCCCCTGTGTGTTCTCGTGCCACCCTCTTGTGGGTCTCCATTGTGGAGGTTCACAGCATCCTCCTTGGTCTCCACTGCAGGTGCCTCCATAGAGGAACCATGCTTCGCCAGAGTGGTGAATCAATTGTGGAGAGGCACAACTGGAGGGATGCGTCTCTGTTCCACCACACTCAACCTCCCTGAGCCCACCGTGGTCCAACCACTCCTCTTTCCTGGCAACCTCTGAGGTAGTGGCGGTGGCCTGGGTGGTCCATGGGTGGGTGAACAGGTTTCATGAATCCTTGCCAGGTCATCATGGAGATGAAAAACCTCCTCCCTCAGACCAGAAAGGTGCCTGCAAATAGGGCAGTAACGCAGTCTCCAGAATGTGTCCCGAAAGACTGCTGCTCTACAGCCAGTGCCTTGCACCACTCCCCACATGTCTGTGTCCCTTCCAATTACACATGCTTTTTTGTTTTTTGTTCTTGTTTTAGTGTGTGCAAGCTTGTGAGTGTCTCTACCCCCTATTCAGTGTGCTGTGCATTTAAGGATATGAGCAGTGTATGTTGTTAGCAGTTTTGAAGTAATGATGTCAGAGCCCCTGCTATAAAGGAAGTTATGCGCTTGGGGTTGGTGGGGTGAGGGGAAGGGGGGGTTGGGAGTAAACCTATGCTGCCCCGAAACAATCACCTACAACTCTTACACTCCACCCCGGGGAGTGCCTTCATTCCTTTCAGACACCTATTTCACAAAGGCTAAGTAACAGGTCTAGTGGCAACTGACTGCAAATATCGCCCAGCTACAGTTCCTCCCTGGCAAATTAAAGTTAAAACTAAGAAGATGAGTGCACCATGGTTGAGGAGTGGTAAAAAGTATGGCAGCTTGGATTCAGTCCAGTGCAGAGCAAAGTAATGCACCTGGTAAACAAAAACCCGGGGACAGAGTACACAATGCGGGGGGTGTGGGGTGAGGCGGTGGTGGTCATACTGATCCAAACAACAAAAATAGAAAAGTCTTGGGGTGTAGTCATATCACATGACCAAAAGGTCGGCCAGCAACGTGAGAAGGCAGTAAGGAGCGCTGATGGGATACTGGGATGCATAAGGAGAGGCATCACCAGTGGAAAACAGGAAGCTGTTGGCCCTCTGTACAAACAGTTGCTAAGATCACTGATGGAGTACTGTGTACAGTTCTGAAGACAACATTTCCGCAAATACATAGACAGGGTGGCAGATGTCCAGCAGAGGGCAACCAAAATGGTGCTGGGTCAGCACCAGCAGACATATGAAAACCGAGTAAAGGTGCTCAAGATGTACAGCCACGAGCAATGAAGGGAGAGTGGGGACATGATAAAAACTTTCCAAATACCTCCTGGGAATCAACAAAGTCTGCTAGAATAGCATCTTTCCAAAACATAGCTCTGCAATCACAAGGGGGAACACTTGGATGATAGGGGCGATGGCACCAAGGTAAGGTGAGGAAGTATTTCTCCACAGAGATGGTTGTAGATGCATGGAACAGTCTTCCTGATGAGGTCATAGAGTCAAAACCAGTTGGGTAATTCAAGAATGCATGGGACAGAGATAGGGCAATTATAGTGGTGGGTAGGAGACAGTTGGCTGTTGGTTAATTATTATCAGCAGCTTATCAGTCTGGTATGCCGATGTGCCGACTCGGTGATCCAAGCGGTCCTTATCTGCCATCAGATCATATTCTATGTATGTGATGGCAGCACAGGGGCACCTGTTCCCTATTCCACAAGGTCATCTGCCGTTACCCAATTACACAATGACATTACCCACAATGGCACTGTTGGTTACAGCTGCATGGAGGTGGTGTAATGTAAGGGTCATTCATCATGGCGAAATGACAGCAGACACACCCACATCTCAATGGAGGACACATTTCCAAAACCTCCCACCCTTCCCATGTCCATGTAGTCAACATTGTTTGTTTTGCGCTGTGCCACCCTGCTCTCCTGTGCTACCCAGGCCAACCACCAAATGCCCCCTCAGTGATTGCGGGCGTGTTCTTTAGTGGTGGTTCTCCGGCAGTTGAATTTACTAGCATCTGTGACTTTTAACATGCATGCACTTTTCACCTTACAATGGCGCAAGCCTGTGGGTGCAGCAAGTTATGGGTTATAGGTGCTGGGGAACCAACAAGTCATGGAATAGGTCGCAGGGTCCCTGCGGTAGTGGTGCATGGTGCAACTAGCATATCCTTGCGAGCTGCACCATGCGTTCTGTAATCGGGACCAGTTTTTCTAGTGCCTGTGTATTTTTCACGCTGTAGTTGTACAGGTTGTGCCCATTGTTAGATGTGAATATGCTATGCATTTTGATTACAGAAAACCTCATGAAACTAAGTCTCTACTCTGCTGCCTTCTGTCTGACTTTGTTTATAGTTATGTTCATTTGCCTTGGCATCTATTAGCAAATATCCACCAACAACCATGCCCGACCCCATCCTAGAATAAATCCGGACAGAAAGAGTTTGCTTTTACATATATACATAGATGCATAAACAGTGTCGGCAGATAAGGGCCTATGGCCTACCTAGTATGCCCATTGGAGCTTGCAAGATCAGTTTATGGTTTTCTAGAAGTCTTTTGCCCCTTACCCCTGACCTCCATAATTCCTTTATGTCTATCCCATGCAATCTCATGCATTCTTAAATACAGTGATTGTTTCAGCCCCCACCGCTTCCTCTGACAAGGTGTTGCACCGGTCCACTAACCGTTCCGTGAAGAAATTCTTTCTCACTCTTCCTCTTAATCGTCCTCCCTCCAACTTCATCCTATGCCCTCCAGTCCTGGAACATCTTTTTCTTTACCTGCTGCCATTCTGCAAGTTTCTGCTGGTCCCTTCCCTTTCTGTCTACACCATACGGTGTGTCGACTCTGTTACAGAGCTTTGTGTAATCAGCAAACAGGCAATTTCTGCCTTCTAGGTCCTGCGCAATGTCACTAATGAAGATGTTGAATCGGACTGGTCCCAGCACTGATCCCTGTGGTACCCTACAGGTCACTCTTCCCTCTGTGGAGTGACAGCCATTTACCACTACCCTCTGTGTCCTGCCGCACAGCCAGTTACCTACCCACCAAACTACTGTCCTGCTCACACCCATATTCCCCAGTTTGTATAGTAGTCTTCTATGTGACACAGTGTCAAAGGCCTTGATGAAGTCCAGATAGTTCATGTCCACTGCCCTCCCCCCATCCACCTCCCTAGGCACCCAGTCGAAAAATGCAAAGAGTTTGGTGTGTCATGACCTCCCCCCTGGTGACACCATACTGCCTTGGGTTCCGTAGTCCAATGACAACCAGATGTTTCACCAATCTCTCCTTTAGTAGTGCTGCCATGATCTGCCCCACTACCAAATTTGATGCTGACTGGTCTGTAGTTCCCCACTTCCTCTTTGTTCCCACTTTTGTATAAGGGGACTGCATCTGCTGTCCTCCAGTTTTTGGGTATCTCCCCTGTTTCCAGAGATTGTCAAAACAGGATTGCCAGAGTTTCACCCACAACCTCTCTTAGTTCATTAAGGTCCTTGGGGTACACCCCATCTTTCACCATTGCTTTATCAACTCTTAATACTTCCAGTTGCTTAAGGACCCTTTTTCATGTAAAGGGACCTGTGTCCATTTCTGCACTGTTTCCACCCCCTGCAATGATTCGGACCCATTCCCCTCCTCTTCCTCAGTAAAGACTGAGCGGAAATACCTGTGAAATATGTCAGCATTACTGTAGTCATCTTCCCTTACTGACCTCCCTGCCTCCCCTTCCTTCTCCAGGCTTCTCCTGGTAATTATCCATATCCCCTTATGCCTGTGTATTTTTGTATTGCCTGAATTAAACCTTTTTTGGCTTTCACTTTCTCTGCTACCTCTTTGGAAAACCGTAATGGCAGCCTCTTCCTTTTCCTCTTGCTAACCTTCTTAATGCATAATTATGTTGCTCTTGCAATCCCAGTTTTAAATACTGCCCACTGTTCCTCAACCAAAGATTCCTGCCCCATTCGCATTAATGACTCTTACAAACTTCTCCCCATTTTCAAAAACTCTTCCCCCCTAAAATCCAGGATATGTGTTTTTGTGTGGTTTGCTTCTGCTCCTTTTGTGATTGTAAACCACAATGACTGGTGTTCACTGATGCCCCGGTGCTACTACCATCACACTGTCCCTGTTTGTGAGCACAAGGTCCAGTATTGCCTTCTGCTGAGTTGGTTCTATGACCAGTTGCTTGAGGAAGGCACCCTAAAGTGAATCACCAAAGAATCTGCTCCTAGTTAATGTGACTGACGGGATGATCCAGTCCACGTCTGGAATATCGAGGTCTCCAACCAGCAGTACCTCACCCTTGACTGACATCTTTTGGATGGCTAGCATCAGCTCCCTATCTGTTTCGTCATCCAGGGCTGATGGTCTATAGACCACACCGGTCCTGATGGCCGACACCATTTTCCTTTCCTGCTTAACACACAGTATCTCTCCACCACTTTGTTCTGCCTGGATCTCTGTGGCCCTTATGTTATTTTATACATCCCGTACCACTGCTCATCCCTTCCTATCCGCCCTGTCTCTTCTGAATATGTTGTAGCCAGATATGGCCATCTCCCAGGCGAATGTTCTTTTCTTTGATAGTCATATTGTTATAGTACATGCAGCAATCATTGTAGGTCAATTACTTTTTCCAAAGCAGTTTCAGATGTGTACAGAGAGCATATTACAAATCATAAATTCATTCATGTGTGCATCAATTCTGCCATCCATACATAGTAACAAAGTTACAACATTTAGTCATTCACTGAACTAAGATGACAGCTGCATACATATCAAGCCTGAGTACTGGAGGAGAGCAGATGTGATTCCCCTTCACAAAACTGGGAGCAAGGCAGAAGCAGGAAACTACAGACCTGTTAGTTTGACCTCAGTGGTGGGAAAAATGATGGAATCACTTCTGAAAGAAAGAAAGAATTGTTGAGTACCTAGAGGCCAGTGGGGCACAGGACCCAAAGCAGCATGGATTTACAGCAGGAAGGTCATATCAGACGAATCTAATTGATTTCTTTGACTGGGTGACCAAAGTAGTAGACCAGGGAGGGGCTGTGGATATGGCCTACCTAGACTTTAGCAAGGCATTTGACACAGTCCCGCACAAAAGATTAATAATCAAGTTAGCCAGCCTGGGAGTGGGTTCCAGGGTGGTAGCCTGGGTAGCAAACTGGCTGCACAACAGGACACAGAAGGTAATAGTGAATGGAACACATTCTGAAGAAAGGGGGGTTACTAGTGGAGTACCTCAGGGCTCAGTACTGGGTCCAGCCTCTTTAACGCCTTTATATGTGACATTGCAGAGGGTCTGAAGGAAAGGTATGCCTCTTTGCAGATGACACAAAGATCTGTAACAGAGTTGATACACAAAGGGGGTAGAAAGGATGAGAAGGGACTTGGCAAGGTTGGAGGAATGGTCAGACATACGGCAACTTAGATTCAATGCAAAGAAGTGCAAAGTAATGCACCTGGGAAATAAGAATCCAGGAGGAGAGTACTCAATAGCAGGGGAGGTACTAACAACAACAATAATGGAAAGGGATCTGGGTGTAGCCATATCAGATGACCTAAAGGTGGGTAAGCAATGTGAGAAGTCAGTAAGGAGAGCCAGGGGGATACTGGGATGCATAGGGAGGGGCATCACAAGTAGAAAAAGGGAAGTGGTTATCCCTCTGTACAGACAGTTGGTGAGACCCCATCTGGAGTACTGTGTGCAGTTTTGGAGGCCTCATCTATGCAAGGACATAGACAGGATGGAAGCAGTCCAGAGGAAGGCAACTAAAACGGTGCAGGGTCTACATCAGAAACCATATGAAGAGAGACTGAGAGAGCTTAATATGTATACCCTTGATGAAAGGAGGGACGGGGGGACATGATAGACACTTTTAAGTACCTCAAGGGAATCGACAAAGTCCAGGAAGGTAGCATCTTTCAGAAAAAGAGATGTGTAAGAACAAGGGGGCACAATTTAAAGTAATCAATCATCAAGTCTTTATTTAACCAGGCGTTCATCGTTGAGCAGAAGCTCATTTGCAAGATGGACCTGGGTGGAGCATGAACAATTGTATATACAGGTCAACACAGGTATTTACAAGGCAATACAGATAATACTCTTTACAGAGAGGAAGAAAAAGAAGTTCATATGTACATAGAATTATACAGATATTGTACAGATTACACGGTATTTCCATACATAGAAGTGTCTATAGGAAGATAAAGCAGGTTATCTAAGGTTGCAGGAGGAAGTAACGGAAGAAAAAAATAAAAATAAAAATATACACCAGGTAGAGGTGAAGGTAGGGGGGAAGAGAGGGAGGGAAGTAGGGGGAGAAAGGCTAGGAGGGCACGGTGCACAGAAAGGAGTTGGTAAAGCTGGATGTAGAGAAGGTGGATGGAGAAAAGGAGTATGTGTGAGCCCTGGGATTGAATGCTATAAAGTACGGGGCATGGTAGGATGTCACAACCCAGGGTAGTGAGCTCCTATCCGAGGTTGGGAAAGGAAGAATAAGGGGATGGATGGGCCTAGTGTTGATAAGACAGGGGGATAAGAGAGAGAGAACAATTAGGCTGGTGAGGAGCAAGCTGGGGGGGTCAGTACTTAAAATTGGGTCTAGGCGTGGCTATATACCAGTGCAGACACCGGTACTGGGTCTGAGTGGGTGAAGCAGTTACATACTTCTCTGATTGTATGGAAATAAAGCATCTTGAAAGCATTTATACCGATTAGAGTGCTTAATTTGAGGGTTTTTTGTAGATCATTCCATAAGGTAGGTAGCACGAAGCTTATGGCTGCCCTGCCGAAGCGGGATTTTGCTTTGGGTACTTTAAGTGTAATAGCTGAGTAACTTCTTAACGCGTATTTCCCAATTATACTCAGGGGAAGACAGCAGGAGATATAGTAAGGCAGTTATTAGAGATGGCTCTATAGGTCCAGAGAGCGGCGTTTCTGTGGCGCCTGAACTTTAGTGATGTCCATCCCACTGCCGCATATAGGGTGCAGTGATGTGTGTCGAAGGGGAGTCCCGTTATAAACCTCAGTGCTCGATGGTAGAGTGTGTCCAGTTTAGCCATGTAAGAGTTGGGGCATTGGCTGAGAGAAAGTCAGCGTAATCAACCAATGATATGAAAATGATTGGACCAGTTGTTTCTTGGATCTCTGGTGAGAAATTGGTGATTCTAAAACAGTCCAAGCCCTTGCCAAAGTCGTTTTAGCAAGTCCTCGATATGTTCAATGATGGAGAGTCTTTGGTCTATCCAAACTCCCAGATACTTGAATTTTGTAACAAATTCTAGTTTTTCACCTAGAACTGTGGTAATTTGGGGAACTGTCCCACTGGACACAGGGTTAGCTGTACGGATAAAAGGAGAGAGGACCATCGCTTTAGTTTTTTTGGCATTAAGGAGTACCTTTTTTTGGAGGAGTTGTCTTTGCAAAGGTTGAATTCTGACTGTAGGTCATTGCAGGCAGCTTCAGGTGTTGGCGACTCACGGAGAACTGTATCATCTGCAAACAGATGGATGTTGGCTTCTTTTATACAGTAGTCGATGTTATTAATGTAGATTGCAAAAAGTAAGGGCCCTAATATAGAACCTTGAGGTACCCCTCTTGCAGAGTTTTTAGGGGACAGCCTCCTTCAGCTTTAACTTGTTGAAGGCACCCTGTAAGATAGTCAGTGAACCAACGCAGAGAGGAGGGTCCACACCCATGGTTTGAAGTGTGGAGAGGAGAGACTATGGTCGACGTGTGTCGGAAGCCTTGCTTAGATAAAGGAAAACAGCACAAATAAAGTTTTTGCTCTCAAGATTACGCTGCCAGTCGTTAGTAACTTTGGCGAGGGCTGAGATAGTGCTATGTTTAGCTCTGAACTGGACTGCATAGGATTTAGCAGTTCCTAGACTCAAGGTGAGTCCTCAGCTGTGCATTTACAATTTTCTAGGAGCTTGGACAGGACCGAAGGAGGGAAATTGGCCTGTAGTTATTGAGATCACCACGGTCACCTGATTTGAACAGTGGTATGACATGTGCTGTCTTCCATATAGGTGGTAAGGTGCCCTGAGACAGGGATAAGTTAAAAAGGTGGGTGACGGATATTGCTAGTACATGGTAGGCAATTTTTAGAAAGTAAGGATCAAGGGAGTCAGCCCCAACACTTTTTCTAGTATCCAACTGAAGCAAGAGGTCCTCTACCTCTTTCAGTGTGGCAGGTTTAAGTGAGAAAGGCGGCGAAGCTATCGGAGTTTCAGGCAGTTGGCTGGCAGTCTGGGAGCTAAGTATGTTTGCAAGGAGTTATCAAATGCCATGCCTGCAGTGGCAAAGTGGTTATTGAATGCGCCAAGTATATCCATCTTTTCGGTTATAGCAAGTTGCCAGAGGTAATCTTGGTCGGAGTGAATTTCCTGGGGAGTGGCCTAGCAGATCACTGATTGTGTTCCAGAGCTTGATTGGGCTCTTTGTGGCAGAGTCGAGTTCGATTTGAAGAAGGTGGCCTTGATTCTCTGATTGTTTTGGTACATAAATTTCGTAGTCTCCTGAACTGGTTCCAGTCCTCTGCAGTGTTCAGTTCATGCGTTTTTTTCTCTTTCTAGAAGCAAGGACTTGATCTGAGGGTGAACCATTTACAGGTTTTGGTCCTAGTTCGAACTTTAATAAGGGGAGCATACTTATTAAGGGCCCTTGATAGAATGTTGTGGAAGATATTGTAAGCTGACGTGATCGTTTTGGCCAGGTAGAAATCTTGCCACTCAGGGGAGTGCTTAAGCTCGTTTAGGTAGGCATGTTCATTGAAGTTGCGCCTGGATCTCTTCATAGAGAACTTGCTGATGGGTGCTGGGTTGTTGGTGGATCTTACTCCCGCAATAAAACAATGGTCGCTGGCGTCTGAGAAGAAGTCATCAGCGTGGGAGAAGAGATGAGGTTTGCTCACCATTAGCACATCCAAAAGTGTACTTTTACTGGGGTTCTTCACGTTTGGGCATGTTGGTTCAGTAATAAGTTGCATCAGCCCATGTTCATCACAGAAGGATGCAAGGGGGCAGCTGTGTTAGAGAGCCAGTCAAGTTGAGATCTCCTAAAATAATAGTTTCTGGCAGCCCCTGTCCCAACTTGTCACTTAGATATGACACAAGCTGTAGGCCAGCAGGACGGTGGTCTGTAGCATCCTATTACGCAGAGTGCAGTAGTCTGTGTAATTTCCACTTTGAGAATTAGGCATTCAAATTTGCTGGCGACAGATGCCGAGGATAAGCAGGAGGCAGAAAATTTGTCTTTAACGTAGATAGCTACCCTCCCTCCTCTGGCATGCCTATCAGCTCTGAACAAGGCATAGTTGGGTATGTTTACTTCTATCAGTGGTGCTGGGTCTAAGCCAAGTTTCGAAATCACAAGTATGTCAGGAGAGGTATGATTTACCAGGTTTGTATTAAGGTTATTCTTTAAGGAGGCTACATACGTTAATATGCAAGAAGCTTATTCCTTTTAAATTTGCTAGTTCTGCTGGCAAAGCAATAGCTTCTGGGGGCCAGGGTTGAGTTCGTTGCCTGAACAAAGCAGGAGGATAAGTAGGATTTTCTAAGAGCGCTAATTATAAGCTTGTAATTCCTGCTTTCTCCGTCTAGTAGATCTGATGTTTTAGGGACTGGAAAGTAGCCACCATAGAAGAGCTGATCTGTTGTAGCAAGAGCTAGTACCTCTACCACAATAGGCGGGGAGTGAGAAGTCTGCGTGGTGGGAGGTGGGCCCTGTGGTGGGGAGTGATAAGTACTACTGGTATGTGTGTGGTCCAAGAGCAGGCTCGAGGTACTGGTACTTGGAATCACGGAGGCAATTAAAGGATAAGTTGCCATGGTATACAGCACAAGGTGCTGTTGTAATCAAACATGATGGTAGTTCAGGTGTCCAATGCTGGGCAGCTGGTATCAGCAGAAGAGGCAGTAAAGGAGCCACTAGGGCCCGACATGATGGTACCTCAAAAGGGCCACTCAATTAGCCAAGGGGCCAGTGAGGTTGCTGGATTAATGCAGCTTATCAGTAGCTTTCCAATCCAGGTCGACCCAAATTTGATAGCATTAAAGATATTTAGTGGTGAAGGCACAACCAAGGAGAGCCTATGCGTTTTAGTAATCTCTTAGTTTCTCTACATCCTGTTTTAGAGAGGGGATGGCTCAGAGGTAATGTGAGGAAATTCTTTTTCACAGAGAGAGTGGTGGACGCATGGAACTGCCTTTCTGAAGAGGTTGTGGGGTCTAAAACAGTGGGGGAATTCAAACATGCATGGGACAGACATAAGGCAATTATAGTGGGGGGGTTGCAGGAAGTAGGCTGTTGGTTAACTAGAATCTGCAGCTTATCCGATAAGTAGAGAAATGGGCAGACTGGGTGGGCCAAGTGGTCCTTATCTGCCATCAAAGTCTATGTTTCTAAATGCCTTCAAGACACTTTATTTCCATACAATCAGAGAAGTATGTAACTGCTTCACCCACTCAGACCTGGTACCGGTGTCTGCACTGGTATATAGCCACGCCCAGACCCAGTTTTAAGTACTGACCCCCCAGCTTGCTCCTCACAAGCCTAATTGTTCTCTCTCTTACCCTCCTGTCTTATCAACACTAGGCCCGTCTTTCCCCTTATCCTTCCTTTCCCAACCTCGGGTAGGAACTCACTATCCCTGGGTTGTGATATCCTACCATGCCCCGTACTTTATAGCATTCAATCCCGGGGCTCACACATACTCCTTTCCTCCATCCACCTTCTCTACATCCTGTTTTACCAACTCCTCTCTGTGCACCATGCCCTCCTAGCCTTTCTCCCCCTACCTCCTTCCCTTCCCCCCTACCTTCGCCTCTACCTGGTGTATATTTTTTTTCTTCCGTTACTTCCTCCTGCAACCTTAGATAACCTGCTTTATCTTCCTATAGACACTTCTATGTATGTAAATATCCTGTAATCTGTACAATATCTGTATAATTCTATGTACATATGAACTTCTTTTTCTTCCTCTCTGTAAACAGTATTATCTGTATTGCCTTGTAAATACCTGTGTTGACCTGTATATACAATTGTTCATGCTCCAGCCAGGGCCATCTTGCAAATGAGTTTCCGCTCAACGATGAACGCCTGGTTAAATAAAGACTTGATTGATTGATTGATTGAATGCCTTACTGAAGTCCAGATACAGGACATCCACTGCATGGCCCCTGTCCAGTTGACTAGTTACCCAGTCATAGAACTCCACCAGGTTGGTTAGGCATGATCTGCCCCATATGAAGCCATGCTGTCTGCTGTCCTTTAGTCCTTTGGCCTCTAGGATAGCCACCAGCCTTTCATTCAGGATAGTCTCCATTAGCTTACCCACGATGGATGGGAGGCTCATTGGTCTGTAGTTTCCCGGTTCATCCTTGGGGCCACTCTTGTGGAGGGGCACCACATGAGCCATCCTCCCATCCTGAGGTACACACCCTGAATGTCATGAGGCATTAAATAGGTCTGCCAAAGGTCCTGCAAGGACCTCTGCCAGCTTCTTCAGTACCCTGGGGTGGATGCCATCTGGGCCTGGCGCCATATCCACCCTCAGTGCCTTCAAACCCTCCCAAACTCTGCCTTCCATGATTTCCCCATCTGTCACCCCTCTACTCCCCTGTTTCTGCCATTTCTCCTTCCTTGGGTGTCACCTCCCTCTTCTCTTTAGTAAATACTGAGCAGAAGTATGCATTTAGTGCTTCTGCCTTATCACACCCAGCTTCCACCCAACCCCCCTCCTTCCTAATCCTTACTATGTGGTCCTTACAGCTCCTTTTCTCCCTGATGTACTTAGAGAAGTCCTTCTCCCCCTTCTTAATGCCTTGTGCCAGCCTGAGTTCCGTAGATGCCTTTGCTTCCCTTACTGCCCCTGTCACCTCCTTCTATTCCATCAAGTACTCCTCCCCTGTCCTCCCCTCTCCCTGTTTTCTTGTACTTCCTAAAGGCAACTCTTTTCCTCCTTACCTTTTCCATGACCTCATTGCTCAACCAGCTTGGTTTCTTAGCCCTAGCCTTCTTGCTCTGGGCCTTGCAGCAGGTTTTGGTTCCCGCCACTGTCCCCAGCTTTATGAGCTCCCATCTCTGGTTAGTGTCCATACTACACTGAATTCTGGCCAGGTACCCTTTTACCACTTCCCCCATCCTCCCAAAGTCAGCCCTCCTGAAGTCCAGCACTCTTGTGCCAGATTCCACTTCTTCCTTGCCCATATCCAATGTGAGTCATACTGAGTGGTTGTCACTCCCTGACAGTGGTTCCTCCACCGTAAGTTCTCGCACGAAGTCTCCATTTGCCATGCACAAGGTCAAACTGGTTGGTTCACTGACCATTTGCAGCAGAAAGCTGTCCTGGAAGGCATCCAGCAGTACCTACTCCCTTCTGTTCCTGGTTGTTGGGGTACTCCAGTCCACTCCTGGTATGTTGAAGTCCCCCACAATCACCATACTACCCTTCTTGCAAGTCCTCCTGATCTGTCCTGCTAGTTCCCTGTCTAACTCCTCCGTCTGAGATGGCTGCCTGTACACCACTCCCATTCTAAGAATCCTATTCTTGGAATCCTGGATTTGCATCCAAATTGACTCCGTACTACCCTCCTCCCCTTCCTCCCTTACACACTTCAGTCCTTCCTTCACATATAGTGCTACACCCCCTCCTTTCCCAAGCACCCTGTCCCTACGAAATAACCTGTACCCTGGTACAGACAGGTCCCTGACATTGTATTGGGTGGCCCATGTTTCTGTGATGGCTGCAATATGCACCTCTCCCTCTGCCGTGAGCACCTGTAACTCTGCAGTTTTCCTCCAAAGGCTCCTAACATTAAGGGTAACCAGCTTCCACCCTTTTCCCCATCTCCCATCCTGCCCTCCTTTACTAGCATCAACAATAGTACTTGCCATTTGTCCTTTGTCACTATTATGGGGGGTAAACTCATATGGTTTCCCAACCTGTGGTCTCTGCATGTCTCTTGCCCAATTGCCTCCCCCCCCCACTCCTAGTTTAAATTCCCTACTTCCTCTATGTACTCCTCCATCCTCTGTTTCAACACTTCCTTTCCCTCCTCACTCAAGTGTAGTCTGTCCTTGGCATAGAGACTACTGTCCTCCCAGGTCCTTCCACATCCCACCAACAGCACATACCCTTTACCACAACACCAGGTTCTTAGCCATCTGTTAAATTCCTCTATTTTCAGCTTTTTTTGTTGTGCTTGCCTTGGGCACTGGAAGTATCTCCGAAAAAGTTACTGATCTTCCTGCCCCCTCACATAATTGTCCTAGTTCCTCAAACTTCCTCTGGACTATATCTACTGTCTTGTCAGCCAGGTTGTTCGTCCCAATATGTATAATTAAATGAGGCTTGTCCCTACCCCTTCTAGCATATTTCAGAACAGATTTTCCCACCCTTTCCGCTGTCATTTCTGGCATGGCCTCCACCCAAATGCGACTATGCCTCCCCCACTTGCTACCACACCTGACTCCTCTAAGTATTGAGTCCCCCAGCACTAAGCTTCCACCACTCTTACTCTCTGCTTGCTTCAATTCATCTCCCTCTCTGATGCAAATCATGATCGGAGGTTCTGGGATCCCTGCATGTCCTGGAATAGGGGACAGGGTACCCGGCAAAGTGGCTAGTGGTGCACCTTGCATATGCCTCCAATTTGCGCCATGTGATCCTAAATTGGCCAGTGTGCATTTCTACACTGTGGTCATACAGTACAAACATAGAAGTTGATGGCAGATAAGGACCGCAAGGCCCATCCAGTCTGTGACCATAGTTAGATGTCAATGTGATATGCATTTTGAAGATAGAATTCATCATGCAACCAAAAGTCTACTCTCATGCCTACTTTCTGACTCTTTGTTCAGTCTGGATGTTCTCTTGCAGAATATCCACAAACAACCCCACTACATCCCAGCATAAATCCAGACACACACAATTTGCTTTTCAGTGACCTGACATCTTTTTTTTGGAACATGCAGCAATCATTAGTGGAAAATGTCTTTTTCAAGTGCAATTCATGTTGTGTACAGAGAGCATATTTCAAATGATACATTTAGTCATCTATGCATCCATCATGCCATCCATCCATAGTAAGAAAGTTACAACAGGTTATTCTGTTCTCTCACATTACAGCTGCATACATCAGAAGCCAGACTGTCTGCTTTCATAACTTGATGGAAGGAGACAGTTTAGTGAAAGACAGTTCATGCTGTCTTCATTTGGTTATTGTCTTTTTCTAATTGCTTGCAATTACCAAGACATCTGGGAAAGCACCTCATTGTCAGATAATGTGATTACCCAGTGGGTACTCTCATCCATCGAAAGGGCATTCACAGTTTTTGAGGCCACATTATCTATACTCCTTTCTTTGTGAGACTAGGTGTGAAGCACATCATTGTAAGGTAAAGGGATTAGGCATTGACTTGATGCTAAGTACTCTCAGTCTGCTGAAATGCATTAACGGTTATTGAGACAACATCATCTATTTTACCATGTTTGGTGACTTATGTTCTTAGCTGAAAATATTAAAATCTATAAAACTATAAGCCAGTGCCTCTCTTACACGGACCATTCGGTGTCCATTATCCACTGCAGGTACCCATTTTCATGACCTGTCCATGTATGTGTCTAGTTACTGCAACTTATCAACATCTGCTATGTGCATATGAACTGCTCTTTTGATGCAAAATATTCTTTGACTGTTGCTATCCTTCAAGTATGCTTATACACATTGACACAGATAACCCGAGCATGTGCTTTGCATCTGCAGGCACTCTGCCCCTCTAATGAGCCCCTTACCCCATGTCACCCTGTCTCATCCCCTTTTCAATCAATCAATCAATCAATCAATCAATCAAAATCTTTATTTATCAAGGCAGGCACCATTGTGCAAGGCTCATTTGCAAGGTGGACCTGGTCATGAATACATTAAAGTACAGTACAGAAGCAGGCATACCAAAAGCAATAATATACAAGGAAGAAAAAGTATATACAGTGTACACAGTACGAGTACAAGGTTGAAATAAATAAAAAAAAAGCATTATTTTACAATTGAAGAAGTCAGCAGATGTACACTCAACCATAGGCATACAGGGGTTATAAGAAGAGATCTTTTGAGTGAGGCAGCCGGCAACTACACATATAGGGGAAAGAGGCCGTGTATGGGGTGGCAGGTTAGAGAGGTAAAGAAGAGGAGGGATATATTACCGACGACTGGGGTAAAAATTGAGATAAATCCAAAGAAAGTGACGATGGTTGTCGTGTACTTGTTTATTATGATAATGACGGAGGAGGGGTAGATAACTGGGACACTGCTATGGATGGGGTGGGACTTTAGCCATGCTGGAGTGGACAGGGTAGGTTGGGTGCAGCAGGAAGAGTTAATAGGGAAAGAGTGAGTGCCAGGGGTAGAAACATGGCGAGCATCAGGATAGAAAGGGGGAGTTGCGGAATTATTGGGCTAGCGGTGAGGAAAAGATTTACAAGGTGCTTTCTTGTAGCGATCGTAGAGCACCTTGAAGATATTCAGGCTAACAGGGCAGCTCATCTTCAATTTCCTTTGTAAAATGTTCCACAATGTGGGTAAAGAGAAGCTTAGAGAAGCTTTGCCAAAACGAGTTGTGACCCTTGGAACTTGGAGGGCAATTAGGGAATAGCTCCTTAGAGCTATTCCTGCCTAACACACTCAGGGGAATACAATCTGAGACATATGAGGGTAGCTTGTTGCTCACTGCTCTGAAGGCCCATAGGGCGGCATTTCTATTCCTTCTATAGTGAAGGTAAGTCCAGCCTAACGATGCGTACAGGGAGCAGAGGTGTGTGGAAAGTGGAATGCCAGTAGTGAACCTGACAGCTCTGTGGCAGAGGGTGTCAAATCTTAGCCAGTGCAGAGGCAGTGCAGTGGCTGTAGAGCAGGTCCGTGTAATCTATTAAACATAGGAAGGTCGCTTGAACCAGTTGAATCTTGGCCTCCTTTGTGAGCAGGCTGTTAATTCTGTAGAATAGTCCTAATCTTTGCCTTAGTTTCTTCTGTAGTTTTTCGAGATGGTCGGCGAAGGAAAGTTCATGATCAAGCCAAACTCTTAGATCTTTGAATTTAGCAACATACTCTATGTTTCTCCAAGAACAGTGGTAATTTGTGGGATAGCTCACCCCCCAGCAGGAACTGCCACGTGCAAGGAGGGGGAGAAGATCCTGGCTTTTGTCTTTTCACATTGAGCAAAAGCTTTTTGTTTATGTGCTGGTATTGTAGAAGTTTAAATTCAGCTTGGAGGTCTTTACAGGCTGCTTCCAGTGTGGGACAACTCAAGTACAGTTCAGTGTCATCTGCGAATAAGTGGATGTTGGCTTTTTGGAAGGGGTCACTGATGTTGTTAATGTAGACTGCAAAGAGCAGGGGACCAAGGATAGATCCCTGGGGCACACACCTCAGCATATGTTTTAATGGAGAAAGATCACCTTCAGCTTTAACCGTCTGTTTCCGTTCTCCAAGGTAGTCTGCCAACCAGCACATAGATTAATGGTCCAGGCCTAAGGTGCTTAGGGAGGAAAGAAGCAGGCTGTGATCGACTGTGTCAAATGCCTTACTAAGATCCAAGAAAACGGCACAGACATGCTTCTTGTTGTCAAGGTCTAGAAGCCAATCATTGGTCACCTTAGCTAGGGCTGTTATGGTGCTGTGCTTTGCTCTGAATCCAGACTTAACCGGGTTTAATAGACTTCTGGATTCTAAGTATACCCCTAGCTGGCCACACACTATTTTTTCTATTAATTTAGACCGAATGAGGAGGAGGGAGATCGGTCTGTAATTATTTAGATCGCTGTGGTCACCTTCTTTTAATAGAGGGATGTCATGGGCTATTTTCCATTGAGGGGGGAGGCTACCCTGGGAGAGTGACATGTTGAATAGGTGGGTGATTGGCACCGCAAGCACATGGTAGGCACATTTCAGATAGAACCCCAGCCATTACCCACACTGAACATGTCACTATTCAATAAGACACTAATCAAATCCTGTATGAATCATTGTAACTATATTTCTTGCTGACAGGCTAACAGAAACATAGAATCATAGAAACATAGGCTTTGAAGGCAGATAAGGAGCATTTGGCCAACTTATTCTGCACATTTCCCTACCTACTGGATAAGCTGCAGATCCTATTTAACCAACAACCCATTTATTCCTACCCCCTACAATTGCCTTATTTCTGTCCCATGCATTACTGTATTCTCCCACAGTTTTAGACCCCACAACATCCTCTGGAAGATTTTTTCATGTGTGCACCATCCTCGCTGAGAAAAAATACTTCCTTACATTGCCCCTGAGCCGTCACCCCCTCTTTCTTCAAATTGTGTCCCCTTGTTCTTGCACATCTCTTTTTCTTAAAGATGCTACCCGCTTGGACTTTGTTGATTCCACTGAGGTACTTAAAGTTTCTTTCATGTCCACCCTATCCCTCTCCCTCCTTTCCTGAAGGGTAAACATAATAAGCTCCTTTAGTCTCTCCTCATATGGATTCTTTTGCAGACCGTGCACCATTTTAGTTGCCCTCCTCTGGACTGCCTACATCCTGTCTATGTCCCTGCGTAGATGGGGTATCCAGAACTGGACACAGTACTCCTGATGGGGTCTCACCAACTGTCTGTACATAAGGATAACAACTTCCTGTTTTCGGCTGGTGATGCCTCTCCCGATACATATCAGTTACTCCCTCTCCCCGCACTCCCTACTGCCTTTTCACATTTCTTTCTAACTTAACAGAAACACAGAGGTTGAAGGCAGATAAGGACCACAAGGCCCATCCAGTCTACCCATTTCTTTTTCTACCTTATAAATGTGCCATCGTCCTTTGCTCTGTCAGTAGCCTATCTCTTCATACTCATCTGTATTGCTCCCTTATGCCTATCCCATGCCTCTTTGAAGCCCTGCACTGCCACCAGTTCCTGAGGTATGCCGTTACATGCATCCACCACTCTTTCTGTGAAAAAGAATTTCCTCACATTCCTCCTTAATTGGCCTACCTCTAATCTCATGCTGTGTCCTCTTGTCCTGCTATTTTTCTTATATTTAAACATGTTAGACTCTTTCACCTTGGTAATGCCCTTAAGGTGTTTGAATGTTTCGATCATATCACCTCTCTCCCTCCTTTGCTCAAGGGTATACATATTGAGCTCCGTCAATCTGTCCTCATATGTCTTCTGATGCAGTCCCTGCACCATTTTGGTTGCCCTTCTCTGGACTGCCTCAATTTGGTTAATGTCCTTGTGAAGGTGTGGCCTCCAGTACTGCATGTAGTACTTCAGATGGTGCCTAACCAGTGTCTTGTAAAGAGGAATTATTACCTCCCTCTTATGATTTGTGATACCCCTACTAATGCACCCTAACAACCCCCTAGCCTTACCTACTGCTGTAGAGGTCTGTTTTGATGATTTCAGGTCATCAGAGATGATAATGCCCAAGTCCCTTTGTTCCTTTGTGTCTGCCAGCAACTCTCCTCCCAGCCTATAGGTGGCTTCAGGGTTTCTTTTCCCTACGTGCATGATCATGCACTTCTTTGCATTAAATCCCAGTTTCCACTCTTTTGACCATTTTGCTAGTTTATCCAGATCTCTTCTCATTCTGCCCACCCCACCAGGATCGTCTACTCTGTTGCAGATCTTGGTGTCATCTGCAAACAGACAAGCCTTACACTCTAGTCCATCTGCAATGTCACTAATGAAGATATTGAAGAGGACTGGCCCCATGACTGATCCCTGAGGTACCCCACTTGTGACTTGCATCTCTTCTGACTGCATACCATTGACCACCACTCTCTGTTTTCTGCCTGTCAACCTGTTTGCCACACAGTTGACCAACTTCTGACCCAACCCGAGCCTACTCAGCTTATTTGTCAATCTTCTATGTGGAACAGTGTTGAAAGCTTTGCTGAAGTCAAGGTAGGCAACATCAACTGCTCCTCCTTGGTCCACCACTCTGGTTACCCAGTCAAAGATATCTATGAAATTAGTTTGACAGGACCTTCCGTTTGAAACCCATGCTGTCTTGGATGCTGTGCCCCTATGGATTCCAGGTGTTACACTATCCTTTCCTTAAGGAGTGCCTCCATAATCTTGTCCAATACTGAGGTAAGACTAACTGGTCTGTAGTTCCCTGCCTCCTCCCTACTACTACTACTCTTGAGGAGTGGGATCACATGAGCCCTTCTCCAGTCTTCTGGGACCTCTCCTGTGCTCAGAGAGTCACTAAACAGTTCTGCTAATGGCTCTTCTAGTTCCACCCTTAGCTCCTTAAGTACCCTGGGATGTATGCCATCAGGTCCCATTGCCTTGTCCACCATGTGCTTAGAGAGCTGTTGTAGGACCATTTCTTTTGTGAAGGAGTAGTGCACACCTCCCTCCCCCCGTGTCCATGGTGCTGAGCTGTGGGCCCTGCCTACCTTCTCTTCAGTAAATATTGAGCAAAGTATCTATTTAGGATAGATGCTTTTAAAAGGTCCTCCTCTTCACATGCCCCATTTTCTCCTTTGAGCTTTGCAATACCCTCTCAACTTTCTCTTTTCACTAATGCATCTATAGAAAGTCTTGCCACCTTCTTTTACTTTTCGTGCTAGTGTTTCCTCAGTTTGTGACTTTGCCTGCCTTCCCTGCTTCCCTTAGTGCAGTTTGGTATGCCTCCCTATCTTCATCCCACTGTGTTCCCTTATATTTCCTGAAGGGCAGCCTTTCGGCTCTGACCTTTTCTGCTACTTTAAGGTCATCTGATATGATTACCCACAGGTACATTTCCATTGCTCCCACTTTTGTAAAGGTGAATCACATTCGCCTTCCTCCAGTCCTCAGGTACAACACCATCCTCCCATGATTTGTTAAAAAGGGTAGTCAGTGGTGGCACTAGTTCTCTCCATAATTCTTGTAGAATGGCTGGATGAATTCCATCAGGCACCATTGCTTTGTCCACCTTCAGTTTTATGACTTCTTTCAGCACCCATTCTTCTGTTAAAGGACTGGGATCGGCCCCACTAGCCAAAGTGCTTATGGTAAATATATTTGGCACCTCCACACATGCTATTTTTTTTGCAAATACTGAGCAGAAGTTTTCTTTCAGTGTCCCCTTTTTCACTGTCCCTCTCTGCCCACCCACTGCCAATTCTATGCAATTTCACTGTCCCTCCTTTTGCTTTTCTACACTCCATGATAAACCTATAAAAGGTTTTATCCCACTTCTTAACAGAGTTATCAATCTCTTCCTCAGTTTGGGCCTTTGCTATTCTGACTTCCCTCACAGCTTTCTTCTGCCTTAACTGGTACAGTTGTCTCTTCTGCTTCTTCTGTGTTTCCTTATACTTCCTAAATGCTATATTTTTCTCCATAACCGTCTCCGTTACCTCCTTTGAGAACAACAGTGGCTTTTTCGTTCGTTTTGATTTGTTTATTTGCTTCACACAAACCCTTGTTGGCTCGGTGATGGCGGTTTTGATGACTAAGAGCACTCCCTCATGAGAGGATTCCAAAACTAGCTGTCTGAGGCATGTCCCCTGCAAAGGTGCTGCAGTTAACATCTGGCATATCCAGGTCCCCCATCAATGGTATTGAGCCTTTCTCTGCCATTCTAAGGATGCCTTCTATCATATCCTTATCCATTCCCTCCACCTGACATGGGGGTCTGCATACAACACCTTTGCTGACTGTAGTGTCAGTTCCAGTCTCTAAGGTGACCCATACTGAATCCTCTCCTCCCTGTTTACTCTTTTGTTCAGTTGCTTTTATTCCTTCCCTTACACAGAGAGCTACTCAGACCCCTCTTCTACCCGCCTTGTCTCTGCTGTAGTTTGTGTACCCTCATATGTTAACATCCCAGTCATGGATCTCTGTGTACCATGTTTCTGTGATTGCTATGATAGCCAGGCATCCCTCTTCCATCAAGCCCACCAGTTCAGGGATCTTGTTGCCCAGACTATGGGCATTTGTACTCATTACCCTCCATTTCTTGATGGCTTTAACTCTTTTTGCCCCATCCCTGTCCAAAATGCGTTTGTCATGTGGTGGTGTGGTGTCGAGTTAGCAGATCAGAAGGCCAGATGAAATTTTTTGAGCTGATGAGTAATTGCTTAAACGGCCACTGTAAAAAAAAAAAAATTTAGAACCATGATATACACTGCCAAACACAAGAATTGATCAATACCTTTGACCACCATGCCATGGGATCAGCAAGGGCAGCCTCTATTATTCAGATTAATTTGTCAAGTTGCAGTGCCATGGACAGTGACTTAATGAGCGATGACTGCAAACACTTTGAACTCAGCCTTGCTGTCCGTGGTAGCGCAACACATTTAACACAGGATGTACATGGCCGCTGCCTCACTATTTTAACCTTCCCTGTACATCCTGAACAGTGTATTGATGGGTACATTGACTTCACAGCCATGACTCAACGAGTACTATGTCTTTGTTACTGCTGCATATGCCAACACGGCCTGCCAGTCTGGAACATTTTTTCATAGGCTATGGACAGTGGTTAGCATGAGCTTGCATGTTTTACAGTCTGAAACATAGAACATATATTTTGACAGCAGATAAGGACCGCTTGGCCCACCTTATCTGCCATTTTCCCTACCTACAGGATAAGCTGCAGATCCTAGGTAACCAACAGCCTATTTCTTCTTACACCACACAAGATTTGCCATATGTCTGTCCCATGTATTCGTGAAGTCTCCCATAATTTTAGACCCCACAACCTCCTCAGGAAGGCTGTTCCATGCATGCACCATCCTCGCTGTGAAATATTACGTCCTCACATTGCCCCTGAACCGCTCCCCCATCTTTAAATTGTGTCCACTTGTTCTTGCACATCTCTTTTACTGAAAGATGCTACACTGTTGGACTTTGTTGATTCAACTGAAGTAATTAAAGCTTTCTATCATGTCCCCACTCTTGCTCCTTTCCTCAAGGATATTCATATTAAACTCCCTTAGTCTCTCCTCTATGGCTTCTCTTGCAGACACTGCATTATTTTAGTTGCCCTCCTGTGGACTGCCTCTGTCCTGTCCATGTCCTTGCGGAGATGTGGTCTGCAGAACAGGACTCTTGTTCTCCCTCTACAGCATTTCCCCACACCACAGTGTCCTCTACTATTTGCTCTTGCACCCCAATGCCCCTGTATCACCCATTAAAGCTTCTTCCACATGCACGCCCATACTTGCCTGCTTATGCTGTTCCAGTAGCCAACTTATGTTCCCACATGTCACTATGGTGCGGTGTTCCTAAGGATCTTGACCGTCCTTGCTCTCCAACCTTTACAAGTTTAAATTCTCACAGCTGAAGCATGTAAAATTCTGAAAAAGGACCAAGGTCCCTTTCCCAGACAGGTGCTTGCCATCCTTCTCATATAAGCCTGCATCTGCCCAGGTCTGTCCCTAGACCCCTACAAAGCAAAAAGCATTCCTTCCTCACTAATCTTTCAACTCGGAGTTGAAGGTACAGATGTGGAGTTCCCTAGCTGCCACTAGGTAAGTATTACCTACGAGAATGAGATGGAGCATGCTATCTGTCCCATGTCCCTCCACCCCAAAGCTTCCTGTAATACTGTACTATGGTGAACTTGACACATCTCCTGGCCTGGGCATTGGTCCACAAGTTGAAACTGACATCTAGCGGCTCCCTACGAGCTATTGCCTGAGCGATTCTATTGCTCAACTTCCCATCCCTCCATGCAGCACTTACTGGGGTGCACCTAACCTCACTCTCTGCACTGCTTGGTGACCATAACTCCAGTACATGGACAATAGAGTCCTACCATTACCTTCCGTTAACCCACCCCATTGCCCTATCCCAGTACAGTTTGCAGCAGTCTGAAGTTAAACAGGATACCACTATAGACACTAACGCATTACAGCATGCCACCACATTGTCTGTGAAAAAGCTTCTCCTCCTCCCACCATGAACCTTTATCTCACCAGTCTCATAACATCACCAAGGGTGTACCTTCACTCCATTACTTTCAATCTGCAATATTTAACTGTCATTTCCTTTTCTGTTTATGTACTTAAAGGTTTAAATCATGTCCACCCTGTCATTCCTCTCTTTCTACCACTATGCCACCCTCCGCTGTGCCTCCGAACTTATTTGCCATCCTTGCATGCTGCTCCAATTCAAAGGATAAAATTAAATCTGGGTAAATGACATGCACTTCATTCACGTTGTCCAACTGTTGAGTTAACCATGCATTGCGTTCATCCATGTTGATGGGTACAGATATCCCACAGGTAGACAGAAGTGCTGTTTAGTATCCGAACTGGGGAGCATTGATAAACTAGGTTCAAGCACCATAGTCTCACTTCATAACTCTGTACACAACAGTATTGTGTCAAAATGTCAATGGCTGGTGTGGCACATAGAAAAGTGTGTGAGCCTGACATGGTGGCTGTAAAGTTGCTCTTAGCTGTGTAAAATTATCACACAATCGAATGACATGTTGCTATTCTCTTAAACTGCATATAAATGAAGGACAAGGTCAAAAGCAAGAAGGTGACAATAGCCCTAGGTTGTCTGTTAGAGAAGTTCTGCATGACAATAACAAAGGAGATTATACTGACATCAACTGGTGCCTGAAAACAAAATGATCAAAAAATTCTTGAAAATAACTCAGTGTCCAGCACCTCCACCAAGCCAAGATACAATATTAACAAATGTCATGTAATACGGTTAATACCCAGAGTGAACAGATGTGTACACCATAGTGACATGTCATGGAATGGAGTAATACAGTGTGTAGTAGCTGCTATTCAGAAATTAAACAGTAATACAAGGCAGCAAGTGAGTTACTGCTTCAATGCCATTTTTCACTCCCCCGTGTCCAGTAACTTCCTTGGGCCTACCTTTTTCATGGCATTTATATCTTTAATTGTCTCAATCATGTCACCACATCTCCCTCCTGGACTCCTCTGCATATCGTCTAAAACTGCTGTAAGACCTTGCTGTCTTGGATGCTGTGTGCCTATATATTGCAGACATTGCACTATCTGAGCTACTGGCATACGTGCTGCACCACACCACCCACACGGTAGATGTTTTGGTCTACACACCACCCCATCAGTGAAGCAACGCCTCCTAAAGTTCCTCCTTAATCTTCCACCCTCCAGTCTTAGTCGATGCCCACGCATGCATCAAACATTCATTAGTCCATGCACCCCGTCAATGACAGATAGCTGGTAAGACCACATCTGCAGGACTGTATATATTTCTGGAGGCCACATCTTTGCAAAGACACAGACAGGGTGGAGGCTGTCCAGAGGAGGGAAACCAAAATGGTGCAAGGTCTGCACAAGAAGACATATGAAGAAAGAGTGAAAGAGATTAAGATGCATAGCCCCGAGGAAAGGGGTGATGGACATGATAGAAACTTTCAAATACCTCAAGGGAATAAACAAAGTCAAAGAGGGTAGCATCTTACAGAAAAGGATATGTGCAAGAACAAGGGAGCACAATTGGAAGATAGCAGAAGGACGTCTCCAAGGTAATGTGAGGAAGTATTTCTTCACAGAGAGGGTTGTAGATGCATTGAATGGCCTTCCTGAGGATGTCATGGAGTGAAAAACAGTGGGGGAATTTAAGAATGCATGGGACAGACATAAGGCAATGTCAGTGAGGGGTAGGAGGAAGTAGGCTGTTGATTAATTAGGATATGCCGCTTATCCGTTAGGTATGGTAATTTTATTTCTTCATTTAATTAGTTTTTGTTTACCGGGTAAGTGTGCTTGCCATAGAGATAACTATTTTCAGGCACGACCCGTGAGGTTACAGGGTAAACATTACAGATAGACAAAAAAAGGTGGTTACAGCAAGGTATTAGTAATAGTGTTACAAAGCAGGTTCAGCAGCAGAAATTAAGCTTCAAGGTATTGAGTACCAGGTACAGAACATATTTAACAGTTACAGCATGGTGATGAGGCATATTTGCAGTGCAGTCAGACATTGTGGGTCACAAAAATAAAGAAATCAGTCTAGGTTAGAGAATACAGTGAGGCAACAATACAAAAGATAGACAAGGCAGTAGATATGACACAGGAGGAAGACATGCAAGTAGACAAGTAAGATAAGAAAACAGAGCTGATAAGTCCTCAGAGGGTAGATGCAAATTAGAAGACTAGGCTGGCCAAGCAGTCCTTATCTGCTATCAAATTATATGTTTCTATGTTTCTATTCCCATGTAATACTATTAAGTTTCAAGCATATTAACCCATTGCTGATATACTCCAGTGTGTACATTTCCAGCTCATTGTGCCTCTCCTGAAACATCTTGACATGCATGCATAGTAACAAATTTCTTGACATGCATTGCAGTTCTTTCAAGAAATACTGTAACCTTCTTCAAATTCTGCCACCAGTACAGTATTCAGTACTCAAAGTGCAGCCTGCCTATAGCATGGTTGAGGCAAACACAAAATATAATAAAATGACACTGAATATGCTACAATAGCAGTCTCCTAGTGTGTATGAATGATGCCAGTAAACGCCCAAGCTAAATAAAGGCTATATTGTCACTGGTCTATATGGTTGTAGTTCTTCACTGAGTTGGCTACAACTACACACACTCTTCATCTTCCTCGAGAGGTTACAGGGATCTAAGCACACATGAACTTTAACTGGACATGGTATATATTAAGAGTCGTACAGCACATATGCAAGGTATATATTAAACGAAAACAGGTTCCACAAGGTGGAGTGGGAATAAAGAGAAGAGATGTGGATAACCTGGCAAAATGGTCAGTAGAGTGGCAACTGGTGTGTAACGAAAAGAAGTGAAAGATCATGCACATAGGAAAGAGAAACCATGCAACCATCTGTAGGTTGGGAGGAGAATTGCTGGTAAGCACAAGTTAAGAAAGACACTCCAGCATCTGCATCACATATGACCTGAAATCATCCAGGCAGAATACTAAAGTAGTAAGTAATACTAGAGGGATGTAGGGGTGTATTAGTAGGGGTATAGCAAGCCATAAGATGGCAGTCATAATACCTCCTTAGAAACCACTGTTTAGACACCATCTGTATCACAGGGTGCAGTACTGGAGGCCACATTGACACAAAGACATTAATAAAATAGAGGCAGTCCAGAGAAGGGCAACAAAAATGGTGCAGGGACTGCATCAGAAAACATATGAGGGCAGAATGTATACCATAGAGCAAAGTAGGGAGAGCAGTGATACATCCAAAACAGTAAAAAATTGCAAGGGATGTAATACTGTGAAAGAATATAACATGTTTAAATATAAGACAAAAAGACGGACAAGAGGACACAGCATGAGATTAGAAGGAGGACGCTAAAGGGCGAAAGATAGGAGGTCCTTTTGCACAGACAGAGTTGTGGATGCATGGAGCAGAAAAATCACAGGAAGTGGTGGATATGAATAAGGACAAGGGCCTCAAACAGTCATGGGATAGTCATAAGGGAGGAATACAGTACCGTATGAATTGATCACACATTGACAGATGGCATGCCTATGGCAGATTCATAAGGTCCCAGAAATGGGCAGACTGGATTGGCCTTGCTTTCATTGTTTGCCATCCTGGTCGATGTTTCGATGTTTCTGTACTTACTTGGAGAAAAACATGGTGCACAATTAGCAGTGTCACTGATCCGGGCGCACACCTTTCCATATACACCAAGGTCCCGTAATTAAGGGACACTGTCAGCCTTTTGGTCTTATTTTTGAGAGCTCAAAAGAAGGTGTGGGGAGCAAGCTTTATTGATGTCAAATGTATCCATACCACCAAATAACAAACTGTGGTTCGCAATGTATTTTTTTTTTTAAATACCTTGCAATGCGGTCTGCCAAAACGTAGTCTCTGCACGGCCACGAACTATTGTGGCGCAGAGGCGGAGTGGAAGCTCGTTCCTGGCCAAGGTTTTTTTTTGGTGCCATGTTCAGAAACTGTGTCATTTGGCGAAGCATTCATCAAAGACTTGGTCAATCATAGTAATTTTTCAAGCAGCTGCAAGTTGTTATATTTTGTGTGTAAAAATAAGTTGTGCATCTGGCATGCACAATACCAGAGTCAGTAATGCGCATGCCCGAAGTACAACTTTACTTTTTAAACAGAAAATAAAACAAACTTGCAGCTGTCGTTAGAAAAATGAATATGCTACATTTCGGGAAGACCGCATTAAAAGGTATTTTTGAAAAAAAGAAAAAAAAAAAAGAGCACCACCGTTTGTTATTTGGCGTTATGGATACATTGTACATCAATAAAGCTTGCTCCCCACAACTTCTTTTTGGCTCTCTAAAATACAACCAAAAAGCAGACAGTGTACATGTAATGCGAGTTATGCATATTAATAGACCATAGCCACACTGATGAAATAACACCATGTGCTGTCAGTAGCAAAAAGGAATAGTAAGATATACCTTCAAATAGCAGATGATTGTGCAGACATGTGTACTACAAATTGTTGACCGCCATAGTACAAAACAAGAAGCAACTATTTCATACTTGCCGTAGTACGAATGGTTTATTAATTTACATTATGTCATTCAACCATGTACTTATTGGTGGATGCTCAGGAATATTCCAAACAGTTTAAAAATCACCCACGTATCTTTTTATCAAAATTACATGTACCTCAGTAGCTGTGCATGGTATGTACTGTGTATTTCTGTGATGACCAGACAAAATAAAATCATGGTACAAACATTGTACTGTCAAACTTGTCAGGCAAAGTATACATACACTGAGCATCACAAATGGACACTTGAGCAGCTGAAAGAATAAATTTAATGCAGAGTGCAGAAAGTACAGCTCAACAAAGTATAACCGATGCATACTAAATGCAGTAGAGGACTCAAAAGAGACAGTACATTTTTAATCATGTGTCTATTAAATTAATCGATCTGGACGGAAACCAGTATACTGTTCAGATGGGTCAGGGTACATGTCTCTAATTCTCCACACGCAGCAGCTGGGCAGTGGAACACGAATGAGTTGTCCAAGACATCCTAGACGCCATAATATGTATTGACGGTATGCTGAATGCCTCCTAGATCGGTTGGTGTCTGCATCAGGTGGCAAGGAAAAAATATCCTGCCGATAGCTTGCTGACAAAGTTAATACAGCGGGATCCAATACTACATGATTCATCTCCTGAAAGAAAGGAAATAATGATAAATTACAATAGCTGCATATTGAAAGGCACAAATGTCAGTGGCAGAGCAAGGGTACGCATGACACATTTTATGGCAAGGCTTCGCATGAACAACAGGTAACAAAACAATCATTACTACTAAATGAATCTTAAATGACATACTTAAAACATTGGTTTGAGAGTGCAGTAGTTCATTGGTCATACACAACTGGAAACGGAAGAAGTGAGCACAGCATAATGCAGGAACTAATTGTTTGAAAGGGAAGAGGGCACACAGTACTCACACAGGAAAGGCATTAGCAGGTTTCCATATGCAATCAATGTAATGATGAATTTAACATATGTAATATATGGAATTATACAATGGTGTGTGACAATCTTGTAACCTCATTGATCAAAGCATGTCACATGCCCGTGGGTAAATCCTGCATTACCCGTGGCTGAGGAAATGCACTTATAAAACAACATAATTAAACACATCTAACACATGGGTCCATTGTATAATTGCAATAAGGCACTCCAGGGTGGGAGTTATTGGGGATTTACCAACTTCATGTGTGCTTAAGTCACTCGGCTGCACATCGTGACACACCACACATGGCGTGGGTTAAACCCCCAATAACCCACACCCTGTTTTGCCTTATTGCTTAAGTATGCATCACACATTGAACATCATGATAAGTCTACAGAGACAATGAGATCCTCATGTACCCATGCATTCTGTGCAATATTGGGCATTGTATCAGTGATACATACAAATGGATTTGTCACATGTCAAGGAATGCTAAATTATAATATTTAAGGGACCACTATACATTGGTACCATTTTAAATAATTAGACTACACTAACTTTAAGTTCTCATCTGCCAGCGTGATAATTGCTTTTTTCTAAATGAAAGTAGAACACGTAAGTACAACGTATTCTGTAATTCATGTCGATGCTTAGAAATTAATTATGGAACTGAACGGTTATGAACAGTGGTGGAACATTTGCTCACATACAATGGATAACAAAATGAGATGGATATATAGATGAATACACAAGAAAAGAATGGATTGAGAACATAAGAATTGTATACTAATAATCTCACAAAAGAGACAGGTGGAAGCAAGCGGTGAAGGGGAGTGAAAGTGGGTGGGTGGGTGTTCTTGCACTGATATGCAAAATGGAATCTGTATAGATGCATTGGAGGTGGCGGAGGGTAGCAGGGAGCAGACTTTGGTCAGCCAGATATTGGGCGGGCGGCCGGGGCATAGAGTAAAAATAGTGGTGGTATACCAATGCGATGCACTGGTGGAGGATTGAGGTAACTGACTTTAGGAGTGCGGCGTTCTGGAACATGCGATGGATCATTAATGGTAATTTTAACGTGATAAGGACATGCATGTATGCTGACAGTTGGTGGGAGATCAGGAGTAGTGGGGTACAGGAGGCAAGCAGGTCTTGATCAAGAGCAAGAAGTAAATTAGTTAAGTCCAGAAAACTAAGAGGATGGGGCTGTGTTGGTCTGCATGCAGTGAGGGAAAAGAAGGTGGCCTATAGTGCTTCAAGCACTCAATGAGCAAAAGGAATCAGGGGGAGTATGAATTGATGGCACAGGTTGGTGAGGGCGTAGAATGAACTGAGCTTTGATAGGAAGATTAGGATGGAGGACAAGGGGTTAGTTAGATACATTGTGGAAAAAGCAAGGTGATGGGGCTGATGAGAATGATCGGATCAGGGGACAGAAGGGACCAGTAAGCGGGAGAGCCTGATATGGTACTAAAATAGTACTTTGCCTCAGCTTCTGACAGGGAGGATTGAGAGGACACATCTTTTGGGGGGATAGAGCAAGCAAACCAGTGGGAGGGGTGTGAACATTAGATATGAGGAGCATGGAAGTTACTAGGGAGGAGGAAGTGACAGCATGATCAGGTGGCGGGAGTGCAGTACAGGGAGCAAATGGGTAGGACATGGAGGATGAAATCCTGATAGAGAGAGTGAGGGAGGCATTACTTTCCCATACCATGGTGAAAGGTCAAGGGCCAGATGAAATACATCCCAGGTTGATGTTGGAGTGGGCTGATGTGCTGCTGGTGCACTGGGTGGACATTTTTAACATCTGTCCAAGGGCAGGGTGTGTACCGCAAGACTAGAGGGTGGACCATATTGGGCATATCCATGATGGAGGGTGAATAGGGAAAGCAGTGAAACAAATGCCCATTAGCCTGTCATGGGTGGTGGTCAAGATGATGTATGGCATTGTCAAGGAAAAGAAGGGAAGTACAAGATCAAATGTGGCACTTGGACAATAGACAACATGGCTTCATCACTTACAGCTAGTGTCAGACAAACCCTGTGCATTTGTGGATGGACACTTTATTTTGTTGATAGAATTCAGAGCACCTCCATCTCCAGCGGTGTCCATGCTGTGGAGCTGCAGCAGTACCACAATTTCTCATCAGTAAACAATGAGCAGAAGTATGTATTTGGGATAATTGCTTTTACTCTGTCCTACTCCAAACAGTACCATTTATTACCGTTCATGTTATGAAAACACACTCTGGCCTTTCTCCTTTCACTAATGTACCTGAAGACTGTTTTGTCCCCTTCTATTAGTGTTTCTGCTATTTTTTCTTTGGCTTGAGCATTTGCCTGCCTTACTGCAGTCCCTGCTTGACTTATGCAACTGGGATATGCATACCGACCTTCAGCCCGCAGAATTTACCTTCATCTTGTGCAGGCAAACCATTTTGCTCTGATCATTTTTGTGCCTGTGTTTAAGAACATATCTAGTTAGCTGCTTCTTCAGCTATTGTTTTTTTTAAAACACAATGGGACGTTGATGCTAGTATTGCATCTGTAAAGTTTGCACACTTTGTTTCAACACCCTTGTTGCTGTTTCCTCTTGCCAGGGTTAGTTATCAGCATCAGTGGCTATGTAGGTCAAACAATTGCATCCAAGGCCCATAATTTTACAAGGTGCGGGTTATAGCAGCACACCAGGCACTTGGGGTAATATCCCAGTATTGACAGTGTAGCGCAGCAAGACAGTGATGCTGCACTACGGAGGTGACTGACGTCTTTCTGATGAGACGTTAAACCTTTGTCTTATCTGCCTGTTCTGGTGTTAGTTAAGGAGGATGTTAAAGGTCATATAACAGTATCGTGAAACGTAGTGATAAGTGAATTGCCAAGGTTCCATGGCAACATTTACCCGCATTCACAAAAATCCCAGCAACAGCGTAATCTGGTTAAAAGTCAGTTTGCAGTCATGTTTATCCCTGTCACTCGGGAATGTGGCTGAAAGTAGGCCCAACTGGTCTAGTGCAGTTAACCTTTCAACCAAAAAAATAATTATTTAAATACTCTGTTGTCCATCTGCTCAAACTCACATCCTCTGAAGTAAGACATTTGTGGTTTGAAAGGTATTGATTAAGTCCTAGTGGATAGATGTAACCATACCATGTGATGGTCAATGGTCACCAAATGACCTTCTACCTAGTGATCTGTGACGATTCCCATGTAAGACTGCAGTAGATGTAGGATAGCACTGTGTCTTGTTCGTTGCTATACCAGTTGTTGGAGGTCTTCTCAGAACTGGAAATCCAGTATGTATCTACTTATGGACAACGTAATGGCTGTTATTGACTACTCTGTATCAGACATGTAAACATCTCCCATTATGATATCATCCCCTATCACTGACATGTTTGCCATCTCCTATAACAGTACTGTGTATGTGATAGGTGAAGTCACATCGCATTGAGGCACGAACAGTGCATGCAAAGACACAGCTTACTTATTAGGATAAATATTATAAACAGATAGATGAATGTGGCAATACATTGTTAGCATAACAGTGACAGTGCACAGGTTAGACAGGAGCAAAGAAGCAGGCACTGGATGCAGCACAACGTACTGGTAATTCTGAAATGCAGTCTCCAGGACCAAATCCACAGCAGACACTCTCAAGTGGCGGTGACATTACCCGGCACTTTTGGCAAACACACCACTCTGGTGCATCACTGGTTTGCTGAGACTGTGACTGTGACCGAGATAAAACATGATGTCTGCGTTCCAGTATGTTGAATGTTAACCCGGGGCTGTGAAGAGCGATCTCTACACAAAAATCAACAAGCACCTCCATTGTCATGTCACGAATCTTGTCCTGGTCAAAAAATTTTAAAAAGAAAAGCTCATTAGTATATGAATTGATATTTTGGATCCAGTGGCAGATATGCAGAGAACGAAATCAACACATGTAAATCTGACCGCGCGACCTTACTAGCCTGATAACAGTACACTAAGATCTGATATGGCTGCATTGTTTAAAAGAAAGTCCAAATTGCACACTAGTTCAATATTCAATCCCCCAAAACCACCGTGAAAAACAATGTCATGTGAATGTATGTTGTTATGGACCATTTGTGTTGTTCAGTGTAGGCAGTGGCTCACCCACTGTATAATTAACTCAGCCATGCCTAATGTGCTCACGGATTAGGACAAACAGTCTGTGACAGAGGAAAAGGCCTTGATACAGAACATTTGGGTCATGGAATCTTAGTTCGGTCGTAGACAAACCATGCATGGAAAACACTATGTTCTGGGTGCTGAACATGCACTGACACGTCATTTTGTTTCCAATAAAATGTTTATAGAAATTTTTACAGTACAGGGAATGGATCACTACATGACACAGAATAATAGATAGATATTTAACAATGCGATGGACCACACACCCATTCGTCCCTCCACCCCTTTCCTTACACCCCATACCCTCTGACATAGCCTGCCCTCCCAACACCCCACCACCCTAGCCACCCGCCAGCACAGAAGGAGAACATTATACAACTAAGCATAAGTGCATAACGATTATAAGAAATAGTAATTATGTCAAGTGCCCTCGATCATTCTAAACTGATTAAGCCTATTATTGAGGTTCGCTATCAGCTTCAAAATATGAAGATTGATCAGCAATTCAGTAAGCCATGTAGTTTAAGGAAAGTCCTCGCTGTCCTTCCAGTGTCTCAATATTAACGGTTTGAGTGACATACAGATAAGGGCAATGTAATATTGGCGATGTAGCACTGAGATGCCCGAGGACTGTACAAACAAACAATTTTATTTAGTAAATTGGTCAGACGGTCTGAAGAGAGGATCAACTTTGGGGAGAATAGTACTATAGCACATAGTGGATCAATTTTAGGGAAAGACCAGGAAATGTGATGTTGGGTGACTTCTCCTTGATGACAGTGTGAACATGAGGAAGAGGGCGCTTATACAAAACAGGCTCATTTATGTGGGGAATAATACAGGTTATGCAGCATCAGAAACTGCATGAAGCATAGCCTGTGTTGGGTTACAAATTTGTGACAGGAGCACCAACGGGCATGCCAATTGATATTCAAATCTGGGAATAATATAGCACATTATAAAATGGGTGAAAGTATTCAGGCTTCTGATTGGCTGAGGGACATCTCTAGCTGGGCAACTATCAGACAATAGATGCCCAGCTATTAAAAGTACCAGCCCAGCCGACCCCATCACCAGAATCTTGTTGCCCAGCCTGGTCTCTAATTGGCTAAAACCCCCTCATTTTGTTTTCAAATGTCCACCATTTTTTGGTCTCCCTTAGCGAGAAATGCTACGAACCAACACTCAGAATGGTAACTTTATTTTGAAACGGAAAGCCCCCACATTTTTTTTTATCTGTTACCCAGTGAAATAATGAATAAGCCCATCCCCACATCACACACGCATGCAGAACCCCCAAGTACCATTTTTCTGTTTTTAAAAAAATAAAACCTAATGCACTTAACAGTATTTCTTCCCCCAGGAACTTGTCACTCTTCACAGTGTTGCTGCTATCTGACCACACGTAAACGGAGCCACATCGTTTCTTCACAGGTGCCCACTGGCTCATTCCCTGATAAAATGTGAATCATTTTTTTTTTCTTTGAAAATATAGATGAACTTCATTGCTATCAGCTTTAAAGTGCTACCACTACTGTATCGGATCACACTACTTCCTCTCCACTTCCGTGTTTCATGTACCACATGCACGCGTGCCTAACAAACAGTCTTCTAAACCCCAAAAAAACTTAGGAACAACAGAAAACAGTTATTTTAAACAACAAAATGATAAGAAAACACTGTCGGTGGAAATTTCAAAACACACTACATCGTGCTAGGGGGCGTTACTTCGCTGGCACCACTCACCCGATCGCTACCCTCTCTTTTTGTGTGCAACAAAACCCATTACATTAATTAAAAAAACAAAATATCAGTAAATCGTGTGTCTGTGTGTGTGGGGGGGGGAGGTTAACTAAGAAGTATAGTAAAACAAGTGACATGTCAAGAAACTGGTCTCATAAGCAACACCTCCCTCTGGTAGCAATTTAACATAACAAAACTAAAGGGACTATCGGGGACTCAGTGAGCAACCCAATAAGGCAGTGAAACACAATGAAAAGAACAGTCTTGATTTGTTTTTTTTGGTTTTTTTTGTAATAATTAAAACTGCTTCTGCTCTATCCCTACACTGTACAGAAGATTACAGCTCCCACAGCTCTTCCAATCTCTGATCCATGGGAGCAGCTTGTTACTGTATTGCTCAGTGGGCAGCGCTACTGTAGACAACTTTCCCATCTTCCTCACCCTGCCTCAACCCCCACTCCAGTCACTATCCTCATCTCTCCTGTTATTCAGGACGGAAAAAAAATAAAAAAAAAGTTGTACCTGAATAGATTGCTGAGATTACTGCCATTACTTAACATCTCCCGTTCCCGATGTCAGGCTGTTCCGCACAATCTAAGCTGCTGATGGACTGCGCACCCACCCGCTCTACATCACTTTCCCCAGTTCACTGCTGACAGTAATTTAAACAGGGCAGACATTGTTTCACTCAGCCATAAGACCCTGCCCGATTGCAGTACTGTCCTTCAAATGTAAAGGGACATAAACTACCATAGAGGTAGTGGGGCTTGAACTGAGTGATGTCTGAAACTGCAGTTTCAAAAATGGTAAACAGACCACTGAGGTAGCTGGAAGTGACTGCTAAAATACAGGCAGCTTATCGGTAAATCGGTAAACAGAGAGCTGGGCTTGAGGGAAGGTAAAAATGATAAAATAGAGCTTGCAGTATCTCCTTGTCTTCTTGAAGTACAGAAAACAGATTTGGGGGGGGGATTGAAGACAACCACACTCTGGAGTGTCCAGTAGTACAAAAGTCCATAGCTTATGCAGGCGGAGGAACTATTTTATTACAAAACTAATAATAAACTAACTTCATTAAAAATTTATTTGATTTTATATTTTTTTTTACAGTGCCCATTTTCTAAGCACAATAATACCTTCCAGGGTGGGCGGTATGAGCAATACCGGACCTTCCAGGGGCTATAAGACCCTCCGCCTGTGGAGTCGGGCTTCATTACGCCTCTGGGCGGTCCGGTATTGCCCAATACCACCCACCCTGTTGGGTATTATTGCTTGCATAAGACACTGGGACAAAGCAGTCAGGGTAATTTAGGGGTGTGTGGGTGTGAGTTGCATTATTTGTAAAGAGCTGTGGGATACACTGAGTCTGAAAAGTGCTAATTAAATGATGATGATTCTTCTTATTCCTCTCCACCCTCTACTAGCTACATGTTCCTTTGCCCGTAAGTGAGCCGTGAACCAAAGTATTTTTTCGACAACGCTGTATGACCACTGTTCAATGCACTTCACACATTACCTACATGCCCATAGGCTCTATGCCACCCCGACTGTTCTTGAGACTTGTTGACTATCTTCACTGCCTGCCATTCTGTTTCATCCTGTGGTCTCGTAATACTACGCCTTGTCCACACTACATCTGTGCATCCACGACAATCGGTTACTCTGTTGCCATGGCCCCTCATTAAGAATGACAATTCATCAGAACTATTTTTTTTGGTACAGAAATGGCATTCACCAGACCTTACACAGAGTGCTCTTGAAAAGAGCCAGAAATGAGAAATTACAACCCACTATTTTCATTCACACAGATCACTTGCTCCTTCTACTGTTTGGAAACCTGACACAATTAATCACCAAGGCTGCACTAACTGCAGCCGCTCATTTTTCAGCCAATTTGTTTCAGACACCATTTCTCTTCCCCAGGCAAAAGCCAGCTACCCTAGACAAAATTATCGGTGGAGTACAAAATTGGATGTTTTTGGGAAATTACATTTTTAGACGCAGACCGCTGCAACCGCTGGCAGTAAACTGCTTTGCTGTGCCAGACATACTCAACAAATGTCAAGCATGGAAGCCTATACACTTTCAAACTTGTGCTGCTAGCTAGCATAATATTAAAGCTTGATGCATACAATAACTTCTGCTGTGTACATCACAACTAAAATGAACAGCATGTTGGTGAAAACGGTAGTCCTGTTTTGAAGTGCAAATCCATGAGTCATCAGCAAAGCTTGATTGCACCTACCCATAAGACTTCACCACGCTGTTGAAGATGACTACCATGTCCAGCTTGAGTATGGTTGTTCTGCCCCGATGTAGTGGAACCAGTGGAAGCAATGCAACGGCCCCTACCATGGCCACGACTGCGACCACGACCGTGCACATGTTTGGATGAATGTCCGGTGCCTCTGCTGCGACATCCCTGGAGAGGTGCACATGTACCAGCATCAACACTTTCATCTATGATGGCATCCACAGAAGGAACATTGGCTTCACCCATCTCGGACACAGAGGAATCGAGACTAGCCACATCAGACATGGAAGAATCATAGTAGTTCTGTAATTGATATAAAATGGATGGATTACAAGGATGATTCTAATTTCAGAACAAAATAAAAATCACTAAAGGCAATGCAAGTGGCAGTCACTTGAACAATCATGGTGAAAGCATTCACACGTGCTAGATATAGGTTCAAGATGGTAAAATGGGATTACTGGATTCACATGGCAGTCATGATCAGTTGTTCACTTCTAGGGTCAGTAGAATCACTAGGTGATGAGGAGGAAAGAAAGCTAAAGCCCAAGAAGTGATCCCACTATACAGTATGCGTTTAACATTCCTCAAGGGCCAGACCTGTTTGCAAATGGCACCGAGATCGCAAACAGATGGAATACACAAAAGGAATGATGGGGCAGTTTCTGTTGGATAATGATCTGTAAGACTACAGACAGCATGAGTTCATCTTAAGCTGATGCTGCTGGAGAAACATGATCTATTTTGTGTAAGTTCGTAACGAGGTCACTGGACGATCGGCATCATGGTAGATGTAGTCTGCCGCAATTTCAGCTAGCCCGTGAATTCAGTGACACTGCCGGGGCATCACAGGCGGCCCAGAAAGAGGAGCGGTTTGATCACAGTGTCCTCAGGTTGGGTGAGAGTGGTGGAACAGTGGTGCATCCCTACAGTTGTACCTCTCCACACTTCATATGCCATTGTACAAAACAGTGGTTCCTCTATTGAGGCACCTGCTGTAGAGACTAAGGAGGATGCTGGGAAACTCCAGAAAAAACACCCAAAGGATAGTGGCATGGCAACACACAGGGGAAGGAAACAGTTCATGGTGGGGGACTCCATTCTTATGAGGGTAGAAAGGTGGAGGAAGGCGAGAGGGAGGCAAGGTCCCAGCATGGTGCAATAGCTTTGAAGGGACAGGGAGTAAATATTCAGGATCGCTGGAGCACCTGCATAGGGAAGGGATCTTGATGTCATTGTCCACATATGGACAAAGTAATTGACTGTGAAAGGGATCGGAGCAATGCCGATAGAGTTTGGTGATTTGTCGCTGATCCTTAATCAGGCAGCATGCATGGTAATAATCTGGGAGGTGCTGCCTGTCTATAGGATGGGTGATGCTAGTGTGCTCCACACCATGGGATTCAATCAGTGATTGAAAAGTTGTGCAGGATCCTGTCTTTGGCTTCATTCGGTACTGGGGTTCCCCCTGGAGTGATTACAAACTATATTTGCATGATGGTTGGCATCTGTCCAAAAGGGGAAACAGGACACTAGGTGATAGGTTGAAATGCTTCATTGGCAAGCATTTATACTAGCCAAGGGTGGAGACACTGACAAGGTGTAGGGAAGTCCAAGCACCCCCCTACCCAAAGAAATCACGGCAATTAGTGAGGTAAATACCAATATAGAGACATTGATATGGAGAAGGGAATGGGTAAATTGAGAAAATGACAAAGGCAATAAGGACAGGGTTGGGGAAAAAGGGGATAAGGACATAAAGAAATAGAGGCTAATGAGTAAGAATGCATGTAGTCAGGGCAACAAGGCCCCTGAACTGGTGGACTTGATGGAAGCAGGATGCACGGATCTTGTGGCAGTCACAGAAACATGTTACACAGAGAACAAAGACTGGGATGTTAACATACCAGGCTACACAACCCACAGGAGGGATATGCCATGCAGAAGAGGGAGAGGAGTAGCTCTATGTGAAAGGGAAGGGATAACAGCAGTGGAACAAAAGAGTAAAAAGGGATGAGAGGAGGCACTGTGGGTCACCTTATAGAAAATGGAAATGTCACCACAGTCCACAGAGGTGTTGTATACAGACCTCCATCTCTGACCTGTCAGTTTGACATCGGTGATAGGGAAAATGATGGAATCACTTCGGAAGAAAATAAATGTTGAGTACCTATAGGCTAGTGGATCACAGGACGCGAGGCTGCATGGATTCACAGCAGGAGGGTCCTGTCAGACGAAGCAAATGGATTTCTTTGATGGGGTGAGCAAAGTAGTAGACAAGGGAGGGTCTGTTGACATGGCCCACCTAGACTTTCGTAAGCCATTTGACACAGTCCCACCAAAAAGATTAATAAACACATTAGACAGCATGGAAATGTGTCCAGAGTGGTAGCCTGGAGGAAAAATTTGGCTGGACCACCAAGCTACATCTTCTGTTAGGCTGTCATTGTCCACTGAGTGAAAAATTACATGACTTGGAATTGGAAGTGATCAGAGATAAATGAGTTTGTAGAGCTTGAGGGTGGACTTGTACAAGTAGCATGCAAGCAAAACTACTGGGAGGTGATGCCTGTCTGGAATCTGTGAGTCTAGAGTAAGTGCCAAAATGTGATTTAATGAATGATCCTCAAGCTTCGGCTGCACAAGTGTAGTAGGTCACTTGTGTACTGGGGGTTAACGTGGAGGGGTACAGGCCAACAGTGGCGCCACTATCTGCATCTGTTCGGGAGGGTAAAATCTATGTTACAAAAGCAATAGTGATGCTGTGTTGGCATGAGAATACAATGAACTGGTCAACTGTGGCACTGACTGATCCGGAAGCTGCCAGATATAGTACAGCAGTGGAATCAGTGAACATGATGAGCATGCAAGATCCTATTTTCTGTAGACACATGTCTATGTAGAAATGAATCTATGAGAACAGTAGTGGGGTTGGATAGCACAGTTGAATGTTGTGCACAACCAAAACCAAAGAAACATTACATGAACACAGGATGAGCGAAAGAAACACTCTGAATCAGCACACAATGACTTTATACAGTTACATAACAAAATGCATTGCCATATCACTAAAGCACAAGTACAGAAATAATAGTATGTGCATGCATGTATGCAGAAAACACACTTTTTACATGTGTTGGCAATGTATTCCCTTTGGTGATGAGTAATGTGTAACATTGGATTGAAAATGTAATTACTCACCCTTAATATGACAGCACGCTCATGAGTGTGGCTGATTCCAGATGAAGAAACACTGTTGCCAGAGGAGCAAACCACACCTTTGCCATGAGCACATGCACGGCATTGAACATGGCCTCTTTGGACTGTACGTCCTCTGCCACAGATGCGCAAGACGGGGACACCAGTGCTAGCATCACCAATTTCGCTAACACCAACGCTCACTGGAGGAACACAGGATTCTACTGCTTCATTCAAGGAAAAATCAATACTGCTTACATCGGTCATGGAGGAAGAGTAGTAGTTCTGCAGGTGCGAAGACATGGAACGAAAAGGAAAAAACCTAATGAGAATACAAACAAATCAGTGACTAAAGTAACTGTATTGAAATCAATGCGAAGGTCATGTTGCAAGATAACGTACGTAGAAGAAAGGAACGGAATCTTCAGTATAGCAGGAGCAGCAGAACAAGAACTGTAGATGGGAGGATCGGACTGTCGTTGTCCACTGAGTTGAAAATGACACGGCTTGTAATTGGAAATGAGCATGTATGTTGTAGTTTGTAGAGCTGGAGAGTGGACATGGACAAGTAGCATGCAAGGTGACCTCCTGGGTGTGGATTCCTCAGAGGCAATGTGACTGAATGAATGATCCACATGTTTCAGCTGCACAAGTGTTCCCGGTTTCTTGTCTACTGGGGGTTAACCTATATGGGTGTAGGCAAATAATGGCACCAATATCTGCAGCTCTTTGGGAGTGTAACAAATATCTTATGAAATCAATGGCAGAGCTGAGTTGACAAGCATGTAACATTGACAAGGGGAGAGGGACTGAGACAGAACAAGGAAATGACAGACTACACCAACAAATCATTGTAGTCAGTGAGGGAAAAATGAAGGTAGAGAAGTGGATAGGGAGATAGGAAACAGTAAATGGAGAACAAGGCAGAGGCAGTAAGCACTGGGATGGTCATTACAAGAGCTAAAGCTGAACAGAAAGGGGGGGGGGACCCAGGAATGGCCATAGTCTTGGTTAACCAGATCACTGAACTAGTAAACTAGATGGCAGAGTATCGCCTGGATATCATGGCAGTCTGTGAGGGTACAATGCACAACTTGCACTTATGAACATATGCACATAAAAAAAGTGGCATGATAAATAAAGTACATTAAACTGATCTAGTCTGCTCGATTAGCAAGCTATCAACTGTATTCTGCAGCTACCCATCCAACAGTGCACCACCAACCTTGACTCTGAATGTTTGCCTGTACAGCCACTCTTGAAGCATCCCGCTGTTTTGCAGAACATCACATCTGCCGATAGCGTGTCGTACTCTGCCACCACCATGTCTACACAAAGTGCCCTGTCAATTGTTCATAAGCTTTACACCCTGTAATCTCATATCCTGACCTAAAGTGTCCCTACCCTTGAGCAGTCCCTCTGTACCTGTCCTGTTTATTCATCTCATGTACTTTATGGTCTTGATCATATCCCCCCCATCCCTCCTCTCCTCCACTGAGTACATGTTCAGCTGTCTTAGTCTACTTTGACCCAGTAAGTCTCACAGACACTGCATCATCTTTGTTCCTCTGCATTGCACACCTTCCAGTAATCTAATGTCCCTCTTTAGGGGACAGGGCATACAAGGAGAGGATGAGTGATGGACCAGGGGGAATATCATTGATACCTTCAAGTAGTCTGAGGTGATTAACAAAATGTGTGCATGGGGGGAGAGAGGAAGATACAGGAGGGAAAGGAGGAGACACTTTGTCAAACTGAGGGTTGAGGCAAAATGGAAAACTCAGTCTGGCACAGTGGCACAGATGTCTGATGTGCTAGTGCCTTACCTAAAAACCATGCATGTGACCCGGGGTCAGGAACAAACTCAGGGTGCAAGGCCCCAGCAGGGGGTAAGATAGGCTCAAGCATACAAAGGACTGCTCTCCGATCGTGGGGTTGGTTTGCGGATAGCCTTGCTCAGCAGCAGCCTCCAGAGGAGACTGGAGGCAATTCATGAGCGGTGCGATGAAGAACCTAGAAAACATAAAATAACACTCAGGGGCAGCCAGATGATGACTACCTGTCCCCCAACACCTCCTGTGCAATCTGTGACCCTCATTCTCCTCAGCAGCATCCCTGGGCCCTATTGAGAGTACGCTGGGCTGCCTCCCCCCAGTGCCTCCACCCTCACAGGAGAGGGAACTGCCCGGCGAAGGGTTAGGTCCAGGATATCCCAGGGCCAAGCTGCAATATGAGGGGTTGGAGAAGATCAAGGAAGGTAGGTGGGGCAAGGAGGGAATTGCATAACATGAAGGACTGGGGATAACTGGAGCACGACGGGTGGAATAAACAGATAATATGAAAAAAAATGGAACACACAGAGTGGAGGTGGTATCCTGTAGGACAGTGTGGGAATTTAAAAAAGGGATGGGACAGGGTGAAAGAGAGAGATGTTATTGTGTAGGGTGTAAGGAGGGAGGCACAGCTGCTGGATACGAATGATAGCTGAACACTGGAGAACACTTCATAAACCAGGAGGTCTGTATCTGATGGCAAAATCAGGTCTTCCAGTAGATATTATTCAGTAGCTGATGTTCACTCAAAATGCACACTAAGCTTCAACTTCTGAAGTAGCATCAACTTCAGAAGTAGTACATTTGAATGTGGAATAAGAATACACCTGGCAAGAGTACACAGAACACAGTTTCTACATAATGAAAAACAAGGTATTAAGAGAAATTGTTGCACTTTGCTATGAAGTTGAACATAGCACCAGAATGAGTGAATGATGTCTCGCTGTATAGTGTTCCTTGATAGTTGCGATGTTGGATGCAAAACACACTGCTTTTTTAGTGCCTTTTCAAGACTAGCGTGTATGAGGTTGTGCAGACTATATCTGTGTTGCGGTACTTGGCAGACAGAATGTGCAGCTTATCCATTATTTAGCCAACCCACCACCATCCGGCACAAAACAACACACAAATAAAGCTGGTGGGCAAAACACAACCCTTGAATAGAAAAAAGGAGAAATGCATAATTGTAAGAGCTAAATGCATCTTGATGGAATCATCAGTACTTATTGAAGTCCCGTTCACTTCATATAGGGAGTATTTCCATGATCTGATGTTGCCTTTGTGGTGCTTTCAGGGAAATCAGAGGAAGCCACTCAATGGACACATCATTTCTGGATGGATAACAAAAGCAATAGGTACTTCAAATTACAGCAAGCTGTTCCATGCAAGCATGATGGCTATCCAACAGTTTGTTTGTGTATATTTGGGGGGTGGGGGTGGTTGATAGCACTATGGTAACCTTTTGACCAAAGAGTGCCCAAAATGATGTTTGTGTGTGTAACAAAGTGGGACAATAAAAATAGTTTTATGAAGTAATATTACACATATAATCTCAACATTAGGAAAAAGAGGAGCCAACTGAGCCATCACAAGACTGACTGGATAATCAAAGCTGTCAGCAGCATTATAATGGTTGGCAAATAGCACACTGACAGTATATATGACATGGATGAAGAAATAGGGGTCGGTGGCTGCAAGACAGCACATGACAGCCTGATGATGGTGCATCTATAAAAAAAATCTCCAGTATGAACTTTAAGAAATGTGACAACTGGAGTTTATGATCTGTTTTTCTGTTGAGGGGGGTGGTGTGTGACAATATTACAAACTGTATTGCTGGGGTGGGGGAGGGGAATATATTGTAATGTACAACACTGCAAGTGACAATGTTTCTCTGCAATGAGTACATGAGGAAAGTCTGTGCCAGGCATCACACAATTAACTTTTCTTAGCGTGATTGTACGTTTTTCACTTCCATTACCATCCAATAATGCAATACAGGTTAAATGGCACCGCTGGCATTGCAGTGGCAACTGGAATGGCACAGAATGTTGAAATCCTAGCCTGAGTAATGTCACCATTTGCAGAGTCCTTTCAGGAGTGAAGTTGTATGTCTCCATTTATAAATGAGGTCAAATGACAACAAATTGCCCTTTTTATGTTGTACATGGTAACAATATTATATGTCAGGTAGACAATGCCTACTTGCCAAAATAGAGAGAGAAAGGGCACAATGTGCTACATGTGTGACTTGACCATTAAACTCATAACCTTGGGAACCTTTGCTTATATACAGCACTGTATTCAAAGCACTTGGTGCATGCAGTGGGACGTTGATCCTGATAAGCAACTGTATTCACAAGTAGCTGGAATGATTATTTGTACTAACTAGTCGGTGGGAGTAAACACATGGCAATAATCACAGGAAGCTATGAGATAAAAAAGGGACAATGTAGTATGGCTGACAGTGTCACAGATTATTCTGTGGTGAACATAGAAGAGCAGCACGGGCACTTGCAATAAGGGGAAGAACAATACATTGAAAAGAAAGAAACAGTGGTGGTTTGTCAGTGTTCAACACTGATGTCTCAATGGACAGTGCACTGCAATATTTTCCAGGTGGCATGGCCCCTACAATTTTGTTATTTATAGTGGGATGGGTAGTGTGTGACCGGTTGTGTGGATTAGATCTGCGATGCTGTTGATGGCAGATATATGTTGCCATTCATGCCTTATGGAGCTCATGTCATCAATCACACCTCAGACAATATGCACACCCCTCCAAAAATAAACAAGCCCCCAAAAAAAATATACCATGTTGGAAAGCCGTGATCCTTGCAAAGTACTTGATTTTCGACTTGATGGCATGACAGAGTGCTGCTTATGCGTCTGTTACAAGCAGTCAAGAAAAGAAATAGTACTATACAATAAGAGAGAGAAAAACACAGTAAAAATTTAGAAATACCCGTGCCTGCCTTTTCTTTTGGGAAGGGGGGTTACAGATGCTCAGCGTAACACATCTCTTTAGGTAAGGACAACCTATCGTGCTGATCTGGATGGCAAGTAGAGAATGCTCTTCTATGAGCACCGGTAACAGAGACTTTATTCACAAACCATACAAAACAGTTGGCACTGCTTGTGAAAGTCTGTCAGCACAACATAGTCCCGGTGTCTGACTATGATGCTTATTGCTATATTGGTGAGTCAGCAGTGTCAGGGGAAGTTACCAGCATACTGGGAAACAACACAGGCGAAGTAATGCAGGAGGTGTTCAAAGGGACTCTAATGTAGTGGCAATTGGTAGGTAACATTGTCAGTATGAGGGAATTTGTGATTGACTCCAACAAGTCAACAATAGATAATAAAGGCACAGTGAACAAGATGTGTAGCCGTACAATTATAGTCTCATAACCTTGCCAGGCTTTGATTACATCCGAAGACTCTTCTGAACTCACATAATGCAGCCTGTGCCATGCTGATCATCATTCACATGTTTTGTACCGGACTAGAGCGAATGTTTTTTGGGCTAAGTGGTCTGTGGGCCTTACAAATGGTAAAATGGCATAGAATGAGAAAAATGGGACACTGCAGTATGACTGAAACACAAAATCCACCGGCAAGGGTGATGAGAGAAGAGAAAAAGAACACACACAATAATGGCTAAAGCAATGCATTGCAAAGAATTATGTCTGATGTTGCATGGGCTGTATGGTTTTTGTATATGTCATTCACTGCACAGTGTGTGCCAGGTTGCTCTAAATATAGATGAGATGCAGTAGATGTCAGATATAAATGTGGCAGTTAATCCAGTATGGAGATCACCACCCCAACCCAAAAAAAAATTAATAAAACTACATATATGGTATTAGACAGTACACAGTGTAAGAAAAACAATGAAATAAAGAAATGCCATCTGCACAATTTAAAGAAATGCTATCATGCCAGAGTGACGCTGTATGCATCTATTATAAACGGTCAAGAAAGGGTAACTGCCAAGATGAGACCAAAAAATAAATGGAGCAACCCGTGCGTTTACCTTTTTTCAGTGGGGTGTGGTGGGGCCTTTAAACAGGCTTGTTGTGCAATGCACTACACTGTCCACAATCGCAAGTGAGGAAGGCTCTTCTATGAGCGACTGCGGATAATCCCTGTGAGTCATCATGCAAGTGACATTTTTTTGTTTGTCTGAGGCATTGAATTTTGTCCTATAATCTGGCCAGGTCTCAATGATGAACAAGCCGTTAGTAAAAATAACATATGCAAAGTATGGAAATGGTAGTAATACAAGTGTTTCATCACAATATAGTACCGATGTCTGACCATGCCAGCTATTGACATATTGCAAATTTGGCATGATCACTGGAAAATATCAATAGTAACTGTGTTGCTTGACAATTCCAGTCATAACCTTGCAAACCTATGCTTACATCGGACTACTGGATTCAAAGCACTTGCATATAATGGCATGGGGAATGTGATAGGATAATTTATTAAAAGCTGTCTGGATTATTTTTGTTTTGGTGCTACGCACTAGTTGGAGTGAATCACAGATGCCGACAATAGCAGGAAGGCTATAAAAATAAACGACGACGTCGGGATGACACAAATTGAATCATATAGTCCGTTGCTTCCAGAATAGAAACAGGGTACTGAAGGGGGGAAGAACAATATATTGTACACGTGACCAAAAAATGATCTAAGTAGATCTCCTTCCTGTGCTGGTCACCTATGTTGGTATGAACAAAATGAAAGGGGACTTACAGTTGCCTATGTCACCCTTCTGAAATGTAATCAATTGTACTAATGTGCAGAAAAAAAAGGTAAAAAAAAAAACCTGTAAATAAGTGTTCTGAAAAATACTAACGAAAGCCAGCTTAGCCATCTGGCTACACTGTGGGCGATCGCATGAAGCAGCTCAAGGTGTTCATTTTGAACTACATGCCACTCCATGCTTGAAATGTTCCAGAGCTGCCTTTACAGCATAGCAGTATCAGAGGAAGCATTGGAATGAATGAATAAATATTTTTAATAATTTGTTTCCCGCCTTAAATTAAATTGCTGGCACTCCATGGAACAAAGTGAGATATTGGACGTTAGGTTACAGTAGGGACTCTGTTACGAGAACTGCTCACTGTAAGGAAAGGAAGCACAGCATTTTAAATTTTTCCTCCGATGCTTCCAAACACAAATGAATGATACCTGCATGTGGGGTGGTGGTAGCTAAAAGAAGATATTTTTGAACGATAAAAATGAGGGAGTCCATGACAGGAGCCAACTGCACAACTGGTCCACCACTCTGGTTACCCAGTCAAAGAAATTTATGAGATTAGTTTGACATGACCTTCATTTGTAAACCCATGCTGTCCTGGATCCTGTGCTCCTATGGATTCCAGGTGTTGCACTATCCTTTCCTTATGGATTGCCTCCTTAATAGTGCCCACTAATGAGGCATGACTGACTGGTCTGTAGCTCCCTGACTCCTACCTGCTATCACACTTTTTTGAAGCGGGATTACGTGAGCCCTTTTCCAGTCTTTTGTGACCTCTCCTGTGCTCAGAGACTTACTAAACAGTTCTAATAATGGCTCTGCTAGTGCCACCCTTAGCTCCTTTAGTACCCTGAATTGTATGCCATTAGGTCCCATTGACTTGTCCACCCTGAGGTTATCGAGCTCTTGTAGGAACCTTTCTTTTGCGAATGAAGTAGTGCTCACCTCCCTCCCCACTGTGTCCATAGTGCTGAGCTGTGAGCACTACCCTACCTTCTCTTCAGTAAATACTGAGCAGAAGTATCTATTTAGGATAGATGCTTTTACATTGTCATCCTCCTCACACGCCCCCTCATCACCTTTGATCTTAGAAATAACCCATCTGGACTTGCTCCTTTCACTAATGTATCTATAGAAAGTCTTGTCACCTTCTTTTACTGTTTGTGCTAGTGTTTCCTCAGTTTGTGCCTTTGCCTGCATTACTGCCTTCCCTGTTTCCCTTCTGCAAGTTTGGTACGACTCCCTATCTTCATCCCGCTATGTGTTCCCTTATCTTTCATGAAAGCCAGCCTTTTGGCTCTGACATTTTCTGCTACTGTTTTTGAGAACCAAAGTGGTTTCCTTCTTCTTTTGCACTTCCTTTTCTCTCTAACACAATGGGATGTTGCTTCTAGTATTGCATCTTTAATGCTTGCCCAGTTTGCCTGTACCCCATCACATGTATTTCTTTTTGCCAGGGCTATCTTAACTCTGTTGGCCATCTTATCCAAGTCAGCTCCTCTGAAGTCCCATATTTGTGCCTTGTAATGGGATGATTTAGTTGTAGTGGCCAAATAGAACCATGCCATGTGATGGTCACTGGCCCACAGGTGACCTTCTACCTGGAGATCTGCATACCCATCCCTGTTAGTCAGTACTAGATCTAGGATAGCCCTGTCTCTTGTGGGTTGTTGTACCAGTTGTTTGAGGCCATCACCCTGCAGGGAAGCCACCATGTGTCTCGTTCTGGCCGATGGTCCTGCTGGTATTGACCAATCTGTATCTGGCATGTTGAGGTCTCCCATAATCAGAACCTCCCCTTTAGCAGTCATGTTTTGTATATCTTCTAACAGTAAGGTGTCTATGCCCTTCTGCTGGTCTGGGTGCATGTAGACAACCACAGTTCTTATGGTTGCCCCATTTCCTGTTTCCAGGGTGACCCACAATTCTTGAGGCTCCTTTTGTTAGCATTCTGAATTTCTGTAGCTTTGATATTTTCAGTAACATACAGGGCAACTCAACCCCCCCCCACACCTTTTTTTTGCACCTCGCACTCTTCCGGACAGTACATAGCTAGGTAGAAGTCTCCCAAGTGTGGTTACTGGTAAACCACGTCTTGTTCATTGCTACTATGGCCAGTTTAGCCTCTGTCATTATTGCCTGCAGGGCTGGGATCTTGTTTCCCAAACTGCAAGCATTTGTGTACATGAGTTTCCACTGGTCAGATTTTGTTGTGTTACTTGTTGGGTGAGGTCTGTCATTTCCCCTGTGCATCGTATGGGGAGTCTGACCTTTTTCCTTAAAAAACTGTTGCCAGTTCCCTATAAATTTGTGTCATTTTTCCAGGCACCAGCATTTGAGCCGCATGTTTAGCACAGACTGGCAGGATCACAGAGAAGGAGATGCCGGATGAAATGGATGATAGTTTGTCACCCGGCCTGGTCAGGTGTTCCTTGGTCTCCACAACTGACCGGCTGGCGAGATCATTAGTCCCTATGTGTGCCAAGATGTCAATGTTTACTCCTGCTTCATGAACAATTTCAGCAATATGGTCAGTGTCTCTCCACACTACTATACCAGGGAGACATCTGACCATTACCTCGGGCTGGAGATAGGTATCAATTCCCTGAATCATGGAGTCTCCTATGATCAGAAGTTTTTTGGATTGCATTTTTGCTCCTTTTGTTTTGGTTCCTGTTTTGGGTTAGTTTTTTTACACTAGCTCCTGTGCTGCAGTTTCCTGCTCTGCAGTGTCCTCAGCCCCTTTGTTTGATTTTGGAGATAGAGGTAGATACCTGTTTGTAATTGTTATATGGTTTGTGGAGGTAATATGTTGGAGAGCACTGAGTGATGGTGCACCCAATTTGCCCTTCCTAACCACCTGCCAACATCCAGGACCAACTACACTCTGAGGTCGAGGTGGTTCTTTCGGATGTTGGGGAAATGGTGGGTAGTTGTTATAATATATTTCATCCTGAATATGAAATTTGAGGTGCGCACTCTCAGCCCATGACGCCTGCAGCTGAGCCTTAAGATCTCCAATGGCCCATCATGTAGGACAGTGTCCTAAGTCCTGTAAAACTACACTTCTGAAAAAGTGTTCCGCAGTACCTGCAGGTAATGATATACATTCCAGATCAGATGCTGGGTTTATAACCTGGTCAAAGTAATTAGAAGGAAGAAAATTAAAGCAAAAGTGTGATTTTGTGTTTTGTTTGTTTGTTTTGTATAACTTGTTTTAACAAGCTAAATTAGTAGTACCCCTGTAAATAAGGCCACTGTGTGGATATTCCACTGATCCACCCCTTCCTGCTTTGCCACAGGAATTGTCACGACTGTGCTATCCTATAAAAGGAGTGTAGTGTGGGGTAGTGGGGGATGGGGGTGGATGTTTAGTGCTAGGTGAAGCTAGGTGCCTTGGTCAGCTAAACTAGTCTTAGTGCCCACAGTAGCAGAGTTTTACCTTTGCAGAGCCTTTCTGTGATATGCTAACAACATCAGAACATGGTTTCCATCACTCAGTGAAGGGTGTAAGTATGTCTCGCAAAATCTTAAGTATGCCACAGCACTTCATGCCAGCGTGACCGATTAGGATTTACACTATAACTTTGTAATCCACACACTTCCAAGACATTGATTACTTCTGCAATGCACCTTAAAAATCCTCAACCATCAGTACTGCTACGAAACACCCGTGCCCTGTAACCAATACCAAACCATGCTATAGTGTGCTGCCAACCAGGTCTCTGTCACAGAAGCATAGAGACATAGACGTTGACGGAAGCTAAGTACCATTTTGACCACCAAGTGTGCCCATTACCACACCTAATGGGTAACCTCCAGAACAAAGTTAACCAACAGACTATTTGTTCACACACTGCACACTCAGTGCCGTATGGTAGTCCCATGCATGCGACCCCTTTCACAAGTGCTGCAATTAGAACCTCACTTAAGACCCATCCCTATAGGGGACATCCAGCACCTTTGGCCTACTCTCTTTTATCCTGGCCCTCTGCATACCTTCTTCTTCTTTGCTTCACCACACCCTTTCCCCACCTTCCAGTTCCACGCTTACTGCCAACAGCAGGAGGTAGTCTCGGTTTGATGGCTCTCCTCCATCTACTGTTAATTTATTGCTTATGAACTGCATTTCATCATAACTTTGGCAGGTCTGTAGATATTGGCCTTTTGTGCCTCACCTGTACAATGCTTTTCACATTATTGAGCTTCCATATCTGGGACCATGTACTTTATTGTTTTATATTGTTCTATGTCCAGGACCACTTTGAAAATGAGCTTGCTCAATGGTGTTTATGCCTGGTTAAATAAAGTGATTGATTGAGTGATTGATTTAGTTTTGCTTCGTATGGCTTCTGTTGCAGACCCTGTACCATCTTAGTAGATCTCCTCTGGACTGGCCTGGTCTTATCTATGTCCTTGTGCAACTGGGATCTACAGAAGTGGATGCAGTACTGCAGATGGTGTCTCACCAACTGTCTGTACAGATAGGTGGAAACTACATGTTTCTACTGGTAATGCCTCTCCCTATTCATTGGAGTATACAGCCAGTAATCCCTACTAACTTCTCACACTGCTTGATAACCGTTAGGCCATGTGATACGAGTTCCCCAAGGTCCCTTTCAATTTGTGCTGTTGTTAGTAAAGCCATGCACAACAGATGGCGTACACCTACCCATGTTTTTTGTTTCACAGGCGCATTACTTTGAACTTCTTTGCATTCAATACCAGCCACCATTCTTCAGTCCACTCCTCCAACCTTGCCAAGTCTGTTATGATCCTTTCTACACACCCTTGTGTATCAACCCTGTTGCAGATCTTTGTGTTGTTAGGAAAGTGGAATAAGTTTCCCTCCCATCACTCTGCAATGTCACTTATCAAAACATTAAAAGAGGACCTGACCCAGTACTGAACACTGTAGTAACACAGTAGAAACCACCATTTCTTTGGAGTGGACTCTGCTTACTATTACCTTGTGTGTCCTGTTGTCCAGCCAATGTTTTACCCAGGTTGATACCCTGTGGCCCACTCCCAGGCTGTATAATTTGTTTCTTAATATGCTGTGATTAACTGCGTGAAATGACTTTCTAAAGTCTATGCGGGGCATGTTCACAGCCACTCCATGGTATACTACTTTGGTCATACAGTAAAACAAATAAGTTCGATTCATCTGACATAACCTTCCTGCTGTGAATACATGCGGCTTTGGGGCCTGTTCACCACTGGCCTTTAGGTACATAGCTATTTGATTCCATTATGTTCCCTACCACCGATAGCAAACTGACAGGGCTGTACTTTGCTGCCTTTGACTTGCTACCACTGATGTGAAGGTGATCACATCCACCCTCCTCCATTCCTCAGGTATCACACCATCCTCCCATGATTTATTAAAAAGGGTAGTCAGCAGTGCCACTAGTTCTCCCCTTTAGTCTTTTAGAATTCTTGGGTGAATCCAGTAAGGCACCTATGCGTTGTCCACTTTCAGTTTCAAGATTCCAATGAGAAGCCTTTCTTTTCAGAAAGGACTTGTATCCATTCCATCCCAACCCGAATGCTTTGATTGACTGGATGAGGTACCCCCCTACTTTGCTTTTCTGAGTACTGAGCGAAGTATTTGTGCTGTATCCCTCCTTTTCACTGTCCCTCCTGCCCACCACTCCCACTTTATTCAGATGCACTAGCCATACATTTGTCTTTCATTGCTCCGTAATGTACTAATGAACGGTTTTATGCTCCTCTTAACAGGGTTGTCTACTTTTTTCTCCATTTGGGTAATTGCTGTTCTGACTGCCTACCTGGCTTCATTCTGCATCACTTGGCACACTTCTCTGTCCGGCTACTTCTGTGTTTCCTTATTCTTCTTAAACGCTATTGTTCTCACCCTTACCTTATGTGTGTGCCAACTCGTTTGTGAACCATAGTTGTGTTTCTTTTGTTTGGATTTATATGTAATTGCTTCACAATATACTCTGTGATGGCAGTTTTGATGTTTCCCCATTGTAGCTCAGCCACTCCACCTTGCTGTCTTGCTATCTGGTTACCCATTTAATTATGTTGCTTTGATCCCTTCCATTACTTAGAAAGATACTCCTCCTCCTCCTCTTCTTTTTTTTTTTTTTTGTTTTACTTTTTACCTGTGGCTATTGGTCTGACTCTTTCACGTCCAGGCATCCGCCCATCAATGGCCACCGTCCGGCTCTGCCCAGCACCACTGAAGCTCCCACCGCCATCTACCCCCATGGCTTGCCCCCCGCGGAGGGGTGGCAGGGAGTTTCCCCTTACTTCCCAACCAACACAGGATCCAGCATATGGGCGGTGGTGCCCCCAAGGCCAGCCAGCTCCTCAGATGGCAATCAAGCCACACGACCCTCGCCATACTTTTCCTTTTTTCATCAACGCGGGTTGGGCGCACAATGACACGGAAGGGGCGGATGCATCTGTACGCGCCCTTCCCGTGTCATGCCCCAAGCTCACCCCTGCCTTACAGTGCCAGCGCACTGCCCCCCAGCCTCCGCCAGAGGTCAATGGAGGGCCGACTACTGGGAGCCCCACTCCCCCGGAGAGGGACAGCAGTCTACGAACGTTCAATCCCTCTCCGCACCTGCCAACCCGAGTCCTTTCACGAACCCGGGTCGCCGGCTTGCAGCAAGGTGTGGCGTCCAGTGCCTCAACACTCAGCGCCACCGGGCCGACTTCCTCCTCCTCTTCTACCATCCCTGTTCATCCGGATAATTGTGTACCCTGGTATATTGACATCCCAGTCATGGTCCTCTGTGTATCATGTTTCTGTGACTATCACAATATCCTGGCATCCCTTTTCCATCAAGGCAACCTGCTATAGGACATTGTAACCTAGACTATCTGCCTTTGTACTCAGTACCCTCACATTTGTGGATGGACTTACCCCTTTTTTCTGCCATCCCTATCATTAATGACTTTGCATTTCTTCTCCATTTAACAATGCCCTTCTCCCTATCAGCGTGTCTATCTTGATGTTCACCTCACTAACTACCCTGCTTTGCGTGGGTGCGAGGATTTGCCTGATCATTATCAGTGCCTCACCCCTTGGCTAGTTCATTGAAATGCTAGCCAACAAAGCGTTGAAACCAATACCATAGGATACTGTTTCCCCTATGGGACAGATTCCTACCATCGCACAAGTATAGCACGGCATCCCCCTAGATGGACCCCCAGTCAACAATGAAGGTAAGCAGCATGTTAGAAAATTAATAAAGTATTTAGGGTGTGATAGCCTTTTTTATAGCAGCTGTTTTGCCAGCTATGGCTAGATTGAGAGTTTTCCATCTATCTAAAATTGTGTTAATATCAGTGAGCAAGCGGTGAAGGTTCGCTTCCCAAGTTTTAGCAATATTAGGCAGGGTCTTAATCCCTAAATAGGAAATACCTTGGGGAGCCCACCAAAATCCAAAGGGTTAGTTCATATAGGGTTCACAAAACATGTTTAAAGATAATCCAACAGGTTTTTATAGTTCACCACCAACCAAGATAAATCAGGAAATGGGCAGGATTCTCAAAGTACTTGCACTCAGTGCATCTCTGATGCCCCAGCGCAAATGAGATGCACTGAACAGCAACTGTAGTATTCACAGAAGATGCGCTGAGGGATGCTCCCAGCGCATCCCCTTTGTGAATGCCACAATGTTGCCCTGCCCAAGAAGCACCTGTGCCTCCCCATGGTCAGGCTGGGTATCCAGTGGGACAGCACTGTGCCCACAGTTGCTGTTCACAGCCACTAACACACAAATGGTGCCATTAGGCATGCAAGGTGCAATGGGGCCATTTGCGTGTCATTATGACCACATTTGCATATGCATATTAGGAATGCACCCAGCATAATGTGCTAGGCTTTCTACAAGGGCTTTATGTAGTACAGTCAACCCATGTAAACTACGATAGACTGGCAGCACCCACTGCCCTCCCTGCCCAAAGCACCGCAGTACTGCAACCCGGTACAATCACTGGTAGTGCTGTGGCACACTCCTCTCTGGCCATATCCCCAGTTGTATGGATGTCTCTGTGGCACAATCTGGCAGTCCAGCAGAACCCCTCTCCCTGTCCCTGCCCAGTCACAACAGGGAAAGACTCCCTGGTGGTCCAGCAGACCACCTCCACCTGCTCAGGAACACCCACCCAACCCCGCTCCCCACATCCCAGCATGTACCGAATATTGGTGGGCAGCTCAACCCACCCACACACCACCATAGCTGCCCAATGACAGAGCTGCCTGTGAATCAAAGCTACTGTACAACTGTGAGCCCATTGTTAGACTATGTCAACCAATGCTATGTCAACCAATGGGATTGCAGTGTGTACTGTACCCTGTCATTCACAACTGTATGAATGACACAGGTCATTAACAAAGTTGTGAATGACTGGGTACAGTACACCATGGCAGAGGGCTATTTCACTGGCATTTCAGGGATGCTGGCAGGGGGGGTCATGGACAGCCAGAGTGGGTAGGCTACCATGCTGCTGTCTGCAGTACAGCAGCCTGCCTGTGGACACCCACTTACGTCTACTTGTTGTAGACATATCTTTTGGAGTCACATCTATAGTATAACTGGCTAAGACTCAACCCTGAGAAGACTGAGGTGCTGGTGGTGGATCCGAGTGGTCGTGGTGGGGCAGGGGCTCATTGGGATCACCCCTGTCTTGTACTGGGGGAATACCATTTGTCCCTACAGAACGGATAACAAATCTGGGTGTGATCCTTGATGGTGGCTTGACATTTAATTCTCAGGAGTTGTTAGCATAACCTGCTCACATTTTATCTTTCCATGTCCATTTTCAACAGTTGCCTCTGAAAATGGACTGGTGTCATGGGGCCTGCAGGTATTGACCCTGGCAATGAAAGTTTGTGTCCGCCATCACCCAGCTCTATTCATGACTGATATTTTGGGTTGAACATGTATGCACCACACACCAAATACATTTAAACATAGCAAAGTAACAAGTGACATCAGATAAGGACACAGTGGCCAAAATAGTATACTCATGTAAATTAACTTTAGTTTGCTTCTGCAGACCATCCTTAATCACAGGGTGATGCTATTAATGCACCACACAATGGCAAACTAATGCCAATCAAATGCGTGGTTAAATTTCACTTCATGTCTAGGTAATGGCATCTATGTCCATATCCCCCTCTGCCATGAATGCCTGAAACTCAGCAATCCTCCAGAAGGAGGGAAGTGATACTCCCTCTGTACAACTGCTTGGTGAGGCCGTACCTCAAGTACTGCATGCAGTTTTGGAGGCCACACTTAAAAAGGGACATTGAACTCCTGGAGAGGGTCCAGAAGAGGGCAACCAAAATGATTTCGAAGAGCTACATATGTACACATTGGAAGAGAGAAGGGACCAGGGGGACACGATAGAGGTCTTCAGGTACATGAAGGTGGTAAATAGGGTAGGAGCAGTCAGGGTGCTCTGAAGGAAGGGGGGGGATAACTAGAAGGCATGGGTGGAAGATGGAGGGGGTGAGAAAGGAGGAGGAGGTGCTATTTCACTGAGAGGGTGGTGGAGCTATGGAATGTGCTGCCCGGGGGGGTGGAGGAAGAGACGGTGGAGGGGTTCAAGAGAGGGTTGGACAGATACAGGGGAAGGGTTCTGGAAGCAAAGTCCATTGCAGCGAGAAAATCTGGGACTGGAAAGGGAGAAGCCAGATAGGGCGAGGGGGGAAGCAAGATCAGCTACCAAGGTTTGGGATGACCAAACGAGCAGACACGAAAGACCATTAGGACTATTCTTCTGGCATTTTAGTATGTTAGTATCTTTTTTCCCAGGCTAGTAACATTTTGTGATACCACTCTCCACCCTGATCCTCTCCTTGATGCCTCCTTACCCACCCTTCCATCAACACCCCTAGTTAATTTTGGCACTGTCCTTGATGTGGGGGTAGGTCATATGGACCCCCTATCCAGCTTCTTTCAACCTCCATTGCCTATGCGACAGCTAGGTTCAGTTATATCTCACGATGATAAATTACATCAGTCTGCTTCAACACCTGTGAACCTTCATTACTGAGATGTAGACTATCAACTGAATATGAATCTGTGTGCTCACATGAGCTAAAATTTAAAATCTATTCTTGCTGTTAATAACTTTTACCTGATTGACTCCAGTCACCCCTCCATGAGGCTGACATCCCTGCTCTTACCCTGCAACCCATTCACCCATTTTTTTCTTTGCCTGCTACATGCTGTATTGGGCGACTCCTTGGGTTCGACCAACACTAGCATGCATCCCTATGCTGACCCCCACCTCCCATGGCTCCAACTCCCTATTCAGACACACAATGTCCTCCGTAAGCCAAACCAGCAGACATCAGAACATGAAGCCCCCCCGCACTACCTGCCACTAACAGAAAAATGGCAGCACCACAAACTTGGGGAGCATACAACCCTTACTTGCCACCGACCTGGTTGGCTGACCAAGACCAGCCTCCCCAGCCATGGATGGGTCCTGCCCCATGCCCTGTGTCCATTACCCCACCTTGGACTCTTCCTATCTATGATGAACATGTGTGGACCTCCAGGTGCAGGCTCCACAATCTTGACAAGAGTTGCTTGCTGCCTGCTGTGTTCCACACTAGTTTCCTGAAGACGCAACATGAGATGCAACACTACTGCATCTGGGTAGTCATGCAACAGGGTGCATACAAAGAGATGTGCAAGAACAAGGGAGTGCAATGTGAAGACAAAAGTCAAATGACTCAGGGGCAATGTAATGTGAGTAAGTATGTTGTCACTGTGAGTGCTGTAGACATGTGGAATGGCATTCCTGATGGGGTGGCGGGGTCAAAAGAAGGATGGGAATTTACAAATGCATGGGACAGACATATGGCAATTCTAGGGGGGGTAGGAAGAATAAGGCTGTTGATTGAAAAGGATCTGTATCCAATAGATAGGGACTTATTCAGACTCGGTGGACAAGGCGGTTCTTATCTGCCATCAGAGACAATGTTTCTTTGTTTCTGTGTTTCCATCTCCTTATTAAACATGGCCTCAACTGGTACCCATGCATATAATGCTTTCTGCATAGATCCAAAATGTAAAGCCCATAAAAGTCAATAAACTAAGTAATGCACTGTCACTATCAGTCAGTAGACCCTCCTTCCATTCACATGAAAAAAATTTACTTCAAGTACTATCCATTGCTACCATTGCTGGTATTTCAGAGATAATGGAAACAACACCAGCCACCACCACCACCACCAGTTTGCCAAAGAACTACTGACTACAACAAGGGCAGCAGGTTAAAATGCTGTGATGGCTGCACTTGTGGATAGACTGTGAGTTTTTGGTGGTGTGCTGTGGAGAGTGATTTTATTTCACTACTACAGGCACATGATAATGTAGAGTTTTACATTCCTCATTCACATGGTAAAGTATTCAACTGTACATAACCTGTTTTACTATTTTTCAGTATAGGGCAACATTTTATTATACTTTCTGGGGCTTCAGAATTCTTTTACGGTGTCTTTCAAAATTTACTGCTGGCACAAATGTAATATAAACAATACAGTACTTCTTGTACCTTGGTTGCTCACAGCAGAGGTGAAAATGTGGGAACCTATAAGGATACATGCTATAGATGAAAGTGAAGTACAGTACATATGTTGACCAGGCATACTGAATATCACAGGCAGAAAGCCAAGCAAACCAAATACTTGTCGAGTCCTGATGGCAAGCTATGCATGTGAGGCTATTGTTAGCATTTGGAGAGAATGATATATGGGTGACATCTAGTCTTAGACGTGGCAGAAGGTTTCTGGATGGTCACTATCATGGCATGCATCTAACGATCAATTTTTAAAGGGTTAAAAAAGTACTTAAAATGAACACCTCCCGCAAGTTACAAACATGATTGTTCTTTTTTTATTTTACATGTGATGCCCGTTCCACGCAGGATTGCACAAATTTAGCAAGTGTTCCTTCATGTGCATATGTGTAGACTTTATTGTCGTGTGACATTGGTCCCTCTGTTGTGCTATAGACAAATGCACTATAAATTTTAGCCTCCAACCGAGTAGCAATGAACAATGGCATCTTTATGTGACAATGATGATTGTGAGCACCTGGATAGTACAGCTACCAGTTTGCGATAACTGTCTGTGCAACAGTCCAGGTTCAGTAAGGTTTGGTCAGCATAGCGTACTGAACAAAATACACAGCATGCTAAAACTGACTAGCTTGCAAAAGTGACAGCACTCACAGCACTGCTGCTTGATGGTTCTGCATAAGAGTTGTGGAAACTGTGATGGAAAATCATTTGCAGAAAGAGGACATGGTGTGTACACCATTGAGTAATTGCAGGGACAAATAGTGCTCTAAGCAAACAATAAAAGCAATCTATTAGAAAGTGCTATGAATTCACGCTATGGACAGCAGCATGGTAAACAGTATGTCGGCTAAACAGTATACTTCAGGGAAGCATGAATTTGTGATGGCTTGGCTGTGGCTCACTCTAAATCCCCGTTCAGCACCAGCCTTCCAGAATGGTGGGTTTGCATGTTGAATAATGATACACAAGAAAAATTTTTATAGACAACATTAATCAGGCTCTTTGCTGTGACTTTTCATATAGCACATGATTACATGATATCTCATTGGATAGCTTCAAAGCTGGATCTCTGCTATTAGTTTTCGTATTCAGCTCTAGATGAATGGCGTGTGCCAGGAGTTATGCAGGCTACATCAAAAATGATGTGGCTGGCAATGATATGTGGATGTTTATCCTTCATTTGAACCCAGACCGGTGAAAAAGAAAGACCACAAACAAGCATAAACACCGTTTAGGCATGCAATCAAGCTGGAATCGAAGAACTGCCAGCCACATGCTCTTTGACAAGTTTTGACTTATTAATGGAATCACAAGTACATACTGCCACTGCCATTGCCATACGGTGCTTTTGGCAAAAGGAAAATTTACAATATACTTCTGATCTGAAGCCTTTGCTGCTTTTGACCCAAAACTATGTGCATGCATTGCAGGACCAATAACAAAAGCAATAAGTATGCGCCATTTACATGAAGTTCTTCAATTCAAGCATGAAGGTTTCACAACAGGGTGTATGTGTGTGTGCTTAGTCAGTGGGGGCAATTGGGGGTATGGAAACCTGGCAACACTAAGTGCAGTAATCGTAAAATAGAGGGGCCATAAACATTTGAGCTGTGCATAATTATTGAACATCCAAATGTATCATTAAGGAACATGGTTGATGAATTAGCCAGCCCGATAATTGTCTCATAAAAATCTATTAAACTCACTACCAACGGTGGCGTTGAGCATGCAGTGTATATGGCAGTGATGAATGGGATGTAGGGTCGGGTAAATGCAATACAGCAAATGACGCCGTGAGGTTGTTTGTGTCCACAGGTAAAACAATTTTTACATTAAAAAAAGTGGTCAAAATGTAACAATGAAGCTGTTTGCTGTATTTGTGTTGGTGGGGGGGGGGAGTTGCCATGGTTCCTAGACTTGATGGGTTTATCAGTTATCATGACTATCTTGGAATTTGCTATACTGCTTATAATTGACAGTGCAGTATTGCAGCGAACACTGGATCATGTTTGTGTCATTCATTCCAAAGTGACCTTTTTGGTTTTTTGTTGTCTTTGGTTGACATAAGAGTACGGCTATTTTAGCCAAGCTGCACACAAGTTAGTAGAACACAAAAACTATCGGGAAAAGCTGTTAATAAAGTTTCTCATTAGGATGTTGGCATTTTCTATGACCATGCGACTTATTGCCATATTGGCGAGTCACATGCGTTACTGGAAAATATTGTCAGACTGTGAAAACTTTAAAATGGAAATATTGTAATGTGGGTATATGGGGAATCCTGGTAAAGTAGTAGCAACTGGTGGGGCAGGAACACTCTAAAGAGAAGCCAACGAATGAAGCCATTCAGATAGTTCAGTAGTAAAGCTGCATGTCTCTTTAGTTATAATTCATGTTGAAATAACTTAGATGTTGCATTATTTCACTCGGAGGTTATGACAGCATAACAACATGTGCCTTAGACAATGCAAACTTGCCAATATATGCGATTGGATATGCACACAGGTATAAAATGTGTTGTGGGGCAATTTCTTCACACTCACAAAATCTGCGAGTATTTGCTTACATCTGAATACTCATACTAAAAAAAAAAACCTTGCATTCATGTAACAGTAAATAATATTAGAAAGAAAATAATATGTGGAATAAAAAAAAAACATGCAGGCAATACAAAGTGTGATAAAAGTTTCAGCAACCCACTGCCCGATTCAACAATAATATTTTGAACAGCTATGTCACAGCACAAAGTAGTAAATCAGTTATTGAATTGACTGTATGACATGCATTTTAGACCAATTTTTTCATTTAGTGTGTTAGAGACTGAAAGAAGAGCACAAGAAAAGAAATGGTGATATTACCAATCGCCTAGCCATTCGACAGATAACAGCTGAGATTTTGACCAACTGCACTAGAAGGATGGGTTCCAAACAGGTGTGAGGCACAAACTGACAGTAGAGAGATCAGGACCAAAATATAAAGGGACAAGGGCAGGAAGGAAGCAGCAATTAATTAGTGGTCATGGGCGCACACCTCCCCCACCAAGTTAGGGACAGGAACGTGAACGTGCAAGTTGATTACAACGCAGTTTCTTTGAACAAAGGCGGAGTTACAGCCAAGACAGAAATGGCACATTCTTACATTATTTTTAGGTTTAGTTTTCATCTCAAACTTGAAAAAGATGCGAGAAGCACGGACGCAGGGAACAAGAGCAGAATTACACACAGAGTAGACAAGGTAGGTGAATGTAAAACTTAACTCAAAAAATCTGACAGTGCAGATTTAATCACAGATGGAGTAGATCCTGCTGTTTCAGCAACTGTGATAACAAGAGCACAGGCAAAGAAAATATCAGATGTTGGGGACTCCTTTCCTTTTGTTCAGTTTCATTCAGACTTGTTTGAGCCCAGCTCCAAGAGCTAGAAGTCCATTTAAGAAAGAAGATGCCTGAAAAAACAGTGGCAACAAAAGACTGATGGATATAAAGGGTTGCTGTATGAAAATGCTGAAACTAAACTGAGTATGATTTTGTTTCTGAATAAACTAACAATGTTTCTCTCCAATGTTATTTTAAGCAGCTGGGGATTAAACAAAAACAGGGTTAATTAATATTTTAAAATTTAACTGGCTACTGTAAAGTGTTTAGATTAATCCTTTGATGCAGGAACAGATAGAGCAACTGGTCATACCAAAGAAGTGTTGACCTGAGTTGGTACAGATATCACATGGTAGTCCTATGGCTGGTCACCTGGGGAGGCCCAGCACCCTTGCCAGATTGACCTGTAATAAGTTTCAGGCACACACAAAGCCTCTCAGAAGGATGCCATACTTTTAAATAAATAAATTATATTTATTGCCACGACACCAGAAAACCGCCTGACATGTTTCAGACACAAGTCCTTTATCAAAAGCTGACAGGTAACATATCAAGCACTCATTATATAGGTGAATTCATAACATGTGACTTGCGACACCTGTGATGTAATAATTAAAAACAGCATTAAACAAATAACAAGGACATAAATGAGGGAGGGAACAGGAAAAGCTGCAACCAAAAGTATGTCCCCCCCTTCACCTGTATTCCCCTATTGTCCTGTATTTTTGGTTGTGGCTGTTCCTGTTCTCTCCCTCATTTATGTCCTTGTTAACCCTATGTTTTCTCTACTTGGCCCCTTCCCTTCCCCACAACCAACACCCCCCACTCCCTATTATTCCCCTTCCCTTTTTTACAGGTCTTTTTATTTGTTTTTCTGTTAAAGTTATTCATGCTTTTTTCGTTTGTGTTATTTTCCCATTGTCATCCCAAGTTTTCAGAACTGATATTATATTTGATCTCAATACATTGATTTTAAATAAGTGTTTCATAAAGGAACTGGAAAAGTTTTTTGCACAGTTTTTCTAACCCAAGTAATTAAAGCTGTTTTTAATTATTACAGTACATCACATGGTGCCACAAGTCACATGTTATGAATTCACCTATATAATGAGTGTTTGATATGTTACCAGTCAGCCTTTGATAAAGGACTTGTGTCCAAAACATGTCAGCTGTTTTTCTGTTGTATTGTGGCAATAAATGTAATTTATTTATTTAAATGTATGACACCCTCCTGAGAGGCTTTGTGTGTGCATGGAACTTATTACAGGTCTTTATGGTGTGGTTCCTTGAGCACCACAGTCCGTGTGTGCACTCTTTCTGTGTTGGACCCTTGCCAGATTGTTGTACACATTTTACTGGCCTGGGATTCATGAGGATGTTGCTACTTATTGCTGTTCTTGTGCCGAATGTCAGAAAGTAGCCCTAGTAAAAAAACAGACAAGGTGCCCCTAGTGCTCCTACCCTTGATAGGTGTGCCTTTTGAGAGAATTGCAATGGATATAGTTGGTCCCTTAGACAAAAGTAAAAAGGGTAATCAATTAATTCTGGTAATATGAAACTATGGTTCTCGATACCCAGAAGCAATTACAATGCATACTGTCACAGCCCCAAAAGTGGCAGCAGAGCTTGCCAAACTTTTCAGCAGAGTGGGCATCCCTAAAGAGATTATTATTGATCAAGGTAGTAATTTTGCTGCTGCATTGCAGAAGGAGCTGTAATGACTACTATTCACTAAAAATTACCATCAACAGCTTACAAATCTGGTTCAATCAGGGGTGTAGGCAGAAGTTTTCGTTGTATACACAGTCTCCGACAGTTGCACCCCCCCAATTAAAAATTTACACATCCTCTCCAAATGGTACCCCCTTCCAAACAAGTCAGATTGTTGTCAGCTGATTCTTCTAATCTGTAAAGAGGTTATACATGTATCTGTCTCCTAAACAACAGAAGTTTGAGCAGAGACAGTGGCCTAAACTAACCCAAATACTACGGATTAGAATGGAAATGTTAACAGAAAGGAATATGGTTTGTGACAGGCACTCAACAAAACTGTACTCAAATGTGTACAGTGAGTATGCCTGCCTACACCCTTGGGTTCAATTTCATTTGGCATCCATCTGTATCCCCCTCCCCCGGGATGAGGCAGAAAATAGGCCAAAATAATTGTCTAGTTCTCCTTCCCGGTCAACAAAAACTAAATAAAATAAATAGATATCACTGCCATAAGAACCTCCCCTTATCACCCTCAGACAGATGGCCTTTTTGACTGTTTTAATCATAGCCTAAAATCCATGTCAAAAAGGTTTGTGAAAGGTGAAGGAAAAGATTGGGACCAGTACTTATGCTTAACTTACCTGCTTACAGAGAAGTGCCATAACCATCAATAGTTTGTTCACCCTTTGAAATGTTGTATGGTAGACAACATAGATGGCCACTAGATGTAATAAAAGAAACATGGGAAGATAAGTCTGCTCAGAAAAACTCTATTACATCTTATATGTGTGCTTTGAGACAGAAACTGGTGAAATATGCTGAAATTGCCCACAGTAATCAAGAAGAGGCCCATAACAAGCAGAAGGTGTATTATGACCATGGATTAAAAGAAAAAGGTTTTGAGCCAAGTGAAAAGGTTTTTGTACTGTTACACACTACAAAACACAAACTGTTAATGAAGTGTCAAGGGCCTGATCAAGTGATTAGATGTACTGGTACAGATAACTATGAGACTGAAGACGCTTTTTCACACAGGTTTTTAAAACGAAATGAGTGTTACCTGTGGCGCCGTTGTGCTCTGTTGCGTTTTTAGGATCCCTTTACACTCCGTGAGTTTTTCGGCAGCTCTCACCTCCATTTGTGTTTTGGCACCCCCAAAGAGCTTGCTGCTCTATTGCTGTTTGTACACTGCTTCGGAATGGCTGTTTTACACAGCCCGATGAAACGGAACACAATGGTGCAAACCGGAAAAGCAGAGATTGCGGTTTGGACGAACGTTTGTCTATGGAACGAAACAGATGCACTTTACACACAAGGAATGTAACGGAATACTGTTTCCATAACAGTTATTCCGTTACATAAACCTGTGTGTAAAAGCACCTTGAGACTCCGATAGGAAAAATCCTACCAAGATATACCATGCTAACCTCTTGAACAAAATGGGCTGAAAAAATACCAACGGTTGATTTATTAGTGTTAGCAGAAACTGCTAAAGGAGATATTGATATTCAGTAGCTTGTGACAGACTAGAACAAACAGTAAATTCTGATGCTGTAAAGATGAACGTTTCTTTACGACAGAAGAAACTGGAGAAATTCATAACTTGGTAGACATTTAAAAGTACTTTTACCACAGTGTCAGGCGGAGCAAAAGGAGCTGTGCAGATAATAGTGACAGAGAAAGCTCGTCCTATCAGACAAAAGACATATAGATTACCAAAGTGAACAAGAGCAGACATGGTTAAGAAAATACAAAAAATGAAAGAGTTTGGTAAAAAATCAGGAAGTGCATGGTCATCACCAGTGATGACTGTAAATAAACAAGCCTGGCCAGAGCAAATAAGGCTGCATCTGAGGAATTTGAGGTAAAAATATAGAAAATTTGCTTTTTAATATTTTTACACCAAATTGTCTTTCTTTTTTCTGTCTCCATTTCCCTCCTGGCACAGAAAGATCTGGACTCCCAGCACTACTCACCACCCCCCATCCCCAGGTTTACCCCCCTGGGTGGGGCTGCCAGGCTGGCACCCCCTCCCCTAGGAACTCAGTCATGTAGCCCTGGCTTTGCCCCCCAGGGCAGAGCCATGGGAGCAGGACCACCCCCAGTGGACCTTAGTCTGCAGCAGGAGTGGTGGCAGAGACAGGGGCCATCCTTAGCAGGCCAGCACTTTTTATGCAAGTTTTTCCTAGGGGTGGGAACATGCAATGATGGTACCCCCAGCATCCGCCAGATGTCTGCATTGTGTTGGAACTCTTCCCCTCTCCCCAGAGGATGAGAATGTGATGCTTCACCAATCTGCTTGTTATTATCATTGATATTATATGTGTGATAAATATATGTTTCTTTGAATTTCTGCTTGGAAAGTATGGTAGTCAGCATAAGACATTGTGGGACCTTGGATTTTCAAAAAAAAAATACTGTTCTCCCTCTGAGTGGAACATCTAATTAAGAGCTTCCTTTAGAAACCAGCTTGTATAGGTTGTAAACCAGCCATTTGTATAAAGTATTGCATTTTATGACCTATTAGGAGGAAAGCAACCTCTCACAGATACCCGTTAGATTTCACACAAATAGGAGAAATAGCTGTCAGAATTTCCTCTGAAGATCAAAGGGGTAATTCTGACCTGCCATAAAGCAGGCTCACTAACTAAATAAAAAAATATTTTTTTGTGGGATACTTAGCAACATGCAGATGCCTGTGACTATCATTCAGTATCAGGAAATGTGAGTGACCTCACAGCCAGCATCGCCACTGAGCTGTGACCTCACAAGCTGGATGGGACACTTGTTCCCTTTAGATGGTCAAAGCTAAGAGAACATAGTGCTTTTTATCTCTGGACTCCTGAAAGTACACACTCTCAAAAGCACTTCTACTGAACTGGGTAATTCAACGTCCTCTATTTGCTAACTGAAACTGGGGTAGAATTAGATACTCATTAATAAGGTGGTTTGGGTAAAATTGTCCATTTAATTTGTACAACTGTACACTCAAGGTTATATGTTCTGTGTTTTGTATTTCATCTACTATTTTAATTTTTGTGAACTTTGTTTTTCTTGAAATCCTGCCTGGGCCGTTTTCTCATTTTGAATGTAAATGCTGGGACAGTGTTGATAATTCTGACAGAACTGTTAAGTGCTTACAGTGTGTTACCATATGCACCAAGGTAAGAAAAGTACCAGGGTCTCAATTAGATCAAAAGGGGGATTGGGAACCAGGTTGGGTGCCTGCTGGGTTAAATATTGCACTGCACTTCCACTCCACAAAGAGGGTGTGATATTTGAACCTGTTACCTCGGCATACTAGCAAAAAGGGTTCATATTAGACCCCAGGACTTGAGACTGGTAGTTGTTCGGACCCAAAACAGACCGGAGGGTTACCCTGTTTTTCTTCTGTTCACATATTGCACTTCAAGGTTTGGCACTGAGGGAGCAGAGGGCCTGACCCCCAGAGTGCATCTGTGACAGATCTGGTTGGCAGTGGTGTGATTTAAAAGATTTGGCTTACAGTACTACAATCAAAAAGATTTGTTTGCATACTATGAAATTATTTGGTGACACGAGCATTAACAGTCCAATGTGTCCGATTGATAACTGTAACAGTTTACACACAAAATAAGGCAGTGATTTGATAAAAAAAAAAGAAGAAATATATCACTTTGGTTACAGTCAAAAGTTCCCTACCTGTTTTATTTTTTTTTCAGGTGCAAGCTAGTGTATCCATAGATTAGGGAAAAAGATGACTGCCACCTACAGTGAGTACACTGCAGAATACCTGAGGCAGTTGTACCAGAAGAGAGGAGTCCGCTGCAAGGGGAAAAACAAGCAGCACCTCAGGGAGGCTCTCATGGCAGCCAATGTCCAAGACCTTGAGTCACAGTTGGTGACTGAAAGGGACCAAACCTTGGGCATGGAGGGGCCAGGGTCCATCACAGTGTCTAGACCCAGGAAGGAGGACAGCGAGACCAGTGTGAACTGAGAGCTATAGCCACAGGAGAGGATTGCCACCATGCTAGAGCCAGAAGGGATGAGGCTGCAGACAGTGTTGCGGGGAAAGGAGCTGGAATTTGAGTAAAAAAGGTTTGAAGCCCAGCAACAGAGGGAACTTGAACAGAAGAAGTGCCAAACACTCCAGAAGTCAGGCTACAAATGGCTAGAACCACAAAAGAAAGACCTAATGTTAGATCTAGTTAATACAAACTTTTAATAAAGTTTAAAAGACATGACGGACAGCAGCACCCCTATTCCAACCAGAGAAGTGCCAGATGGAGATGGAGAGAGAGAGAGAGAGAAAGGAGAAGTGAGAGCAAGGCCAAGGAAAAACAGCGACAGCTTCAGAGAGAGGCCAAATGAGAGGAGCAAGAGTGCCAGAGGAAATTTGAACTGGAGAAGCTTCAACTCCAAAAACCAGCGCCAGAACAGGTAAGTGGCATGGGTGAACCTGGGACTCCAGGACTGAGTTACAAATTGAATTCTAAACTGATAGCTGAATTTAAAGAGGGGGAAGATGTGGATGCATTTTTAAACTCATTTGAAAAAGTATGCATTTAGGCAAAAATTCCCAGAGTCCTAGAGCCTCCAGCTATCCCTGCTGCTTACAGGGAAAGCTTTTGATGCATTGGGTCAAATGGACAATCAGGACAGTAATGATTTTGGCAAACTTAAAGCTGCATTGTTGAAAAGGTATGACTCGACAGCTGAAGTATAGAGAGCTAAGTTCCGTAAGCTCAGGAGAAGCCCTGACATGAGATATGAGGAGCTAGCCACTAAACAATGTCAGTTTTTAAAACTTTGGTGGAAAGGAATACAAGCAGACTCTGCAGAGAAAACGGAGACTGTTGTACTTTTGAACAGTTTTTTTGGGCTTTCCCAGAAGAGCTGAAAACCTGGCAAGAGGACTGAGATCCAAAAACAGTGCAGGAGGCTGCCAAGCTCTCTGACCATTATGCCAGGAGCAGACCTGCTCTGAGAGGGAGTGGGGTGGGTGTGGCAGCATAGAAAGAGAAAAGTGCACCTTCAAGGCAGCTAAAACTCTCACTGCCTCCGCCAAGAGTGGGCAGCCCCAGGTTACAAAGAAAGTATTTGCCTGATAAAAGAAATGAATGTTGGTTTTGCAAACCATCTGGACATCTTGCAAGACAGTGTCCCAAAAAGGCAGCGAGTGCACAAAGTTGTGCTGGGAAAGAGGTGCTTTTTTGCATATCCCTGGAAGCATGCCAGTAAACATGAGTGAGCACATACACCCAGTTACTGTGAATGGGGTGCAGACCCATGGTTTAAGGGACACGGGGGCATCCCTTACTTTGGTAAAAGGGGATTTGGTTGAGCCTGAACAGCTTATACCCAGTCAGTTTGTTATAGTATGGGGATTCACTGGGGAGGAGAAAATGCTGCCACTTGTTAGAGTTCTCCTGGACTGGGGTGAGACAGGAGAGACTGTGCAAAAAGTTGCAGTGGCAGAAAATCTTGCCTGAGCAATCTCCAAAAGGGGATGGTGTATGCAGTTACCCACAGTCAGGTGGCAAAGGCAAATTGTGGTTCCCTGGACCCCACAGAAGCCCCTGTGGAAAACACTGGGAGGCCGGTTCCCCAGCCTGTGTCTCCTGATAGGGAGAATAGTAAAAGGGGGGTAGAAATTCCCCAGGCAGCAGTTAACAGAACAGCTATAGAAGGTTACTCTGAGGTGGGAGGGGTAACCAATTGTCAGAGGGTTAGGGATGGCAGTGACCCTGAATGCCCTGATGATAGAGCTAGGGACCCTAGTTCAGAAACTGGAGGGGACCTGTCCCTTGCCTTGGGAATGTGTAAAGATTTTGCAGCTGCTCAGAAAAATGACCCTAGTTTAGAGAGGCTGAGGGCTAGGGAAGACTCTGTCAGAGCACTGGGAGGTGACAGGAAACATAGAATTTACTGGGACAATGGACTGCTGTACAAGCAGGACATAAGGGCAGAGGGAGGGGTGATGGGTAGGCAGCTTGCCGTTCCTGAGGGGTACCGTGAGTGGTTACTCAAGATTGCTCATGATATTCCCATGTCTGGACATCTGGGAATTGTGCTCACTATGCAGTGACTGGCCCAGAATTTCTATTGGCTCAACTTCACCCAGCAGGTGAAGGAATATTGTAGGTCTTGTCACTGGTGCCAAGAAATAGGGAAGGTGGGTAGTAAAACCAAAGCCACCCTAATTCCTTTTCCCATAGTGGAGGAGCCATTCCAGAAGGTAGGAATGGATATTGTGGGGCATTTGAATATCCCCAGCTCCTCCGGGAAGAGGTTTATCCTAACAGTGGTGGATTATGCCACCCGGTACCCAGAAACAGTCACCCTATCCTCACTGAGAACAGACAAAGTGGCAGATGCCTTGCTAGGAATTGTCTCCGTGTTGGGTTCCCACAGGAGGTTATCACTGATCGAGGTGGTTCTTTCACGTCGGACCTGATGAAATGTTTGTGGGAGAAGTGTGGAGTGGTGCAGAGACGCATGACACCTTATCATCCACAAGCCAATGGGCTTGTGGAAAGATTTAATGATACCCTTAAACTGATGCTCCAAATGTTTGTTGAACAGCATGGGAAGGATGGAGAGAAATACCTTCCCCACCTGTTGCTCGCATATAGTGAGGTGCCCCAAGAGTCGACAGGGTTTTCCTCCTTCGAGTTCTTATCTGGACGCAGGGTGCATGGGCCCCTAGACTTGATCCAGGAGGACTGGGAAGCAAGCACACCACCCAGAGAACTCCCATAATGGATTATGTCCTTAAGTTTAGGGAAAAGCTGAAGGAGCTTATGGGAACAGCCCAGAGCAGCCTGGCAGCAGCCCAGTGGAAGCAAAAGGTATGGTATGACTGCAGAGCCAGAACTCGCTCACACATTGTTGGTCAGGAGGTCATGGTCCTAATCCCAGTCCAGAAAGATAAGCTGCAGGCTGAGTGGGCAGGACCATACAAAGTAGTCAGACAGGTGAATGATGTAAATTACATTATAGAACTGCCTGACAGGAGACACACCCAAAGGATGTACCATGTCAACATGATGAAGCCATATGCAAATAGGACTGACATGGTCTTTGCAGTGTGTAGTCCTGGGGAGGGGACAGATGAAGAAGACCCCCTTCTGGACTTACTGGAAGAAAGCAAGCAGGAGTCTTCAGTGGAGGCAATTAAAATGTCACCCCAGTTGACCCCGGACCAGATCCAGGAAGTGAGGGAGGTTTTGGCAGACTTTGCCCCGTTGTTTAGTGCCAAGCCTGGACTAACCCATTAGCGATACATGATGTAGAGATGGGGACGCAAGCGCCCATAATCCACTTAGCGATGCACGATGTAGAGACAGGGATGCAAGTGCCCATACAGCGGACAGCATATCGGGTGTCAGATGCCATCCAAAAGGACATCAGGAGGGAGGAGGAGGAAATGCTGGATTTAGGGGTAATCCAGAAATCCCACAGCCCTTGGGCCTCACCCGTAGTCCTTGTTCCCAAGCCAGATAGCTCTACTTGTTTTTGCATGGATTATTGTAGACTCAACACAGTCACAAAGTTGGACGCCCACCCAGTGCCATGGCGGATGAACTGCTAGACAGGTTGGGAGGGGCAACATACCTTACCACTATTAACCTGACGAAAGGGCATTGGCAGGTGGAGTTAACTGCCAGAGCTATGGAGAGGTTGGCTTTCATCACTCTGATAGGGTTATCTGAGTTTAAAGTAATTGCTTTCGGAATGAAGAATGCCCCTGCCACCGTCCAAAGGCTGGTGAACCAAGTGTTAAATGGTACTGAAGAGCACACCATGGCGTACCTGGACAATATTGCCATCTTCAGTGCCAGCTGGAAGGAGCACCTATCCCACCTTAGGGAAGTGTTGGGCAAGATACAGAGGGCTGGGCTCACTGTAAAAGTTGAAAAGTGCCAGATGGCCATGGCTGAGGTGGCATACCTTGGGCATGTAGTAGGCCAGGGACAGCTCCATCCTAATCAAGCAAAAATTGAGGCAATCAAGTCATGGCCCAGACCTGAAACACAGAAGCAGGTTCAGAGTTTTCTAGGGACTGCAGGGTACTATAGAAAATTTGTATCAAACTACAGTGCCCTGGCAGCTCCCCTATCTGGCCTGTTAAAGAAAAGAATGACTAAAAAGGCTAACTGGAAATCAGCCAGTGAACAAGCCTTTACATGACTAAAGGAGGCACTGTATGGTGCTCCTGTATTAGCCAGTCCAGACTACAGTAAACCATTTGTAGTCCAGACAGATGCCTCAGATGTGGGTATTGGGGCAGTACTTAGCCAGACTTCTAACCAAGGCAAAAATCACCCAATAGTGTACCTCAGTAAGAAGTTACTTCCCAGGGAGCAGGCTTATTCTATAGTAGAGAAAGAATGCCTTGCAATGGTGGGGGCACTAAAGAAATTAGAGCCATACCTATATAGGTGGCATTTTGAGGTACAAACAGATCACAACCCCCTGGTTTGACTGGCACAAATGGGTAAAACAAATGGTAGGCTTTTAAGATGGAGCCTTGCCTTGCAGGGTTATGACATGACTGTCACTCACAGGGCAGGGGCAGCAAACGAAAATGCAGATGGGTTATCGTGTCAGTCAAAGCAGTGAACCAAATTTGGGAAAACTCATTCCATGCCTAGGAATAGATTCCCCCCAAATTCAGTCTAGGAGGGAGGACAGTGATGCTTCGCCAATCTGCTTGTTATTATTGGCATTATATTTGTGATAAATATGTTTCTTTGACTTTCTGCTTGGAAAGTATGGCAGTCAGCACAAGGCATCGTGGGACCTTGGATTTTCAAAAAAAATACTGCTCTCCCTTTGAGTGGAAAATCTAATTAAGAACTTCCTTTAGAAACCAGTTTGTATAGGTTGTAAACCAGCCACTTGTATAAAGTGTTGCATTTTATGACCTATTAGGAGGAAAGCAACTTCTGACAGATACCCGTTAGATTTCACACAAACAGGAAAAATAGCTGTCAGAATTTCCTCTGAAGATCAAAGGGGTAATTTTGACCTTGCATAAAGCAGGCTCACTAATTTAAAAAAAAGTATATTTTTTTTTGTGTGGGTTGCTTAGCAACATGCAGATGCCTGTGACTATCATTCAGTATCAGGAAATGTGAGTGACCTCACAGCCAGCACCACCACTGAGCTGTGACCTCACAAGCAGGATAGAACCCATGTTCCCTTTAGATGGTCAAAGCTAAGAGAACATAGTGTGTTTTATCTCTGGACTCCTGAAAGTACACACTCTCAAGAGCACTTCTACTGAATTGGGTAATTCAACCTCCAGTATTTGTTAATTGAAACTAGGGTAGGATTAGATACTCAATAAGGCGGTTTTGTTTAAATTGCCCATTTAATTTGTATGACTGTACCCTAAATGTTATATGTTCTGTGTTTTGTATTTCATCTACTGTTTCTAATTTTAGTAAACTTTGTTTTCCTTGAAATCCTGCCTGGGCTTTTTCCTCATTTTGGATGTGAATGCTGGGACAGTGTTGATAATTCTGACATAACTGTTAAGTGCTTACAGTGTGTTACCATATGCACCAAGGCAAGAAAAGTACCTCGGTCTCAATTGAGTCAAAAGGGGGACTGTGAACCAGGTTGGGTGCCCACCGGGTTAAGTATTGCACTGCATTTCCCTGAAGAGGGTGTGATATTTGAACCAGTTACCTTGGCATGCTAGCAAAAATGGTTCATATTAGACCCCAGGACTCGAGGCTGGTAGTTGTTCAGACCCAAAACAGACAGGAGGGTTACCCTGTTTGCCGCCTGTTCAGATATTGCACTTCAAGGTTTGGCACTGTGGGAGCAGAGGGTCTGACCCCTGGAGTGCATTTGTGACAGAGAGTAGTCCCAAGGATGCTCACTCCTTCTCCCCCCAGCTGGGCCCCCAACTCCTGAGTCCACCACCAAACCTGAGATGTCAGCGCTGCAAGTGGATGCCTTGCCACTGCCTTGGTGGGCCGGCCTTTTACACCAAATTTTCAACATAGACTTGTTATGACCCTGCCTCATGAAGAAGGGCAGTGAAAATGTGCAGTTCCTGGGCTTAAGGTGATTGTGTGCAGGGACTGCGAAATCAACTGTCAGGATGCAGCAACACATTTTGGTCAGTAGTTGAAAAGTGACAGCTGTCACATTCATGATGTGCTGTAAAGTAATGGCAATGTTGAAAAGTTGGGGTAAAAATATTGACTATTACCAAAGTTATGAACCAGTGTTAGCATAATTTTTGTTTTATATTTTTACACCAAATTATGACCCCACCTCATGAACAGGGGCAGAGAAAATGTTCAACTCCCGATCAAAGGGTAATTTCGCACAGGGACTGCTAAATCAACTTTTGGGATGTAAAAAAACATTTTGGCCAGGATTTGAAAAATCACAGCTATCACATTCATGAAGTGCCATGAAGATATGGCTATGTTGTAAAGTTGGGGTAAAAATATTGAAAATTAGCAAAGTTATGAGCCTGCATTCATAAAATTCAATGTAGGCTCATAACTTTATTTATTATTTACTACTTTTACACCAAATTTTCAACATCGTCTCCTTATGACCCCACCTCATGAACAAGGGCAGTGAAATTTTTTAACTCCTGCTTGACAGGTGAGATTTTGCACCGGGACAGCAAAATCACCTTTTGGGGTTTAAAAAATCACTTTTGCCAGGATTTGAAAAGTGACAGCTGTCACATTCATGAGATGCTGTGAATATATGGCTATGTTGTAAATTTGGGGGGAAAATATTGAAAATTACCAAAGTTATGAGCCTGCATTCACAAAATTCAATGTGGGCTTATAACTTTGTTTTTTAAATATTTTTACTCCAAATTTTCAACATAACCTTCTTATGACCCTTATTGGCTTCCTATATCAGATCAAACACTGTCTGCCTAATGAGGGTCTGCGCCTTGCTGTGTCATCCTCGGTCCTCTCTGTGCTGGACTATGGAACTGTGTTCTATGGATCAGCTGATAGCACTGCTCTCTGTTGCATCAAGACAGCACTAAACAAGGCCTGTCGCCTAGTGACAGGCTGTGATAGAACTACCCACACATGTGACCTCTACAGTCGCTCTAACTGGCTAAATTTCAAATGTCGCCTTAAGTACCACATATGCCTCCTGGCGAAGAAAATACAGTGGAATCTCACCCCACCTAGCCTACAGGGCCTCATCCAACACTCCTTCTCATAGAGATTCACCAGAAGTACCTCCAAGGTCCCCTTATTGGTCCCACGCTGCAGGACATCTATGGGTCAGAGAGCCTTTTATCACAGGGCTCCAAGCTGGCTAAATGACCTACCTGTTGCTCTGACTGCTGGTACAAAAATTGGCCCTTTTAAAACCTCACTCAAGGTATTTCTCACTAATAACTCTACTTGCAACTGCCCCTAGTAGTACAATACTAACCCAGCCCCTGTCACCTCCCTCACACTGTCTTTACAATCTGTATCCTGCTTTCCGGAATTTCTGCTGCTGTTGTTGCACACGATTCTGGGCTGTCTCTGCCCTCTGCTAAGGAATGTTACTCTGTTCATTTACTGTACCTATTAATGTAATATATGGACTGATTGATGTCCGGAACCTGTTCTTGGGATGTTGTACTATCTGCTGTTTTGCACACGACTCTGGGCTGTCTATGCCCTCTGCTATGTTATGTTACTCAGTTCTTTACCATACCTGCTAATGTATTATATGGACTGATTGATGTCTTGCACCTGTACTTGTGATTTTGTACTATGTCTACCGATGAGGAGCCTTTGCAAAAGAGTCTTTGACTCAAAGGGTGTAATTCTGATTTCTCAATAAATAAATAAATGACCCCACCTCATGAACAAGGGCAGGAAACATTTTCTGCTCTTGCCTGAAAGGTGATTTCATGCAGGGACCACACAATCATCTTTCAGGACAAAGGTGCCTAATGGCAGTGCAATAGTTAATCAGGTGGGGTCCCAAAGAAGGCATGTTGAAAATGTGGGCCAAAAATATGCAAAACTTCCCAAGTCATGCCACGACGTTCAAAACCCCATTTAAATACACTAAAGTACATGCCTGTTTTTTCAGTTTGCAGTCCAGCTTTGAAGAGTGAAGACATGCACGTGGTCCAGAAAGGATTACGGCGTTGGACCCCTGATGGGTAAGTAAGGACTGCAGGGTGCAGGGTGGTGGGTGCTGAGTGGGAGGGTTGGATGGGGGGCAGTTACAGCCACAAAAGACATCTATGGTTTTCTTTTTGTAGGGTTGTAAATAAAGAAGAACACAGCATGGAGGATTCTTTATCATGACACTGGGATTGGGCACCCCAGTGTCACTCTTATGGTTCTGTGGGGTGTGTGGGGGTGGGGTGGATGCTGAGAGGAGGGTTGGGTGAGGGAATATATATATATATCTATATATATGTATAAACACAAGACATAACTATGCATGCACTGTAGTTGGGGGTGTCTCAAGAACACATCACGGAGGATTACTCATCATGACATTGGGGATTGAGCACTTCCAGTGTCACTCTTATGGTTCTGGTGGGGGATGCTTAGAGGAGGGTTGGGTGGGGAAATGCTATTTTTTTACATGACTTTATTTTTGCACCTTTGCTGGCAGCCCCTATCCAACCAACCTCCCCCCCAGCCCCGTCCCTCGGAATTACTGGCGCTCACCTTGCCCAGCCCGGGAGCGGCGCCTTTCAGGGAGTCAGTCTTCATCCTGCTGCTGGCATATTTTTCCCCTCTGGTTTTTCTCCCAGGGCCCCAGGAGTATGCACGCACATGCACGGAGGCGCGCATGGGCCGTACAGCCCAGGTTATAACCCCTTTCCCCCACCCCATAGCCTAATGCCTGGGCACCATCTGAGTCTGTGCTTCCCCTAGCCTCCACTGGGGGAGTCGCCATTGGCTGAGATGTCACACTACTTCCCGGAGAGAGGTGCCTGCCGGCAGCTCCATGCAACTGTGCCCCCCCCCACTGCCGACCTCTGACCTGGGCTAATTCCCGAACCCGGGTCACCGGTGTGGATCAAGGTAAGGCACCAGCACCTCAACCCTCTATGCCACTGGGCCAGCGGAAAAATGCTAATTTTAAAGAAAAAAAAGAAATGGCAGCCATGGCACACTACGCCATGTGCAAGATGGCCACTGCACTCTGTAACTGGCTGTAAGCAATTAATGAGATAACCCACTACCATCGGACCAGCACTCTACTGCACATTCGCTCGTAGTCACTATAGTTGCTATGGTTATTATCTTAGTATATTAGGAGCTGCATACCATTTGCACTCTGAGTCTGATCATATTGGACTGGCAGTATAGCCTAGAGGTTAGAGTAATGAGCTGTGAACAAGCTTAGTACATCCAGCAGACCAGATCTTGGTTTGATTCTTACAACCTCCACTTGCATACTGTGTGACTCTGAGCAAGTCACTTAACTGCCCAGTGCTCCCAGGTTGCCCCGAAAACAGGCAGTTGTGCCTAGTGGGCCTTACCTGGTTACCAAAGACTAAAATAAATGAAAATATATGCTCCAGAGTATAGGAAATACTCTGGTTCTCAGTGTTGAGGTAAGGCAATGCAGGGCTTATATCTGTAATCAGAATAAATACTCTATTCATGATCTGATCCCTTTTGTCGGTGTCCTGTCTGTTGTATCGCTGGTCACAAGTTCCTCAGGGGTCTGGCCTATATCATCCAGACACCCCGACCCTCACCCCATCCAGCTGGGTCACTGATCACTGATCTCACCACTGAACTAAGGTCATCAGCAAGGGATCACAAAGCATACCTATTGGGATCAAGACTGGTACTACACACAAATTTTGTTAACAATTATTTATTAATTTTTTTAAATTTTTTTTTTTATTTAGTTGTTTAACCAGGTATAGCAGACTAAGCTGAAAGCTTTTTTACAGGAGCGACCTGGGAGCACAAGGAGGTTAAGTGACTTGCTCAGGGTCACACAGTATGCAAGTGGAAGCTATGGGATTCAAACCCAGGTCTGGTCTGCTGGATATCACCAGATTTGCAGCTCAGAGACTTAGACCACTGCGCTATACTACCTCCATTTTGGCCCCAAATTTTCAAGATACTCATTTTATGATTCATCTTATAAACATGACATGTACCATTTATAGTATACTGGCTGAAATGCCATTTTGCATCAAAAGTCCGAAAATACATCTCATCCAGGATTTTAAAAATGACACGGCAAATTTATGAGATGGTGTTAAAAAATGGCTATGTTGAAAGTTCAGTCAAAATATTTTAATTAGTGAAGTTGAGTGAACGTTGAAATACTGCAACTTTCATTCATAACCTGGGCATTTTACTGTATTTATACACCAAATTAGAAACATAGAAACATAGAATTTGATGGCAGATAAGGACCGCTTGGCCCACCCAGTCTGCCGATTTCCCTACCTGATGGATAAGCTGCAGATTCTAGTTAATCAACAGCTTACTTTCTCCTGCCCCCCACTAGAATTGCCTTATGCCTGTCCCATGCATTCTTGAATTCTCCCACTGTTCCTGACTCCACGACCTCCTCAGGATGGCTGTTCCATGCATCCACAACTCTCTCTGTGAAAAAATACTTTCTGACATTACCTCTGAGCCGTCCCCCCTCTATCTTCAAATTGTGCCCCCTTGTTCTTGTACATTTCTTCTTCTGAAAGATACTACCCTCTTGTACCTTGTTAATTCCCTTCAGACACTTGAAAGTTTCTATCATGTCCCCCCTCTCCCTCCTTTCCTCAAGGGTATACATATTAAGCTGCTTTAGTCTCTCCTCGTATGTCTTCTGCTACAGACCTTGCACCATTTTGGTTGCCCTCCTCTGAACAGCCTCCAGTCTGTCTATGTCTTTGTGGAGATGGGGTCTCCAGAATTGCATGCAGTACTCCAGTTGCGGTCTCACTGTCTGTAGAGAGGGATAACAACTTCCTGTTTTCTACTGTTGATGCCTCTCCCTATGCATCCCAGTTTCCCCCCAGCCCTCCTTACTGCCTTCTCACATTGCTTGCCCACCTTTAGGTCATCTGATATAATTACTCCTAGGTCTCTTTTGATTTTTGTTGTTGTTATTAACTCACCCCCATTGTGTACTCTTCCCCTGGGATTTTGTTTCCCAGACGCATTACCTTGCACTTCTTTGCATTGAATCTGAGCTGCCACGTATTTGACCATTCCTCCAACCTTGCCAAGTCCCTTTTCATTCTTTCCACCCCACCTTGTGTATCAACCCTGTTGCAGATCTTTGTGTCATCTGCAAGGAAACATACCTTTCCTTCCAGGTGCTCTCCAATGTCACTTATAAAAATAGTAAAGAGGACCGATCCTAGTACCAAACCCTGCGGTACCCCACTAGTTACCCTCCTTTCTTCACTGTGGACTCACATTATTACCTTTATGTCCTGTTGTCCAGCCAGTTTTTATCCAGGCTACCACCTTGGGACCCACTCCAAGGCTGGCTAACTTGTATATTAATCTTTTGTGTGAGACTGTGTCAAATGCCTTGCTAAAATCTAGGTAGGCCATATCCACAGCCCCTCCCTGGTCTGCTACTTTGGTCACCCAGTCAAAGAAATCTATTAGGTTCATCTGACATGACCTTCCTGCTGTGAAACCATACTGCCTTGGGTCCTGTGCCCCACTGGCCTCTAGGTACTCAACAATTCTTTCTTTCAGAAGTGATTCCATCATTTTCCCTACCACTGAAGTCAAACTAACTGGTCTATAGTTTCCTGCCTCTGCCCTGCTCCCACTTTTGTGAAGTGGAATCACATTTGCCCTCCTCCAGTCCTCAGGTACCACTCCATCCTCCCATGATTTGTTAAAGAGAGTAGTCAGTGGTGTTACTAGTTCTACCCTTAGTTCTTTTAGTATTCTTGGGTGAATCCCATCAGGCCCCATTGCTTTGTCCACCCTCAGTTTCAAGAGTTCTTTCAAAACTCTTTCTTCTGTGAATGGACTGGTATCGACCCCCCTATTCAGAGTTTCTCCCTTGTTTGGTTTAGGCACCTCCCCCTCCTCGTCTGTTGTGAATACTGAGCAGAAATATTCGTTCATGGGATGCATGGGACAGGCATAAGGCAGTCCTAGTGGGGGGTAGGAGGAAGTAAGCTGTTGGTTAACTAGGATTTGCAGCTTATCTGTTAGGTAGGAAAATGGGCAGACTAGGTGGGCCAAGCGGTCCTTATCTGCCATCAAATTCTATGTTTCTATGTTTCTATGTTCAGTATCCCTGCTTTTTCACTGTCACCCTCTGCCCACATTCCCTCCCCTTTATTAAGTCTCTGTATCCTTCCCTCCCTTGGTCTTTCTTCACTCCCTAAGGTACCTATAAAAAGTTTTATCCCCGTTCTTAACAGAGTTGGCTATCTTTTCCTCAGTTTGTGCCTTTGCTATTCTGACTGCCTTCCCTGCCGCCTTCTGCGTTAACTGATAAAGTTCTCTGTCCTGCTCCTTCTATGTTTCCTTATATTTCCTGAATGCTATCCTTTTCTCCATAACCGTCCCTGCTACCTCTTTTGAGAACCATAATGGTTTTTTCCTTCATTTTGTTTTATTGATTTGCATCACATAAAAGCTTGTTGCCTCTGCGATGGCTGTTTTGATTATTCCCCATTGTTCCTCCATCCCTCCTTCTTGCCCATTTGCTAGTGCTTTTCTAAGGCACTCTCTCATTTTCCCAAAGTCAGCCTTCCTAAAGTCCAATACTCTTGTTTTTGTGTGGCTTGACTCTATGGCTGTGTTTATTGTGAACCACACTGTTTGGTGGTCACTTGTTCCCAGATGGCTACCCACTTCTAAATCTGAGATATTTTCTCCTTCCCCATTTGAGAGTATCAGGTCTAAGATTGCTCCCTCCCGAGTGGGTTCCAACATTAGCTGTCTGAGGCATGCCCCCTGTAGGGCATCAAGAATGACCCTGCTCTTGGATGTGCCTGCAGCAAAGGTGCTCCAGTTAACATCTGGCATATTCAGGTCCCCCATCAACAATATCTCCACTTTTTCTGCCATTTTAAGGATGCCTTCTATCATTTCCTTGTCCATTTCTTCCCCCTGAGATGGGGGTCTGTACACAACCCCCATGCAGATTGAGGTGCCATTTCCTGTCTCCAGGGTGACCCATAGTGACTCATCACTTCCTGTTTACAGCATTTTCAGCATGGCCTTCTTATTACCCCACCTCAAGAACCTGGCAGGTGAAAAATTTCAAATGCCCACCGAAACATCTTTCCACGGCACTGAAACATCATTCTGCGCCACAGGTATGAAAACACATTTCAGCTAGGATTTGAAAAATGACAGCTATCACATTTGTGAGGCGATGTGTAAAAATGGCTATGTTAAAAATTTGAGGTCAAAATATTTAAAATTAACTAAGTTACAAGTAAGCGTAGAAAAATTTCAAGGTACACACATAACTTTGCCATTCTTACATATTGTGACCCCAAATTTTTAAAATAGCCTTCTTATGACCTTATCTCATGAACAAGGGTGGTGAAAATTTTCAAATCCTGCCCAAAAGGTGATTTTGACAAGTGATTGCAAAGTCACATTTCAGGTCAGATTTGCATAATTCCACCACTGTTGATCATGAAGTGGGATCCCAAAAAAAGCCATGTTGCAAATTTGGGGTCAAAATTTGCAAAAAATGACAAAGTTATACATTAAAGTTTGAAACCCCATTGAAATATATTGAACTGCCCTTACCTTAGTTTCTCATACTGCAGTCAGTGGTTCCAGCAGCAAGACATGTCTTTGATCAGAGAGTGAATCTTCACCCTACAACCTGTTCAGGTAAGTAAGGGTGAGTGTGGGGGGTAGGTGGGGGTTGGGGTTGTGGGTGCTCAGTGGGAGGTCAGAATCACACTGGCCATAACATTTTTCTGCAGCTGCAGGAAAACAACACCTGCAAGCTTCCATAAACCGTGGAGCAGGTTGCAAACTTTTGAGAATACTGTAGCTGCAGGGAAAACTGCAGCTGTACAAGTGGAGACCCACTTGCTCCACTTTTTCCCCGCAGCAGCGGGAGTTATGAGGTCTCTGAAAACCCAGCCCTATGTTCATGCATTAGATAATGTATTGTGCATTTTCCTTTTTCTGGCATCTTCATGTGGACCACAAACACAACCTTCTTTCCGTATACTGACCATAGATACAGTGTACCATCATTTTTCTAACAAATAATTTATTACAATGTTCTATTCAGCAAGGACTTTGTAAAGCTGTCTTTTTCCTAAACTGCTGCCACCATCCATAATATCAGCTGCTTAAGATCAATAGTTGTAGGTTATTTCTGAGATAAAAAACTATGTATATATATATATTTTCCTTCTAACAGTTTGCATAAGATATGTTTATAATAAAATACAAAGCATACCTGTGCTATCAAGCTCATTTTAAGATAACGTTAATCTGCTTATTCAAATGTCATCTACCAGGAATATGTCTCTGTAAAGGGATATTCAAATTCTGCTTAGTGTGTCTCTATTATATTTAACTACAGCCTTAAGAGGCATGTTGAGCAAGTTAGGAAGTTTGCTATGAAACAAATCTAATATTCTTGTTTTCCAGTTCATTAGTATGGTGTCTCTCAGTGCTACTTTCCCTTGAATGCCTGCTTGGCAAAAAATATATATATAGCAGAAGTTTCTTTATCTGAACTGAATTAGCCATATTTTCATTCATCCTTTCTTACAGTTTATGTATGTAAAAACTCATGGTCTACTCACCATTCCAAGGCAGCTTGTCTGACTGGCAGCATTTATAACTCACTGCGCTAGATACTGCAAACAATCTAATTTTTATAGTGCTAGGCTGGAGGCAGGATAGGCATCCTACAGTCAACACCACCAGATGCTGACATCATAATGACATCACCATATTCTGGGTGTTCGTCCCTGTTAGAGCTAACATACTAAAATGCCAGCAGAATAGGCCTAACGGTCTTTTGCGTCTGCTCGTTTGGTCAGCCCCCACCCTGGGAGCTGACCTTGCTGTCCCCCTCGCCTTCTCTGGCTTCTCCCTTCCCAGTTCCGGATATTCTCGCTGCATTGGATTTTGCTTCCAGAACCCTTCCCCTGTACCTGTCCCACCCCCTCTTGAACCCCTCCACCGTCAACTATTACTAGGCAACAGTATTGTGCTACCCACAGACTTGGGCTGTAAAGGACAATTTTTATTTATTATTTTATTCTTTTTGGTAACTGGGTAAGGTCCACATTCACAGGTGTGCCTGTTTTCAGGGGTGACTCAGGAACACTGGGGAGGTTAAGTGACTTGCTCAGAGTCACACAGGATGCAAGTGGAGGTTAAGGGAATCAAACCCAGGTCTGTCTACAGGATGTACCAAGCTCATTACTCTATATTGCCAGCACCTCTTTGCTGGGGCACACTTTCTGCCTCCATTACCCAGCTAAAAGTCATTCTTTTGAAAATAAACACAAAGACGGCCACACTGAGCATGTACTTAGCACTGCCTCAAGGCAAAGGTAACTTAGTAAAAATGTACATGTACACAAAGAAGATCAGCTTCCTGACTACATGCCTGGCTATGGGAATTCCAGAGGTTTACATAGCAGTGGGAAGTAGCAGTAACAATAAGCAGACTGGTTGTTTGTGTATATGTACAGTTTTACTGTAGGACCAGTGCTTCTTTAGCCAAAGGTAGTCATGCACACTGTAAGACATATATACACTTCTGACTGCAGAAGCACAGGCTTCTCAGAGACCTTCACTTCTGCAGCCTCAGGTGTAAGATATACACACTGACTTCTGGCTGTAGAAGTGCAGACCCCTGTGGAGCATGCACTTCTGCAACCAGAAAGAGAAATCCATGATGCCCAAATTGCAACACTACTTCTGTCTGTAGATGCACAGGGCCCTACCGGCCCTGTGCCAAGGAAAGAGTCCATCTGCCTGTGGAAGTGCATAGCCCTCCAAGCCCTGCACTTCCATATAGCTATGAAGGCAAGGAATTTATGGGGTAGTCTAGGGGGCTGTGGAAGTGCAGGACACTGTGGATCCATGTGGTTAAAGATACAGACATACAGGGACAAGAGACCATCTGAAGTGCTCTCTGGGCCCTGTGCTTTCATGCTGCTATGGGTGCAAAGATGTAGGGCCCTCTGGGTCCTATGCCAAGAGATGATCTCTCTTTAACATATGGTTACTAGTTGTCCATGTAGCCAACACAGCACTGTCCTTCCACAGGCTGGGGGAGGTGCCACACAACTTCATTGCCCCCCCAGCCCATTCAGCTAGCTCATTGAGGTCACCCCCAAACTCAGCTTATTTAAAATTTGGAACCAAATAATAGTAAAATGGTCAAGTTATGAGTAAAAGTATTGTGCGACAAAAAAATCAGCAGGTTTTTATATTGCACTACTGTATATAATGTGCAACCTAAAAATGCTTAGATTGCACGTGAAACTATTCAACTGTTCAAAAAACAAGAATTTTAAGTTTGCATGAAAACTTTTTGGGTCACACTTAATGTGTGACAAAAAAATGATTCATCCACATAACAAAATTTCAGTTAGGCCCAAAGACTGTTATTTTTTTTTTTAGTTCTCACCAAAAAAGTCTTTGACACACTTAATGTGCAACCAAAGAACTCTTCATCTGCATATCAAACTCTTTGCCTATCCCAAAAACTAGCCTTTTCTTTGTTTGCATGAAAAAGTCTTCAGTCGCACTTAAATGTGAAACCAAAGAAGTAACCTGGCAGAAAAATAAGTCTTTTAGAGTGCATGAAAAATTCTTGGGTTGCATTTCATTGTGCGACCTAAGAATTAGTCTGGCATAAAAACAAGCATTTTGAGAACACAAAAAATGATGTGGTTGCACTTAGATGTGCAACCCAAGAATTCCATTTTTGATGCGCATGAAATATTGTTCAGTTGCACTTAAATGTGGGACCCAAGAATCTGCGGTTTCCAACTCAAGAATTGGTCATCACTAAGCTTATGGCCAAAGAACTTTCTCTTCGATATTTTAACCCCATATCTTGAATTTGGTTGCTAGAACATATTAAATGCCAAAAGAAAGGTACCTTCACAGAGTAACTGCAAAATCACCTTTTAACCTGAGTTTCAAAATTCCCACCATTCTTGCTCACAAAAAAATCCTGGGTCACATTTACTGTACATGTGCAACAAAAAGTAATCCAGCAGAAAAAAGAAGCATTTTTGATGTGCACAAAACATTCTTGTGTCTCACTTACATGTGCAAATAAAGAATACATTTGGCTGACAACTAAGCATTTTTGGTGTGCACGAGAAATTCTTAGGTTTCATTTAAATGTGCATTCTAAGAATTTCATTTTTGGTGCACACAAAAAAAAATTCTTTGATTGTACTCGAATGTACAACTTAAAAATGTGCAGCTCACAACACAAGACTCATCCGTCTCACTAAGCTGAAGGCCCCCAAACTTTTTTTTTTTACATTTTGAACCCACATATTGTAAAATGGCCAAGTCATGAACTTGGTCACTAGAATGTGTTAAATCTTGCCCAAAAAGTGGTTTCACAGAGAAATTGCAAAATCACCTTTTGACCTCCATTTGAAAATTCTCACCATCCTTGTTTGTGAGGTAGGGTCATATAAGCAGTATATGCAAAACCGGGGACTAAACTATTATAATATATGATTTAAGTTTATTATGCATGGAAATCAGTGCCAGCACTAGAGTTGTTGTGCACATTCCAAAAGTTGTTATGCACATTCTAAATGTTGTTGTGCACGTGCTAAATGTTGTTTAGCATGTTCTAAAAGTTACTCTGCACATTCGAAGATTAATATTCATGAAGCATTCATTAATATTCATGAGAACAAACGCTATCTGCCACCTGATTGGACAAAACCATGCTTTTTCCAACAAGGAATCCAAACAAACGGCAGTGCCATTTAGTGAGTGGAACACAGGCAAGTTTGACACGGAGTACCATAGTTTGCTCCATGTTACCAAATGGCAATTATTTAACTTTTTTTTTTAATAAATGAACTTGTGCTGTGAGCCTTTAACGGCTCGGGAATGGAACGGGGCTGCAGCAATGACTGGCTGGCACAGATGAACACTGCAGCACACTGAGCTGACCACAACAAGTGCTAGGAAACCTTGTGAAACTTTTTAAAAAGAGACAGAAATAGATCTTTTTTTTAATTTCTGGGAACCATATACTATAGCAAATAAAGTATCGGCTGCCCATACACAACTCGCCCTGTGTTTCCATCTTGGGGTTGAGATACCAGTATGACCTCTCAAGCTTCACTCTCAAGGTCCATTAGCTGGTATCTCAACCCCTCGATGAAAACACAGGCTTATTGTGTATGGGCGCCCATACTTTATTCCTTATGTAAAACAGACAAGTTATGAGTAAAAGTATGTGACACACAAAAAAGAATTATGTTTTTGTGCTGTAAGCTGGCATTGCACTACAGCACATAATGTGTGACCTGATAATTCTTAGACTGGACATACAAATGTTCAATTAGAACATAAGAACATAAGAGGTAGCCGGCACATGGGGACCACGTGATCCATCTGGTCTGCCCCAAAATTTCTACCCCCTCCCTGTTTTATTACCCCTTCAGGTGCCCATATTGCCTGTCCCATGCTAGTTTGAATTCCTGTACTGTTTTCAATGCTACCATCTCTGACGGCAGGCTGTTCCATAGTTCTATCACCCTGTCTGTGAAAAAGTATTTTCTTATATTGGTTCTAAATCTGCCTCCCACTAAGTGCAGATTGTGCCCCCTTGTATGTATTGTTTTGTTTTCCTGGAATAGGTTTCCTGTCTGGACTGTGTTGATTCCCTTTATGTATTTGAATGTTTCTATCATGTCCCCCTATTTCTTCTTTGTGCTAGAGAGTATAAGTTTAATTCACTGCATCTCATTTCATACTGTTCTTGTTGCAGACCCTGCACCATCTTAGTGGTCTTTCTCTGAACCCTTTCTAAGTGGTCAATGTTCTTTTTAAGCTGGGACCTCCAGAACTGCACACAGTATTCCAGGTGTGGCCTGACCAAGGACCTGTATGTCAGGATGATTACCTCGCGCTTCTTGCTTGTACTCTCGCTACCTATGCAACCGAGGATACCACTAGCCTTTTGTGCTGCTTTTTCACATTGTTTCCCCACTTTTAGATCAATGGTAACAATTACTCTGAGATCCTGCTTCATCTTTGATTCTTCTATTTGATGACCATTCAGTGTGCACGTCTTTCTTGGGTTACATTTACCCATGTGCATCACCTTACACTTCTTGGCATTACATTTTAACTGAACAACAAGAAAAACACGGCACCAACCACTTCCAAAATATTTCTGTATTTGTGTGAAAAAAATTTGTATCACAATGCAGTAACGCCATGCAAGGATTTAACAGCTCCCTAAACAAAGAAAACGTCCGACCGGTTTCGCGCCAAAAACAGCGCCTCTTCAGGGACACATACACAGCATAGTAACCACCACATAATAAAGGAATCATTTAAAGTGACATAACACCAAAATAATAAAATGTGCAACAGGTGTAAATTCAACATTATTTTCAGAGATTGGCGAGGTTCAATATACCTATCTAAATAAAAAAAGCATAAATTAATTTACATTTTAGCCCAAAAAACTTAGCAAAGGTACAAAAATATATTATTATTAATCATAATTCATTTTGCCAAACAACAAATAGCAGGGTTCTGGCTTGATAATACTACGCATACCCTTAAGCCATTTAAAGAATTTAAACCGAAAAAATAAATAAAAATGTTCACCTTAAAAAAGGACCTAAATCAAATAAATCATTTAGACCTGGATATTGCAAAGCATCCAAAATATAAATCCAATAAGCCTCCCTCCGTAAGATCTTCATGTCCAAGTCTCCCCCACGAGGTCCAATTGTAACTCTTTCTATTGCACTAAATGAATAGCAGTGTGCATTCAGACCAGAACTCTGCTGTATATGTTGCACCAAAGCATTCTTTGTATTTTGGCAATGAATATCGCTCAAATGTTCACAGACTCTCTGTCCAAAGATTCGTGAAGTCTTTCCTACATAAAAAGCACCACAAATGCAAGTAGCCAAATAAATTACTCCTACAGATGAACAATTAATAAACTGTCTAACATCAAAAGATCTATTGGTGTTAATCGTAGAAAAAGTTTTTATTTGATGTATAACACTGCAAAATTTACAGTGTCCACAACGAAAAAATCCCACTGGTTGTGGTGGCAACCATCCAATTTTTTCAACCACCACTGGTTGATACGAATGCACCAACCTATCTGAGATATTTTTTCCTTCTGACAACAAATTTAGGATAGGTACCAATCATATCCTTCAGTGCTAAATCTGTTTGAAGTATTGCCCAGTTTTTAGTAACAATGTTCCTAATAGAAGCTACATTTTGGCCAAAAGTGGTAACAAAAGTTAGTGGTGCCTCACTTTGATGTATGTCCTGTTCCTGTGCCCGATACTGTAACAACTGTTCCCTGGGCATAGCTCTTACTTGATCCATTTCAGCTTCTAACTTTACCTGTGCATACCCTCTTTGTGTAAATCTGGCTGCCATATCATGTAGATTTTCTTCAAAATCCACCGTATCACTGCAGTTGCGCTTGACCCTCATAAACTGAGATTTAGGGATATTATTAATGGTGTGGCAAGGATGACAGCTCGAGGCATGTAAAAGGGTATTTCTATCTGTAGGTTTGCGGTAGATAGAAGTACTTAATGTACCATCTTGTACTTTTGTGATTTCCAAGTCCAAGAAAAATACCCGCTCCCTATCAGCCTGGAACGAGAACCTCAAATTTTCATTTGTTGAATGCAAATACATAATAAATGCCTCCAATTCAAATACTGAACCTCGCCACACCATCAATATATCGTCGATGTAACGTCTCCAAAAATCAATTTTATCATAAAAACAATTTTTATTACGATCAAAAACACATTCTTGTTCCCAGTAGCCTAAATATAGATTGGCATAATTCGGTGCAAAAGTAGCACCCATCGCGGTTCCTTTTACTTGATGGTAAAATTTGTACCATCTTAGTGGTCTTTCTCTGAACCCTTTCTAAGTGGTCAATGTTCTTTTTAAGCTGGGACCTCCAGAACTGCACACAGTATTCCAGGTGTGGCCTGACCAAGGACCTGTATGTCAGGATGATTACCTCGCGCTTCTTGCTTGTAATCTCACTACCTATGCAACCGAGGATACCACTAGCCTTTTGTGCTGCTTTTTCACATGGTTTCCCCACTTTTAGATCAATGGTAACAATTACTCTGAGATCCTGCTTCATCTTTGATTCTTCTAATTGATGACCATTCAGTGTGCACGTCTTTCTTGGGTTACATTTACCCATGTGCATCACCTTACACTTCTTGGCATTACATTTTAACTGCCACATTCTTGACCACTGTTCTAATTTCTTGAGATTGGCTTCCATCCCAGAGGCACCTTCATCTGTGTCTACCCTGTCACAGAGTTTTGTGTCATCTGCAAACAGGCAGACCTTCCCCTTAAGTCCATCAGCAATGTCACTGATGAATATGTTGAAGAGGATAGGGCCAACTACTGACCCCTGTGGAATACTGCTGGTTACTCTGTCTTCCTCTGATAATGCCATTTCACCAGGATTCTCTGTGACCTATCCTGAAGCCAGTTCTTAATCCAGCTGACTATTTCATGGTCTATGCCTGTGTGTTCTGGTTTACTGGCTAATCTCCTATGGGGAACAGTGTCAAAAGCTTTGCTAAAATCTAAGTAAATCATGTACATTGCGCCACCTTGGTCCACTATTCTGGTTACCTAATCAAAGACGTCCACCATATTCATTAGACACAGGTGCCCAGCCATGAACATATGCTGCTTTGGGTCAAGCCTTCTGTATTCCCTTAGGTAGTCTACGATCCTCTCCTTAAGCAATGCTTCCTTAATTTTACCCACCGCTGAGGTTAGGCTGACAGAGTGGTAGTTCCCTGGTTCTTCCTGTTCCAGTTGTTCAAAAAACAAGAATTTTAAGTTTGCATGAAAAAATTACTGGGTTGCACTTAATGTGCGACAAAAGAATTATTCATCCATGTATAAAAATTTCAGTCGGGCCAAAAAACTGAAGGTTTTTTTTTAGCGTGCATGAAAAAAGTCTTAGGTCACAATGTGCAACCAAAGAACTCTTTGTCTGTTTATCAAACTCTCTGCCCATCCTAAAAACTGATTTTTTTTTAGTTTGCATGAAAAATTCTTTGATCACACTTAAATGTGAGACCAAAGAAGTGATCTGGCAGAAAAATAAGCATTCTTGGTGTGCAAAATAAATTCTTTGGTCACATTTAAATATGTGACCCAAGAATTCAATTTTCATTGCACAAGAAAAATTATTCGGTCACACTTGTTTGCAACCCAAGAATCCCATTTTTGGTGTACATAAAAATTCCTCAGTTGCACTTAAATGTGGGACCCAAGAATTTGAGGCTTACAACAAAAGAATTGCCTATCACTCAGCTTATGGCCAAAGAACTTTTTCTTTTACATTTTGACCCAATGTCATAAACTTGGTTGCTAGAATGTGTTAAATCCCACTAGAAAGGTGGATTCCAGAGCAACTTCAAAATCATCTTTTGACATGTATTTGAAAATTCCCACCATTCTTGTTCATGAGGTAGGGTTATGTAAACAATTTATTCAAAACTTGAGAGTAAAATATTGTAAAACAGACAAGTTATGAGTAAAATTATGTGAGACACAAAAATTCACATGTTAATGTCACAAGCCAGTATTGCACTGCTCTATTTAATGTGCAATTTAAAAAGTCTTGAATCACACATACAAATCTTCAGCTCCTCAAAAAACAAGGGTTCTAAGTGTGCACAGAAAAATTCTTGTGTGCACTTGATGTGCTACCAAATAATTTGTCGGCATATCAAAATCTCTTCCTGGCAGAAACACAGTTTGTTTAGCTCACACTAAACATTTGTGGTTCGCACTTACTGCACATGTGTGACCAAAAGGTAATCCAGCATAAAAACAAGCATTTTTGTTGTGTATGTAAAATTATTGGGTCTCACTTAAATGCACAACCAAAGAATTAATCTCGCAGAAAAATGAGCATTTTTTGGTGTATAAGAAAAATGCTTTGGTCACACTTAAATGTGCACCCCAAGAATTCCAGTTTTTGGTGCACATGAAAAATTATTCAGTTGCACTTAAATGTGAGACCAAAAAATGTGCAGCTCATGACATAAGAATCATTCATCTCACTAAGCTGAAGGCCAAAGATCCTTTTTTTTCGACATTTTGACTGCACATCATGAACTTTGTCACTAGAATGTGTTAAATCCTGTCCAAAAAAGTGGTTTCACAGAGAGACTGTGAAATCACCTGTCAATCTGCATTTGAAAATTCCTACCATCTTTGTTCATGAGGTAGTGTCTTATGAACAGTATATCCAAAACTTGGGATTAAAATATTGTAAAATGGCCAAGTTATGAATAAAACTATGTGACACACCAAAAAAAAAAACAGAATTGCACTACTGTACATTATGTGTAACCTAAACATTCTTAAGATTGCACATAAAAATATTCAGTTGCTCAAAAAACAAGAATGTTAAGTTTGCTTGAAAAAATTCTTGGGTTGCACTCAATGTGCTACAAAAGAACTATTCATACACATATCAAAATTTCAGTCAGGGTGAGAAACTATTTTTTTTTAAAGTTTGCATAAATGAAGTCTTGGGTCACACTTAACATGTGACCAAAAACACTTCATCTGCTTATCAAACTATCTGCCCATCCCAGAAACTGATTTTTTTTTTTTTGCATGAAAAAGTCTTTGGTCATGCCTAAATGTGAGACCAAAGATGTCATCTGGCAGAAGAATAAGCATTTTTCACGTGCACAAAAAATTCTTGGGTTGCACATAAATGTATGACCTTAGAATTAATCCAGCAGAAAAACAAGCATTTTTGGTGCTTACAGAAAAATTATTTGGTCACACTTAAATATGTGACCCAAGAATTCCATTTTCATTGCACATGAAAAATTCTTGGGCTACACTTAAGTGTGTGACCCAGGAATTCCATTTTTTGTGCACATGAAAAATCTTCAGTTGCACTTAAATGTAGGACCCATGAATCTGTGGCTAGTAAGACAAGAATTGACCATTGCTAAGCTTATGGTCAAATAACTTTTTCTTTAACATTTTGACCCCAGATCATCAACTTGGTTATTAGAAAGTGTTAAATCCCACAAGAAAGGTGGCTTCCAGAGCAAGTGCAAAATCACCTTCTGATGTAATTTGAAAATTCCCATCATTCTTGTTCAAGAGGTGGGGTCATGTAAACAATTCAAAAACCAGGACTAAAATATTGTAAAACAGACAAGTTATGAGTAAAGGTATGTGAGACACAAACATTCACAGTTTTCTGCCATGCACCTATTGGACTACTGTACTTGATGTGCAACCTAAAAATTATTCGATCACACATACAGATCTTCAGCTAATCATTAAAAAGGATTTTAAGTTCACACAAAAAATTTTGGGGTGTACTTAATGTGCAACCAAAGAGTTCTTCCTCCACATATCAAAATCTCTTCCTGACCAAAACACTGCTAAGTTCACACGAAAAATTAGTGGGCTGCACTTACTGTACATGTGCAAAAAAGTAATCCAGCAGAAAAACAAGCACTTTTGGTGTGCACAAAAAATTCTTGCATTGCACTTAAATGTGCATCCCCAGAATTCCATTTTTGGTGCACATGAAAAATTCTTTGGTTACACTCAAATGTGCGACCCAAGAATTTGCATCTCACAACACAAGAATCATCTGTCTTGCTAAGCTGAAGGTCAAAGAACTTTTTTTTGACATGTTGACCCCACCTCATCAACTTGGTCACTAGAATGTATTAAATCCTGCCCAAAAAGTTGTTTCATAGAGCGAGACTGCAAAATCACTTTTTGACCCGCATTTGGGAATTCCCACCATCCTTGTTCATGAGGTAGGGATAGTTGAGATTTAATGCAAAAAAAAGGGCAAAATAATGCACACGGAGCACAAAAAACCTGGAACAACATATCAGCTGGGGAGAAAGATACAGCATGCTCCAAGCAGGAAAGGGATCTAGGGATTATCATCTCTGATGACCTAAAGATTACGAGTCAGTGCAACAAAGCAGCAGGTAATGCAAATAGGATGCTGGGATGCATAGGTAGAGACATCACCAGCAGGAAAAGGGAGGTCATAATTTCACTATACAAGACATTAGTGAGGCCACACCTTGAGTACAGTGTCTGGTTCTGGAGGCCTAACCTATGTAAGGATATAGACAGGTTAGAGACAGTACAGAGAAGGGCAACCAAGATGGTACAGGGTTTGCATCACAAGTCCTAGAAGGACAGGCTGAAGGACTTGAATATGTACTCCCTGGAGGAGAGGAGGGAGAGGGGGACATGACAGAGACATACAAGTACCTCACAGGGGGGAACAAGGTACAGGAAAACACTATTTTTCAGAGGAAGAGATGTTCAGGGAATAGGGTTCACAGGATGAAATTGGAGGGAGGGAGGTTCAGAGGTAATGTGAGGAAGTATTTCTGCATGGAAAGGGTGGTGGACAAATGGAATGCCCTGCCAGAGGAGGTGGCGGGGCTGAAATGATTATGGGATTCAAGAATGCATGGGATAGGCATTGGGGGATCCTTGCAGTTGGGGAAGGGGACAAGCCAGTTCAAGAGAAGCTTGAAGAGGCAAAATTACATCTAGGTGGGCCAAAGGCCCTTATCTGCCATCAGTATCTATGTATCTATGTAAACAGTGTATTCAAAACCGAGGACTAACATATTGTAAAATGGCCAAGTCATGAGTAAAAGTATGTGAGACACAAACATTTTTTCATGCACACCAAGAACAGAAATTCTTGTATCACACATTAAAAAATCAACACAAGAATTTTTGGTAGCCACTTAAAATTCATGTGTTGCACTTAAATGTGCAATGCAAAAATTCTTGGCTTGTAACAAAAGACTTGGCTATTTCAGTGAGCTGATAGCCAAAGTCCCAAAAAAGGTATTTCTGGCCCATTTTTTGAAAAACTAATACCAGAATTGATCTTAACAGGTCCCATTTAGTAAGATTCACATGCTTGTTGTTTTTTTAAAAAAAAATAGATTTTATGTAGTTTCAAATTTTATTTTTGCCAAGAAAAAGACAAGATGGTGGCCATCATGACCTAACGATGTTTTATCATGACCCAAAAGCACAATTAGTCACAACCTAAAAATTGCTCACAGAACAAGAATTTTTGTGTCATATCAGAGGGTTATCAGGAAAATCCTATTGAACATGTGCAGAAGGCACAAGTTAAATCCTAATAACTCTAGAACCAATTAATATTTTTAAGAAACCATTGAAAGGCACATCCTTGGGACCAGCTCCTTCAGCTCTGAAAGTTTTGGAACAAAATTCCATACCATATTGGCTGTAGGTGACAGCAAAAAAAAAAAAAAAAAGTGGCATTTTTATGTATTTTTGATGTTTCCAGGTCTTGAAATCTGGTTTAGCAGCCATCATGAAACTTCCCATGTCTTGAGAACTAACTGGACTATGCATGCCAAATTGCATACAGTTTTGTCAAATGCTGTCAAAGTTATTAAGGTGCAAAGACTGGTGTTTAGCACTGAACACTCAGCTCAGCCCTAACTATATACTGTATGTGCTGCTGCCCAAGTATAATCTACACATTACTGTTTCAATATTTTGTATTTATTGATCTTAAATTGTTACTGTTCTTGCTGTATATATTGTGAGGTGCCCAGAGCCCATCGGATTGGGTGTCATATAAATAAAATTGCCTTGCCTTGCCTTACACGGTATTGCCCCTATAGTTAGGGTTGTGAAAGGCATTTTGATGCTAAACCCATATTTTGCACCTTAATAGTGCAACTTTTCCTGTATGGCATTAGTGTACCGGAAATTTAGCATGCATATTCTGGGTGCTAGGATCTCTGGATTCTGAAAAGTTTGTAATGATTGGTTAAGTGGTTAAAAGTTGTAGAATGGTGACATTACATAAAAATAAAGGGCCAGATATTCAAAAGGGTTGCGCCATGCACAACAGGGTTGTGCATGCTCAAGTCTTAAATTGCGCCATTCTGCGATATTCAGCAGGAGGCAGTTACGCCACTGAAAACAGGCTGAGCAACAGCGCAATGCAAATGAATGCATGCTCAACTGGAGGGGGAGGAACCATGCATAAACTGCACAGCCCGATATTCAGCTGGGCTGTGCAGAGTTGTGCAGGCGCAACCCCCAACCTGCGCCTGCAGGACTTTGAGCCCCAAAAAAAAGGCTTAAGTCGAGGGCCACCCACAGGTGAGCTGCTATATTGCAGGGTGCAACACAGCAGCTGCCACCTGTGGCTGGCCCCCAACTCAGTCCCTGTGCCCCCGCAGCCCGGGTCAGCGGGCATAGTGTACTCCCACCAGCCCGATCACGGGCATCAGTATAGCTCCCCCTCCTCCGTTCACATCCCTGGTGGTCCAGTGGACCGAAATGCCCGATAGCGGGCGGTATGTTTAATAACTCCCCCTCCCGTTCCACATCCCTGGTAGTCCAGTGGACCAAAATGCCCGATCTCGGGACGAAAGTAAACTGAACCCCCAAATATCTCCCTTGTGCCCGATCATGGACAGTAAGTAGATGAACCCCCACCGAACATCTCCCTGGTGGTCCAGTGGACGAAATGCTCAACGCTGGGCAGTAAGTAAATTGAACCCCCAAACATCTCCCTGGTGGCTAGTGTCCCCCACCCCACCCACCCACGAAGCCCCACCACCCCGCCTCCCCAGCAGCCGGGCGGGCAGCAGCATCCCACCCGCCTGCTGCCCCGCCGCTTGCCGACTGACTGCCCGGTAGGGCTGCACGCCCATTGGCAGAGCAAGAGGAGCATTGGAGCGGAGTGGTGGGGCTTCGTGGTGGGTGGGGTGGGGACACTAGCCACCAGGAGATGTTTTGGGGTTCAATTTACTTACTGCCCGCGATCAGGCATTTCGGTCCACTGACCACCAGGAGATGTCCGTGGGGAGGTTTCACTTACTTTCTGCCCGCGATCGGCACAAGGGAGATGTGTGGGGGTTCCATTACTTTCTGACCGCGATCGGGCACAAGGGAGTGTGGGGGTTCCGCTTACTTTCTGCCCGCGATCGGGCATTTCAGTCCACTGACCACCAGGGATGTGAACGGGAGGGGTTATTAAACATACCGCCCGCATCGAGCATTTCTCGTCCACTGGACCACCAGGGATAAGGGCATCGGAGGTGGGGGCTCATTGCTGCCGCGCATCGGGCTGTGTAGGCGCCGGTCTCAACGGCTGCTGCCTGGCAGGCGCCAGGTGCAAGTCCTCGGGGATCGGTGCACCTACATGCTAATGGCATGCAAATGGGGCTATAATCAGATGCAAATGGCCCCCCCTGCGCCTTGCATGAATTATGGCCCCATTTGCATGTCACCTTTTGAATATCGTGATTTTGCGCATGGCGCAATGGTACTTGCGCCACCGCAAGTTGAATGCTCCACTCTGACAACTTGCGGTGGCACAAGTTCCACTGCGCCATGCACAGTGGCTGGTTGGGTGATATCAAAGGAGCTGCTCAACAGCTAAACTCCTTTGAATATCGCCCCGGCCACACCCCTGCGCAACTATTTTGCACAGCACAAGGGCTTGCGCCTCAGAATGGCGCAGTTTGAATATCCAGCCCAAAATGTTTAAGACTTTTTGTTACCCCCGTATTGAAACAAAGAAACATAGACATTATCAGCAGAAAAGACGATTGGTCTATCCAGTCTGCACTATTTGTTATATACGTATACTGTACATAGTAGCTCAAAAACAGCTCATGTAGAAACATGAAACTTTAAGGTTCATTACAGTTTGCCCCAGGGATAATGCTTTGACAGGTGTTTTTACAGGAAGTCTCCATTTTTTTTCCTACCATTCTTTGTGCTACTATTCCCCAGCTGCCCCCTTCCAACTGATGCCTTCAGCCCCATCACCCGGCACCCCTGGGACTTACCTTACACTGGCGTCCTATGTCAGAGGACTTTTGATGGGTACCCAGCCACCGGTGCAGAGCCTGCGAGGGGTCAGTCTTCATCCTGCCTCTGAGGGGTTCTTTTTCCGATGTTTTTTCTCCCCCATGTCACCGGGGTTTTGGCCATTCATGGTTGTGTGTGTGTATGGAGGCACACATGTGCGCTGGCACTGACAACAGACCCGATCCACCCACCAGACCTAGTGCCAGCCCCCTCAGTGCCTGATGTTACCATCGAGCCTCTACTCAGTGGCAGCCAAGAGCTGAAGAGGCCTACCACCCCAGTCTGGGAAAGGAGAGCTACCTCACAGCTGCTCCATCCACTCCCAGCCCTCCCCCCCGGCAACCTATGATCGTTCCCTAACACAGGTCGCTGACATGGTGAGAGATAAGACATCTGGCACCTCAGCCCTCTGCACCACTGAGCTGGCTTGAAGTCTCTACATTTTAAATTACTGTAGAGAATATATATATATATATATGTAGATATTACACAAATATTGACTGGAGTCAATGGCTAGAGTGGGAAAACCTTGACCCATCGGGATGAACTATTGCCTGACAACATTTATACTGCTTGAAGCTGAAGGGGCTGAGGTAATATGATTATTGGAAGGCAATAGTTCATCCCGAGGGGTCAAGGTTTTCCCACTATAGCCTGAAATGGCTTTGGTCAATGTCTGTTTTATAATACCTTGTGTTGGTAATATTGCCCCCCCCCCCAAGCACACATACACACACTAAGGAACATCCCACACTGCCCTAACCATTAGGTAATTTGTGCACTTCAAATAAAAAACATGTTAAATAAAATAAAGACTAACCTAAGCTGGTAGATGTGGTTTCTTTCTTTGCAGGATAGTAAATCCTTGAATGGCAGGTTGCTTGTTTCTAACCCCCCTTCCCCTTCACTGCCACAAAGGTCAAGGAGACTGTCTTCCTGTGCTCAACAAGGCTGCCCATGGACTAGCCAAATGGAGTTACAGAGCATTTTCTGTTGTCCCGTTTTGCCCCCCCCAACCAGCTGAACAGGGCCGGAAGCAAGAAAGACACACATATATATGTTTTTTTAAATGAAGTTCCAGTTTTAGTCCTCTCCTACCCCAAGCAGTCAAACAGGATTGGGCAGAGAAGAGAAAGAAATCTAATGGTGCCCACTGAGCTTTCTACTACCATGATTTGTTCTCTAGGTCCAGAGTTGTAAACGGAGACAGAAACAACTGTAAAATTTGTGCCAGTTTCACAAACTGCTCACCCAACCCACAAGCTTGTACAAGTGCAGGCGAGCAGAGAAATTAGAGCCAAATCCCTTCAGTGGCATGAAAAGCTGCTCGCAATGTGAACACTGGAGTGTGACCGTTGATATGGCAAACTTCTCTCATGCTCCACTCTTTCACTGAAGTCGCCAACCCTCTCACACAGCACCAGGTTGGAGTCAATGGCAGGTTTAGGATATATTATGTTTTTTAAATAAAAACTCTGTATTGTAGAAAGTGTATTGGGGGGATGGGAACAGTGGTAAAAACATGCAGGCAACTAATGCCATGGAGCGGGGGGAGACGTGGTAAAGGGTGAGTGACTGGGCAACAGTTCAGAAAGCTATTTCCCAGTCTACTGAGCTACTGACCAGTTTCAAACTGAACTAGTGACCAATTTGGGGTTGCAGCTGGTCAGTACTTCAAAAACTTTCAAAGCCAATCAGAGACCAGGATTTTTTTCCAAGGTTTTATACAGATATAGGTATAGCTAAAATCTGTGTGAATTTTCACTAAATACTTAAAAGTAGCAGTGTAAGTGGGTGGAGTGGAGGAAAGAGATTTTTTGGTCCACTTTGAAACTTATCTTTATATTTGTAACAGGTAATGTGGGGAACCTAGCTCACGAAATTAGTCTAGGGAGTGAGTAGATTAAGAGATCCTCGTGAATCAGGTGTGTGACTAAGGGGTGGAGCTGCCAGAGACTTAGTATCTTTTAACAAGAGTACTATGAAAGATTTCCTTGTCCAGTGTGTCCCATCAATGCTTGTGTTCCAGCATGTGAATGGAACAGCACAGAAGTGCAGCATCTACCTTAGGTGTCCACAGGTGTCTGCAGATAGAGACCATTATGGTTCTTTGGGGAAGTGCCCAAGGTGGTGAAGGAAAAGAGTGTGGCATTCAGTAGGTATAAGGAAATGCAGAGGAAGGAAGACAGGGAGGTTGTACCAAGTAAAACAGAGGGAAGCAGGAAATACAGTGACAGGAGCAAAGATGCACACAGAGGAAAGGATAGCATGGGGGTAGCTAAGGGGGTAACACTTCATGTACTTAAGTGAGAAGAGGAAGGCAAGGGGCTGAATAGTGATAATAAAGAGGGTGGCAGGGGGCAGCAGGGGGAACTGTGCAGAAGCAGAACAAGAAAAAGCAGACATCTTGAACAGGTACTTCTGCTCAGTCTTCACAGTTGAGGGAGGGAGGAGGGACTGACCACCCGGGAGCAGCAGGAATATGGGGGGGGGGGAGTGGACACAAGTCCATTTTCAGAGGAAAGAGCCCTGAAGGGACTTGCAACTCTGAAAGTACACAAGGCAATGGGACTGGATGACATAAAGACAAAGGTAATAAAGGAACTCGGGGAGGTGCCAGCTGCTCCATTGATGGCCTTATTCAACAGCTCTCTGGAAACAGGTGTGCTTCCAGAGGACTGGAGGAGAGCAGACATGGTTCTTCTACATAAGAGCAGCAGCAAGGAGGAGGCTAGCAATGATAGCTCGGTCTGTCTCACCCCAGTGGTGAGGAAATTAATGGAAACCCTGTTAAAAGAAAGGTCGGTAGAGTACTTTTCATCCAATGCGCTGCAAGACCAATGGCAGCATGGTTTCATGGTGGTGGTGGTGGTGGTGGTGGGATCATGTCAGACAAACCTGATTGATTTTTTTGACTGGAGGAAAATAGGTCAGGGGAGGGAAGTGGACATGGCCTATCTGGACTTTAGCAAGCCTTTCGACATAGTGCCGTACAGGAGACTGACAAAGGAATTCAGCAGCATAGGGGTAGAATGCAGAGTGGTGAACTGGGCAAGGAACTAGTTAATGGATAGGCGACAGAGGGTGGTGGTTAACAGCACTCACTCTAATCAGAGGAGAGTGACCAGTGGGGTGCGATAGCATTCAGTACAGGCACTGGTCTTCTTCAATGTCTCCATAAGTGACATTGCACAAGAACTGGAAGGGGAAGGTATGCTTTTGCAGATGACAAAAAAGCATATGCAATAGGATAGACACTCAGGATGGGGTGGAGAGAACACGTAGGGACCTTGAGAAACTCAAGGAACGGTCAAGAGCATGGTACTTGTGGTTCAGTGCCAAAAAGTACTAAACCATACACCTACAGCACAGCAACCCAGGAACGGAGTATAATATGGGGGGAGGGGTACTGAAAGTCATTAAGCAGGAAAGGGACCTTGGGGTTATCATATCTGACGACCTCGAAGTGATAGGGAGGGTGTGTCAAAGTAGTGAATAGGGTAAGTGGGATGCTGGGATGCATAGGGAGAGGTATCTCCAGCAGGAGAACGGAGGAGGTGTTGCCACTGTATCACTTGCTTATGGGACCCCACCTGGAGTATTGTGCCCAGTTCTGGAGACCCGGCCGTACCTCAGATGGGACATAGACAGGATGGAGGCAATCCAGAAGACGGCAACCAAAATGGTGCAGGGGTTGCAACAAAAGCCCTATGAAATGAGACTGAGGGATCTCAACATGTACACCATGGAAGAGACTGAGAGGGGATATGAGAGGTCTACAAGTATCTCACAGGATGAACAGGGTGCTGGAGGGGAGTCTCTTTAATGAGAAGGCATATCAATATCAGAGGGCATCCAATGAAGCAGTTGGGGAGGTTTAAGAAGGATGTGATGAGGTACAGTACTGCTTTACTGAAAGAGTGGTGGAGGCCTGTAACAGACTACCAGCAGAAGTGGTGGAGGGAAAACAATATGGGGCTTCAAGCATGGTGGGATAGGCATAGGGGAAAATTAGTAAATAGGTAAGGAGGAGGGAGGGTCGCGGTAGACCAGTTATGGTCCAAGGGGTTAGGCAGGCATATTCACTGTACACTGTCTATGGGGCACTGTTGGAATTATGGTGGGGCTTGCCAGGTTTCACCCCCCCTACCCAGCTCTGAAGTGAGCCCCCATAGCTTACAGCATCACTGCCATTGACTTATAATAGGAAAAGGGGCTCAGTTTAAGATATGACCCTTATAGCCCCCCAAATCCCAAAGCTCCTAAAGTTTAATTCCAATACAGCTATGCAGCCACAGACATAAGTTCAAGTTCAAGTTTATTGCAGGAAAACTCCATTGAGCAAGCTCATTCACAAGGAGGTCCTGTGACATAAACACTTAAAGTACAAACACAGATAAGTAATAACAGTATATACATGAAATGCACGTTACATGATACAGGCTGGATATACATACAAGGGTACCACATAGGGTGACCGCAGGTGGTAAACATTGATATGAGACAGGGAAGCGACTTACAGGTTGCATACTGATAAATGAAACATGATGACTGGTGTGTGCAATACATATACAGTATTTTACATAGGAATATGGACTAGCAAATGTCAGGCTTTCTGGAGAGTGCATGCCAAAGGGGCACACTGCCAAAAGGTTTTTTTTTATTTATTTTTATTTATTTAATCTAGGATTACAAATACCTTTGAGCCAAGGCTCTTTTACAAAGGTTCCACTTCAGGTGAGGTATAATACATGGTAGGACAATGTGACATGTTAACAGGTTACAGAGGTTTACATTATGTCAGTGTAACAGGGTACAGTGGTAAAAACACATGAGTACAATGGATTTGGTGGACAGATTGATTAACAAAGGACTGGGTACACAATATTATCACGAGTTTGGCAATACACACAAAAACGCAGCCAGTGGCTAGTGTCAGGTCTCACATAACACAGAAAGTGCAAGTAGAAAGTGCAGTATGGGGGGGTGTAGAGGGGAAGGGGTAGGGAGGAGGAGGGGGTGAGTAAGTGCTAGATACAGAAAGATTAGGGATGACAGTCAAATGAGCTGGAGGTAGTTAGGTGCAGGCGAAGTTTAGATTTGGAGGGTCCAAGCTTAGGGATGGAGGAGATGTCACTGTTTAGGCCATTTAACCAGCTAGGAGCTTTATAAGCAAAGGGTCTTTGGCCCAGCGTAGTCCGGCATCTTGGGATGAGTACTGATTGAGATTCCGAGCGTGGGGTGGTGATTCAGAGCAGGCCGGATGACAGCTTGAACACCAGGAGGGGAAAGGCCCATAATTGATTTTTTTAGCCATAAGGCATGTTTGGTATTTAATGTGGTTAGAGAGTTGGAGCCAGCCAGTTAGAGCGTATAGGGCACATGTGTGGGTGAGATGGTCAGACCCGGTGATAAGTCGGCAAGCTTGTTGAGGGCCATGGATATGCATCTGAGAGCAGAGGAGGAGGCGGATCCGTAAATGATGAGGCCATAGTCAATTGCTGCAACTACCAAACCCTGGACTGCGATCTGTAAGGCATCAGAGATAAGGCATTTCCTATGCCTGAAGAGTAAGCAAATATGAGTATTGGCTGCTTTAGCGACATTATCAATGTGGGACCCATACGAGAGGTAATAATCGATGGTGACCCCAAGGTATTTGAAGGATACTACTTGTTCCAGGGTTTTATCTAGGCTGTTGGAGATGGAGAGGGGGTGGGACCGGTGCTTATTATGTGAACTGCAGAACGTCATGGTTTTGGTTTTTTTATAGTTAAGCACCAGTTTATTAGCGCTGAACCAGCTTTCAACCGAGGAGAAGCCATGTTGGAGTTTGCTCCGGAGGAGGTGAGGGTCCTTGTGAGTGGAGTGGATGACCGCATCATCGGCATAGAGAAGGATTTGCTCCGGACAGGATTGAGGAAGACCATTCAGGAAGAGCCTTAAGAGAAGAGGTCCGAGAATGGAACCAAGTGGAACCCCAGAGCATACAGGTTTAGCCTCAGAAAGAAAGTCAGCAATTTTCACTCTTTGAGAGCAGTTTTCGAGGTAGCTGTTAAACCATGTCGTTGATTCAGGGGATAAGCCGGCATTGAGCAACTGTGAGATAAGTAGGTGGTAATTGACAGTATCGAAAGCTTTACTAAGGTCTATGAAGACCGATCCCGTAAGGAGGTTATTGTCTAGAGAGTTGTGGATTGCTCCAGTGAATTCGAGAAGGGCAGATGTAGCACTGTGTCCTTTTCTAAAACTGTGCTGTTTGGGGCAGAGGATATCGTATTTGTGGAGGTATTCTGTAATTTGGTCAGATACAATATGCTCAATGGCCTGGGGGGGGGGTAATATAGAGATGGGCCGATAGTTTCCAAGCAGAGCCCTGTCCCCACTCTTGTGGACCGAGGTAATGGTGGCTGATTTCCATCTGTCGGGGAACTGGCCAAGGGTGAAAGATAGATTGAAAATTGTTGTTAGCGGTTGGAGCACCTCTTCAAGGGTGAGGGACAAGTAGTTTAAGGTTGAGGATGTCCCCACTAAACCTAGACCTGGTTATTGCTTTCTTAATGTAGTTGCAGACTTCGTGCTTCTTGACTGATCTGAAGTAGAACGAGGGTAGACTGGGAGATAGAGGGGGGCTCGAAGAGATAGTTGGGGGGTCGTCTTCATTGAGGAAGCCAGGTGGAAGGACGGCACCGAGGTCTGTGAATGCCGTGTTGAAGGAGTTAGTGATGGTAGTAGGGTCAAGCGTAGTGATCCCATCAATGACCAGCATAGAAGGTGAGGTTTTTTGCTGCTTCCCGGTAACTTCTTTTATGTTGTTCCAGAAGGATTTCCCATTACCCCAGGTGTTTGTAAGGGTATCTTTGTAGTATGAACTTTTCTGTAGGCGGACAAGTTTAGTGCAGGCGTTGCGAGCCTGTTTATACTTCTGTACGGCAACTTCTTTTCCTGTGGCATGAGCTAGGAACCAAAGGTGGTCCCTGGATTTGAGTTGAGCCAGTAGATCAGCAGAGAGCCAGGGGTTGCTTAGACCTTTGACTTTGCGTTTTTTGACAGGGGCATAGGAGTCACAGGCAGCGTTAAAGGTCTCTATGAAGCAATCGAGGGCAGAGTTAGTATCCGTAGCATTGTAGATCAGGGTCCAATCTTGCTGACTGAGGTGGGACTTTAGGTGTTTAAGTTGCCCACATGCAAGGACCCTGCTGTGTATTAATTTCGGGGGTGGCATAGCAAACTTGTTGGACCATTTGCAGATGATGGGAATGGTCACTTAGAGAGTCAGGAAGGACAGAAATGTTTGATAGGCGGGATGGGTGACTGGTGAGAATCCAGTCCAGGAGTGTGCTGTTGCCTGATTTGTAGTTGAGCCTAGTGGGTGAGTTGACTAGCTGGGTGAGGTTGACTGAGGAGGTGGCATCTTGATAACCACCAGCCTCCAGGGCAAGCCAGTTGATGTTGAAATCGCCCATCAGGATTATCTCTGAGCCAGGGGGTTGGGATCTGGCAAGGTCCAAGACAGAGTTACATAGAAACACAGAATTTGACGGCAGATAAGGACCGCTTGGTCCACCCAGTCTGCCCATTTCCCTACCTAATGGATAAGCTGCAGATCCTAGTTAACCAGCAGCCTACTTCTTCCTACCCCCCCCCCAGAATTGCCTTATGACTGTCCCATGCATGCTTGAATTCCACCACTGTTTTTGACTCCACAACCTCCTCCGGAAGGCTGTTCCATGCGTCCACAACCCTCTCTGTGAAAAAATACTTCCAAATTACCTCTGAGCCGCCCCTTCTATCTTCAGATTGTGCCCCTTGTTCTTGCACACCTCTTTTTGAAAGATGCTACCCTCTTGGACTTTGTTGATTCCTTGAGATACTTGAAAGTTTCTATCATGTCCCCCTCTCCCTCCTTTCCTCGAGGCTATACATATTCAGCTCCTTAAGTCTCTCCTCATATGTCTTCCGGTGCAGACCCTGCACCATTTTAGTTGCCCTCCTCTGGACAGCCTCCATCCTGTCTATGTCCTTGCGGAGATTGGATCTCCAGAACTGCACGCAGTACTCCAGATGGGGTCTCACCAACTGTCTGTACAGAGGGATAATAACTTCCTGTTTTCTACTGGTGATGCCTCTCCCTATGCATCCCAGTATCCCCCAGCCCTCCGTGCTGCCCTCTCACATTGCTTGCCCACCTTTAGGTCATCTGATATGACTACCCCCAGGTCCCTTTCCATTTTTGTTGTTGTTAGTATCTCACCCCCCACTGTGTACTCTTCCCCTGGGTTTTTGTTTCCCAGGTGCATTACCTTGCACTTCTTAGCACTGAATCTAAGCTGCCATACATTTGAGTATTCCTCTAACCTTGCCAAGTCCCTTCTCATCCTTTCCACCCCACCTTGTGCATCAACTCTGTTGCAGATCTTTGTGTCATCTGCAAAGAGACATACTTTTCCTTCCAGTCTCTCTGCAATGTCACTTAAAAACATTGAAGAGGACCGGTCCTCTCCGGTGCTTTCCCTTGTTCTTTCGGCACTATGTACACTGTGGCAATTGTCAGCGTTTTGTTGTGAGCCCCTAACAAAACCTTGACAATAAGAATCTGAGATTATGCGTCTGAGAGGGGTAGAGGGTAAATCCAGCGGTCCGGATTGCACCACTACCCTGGGAAATACAGTACTGCTATTACAACATGTTTGTTAGGCTGCATTGTCAAAGATTGAAGGAATCGATTTTCGGAGGCGTGGGGGAGCCTCTGTCTCGGTGACTTTGTTCCTTGTTTGTTAGTACATGAAGCAAATGCAGTTGAACTTTGCTCGAGCTGGCCTGGGCGAGCACTCTGGCTCGGTACTACGGTAACTACCTGTCCTCTCCAGCCTGTTTTAACCCCTCTTTACTATATCACTAAACGTGGTTCGTCTATAGCAAAAGAGTAGGAACTGGAATAATGCGTTTTTTTTTCACATTTATTGTATCCAGAAAAACGTCAAACGTTAAAATCGTACACTAGCTCTCTTTCAGAAGTGCTTTATTACAGTTACTCCTAAATCCTGCCAAATTCACCTTATTGTTGTTAGGTGTCTTGCATTTTTTTTATTATTATATACGGTGTCTGGGAGCTGCTGAGTGGTATCTGCTTGAACTGCGCGTAGCCTTTGGAGAGCGCGGTTCCAAGTGTCCTGCCGCACCCGGGCAGAACCAGGTGGGCGTGAAGTAAGGAGGAGCAGCACGTCACGCGCGACCGGAGAAGTACGGCTGCACCCAACAGCAGCACCCCCCTCGAGTGAGTGACAGTGTGGAGTAACAGTACAACACCGGCGGCTGCAATCACACGGACGCAGCTCGAACGGACAGGACGGGACAGCAGGGTCCCCGCGGAGCCAGCACACACCCGGATCCCCGAACCAAAACCGGTCGCTCGAGTGGCTCCATCATGCAGTGTTTCTTTGGGCCGCCGCGAGGTACTATGTCTGAGGAGCAGGTCTTGTACGAGGAGTCACACAGAGTGGCGGTGGCAAATGCCACCAGGCTCGGTAAGGGCTGCCGCAATAACTTATGTAGTGTGTGTCCACATGATCCGATTGTTGTAAGTCACTGCTGCAGTTTGCATTTTTTTAATTGCGTTTTGTTTAATATTTGTCTGGTCGTAATTGTTATTTAAATTGTGTGTGTGTCTGTGCGCGCATGCTGTTACTTTTAAGATTAGTTTGGCGTTCTACGAAGTTTGTGGTGATAAGGTGGCAGCAAATGATCAACCCGCAGAAGCGTTGTATGAGATGTGATTGTTGAAGATCGTGTAGTCTGGTATTAAACGTAAGTGTTTGTAATACTTACAGTACAGTGTCAAAAATGGTACTAAGGTGACTGTTCTTTGAATCTGCATTGACGTACACAACGCAAAGGAAAGTATATAAAAGCGGGCACTGGTAAATAGTAATGGACACATCAAGGGTGGGTTATGCCACTCTATGGCCCAATCAGGTGAGGGCGAAAACCTTGCTGCACCTGCAACCCGAATGTCCCTAAATATCCTGCTGGACTACCTGTGGCAATCACTGGGAGAAGGTGGGATGGGGGTGGGGTTATTCTAGCAGGGATAGTGAAGGGGGTTCTGGCGGGGACATTAAGTCAGGGGCGTCATGCAAAGCCGATTTTAGAGGGGCAGAGAATCTAAACCTATATAGAGGGGTCCAGGGGTATGCTTGCAGGGACCATTTTACAGAACTGAAACCAAATGGTGCATTCTGGTGGCTTTTAGCAAGATGTGAAGCAGCTCAACAGCATAGACAACAGAATGCAGAGGCACACACACAGCAAGGACTGTATTTTACATCTACTGTTTAGTACCAATAATGTGTTAGGCACCTTTTGCTCAAAAGAAACTTTTGAAAAATTACAATCACAGTAGTGCTTTTCCGTGGCTTTTAGTGTTTTGTGAAGCACCTCCAGCGCCTGCTAAAAGGCAGCAGAATTCCGAGTCAGTGTTGCATTCTGATGACTTTGTACTGGCTGTGAAGGAGTTCCACAGGCTTCTAAGGCAGGATGCTGAGGCCCAGTAATATCAATTTTTATAGAAACTTGCAGCTGGAACACCATAGGGACGGTATATTCAGAATGTTCCCCACAGCACTTGTAAGCAAAATTGAAGCCAGAACCTTTACCCGTGGCAGCACCCCCCCCATATATATATATATATATATATATATGTTATAGGGGCGTGGTCGCACCTCTATATTTAGGGTTATGGAGGCACTTCTATGTTAAACTTGAAATTTTGCACCTTAATAACTTTGGACCCGTTCAACGGATTTGCATGAAATTTGGTATGCATGGTGGGGCATGGTAGATCTCTTGATCTGCCAAGTTGTGGTTCAGTCAGACGTATGGTTTTAGTGCACCAAAACGCTGAAAAATGCACTTTTCGTCAGTTCTGTGGGCAGTTTTTCGGATTTTGTTCGTGGCACTGTGCGGCCGTCTTGTGCTCTGCTGGTCTGAAACTTGGCAGGTAGAAAGAGCTTGAGTCAAGGAACATACCACTTTTTGTTTGGTGAAAAAAATATACTCCATTCAGAAGTTATTAAACTTTTTAGCTCCCATTATAAGTCTATGGGAAAATTTATTTGGTTATTTTGTGAAAGAAGGATGGGTTTTGAAACATAGACTTTGACAGCAGATAGGGACCACTTGGCCCACCCAGTCTGCTCATTTCCCTACCTAATGGGTAAGCTGCAGATCCTAGCTAACCAACAGCCTGCTTCTTCCAACTTCCACCTCCTAGAATTGCCTTATGTCTGTCCCATGCATTCTTGAATTCCACCACTGTTTTTGACTCCACAGCCTCCTCAGGAAGGCTGTTCCATGCATCCACAACCCTCTCGGTGAAAAAATACTTCCTCACATTACCTCTGAGCCATCCCCCCTCTAGCTTCACATTGTGCCCCCTTGTTCTTGCACATCTCTTTTTCTGAAAGATGCTACCCTCTTGGACTTTGTTGATACCCTTGAGGTACTTGAAAGTTTCTATCATATCCCCCCTCTCCTTCCTCTCCTCGAGGCTATACATATTAAGATCCTTAAGTCTCTCTTGATATGTCTTCTGGTGCAGACCCTGCACCATTTTAGTTGCCCTCCTCTGGCCAGCCTCCATCCTGTCTGTGTCTTTGTGGAGATTGGGTCTACAGAACTGCATGCAGTACTCCAGATGGGGTCTCACTAGCTGTCTGTACAGAGGGATAACAACTTCCTGTTTTCTACTGGTGATGCCTCTCCCTGTGCATCCCAGTATTCCACCAGCCCTACTTACTGCCCTCTCACATTGCTTGCTCACCTTTAGGTCATCTGATATGACTACCCCCAGGTCCCTTTCCATTTTTGTTGTTGTTAGTATCTCACCCCCCATTGTGTTCTCTTCCCCTGGGTTTCTGTTTCCCAGGTGCATTACTTTGCACTTCTTAGCGTTGAATCTAAGCTGCCATACATTTGACCATTCCTTCAACCTTGCCAAGTCCCTTCTCATCCTTTCCACCCCACCTTGTGTATCAACTCTGTTGCAGATCTTTGTGTCATCTGCAAAGATACATGCTTTTCCTTCCAGTCCCTCTGCAATGTTGCTTATAAAGACATTAAAGAGGACCTGTCCTAGTACTAAACCCTGCGGTATCCCACTAGTAACCCCCCTTTCTTCAGAGTGGACTCCGTTTACTATTACCCTCTGTGTCCTGTTCTCCAGCCAATTGTTTACCCAGATTACCATCTTGGGACCCACTCCCAGGCTGGCCAACTTGTATATTAATCTTTTGTGTGGGACTGTGTCAAATGCCTTGCTAAAGTCTAGGTAGACCATGTCTACAGCCCCTCCCTGATCTACTACTTTGGTCACCCAGTCAAAGAAATCTATTAGATTCGTCTGACATGACTTTCCTGCTGTGAATCCATGCTGTCTTGGTTCCTGCGCTCCTCTGGCCTCTAGGTACTCAACAGTTCTTTCCTTCAGAAGTGATTCCATCACTTTCCCAATCACTGAGGTTAAACTAACAGGTCTATAGTTTCCTGCTTTTGCCCTGCTCCCACATTTGTGAAGTGGAATCACATCTGCCCTCCTCCAGTCTTCAGGTACCACTCCACCCTCCCATGATCTACTAAAGAGGGTAGTCAGTGGTGTCACTAGTTCAACCCTTAGTTCTTTTAGAATTCTGGGGTGAATCCCATCAGGCCCCATTGCTTTGTCCACCTTCAGTTTTAAGAGTTCCTTCAGAACCCTTTCTTCTGTGAAAGGGCTAGTATCAACCCCCGTATCCAGCATGTTTCTGTTGTTTGGTTTATGTACCTCCCCCTCTTCATTTGTGAATACTGAGCAAAAGTATTTGTTTAGTATCTCTGCCTTTTCAGTCACCCTCTGTCCACCACCCGCCCCTTTATTAAGCCTCACTATCCCTCCCCTGGTCTTCCTTCGCTCCCTGATGTACCTATAAAAGGTTTTATCCCCCTTCTTAACTGAGTTGGCAATCTTTTCCTCGGTTTGGGCCTTTGCTGTTCTGACTGCCTCTCCTGCTTCCTTTTGTTTTAACTGATACAATTCTCTGTCCTGCTCCTTCTGTGATTCCTTGTACTTCCTGAATGCTATCTTTTTCTCCCTAACCTTCCCTGCCACCTCATTTGAGAACCATAGTGCTTTCTTACATCGTTTTGTTTTGTTTATTTGCTTCACACAAAGACTTGTTGCCTCAGTTATGGCAGTTTTGATTATTCCCCATTGTTCTTCCACCCCCTCCTTCCTGCCCATTTGCTAGTGCATTCCTTAGGCACTCACCCATTTTGGCAAAGTCTGCCCTCCTGAAGTGCAGTACCTTTACCTGTGTATAGCTTGACTCTACTGCTGTGTTTATCTTGAACCATACTGTTCGATGGTCACTAGTTCCCAGATGGCTACCCACTTCTAAATCTGTGATCCTCTGGCCATCACGATCAAAGATTTTGCAGGCTCCTGATCAAAGAACCTTTGATCGTGAGAAATTTATTGATCGTGATGGCTGCCATCTTGTTTTCAGTTTGGAGTTGGAAAAAAAGTAAATATTTCACCCCACAGGTGACTTGTGAAATAATTGAGGCATGGGTTTAGATCAGGGGACTTCCCTCTATCGACCCATGCCTCTAGTTTATTTTAGTTTTGTCAAAAAATAGCCTTTTACATTTTTACAACCTTCGGCTGTGGCTCGCTAACGATCTTCGGCCGCGAGCCTGCAAAATCTTCCCCCACGGTTGGGCCAATTATTTTACAGCCTCGCGGTCAAAGATTGTTAGCAAGCCACGACCGCAGCTGAAGATAAAGGGGAAAGGAAAATTTCTGTCATTTTTTATCAGTAACTAAACCAAACATACTGCTTATAATAAAATGGAAGGTCACTGGCTGATACAGTACAGTATTATACGGTCTTCAACATTCTCTAAACTAAATGGGACAGAAATCTGAAGCTGAAAGATGCACACACAGAGGGTGAGCAGTGAAGGACATGTCGAGACAAAGCATTAAAGAGTGCAAAATGTATTATATTAAATAGGAAGTGCAGCTGCTGAATCTTGGTGCTGGGGGAATATGAACTGCTAAGTCAAGAAAAATGCCCACAATAAAAAATAAATAAATAGATAAACAAATTCATTAATTAATTAAAAATCTGTCTAGAAGGGAGTAATATTAGGAGGGAAATATGAGAGCAAGGGAGCATGAGACAACATGAAGCTGACTAGCTATGAGGATGAACGTGGAAGGATAGAGGAGCTGGTCTCACCTGCATCCTCTGTCCGCGATTGGTTGCTGCCACCGCCACCGCTGCCGGTGGTAGCTGGAAGGCAGATAGGGGCTATGCTGGCCATGGGTCAGGTATGGGTAGGTGGCAAGTGACGATGAACGGCTGTATGAGTTGGCTGCCCCAGGCGGGTATGGTGGGGATGCGAGCCCCAGTGCAGGCAGTGAAGCGGGTAGTGATGGTGGTGACTGGTGGCCATGGACGGTAAGCTCTGCTGCTGCTGACCAAACTCTATGAAGACAGACTTGGATGAGTCCTGGGCTTCCAACCTGTGAGCCATCACAGTCATGGTCATCATCAAACTTTCAGATTGAGAGCATCCCCCATATTTATCTCTCTCTCTCTCTCGTTCTCCCTTAGTCAGTCTGTCCCGGATAGGAGGTGAGCTCTGCAGAGCGGAGCTGATGGGGGAGGGTGCAATTCCAAAAACCCAGACGGCTGAGTATTTTGTTCTTTTCCACTTCCAACTTGTTTGGCAGAAGAAAGGCTCAAGTTAAAGCAGGGATTTTAGGGTGCAGTCTGTTCTAGTTGGGCTTCTGCTTTTAGATTTGATGCAGACGCTACAAGTCGAATGGTTTGTCTCCAAAGGGCAAAGTCTTGCAATTGGTCAGCCGGGCTGTGACGTCATGAGGCGCGCTGAAGAGCCCGTGTTCAGCAGCTAAGGTGCCAGCCGCGTCAAATTCTGTACAGAGAGACTTTCTTTAGCCAGGGCTGCTAGCAATGTGTCATGCAAGTACACCAGTCAGGTTTTGCAGGGAAAATTATCGCTAACCCTGGCTCGCCTCCCATGCACCAACCGGCTGTTGCAGAGGCTTGAACTAGGGCACCCAGCAATGCTCCCTGCATTATACCAGGCTAGACAGAGCCTCATGCAGCTGTACCAGCTGGATTCTGCGATAGCAGGGACTGTATAATAACAGGTAGCTCCATGCCTCATCTAAACATGTTTCCATGCTGTACAGCTAGGGCCGGGGGCAGGATGGGACAGAGAGAGAGAGAGAGAGACCTCGGGCTTCCTATGCAACCAGTCACTTCACTTTGCCCCCCAATACCTTCTGAAGTGTCCCTGATTTTCAGGGACGCCCTGATTTCACCTCTCAAAATTTTACTCTGTCCCTCCTAAAATCTGTGTTCCCCTGACTAAACAGTGATGATTGTAAGAATAAAATTATGTCAAACAATACAGTTGCTGACTTCTTATTCTTCAGAAATGTATTATACACTGAGTCCCTTATTCTGCCAGCTTCCTGAGTGGATAGCACCAATTTTAAAATGTGTCCCTGATTTGGGCCTTTGTCCCTGAATTTTTAAGCCTTGTCCCTGATTTATGAGGCAGGAGGTTGAGAGGTATGCCCCCCCGCGCCACAAACACACACACACATTGCTTTTAGTGTCTTTCTAATTTGGAGGTGGTTATGATTATTATTAGTAGTAGTAGTTAGTGTCACTTCCATCTTTTGTTGGCAGGACATTTTATTGACGTACTTACGACAGTCATCTTGTGGGACTTGAGCGCGCGCGCGCGCGCACACACACACACACACACACACAGTCACACTTACGTGTATGTGTATGTTTATATTGTGGCCTGCACTGTTTGGTGTAGCTGATAATGGTGCTATATTAACCATGCATTAGATCCAGGCATATGTTGTAAAAAATGGCAATACAAGATATGTAGGAATTGGTGTTTTTTTTCTAAAACATTTTAAAGATTTTTTTTAAATGTTAATTAGCTTTAAAGCAAATAAGTGTGATTGTATTGTAGCCTTTCTGTGTTCTGGAGCTGATTTATCTGGGAACGGTTTACATATTTGAAACGTCTTGCCATGGTTTACAGTGAGTACTGTAATAACTTGGTCTGTGAGTGGATCCTTGGAAATCCGACAGTCGCGCGTTTTTTTTTTTTTTTGTTTCCTGTTGAAAACAGAAGGTGCTGTAATGCTTTCAAATATATGCAAATGATACATGCGGTTAGCGGTTTGGCAAATTTTGGTTATAGTATAAACTATATCGAAGCAAATTGCCTCCATTCTGAAATCGTCGAAATTACAATCCCGTTGATTTTTTTTCTTTTATTGTCACTACAGTTATTAATAAAATACAACATTTTACAATAATTTCTTTTTACTTTGCCGAAGGAGGTAATTAGAGCAGTAATCAGGAATATAAGGAACTCCGCTCTGATTAACTGCGGCAGTACTTTTGTTCAAATTGCTGCTCTAAAATTCAGTATAATTTTCCGGTAATGATTATGGACTATTTATTTATTTAACCAGGTATAGCACACTAAGCTGAAAGCTTTTTTACAGGAGCGACCTGGGAGCACAAGGAGGTTAAGTGACTTGCTCAGGGTCACACAGTATGCAAGTGGAAGCTGTGTGATTCAAACCCAGGTCTGGTTTGCTAAATGTCACCAGATTTACAGCTCAGAGCCTTAGACCACTGTGCTGTACTGCCTCCTAACTGGGGACTGGGTTTATTTTAGGAGGTGGAATAAAAGTGGATATAATATAAATTATCCTCTAATTATACACTAGTGTCGCCTGTTATCCTCTTATCAAAATGGTTGTCCAACTGCAGCGTTTAGTTTCAGTTCTCTTCCCTTTTTCTTGGCTATAAAAAGAAGTTCATACCTTTCTGTTATTATTTGAATTATTATTTGCAAAAAGGGATTTAAATCAGAACCTCCAGCCACAAATGACACACACCATTTCCGAGCTGGACTATAGGAGAGGCAATGAGCCTGAGCTGTACATACCTTCACTGAGATCTGGATCTAGCCTTCACCTAAATGGGCTGTTTCCTCATTTCCCGGAAAAAGGAGAACAAGAAATCGGGCTCTGGAGAAGCCCGTACCAAGCCAGGTAGGGTTGCTAAGGATCTTTCCCTCCAAACACTAAAAGCGAAAGAAAGAAAAAAAGGAAAATAAAAATCTAAACGGAGATGGATGTTGTTAGTGGCATCTCCAAACTTGACCCAGTTGTCCTATAGTGAGTGAGCATTCAGGTTGCAGAGGTGCTTGTAACAGGGAAATCCAAAAGTGCATGTTAGATGTGGGTTTGCATACTTGTTATGTTGCATTCTCTAGGTAAATATCATTATATATACAGGAGGTCGCTAACATTTAGTATTCCAAGACAATAGAGATCGTGAAAGTCAGATTAAATTTTTTTTTTCATCTTTCTGGGTCTTTTGAAGGAGGGACATATGACGGGTGCATTGTAGAAAAAGATAACTAACTAGATATTCTTATTGCTCCACGTAAATAACATAGCTTCCACATTCTTGTGTTGCTCTAAATTCAAACTATGGAAACTGAAAACAATTTACAGTATATGCCAATTTGATTTGTATAGTTGTAAGCGTCATTGTGCATATCCAAACATTCAGATGGAACATGTGCTGTAGGTTTCTTTATACACTGTGGTGGTGTGTGTGTGTGTGTGTGTGTTAAGTTAGTTTCCCACTTGGACTCTTCTAGCCGGTTCAGTAACTCTGAAAGGAGTTAAAGTGTTTGTCTTACTTTCCTTTCCTTACGGGTCCCAGTTTAACACGCCACAGGGAAATCCGATCCACTCTTTTACAAATCCACATTGAGTGGGCAAGCCATATTGCTAGGAAAATAAAATCAAAGGATTAAATTCTCCATACTTTTTTTTATTCAAGTTTGGGTTTTTATTTACCAGCATTCAGTCTCTGGGTGCTTTGCTGGCCAGTAAATATATCTATTTTGGCTGCTTTGTTGTACTGCTTAGTTCCACGCATTTACTTATTTTAAAAGTTTCACTAGACAAATACAGTAAAGGTTAACATCGAGTGTTCTGGTATAATCTGTAGTAAAGTACAAATGCATCTTGTTATTATTTGCAGAGCTTGTTTATTGCCCTCTATTTAATGTGTTAAAATATTGCTTAGAATGTAGATTGGCATTCAAAGCTCAAGAGAACTTGAATATTCTGCTTAATGAGCAGGCTTTACTTCTCACCATATTTTGGTAAGCAAAAACACACACACACACACACACACACACACTGCACTGAATTAAACAATACTCGCCAGTGGTATGTCTTGTTTTATTGGGCAACTGTATCCCTGTGAAACCTCTCCACAGATTTTCATCCAAACCTCATTTATGTACCTGATCCCCTACCTGTACTGTTTCTGTTCAGAAAGGCAACATTAAGGCTCAAGTCTGACTTTTACCTGCATCTATTTGTCTGTCTGTCTGTCTGTCTGTCTGTCTGTCTATCTATCTGTCTGTTTTCCCTTCCCAGTGCTACTGGCTTGATTTTAATGAGTCATGATTGAAAAGAAACAGACATTTCTGTAAATATTTATTGGGCATTTTGAGGCAGTCGTGAAACTGCAGTTGTAAAGAACCACACCTTCGGGAATAGTAAGGTGCAGCAGGTTTGAAGTTTGGGTATTCTAAAGGAGCTGGTGGCTCCACATAGCCCCAGGTGTGGTCCCATAGCCAGAAAGTATATACCGTCGCCTGGTTAATTACTAACTATCCATCCCTTTAGAGTTTTCACAAAAGCTGCCATATGAAACGGGCCAAAGGAAAAGGGAACCACAAGCTGAACTGCAATAAGCATCACAACTCACTGAACAACTGATGGACAAAGGAGGGTATGCGGAGTGGGGGATGGGGGGGTAAAGGATTGCATTAATCAATAGTTATAGCTTGATTTAATTACAGAATAACAGAAACAAAATTACAGAAGGTACTAATGATTATAAAGGCATGTAATTTAAAAAAAACATATACAAAGAACAACATGTTTAAAGGACATTTAAGAAATGAAAGTTTTTTCAGTCTTTTTTTCAATAGTTTCACAAGATATTGTGTGTGTGGCAATGTACAATTTTCTGGCAAATACTCAGGCTGCATCCCCAAGTTGCGAGGATGTGCAGAATGACATATACAAGTGTAATCTTGTCTGTATGGGTGTATCGGGTTTCTGCCACTAAAGAGCACACTGGTAAATCAATGGTATCAGACCAACAGATGCAAAGAAGATGCAGCTGGCTTACTCAAATTTTATTTATTTTGTTTTTGTTTAGTCTGTCATGGTTAGCTTGGTTTAGTAAGAAATACAGATACATATACACACACACACACACACACACACACACATACATACACAATTAAATATTCAGGCAGGGCATGTCCCCTTTACAGACAATCACATATTGCAGTGTAGGTACTGAAACTGTCTAGGTCTGCATGTGAATCAGGTAAGGATATGTCAGCTGATATACAGCATCAACTGCTGATATTGCCTAACTGATGTTTGCACAGGCATAATTTTATTTGGGGTGTGTGTGTGTGGGGGGGGGAGATAAGGAGAGACTTCTGTCCAATGAATCACCTATATATGGATTTAATCCACAAAGTAGTGAGTCTAGAAGCATTAATATCAGCTGTGGCACACAGAGTTCTTTACACCATACCCAAAAAAGAAAAGAAAGCATAAAACTTTAGGATTAGAGAAGGTATATGCACAGAGTCTGAGGTTTAATGAACCAAAGTTTAGGCTGAATTTGGAGCTTCAGTTCTGAACATCTCTAATACATAGCCAAGCTAACATAAATTAACAGTATGAACCATAACAAAAATTCTTAACATGGTATTAGCTGGGTGTCACTGTCTGTAAGGAGTCAGACGATTCAGTAAATTAAATGAAACAAAGAGAATTTATTTAGGTGAGTGAAATCATGCAGATGATAGGATCACAGGAGCTATGTAACGAATCCATCATCATCAGGGTCTGTAAAAAAAAAAAAAAGCCGTGGTTTAAGGCAGAGTGAAAGGGTAAGATAAGCATATTCTGAAGAATATCCCAACTACCATAAGTTAGAGCAACTGATGGATACATAAGGGTGTGTGTATGTGTGTGTGTGGGGGGGGGGGAATAGGATAAACGACAGTAAGTTACGGTGCTGTATCACTTTAATTATGTAAAATAGAAAACAGAAGGTTGTAGTAATTATTTTAGCATGTTATTTTGGGCAACAAACAAATACACACTAATGGCATATGTCCAACAGACACTGAAAAAAGGAAAGTGTTTTACTCTTTCTTTAGTTTTTCCTTTTTATTTGTCCATGGAATGCTTGACACGATGAACTGCGATTCTAATCAGGGAAACTAGCAGCATTTGTGTCCGAACTGGCACAAGTATTTTCTTATGCTGTAACAGTAACGCAAATAAAAGGTCAACAAAATACAGAAAAGAAGTACATTGCTTCCTGGTTGCTGTCAGTTTCTGACAGCTTCACGAGAATGTGTCCCACAGAGAGAGTCTGGTTGACGTCATGGAATGCATGAATGACAACGTCAGCATTTAGCTGCCACGCTCACTTTCCGATATGAAAACCAGAAATATAAAACAGGCTGCTCCAGTAACAGCCATTTTTACATTTTTTATTGACTGGCTAAATTAAAAACACAAAAAAATCAGACTAACACAGTTACCGATTAGTCAACATATGTGCATTACTAGAAATCACAGCATGCTCCTCGTAGGAAATCACTGTTTTGTTAATTTCCTGTCCTCTTTAATCCCAAAGTGAGTTGATTTTATCTGCATTAACACACAAAACAAAACAAAAGTTGTACACACACACACACACACACACACACACACACACACACGTTCTAATGCAGTGACAGAGGCTTTTTTTTAACATATGCTTTACATTTGTTATTGAACATCGTACGTGTCTGGAGGACACTGGTTGCATTTCGAATCCCAGCCCTCGAAAGCTGATCTTTATTTAACAAGGGAAGTAAGTTTGTTAAAATGACTTTGTTGTTTTGTTAATAGGCATCAAGAGTCTATTTAGCATCCACATCAGCATTTCTTGCATTCAGCCACTGATATTCTGTCAAAATACACATTTTGCTCACTCCCCCCCAAAAAGTGAACATGTTGTTGTACAGTGTACTCTTCTCTAATGGTTCTATTACATGTTGTTGTGCAGTGTACTCCTCTCTAATGGTTCTATTACATGTTGTTATACAGTGTACTACTCTTCTCTAATGGTTCTGTTACATGTCATTGTACAGTGTACTCCTCTCTAATGGTTCTATTACATGTTGTTGTACAGTGTACTCCTCTCTAATGGTTCTATTACATGTTGTTGTACAGCGTACTCTTCTCTAATGGTTCTATTACATGTTGTTGTACAGTGTACTCCTCTCTAATGGTTCTATTACATGTTGTTGTACAGTGTACTCCTCTCTAATGGTTCTATTACATGTTGTTGTACAGTGTACTACTCTTCTCTAATGGTTCTATTACATGTTGTTGTACAGTGTACCCTTTTCTAATGGTTCTATTACATGTTGTTGTACAGCGTACTCCTCTCTAATGGTTCTATTACATGTTGTACAGTGTACTCCTCTCTAATGGGTCTATTACATGTTGTTGTACAGCGTACTCTTCTCTAGTGGTTCTATTACATGCTGTTGTACAGTGTACTCCTCTCTAATGGTTCTATTACATGTTGTTGTACAGTGTAGTCTTCTCTAATGGTTCTATTACATGTTGTACAGTGTACTCTTCTCTAATGGTTCTATTACATGTTGTTGTACAGTGTACTCCTCTCTAATGGGTCTATTACATGTTGTTGTACAGTGTACTCTTCTCTAGTGGTTCTATTACATGTTGTTGTACAGTGTACTCTTCTCTAATGGTTCTATTACATGTTGTTGTACAGTGTATTCCTCTCTAATGGTTCTATTACATGTTGTTGTACAGTGTACTCTTCTCTAATGGTTCTATTACACACTGATTTTATGGCAGTGGAAGGTAAAGGCTTTACACCTTGGCTCCACACTGTTAACCACCGAAACATTTTAGATCGGTGGAGTTTATATTTTGTATATGTTCTTTGGTGGCGTGGTGGTGGGTAGGGGGTCGTCTTGTGAACTGTTATAGCCCCTTTGTTAATATGACAAGTTATGCATATAGTGGTTGATGAAACGTTGCTCTCAAAATAAAAACTGCTTATTCAAGTAAGTACATGTAGATTTTTTCCAACCAATTTATAACCTCAGCAATGAAGCACAGTGTCTAATTAACACATTTTTACTGACAGGAAAGGGCAGTAATTTATTGCACCGCATTGTACGGTTGCTGTCACCATGGGAGCTCCCACCAATATATGCTGTATAGCTATACATATGCTTTTTTGGTAGTTATAATATGCTTTCTCAAAAAGTAATGAAATTCTTTGCAAAAAAACTATGTTTAATGCATCATTTAGGGTTAAAGCAGAAAAAGTCAGGAAATGAGAACATAGGGTTGCCCCCTAACCCCTCACTCGCCATCCTCCACAGACTGACAGACGATGGGGTGTGTAGTTGGGTTTGTGAGCCCTAAATCTCACCCCATTCTCCTTTACTGTAGCATGTCCACCTGCTTACACATGGAATGGGGTGAGATTTGGCCTCACAACCCCAACGACACACCCCATCGTCTGTCAGTCTGTGGAGGATGGTGGGGGGGGTAGGGGGCAACCCTAAGGTTCTCATTTCCTTACTTTGTCTGCTTTAACACTAAATGATGCATTGAACATAGTTTATTTACAAAGAATGTCATTACTTTTTGAGAAAAGCCTGGTCCTGAGTGGGTGAGCAGTAAATGGACAGAAGGCCAGAAGCTCAGAAAACCTCCAACTCGGCCGGTGAAGCAAGTCTGGCAAGGACAGGACCTCCCTGCCCTGAGTTGGGAGAGGAAGGGGTACAGCAAAATTCAAACCTCCAGGCCAATGGTTGGGCAAGGCAGGTGTAGAGTAGGAATAGCAGAATCTCCAGGCCCCGATGCTGGGCGAGGCAGGGTAGAGCAGAAATTCGAACCTCCAGGCCCCGATGCTGGGCGAGGCAGGTGTAGGGTGGAAATAGTCGAACCTCCAGGCCCCGATGCTGGGTGAGGCAGGTGTAGAGTAGAGCGTCGAACCCCCAGGCCCCGATGTTGGGCGAGGCAGGTACAGACTAGGCCCCCCACGTGGCCAGTGGGAACAGCTGGACCCCACGTAGGCCAGGAGCGGCTAAGCCAGCCTCTATGAAAGTTAGCAGGACTGGGGAATGCCGCCACAGAGGGCCGCCCGGCACAGCAGACATCCCAGGGGCTGAAGCAGAAGGAATGATGGTAGGCAAGAAGCAAAGATTGCGTAAGCAAGAATGGACCTTTATGTAGGTCAGTATTTCAAGCAATAGTGCCAAGAATTAACGTAATAACTATAAAATCAGATTTGGGTTCAGTTTCATGATGCTGTGAGAAGCAGACATGAGCTGGTATACAAGGAGGAAGGCATTGCCCTTAAGCACTCTGACTGTACTGCAGAAAAGGGGGATATGGTATATTTTACCTGCGTTGATTTCATACTGCATACAGTAATGAAAATCCTGTGTGACGGCAGTTTACAGCTTAATAGAATCCTGAGTCTTGGCAGTGTGCAGCTGATAACAGTTCGACCAGTCATGTGCAATAAGAACGTTTGCCTGCACTACAAGAGTAGTGAGCTGTGGTATTTGTAAGGCTTTCATTACAAAAATGAAAGCAATGTCTTTGAACCCATACTGCCTGCATAGCGACTGTTAGTTTAAGTTAGAAAGTATCGAGTAGACATGCATACTGTCCAACGTAGTTCCAAACGATGTCCCTGTCCTTTGTGTGTTGGTTCAACTGAACCAAGAGTTTTATGCGGCATGAGGTGCGCTGATTGGCTAATGGGTCCACTACTACTGCCCTGGTTGACTTCTCTGATTATGTCCATAAGGCCATGGGCAGTCTATCAATAAAGCATAATGAGAAAAAAATTTACAACTATGTAGGTTCAATGAAAGGAGGTCACAAGATTATAGGACCACTGGAAACACACACAGGAATAGTTAAGGATGAGGTTGAGATGGCTACCAAACTGAATAATTTTTTTCTTAGTATATATACATCAAAAGAACCAATCAATGTTAATAATCAATTAAGCACAACTGACCTCCTACCATTTACTATGGATGAAGTATTACAGGTAATTAAAATCATGAAACAAAGCAGTTCACCAGGACCTGGTGGTAACCATCCTAAGTTACTTAAAGAATTATCAGGGGAATTGAAGGGACCAATTACCCAATTATTTAATGCCTCCTTAAGAGAAGGGAAAGCACTGACAGAATGTTACTCTGATATACAAAAGTGGAAGTAAAAAAGATGTTCAGAACTATAGACCTATAAGTCTGACATTTGTCCTGGGTAAATTCTCGTACTCGTTAGAGTACAGAAGAATCAGGAGATCTCTGCTTAGCATATAATGCTGTACAAAATAACTCTACTATGGAAACAATAGGACTAGTTAGATGAAATGTTATAAAAAACACAAGGTCACACAAATATAAACTAAGAGGAGAAATAAAACTGTCAAAAGAAGTAACTGGTATACACAAAGAATAATTATTTGGAATACACTTCTCGAAAACATAGTTAAGAGCAGGGGTGTCGGAAGGCATACGCACTGTACTCAGCAGAGTACAGTAAAAAAAATTGAGGCAGGGGCAACAAAAACAGGAAAGCAAGGACATTGTGAGTCACATTGTGTCTGTGTGGCGCTGAGCCCTTTTGCTTTTGTTGTTCGCTATGGGGCAGTGATGCCACTAGCCAAATACACAAACAACAGCAACTTACCAGGCAGGCAGAAAAACAAAGGAAGGAGGATTACAGGAAAAAACTGATTACTTGAACTCAGACATGGCAAATGGGGGGCCTATTGTGAGTGTGGTGTGGCAGCGCATATTTTGGTTTATGTGTACATAACGGGGGACAGCAGTGCATCAGTTTTGAGTACAAGTTTAAAATTCCTGGCTACACCCCTGGTAAAGAGTACAACAATGGCTACATTCAGAAATAGATTCAATGATTACATGGGTAACACGAAGCAAATGTTCCACCACAAAAGGTGGAGAGTTTGACTAAAGGTCAATGACCTCACAAAACTCGTACAGATCTATGAACCTATGACAGTGGTAACTTGGTAGGATCTATTTTTATAGATCTTACCAAGGCCTTTGACACTGTCAACCACTCCATCCTGTTAGAGCAGTTGCTGGCCTTGGGGTTGGCAACCGGCCCAGTCAAGCAGTTTCAGGACTTCCTGGTTCTCAGGTCACAGAGTGTCAAAATTGGAACAGTCATCTCCAGTACTAGACAAGTCACTCTCGGTGTCCCTCAAGGGTCCATCTTGGGGGGCCCCCCTGTTCAGTCTATTCCTGAATGCTCTTCCTGCAGCCTGTAAGAGCAAGATCATTTTGTATGCAGATGATGCAGTTATCCTTTGTAACAACTCTCAAATCGACCTTCTACAAAGTGAACTACAGACTACCTTTCACCAACTGGAGGATTGTTTCAGTTCCAAAAATCTACTGCTCAACTACAAAAAAACTAAGACCATGATTATCTCAAGTCATCAGCACACACAAAAAAAAAACATCACTATATATCACCAGCAATAAGGCTGTACCTCTCAAACAAGTGCTCTCATTCAGGTACCTCGGGGTCTTTATAGATGACACCCTTTCTTTTGTACTGCACATAGACCTGGTGGTAAAAGTGGTAAACACCAAACTAGGGGTCCTTTACTGACATAGGCAATATCTAACACCTAACGCCTGCCGCCTAGCTGTATCGAGCTCCATTATATCAATGATTGATTATGGGCTGGTCACGTTTGGGGCAGCATCCGACATTGCGCTCAGATGTGTAGTCACAGCCCTCAACAAGGCATGTGGACTAACACTAGGAGCAGATAACCTAATGCACTCTTGTACTCTCTACGAACAAACCAAATGGCTCAACCTGAATAATAGGATAAAGTATCAAGTATCCCTCCTTGGGGAAAAAAAAGCAATGCTAGGCCTAACACCACCTTGCATTGTAGATACTCTACAAGCTGCCCAATACAGCTACGATACTAGGGTAAGACAAGATGCCAGCTTGTTGTCCCTTTCAGAAGAACCACTCTTGGCTAACGCTCCTTCGCCTACAGGGCCCCCCTTTGGCTGAGTGACATCCTTGCTGAAATACTCAACATTGCAAATCTCCCCACTTTTAAACTTGAATTGAAACAAGACATTGCCTCTCTGGGAAACTGTGCCTGGAGGAAGGTGACCTGACTAACTCGCTCGCCAGCTCTTCTTGCCTCTCATTGACACACCTCTGTCATTGGTACCACTGGTAGGATACCTCCACTAGCCCCCTGACAGCACAATCCCATATGGCATTCCATCAGCCCTCCTTCACCCCTCCCCCATCCCCTCTCCCTCTCTTGAACACTAGCCTTCAGTTTCCTCCTCCTCCTTTCAATTACCTAGCACTTACCCACCACTCTTCCTCCTCCTCAGGGACTCTTATTTGTACCCTTCTCTTCCTCCATCACCTTCTTAATACTGAAACAGCTTGACTAACAACACCTACCTGGCTGCTTTTTGACAATTGCCAGATTGTAACCCCAGCTCCTGGGAGAATATTGTAACTTCCTCATATTTGTGATTGTTACTGTCATTGGATGTGTAAGGTATAACTCTGTTTTTTTCATGTTCTTTGACATGGAACCTTTGTAAATGAGCATCTTGCTCAAAGGTTGTTTCTGAAGTATGTAATAAATAAATAAATAAAACTCAAGCACTAGAAATAAAATATTGCAGACTCAATACATGAGGTTAGAGGATAAGCCATCTGCAGAGACAGAGTAGGTGGTGGGGGGGGAAGGAGAACACTGCCAGGCTGACTGAAAAATGGGGCAGAAGGAGAAGGGATAGGGTAAAGGGGGGCAGACCTTCAACCCACCGGGATGTAGACCCCGCATGGGTCAGTCTCAGCTGGAAGCAAACCGAAACCGGAGGAAATTGGTATCCAGGTCTGCAGGAAGAGAGATAGTGTAGGAGGGAGGAAGGCAAGCTCTTTTTTTTCTTAGCCCACTATAAACCCCCTGCTGCTCTACCTTCTGATGGAGCACTGATTTAGCGCCAGATCTATCACCCCCAGGACTTATAACACAAGATGTCCCCTGTCTATGGGTGCTCTGCCCACTTTTGTCCTGGTTGTTCCCTTTTGCTGGTGCTTATGGTGCTAAATACAATAACCTTTGGGCTACCAGCCCATTCACCACCTGGCCCAGGTCTCTGGGTTCTGATTCAGTCATTGGTGGCATCCTAGTGGTGGCCAGGGAGCCGTGCTCCCACCTGGAATTTGGTACTGCAGCTGGAAGGCCACTAAGCAGAACTTTAGAGTCACGGGCATTTGATTCTGCCCAGACTCAGTTCACCACTGCACACCCTCCCCGATGCGGCGCATACTAGAGAGCTCTGTGTGGGGCCACTGCAACACTGCCTTTGCTGCAGGAGGGTGGGAGGACAGGAGAAGATACAAACCCCACTATTCACCACTGAATACAAAGGGGGAGGAGAAAAAAGAAATGGGACCCTGCCACAGTCAGGGGGTGGGTGGGCAAGCTCTGCAAGGATCAGACAAGGACAGGAGAAGGAAGTGAACCACCCAAGAGGTCCGACAGAAAGGAAAACACTCCCAGCAAAAGCACCAGCAAAGGAAACGTCTTCCCAAACATGCGACAGGATAGGAAGCCAGCACGGCCGGGGGCGGGGGGACACAGGAGCTGGAACAAACATAGAAACATAGAATTTGACAGCAGATAAGGACTGCTTGGCTCACCTAGTCTGCCCGTTTTCCTATCTAACAGATAAGCTGCAGATCCTAGTTAACCAACAGCTTACTTCCTCCTACCCCCAACTAGGACTGCCTTATGTCCGTCCCATGCATTCTTGAATTCCCCCACTGTTTTTATAGAAACATAGAAGAAGGAGAAACAAAGAGAAAGAGCACAAAGGGACAGCAAAAAAAAGGGACAAAACCAATGAAAATGAAAATAAAAGGAAAGGACAAAGGGAAACCTACCGATGCGCAACTGGCATTACAGCATGTGACCTGAGGGGGAAGGACAGGAGACTGCAAGGGCAGTCCCAGACAGGAACCACCACAAGGCACCCAACACAAGAAAACCCCAGGGACCCATGGAGGGAAGAAAAACACTCAGGACTAGGAAGCCCACACTGGAGGGCTGCTGCTGGATGTCTGCAGGACCTGTAGCTGAAGAACACTGCCCAAGGAGCCATGGACTTGAACTACAGGTAAGCCTCCAGGCGTCCATGCCCCTGCGTCTCTACTCAGTCAGTCACCCTGGTTTACAACTGCCTTTCTGTCCAGTGGGGAAGACCTTTTCTAGCCCAGGGGTGGTCCTGGCTTCTGGCCAGGTGATTGGGTCCCTGGGGCTTGGGGCAGCCCCCTTGGCTGATATATGGCCCTTAGGTCGGCCTAATGGGATGGCTGGAAGCCCCTCTAGGCATCGACCGGGGGCCAGGGAAGGGATAGCACTGGCAGAATAAAGGACCAGCACGGGAAAACTTCAGGGAAGGGGGGAAGGGAAAGCGAGGAAAAAAGGAAAAATAATCAGCTAGCCTGCTTGCTGGATAGGTGGGTAGGTGGTTTACCCTTTCCCTTCTTCTTACTGTCCCAGAGGTTCCCCTTTGGGTCCGATCCCCTGCCCACCCTGTCAGGTATTATTGCTTACTTAATGCGCTGCTGCTGTAGGGCTGCTTTTGTGATATTTCAGATGTCCCACTTTTGAGGGAAAACTTTTTTGCAACATATGTTGGGTCATTACTGTCACTCTGTGTTCTTAGCCATTTAGAGAACATAACCTGCCCAGGAATGAGAATGAGAATGAGAATAAGGGAGTTCCCCTGGTGTCATGGCCAACATTCCGTAAAACAGGTCCCTGCAACCCCCCCGGATGCACTTGGAAATAAGCTATCATAGCTTAGTGTGCCTTTCCTCCTTTCCTGGTCAAAAAATACAACTAAATTAGTGTGACCACACATCACATCCCTCAGAAGAAACACAGCTACTGTTGTGAGTAACCCTATCTTGTCTACCACATACAGTTTGATAATAACCTATGCTGTACTATCAAAACATGCTTGCCCATGTGCACCTAAAACTGAAACTGACATGGCCAGAATACATTTATTTTATGCATTATGGTTAGAAGAGAATTAACTACAGCAGATAGGTTCAAATTATTTTTGATTTCTAAAGCAATATAAAAGCTCAGATATGACTCCCTTCGTTAAAGGTGGTTTAATAATACCTGTAGCGCAGTCACCTGATGAATACTTGATGCTGTGTCACTGCATACAGAAGCTGGTGACACAGTAGGCTGCAGCTAGTGAACACGTGAATGTAGCTACAGTAATAAAAGATTAAACCTGTGCACACAGTGATGAGTGATTACCTTTAGATGGAAATGCTTATCAAGTGCATTGCACTGCTTGTAAATTGCATACCTTGAGTGCAGCTGTATTCTGTGCTGAGATATACTGTAGACATAGTTCAGGTTCATGGAAATGTCCCTTCTAGTAGTCTCCAGGTTCCACTTTCTGCCCCCAAGAACAGCAGTGATCTCTTGAATTTTAGCATTTCCACGCAGTGAATGTGTGGCTTCAGCATCCTTAAAAGTGTGCCCTTGTTTTTATGGCTGCTCATATCACACGTTATTTTAACCAGAAGAGATGGGCCTTAATTAAGGCACTGCATCAAGATAAGTGCCGACAAGAATACTGCCGGCATCATGAGCATGGAAAAAATAGCTGCACCCCCAGACTGAAGGATTCTCACTCGAGAGATGGATCATGGGGAAAGTTAAAATTTGTGGGGCTGTGGAATACTGTTTCCATGGCCCCACGTAACAAGTCTAATTTGAGTGCACAAAAAGTTGGAGACCAGGATTAGAACCCTGGTCTCCAAGGATACTGGTTGTGCAGTTCAATGCCCTAGCCCTCCACACCACAGGAGCAACTTAGCCAACCTCCTTCATTCTGATCCCCTTGTCTGCTGTAAGCACCATCGACAGTGACCAGGGGAGTGCTTACTGAAAGCGCTGTAAATGCCCTCTTGCTGTCCATGTTAGCACTACATGGGACTAGCGCTCTCTTGACTGGCCCTGTTCCTGTAGCACTAATCTAACCAGGTACCCATAGTTAATCGGCACTGTACAATATACTACAATATTTTCCTGCTACACACCGCCCTCTTTTGGAAGTATACCATGCAGAATTCTAGGAATACCTTGTCCAGTCCACCTGCATGCTGGTCTGTCTGGAACTAAGAAGATGTAACCTGGAGTAAAGCCATTTATTTTATTTTTTGCATTTATGTTCTTAACAATGAGTTTACAGTTTGCTTACTATAGTGATTCTGGGCCAAAGTAAAAAGGTAAACAAGACATGTAGAATACCTAAGTTGCCCACAAAACTTAAAAGCTCTCTGTCTGATACTGAGAACTTTTTTGTCCTTGACCAAGGTACATACTGTGCACAAGAGGGGATATTTTGTGGCCTTTACAGGTATGTAGCAGGGTTTTATTTGTAGTGCTTCAGTTTTCTTATAAGTAACTGGGATGAGTAAGATATATCTTGACTAATCACAGTGTTGACCTAGAATGCGTAGGATGTGGATGAAACATTACACCTCTCTGGCATGACCCCATATCTGTGGCCTTGCTTTGGGTAGCAAGGGTAGGGGAGAGGGTGATAGTTAGGCTTGTCAGCCCAAACATCACATTTCCACACTATGTGCACATACAGCTGAAAACCATAAAAGCACATTTCCAAACTTTTGGGGGTTTAAGTTTTGTGTGCTAGCAACCCTAATCTGCATTAACTTAGATTTTTTGCAATGAATTTACTTAGTTTGTGACAAATAAAAGTGATAGCTCTGTAACCCCCCCTACGAATGGGGGTCACTAAAAAGCCTTCTTTGGTTGAGCATAAATGCTCTCCGCCAGGCTGGTGTCCTGTATTTCAGCCGATTTAAAAAAATAATTGAGTGAGAGTGCCTAATGCCTCCATGTACTGTCACTTTAAGAGCTGCCAAACTGCAGATAATTACTTTGAAATGGGGGGTCTGTGTGTTTCCCTGCTGGAGTCCCACCTGGGCCACTGAGCAAATCACTCCATTTCTACAGTCGCTATATACGCAGAGGGAGCTCTTTCAGAAGATGTAATTGTTTGCTCATAACCTGTTAAAGTAATAATGAAAATGCAGTTTGTTCTAACCTGCTTGCTTGTAGCCAGGACTGAGCAAAGTAGCTCCCTCATGTTGGTCCTGAACTGCTGAACTGGACCAATCAGTGTGGGGATCCTTTAAAATGGAGCCTGCTCTGAGTGAATCAGAACTTGGACTCTCCTCTGGAGCCAGCCACAATGGGACTGTATGGCAGATGCCTCTGGGAATTGTAGTTTGGACTTCGGCACCTTTTTGCACCAACAGGGGAAGTCTGACTGTGAGTGACAGCCAAACCAGCCAACCGAACTGGGAGGAACTGAAAGGAAATGCCCGGCTCTGACTACTGGAAAGTGAGATGAGTGTGACTGTGGAGAGGGAAGGAGCTCCGGGCTCCTGAGCTGTTGAGTTTTCATGCAGGAAGCTCGTGTGTGGCCCTGAAGTTCAGCCTACAACTGTTTGTGAGTGCCAATGTGGACTGAATCAGAGTTGTAAGGAGAAAGAAGCACCAGAAGTGAGGAAACCAGGCTCACCCTGTAGAAGACTGGAGAAATTGCTGAATCGCACTTGGTCTGTCTCGGGAACTGAATCTGCTGTGTGTTCTCCCGGGTACTGTGCAGTAATTGCAATCGGGATAGAGAAGCAGCCTGCCTGGTATAGTACTTTCCTTTTACATATAAATGTGTGTAGTGCTTGTGGGGAATCGCATTTCAGATCCCCTGTACAGTAAATTGAGTGCATGAAGCTGGAAGTAAACCCCAGCTTAATTCAGACTACATCTATTTGCTCTAAACTGCAGTGGGGTCCAGTCACAAGGACCTTTTCCACATGTTCTGCTCCTCCTGGCAATCCAGGACAATCTGTTTTCCATCCAGTTCCCAGCAGTGAGTCTGTGAGTACAAAGCAGGGTAGCTCCCTGCCATCTGTTTATCAAATTGCAAGTGTGCCATCTATTTGTTGCTGTTTCATTTCTTCACGAACTGAGCCATCCAGCTCCGGATTACAGTTAGGTGTTGTGCAAGTGTTTTTCCATCACAGGACCCCATCCAGCTGCACCGATCCTGGCTAGCCCCCCATCCTGGGTACCCACAGAAAGTGACAATTTGGGACTCTAAATATGCGCACAGTACTGTGATTATTAATGTGTTTAAACTAATTAACCTGATTTCCCCCTTCCTTGTTACAGCTCCTTAAATAAATCAGATCTGTTTGTTTCAGCAAAGTTACACTGACTAAAGTATTCATTTATGTTAAAGCATTGTACTGTGGTCCTTGCACTGTATCATCTTATTTTACAGGGGGTCCCCAGAGTCCAGTTGACAGAGCCAGTCCTGGGGGTAAGTGTATATTGTGAAGATATTTCTGATGCACTGTGTGGGCCACTAGTGGGAAGAAAGGGGGGTTTACAGTGTCCCAGAGGGCTGTGACCAAGTTAGTTTAACTACTGCAAACCCTGACCTCTGGGTGGAGGCACCCGCCATTGGACGTAGGCCCCTCAACCTGCTAGTAGTCAAGCAGGCAGGGGTAGTAGCCCCTGGGATAGCGCCACCTAGGGGTTGCATCTTGGAGGCATCACTGGGATTAGCGTCCTCTAGTGGCCAAGTGAGGAAAAATACCGCGATATGTCTAGTTTAAGGGAAAAAATGGAAGGGAGTACCACGTACAGATTAAAAATTGACCCCCATATGTTGATGGTGCGCAAAATGGTGAGGTGGAGCAAAACTGAGGGGCTAGACCCCCAAAAGGCTATTCTATTGCTGGATGTCCCCTTAGGGACCAGTGATGCTGACATTGTATCCACTGTGGAACAAATTAAGGGCGTGGGCAAGGTTGAAGTAAAAGGACAAGGTACTGATTTATTAGGGCAGGCTATGATAGTACTGATCTCGTGTAACTCCCCAGTGGACCCCGTGAGGGTACCCCCTGTCATGATGCCCGAAGGTGCCCAGGCCGGGATGGAGGTCATTTCATTTACATAGTGGTCCGGCCACCCGGGTGGGTCTCCTAGTGTAGATGGGTTCAAGAGAATTACTCAAACTGCTAGCCTCTGAGGCGCACTGCTCAGGAACTGGTAAAGGTGTTAGACCTCTCAGGTGACCACATGCCCCTGCATTCCCCAGGTACATCCCCAGTAGCCCCCCCTCCCGTGTCATAATTCCCCCGATCCAGTTGGACTCTTATAGCAAGCTCAGACTTTTCTCTGGCACAGTCCCAGTGCCCTCGGGGGAGGATGAGTGGGAGACCTGGATAGATTGTGTTGCCCCTTTGGTATCTGAGTGGCAGTGGCAGAGGCTGAGAAACGGAGAAGAATCCTAGAGAGTCTGAGAGGTCCTGCTCTGGACGCCATTAAGTCTTTGAGGTCCACAAACCCTGATGCTTGTGCCCAGAAGTATCTCTCCGCTCTCGAAGGCCATTTTGGGAGCATTGAGTCAGGGGAGAGCTTGATGTGGAAGTTTCAGGGCACGAAACAATGGCCAGGGGAAAGGTTGTCCGCCTATGTCGCTCGTCTAGAAAGAGCTCTACAGAAAGCTTAACAAAAAGGTGGGATAGCCGCCAGTGACTTAAATCGTGTGAGACTGAGGCACATACTGCAGCATGCAAAGTATTCTAAATTGCAGCTCCTTCAATTAAGGCTCCAAGAGAGAGGGGGTAATCCACCGGACTATTGTGACCTGATAAAAAAACTCCGGGAGGTGGAAGATGAAGAGGGGTATTATATTTCTAGTGTGAGTGCAGCCAAAGTGATCATGGCACCGGAAGGCCCTTCCAAAGTGGGGACCAGTGAGGGTGTGCGGCCATGGGCTGAACTGCTGAACGAGATCAGGGAAATGAAAAGCAGTCTCTTTATGAAGGCCTCTCCTGCGAGCACAGGCTCTGACCCTTATTGACTACATATGCTATGGGGTGGGGTGCACCTCAGGCCTCCTATGACGAGGTTAGCCCCTGGTTGAGCTCAAAGAATTGGTTGCCACTCTAAAGGAGTTGTTGAGACATGTTACGCCCCTCTTACTGCCATCAGCAGGTATGGGACCCCAACCCCTTGCTACTACTACAGTTCCTCATGCAATGTTTTCCCCAAGGATGCCTCGCGAGCCTGTCATCTGTCACAATTGTGGGGAGGATGGCCATATGAAAAGAGAGTGCTGGTCTGAGACGGACATGGAGAAAGTGGTGAGCCGCCTTCGAGGGGAGATCCGAAAAGCAAAGCGATGGACGAGGAGTGCCCACAACGTTCACAGTGAGAGTCTCAGGAATGCTAACTCAAGTCCTGTTGTGGCTAGATCTACTCAAGCCCTTGCTACAGCCTTTCCTGATTGGTCCAGAAAGGTGGGCCCTTCAATGGAGACAACAGTAAGAGTGAATAGAGTGTCTACTAGGGTTGCTGCAAGACCCAGACAGAGAGGGCCTGTTCCTGTAGTTTCTGACCTAAGGTTTCCTCCACAGCAAACCCCGGTTGAGAGTGAGTGTCATTCTACTTCAGGTGAAAGTGAGTGCCGCTCTGGTTACTACCCTTCTTATGAACTAAGTCAGTTGTTTCAAGGTAACCCCCTGGTCAATTGTGGGGACGAAGCTGGGCCTTCTGGACTGTCTAAGCCCCCAGCTTTGTCCCTGGAGCCAATGCTCCCAGAGAGTGAAGTGCAAAGCATCAAGTCAGATGAAATGGAATCATTGTGTATGGTTGAACTGTTTGAGCTTTCAGAGGAGAGAAATGATGGACTGGGACAAACTGGTGACATACCAGAACAAGAAGAGTCTGTTGAGTGCTCTGCTGGTTCACTGCCAGTGTCAGAAAACTCCCCATGTGAGCCAAGTGTTGTGGACTCTGAGATTACAAATCATGGAGCTGCAAGTGCCCCAGGTTCTAGCCTCTCTACCCCAGGGAGACCCCCCTGGTAAGTAAAGACAGTGCTGCAAGTGAGCCTAAAAGAGCAGAGAATGCACCAGTTCCCCCTAGAAAGACTGGGTGAGCTGTAAGGCCTGTAGACTTGCCTCTCAATGTGGTCCATAAGGGAGTGGATGTGACCCCGAGCTCACTACCCAAACTGAGCATCAGTGCTAACTCCAGGTTAATTATTTTGCCCTCCAGGTATGGTGCCCCTGCCCCATCTAGCCCCAAAGTAGCTGATAGGGAAGGGCCCCTCTCTTCAGGTTTCATGCGCAGGAGGTAATAACCTGAGCTAAGGTACAGTGTGTGTATAATGCTGTATAACAAGTAATGTGCTGAAAAGTATCAGAAATGTGTTTATGGCAAAGGTGAGATGCTGACTGATAATTACATGTATAAACTTAATATGTTAGTGATGTAAATATATATGGTTGTATTAAAGTTTATGGGGCTACTTACTTGACGCGGATGCCAAGTTCTTTCCAGGCCAGGAAGGGTGTAACCCGCCTACGAATGGGGGTCACTAAAAAGCCTTCTTTGGGTGAGCCTAAATGCTCTCCGCCAGGCTGGTGTCCTGTATTTCAGCCGATTTAAAAAAATAATTGAGTGAGAGTGCCTAATGCCTCCATGTACTGTTGTTTTAAGAGCTGCCAAACTGCAGATAATTACTTTGAAATGGGGGGTCTGTGTGTTTCCCTGCTGGAGTCCCGCCTGGGCCACTGAGCAAATCGCTCCATTTCTGCAGTCGCTATATGCGCAGAGGGAGCTCTTTCAGAAGATGTAATTGTTTGTTCGTAACCTGTTAAAGTAATAATGAAAATGCAGTTTGTTCTAACCTACTTGCTTGTAGCCAGGACTGTGCAAAGTAGCTCCCTCATGTTGGTCCTGAACTGCTGAACTGGACCAATCAGTGTGGAGATCCTTTAAAATGGAGCCTGCTCTGAGTGAATCAGAACTTGGACTCTCCTCTGGAGCCAGCCACAATGGGACTGTATGGCAGATGTTTCTGGGAATTGTAGTTTGGACTTCGGCGCCTTTTTGCACCAACAGGGGGAGTCTGACTGTGAGTGACAGCCAAACCAGCCAACCGAACTGGGACGAACTGAAAGGAAATGCCCGGCTCTGACTACTAGAAAGTGAGATGAGTATGACTGTGAAGAGGGAAGGAGCTCCGGACTCCTGCGCTGTTGAGTTTTTGCGCAGGAAGCTTGTGTGGGGCCCTGAAGTTCGGCCTACAACTGTTTGTGAGTGCCAATGTGGACTGAATCAGAGTTGTAAGGAGAAAGAAGCACCAGAAGTGAGGAAACCAGGCTCACCCTGTAGAGGACTGGAGAAATTGCTGAATCGCGGTCGGTCTGTCAGGAACTGAATCTGCTGTGTGTTCTCCCGGATATTGTGCAGTAATTGCGATCGGGATAGAGAAGCAGCCTGCCTGGTATAGTACTTTCCTTTTACATATAAATGTGTGTAGTGCTTGTGGGGAATCACGTTTCAATTCCCCTGTACAGTGAATTGAGTGCATGAAGCTGGACGTAAACCCCATCTTAATCCAGACTACATCTATTTGCTCTAAACTGCAGTGGGGTCCAGTCACAAGGACCTTTTCCACATGTTCTGCTCCTCCTGGCAATCCAGGACAATCTGTTTTCCATCCAGTTCCCAGCAGTGAGTCTGTGAGTACAAAGCAGGGTAGCTCCCTGCCATCTGTTTATCAAATTGCAAGTGTGTCATCTATTTGTTGCTGTTTCATTTCTTCACGAACTAAGCCATCCGGCTCCGGATTACAATTGGGTATTGTGCAAGTGTTTTTTCCATCACAGGGCCCCACCCAGCTGCACCGATCCTGGCTAGCCCCCCCCCCCCAATCCTGGGTACCCACAGAAAGTGACAATTTGGGACTCTAAATAAGTGCACAGTACTGTGATTAATAATGTGTTTAAACTAATTAACCTGATTTCCCCTTCCTTATTACAGCTCCTTAAATAAATCAGATCTGTTTGTTTCAGCAAAGTTATACTAACTGAAGTATTCATTTATGTTAAAGCATTGTACTGTGGTTCTTGCACTATATCATCTTATTTTACAGGGGGTCCCCAGAGTCCAGTTGACAGAGCCAGTCCTGGGGGTAAGTGTATATTGTGAAGATATTTCTGATGCACTGTGTGGGCCACTAGTGGGAAGAAAGGGGGGTTACAGTGTCCCAGAGGGCTGTGACCAAGTTGGTTTAACTACTGCAAACCCTGACCTCTGGGTGGAGGCACCTGCCATTGGACCTAGGCTCCTCAACTTGTTAGTAGTCAAGCAGACAGGGGTAGTAGCCCCTGGGATATCGCCACCTAGGGGTTGCAGCTCACTTACAGGAAATAAAACATGCAGGGCACTTAGGTTCTTTAGATTTGTTTTTTATTTACTTATTTATTGAGATCTTGGATTAACACCTTTGAGCAGAAAGCTCTTTCATAGGTTCCACATCAAGTTTGACACAAACAAGAATACATATATGTTCCACAGATGCAGATATAGCAGGAAACAATTGTAAACTGTCTCCAGGCATAAATTCTAACAATAGTTACACAATCTAAGCACATACAGGGTGCAGAGTCAAAACAAAGGCTAACATTTTACTAGGTAACAGTAACATAACATGAGGACACTTGTTTAAAAGGAGAAGTGTACAGCTAACAACATAGGCAGATAATTGGATTGTGCCTGAGTCAAAGAAAGAAGGAAGGTCTTGTACCAGTAGAGAGGAACAGGTGAGGGAGGAGGAAAGTGCGGGGAGGGAGAAGGCAATCAGAGGTGGGGGTAGGAAGGGGATAGATAGGAGGGAAAGGGGACAGACAGCTATGTAGTCAAAGTGGAATAAAGGGGAGTAGAGTGGGGGAAGGAGGGGTGGAGGAGAGTAGGGAGGATGAGGTGGTGTAGGTAGTGTGGTGAAGATGAAGATGTATTACGGTGGTATGGAGGAAAGAGGTATGGAATGATGGAGGGTCAAAAAAGGAAGAGGAGGTGGAGGGAGGGAGGTAGAAGGGAAAATAAACAATTTAGGCTGGGGTAGAAAGCCCATGAAAGTGTTAACCTGACCAGGGGTCCAAGAAATGGACAAGAAGCATAACATTTTACTAATCAATAGAGATCACAGAGATTGCAAATGGTAGGAGCAAGGTAAAGGCAAACTAGCGGTAGCTGTCACAGGTTGCCAGGGAGATTAGATGCTGCCTCATAAGGGAGCCCAGCAAAGTAGCATTGGTTATGTCAGGAGGCAGAGAGTTGTACCACTGCGGAGCTCCGTATGCGAATGCATGTTGTCCAAAGGCAGTGCTGCACCGTGAGATTCTGAAAACCTGTTTGCCAGAGCTTCTGGTACTGCATGGGTTATGTGCCGGGGGGTAGCAGTCCCAAGGTGACTTTTTTTGCTAGCAGGCACGATTGGTATTTGAGCCTGCTGTCAAATTGTACCTAGCTAACCTGGGCATAAAGATCACAGGTGTGTGTCAAGCGTGTGGCACCAGTAAGAAGGTGGCATGCTTTATTTAAGGCTGTTTTGATATGTCAGAGGGCAGTGTCTGTAGCTGCACCATAAATGACAATACCATAGTCTGCGAGAGAGAGACCACAGAACTGGATGGCAGTGTTCAGTGCTTTTGGAGTGAGATTATGTTTGTTCCTGTACAGAACTCCTAAACACTGGTTAATAGCCTTGGCTGTTCAGTCGATGTGCTGGGTGAAAGATGGGGTAGAGTCAAGGTACTTGAAATGGTGAACCAGTTTAAGAGGGGAGCCAGTGTCATTAATGATGGTAAGCGGGAAGGTTTTGTGTCTGCTGTGGGAGGTCGAAAACAACATTGTCTTAGTCTTGTTATAATTAAAGATGAGCTTATTATCCCAAAACCACTTCTCTGCAGATGTAAAGGATAGCTGAAGTTGGTCCTGGAGAAGGTGAGGGTCCATATTGCTGGTAAAAAGTACAGCATCATCAGTGTATAGAAGTATGTGATCGCAGCAAGCTCCTGGTAGTGAATTGAGGAAGATGCTAAAAAGCAATGGACTCAGGATTGATCCCTGTGGGACTCCAGAGCATACAGGCCTACTATCGGACAGGGCGTTACCAATTTTTACCTGCTGCATTTGGCTACTTAAGTAGCTGGCAAACCAGCTTGTAGTGTCGGAAGAAATACCAACGGAGGAGAGTTTTCTGATGAGGAGATAATGGTTGACAGTGTCAAAGGCCTTGGTAAGGTCTATGAAAGTTTCCCCTACCAAGAGCCCTTGTTCCAGAGAGTTATTGATAAAGCCTGCAAACTCTAAGAGTACAATGATGGTACTATACCCAGGCCTGAACCCATGCTGTTGGAGACATTGGAGCTGGTAGTATCCAGATACTCTATGAGTTGGTTGGCCACGACGCACTCCAGGGCCTTAGAGATCGGGGGAAGAATAGAGATTGGGTTGTAATTTCTCTGCAGTGCTCGGTCGCCACTCTTGTGCACCAGGGTGACCACTGCTGATTTCCAAAGATGTGGAAATTGTGACTGAGAGAGTGACAGGTTGATTATTTTGGCAAGAGGTGTGAGGTCCCGGCCCGGTGGTGCTGAGGGTTGAGGCGTTGGACGCCACAGCTAGCGCTACGCTGGCGACCCAGGTTTGGGAACAGACTCAGGACACTGGGGGCTGGCAGGGGAAGGAGAGGATCGAGCGTCCGTAGGGACTGCTCTCCTCTCCTGGGGTGGGTAGTGGGTTAGCGTCGCTCTGCAGCGGCCTCTGGTGGAGACCAGGAGCACTGTGGGAGACACAAGTGGGAACACCATAGAAAAGCGGAAATCCACCTCTCAACCGACCGGATGATGGCTGCCGGTCCTCCGTTACTGCCGATGCCCTGAAAGAGCCCCTCCACTGCAGCAGCACCCTGGGTCCAAGTATATGTGCTGGTTGCCCCCCTGGTGCCATTCCCCTTGGAGGAGGGGAACACGCCTGGCGAAGTGTTATGCCCGGGTTACCTCGGGGCTGGCTGCGATGTACAGATGGAGGAGGCTCAGGATGGGACAGGCGGAGCAGATGAAGGACCTTGGCAGCCCGAAGGCGTGGTGGGTCGTGGGGCTCAAAGGGTGAAAAAAAAGGTGTGTGGATTTCCTCGAGGGTAAGGGCAACAAACTTTTAAGCCAAAGGAGTACCCACTGAATCTAGCTTTCCCCAGTACCTTCTTAAGATAACATCTGGCTTCATTTATAGACACTGCTTTGAAGTAAAATGGTGGGTGGTCTCGGGGTGGGTTCTGGACTACAGTGTTCATACCTCAGGGGGTAACCACAAAGTAGTCCAGGGGAAGACTGTTGCTAAGGTCTGTAAATGCTTTGTTGAAAGCGTTCGTGATGGCTTTTGGGTCCACGGTAGGGGTGCCATCGATGTTCAGCATGTTCAGGGTAGTTTTGGGGTCTTTACCAGTAATGCCTTGCATGTTCTTCCAGAATGTCCTGCTATTGTTCCAGGAGGTGGAAAGGGCTTCTTTGAAATACTGGCTTTTAGCACTATGGATAGCACAGGTACACTCATTTCTCGCTGCTTTGTACCTCTGTAGGTTAGCTTGTGTCCCCAGTGCTCGAGAGATGTGCCAGAGGTGGTCCCTGTGCTTTGGTAGATCAAGAAGAGCAGGGGTGATTCAGGGATTATGAGTTCCCTTGATTTTTGTAGTTTTGAAGGGGGCATGCTTATCGCACGTTGCATAAAAGAGGTTGATTAAGAGTTCCAGTGCAGTGTCGACATTGCTGGCTGTATATACATTAGACCAATTGCTGATCCTCAGGTCAGCTTTCAGTAGCTCTAGGTATCCCAGAGTGAGGATCCGGCTAGTGACAGTTCTGACAGGAGGCTTGCAGTAGTTATTGGACCAGTAAAACTTGACTGGGGAGTGATCACTAATACAGTCAGGTAGGACAGAGGTGCCCTTGATATTATCTGGAAGGTTAGATAGCACCCAGTCCAGTAAGATACTGATCCCAGTTTTGTAGTTCCTTCTGGTTGGGGCTTCAACAAGCTGGCAAAGGTGGATAGCAGATAATGAGTCATTGGCATCAGTGGCATTAGGGGAGAGCCAGTTTATATTAAAATCTCCAAGCATTAGAAATTCTGAGTGAAGCCTCATCCTCCTTAAGGCATTTAAGGAGGATGCAAAGCCAGGTTTAGTGTGCCTTGGAGGGATGTGAACAGAAAGCACAGTGAGTGTTTTGATGTGTGCACCGAGAAGCAACTTAACGGCTAGCATTTAGATTAAATCACCACAACCAGGGGTGGGGATCCCCAGGCCCTGCAAAGTGTCCTTTACGTAGATCACACATCCACCACCATGCTGAGAAAGGTGATCACGCCTAAATACTGTGTAGCCAGGAAGTAGGATTGCTGCATCAAGGACATTAGAAGTGAGCCAAGTTTCTTCTACCAAGAGTATGTCTGGATTATGTCGGGTGGTCCATACTTGTAGTCCGTCAAGTTTTGGAAGAAGGCTGCAAATGTTTAGTGACGCCACTATTAGACCACCAGTATTTCTTAGTGAGTGGTTTGAGCAGTGAGGAAGTCCAGGATTAGGATATATATTGCCCAAGAGCAATAAGAGCAGCACTTAGTCTTTTCAGGTATTCCTTAAATAGTTTTTTGGAGCGGGTGTGTAACCTGCGGTTAGCGTGGCATTGCGTGGAGGTTCCCTGCTTAAAGCAGATTTGATAGAAGATTGCCAAGGCATCATGCCAGTGGGGATGACAGGGCTGAGACCCATCGGCATAGAGTGAGTCCCCATGTAGCTTATGTGTGGAGGAGGTCAGATTTAGGGGGGAAGTTATGGTACTATGGGTATCGGTCATGGCACTGGTTGCTCCCGAGGGGGCAGGTAGATACATGCCTGCATTTAGGAGTCCTGAGAGTGTGAACAGGGCCAATATGGTGGTTCCACAAGGTATGAGAATAGTTGGGTAAAACATATTTGACTGGTGTAACAGGGAAGAAGAGGAGGCTAGGATGACAGTTCCTTTGAGGTAGCCTCCCTGCTTACTTAAGCCCTTAAAGACAAAATACATGTAAAGTTGATTTGAAATGAAAATGCTGATGGTAAATTACATCCAGAGGAAGTGATGAACTGTTGAGATCCAGCGTCACATAAAGTGTTAAAATTCCTGAAAGGTGATAAACTGTGGCTTGGGCATATGCAAGGTGTGAAATCCTTTTTGGATCTTCTTGGTAGCTCTCTGTCAATAGTATATTTTGTTAAACTGTAATGGGACATACTCAGTTTGGTAATACAACCTTTTGTATTTTATATATTTTTGGCAAAAAACAACAGCAACTTTGGAAAATTATTTTATGTGATATTGTTTTCCCTGTCAAAAAATACCTTATACACCATTTGCCCTTAATGGAGAATGCTAGATTTAGAAAACTATTCTTTCCTTGTTATAAAAAATATCAACTCGGAAAGACAAGGTTAGTGTGTTTCTTGATGTCTTAGTTAATTCAGTGGTTTGCTGGTTTTATAATCACTTTTCTCTCATGAACAGACTTAATGAAGGGAAGCTGCCTCTCCCATAGATCACAGAAATCTAATATAACGGTCAGTTTTCTGCTGAATGTCAGATTAAATATGGGGTACCCTAGGGCTCCATCCTGGGCCCACTCGTGTTCTCGCCCCTCATAAATAACCCCCCTTCCATCTGCCAAACCATCCAACTAGTCCTTTATGCTGACGACGTGGCCCTCTACTGTAGCAACACTAACCTGGACACAGTGTTCAGTAACTTGCAGGCTGACTTCAGCAAGATACACACTTGGTTCTCTGCAAAAGGCTGGTTCTCAACTTTAAGAAGACCAAGTTTATGATCTTCGCTGGCCCAAGAAAAGCCCCAATCATGGGCTGATCCCTCTCAGATGACATTGGTAACATCATAGAACAAGTCTACGAATTCAAATACCTTGGACTGTACTTAGACCACCACCTGACATACGATATCCACATTACCAACCTCATCAAGAAAATCCATATGAGGCTAGGTCTTTTATACCGAATCAGAAAGTTCCTTATTCCTGTCTCCAGACTATGCCTCGCCAGCTCCCTTCTCCTGCCCCTCCTTGATTATGGCTCTATTGTCTACTCCCCCCAAAACATCCCACCTTTTCTCCAAACTCAGAACTACATACAGTAATATTGCACACTTCGTGACTGGCCTCCCCTGGAGAACCCATCACTGTACCCTCTATGCCTCCCTCAACTGGCTCACTCTTGAAGGCAGGTTCCAACTTAAAATGCTGTCTTTCCTACACAAAGTTCACCAAAACCTGCTGCTGATCAGCATTAACTCCCTTTTCCCCTTATCAGTTCCCAAGCGCAGTTCAAGAGGGGCTGCCTGTCATATCTTTGACACCGCTTTTTACCACACCAAGCATGGGCAGAACTCCATCACGTACAAGGGCCCTAAGTTTTACAGTAAACTGCCCCCAAAACTTCAGGCCTGTAGTTCAATTGGCTCATTCACCTCCTCCCTCAAGGACCACCTCCTCCAATCCACCACCTTTGTCTACCCCGGTAGGCAACCCCCTCGAATGTCCACCAGCCCTTGCATTACCTTAGAGTTTATATGTATCTGTATACTGGCTCTATTGTTGTGTGCTCTGTATTTTTCTAATCTAGATGATCCTATCATATGCACTGTTCCTATTGTAAATACCATAACATTTTGCAAATATTGTTTTACCTTTTTTTCTGTATCATTGATTTTCTGTACCACTGGACATTTGTGAAAACGGGCATTTTTGCTCACATAATTTCCAGTATAAAAATAAAATTGAATTGAACTGAACTTTGTTCAATTCACATCTTTTTATACAGCAGTAAAACTGACATCATTAGAACAATGGTAGTTTGTCATTATGACGACCCTTAAAAATGTGTGTATGTCACAGAGCTGAATAGGACCTTGTCACATTTGTTGTGCAGAAAGAGTTAAATGCAAGGATCTGTTCTATCCTCTCGTTTTCTGTCTCTTGTTTGTCTGACTGGGCAATCAAATTTTCTTGTGAGACCTAGGAACTGATCACTCTGATAGTCATGCGATTCTCAGCCTCCCTCTATCTCTCTGCCTTTACTTGCTGTTTCTGTCTTTTTTTCCTCCTCACTTATCTGTGGTTGTTAAAATATATGTGAATCAGCTGGCCCAGTGGCGTGGAGGGCTGAGGCATCATGCCTTACCTCCTGCCACACTGGCAACCCATGTTCGTGGTGCGAGTGGGTCGTCTGGGGTTGGCCAGGGTGGGAGAGGATTGAGTGTCCTGAGGACAGCTCTCCTCTCCCGGGGAGGGAGGGACATGGAGGCCGGCGCACCTCTGACACCTAGCGGTGGCTGGGTGTCACAGCACCTGGGTCCCATACTTAAGGGATGGAAGTAGAGCAGTTGGCCAGCGTGTTTTGGGCAGATGTGCGCACAGATCAACCATTGCTGATATCCATTGCTTTGCCTCTTGGAGGCGGGGGAGAAAAGCAGAAGGAGAAAAGATCCTGGGCAGCTGGATGACTGCCGACCCCTGCAGGCGCCGCCCCTGCTGAATGGCAGGCACCTCCAGAAGTAGACCCATGTTGGTGGGTTGAGGGATCCACGCCACCCCGCCATGGGGATAAGCCATGTGGGAAGACAGGAGGTGGCGCTGCATGCGGGTGGATGGGGCTGGGGTGGTCGGTGAGAACATGGGCCACCCAGGAAGGGGACAAAAAGAAAAATAAAAAAATATATATATGTAAATCTGTATGTGAAACTGTGATCCCTTCGTTTGCCAATGTGTATATACTTGTATTGTTGAAATGACTGCAAAAAGCTATTTGGAACTCAGGGGGTTAACCTTGAGATGCAGTAGAAGTTCATTTGAAGAGCTGCCAACAGGAGATTAGTTTTGGGACACCATGTTCTATTTTTTTACACTTGTAAGGAAAGAAACTGAGAAAGTTCTGATACATTTTGTGTGAAAACAGGATGTCTCTTAATGAGATCAGGATGCAGAAGTTAATTAGCGCCGGCCAAATGGACCCTCCTTGCCCACTCTCCTGGTTCCCAGACACGGATCACTGGCCAAGGTACTTCCGCCCTTCAGCTTAGGAGTCTGGTTCCCAGCGGCTGGTTGCCGATTGGTCCACTGCCGCTGCCTGTGACTCCTGATTGGACTGGTCATTTCCAGGCAGCACCGCCATTGGTGCGCCTTTCTCTCGGACTTAAGCTTGTAGCTAAGCCTATCTCCCTGCCTGATATTTGTCTGTTTGCTCTAAAATATTTTGTCCCACCCACCACCCTCCCAGGCCTCCTTTAAATATGCTTTTGGCCCTCCCACTCTGAGTTGTCATTGTCGCATTGGTTCTGCTTTCCAGGATCTAACCATCCCCTCATGTAAACCTCACACTCTCTCTCTCTCTCTCTCTCTCTCTCTCTCTCTTTCCAACTTTGCAACCGCTTTTACCCTCTCCCTCCCTCCCTCCTGTTATCCCTCTCGTATTCAAACTTTCCTCTGTCCTAAAATGCTTATTCAACTGATTATTGTGGTTTTACTTGTGATTCTCGGTCCCGTACCCCCTGGTTGCAACTCCTGCCATTTTAACCTGCTCCTGGCACCTCTTTCTGCCCTACATTACACCCTTGGTATGATCACAGGGACTCATGGCACAGACTATTTGGCCCTCCACCCTCCTTTGTGGCACCTTGGGGTCCTTCTCAAACTTATAGTGTACAGCCTCCCAACGATCCCGCAGGCCATGCACATACTCTACGATTTGTCAAAACGGTTTCAGCACCATGGCGCTATAAGGCATAGGAATTTCACTCACAAGCAAGTCTGCAGTATGCTGAAATCCTTTCTCCACGGCTACTGCTTATGATGCTCCTGCTCTCAGGAAATGTTCACTCCAATCCAGGACCCTCTGGCCATGCTGCGGAAAATTCATTAAGGAGGGAAGGGTCTCTCACCCTGGCATCTATTAATGCCTGTAGCATCCTCAGCAAGCTAGATTCCCTCCAAACATGGATTCAACAACACAACCCTGATATCCTCTCCATGGTTGAAACATGGCTAAACCCTAAGATCTTGGATGCCTCAGTTTCAATCCCTGGCTACTCCATATTTAGACAAGACAGGATTTCCAAACGAGGAGGGGGATGTGCAATATACCTCAGGAGTACCCTCTCTGGTCACGTTATACCATCTCCTAACCAGGGCAGCTTTGCTCAGGTCCTCGCTATCAAAGTCCTCCTTGGAGCTCACAATATGGAACTTACTGTTGTCTCAGTTTATCTACCCCCTAAGGACCAGGCCACTGGCTTCAACAACATTTTAAAATATATAAGGAACCTGCATCATAACACAGAAACTATAATTCTAGGCGATTTTAATATTAACTGGCTTTCCCCTGAGGCCTCTGTATTTAAGGATGCAGTTGCTGCACAGCACCTCTCACAACTTGTCCTCACCCCACCAGATGCAACTACAGGACGGTACTCTCACACTACTAGACTGGATTCTGTCCAACACGCCTGAGCAGATCTCTAATGTCTTAGTCGTCCCAGATACAATAAGTGATCACTCACCTGTCATCTGCTCTTGGACTAACACGTTCCTCAAACCCCCTCCCAAACTACTCTACACAAGGGTATTTAATCAGGGGCATCTTGAGCTACTAAAATCCCACCTAAATAGACTTGACTGAGTAGTGTTGGACACACTCAATGATGCTAACAAAGCCTTGGACTTGTTCATCGACCGCTTCAACGCAGCCTGTAACATCTATGCACCACTAAAAAAGATGAAGGTCAAAGGACGGTCGAACCCCTGGATTACCTCTGACCTGGTAACACGCCTTAAGTACAGGGACCACCTCTGGCACTGTGCTCGTGCTACCCCAATGCAAGGAAACATACAAAAATACAAAGCAGCCCGAAATGCCTGCACTCGTCTGATTCGGAATACCAAAAGCAAGTATTCCAAGGAGGCTCTGACCAACTCTTGGGGTGATGGGAAAAGCTTCTGGAACAACCTGAAAGAACTCACCGGCAAGGATCCTAAGGCACCCCCCACTATGCTCAACATACAAGACATTCCAACACTCGACCTTGACACCATTACCAATACCTTCAACAATGCTTTCTCGAACCTGGACAATGTGCTTCCTCCTAACTTCTTCGATGACCCTTCCCCCAATACCCCCCACGTGTCCACCCTAAATGCTCATCCACCACCTCAATTCTTCTTCAAAGAGGTTCCACCACATGTGGCTCGTAACTATATCTGCAAGGCCATCTGCAAGTCTGGGTACAGTGGGGATTCCCTTGACCTCAAACTACTGGCGCTAGTTCTGGATGAGGTCACTGAACCCCTGACGGAGATCTTTAATCTCTCATTAAGACTGGGCCAATTCCCCTCTCGCTGGAAACAGGCAACTGTCACACCGGTGCATAAAAGTGGAGACAGGTCTCTTCATTCCAACTACAGGCCTATCTCACTCCTCCCCCCATTATCTAAGGCATTAGAACGAATAGTGTCGGATCAGCTAGTCGAATTCCTGGATAAGTATGAAGTCCAATGCACAGAACAGCATGGCTTCAGAAAAGGTCACAGCACCACCACAGCGCTCCTGGAATTCATGAGTTTTATTCACGATACACTCTACAAAGGAAACTGTGGGGGAGCAGTTTTCATTGACCTGACGAAAGCCTTCGACACCGTTAATCACCCTCTACTCCTTAGGCAACTGTCTTACATTGGGCTGTCTAATAATGCTCTTCCATGGTCTGCCAGCTACCTCAGGAATCGGACCCAATGGGTCAGGATAGCAGGTGTCACGTCCGAAGTCAGGCCGGTCCTCTCTGGAGTTCCCCGGAGTTCATCCTGGGACCTCTACTCTTCTCACTGTCCTCAATAGACTCCCTGGTGTCTGCCAGCAAAAAATGCTACTCTATGCGGATGATGCAGTGCTTTTCTCTAGCCACCATGACACTAAACTCCTTGAAACACAGCTGCAGCTTGACTTCAAGCATGTTGAACATTGGTTCACAATGCATAAACTCATCATGAACTATAGCAAGACCAAAGTAATGACCTTCTGTAATCCATGGAGCAGGCACAAATCCCGGTCCTTCAATATCATGAACGACGCAGGGAACTTACTCGAACATGTCCCGGAGTTCAAATACCTTGGTATCACACTGGATAGTATCCTCTCCTACATACGGCACATTGATACTGTTGCCAAAGCCGCCAGTATGCGAATTGGTCTGCTACACAAGCACAAGCACTGTATGACTGCGGATGCCCTCAGGCTGGCCATCTACAGCTCTGTCACCTCTATCATTGACTACGGTCTGGCTGTCTATGGCTCTGCTTCTCCAACTGCCCTCCATAGAATCTCAGTCTCATTCAACAAAGCCTGCAGGCTCTTAACAAGCACTGCCCAAGACACGCACACCTGTGACCTCTACGCACAGGCTTGTTGGCTACCACTCCTCAACAGAATTCAATATCAGATCTGCCTGCTTACCAAAAAGATTCTCCTTGGTCTCATGCCCCCTGGTGTTTGTAAGCTCCTCTCTGCCTTCTGTGGTACTCAGCAAACAAGTAGTGCCCAATCCCAAACCCTCTAGGTTCCTAGATGTCGTACCTCCTTGGGTCAGTGGTCCTTCACCTATAGGGCTCCTCTTTAGTTTAATACCCTCAACAATGAAGCACTTTCCTCCCCAATACTTGGACCCTTTAAATGGAATCTCAAACTTTATCTCACCACTACGTCCAAATGTGACTGCCTCTAATAAAGGACTGCTCCATTTCTGCACCTAATCGTTCATGACCTGTGCCCTTCATCCCTCCTGGCTTTACTCTCTCTGGCTTCTGGCTTTCCTTGTGACCCTTTTCACTCCCCTCTCTCCACCCTCCTCCCCTTCCCCCCCTCACTCCTCCACTCTTCAAACTTCATTTTCTTTTCCCCTGTACCTATCCCTTCCCTCTGTCCCTCTTCGACCTCACAACAAAGACCCCTCAGCCTGACCACTTCTCTCTGGCACCCTACTACTCAATTTAAGTCTAATAGTCACCTTCCTTCTTTATCCACTCAGTCTACTTCATCATCTATCTGCCTGTTCTTACGTTGCTCTCTAATGTTAATCTTTATCTATAAATTGTTTTACAGCCGCATAAAAATGTCAATCATGTCTGTACTGTGCCTGTTTACAATTACCAACCTTTGTTTGTATGTTTCCCCCTTCCTTTGACATGGAACCTTTGTAAATGAGTAGCTCCTACTCAAAGGTACTTGTAATCCAAGAGATTAATAAATAAATAAAAAAAATAAATCGTCAGGCAAAAACTTTTTATAAAAAGAGCAGCAATGTTTGTTGGAGAGAAACTGAAACTTAGAATTAGAGATACTCCCAAAGGAAGGATTTTTTTTTGTTTGAACTGCCTGTTTAAAAAATATTCTGTGCTTTTTTTAATTTTATTATTATTGGAAATAATAAAATGATACTTTATAATTTTATAACTGCTCCTGGTTTTCCTATGCTCCCTGACCTGTGCTTCAATGACAGATGGTTTTAGATGTGGGATTTACACCATGCAAACTCTAAGCCAGGAGTTTTGTGCATGGATACTAGACCTGATGTCAGGGAAGCATAGAAGAAAAGTATGGATCCTGCAACAGCAAGTCCAGGAGTGATTACCAGAAGAATGGCAACCAAACTATCAGAGACAAAAGTCCAAACTAAGACTATACAGCCAAAATCAGTAGTGGAAGAAGAACAGGCAGGAACAGAACCTAAAAGCCTGTCTGCATTTTTCAAATGGTGGGCTATACAACAAGAGAGACAGAGAAGCAGAGAAGAGAAAAGATGCAGTGACAGGAGGAGGAGGAGAGGAGAGGAGAAGAGAAGAGAAGAGAAGAGAAGAGAAGAGAAGAGAAGAGAGGAAGAGATACAGTGAAAGGAGCAGCAGAGAAGAGATGCAACGATAGGAGCTGCAGAGAACAGAAGACATGTAGCAATGACTGGATGCCTTGCAAACTATCAGAGAAGGATCTGGCACAGGTCCAGCTGAGCAACAAAATGCAAGCAACTTAAAGGACATTAACATAGAAACATAGACTTTGACGGCAGATAAGGACCGCTTGGCCCACCTAGTCTGCCCATTTCCCTACCTAGAGGATAAGCTGCAGATCCTATTTAACCAGCAGCCTATTTCTTCCTACCACCCACAAAAATTGCCTTATGTCTGTCCCATGCATTCTTGAATTCTCCCACAGTTTTAGACCCCACAACCTCCTCAGGAAAGCTGTTCCATGCGTCCACCACCCTCTCTGTGAAAAAATACTTCTTCACATTGCCACTGAGCCGTCCCCCCCTCTATCTTCAAATTGTGTCACCTTGTTCTTGCACATCTCTTTTTCTGAAGATGCTACCCTCTTGGACTTTGTTGATTCCACTGAGATACTTAAACATTTCTATCATGTCCCCCCTCTCCCTTCTTTTCTCAAGGGTATACATATTAAGTTCCTTTAGTCTCTCCTCGTATGGCTTCTCTTGCAGACCCTGCGCCATTTTAGTTGCCCTCCTCTGAACTGCCTCCGTCTTGTCTATGTCCTTGCGGAGATGGGGTCTCCAGAACTGGATCCAGTACTCCAGATGGGGTCTCACCAACTGTCTGTACAGGGGTAACAACTTCCTGTTTTCTGCTGGTGATGCCGCTCCCTACACATCCCAGTATCCCCCAGCCCTCCCTACCGCCTTCTCACATTGCTTGCCAACCTTAAGGTCATCTGATATGATTACCCCCACATCCCTTTCCATTTTTGTTGTTGTTACTACCTCCCCCCCCATTGTGTAATCTTCTCCTGGGTTTTTGTTTCCCAGATGCAGTATTTTGCACTTCTTTGCATTGAATCCAAGCTGCCATACTTCTGACCATTCCTCCAACCTTGCCACGTCCCTTCTTATCCTTTCCACGCCTTCTTGTGTATCAACCCTGTTGCAGATCCTTGTGTCATCTGCAAAGAAGCATACTTTTCCTTCTACTCCCTCTGCAATGTCACTTATAAAGACATTAAAAAGGACTGGACCCAGTACTGAACCCTGTGGTACCCCACTAGTAACCCCTCTTTCTTCAGAGTGGACTCCATTTACAGTTACCTTCTGTGTCCTGTTGTCCAGCCAATGTTTTACCCAGGCTACCACCCTGGGACCCACTCCCAGGCTGGTTAATTTGACTATTAATCTTTTGTGTGGGACTGTGTCAAATGCCTTGCTAAAGTCTAGGTAGGCCATGTCCACAGCCCCTCCCTGGTCTACTACTTTGGTCACTCAGTCAAAGAAATCAATTAGATTCATCTGACATGACCTTCCCGCTGTGAACCCATGCTGCCTTGGGTCCTGTGCCCCACTGGCCTCTAGGTACTCAACAATTCTTTCCTTCAGAAGTGATTCCATCACTTTCCCTACCTCATCGCTCAAACTGACAGGTCTGTAGTTTCCTGCCTCTGTCTTGGTCCCACTTTTGTGAAGGGGAATCACATCTGCCTTCCTCCAGTCCTCAGGTACCACACCATCCTCCCATGATTTGTTACAAAGGGTAGTCAGTGGTGTCACTAGTTCTCTGCTTAATTCTTTTATAATTCTGGGGTGAATTCCATCTGGCCCCATTGCTTTGTCCACCTTCAGTTTTAGGAGTTCTTTCAGAACCCTTTCTTCTGTGAAAGGACTGGGATCAACCCCCCATCCAGAGTGCTTCTGTTAATTGGATTAGGACCTCCCCCACCTCCTCTTTTGTGAATACTGAACAGAAGTATTCATTCAGTATCCCTCCTTTTTCACTGTCCCTCTCTGCCCACCCACCGTCCATTCTATTCAGCCTCACTATCCCTCCCTTTGTCTTTCTACACTCCCTGATATACCTATAAAAGGTTTTATCCCCCTTCTTAACCGAGTTGGCTATCTTTTCCTCAGTTTGGGCCTTTGCTATTCTGACTACCCTCCCTGCTTCTTCTGCCTTAACTGGTACAGTTCTCTGTCCTACTCCTTCTGTGTTTCCTTATACTTCCTAAATGCTGTCTTTTTCTCCCTAACCTTCACAGCCACCTCTTTTGAGAACCATAGTGGCTTTTTCTTTCATTTTGATTTGTTTATTTGCTTCACACAAAGTCTTGTTTCCTCTGTGATGGAAGTTTTGATATTTCATGAAAGAAGTAAGGGTCCAGCACAGCCACCTCGGTATAAAATAAAATAAAGAAACTTTTTTTAAGGGAGGAGCCAATACCAATCATTAAACATATAATGATAAAGATGCAGATTGGTAAATAAAGGCCCACTCACCCCGTATATTAAAACTGGATTTTATTTTTTCAAAAATTCATATGATATAGTACCAAGTACTAGAACATAGTACTGTGTAAACGTTTCAGAGTACAGTACCATAACTGCAAAATAAAACATATATCTCATATTAAATTTAATTTTTAAATTTTGATATTAATTCTCTATTGTGATATTGAATCCATTAGAGGCATGCTCACCAATTAGTCACCTGGCTGTTATAAACTGAAATATAGCTTCTCATGTATCTTATGCTCCTATAAATATATGAAAAATACAGCCATTATCACACATGGTCATAAATTAATTATTTAATAATTTGAATATCTCATACTTGCAAATCTTTTAGTTTTCCATATACTTGTGCTTACCCTAGCATGCTAGTATTTCTTTTTTAATTTTGAATAAATCATATATTCCACTTTTCATGTATCCTATTGCTGCATTATTCCATTTATCTGTAAAACAACATAAAGTTTTTTAACATAAAGTTTTTTTACATAAGTATTCTCAGTCCAGACTTCTCTCATCAAGCAATCAGAGTCATATATACGCATGCATCAAATCGGATTAGCATTAGTTAACTCGCAATTTAAACAAACTTTGAAATGCACTAACCTCTTTCTCTTTCTTTAATTTTTAAAAGTAATACACCAATTAAATGCAGCATTTACATCCTTCGGGAATCGGGCATTGAGTTTTGCAGGTTATTGCACTAATCAACTGACTCACGCGACACCCGCATTCGCCCTGTGTGCCCGACCTGCTTGAAATAGCAGCTCCATATGTTATTATGGAGTCCCCTAACATTAAAATATGTGATGGTGTTTAAATTAAATGAGATGTTTTATTACATCTTTAGTTGCTTATTAATATATAGACATTCTCAGTGTTGAACAGTGAAAAATGAGTATCCTGTTTAGAGGATCTACTGTAATAAGTCTCTTACCAGTACAAATTAATTTACTCATCCTGACACATTCTTTAATAACTGACAAATAACTCTGATAGTAACCAAATGTGAGCTGTTAATCCATTTTTGTCACGAAACCCCATAACCCTTAAATATAAATGTAACCAGTGTGGGTGTCTCCCGTCATACATCAACATTTGTATATGTACAAGTTTCAATGTAGTCTTTTAAAGTTTGGTATATCTAGATAGTGATAAACACATACCTCTTCCTCTCTCTCTCTAAATTCAAAGGTAGTGCATCAAAGATTTCTTATTTTTACGAATATCAACCTGATACAAACTCGGTCAGCGGATACTAGCGTGCTCTTATCTCTCGCTCTCTGTAGAAATTCAAAAGTAGTGCGGCGACCAGATGGTACATTTTAAATACTGCAAAAGTCTAGCTGTATACGTCACCATGTGAAGTAACAGCCTCTCGCGGTAACAACGATCATTCTGTGTGACCAACCTATTTGGAATAGCAGCACCATGTACTTTTAACATCTATCATAAATCTTGATGTAAATTGTGTCTTATAATTTGCTGATGATATATATTCTTTTAATTATATACAATCAATGAATTTGTCTAGAACCTCTACTATGTATACTAAATTCCACCATTTATTAGGACTGTTTCGAAGGAGTTAAATCTTAAAATAAATCCTTTTAGCTATTCTCAGTATTACCATCAAATAAGGACAGAAATGTTCGTTTTGACTCATTCATTATATTAAGCGACAAGATAAAAATCTTTTTCTCTATATAAGTGGCTACCAATCAATTGAATCATTAAGCCCATATCTAGGATTAGTTGCTTCAAACCGATCTAAATAGTAAGCCTCTTGTGTTAGTATTTTATGTCTCTTATCCCCACTTCTTGAGATGAGTGAAATCTTTTCAATACCAAAAAAATCTCAGTTGCGGAAGTTGATGACCCTGTTCTAAAAAGTGCCTTGTTACCGGAGATGTTAAATCCCGTCTTCTAATATCACTTTTATGTTCTGTTATTCTGGTTTTTAAAGGTCTTTCAGTTTTACCAATATAAATTTTGTCACAAGGACATTTTAGAGCATAGACTACACCTGCAGTTGAACAATTAATAAATTGTTCTATAATAACCTCCTCATCTCGTGCTGTGTTTCTAATGCTTTTAATTCTATATGTATTGTTACAATTGATACAGTGTGAGCTGTTAATCCATTTTTGTCACGAAACGTTTTAGAACATTTATTTTCATTTCAACATTTATAGATTTATTTTCAGATTTAACTCCTTCGAGACAGTCCTAATAAATGGTGGAATTTAGTATACATAGTAGAGGTTCTAGACAAATTCATTGATTGTATATAATTAAAAGAATATATATCATCAGCAAATTATAAGACACAATTTACATCAAGATTTATGATAGATGTTAAAAGTACATGGTAGTGCTATTCCAAATAGGTTGGTCACACAGAATGATCGTTGTTACCATGAGAGGCTGTTACTTCACGTGGTGACGTATACAGCTAGACTTTTGCAGTATTTAAAATGTAGCATCTGGTTGGCGCACTACTTTTGAATCTCTACAGAGAGCGAGAGATAAGAGCATGCTAGTATCCGCTGACCGAGTTTGTATCAGGTTGATATTCGTAAAAATAAGAAATCTTTGACGCACTACCTTTGAATTTAGAGAGAGAGGAAGAGGTACGTGTTTGTCACTATCCAGATATACCAAACTTTAAAAGACTACATTGAAACTCGTACATATACAAATGTTGATATATGACGTGAGACGCCCACACTGGTTACATTTATATTTAAGGGTTATGGGGTTTCGTGACAAAAATGGATTAACAGCTCACATTTGGTTACTATCAGATTTATTTGTCAGTTACTAAAGAATGTGTCAGGATGAGTAAACAAATTTGTACTGGTAAGAGACTTATTACAATAGATCCTCTAAATAAGGTACTCATTTTCCACTGTTCAACATTGAGAATGTCTATATATTAATAAGTGACTAAAGATGTAATAAACATCTCATTTAATTTAAACGCCATCATATATTTTTAATGTTATGGGACTCCATAAAAACATATAGAGCTACTATTAAAACAGGTCGAGCACAAATGATCTTGGGTGTCATGAGTCAGTTGATTATAGCGATTACCTGCAAAAACTCAATGCCCGATTCCCGAAGGATGTAAATGCTGCATTTAATTGGTGTATTACTTTTAAAAATTAAAGAAAGAGAAAGATGTTTACGCATTTCAAAGTTTGTTTAAATTGCGAGTTAACTAATGCTAATCCGATTTGATGCATGCATATATATGATTCTGATTGCTTGATGACAGAAGTCTGGACTGAGAATACTTACGTAAAAAAACTTCATGTTAAAAAACTTTATGTTGTTTTACAGATAAATGGAATAATGCAGCAATAGGATACATGAAAAGTGGAATATATGATTTATTCAAAATTAAAAAAGAAATACTAGCGTGCTAGGGTAAGCACAAGTATATGGAAAACTAAAAGATTTACAAGTATGGGATATTCAGATTATTAAATAATTAATTTATGACAATGTATGATAATGGCTGTATTTTTCAAATATTTATAGGAGCATAAGATATATGAGAAGCTATATTTCAGTTTATAACAGCCAGGTGACTAATTGGTGAGCATGTCTCTAATGGATTCAATATCACAATAGAGAATTAATATCAAAATTTAAAAATTAAATTTAATATGAGATATATGTTATATTTTGCAAATATGGTACTGTACTGATGAAGGTTTAATCTGAAACGTTTACACAGTTTTGATATTTCCCCATTGTTGCTCCACCCCTCCTTCTAGCCTGTTTGCTAGTGCTTTTCTAAGGCACTCTCCCATCTTGCCAAAGTCAGCCCTCCTGAAGTCCAGAACCCTCAGTTTTGTATGACTTGACTCTGTAGCTGAGTTTATCATGAACCACACTGTTTGGTGGTCACTCGTTCCCAAATGGCTACCCACTTCTAGATCTGAGATCCTCTCACTGTCCCCATTTGAGAGTACGAAGTCTAAGATTGCTCCCTTATGAGTAGGTTCCAAAACTAGCTGTCTGAGGCATGCCACCTGAAGGGCATTGAGAATGGCCCTGCTTTTGGATGTGGCTGCAGCAAAGGTGGTCCAGTTAACATCTGGCATATTAAGGTCCCCCATCAACAGTATCTCCCCTTTCTCTGCCATCCTAAGTATGCCTTCTATCGTATCCTTGTCCGTTCCCTCCCCTGACATGGGGGTCTGTATACAACCCTTTGTGGATTGTGGTGCCATTTCCAGTCTCTAAGGTGACCCACAGTGCCTCCTCTCCTCCCTGTTTACTCTTTTGTTCAGTTGCTTTTATCCCTTCTCTTACATGAGAGCTACTCCACCCTTTTCTCCCTCCCTGTCTCTCCTGTAGGTTGTGTACCTGGTATGTTAACATCCCAGTCATGGTTCTCTTTGTACCATGTTTCTGTGACTGCTATGATATCCAGGCATCCCTCTTCCATCAAGGCCACCAGTTCAGGAGCTTGTTGCCCATACTACGGTGTTGGTACTCATTACCCTCCATTTCTTGATGGCCTTACCCCTTTTGCCCCATCCTTGTCCTTATTGTGTTTGTCACTTTCTCCATTTACCCCTACGTTTCTCCCTATCGACATCTCTATGTTGGTGTCTACCTCATTTAGTACCCTAATTTTTTTGGGGGGGCTAGGATTTACCTGCTCCTCTCCAGTGCCTCCCCCCTTGGCTAGTTTAAATGCTTGCCAATGAAGCATTTAAACCTATCACCCAGGATCCTGGTTCCCCTCCTGGACAGATGCAGACCATCACGCCAGTATAGGCCTGCATCCCTCCAGGTGGACCCCCAGTCCCCAATGAAGCCAAATCCCTGAGCTCTGCACCAGTTTTTCAACCACTGATTGAATCCCATGGTGTAGAGCACCCTAGCCTCACCCGTACCATAGACAGGCAGCACCTCCAAGAAGGTTACCGTGCGTGCTGTTTGTCTAAGGCCCCTCCCCATCTCCACAAACGCTTCTTGCACTGCTCTGATCCCTTTCTTAGCCAGGTCATTTGTCCCTAGGTGGACAATGATATCCAGCTCCCTTCGCTGTGCACCTGCTCCTGTGATCCTGAGGATTTGCTCCCTGTCCCTTCAAGCCGTGGCACCACAGGCAGGCACCTTACCTCCCTCTCCCCTTCCTCCCCCAGTTCTACCTTCCTAACAATGGAGTCCCCCACCAGGAGTTGTTTCCTTCCCCTGCGGGGTCCCATGCCACCCTCCTGTGGGTCTCCTTTGTGGTGGTTCTCAGCATCCTCCTTGGTCTCCACTGTGGGTGCCTTCATAGGGGAACCACACTTTTCCAGAATGGCATAGAAATTGTGGAGAGGTACAACTGGAGGGATGTGCCTCTGTTCCACCACCCTCACCCTCTCTGAGCCCACTGTGGTTCAACCGCTCCTCTTTCTTGACAACCTCTGAGGCAATGGCAGTGACCCTGGTGGGCCCTGGGTGGGAGAGGAGGTCCCACAAATCCTGGCCAACTCAAGCCTGGAGATGATCAACCTCCTCCCTCAGTCCAGAGAGGTGCCTGCAGATGGGACAACACCGCATCCTTCAGAACGTCTCCCAGAAGACTGCTGCTCCACAGCCACTGCACTGCACCACTCCCATCATGTCTTATTTCTGGACCCCTAATTGTTGTTTGGAATACTTACTCTTTCCTCTGTTTATTTCTTTTTTTTTCTTCTTCTTCCTACTTACGTACTGCCTCTGTGCCCTTTTAGCTCCTGATCTTCCTGTTCTGAGACAAGAAGTTCCAATATTTCTCAGCAGTCTCTTTACTTGCTCAGAGTCAGACCTCCAGCAGCTGGGGGGTGGAGAGCTACTCTTGCCCTTTTAGGATGGTGAGTCTTTGGTGGCTCTGTGATCACTCACTTCCTGCTCCCAAACAGTAAGATCCTGTTGTCAGTCAAATCCTGTGCCTATAAAAGTAGAACTGCCTTTGGGTGGGGGGTGGAGGGGAGGGAATGAGGGCAATATAGTCCTAGTAGAGAAGTTTAGTTATACCAGAAGCTCCTTCCTCCTGTGCTCTGCTTGTTCTCTGGCAGAAGGTATCTAGGGCAGTGTTTAAATCTGGTTTTAACCTGGCTCCTTCTAGCTAAACCACTCCCCCTACTTTGCAAATCTTTCTACACTTAGTTAATTTCACAGATAACAATTCCCTTCAGCCTCCTGTGACAAGCACCTAGATAATTACACAGATAGCACAGATAACAATTCACTTCAACTAACTCTGACAAACACACTAACTTTTTTTTTTTACCCTTAAACTTACAAAGTTGTGTCCCTTGGATGATATTGAAGCATATCTGATAACTTTTGAAATGGTTGCCACAGCCTGTCAGTGGCCAAAGCAGCAATGGACATTCAGGCTGGTACCTTACCTGACAGATAAAGCCCAGCTTGTCTTCAGCAATATGGACACTGCACAGTCAGGAAACTATGGCCTTGTGAAAAGAGAAATCCTGAAAAGATACATCTCAGGAGATACCTATAGGCAGAGATTCTAGTCCCTGGAGTATCACTCCATCAACAATCAAAAAGAAGCCTTCACTCAACTCAGAGAACTCCTTATTAAATGGCTCCAACCAGAGGGCAAACCAGTCCCATAGATTATTGACGTATTTGTAGTAGAGCAATTCATCAACATCCTGCCTACAGATGTGCAGCTTTGGGTAAAAGAACACCAACCAGAAAGTAGGGAAAAGGCTATTTCTCTGGCCGAGGACTATCAAATGACCAGACAGACTATGCAGCAGTGATGTAACAGCCAAACTCCAGTAAGACCCTCTTTTTCTCAATTTAACTCCAGGTCAGACAAAAATTCTGGTGGGGGTAACAAATCTGCACCCAGAGACTTTATTTGCTATAACTGTAATAAGCCAGGCCACGTTGCAAGAAACTGCCATAAAAATAACGAGAGTAACACTGCAGCAAATTTGGCCGTAGCAAACTGGGGCAAGTATTTAACAGATGTCAAGGTGGGAGATAAGACTGTGAAGAGAATTATTGATTCAGGAAGCAGACATAAGTGCTGGGAAAACACTGTCCAAAAGGAGCAGGTACTGGTGTCGTCTGCATCCACAGGGACACTTGATACTATCCCATCACACAAGTGACTCTGAATATTAATGGAGTGTCACACCAAATGAAAGTGGGGAAAATACCCAAGCTACCTGTACCTGTGATTATTAGAAATGACTTCCCAGGATTTATTGAATTAATCACAGAGGGCTGTATGCATCAAAGTAAGAATTGCCTACGTACCATGTATCTGAGGTGCGTAAGCATCCCTAAATGTGAAAGCCGCACAGCAGACCCCAGCATCATTCATGATTGGAACACATGCCAGTTGTGCACTGGATCCCTTGGCGCGTGGGCAGCTGTGCACTACGGGTGGTCTGGGGAGTGTCGGGGGCATGCCTGCATTACACGCCATTCACTAAGGCATGTAGTGCTAGGCATGGAGGCATAGGTTACTGCAGCTGGGACCCTGCCATAACCCAGTGCATGCCCCCATGAATGATACCTGCCAGCTGCAGCAGGACCTGGATTCAAGCCTCCATGTTGCCCCAGCCCACTAGGCAGGTGGGAAGGGCTGGGGGCAGCTGTTCAGGCGTGTGCCCATCTTTGCTGTAATTTTCGGATCTGCGCCTCCCACACTCCAGTCCTCCCACAGCACAAAAGACTGCTCTAGGACCCAGGATGGGCATCTGGTTGGATGCCTGTATGGGTCCATGGCTCATGAGTCTGCCCGCCAGAACCTGTGCACCAAGGGGGCGGGCCATGGACAGGTAGTCACGATGAAGAATAGCAGCTGATGTGCAGCATGTCTAAAAGTGGAGCTGCAGGTGAGGTATGCACCTTTACGTGTAATTTTATCCCTTTAATGCATAGAGCCCAGAGGAACAAACCTGGAGTTTGGCAGCTGTGATGACAAGAGCTCAGGCAAAGAAAATCTCAGATGGTGGGGTCACGTTTCCTTTGGTGACTTGGATGCAGAGTTGTTTGAGCCCAGTTCCAAGATCCAGAAGTCCAGGAAAGAAAGAAGAATCCTGGAGAAACAGTGGCAACAAAAGACTGATGGACTTAGGGATAATTTATGAAAATGCTGAAACTAAACTGATAACTGATTGTGATTTTGTTTCAGAGCAAGCTAACAATGCTTCTCCAAGGTTATTTTAAGCAGGGGGTGAAACAAAACAGGGTGAACTAAAGTTTAAAAAAATGTAATGGGTTACTGTACAGACTTTGGGTTAATCCACAAACACAGCAACAGATAGAACATTTGGTTATACCAGAAAAGTATAGAATTGAACTGAAGAGAGACTTAAGGAGCTTAATATGTATAGCCTCAAGGAAAGGAGGAGGAAGGGGACATGATAGAAACTTTCAAGTACCTCAAGGGAATCAACAAAGTCCAAGAGGGTAGCATCTTTCAAAAAAAGGTGTGCAAGAACAAGGGGGCACAATTTGAAGACAGAGGGGGGCATCTCAGAGGTAATTTAAGGAAGTATTTTTTCACAGAGAGGGTTGTGGATGCATGGAACGGCCTTCCGGAGGAGGTCGTGGAGTCAAAAACAGTGGTGGAATTCAAGCATGCATGGCACAGTCATAAGGCAATTCTAGGGGGTGGGGGTAGGAAGAAGTAGGCTGCTGGTTAACTAGGATCTGCAGCTTATCCAGTAGGCAGGGAAATGGGCAGACTGGGTGGGCCAAGCGGTCCTTATCTGCCGTCAAATTCTATGTTTCTATGTTTCTATGTTTAACTGAGTTCAAGTTCAAGTTTATTGCAAGAAAACTCCATTGAGCAAGCTCATTCACAGGGATTCAGTAGCTGTTGTTGTTACAGTTACAGCTGTTACAGATAGCATGTGAGAGTCATATGGCTGGTCACTCAGAGAGACAGCACACCCTTGCCAGATTGCTGTACAGATTTTACTGGCCTGGAATTCATGAAGATGTTGCTACCTATTGCAGTTCTCATGCTAAATGTCAGAAAGTATCCCCAGTGACTAAAAAAGACAAGATGCCCCTAGTGCCACTAGCCTTGATTGATGTGCCTTTTGAGAGAATTGCAATGGATGTGATTGGCCCCGTAGACAAAAGTAAAAAGGATAATCAATTCATTCTGGTAGTATGTGACTATGCTACTTGATACCTGGTGGTAGTTCCAGTGCGTACTGTTACAGCCCCAAAAGTGGCAGCAGAGCTTGAAACATTTTCAGCAGGGTGGGCATACCTAAAGAAATTATTACTGATCAGGGTAGTAATTTTGGTGCTGCATTACTGAAGGAGCTATGCAGACTACTAGGTATCACTGACATAAGAACCTCCCCATATCACCCTCAGACAGATGGTCTTGTTGAGTGTTTTAATCAAACCCTAAAACACCTGTTAAAAAAGGTTTGTAAAAGGGGAAGGGAAAGATTGGGACCAGTATTTAACCTTACCTGCTTTTTGCTTATAGAGAAGTGCTGCAGGTCTCAACAGGTTTTTGACCATTTGAAATGCTGTATGGTAGACGACCTAAAGGGCCACTCTATGTAACAAAAGAAACATGGGAAGATAACCCCACTCAGAAAAATATATTACATCTTATATGAGTGCCCTGAGAAAGAAACTGGCAAAATATGTTGAAATTGCCCAAGGTAAAGGAGGAGGCCCAGAACCAGCAGAAGGTGTATTAGGACCATAGGGTAAAATAAAACGTTTTTTGTGCCTGGTGAAAAGGTCTTGCTACTGTTACCCACTACAGAAAATAAACTGTTAATGAAGTGGCAATGACCTTATAAAGTGCTTAGACACACTGCACAGTTATCTATGAGACTGAGACCCATGAAAGGAAAAATCCCACCAAGATATACCATGCTAACCTCCTGAAGAAATGGGTTGAAAAGACACCAAAGGCTACTTTGTTAGTGTTACCAGAAACTTCTACAGAAGATATTGATATAGTTAATGACAGACTGGAACAAACTGTAACCGCTGCTGCTGTAAAGGTGAATGTTTCCTTAACCTCCGAACAAACTGCAGAAATTCGTAAATTGGTAAAGACATTTAACAATACTTTCACCACAGTACCAGGCCATGCAAAAGGGGCTGAGCACCTAAAAGTGACAGGGAATGCTCACCCTATTAGACAAAAGACATACAGATGAGCAGAGCGGTTAAGAGCAGATGTGGTTAAGCAGATACAAAACATGAAAGAGTTGGGTATCGTATAAAAGTCAAGTGCTTGGTCGTCTCCAATGGTGACTGTAAATAAAAAAGAAGGGGGTGTAAGAATATGCCTTGATTTTAGGAAACTTAATTAAGTGTCTAAATTTGACAGTTATCTTATGCCCAGGATAGATGATTTGGTAAGCAGACTGGGAAGTGCCAAGAACATCATTACCTTTGATCTCACCATAAGTTACTGTCAAATTCCCCTAGCTAAAGAATCCAGAGATAAAACTGCATTTGCCACTCCTATTGGATTCTGTCAGTTCACCACCATGACATTTGGTTTGCATGGTGCACCCGCTACATTCCAACAGTATATGGATATAATTTTAGGTACTCACACTGGTTATTGTGCTGCTTACCTAGATGGTGTTGTGGTGTACAGTCCGGACTGGAAAGGTCACCCAGAACACCTACGAGCAGTTATCCAATCTATCAAAAGGCAGGTTTGACAATTAATCCTACCAAATATTCACTGGGCATGCAGGAAACCAGACATTTGGGTTATGTTTTGAAATGGAGAAGAAATCCCAGAGATTTCTAAGATAGAAGCTTAGCGAACAGTCATATCCCTAAAACAAAGAAATATGTCAGATCATTTTAGGGCTGGTTGGTTACTATCAGAGATTTGTTCTCAACCTTGCCCAGTTAGCTGCTCCCTCACTGAACTCAAGAAGAAACAGTTCCCAAGTAATGAAATGGTCCCCAGAGTGTAATTGAGATATTCGGACCATCAAGGCTGCATTTATGTTCATACCCTGTTTTAGAAGCCCAGACTTTGAGAAACAATTTTTGTTACAGACAGGTGCATCAGAGGTAGGCCTAGGTGCAGTCTTGAGTCAGAATATAAATGGGAAGGCACATCTCATTTTGTATATCAGTAGGAAATTGCATGAAAGAGAGAGAAGGTACTCCATCATTGAAAAGGAATGCCTTGTGGCGATGTGGGCCATGGAGTCCCTAAAATGTTACTTACTAGGAGCTGACTTTGTACTTCCAATCAGTCATACTCCTCTCTGTTGGCTTAATCAAATGAATGATAAAAATTCCAGAATCACAAAGTGCTATCTGGCACTACAGCCATGTAAATTCAAAATGAAGCACAAATCTGGAAAAGTGAATGTCAGTGTTGATTTTCTATCAAGATATGCATCAGAAATTGAGAATTCTGAAGGTTAAAAAAATGTGTGGGTTTCAACTTCACTGTTCGCTGTACTGGTTGTTATGGAAAAAGGGATACTGCATATGCGGATAACTTTAAATGTTAAAAGGTAATATTAGAAAACAATTAAAAGAAAGTTTTGGAAACCTGCTTTTTTTAAGACAGATTCCCTCTTAAAGAGGAGGGTTGTGACAGGTTTAAGACCCTGTTCCATTTTGTTATGCAGAAAGAGTTAAGTGCAGTGATCTGTTCTGTCGTCTCCTTTTGTGTCTCATCTGTTTGATTGTGCAATCAGATTTTCCTGTGACACCTAGGAATTGATCATTCTAACGGTCTTGCAGGTCTCTGCATCCTGCTATTTCTCTGCCTTCACTTGCTGTTTATGTCGTTTCTTCCTTCTTGCTTATCTGTTGTTGTAAAAATATATGTGAATCTGTATGTGCTGGGATCCCTTTGTTTGCAAATGTATATAACTGTATTGTTGAAATGATTGCAAAAAGCTATTTGAAACACGGGGGTTACCTTTGAGATGCAACACAAGCTCATCTGCAGAGTTGTCAGCAGGAGATTAGTTTTGGGACACCAGATTCATTTTTTTTTTGCACCTGCTAGGAAAGAAACTGACAAAGTTCTAATACATTTTGTGTGAAAACAGGATGTCTCTTAACGAGATAAGGATGCGGAAGTTAATTGCCAAGCAAAGACTTCTTATAAAAAGAGCAGCAATGTTTGTTAGAGAGAGAGAGAACGAGAAAGAGACTGAAACTTAGAATTAGAGCTACCTCCAGAGGAAGGACTGTCTTGTTTGAACTGTCTATGTGTAAAAAACATTCTGTACATTTTGTTTTTAATGTTATTGTTATTGGAAGTAATAAAATGCTACTTGGTAATTTTATAACTGCTCCTGGTTTTCCTATGCTTACTGACCTGTGCCTTGATGACAGTATACTAGTATTAAGGGCCATCGATTGCTACCCTGTCACCCCTGATGAATCTGTGTAGAGCAAAGTGCTGGGTCATGATTATTGTTCACCGCCTTAGCATCGAAGCGTACCTGCATGGCTTTTCACTTTGAAAATTAAGTGTTTCTTTGACTATGCCTTCAACAGTATTATCATTTGTTTCTTTGACTATGCCTTCAACAAAGCAATGATAATGGCTGCTACAAGTGTGTGGGTGATGCTGCCAGAAGGTTAAACAGAACTGCGAGGATTGAGGTAATGGTCACTACTCACCACATGCAGAGTAACCGTGCTGGATACACTTCTGCAGTTGCATAAACTTTTAATCTCGCGTGAGGTGCGCTGCTAACAAACACATTACACATACCATGGGAAGTGTCCACTGATGACCCGACATTTCATGCACATGAATGTTGGCAAGAGACTGATGAACCGCTAGGAGATCTGCTTTTCATTCTCACAGCTTGAGCATGTTCTTGTTTCTCAGCTTTAAACATTTTATTCATGTAGGACTTCAACACGTTTCCACAATACTTATTTTTCAGACTCTTCAAGCAGCATGTAAATGTTCAAAACCTTCATCATGGATTTGTTTAGAAACATTTTGTATTTAATTAAAAATATCTAAGTGCTATTCCCAATGAGATTTTTTTTTTTTTTTTATTTATCCTTTTTCCTGGCAGGACCACCGGCTACATCCTCCGCCTGGTCATGGCCCCGGAGACCTCTACCACCGCCTATAGCTGCAGAGGACCCTCGGTCACCCCGGCTTGCCCCGGGAGGTGGGGCCACCTTCGTGACCCCAGAACTGTGACTGGTTGGGGTCCCGCAGCGGCGGTGGCGATATGAGGCTCTCCAGGAGGGCTTCATCCATCGGTGGTCCTGCCCCGCCATCTTTTTCCTCCTTATTTTCTCCCCAGAGGAGGCGGGGACATGCAATGACACCAGCGTCTGCTCCGCCTCCTCCCCCCGTCAAGCGTCAGCTACGTGAGAACTCCCGGCCTCCGCCAGGAGTCCCCAGCGCACCGATGCTACCACCCTCCCCAGAAGGAGAGCTGTCCAGCGGACGCCGATCCTACTCCCCGGCCGGCCCTCCGATGACCCGGATCCGCTCGAACCCGGCGCCGCGCCGCAAGCGGAAATCCCACCACTGCGCCCAATGGGCCGGCTCCAATGAAATATTTTTAAAATAAACACAAAACGTTGTAAAGAAATCCCTCATGAAGGTCCTTAAGGCAGTGCTGCCTTTTGCACACCACCTGAACTAAAGCTGCAGTATCACAGTAATATGTGAGAAATGAGCGAGCCCAAAGTGTTTAGCAAGGTGTGAGATTTGGCAAACATAGAAACATAGAATTTAACAGCAGAAAAGGAATGCTTGACCCACCCAGTCTGCCCATTTCCCTAGCTAATGGATAAGCTGCAGATCCTAGTTAACCAACAGCCTAATTCTTCCTACCCCAACCCCCTAGAATTGCCTTATGACTGTCCCATGCATTCTTGAATTCCACCACTGTTTTTGACTCCACAGCCTCCTCCGGAAGGCCATTCCATGCATCCACAACCCTCTCTGTGAAAAAATACTTCCTTACATTACCTCTGAGCCGCCCCCCATCTTCAAATTGTGCCCCCTTGTTCTTGCACACCTCTTTTTCTGAAAGATGCTACCCTCTTGGACTTTGTTAATTCCCTTGAGGTACTTGAAAGTTTCTATCATGTCCCCCTCTCCTTCTTTCCTCAAGGCTATACATATTAAGCTCCTTAAGTCTCTCTTCATATGTCTTCTGGTGCAGACACTGCACCATTTTAGTTGCCCTCCTCTGGACTGTCTCCATCCTGTTTATGTTTTTGTGGAGATTTGGTCTCCAGAACTGCACACAGTACTCCAGATGGGGTCTTACAAGCTGTCTGTACAGAGGGATAACAACTTCCTGTTTTCTACTGGTGATGCCTCTTCCTATTCATCCCAATATCCCCCCAGCCCTCCTTACTACCCTCTGATATTGCTTGCCCACCTTTAGGTCATCTGATATGACTACCCCAGGTCTCTTTCCATTTGTATGTTTGCTTGCATGCATGTGCAAGAAACATAGTGCCATCATCTGAGTTTTTGTAGGTGTGGCACCCTGTCTTCCAATTCAGTCAGTGTGTTTGCAGGCGCGGCCACAGTTCACCAATGAATGCTGCAGCTGTCTATGACAGCATTTGAAAATGCAGTGGCGCAAAGTTGAAAGGGAGAGACCGCTTCAGTGAACAGCAATAAGATAGTGTTGATTAGCATATTGCTGGCAATCCTGCTTCTATACATCTCTGCTTTCTCTTCCTGGAACATAAATTCAGTTTGAAGTGAACAAAAGCAGGAAAACAGAACCCCAAAGAGACTGAAAAAGTTGACGCAGTTTTCATCTATTGGTACACCTGATCAGTATTGTAATAATATTCCCCAACCCTCTGAGTGTCTCTGAATAATGCTACCCCCCGCCCGCTGCACACAGTATGGCTGACGGGGGTGCTCAATCCCCCGTCGGCTCCACGCTTCCCCCCCCCCAGAGTTTTCATCTGTTGGTACACCTGATCAGTATTGTAATAATATTCCCCAACCCTCTGAGTGTGGGAGCCCACCCCAGCGTGGCATAAGTGAGAATGGCGACGGGGGTGCCCAGTCCCCCGTCGGCTCAATTAACCCCCCCCCAAAAGAAACAGACTTCCAGTTGCCATGCTGGGAGCCCACTCCAGTGTGACACACGTCTGTATGGCCGACGGGGGTGCCCAATCCCTTGTCGGCTCCACTGACCCCCCCCAAAAAATCTTCCAGCTGCCACAGTGGGAGCCCACCCCAGCATGGCACAAGTCCTGCGTTGTCTTCCTAAAAAGAAAAACACCTGAAAAGAAAAAAACAGTCCCTCATTGATTGTCTTGCCCCCCAACCCGCGCCCATCCTCTGCGCATCTACCTCTCCACACCCCCACCTCACCCCATACTTACCTCCAGAGGCCGGCGTGATGATCTTCGGTGGACCGGGAACACGTCTGCACTCTTCAAAGCCAACCGCGAACTGAAGAAATGCCGGTAAGCTGTATAATGGAATAAATAGGGTTTTTCAACTTTGATGCATATTTCAGGCATTTTTGGAATTTTGGCACCAAATTTTCAACATGGGTTTTGAGGACCTCCTCATAAATTCTGGCACTGTCATGGCGTTATATCGCCCCAAAGTTGATTTAGTGGTCACTGCACTGAACCATCTTTCAGGACCGATTTATGAAATGACAGTGTCACAGTTCATGAGGCAGGCCCCAAAAACCTTATGTTGAAAATTTGATAAAAATTCCCAAAAATGACCGATTTACGAACATGCATTGCGCAGTTCCTACGCATGCTCATAAGTTCGCAAATTTTTAATATTTTCACTCCAGATTTTCAACATTGCCATTTTACTGCAGCTCCTTATGAGCAGTACAGCTGTCATTTTTCACATCTTGCCTAAAATGTGTTTCCACACATGTAGTGCACAATGGCGCAGTCGGTGTGCGAAATCAATGTTCGGGACAGATTAGGAAAATCACAGTGATACTGTTCATAAGCAGAGGTCTTAAAATGGCTATGTTAAAAATTTGGTGACAAAAGTCCAAAAAATGACTGTGTTACGAGTGAGCATTGCGCAGTTTCCACGCACCCTCGCAAGTTCATGAATTTGTAATATTTTCAGTCCAGATTTTCACCACTGGCATTTTTCCACACTTCCTTATGAACAGTACAGCTGTCATTTTTCACACCATGGCCAAATGTGTTTTCGCACTTCCAGTGCAGAAATGCATGGTCGCTGTGGGAAATCACTGTTCGGGACAGATTAAGAAAATCACAGTGACTCTGTTCATGAGCGGAGGTCCCAAAATGCCTGTGTTGACAATCTGCTGTAAAAATTCCCCAAACTAATTACATTACGGGTGTGTGTTGCACAGTTTCTACGCATGCTCGTGACTTCACCAGTTTTTTTTTATATTTTCACTGCAGATTTTCAACATTGCCATTTTTTACACCTCCCCATGAACAGTACAGCTGTCATTTTTCACATCCTGTTCGAAATATGTTTTCGCACCTGTGGTGCCAAATGGCGTAGTTGCTGTGCAAAATCAGCTTTCAGCTAACAAACTGATATTGCCACTGTTCATGAGGTGGGGTCACAAAAAACATGTTGAAAATTTAGGTAAAATACCAAAATGCATGAGGCGTAGGGTTTCCCACCACAACGCCTCACCCTGTAGAGACTGACAGGCATCAGGGTGTGACTTGGGATTATCGCCTGTAATGCTCATACCATTCCCCCCCACCCACACCCTGTAGCCAGTGAGAGGCATCGAGGTGTGCCTTGGACTCTTCGGCCCCAAAGTTCACCCCTCTCCTATACGGCACCCATCTCACCATATTTCCTGAAGGAATGGGGTGAACTTAAGGGCCAAAGACCCCAAGGCACACCGTGACACTTGTCGGTGTCTGCAGGGTAGGGTGTGGTGAAATAGCATGGCCGTTATGCCTGACGACCCAAAGGCACACCCCAATGCCTGTCAGTATCTGCAGGGTGGTGGTGGGGTTGGCTTCAGTTCAATACTTCATTGCCATTCATATTATGCAGTTCTGTAACTCCTACACTACCAATGCCAATGCCAGCAAGCAAACATTCGGCACTGACAAACACTTGTTGTTGTTGTTAGTATCTCACCCCCCACTGTGAACTCTTCCCTTGGATTTTTGTTTCCCAGGTGCATTACCTTGCACTTCTTAGCATTGAATCTAAGCTGCCATACATTTGACCATTCCTCAACCTTGCCAAGTCCCTTCTCATCCTTTCCACCCCACCTTGTGTATCAACTCTGTTGCAGATCTTTGTGTCATCTACAAAGTGACATACTTTTCCTTCCAGTCACTCTGCAATGTCACTTATAAAGACATTGAAGAGGACTGGTCCTGGTACTGAACCCTGCGGTACCCCACTAGTAACCCCCCTTTGTTCAGAGTGGACTCCATTTACTATTACCTTCTGTGTCCTGTTCTCCAGCCAATTCTTTACCCAGGCTACCATCTTGGGACCCACTCCCAGGCTGGCCAACTTGTATATTAATCTTTTGTGTGGGACTGTGTCAAATGCCTTGCTAAAGTCTAGGTAGGCCATGTCCACAGCCCCTCCCTGATCTACTACTTTGGTCACCCAGTCAAAGAAATCTATTATATTTGTCTGACATGACCTTCCCACTGTGAATCCATGCTGCCTTGGGTCCTGTGCCCCTCTGGCCTCTAGGTACTCAACAGTTCTTCCCTTCAGAAGTGATTCCATCATTTTCCCTATCACTGTGGTTAAACTAACAGGTCTGTAGTTTCCTGCTTCTGCCCTGCTCTCACTTTTGTGAAGTGGAATCACATCTGCCCTCCTCCAGTCCTCAGGTACCACCCCATCCTCCCATGATTTGTTAAAGAGGGCAGTCAGTGGTGTTCAAATGGCAGAGTAGGAAAGGCTGTGCCCCTCTGTGAAACCTCACCCACTGTTGAACTGCAAGTAATAACGGGCAGATCCAGTAATAATGTAGAAGGGGGGGCTGAAGTCGGGAGTTAACATAGTATACAAAATACATTTTCGTTAAAAAGTACACATTTTATATGAAACCTGGGGTCTGGGGGCACTAGGCTCCGAGCTCTATGGTTTTAGTGCCTCTTGCGCCTGCCAGATGGCGTGAGGCACTTCTAATGGTAACAGTAAGGGACCTGCCTAGGATTAGTTCAGTGAAGCAGGTTGGATTTTATAATAAGGTTTGTTTTTACTAGTCTGCTTTGTCGTTAAACTCAAGAAATATTTGATAATATCCTTTTTTTTTTCAAACGTGCACCATGATGTGTCACATTTCTCAACATTTTCTAACTGTAAATTAAAACTTTCTTCCTTGTATTCTGTAATAAAGTTTAACAGAAGGGCATTTACAAAGTTACCCCAGCACCTGACAGTACCACTGGAGCAATTTATCCCCCACACACACACACACAAAAGGGGACATCATAAAACAAATGTATTTTATTTTAAGTGCCACTCTTGTGGGCTGCGTCTTGCACTGCTGTGCTGGGACATCGGATCAGGAATGGACTGGGGACTACCTGCTAAATGTCCTGTTAAAATATCCCAACCCCAAATTATGAATCACACTACAGCACTCACCACTTTTGTTGTCATATTTGTGAAGGGCATCTGATAATAATTTCTGGTGTCGGCACTGTTGTCTTATCTGGTCTCTTTTTTGATTAATGGAAATTTTCCAAATAATAAAAATAATAATTTAAAAAGATACAGCTGATTTTTTAAAAGTGCCAGCAGGGATGACACTGAATTTTATTGTAGAGTAAAACAGGTATTCTTTTTGATTAATTCTATTGAGGTGATTTTTTTCATTGGTTGTTCAATTATCTGATTGTATATTTGATTCACTTGGGGCGGTTGTGGATGGGGAGGAGGGAAGTGTGGCTGTACAGGGGGACCTAGAGGCTCTGGAAAGATGGTCTAGAAAGTGGAAGCTGAGGTTCAATGCAGGGAAATGCAAGGTACTGCACCTGGGGGCCAGAAACCCGGGCCAAGTGTTCACCCTGGGGGGGGGGAATGCTACAAGTCTCGATGGCTGAGAGGGACCTGGGGGTGGTGGTGGATGTCAAGATGAACAACTCAGAGACTTGTAGGAGGGCAGCAGCCAAGGCAAACAGGGTGCTGGGATGCATTGCTAGTGGGATCACCTCCAGAAGGAGGGAAGTGCTACACCCTCTGTATAACTGCTTGGTGAGGCCGCACCTCAGTACTGCATGCAGTTTTGGAGGCCACACTTAAAGAGGGACATTAAACTCCTGGAGAGGGTCCAGAGGAGGGCAACCAAAATGATTTGGGGGTTGGGGGACAGGACCTATGAGGAGAGGCTCAAAGAGCTAAATATGTACACATTGGAAGAGAGAAGGGACCTGGCGGACATGAGAGAGGTCTTCAGGTACATGAAGGGGGTAAATAGGGGAGGAACAGTCAGGGTGCTTTGAAGGAAGGAGGAGGGGGCCACTAGAGGGCATGGGTGGAAGTTGGAGGGGGGAAAATTCAGGGGAGAAAGGAGGAGGTGCTACTTCACTGAGAGGGTGGTGGAGCCATGGAATGCGCTGCCTAGGGGGCTGGTGGAGGCAGAGACTGTGGAGGAGTTCAAGAGGGATGGGACAGGTACAGGGAAGGGTTCTGGAAGCAAAATCCAATGCAGTGAGAATATCCGGAACTGGGAAGGAGAAGCCAGAGAAGGCGGGTGGCAGCAGGTCAGCTGCCAGGGTGGGGGCTGACCAAGCGAGCAGGACGTGAAAGACCGTTAGGCCTATTCTGCTGGCATTTTAGTATGTTAGTATGTAGTACAATGTATGTAAACACCATGGTGAACGTGGTAAGCTACGCCTCTGACAAAGAGGTATTGCACCTCAAGTGCTGGGCTGGTATATATTTGTGGCTTGGAACCTGTATTGAGTGTTGGATCTGTAACAGAGGTATTGGCATTGCTACTTAATTCCAATTTTGCATAGTAAAGATCATTTTAAAACTAATGTATGGCGTGCTGGCTTTCTTTTACTGACTATGGACTGGGGACTGCCTGCTAATTCCTGTCAAAATGTCCCGACCCCAAATTGTGAATCACAGTACAGTATAGCTTGGCAGAACACTCCAGGAGAAAGGACTGCTGTGTGACTGAACTTCTCTACTGGGACTATATTGCCCTCCTTCCCTGCCCTCCACCCCAAAGGTAGTTCTATTTTTATAGGCACAGGATTTGACTGACAACAGGAACTTCCTGTTTAGGGGCAGGAAGTGAGTGATCACAGAACCACCAAGGACCCACCATCCTAGAAGGGCAAGAGTAGCTCTCCGGCCCCTCAGCTGCTGGAGGTCTGTCTCTGAACAAGTAAGCGGTCTACTGAGAAATATAGGATATTCTTGTCTCAGAACAGGACAATCAGGAGCTTAAAAGGCACTACAGGCAGAAAGTAAGGAGAGAGAGAGAGAAAAAAGAGGAAAGAGTAAGGATTGCAAACAGTTAAGGGGCCAGAAATAAGACATGATTGGAATGGTGCAGTGCAGTGGCTGTGGAGCAGCAGTCTTCCGGGAGATGTTCTGGAGGATGCGGTGTTGTCCCATCTGCAGGCACCTCTCTGGGCTGAGGAGGAGGTTGCTCATCTCCAGGCTGAGTTGGCCAGGATTTGTGGGACCTCCTCTTCCATCCAGGGACCACCAGTGCCACTGCCGTTGCCTCAGAGGTTGCCAAGAAAGAGGAGCGGTTGGACCACAGTGGGCTCAGGGAGGGTGAGGATGGTGGAACAGAGGCACATCCCTCCAGTTGTACCTCTCCACAATTCCTATGCCATTCTGGCAAAGTGTGGTTCCTCTATGGAGGCACCTACAGTGGAGACCAAGGAGGATGCTGGGAACCTCCACAAAGGAGACCCACAGGAGGGTGGCAGGGGACCCTGCAGGGGAAGGAAACAACTCCTGGTGGGGGACTCCACTGTTAGGAAGGTAGAACTGGGCAAGGAAGGGGAGAGGGAGGTAAGGTGCCTGCCTGGCGCCATGGCTTGGAGGGACAGGGAGCGAATCCTCAGGATTGCCGGAGCAGCTGCACAGGGAGGAGCTGGATGTCATTGTCCACTTAGGGACAAATGACCTGGCTAAGAAAGGGATTAGAAGTGCAGGAAGAGTTTGTGGAGATTGGGAGAGGCCTTAGTCAAGTGCCGCATACGGTAACCTTCTCGGAGGTGCTACCCATCTATGGCATAGGAGAGGCTAGGGTGTTCCATACCATGGGATTCAATCAGTGGTTGAAACACTGGTGTGGAGCTCAGGATTTGCTTCATTGGGGACTGGGGTCCACCTGGGTGATGCAAGCCTATACTGGCATGATGGGCTGCATCTGTCGGGAGGGAACCAGGATTCTAGGTGATAGGTTTAAATGCTTCATTGGCAAGCTTTTAAACTAGCCAAGGGGAGGCAACTGAAAGAGCAGGAAAATCCTAGCCCCCAAACAATCACGGTAGTAAGTGTGGCAAACACCAGCATGGAGGTGTCGATAGGGAGAAGGGCAGGGTAAATGGAGAAAGTGACAAAGGCAAGAAGGACAGGGATGGGGCAAAGGGGTAAGGCCATCAGGAAATGGAGGTAATGAGTACCAATGCCCGTAGTCTGGGCAACAAGCTCCCTGAGCTGGTGGCCTTAATGGAAGAAGGATACCTGGATATCTGAGAGTCACAGAAACATGGTACACAGAGAACCATGACTCGGATGTTGGCACATGACCAGGGTACATAACCTACAGGAGAGACAGGCAGGGAGAAGAGGGGGAGGAGTAGCTCATGTAAAGGAAGGGATAAAAGCAACTGAACAAAAGAGTAAACAGGAGGAGAGGAGGCACTGTGGGTCACCTTGGAGACTGGAAAGGGCACCACAATCCGCACAGGGGTTTGTACAGACCCCCATGTCAGGGGAAGGAATGGACAAGGATATGATGGAAGGCATTCTTAGAATGGCAGAGAAAGGGAGATACTGTTGATGGGAGACCTGAATATGCCAGATGTTAACTGGAGCACATTTGCTGCAGCAACATCCAAACGAGGCCATTCTTGATGCCCTACAGGTGGCAGTTAGACAGCTGGTTGCGGAACCACTGTTGAGGAGCAATCTTAGACCTCGTACTCTCAAAGGGGGCAGTGAGAGGATCTCAGATCTAGAAGTGGGTTGCCATCTGGGGACAAGTGACCATCAAACAGTGTGGTTCACGTTAAACTCAGCTACAGAGTCAAGCCATACAAAAGTGAGGGTACTGGACTTTAGGAGGGCTGACTTTGTAAGATGGAGAGTGCCTCAGAAAAGCACTAGCAAACAGGCTAGAAGGAGGTGTGGAGCAACAATGGGAATTATCAAAACTGCCATCACAGAGGCAACAAGCCTTTGTGTGAAGCAAATAAACAAATCAAAGCGAAGAAAAAGCCACTATGGTTCTCAAGAGAGGTGGCTGTGAAAGTCAGGAAGAAAAGATAGCATTCCAGAAGTATAAGGAAGCATGAAGGAGCAGGACAGAGAGCTGTACCAGTTAAGGCAAAAAAAAGCAGGGAGGAAGTCAGAATAGCAAGGCCCAAACTGAGGAAAAATAGCCAACTCAGTTAAGAAGGGGATAAAACCTTTTATAGGTATATCAGCGGCGTGAGAAAGACAAAGGGAGGGATAGTGAGGTTGAATAGAATAAAGCGGTGGGTGGGCAGAGGTGGACAGTGAAAGCAGGAATACTGAACGAATATTTCTGCTCAGTATTCACAAAAGAGGAGGGGAAGTGCCTAATCCAGTTAACAGAAGCACTCTTGATAGGAGGCTCGATCCCAGTCCTTTCACAGAAGAAAGGGTTCTGCAAGAACTCCCTAAAACTGAAGGTGGACAAAGCAATGGGTCCTGATGGAATTCACCCCAGAATTCAAAAGAATTAAGGAAGGAACTAGTGAAACCACTGGCTACTCTTTTAATAAATCATGGGAGGATGGTGTGGTACCCAGGACTGGAGGAAGGCGGATGTGATTCCCCTTCACAAAAGTGGGACCAAGACAGAGGCAGGAAACTACAGACCTGTCAGTCTGACCTCTGTGGTAGGGAAAGTGATGGAGTCACTTCTGAAGGAAAGAATAGTTGAGTACCTAGAGGTCAGTGGAGCACAGGATCCAAGGCAGCATGGGTTCACACAGCGGAAAGGTCATGTCAGACAGAATCTAATAGATTTCTTTGACTGGGTGACCAAAGTAATAGACAGGAGGGCTGTGGACATAGCCTACCTAGACTTGTCAAGGCATTTGACACAGTCCCACACAAAGATTATTAGTCAAATTAACCAGCCTGGGAGTGGGTCCCAGGGTGGTAGCCTGGTAAAACATTGGCTGGACAACAGGACACAGAAGGTAATTGTAAATGGAGTCCGCTCTGAAGAAGGGCAGTTACTAGTGGGGTACATGAGGTTCAGTATTGGGTCCAGTCCTTTTAATGTCTTCATTTGGCATTGCAGAGGGACTGAAGGAAAAGTATGCCTTTTGCAGATGACACAAAGATCTGCAACAGGGTTGATACACAAGGAGGTGTGGAAAGGATGAAAGGACTTGGCAAGGTTGGAGGAATGGTCTGACATATGGCAGCTAGGATTCAATGCAAAAAGTGCAAATAATGCACCTGGGAAACAAGAACCCAGGGGAAGAATACACAATGGGTGGGAGGTAGTAACAACAACAAAACAGGAAAGGGACCTGGGGGTAATCATATCAGATGACCTTAAGGTTAGCAAGCAATGTGAGAAGGCAGTAGGGAGGGCGGGGTATACTGGGATGTATAGGGAGGCATCAGCAGCAGAAAACAGGAAGTTGTTATCCCTCTGTACAGACAGTTGGTGAGACCCCATCTGGAATACTGTGTCCAGTTCTGGAGACCCCATCTCGCAAGGACATAGACAGGATAGAGGCAGTCCAGAGGAGGGCAACTAAAATGGTGCAGGGTCAGCAAGAGAAGCCGTATGAGGAGAGACTAAAGGAGCTTATATGTACCCTTGAGGAAAGAAGGAGAGGGGACATGATAGAAACTTTCAAGTACCTCAAGGGAATCAACAAAGTCCAAGAGGGTAGCATCTTTCAGAAAAAGAGACTTGCAAGAACAAGGACACAATTTAAAGATAGAAGGAGGCGGTTCAGGGGCAATGTGAGGAAGTATTATTTCACAGAGAGGGTAGTGGATGCATGGAACAGCCTTCCTGAGGAGATTATGGAGTCTAAACTGTGGGAGAATTCAAGAATGCATGGGATAGACATAAGGCAATTCTTGTGGGGGGCAGGAAGATATAGGCTGTTGGTTAAATAGGATCTGCGGCCTATCCTGTAGGTAGGGAAATGGGCAGACTAGATGGGCCTAGCGGTCCTTATCTTCCATCAAAGTCTATGTTATCAAAGTCTATGTACTCACTACTTTTTGTTGTCTCTGGTTGCTGTGAATGAATGCCATCCATCCTGGGCATTTAAATCCCATAAATAGTCATTGGTCAGTCTGACCTGCTGGAGCCTAGGACCTTTCTTCTTCTGGAGGGACTGGCTGGGGGGTGGTGGTGGTGGCTGGGGTGGGCCACTAGGGCCTAGCATACTAATTCAGCTTGGGGCAGCAAGGAGGGCCAGTGGCAGGGAAGGGAGCAGGCAGGAGGCAGACGACATCGCAGTCTAGTTGCGCTGCGAGTTCTCTTAGTTTTTTACACTAACAGCAGAGCACACTTGTCTGACTCTTCATCAGTTACCACTTTGACTGCCTGACATTTTATTTAGCTGGGCAGCCTGGCCAGATGGGGTATCACAGTGCTCCAGTCTGTAGCTGAAGTTCCAAGAGAGACACACACACACCCACACTCGCCACTCAGTGGTATTACGGCTAGTTTGTGCAGCGCCACAGATGCAGTAGCAGCATAGTAGTTTATTGGCCAGCCTGCCTGCCTGTTGCCTAGTAATATGTAGCCAAAACGTGCTGGGGACTGAGATTGCAGCAGCTGGCACTGTTTGCTTATGCAGGCTGATTCTGGGCAGGAAATTATGGGAGATAACAAGAGAAATGACAGTAAACAATAACCTTATCACAGTGTAGACATAAAAAAATGGACGGACTTAAAAACAGGATGATCCCAGCAAAATCAGGATGGGTTGCAACCCTAAAGACCAAAGGGGTGCTAATGGTTGGGGGGGGGCTACTGCTCCCTTAGCCTCCCTGGTAAATCTGCACCTGAATAAGAGCAGTCGTGGTGCTTCTGTAAGAGATGTGTAAAGAGTGCAACCTTCTCAAGTGACCCTAACATGCTGACTTAGGTCCAGGGTCAGAATCAAGCCGGTCTTGCACTGCTGACAAGGACAGTAATCTAGGGGGCGATGTTCCCATGTGTAACTGTAAATATGTTAGTAAACATGACCACAACCCATCCTGTAACAAAGTGATTTATTTCTAACATGAAAGAAGGGGCACTAAGCAAGTCTTACCAAGCAGTGAATGGAAAAGAAAGGCGCTGAAAGTAACTAAAGACTGAGTGTACCCTAGACATGGAGTGTACCCCTGGAGCTATGCTTATCCTTAGTTTCTTCCTGATGCCAAGAGAGGGTTGTCAGGTATAGCAACTGAATATGGGTGCCACATCAAAACAGCGACTCATATTGGGCACTATACTCATGGACTACCCCTGAGGTGGCGACTGTACCACGCTGCTGCGGTACTAGGCGTAACAGGAAGGTGGGAATAGTGTGGGGAAGGAGAGGACAGGGAACAGATTTTGAGGGATCAGTGTACCTGCTGCCGCCGAGCTAGCCATGTGGTGTAGAGGTGTGGGTGGCTAGCTGTGGTGCAGCAGGTAGAGGTTTGGGACCAGGTGTGTAAAATGTTTGCTGCTGCCTGTGGCTCGAGACAATTTTCACATTCGGTGTGGGATTTGCCCCCTCCCTGACATCGCCCCCCTGAAGTTGATAATCCTTATTCAGGGGGGTGCAGAGAACCCCAAGAGGGAGATGTGGCACAGCCAGCCCTACTCCCCGCAAAAACACTTTTTTTGATTTCAGATGTCGGGTCAGCTGAAAGTGTATATCACCGATTTGCTTTTTGGCAGTATACACTCACCATAATAGCGATCACAATTCTGCGATCACTATTGAGACATGGAATCAGTTGTCATATGGTATCTGCCCCCAGCAGAAAGAACAGTGACAACAGCTACAGCTGACTGGGATTCTTGGACTGTACACCATGTAGTCCTGAAGAGGGGACCAGGGGAGAGGCAGAATAAAAAAGGGGGGGGGTTACACATACATATTGAAAACTGTTGTGCAGCATGTAGATTTTTAGAAACTTTATGAAGGATTTCTGTTTGAATGCTTTGTATTTTAAAGATGTCTAATTGTTAATTCATTAATTAAAAAAAAAACACTTGTCCATTATTCAGTTGCAACTGTTCATGCCATGCCAACCCAATGCTGCACTTCACTGCCAAGGAGCAATATTCTGCAAGCTGTCTGTCCTGTGCTGCCTGTCTGAACATTGGGCTGTGGTAGGAAGAAAGCAAGCATCAAATTTTATTTATTTATTTTAATTGAAGTTTTTATTGCAGTTTGTAAGACAGTGCACAGAGTATTCATCCAGACAGTTACTAATAGAAAATGCTCACCCCAAATAGCCACAGTGCAGCTAGTGGTAGCTTAATTATCTTGCAAAGGACTGGCACTATACAGTAATTTACCTTCTAGGTACAATGACATTACTAGCTACAAAAACCCTAATTTATGTCATACACATTATGTTTGAGTGTCCTTATGTTATTGGAGGTAGTTCATTGAGCCAACTTGAGACCTCAAGTTGACTAACATCTCTGTCTTCTTAGTCAATATGATTGTACAACCGCTTCACTGCGCTGGTTATGACATTCTGGAGGTGAACACCCTGAGACATTCAGCGTATAACAAAGCAATAATTCTAGGTTAAAGAGAGATAGACATAGTTCTAAAAACAACAGCAAAGAGTAGGCAGAAAAAGAAAGAGTCAGACAAGACAGTGTGGTGTCCTGATCCGTCACCTGATGGGATAATCAAATTGTTACAACCAGAATTAAGTGCAGAGAGGTATTCCCTCCTAGGGTATGGACTCAGCATAATTATCTAGCTGGCATAGTACCCGTCTGTGCTACTCAATCTCAAAGGCAGAGTTACAGTTCTGCAGTCTGGCTGATACTCTTTCTAGATAACAGAGGTGCAGTGAAACACGCCAAGTATAACAAGTGGCTATTTTATTAGGTGTATGCTATAACTGGTAATGGCCTTCTAGCATCCAGTATAAGCAAAGTGAGCTGTTTATAGTACTCATGTTTATTGTTGCCTGGTTCATTGGTGTGGCAGTAAGTGTGTAGAAGGAATTAATATGCCTGGATAATCAAACGTGCTCTCCGACTCTCTAATAAACTCCTGCCAATATGGTCTAATTCATGGGCAGAACCACAGAACATGAGAATGATCTGCTAATGTGTGACCACAACCATACCAACAGTGGCCTGCTTGAGGACTGAGATATTTGGCCACAACTACAGGTGTATGGAAGTAGCGGGATCTACACTTCCAAGAGTATTCCTTCCAATATGTGATGGTTGAAATTTTATAGGCAGGAGGGCATATTTGTTCCAGACACTAGGTGAAATATCCAAATTAATTTCAGGTTTCATTTATAACAGATGTCATCTGTTGACTCTGTCGTTGAAGCCTGAAGCACTTATATAAAGGTACTGATGAGGTGGTCTAGCATAGATCCGCAATGGTACAAGTGAAATATGTGGACCAGGGTGGAGGGTTTTTCGACTACATGGGCCAAAGCTTCCCCTCAGTGCTGTAAATACCTGTAGGATTGGATTTGCATATATCTATAAAACTCTGTTCGTGGTAGGTGATATGATGCTTAAAGTGTCACAAATGGGAGGAGACCCATGGGGCCTAACAATTGAAACATATACTTGAGACCATACTGATGCCACTTCCGGAGCGCTATGTCCAATTTATTAGGAGGATATGCTGTTTCATAGGCCAATGCTTGCAGGAATGGGCACTCCACTGAGGTAAAATAACACTGCAGTTCCAATATCCATTGACAGAAGGGTTGTGTATTGGGGGAATTTAGTGCATGGGGTACAAGTGGGTTGATTGCTAAAGAGATATGGGATCAGGTCGTGAATGTCACTTAATTTGGTTTCAATGCACTTCCAGTTCATCTGACAAGTAGGGGCCATCCAGTGGAGAATAATCCTCAACTGGGTTGCCTGAGCATAATGTTCATAGGTTTCATAGGTTTTCAAGCTTACATAGACTTACGTCCTTATTGCTTGCCAGGTTTAATTTCATTAACTTAATTTATTACTCAAATAAAATCTATCAAGATCTTTTTTGAATGTATCCATAGTTTTGCTCATAACCACTTCACTTGGTAAGGTATTCCAAAACTGAACTCCTCTCTGGCTGAATCAATTTTTTCTTTTTAAGGTGTTCAATTTGTCTTGAGCTAATTGCATTCTATGACCTCTAGGTTCAAATAGGTAAATCTTCCTTATTGTTAGTCCCAGACTTTCCCTCAACTGTTTATCTTGAAAGGCCCTGAATATCATGCACATATCTCCTCTTAACCTTCTGTATTGTAAGGAGAACATTCCAAATTTATGTAATCTCGTCTGGTATTTTAATTTCTCACATCCTATAATTCTTTCTGTTGCTCTTCTTTGAACCCCATCCAACCTTCCAATATCTGCCTTGTTGTATGGGGACCATACCTGTGCACAATACTCAAGGTGCGGCCTCACCAATGCCTGATAAAGTGGTAAGATTACCCTGCTATCCCTGCTGCTTATATGTCTAAAAATACAATTTAATACCCGATTTGCTTTTTTGACAACCAGAGTACAGTGAGTACTAAACTTTAAATCATTTGTTACTCTGAACCCCAGATCTCTTTCAGCCACTGATTTGTGAAGTACACTTCCACTCAGAGTGTAATTATAATTAATATTGCCTTTACCAAAATGCATCACCACACATTTGTCTAAATTCAGTTCAAGTTTGTGTTGCCCTGTCCATTGTATTATCAGGTTTAGGCTTTTTTGCACATTTTGGATTTCACTAAGAGTGTTTACAATGCCCCCATCCTGCAGTCATCTGCAAACTTGCTCATCCACATATTGGGAATATACATTTAATAGAGGATATGTATATTTTGAATAAGCATGGGCCCAGCACTGATCCCTGAGGCACTCCACTGTAACCTCCTCCCAATTTGACATTACCCCTTTAACAACAACCCTATGTCTCCTATCCCTCAACCATGCCTCGATCCAGTTAACTATATTACTAGGTAGATTAATACTAAGCAATACTCCAATCAATTCTTTATGTGGCAATTTGTCAAAGGCCTTAGAAAAATCCAACAACACAACATCCACTACCTTCCGCATAGCCAAGGCTTTGTTTACCTTTTCATAAAAAGTTAGCAAATTAGTCTGACAGGATCTTGTTTTTATAAATCCATGTTGAATTTCATCAATTTGTCCATGTGATATTAAATGTGCTAAAATGTATTCCTTCAGAATGCCTTCAAATATTTTACCCACTATAGAAGTCAGGCTAATTGGTCTAAAATCAGTAGGGTTTGTAGTAGGACCCTTTTTTAATAAAGGTACTACTAATGCATCTCTCCACCCCTGTACCACAACACCCTGATCTAAAGATTTTTGAAAAATATAGGTTAAGGGCTGAAAAGACTTTCTGCAATTCTCTCAAAACTCTGGGATGTATACCATCTGGGCAGAGGTTTGTTAATATTAACCTCCTTTAGTCTTTTTTAAGTACTTCAACAGGATCAATCAGAATTTGCCCAACCTGTGAACACTGCATAATTCTATTATTCTTAAAAGTACTGTTGTTAAATATAGAACTAAAATATGAGTTCTGTAAATCTGCCAGCTGTTTATTATCAGTTACCGGTGCTCCTAGTGCATCTAAGAAGGGACCAATGTTATTTTGTACCTTCTTTTTCCTCTTAATATGCATGTAGAATGCTTTATGGTTGTCCTTTGTCCTAACAGCCAAAGATATTTCATAGTTTGCCTTCGCTTTCCTTATTTCTTTTTTTAACTATTTTACCGCTTGCCTATACCCTATCCATCCTTCATGATCAGATTGCTTATTGACTCTCTTAAAAATATTATTCTTGTTTTTAATCAATTTTTTTTAATTTTAGCATTAAACCATCCTTTATTGCTCTTCCTGCTTTCAACCTTGCAGTGCTAGGCACATACTAATGCACCTCACTCAAAAATGTTATCATTTAGCTTTACCCACATATTTCCAACTGACTGATTGGAAAACTCAGCTTCCCAATCCCAGTTAGCCATTTTGTCATTTAGTCCTGTGAAGTCTGCTTTATTAAAGTTTATTTTTGCATTATGGTTGTGCCACTTTTTATACTCAATTCCTTGTCCATTTAAAAAATACTGTAAAGTGATCACTACTACCTAATGGGCTTCCTATTGATATGTTATTTATTTTATTCCCCATGTTAGTCAGGACCAGATCTAAAATATTGTCCCCTCTAGTTGGTAATAGAACTTTCTGCTTTACTCAGATTTGGTCCATTATTTCCAGAATTTCAATTCACATTCGTTTGCCACTTAATTTCACCCAGTCTATACTGGGCAAATTGAAATCTCCTGTTATTAGAATATCATCAGTAGGATCCAATCTAGAAATATACTCAAAGAGACAATCATTATCCTGCTTAACTACGGATGGAGGCCTATATATCAGCCCTAATCTTGTTTTAGTTTTGCATTTATGCATTATATTGACCCATATCATTTCCACATTTTCTAAGTGAACTATTTCCTGTTCACAATTGATAGTCTCTAATATATAAAGCTACTCCACCTCCTATTTTATGATTTCTATATCCAGCAAATAATTGATAACCTGCAATGTTTTTCTCCTAACAGTCAAGTCCGTCCCACCAAGTTTCTGTCACTTATGCAATATCTATGTTATTAGCTATTATCATATCCTGAAATTCATCAATTTTGGATACCAGGCTTCTTGCATTTAGCAACACCAAATTCCAGTTGCCAGTCCTTGTATTATCAAAACTATTTACTTTTGCTACTCGTACGATTGTAGAATCCTGCCCCCCGCTGCCAGTTTAAATGAAACTGGATCATCTTATTTAACTTATTCTCCAGGACCCTAGTACCCGCTCTATTCAAATGCAAACCATCATATTTGTACATTGTTCTGCTTTGAAATGTTCTTGAATTGTGCATAAAACTAATATTTCTGAGTGCACAAAAGGAACGTAACCAATTCTTTACTAAATGTATTTCTGGGTTTTATACCCATATAGGCCATATGTTGGTAAAATCCTGAAATTGTAAGTTCACTACCTTTTTCTTGAATATGCATAGCTATGTTCCTAAATGCTTCTTGCATGATTGTTCTTTGGGTTTTACCTATATCATTTATCCCTACATGCAATATAATAATGGGTTTGTGTGCATTTTTCATTAGACCATCCAACAATCTGTCCAAATCCACTAACTCAACCCCAGGTAATATACTCACTGTTGTGTACATTTTTCTGTTTTACACACAATCTCATCAGTTCCCCTTGTAATGGAGTCACCCAATAACCAGAATATCATTCCCTTTTTGTTCACTTAACCCTGTTTTTCCCTCAATTTCTAAGTGTGATACCACATTTGCATTTCTACAATTTATAGGATCCATTTCCTGATTTGAGGATCGTTCTTGAGTTGCCACCTCTATTGGCTCACAATTTTCTATCTCTTCTCCATGTGTTTTGTCCAGTATTTTATATCTATTACTTAAATGAAGAGGCTCATTTGGTTTTTTACTCCCCTTTTTACATTTAGATTTCCCATTTTTTGTTTTTTACTCCCCTTTTTACATTTAGATTTCCCATGTTTTGTTTTATACGCCCCTTTCTATGTTTAGATTTATTTTTTTTGTTTTTGTTATTAGGCTGTTTTTTTTATGGCTACTTATTTTCAGTTTATTACTTGCTAATAGACTACCTGATACTGCTTACAATATGTGCAGTTTGTGTCATAAGACTGTTTGATGCTATATCAATAAATTCCTCCAGTTTTCCTCTCCTTTCTTACCTCAATCTCCTAATAATATTTGAATTTCCTCTTGTAGGTTTGCCACCAATAAACAATTGATGCATCTAAAACCCAGGACCTTAACCCCTTCTATGTACGTCTTACATTGCATGCATTGTTTTTGTATTTTAGCTGTTTAACCCCTTCTTTGAGACATTTTAAATATTTAAATCAAAGTATTCACTTTAAAATGGTCAGTTTTAAACTGTTTTTTGTATATACTCCTTGATTCCCCTCTTTAAAGGACTTTAATTCCTGATCCTGGCGTGCTCAGCGGACACAGCAGACACGCGCAGATGAGCATGTCTCTGCATGCATCGCTGCACGCTCGCCCTGCACACGCTCGCTCCCACTCGTGTGAGGTGCTCTATTTGAGTGTCTCACCCAGGAAGTACAGGTGTGTCACTTCCTGTCCAGTGAGGAGTCTGCTGTTGTACAAACACAAGATTTATTTAAAATAATAAATATCTGCCACCTCATGTGGTGGACTTTCCTACAGGGACCACTACCTTTGCTGCCCAGCCGCTACAGTGTTGTTTGGGGTTGCCAGTGATCGTAGGTGGCTCCTCCACCGTCTCACGTTGCTCAAGGGCTATCTGGGCAGGCAAGCCTACCCCCAGAAAACACACTCCCTTCCACCTCACCACGACGCCAGCCCTGCCTTTACCTCTCACCAGAGGTTCACACCCTCCGTCCCTAGGGCTTAGCTTAGCACCCTTGCAGTGAATAAAAAATTAAAAGGTTTGCAAATTACCAACAGTATCACTAGTTTATCATGTTCCCGCTCATGTAGGTGCTCTATTTGAGTGTCTCACCCAGGAATCTGGGGTTCATAATTTAGGAGTTCTAAATGGATTAGTGTTTTGGACAATTTAATGCCAAGGTAATGGAGGAGAAGACTACAATGTGCATTGGCGTTGAGGACCAAGACCATAACAGAAGCTGGAAGCCAGTAAGAAGTGCAGCGGCTCCCAGCTTGAAATCTTCAGACCAATCCAGAGTGAAGGCAAGATAATTTAAGCGACAGCTAGGCTTTAAAAAGCTCAGGCCAAGCCGCCTCCATTTTTAGAATTCAACAAACTCTATTAATACAAAAATGGGTACAAACAAGTGACAGGTGTGATAAGACATGTTGCACGGAACAAACCCCCTGCACTCAGTTTCTCTTCTTTCCTTACCTGGGGCACCGAGACTACTGCGCGCACTCTGCGCGCCCAGAGGAGGCCAATCGGACTGCAAGGTAGAGTCAGCCACAGAGCAGGACCGCATTTTAAAGATAGAAGGAGGGTGGTTCAGGGGCAATGTGAGGAAGTATTATTTCACAGAGAGGGTAGTGGATGCATGGAACAGCCTTCCTGAGGAAGTTGTGGGGTCTAAAACTGTGGGAGAATTCAAGAATGCATGGGACAGACATAAGGCAATTCTTGTGGGGGGCAGGAAGATATAGGCTGTTGGTTAACTAGGATCTGCGGCCTATCCTGTAGGTAGGAAAATGGGCAGGCTAGATGGGCCTAGCGGTCCTTATCTGCCGTCAAAGTCTATGTTTCTATGTTTCTATGTTATCAGTGGCTCTAGAGGAAAGGCAGAGGAAAGAGAAGCTGCGGGGCCGCATAGGTGGCTGAAGATGAAGCCACAACAGAAGCTGGGAGCCAGCAAGAAATGTAGTGGCTCCCAGCTTGAAATCTTCAGACCAATCCGGAGTGGAGGTGGGATAATTTAAATGGTGGCTGGGCTTTAAAAAGCTCAGGCCCAGCCGCCTCCAGTTTTACATTTCTTTACTTACCTGGGGCATGGGAACTACAGCACCATACCTGTGGCATCCAGCGGAGGCCATCGAGACCCAAGGCAGGAGTAGGTTGCAGAGTGGGGCAACATCGGTGGCTCAGAGGAGAGGTGGAGGTAAGGGAAGCTAGAAGTGCTCTCATGCGGCAGCTGAGGAAGCTACAGACAGAAGCTGGGCAGCAGGAATTTCTCCCATCCACCACCCACCTTGCGCCACCACCATTATTAAATGAACTGTAAAAGCCACACCCCATACAAGTGCACCAACAAGAGGAGGAGTATTCTATAGGGGTGGCACCAGGGTGTGCTTGACTTCAATCTGTTGGCAGCCTGAGGGTGCTGCCTTAAAGGGCACAAACTGGACATGGAGGACTGGGAAGTGTAAGTATAAATAAGGAGTGTATCATCTATCAGAGACTAGCGAGGGTGGAGCACCTGGAAGGGCAGCATCAAAGAGGAAGCATGAGGTCTACAGGAGTGTATGTTAAAGAGACATGAACTGAACATTGGGCTTTGGGGTATGGGATCTGAATCAACTTAAGGCACTGTGCAGCTTATTGGGGAAGCTGTGGTTGTATGGGCAGGAGGCAAGTGGAAAAATGTTATTTTTCTGTGGGATGTTTGGCAGTTTTGGGTGGAGTAATTGTATGAGCATCATAACCAGGGGCCTTATGCTGAAATGATTCTAAGTTTCAGAGTGCACAGTTATGCTGAACTGTTTCTATTAATATCACTATTATCAGACTGCTCTGATGGAATAACTACTGGAATTTTTGGTTGTTACTGCACTGTATTTGGTGTTAAGGGCATTGTATTTGGTCTTAAGGATATATCTAGTCATTAGTCTTTATCTTTGGTATTTCAAGGCAGCCAGGGTCAATAGTCATACTACGCTGGGAATAGGGGAGGAAGCATGGATCTATGTGGAGGGGCAGGGGGGTACTGTTTGAAAATGAAAGAAGAGGAGGCCAACCTAGGCAGAGACACTGCTGGCAGGGAGGGGGACTTCAGCAAATGGATGTAGGGGAGGCAGATTGGTGGGATTCAATGGCTGTGGGGCTGCAATGGCCATGAATACACTGTGGAGGCTAGGATGCTGTCCAGTATGTGCCAGGTTAATGAAATTAGAGGATGAGGTACACATCTCAGGGATGAAATATGACAGGTAGATGAATGGCACTAGTACAGGACTAGAGAGGCACACCTATGAAGATAGCTGGGGGAGGAAGGGTCTGCTGTGGCAGGACCAGAAGGTTGGGAGTAGGCTGGAACTGTGGAAGGACAGGCCAAGTGTGGGGGAAACAAAGGGATGGGGGTTTAGGGCAGGATGGGGGCAGGTGATGGATGGCAGAGTGGGTACTGCTGGTGGTAGGGAAAAAGGTTTCCAAAGACCCGGTAGGGTGCTCAAATCACTAGCAGGGGACAGTACAAGGCAAGCAAGCTGGAGGGGTTTCTGGTCTCCAACAGGTACTCACCACTGGTGCACACCATGGCAGAAGGGGTATCAAGAGGAGCAGGAGAGCAGTGGGAAGAGGTTGGAAGAAGAGGGAGGGAAATGGCAAGGGAACGATGGGGAGGGGTGCCAGGACTAATGCAGGTGCAAGGGAAAACAGGGGGTGTTAAGCTGGGAGTGGGGTGTATACGGTAAGGGAGAAGGGGGGAAGAGATAGTAAGGATGAAAACCAGGTGGTACGGGGACAACAGGGAGTCAGAGTTGAGGAGCATAGGACACCAGCTGTAGAACAGATAAGAGAGAGGGAACAAGGAGAGCAGAAGGTGACTCAGGGTGGTACTAGACTAAAGGATCACACTGAAAAGGGGTTGGATGATGCTACCCACTCATCAAGGCTAACTGGAGAACCCATGGCAGGGGATAAACATATGGAAGGGTAAGGGATCAGAGAGCTAGGGGCAAGGGCAAAAGAAGTAGTGTTAAATGCCAGCAGGGAAGGAGAGGAGGAAGCTACAGGGATGAGAAGGATTAGGGCTCAAGGTGAGAAATTGGGAGGGTAGTGAGGGACAGGAAGGTAGAGACAGATGCCAGTAGCTCAGAGAAGGAGAACTGTGATGCAGGTAAACCAGAAGAAAAAAGGGGCAAGGTGCTACTGATTGGTGACTCAGATACTAAAGGGTATCAAGTGGGGGCAGAAACAGCGCAGTTTGGGTGGAGTGCATATCAGGCATGACAGCTAGAGGTAATCCACATATTCCCTCATGAAGTAGGAAACAGGATGAGGAATCACATCTGGCGTTCCATTTGGGGACAACAACTTGCAGGAAATAGTCTCCTGGAGGTACAGGTGATTTAAGGCTCTGGCTAGGTTTTGCAGTGGTCTGTGCTTCAAATCACTAGCCTTTTTGGAGGTTTCGCCAGTGCCAGAGCTAGTACAGGGAGAAGACAAAGGATAAAGGAGCTCAATAGCTGGCTGGTATGATGGTGTAAGCAGATGGGGTATGGGCTGGTAGGGGACTGGGGGGCAACATGGGATGATAAGAGTCTCTTTGCTCCTGACAGACTGCACCTTAACAGAGAAGGCACAGCTGTACTAAAATGTAGGCTGGGGGAGTTCTTTGAAAAAGCTTATAATTTAAACTAATTTAGCTAAGCTTATAATTTAAATAAGGGGGGGTCTGGGAATAAAACCACACCTAACTACGGCAGAGATGGGGGGCCCTAGACCCCCCCCTCGGTGAAGGGATGAAGTCTTAGATTCTGGCATACCCTCGGGAAGGGGAAAGGGGGGAGACTATGGTGGAGGGGTTTAGTGGTAAATACTAGGAGCTTAGCTAATAAGATGGAGGAACTGGTAGCCATTATTGTGCATGAAGGACTGGATATAATTGCAATCACGGAAACATGGTGGACGGAATATCACACATGGGAGATAGCTATCCCTGACTACAGATTGTTCAGGAAAGACAGGAGAGAAGGGGGTGTAGCGCACTATACATTGGGAAGGACATAAAGGTTATGGAGGGGCAGGAGGGGATGGGGAAACTGAACTCCTTTGGATAACACTAAGCAGAAGGACAGTGGACTCCTTGAGACTAGGGTTAGTTTACAGACCATCATCACAAGGGAAGAACAAGACAGGTTGATGTCACAGGCAGTCCGAGGATGACTCTCAAGGGGAAACACTTCTAGTGGGGACCTAAACCTCCCAGGCGTTAACTGGACCATCCCGGATGCAGCCGGCCAAAGCTAGGGATTCTGGAGGCACTGCAGGGGTCTTCCTTCAGCAGTTGGTCAAAGAATCAACTAGGGAAGCAGCCTGCTGGATATGGTCTTAACAAATGGGGAGAGTGTGGAGGGGGTGGAGGTGGGGAAGAAGCTGGGAAACAGTGACCACAGGACCGTCAGGTTCAAGATGAGAGCAGGAGGAGGTGGCTGAAAACACAACAGTATTGGACTTCAGGTGTGCAGATTTCAACATGATGAGAAGGATAGGCAGGGGGAGGAGATGGAGGGCATGGAGAACATAGAGGATGTGGAGGAGTTATGGGGAGCTATTAGAGACAGGGTGAGGGAGGCCACAGAATTGTGTATTAGGAGGGTGAGGAAGGGTGCAAGATGTAGGAGACCACACTGGTTCACTAGGAAGGTGGCGAGAGTGGATGGGAGCAGGAGGAGGGCTTTCAGGGAATACAAGAGAGCACAGATGGAAGAGGACAGGGAGACCTATAGGGAAATGAGGCTAGCAGGGAAGTTGATAAGGAGGGCAAAGGCTAACACTGTGGAAAGAATAGAAAAAAGGGCTAGGAGAGTAGACAAAATATTCTTTAGATATGTGGGAGAAAGGAGGAAGACTGGACAAGGGATTGCAAGACTGTGGGACAAAGGAAGGAAGCCATTAGAAGAGGATGGGGATAAAGCAGAAGAACTAAATAGATACTTTAGCTCAATATTTATGAAAGAGGAGGAGGGCGGGGGGCCCAAGTTAAGGAAAAGGGAGGGACAGGGGTCAACATGAGTCCCTTCAGTCCAGAAAGGGTAAGAGAGGAACTAAACAGGTTAAAGGTGGACAAGGCCATGGGACCGGACAGGCTGCATCCAAGAGTGATCAGGGAACTGAGGGAGGAGTTGGCTGCCCCACTGGCAAGGCTGTTCAACCTGTCTCTGGCTTCTGGAAGGGTGCTGGAGGAAGGCGACCATTGTACCAATACACAAGGAGGGAAGCAGGGAGTTGAGGGAAAACTACAACCCCGTCAGCCTCACCGCAGTGGTGGAGAAGGTCATGGAGGCATTCATTAGGGACAGGGTGAATAACTACCTGAGGAAAATGGGCTGTTGGATGACAGGCAGCATGGGTTCATAAAGGGGAAGTCATGTCAATCCAATTTAATTGAGTTCTTTGACTGGGTGACGCAGGTAATAGACTTGGGGGGAGGGAGTGGATGTGGCCTATCTGGATTTCAGCAAGGCCTTCAACACCATACCCCACAGAAGGCTAGTCAACAAGCTAGAAAGTATGGTCGTGGGGGACAAAATAGCTAGATGGGTAGAAAACTGGTTGGCGGACAGAACCCAGACAATGGTAGTGAATGGGGTACATTCCAGGACAGGGTGGGTGATGAGCAGGGTTCCCCAGGGTTAAGTGCTGGGACTGCTCCTTTTCAATATCTACATCAGCGATACAGAGGAAGAGCTGAAGGGAAGGGTGGCCCTTTTTGCAGATGATACAAAAATCTGCAAAAGGGTAGACTCCGCAGGGAGTGTTGAGGACATGAGGCAGGACCTGAGGGCACTGGAAGGGTGGGCAGAGACCTGGCAACTTAAATCCAAAATGTAAGGTGTGCAATCACGCTTGGGGCACAGGAACTCAAGGGCAGGGTACACACTTGGGGGTGAGAAGTCAGGGTCATGGAGCAGGAGAGGATCTGGGGATAGTAGTGTCTCGATGACCTCAGGGTGGGAACTCAGTGTAGCAGGGTGGGGAGAGCGTATGGGATGCTGGGCATGTATAGGAAGGGGAATCACTAGTAGAAGGAGGGAGGTCCTGATGCCCTATACCAAGCCATTGTAAGACCACAGCTCAGTACAGAGTCCAGTTCTGGAGGCCATACTGCGTAAAGACATAGAGGTATGATTGAAAGGGTTCAGAGAAGAGCGACCAAGATGATGAAGGGGATGAAGGGCAAACCATGTGAACAGAGATATAGGGAATTGGGGCGCTACACACTGGAGACTAGAAGGGAGAGAGGGGACAAGATAGAGATCTTTAAATATGTCAAAGGGATAAACAAAGAGAGCTCAGGGTGTTTATGTCACAGGAAGGAAGGCACTAAAATGAGGGGGCATGATCTTAGGCTATGGGGGGAACTACAGAGGCAATGTAAGGGGACAGTTCTTCACTGAGAGGGTGGTGGAGGCATGGAACGAGCTTCCAGAGGAGGTGGTGAGATCTGAAACAGTGTCAGATTTCAAGAGAGCATGGGACAGGCACATGGGGTCACAGGGTGTTTTCAAGTTTCAAGTTTATTTTAAACTGGAAAGGTATGTGAGCAAAATTGCCCATTTTCACAAACGTCCAGTTTTCGAACAGTCAAATTAAAATAAAATATACATGTACAAATACAGAAACTTAATAATGTATACAGGGAGACATCAGTACAACTTGATTCGGTCAACTAGGTCAAAAGTTCATACATACACAGATAAAATAAGATAGAAGCCTGTAGTGCAGAGGTTGAGACTCCTTGCAAGCAGAGAGATCTTATTATCATACATTACTATACTTGTTCCATTACTAGACTTGGTATGGAACACATAGGTCAAGCCATTTGTTATAATACCGATAAAATAAGTGTAAGGGTGCAGAAGGTTGAACCACCTTGCAGACTGAATGAGCAGGAGTATGGCGTAATATAAAGTTACATGTAAAGCAGGGCCTCTTGTGACCACTGGGGAAGCTGTCACAGGAGGTGAGTAGGGAGAACCCTGGCAAGGTCCAGGCTGGTGGGAGTTGACATTACTTTTCACTAGTGGAGGGAGAGTAGTTTCAGGTATGTTTAGAGAGAAAGTGGCTTTTGAGGGTGCTCTGGAAGGCAATGGCTGAGGTACATGCCAGAGTGTGTGTGTGTGTGTGTGTGTGGGGGTTCTGGTTTTAGAGCTTAGTCCCAGCATAGGTGATAGAGTTTCGCCAGCATGGTGTGATGAAATGGGATGTTAAAACATTGGTTTGTAGCTTCACTAGTCATGCAAGAGGGGAAAACTTAGGGAATAGACTGGAGATGCTATGAGGTCGTTTGTCCAGATGGACTTTGTGAAGGAAGGAGAGTCTGTTGATGTTGAACCGATCTTCTACTGGAAGCCAGTCCAGGTCCTTGTAAAGAGTACAATAGTGGGTCCTCCTTGGGAGCTTGGTGACAAAATGGATAGCGCTGTTGTAGCAGGAACGAAGTTTGTTGAAGAGTAGGGTGGTAGCAGGTGGAGCATAAATGATGGACCTGTACAGCAAACTAGGTAAGAGGAGGGAGCAGGCCAGATGTAATTGCAACTAGGGGATTAGGAGCCGTCGAGTCCTTTAAAGCAACCCCAGCCTCTGGTGGAAATTAATAGCATAAGAGACATGGTTGCTGAAGGACAGGTGTGGGTCTAGAAAGATGCCCAGGTATTTAAATTCTGTTACTTGTTCGATGCTCACCTCAAGGTTATCAGAGAGGGTTTGGTGAGGGTAGGAAGGCTTTCTTGGACCACAGAACACCATGAATTTGGTTTTCTTAGAGTTGAGGACCATGCCTTTATTGGGGAACCAAGTGTGGCACTTGGAAAAGTCAGTTTGAAGGTGTGTGATTATACCAACTGGTTCTTTGTCGCTACAGTAGAGTGCAGCATCATCGGCATAAAAGACCAGTTTTGTGCTGGAGCAGATTTCGGGGAGGTTGTTAATGAAGAGTGTGAAAAGAAGGGGGCCCAGGATAGAACCCTGGGGAACCCCGGACTTAATAGGGCATGCAGAGGGGTAGCCATCGATGGTGGTAATTTGAGATCTACTGGAGACATAATTCTCAAACCATTTGATGGCATCATTAGACAATTGCAGATATGGCAGGGTGAGCAGAAGGAGACTGTGGTCAACCAGATCGAAGGCTGTCAAGTCCATGAACACAGAGCCAGTGTACATCCCATTATCTGTGCTCCATAGATGTCTGTGGTGAACTTGACAAGGGCTGTCTCAGTGCTGTGAGAGTCCCTGAACTCATGCTGGGCATGAGTAAGAACGTTGTGCTTGTTAAGGCAGTGTCAGTGGCTCAGCAGGTAGCATACTCGCCTCTGAGGCTGGGAGATCAGAAGGCTGTAGGTTCTATCCCCACACCAGGCACTTGGGTTAATATCCCAATACTGACACTGCAGTGCAGCATTGGGGGGGTGCTGCACTCCTGAGGTGCCGTTTCTCAGATGAGATGTTAAACTGAGGTCCCATCTGCCTGTTCTGGTGGTAGTTCAGGTGGATGTTAACGATCCCATGGTACTTCTCAAAAAGAGTAGGTAATTTCCCGGTGCCCTGGCCAAATTTTCCCCATTCACTAAAAATACCACTAATAGCTTAATCTGGTTCAAGGTCAGTTGGCATTCATCTGTATCTCCCTCCCTGGGTGTGCCTGAAAATAGGCAAGAAATTTGTCTAGTGCACTTACCGGTCAACAAAAAACTAAATAAATAAAGGAAGGCGGTAACTCGGTTGCCAGAACCACCTTCAAGTATTTTAGAGGGGGGCAAGGAGAGTGATAGGCCTGTAGTTGCATACCGTCCTGGACCCAGATTTAAACAGGGGTTTGACAGAGCAGTTTTCCAGATACGAGGGAATGTACTGAGAAAGTGACAGATTTAAGATGTTTGTGATAGGGACTGTCAGAAGGAAAATAGTGAGTTTAGTATTTTGTAATCAACCCATCTGCAACTCTAGGGAGTAGATTGTTAGAGAGGATAAGTTTGATAGTTTCTGAGGGTTTAAGGGCTTGGAAGTAGGACTTTGGCAGAGAGTCCATTGAGGGTTGTGATCGGTCTGACACTGGTAGAATCAACAGTGCCAGTATGAGGGTTTGAAGGGAGTATGGGTGTGGGCAGGACAGTAGTGTGGTGGGTAGGTAACTGGCTGGGTGGCAGGATACAGAGGGTGGTGGTAAATGGCTGTCACTCCACAGAGGAAGAGTGACCAGTGGGGTACCACAGGGATCAGTGCTGGGACCAGTCCTATTCAACATCTTCATCAGTGACATTGTGCAGGATCTAGAAGGCAGAATTTCACTGTTCGCTGATGACACAAAGCTCTGTAACAGAGTAGACACACCAGAGGGTGTAGACAGAATGAGAAGGGACCTGCAGAAACTTGAAGAATGGTCAGGGTTTGGCAGTTGAAATTCAATGCAAAGAAGTGCAAGATAATGCATATGGGGCACAAAACCCTGGCACAAATATATCAGTTGGGGTGAGGATATAGCATGCACCAAGCAGGAAAGGGATCTTGGGGTTGTCATCTCTGATGACCTCAAAATGAGGAAACAGTGTGACAAGGCATCAGGTAAAGCAAATAGGATGCTGGGATGTATCAGGGGCATCACCAGCAGGAAAAGGAGGTCATAATCCCATACAAGACACTAGTGAGGCCCCACCTGAGACATACAGTGTATGTTCTGGGAGACCATACCTACGTAGCGACATAGACAGGGTAGAGAAGGTTCAGAGGAGGGCAACAAAGATGGTGCAAGGATTGCATAACAAGTCCTATGAAGACAGGTTGAAGGAACTGAACATGTACTCCTGGAGGAGAGGAGGAGAGAGGGATATGATAGAGACATACAAGTATCTTACAGGGAGGAACAGGGTGCAGGAAAACACTATTTTTAAGCGAAAAAGATGTTCCAGGACTAGAGGGCATGGGATGAAGTTGGAGGGAGGACGATTCAGAGGAAACATGAGAAAGAATTCTTCACAGAACGGGTGGTGGACAAGTGGAACACCCTGCCAGAGGAAGTGGTGGGGCTGAAACAATTCACAGGATTTAAGAATGCATGGGATAGACATAAAGGAATTCTAGAGGTCAGGGGTAAGGGGAAACAGACTTCTAGAAAAACAAACTGAACTTACAAGCTCAAATGGGCAGACTGGGTGGGCCATAGGCCCTTATCTGCCGACACTTTCTATGTATCTATGTATCTATGTATCTAGGATTTATATTTGTCCAGGTCCACAAAAGATTTATTGGCGATGTCTGCAGGGCTGGCCCAGTGGCGTGAGGGGCTGTGGCGGCCTGGTGCCACCTCGATTCCGCCATGTGACCCGGGTTTGGGAACAGATTCGGGATGGCGGGGCTGGCAGGGGAAGGAGAAGATCGGGCATCCGTGGGACTGCTCTCTCTCCTGGGTGGGGAGTAGCAGGTTGACGTTGTACTGTGGCAGCCTCTGGTGGAGACCAGGAGCACAACAAACGCACACAGGGGACGCACCAGAAAAGCGGAAATGCTGTCCCACTTTAAGCTGGATGACGGCTGCCCGGCTCTCCGGTGCCATTCATGTCCCTGTTGAGTCCTCCATCCCAGCAGCACACCAGGGCCAAATGTAGCGCTGGCTTGCCCTCCCTGGGCTGGTGCATTCCCCCTCAGAGGCGGGAGACCCATCCAAAGAAGGGTTAATCCAGGTTACCTTGGGGTTGGCGGCTATGTGGGACTGGAGGATCGGAGGGCAGACGGACCAGAGCAAGCATTGGCAAGCCTGAAGGAGAGGCTGAAGTGGAGCATGTAGGGAGGAGGTAAAAAGATAATACAAAAATAAAAAGAAGATGTCTATGATCTCACTTGGGTTGCTGCTTCTCTGATCACCAAGAGCCAGGGTGATAGGGTTGGAGGGAAGGGTGCTATCAGAGGGAGGAGGGAGAAATGGGGGGAGGGGCAGATTAGATGGGCCAAGAGGTCCTTTTCTGCCATCAAGATTCTATGATTCTATGAATGGATGGCCGTTTTCTACCATTTAAAGGGGAAATGGGATTTTATGGTGGGGGTAGAGCTATAATAATACAATAGTACTTCCATCTTCTGGTCATTCAATTTGTAGCCTGCTAGGGCCCCGAATTCCTGGATTATATTCCATACCGCTGGTATGGAATTCTCCAGAGTGGCCAATGCAAGGAGAACATCACCAGCAAACAAAGATATTGTATGCTGCCTTCCCCCCAAGGGTATACGTTCAATAGATGGATGAGATCATATTGAAGCAGCTAGAAGCTCCAAATATAATGCAAATAAAAGAGGGGATAAGGGAATCCCTATTGTGTGCCCCTTGATGGCTGAAAAGAATCCGAAAGGGAGCACTGGTTCTAACATAAGCCTGGGGTGAATCATAAATATTTTGTAAGGATGTTACAAATTCATAGGTAGCCAAAGTGGTGCAGGGTAGTCCATAAGAAGGGCCATGCCATCCTGTCAAATTCCTTTTCAGTATCTAGGTTCAACAGTGCCAGCGGTATCTATTGAGTCACTGCATAATCAATGAGCAAGCATGTACATCAGACACTGTCATGGGCCTGATGCCGTCTAACAAAACCAACCTGATCGGGTAAATAGGATGGGGAAGAAGAGATTCCAGTCTGTGGGATATTATGGACATTTAGAGTTTATCATAATTTAACATGGAGATGAGGCGATAGGATTCTGGATACCATGAATCCTTTCCAGGCTTTAAATTGCTGCAATAACGGTCCTCCTCCTGAACTCTATGGAAGGCCAGTAGAGAAAGGAAGTAATGGATCTTTGAATTGCTTATAGAATTGGCTGGGTAGCTGTCTTGGCCTAGGGCTTTAAAGCTTTAGTGTCTCTAAGGACAGCTAATACCGCCGCAGCTGTAATGGGGGCCATCAGACTTTGAGCCTGTACTGACGTCAGCTGAGGCAAGGGGAGATTCTGTGAATACCGATCTATGGATTCAGGTGGAGGGGAATGTTCTGCAGTATAATGTGCCTGATAATAGCATCAAATTTTATTTAATGTAGCACATCTTGGGAGCTTTAAACACTGCACATACAATTTCATTTAACTAAAAAGATTTAAAAATTTATAAAATTGAGTAACAAGCACAGCAGAATACCTCCCATGCAGTACAGAGCATATATAAAATGAGACCTCAAATGCTAGGGAGAAAAGATGAGTGTTAAAAAATCTTTTAAAATCTTCAACAGTGGAGGTTTATATGTAAAATTAAGAGACTAATAAGGAGGCCAAAACATATAAAATGGCTAAATCTAAAAATACACTAGAACTACAGGAGTGCTACAAAAAGCAGTTAAGAAATGTAAACAATAAGCCAGCCTGGTGGCGCTGAGGGTTGAGGCCCTGGACGCCACACCTCACACCACACCGATGACCCAGGTTCGGGAGCGGACTCGGGGAGCCAGGGGTTGGCCGGGGGGGGAGAAGGGCTGAGCGTCCGACGTGTGGCTCGTCTTCTCTGGGGAGCCTGGAATTCAACCCGGTGTGTGGTGACTCTGGCGGAGGCTGGGGAATGACAGGCGCTGCACCTCGGGTTTGATTGGTCGTCGGGCGAGGTCTGCAGACCACCACCTCTAGGGCTGCATCATCTAGGGAGGACGTTGCAGATGAATGCATGCTTGTGCCTTGACTTCAGGGGCTGGCAGCATCCCTTATAAAACAGGGAAAAACACCCCTCAGAGCCAGGAAGATGGAGCGCTGAACTGGGTCCCGATGTGCCAGTGCCTGCCTGCCACCCCAGGACCCTGACAAGACTTGAAGGATTCAGGGGCTACCCGACCCCGACCCTGCCCGGGGGATTTGACAAGGCCTGATGGAGGGACTGGAGGTTGCAAGGTAGGCACTGGTAGGGGCAGGCTTAATGGGCGACTCCCGATGATGTGGCACTGTGGGGCAGTAGGAGGGGAAAACAGAAATATAAAAAAAAAAAAGAAATGTAAACAACAAATTAAAAGAGCTAAAAAAGGAACAGGAATATAAACTAGCAGTAAGTACAATGGACAATAAGAAGTAATTTTACAACTGTATAAATATTTTAAAAAAGGGCAAGGTACAGACTGGTCCCATAATCAAACGTAATCAACAGATTATAGACAGTCACAGTATGGCAGAAACCTTTAAAGAGTAATTTTAGTGTGACCCAGAAGAGTCAGGGAGTCATTGTGATGGAACAAGTAACAGAAAACAGATTCTTTAAAAATGTCAGTGGAACAAGTTAAAAATAAACTCAGTAGTCTCAATCCCAATAAACTGCCTGGTCCAGACAGACTGCATTCAAGGTTTTTGAAGGAAGCATCTGAAGAAATAGCAGGATCAATAGCAATGATTTATCAAAAATCATTCGATGAGATGCAGTTACCTCAGAATGGAAAGAGGCAACTAGCCGATAAGTAAGCATTAATGCACTGTCGCCTGATGGCATTCCACCAGTCACTTAGCTCACTCTCCCTACTCCATGTTATAACTATCTTTAAGAAAGGATCCAAGACAGGTTACAAGAATTATAGACCAGAAAGTCTGACTTCAATTGCAGGCAAAAGTTTGGAGAGTATGATGAAGAAGGATATAGAAAGACATTAGAAAAACTGAGATGAAAGATCAAACACTGCATGGTTTCAAGAAGGGGAGGTTGTGTCAAACAAATCTGTTTCATTTCTTTGAACCAATTAGTAAAGCATTAGATGAGCGATTACCTGTGGATGTCCTGTATCTGGATTACTCGAAGGCCTTTGATACAGCGTCACATTTTGAATTGATTAAAAAATTGGAAGGAATTGATATAAATAAGAATTTCATAAATTGGGTAGCTTCTTGGGTGAGAGGTTAGAGGCAGAGTGTGTGCGCCAAGGGATCGTATTCAGACTGGGGTTCAGTGTTGTGCCCACACTGTTTAATATCTTTGTGTCGACAATGCGGTGTAATAAATCATACTGGTTATGCACATTTGCAGATGACACCAAGGTCAGGGCAGTAGTGGAGAAAAAAATGCAATAACAAATTTCTAGAATTAAATAGCCAATCTTGAAAACTGAGCAAAACATAACAACCTTATGTTCAGTGCTGAAAAATGTAAGGTGATGCATTTTGGGCTAAAAATAAAAAAGCACAATATTACCTAAATGGAAGGGGAATTCACGTCAACGAAGGACAAGAAAGACCTAGAGGTACTCATATCAAACAAATTAAGATTTTACCAGCCTTGCCAGGCATCATTCAAAAAGGGAAGCAAAATGTTGGGTTGTATTTCCCATAATATAAGTAGCAGAGCTAGGGAGCTGGTTATCCCATTATACAGTGCCCGGGTGAGGCTGCATCTTGAGTACTGTAGGCTATTGTGGGCCCCAAACAAAAATGATAATATGGAGACTTCAGGTGGTGCAGAGGAAGGTCCACTGAGCTGGCCAAATATGTCAGGGACTTAGAATATCTGGACAGACTCAGGGAGTTGGGCATGTATTTGCTGGAGTATGGGAAATTGAGGAGACTTGCATCTGGTTTATAGAGCATTTAAGGATTGTGATATATGGGAATGTATTGGCTTGGACTTAAAGATGCAGTGTAGAAACATCAGAGGTCATGACCTCCAGCTAAAAGGGGGGAGAATTACAGGACAAACAAAAGAGGTGCATGGTTAAACCAAAGACTGGTTACAATTTGGAATAGTTCACCGCATGGGATAGTTAACCGTAAAAGCATGGACAAGTTCAAAATCTCACTGGATGAGTACTTGATTGGGAAAGGGATAACTGGATATACTCATTGAAAAACGCAGAGTCAAAATGGCTTTTGCTTCTGACTCAAAATATTCCTATGAATCCTTTGAGATCTGACGAACCTGATTTGGTAAGGCATTCCACATGCACAAGGTGGCCACAGAAAAGCCCTTTCACCTGACATTTTTAAACAGGCATGGAGAATCACTACTGGTTCTCCAATGGTAGGCAGAGCAGCCAGGCTGGACCATATGGGAGCAGGAGGACTTATATGTACTAGTCGAGACCCAAACATTACAAGCCACATGCACAGTGCCTATGTGCATCATTATCACAGCCCCCTGCCAGTGAGAGGCTCCCACTTGCAAAGGGAAATAGTATAGCACAAACAAAATAGTGCTGTTATTTCTGAGAGCCAGATTAAGCAGCCAACATGCTAATGATTACATACTGTATGGCATGTACAGCACTTAGGGACCATTTGCATGTCATTATGTGGCCATTGACGGCTCTGCACAATGCGTGCATGTGTAGTTGCAGGAGGCATTGTGGGACGCTTTGACTGCCCCCCACATCAGAGCCCTAAATACTTATACCATTCCTGGTAGTCTAGCAGACCCCCCCCCCATCCAATCCTAGCCTTCAGAAACTACAAAAGAACACAGAAGGAGAAGGACAGGAGAGTTACCAGGAGAAGAAAGGAGGCAGGGAAGACAGGAGCACAAAAGTAAAAAACAGAGGACAATATAGCCAAATCAGTAAAAGGGATAAAACATTTTTTAGATACATTAGTGAAAAGAGGAAGTCCAAGAGAGGATAGTAAGACTGAAAGGGATGGTGGTTCTGTGGTAAAGGACCACCAAAAATGGACATATTTAACAAATACTTCTGTTCAGTATTCATGGAGGAGAGGGAAGGAAACGGGCCTTTGTTACAAGACAAGGGCATAAAGGGTCAGGAAGTGGACACTAGCCCTTTCAGTGGAAAGACTCATAAGGGAGTTGTCAAACTTAAATGTAGACAAGGCAATGGGTCCAGATGCAGTGCACCCCAGGTTGCTTAAGGAGCTCTGGGAGGAGCTGGCTGCACCTCTGACAGCCCTGTTCAACCAGTCACTGGAAACAGGGGAAGTACCAGGGGACTGGAGGAGGGCAGAGGTAGTCGCATTCTACTAAAGCGGAAATAGCCAGGTGGCGGGAAATTACTGGCCAGTTGGCCTGACTTCGGTAGTGGGCAAAGTAATGGAATCACTACTGAAGGAAAGGATTAGTGAACACTTTGTTAGCAAAGATCCATAAGATCTGAGGCAACATGGATTCACCAGAGGAAGATCCTACCAGACAGACCTGATCTAGTTCTTCGCCTGGGTGACAAAGAAAGCGGACCAGGGAGGGGCAGTTGACATGGCCTATCTGGATTTCAGCAAGGCCTTCGACACCGTTCCACATAGAAGGCTGGTAAACAAACTGAGTAGCCTGAGAGTGGGTCCTAAAACAGTAAAATGGGTGGAGAGTTGGCTTAGTGATAGGAGCCAAAGAGTGGTGGTAAATGGGCTACACTCTGGGGACGGCAAGGTGTCTAGTGGGGTGCCGAAGGGGTCAGTATTAGGCCCGGTCCTTTTCAATGTCTTTATTAGTGACGTTGCAGAAGAACTCGAGGAGAAAGTGTGCCTATTCACAGATGACAAAAATCTGTAACAGAGTAGACACACTGGGGAAGGGGAAGGGGTTGAAAGAATGAGGGAGGGTCTAAAGAAGTTACAAGAATGGTTACAAGTTTGGCAGCTAAGATTCAATGCAAAAAAGTGCAAAATCATGCACTTAGGGCACAAAAACCTGGTGGCAACATACCAACTCGAGGGGGTGGGAGGGAGTATTAGCAGTCACAAAACAGGAGCGAGACCTATGGATTATCAATTCTGATGACCTGAAGGTACTATAACTAAACAGTGTGACAAGGCAATAGGAAAGGCTAGCAGAATCAGTGACAGCACTAGGGGTTTTAAAACTTGGGTCACATTAGACCCACTGGTGTAAAAAATGTGGGTCAACGTGAGAAACAACTGGGTCAAAACCTAATCGCAAGTACAGATTTCACCAGTATAGAAGCTTAAATTTGTCAAGTGAAAATACTTTTCGTTGTTTACTTTTCCATCTTTGGTATTGACACAGACAGATGCACCACTTTGAACCCACTGTCAGGTGGAAACTGGTCATTTCTGGGCAAGCTGCAACTTTTTCCTTTTGCCCTATCTAGCACTGTCCCTGAGCCGGAATGCTCAGATGCATAAGGAGGGTATCACCAGCAGGAAGAGGAAGGTAATAATACCCCTGTATAGATTGCGTGGTGAGATCCCACCTCAAGTACTGTGTACACTTCTGGCGGCCCCATCTCTGAAAGGACATTGCTAGGAAGGAGACAGTGCAAAGGAGGACAAACAAAATGGTGCAGGGCCTGCATCAGAAGCTCTGTTAAGAAAAGCTTAAGGATTTATTGTAAATATGTACTTCCTAGAAGACAGGAGGGAATGGGGGGATGTGATAGAGACATTCAAGTACCTCACAGGAATAAACAAGGTACAGGAAGGGAGTACTTTCCAAAGGAAAAGATGCTCTAGGACAAGGGTCACAATATGAAGCTGGGGGGGGGGGAGGCTGAGAGGAAACATGAGGAAGTACCTCTTCATGGAGAGGGTGGTGGACGCTTGGAACAGCCTCCCAGAGGAAGTGGTGGGGGCTAGAATGGTCACAGGATTTAAGAATGTATGGGATAGACACAAGGGAATCTTAGAAGCAAGATGGGCATGTAAGCTGGAGTCCAAGTAGGGTCTCCGGTGGCACTATGGGTAGTATATTTAGGGCAGATTAGGTGGGCCAAGTGGTCCTTATCTGCCGACAACTTCTATGTTTCTCTGTTTCTATGTAATCCATGTCAGTATTGTGGAACTTACTAAAGCTCTTCCTTGACAGTCCAATGAATGCCCCTCCTTCACCTGATCCAGTATTGTGGAAATGTACTAAATCCCATCCTTGGCAGTTTAGTGTTACCACTGCCCAATTTCTGTCAAAGCTTCCCCTCTCTAGCCCACCCACACAGCACCCACCAACCCCACCCCAAATTACCCCTGACTCACTATCCATCCATCCATCCATCCATCCACCCATTGATGAGCCTCCATAAGGTCCTCAGTCATTGACTAGCACAGACCTTCCACTCCTATCGCTTTGGCTCTCTGCCCTCTGACTGATAAGGTTTGAGCATGAGCAAACTGCAGAAACAGCTGTTTCTATAGCACTGTATGATCACTCCCTGTCAGTCAGACGTCAGCCATCTGAAGAGGTGAGTGGAGGGTCTGGGTGAATCAGCATCAGAGGACTGTATGACAGCTAACCTATGGAAGAATGGATGAGTCAGGAGATGAAGAGGAGTGGAAGTGGTGGGTGCTCAGTGATTGGGACAGAGAGAGATGGAATTTATCAGCAGTCCAGCAAGGGTAATACTAGACTGCCCAGAATGGCTTCATTACTTTTCCACAACACCAGACTGGGTGAGGGAGGTGATTCATTAGACTGCCAGGGTAAGGTTTAGTACAGTTCCACATACTGACAGGATTCAGGTGAGGGAGGAGGGCCTGCTAGACTGCCATCAAAGGGCGTTAGTACAGGTTCACAATACTGAAAGTGATTGAGTAAAGGAGGGGTGTCAGCTAGAATTCCAGGGTTAGGGTCTTTAATATTGCACAGTAAAATTATTGCATAGTACCAGCAGCAGTCGGGGTTGGGGGGACCCAGAGACTGCCCGAGCCAGAATCTGAAGTATGGCTTTTTGCCGATGGTGCTGTGTTGGGTGGAAACGGGTGTGGCTGGCACCAGTGATTATTTTCAGACTCTTAAAGCAGCATGTCAGTTTTCAAAATCTTCATGATGGTTTTGTTTACAAACAGTTTGTGTTTAATTAAAAGTATGTAAGTGCTATTCCCAATGATATATTTTAAATAAATAAAAACGTTTAAGAAATCCCTCATGAAAGTCCCTGAGTCAGTGCTGCCTCTGCACCAGCCGAACTAAGGCTGCAGTATCCAGTAGTATGTGAGAAATGAGTGAACCCGAAGTGTTTAGCAAGGTGGGAGATCTGGTAAGTTCAGAAGGCAGAGGAGGAAAGGCTCTGCTCCAGTGTAAAACCTTGCCCACTGTGGAACTGCAGGGATAACAGCAGTCATTGTGCTCCGTAAGAGATATTGTAAAGAGTACAACCTTTTCAAGGGACCTAACATACAGACTTAGGTCTAGGGTCAGTGATTTAGGGAGTGGTGTTCCTGTGTGTAACTGTAAATATGTTAGCAAACGTGACCACAACCCATCACATACAAGAGTGATTTTTTTTTTTCATTTGTAGTTTCTGGGTTTTTGAAAGTTTTCTCCTGGTCCCTACACCCACGCGTCCCCAATGTAGCACATGCATGTGGAAGCACGCACGTGCATGCTGTTCAGGATACCCCTCCCTTCCAGTTGCACCGTTGACCGCCTGCATCAGCACCAAACCTCCATTCGGTGATGGTAGGACTACGGGCAGGCGACCCCACCCCTTACCCAGGAGGGAAGGGGAGAGCCAACGCTCGATCCTGCTCCCCCTTTCCCCCCATGCAGGCACCCTGGTGACCTGAGGTTGCTCCCAAACTCGGGTCACTAACGTAGCGCAAGGTGTGGCATCCAGCGCCTCAACCCTCAGCGCCACCGAGCCCGCTAGAGTGATTTTTTTCTGACATGACGGGGGGGGGGGGAGAGGGTCTGCACCACTGAGCATGATAAAACCCTGGGAGTATACCATGGGATCCTGTATGCAAGAAGGCATTGATTTATATGGGTGCAGTGTTGTATTCTGCACGTCAGCACTATTCACTGTGCATGGTGCAGGTGACCCTTTGGAGCTGGCCCACACCCTATCTAGTTGCGCTGTGTTCAGTTAGCACGGTGCACTGCCTGTTAGCATCGTGTCCCTCTGTCACAAACACTAAAGTATCACCTTTAGCATTTAAGTATTAAATAAGTAATATTAACGTTTTTGTTCCTGTGGAACTTAAACACTAACTAGAAACCTTCACACGGCATGCTGATTTGGAAAATCATTGTGTAGCATATAGGTTTTGAAAACCATTACACAGCGTTGTACATTTTCAAAAACCTTTGTGAGAGTTTTCTGTGTCCAGTGTTTTGTGAAAACTGTTGTGCAGCACGGACATTCTGAAAACTGTAATGCAGCTTGAATATTTTGAAACTGTTGTGTAGATGTTCAAAATATTTTGTAGCATAAGCTTTCAAAAAACAATTGTGAGACATGCCTGTGCAAACCTTTTGGTTTTTAATTAACAATGTCTGATTAGTACATTGTGTGGCTTCTATTAAAAGTTTGGATTTTTATCTGTGGCTTGTATTCAAGGTCAGCTTGTACTGTAAAATCACATTTTTGAGAGCTAACAGAATATGCCACATCCTGGACTTGATCAAGTTTGCTGTTTTTGGTATACCTCGTATCAAAATAAACATAAAATACATCAACTAACATATGTTTAGAAATACAATAATGATCTTATTCACAGAGAGAAAAATGAGAGTGATTCCGACCAACAGTGTTTTATCTGACATGACTTCATCCCTGACTAGAAGCTGTGGTTTATATTTGAGGCTGTTTTTTATTAAAAATATTCATGATAACCTTTGGCTTGCATTTTGGGACAGCTTCTACTCAAAGGGGGGCTTTAATTCAATGAAATATGGTATTTAGCTGTTTTTTTTAAACAAACAGCATGTTTCAACAATAAATCTTTAATAAATTCAAAATGAATTCAGATTTTTTTCACCAAACCACCAAAGGGATGTATTCCCCCATAACATCTAACAGGCATCTCAGTTTCATATCTTAATATTTTGTAGTTTTTTCTCTGTACTTTTGCAAACATTTACCAAAATTTTACACCCTGTAACTCAAAAGTGGACAAACACATTGCTAAAAACTTTCAACATTATTAGACCCTAGCACTGAGATGATACATGCCAAATTTCACAGCCATAGGGTCTAAGATGGCTGAGTTGCAAGCGTTTGAATACAGGATTTTAAACAGAAAACACCAACACAACCCTAACATAGCAGATGCTGAAATAAGTTGGCACTATAAACCAATTTGCTTCTTCGTTAACTCAATTAGCACCTACTGCTTTAAAAATCAGATGCTTAGAAGCGCTTCCTGGAGCTCTAAGTGCATCTGCCTCAGTGGTGGGAGAGGGGAGGAAACAAAGTTCTAGAATGTCATCTGAGCGTCTGAATATGCGCAACATCAGGAGGGAGAGAGCAAACTGAAGTGTAGTTAGAAGCATAGTCAGTGTGTCTATTGATTGAGGGATTTGAAGTGCCATCTGAGCCATTAGCAGTGTACTTGTATGTATAATGAATGTTGGGGGGGGGAGCTCTTATATGCTGAGTAGCTGATCCAGCTGCATTCAAGATTAAAGAGGGTTAAGGGTGTCCGTGTTTGAACATCTTCTCACACAGTAGTTACAGCAGGCACGTGAAATGAGTCAGCCTTGCTCTGTTCATATACTGTAGGTATGTTGTTTTCTTTCCACTGCTGGCTTTCCTTATCTTATCTTTGTGCACACTGACTCTGCTTTAATTTAAAACAAATAAAGCAGTTACTGGCCTAAGCAAGCATTTGTCAATGCTGAATGTTGGCTTGCTGGCATTGGCATTTAGTGCAGGAGTTAGACAGATGCATAATAGGAATGGCAGTGAAGTATTGAACTGATGCCAGCCACACCCCCACCCTGCAGAGACTGACAGGCATTGGGGGTGTGCCTTGGGGTCGTCGGCTATAACGTACATGCCATTTCACCGCACCCTACCCTGCAGACACCGACAGGTGTCGCGGTGTGCCTTGAGGTCTTTGGGTCTTACGCTCACCCCATTCCATAGGGAAATATGCTGAGATAGGTGTAGTATAGGAGAATGGGGTGAACTTTGGGGCCGAAGATTCCAAGGCACACCTCAGTGCCTGTCATTGGCTGCAGGGTGGGGGGGGCGGAATGGCATGAGTATTACAGCTGATGATCCCAAGAAACCCCCCGATGCCTGTCAGTCTCTACAGGGTGGGGCTTTACGGTTGGAAACCCTAACTCCCCAGGCATTTGTTGGTATTTTCACTCCAAATTTTCAGCATGGGCTTTTTGTGACCCCACCTCATGAACAGTGGCACTATCAGTTCATTACCCGAAAGGTGATTTTGCACAGTGACTGCGCCATTTGGCGCTACAAGTGCAAAAGCACATTTCGGGCAGGATGTGAAAAATGACAACTGTACTGTTCATGAGGTGTTGGTGTGAAAATATGGCAATGTTGAAAATCTGGAGTGAAAATATGAAAAACTGGTGAAGTTACGAACGTGTGTAGAAACTGCACAACGCACGTCTGTAACGCAATAATTTTGGGGAATTTTTTCACCAAATTTTCAACATTGGCATTTTTAGTCTTCTAGTAATGAATAGTGGCACTGTGATTTTGTTAATCTGTCCCAAAAGTTGATTTCCCACAGCAACTGTGCCATTCTGTGCCACAGGTGTAAAAACATGTTTCGGGCAGGGTGCGAAAAATGACAACTTTGCTGTTCATAAGGAGGTGTGAAAACATGGCAATGCTGAAAATCTGGACTGGAAATACAACAAATTGGTGAAGTTATGAGCGTGCATAGAAACTGCACAATGCACACTCGTAACGCAGTCATTGTTTGGAATTTTTTCACCAGATTTGCAACATGGGCTTTTTTGGACCTCCCCTTATTAACAGTGGCACTGTTGTTTCATTAATCAGTTCCGAAAGGTGATTCCATGCAGCGACTGCAAAACCTCCTTCGGGACGAATAACGAAATAACAGTGACATATGTCATGAGGTGGGGTCCCAAGAACCCCATGTTGAAAATTTGGGGCCAAAATTCTAAAAAATGTCTGAAATATCAACCTAAGTTGACCCCCACCCCCATTGACCCATTATAAAGCTTACCATCATTTCTTCAGTTTGTGGTTGGCCTTTGAAAAGTGCAGACGTGTCCCGACCACAGAAGATCACTGCTTCTGACCTCCAGAGGTAAGTATGGGGTGGGGGGGGTGCAGGGAGGTGAGTGCACAGAGGGAGGGTTCGGGTTGAGGGAGGGGGACGAGGAGACCACGAAGGACCATTTTCTGTTTTACAGGTTAAATAATATAAAAAGAGTACAGGGATGGTTTTCTGTTTTACAGGGAAAACAATTTAAGAAAACATTTAGGCACACTGGTGTGAGCTCCCAGTTGCCACGATGGGGGGCTGCATGTTGCCGACACGAGGGATTGAGGCACCCCGCTGTCGACAAAGAACACAGACAGTTGGTGGGGCACTTCCGACACTGGGAGTGGGCATCATGGTGTTGGAAATAATTATTTCAAATGCTGGGGTGGGCTCCCAGTATGCCAGATTAATGGGGGATACATGCTGACACGGGGATTGGGCACCTGATATCGGCTTTACAAGACTGTGTGGTGGGCGGCAGGAGCCATGGTGTTTTAACACTGGGGTGTGCTCCCCAGTGTGCCACATAATGGAGGAGTGGGCATGCCGACACTGGGACTGGGCACCCCATGTCGACTTTCTGGGAGTGTTTGTTGCAGGAGTCATCATTGTGGAAAGCCATGCCAATGGCTGTTTTACTCTATTGAAATGTTTCACCAGGAAAGGCACACTGAACTCCCGCTGGTAACTCCAGCCATGCGCACTACTGTGTACTGTAATAATAATAATAATCATCTTTAATTATTTTGCACCTTTCAATTATCAAGGCACATTACAAAACAGAACAGCAGACAAAAACATGTGCACAGTAAGACTTCTAATATTAATCACATTATGCTTTACTCCATAAGTAGGTCTTCAATGCCTGTTTATCCCCTCCCAATGGTTGCACACTCTGCATGGCAAGAGTCTTGTCATCTCGCCGCTGCAATGAGAAACTGCATCTTATTGGAGCGGCAGATTTCTTTCAACTCTGTGGCTGTCTTTGAAACTGCTGTCATTGCCAGCATGCTCACTGATTAGCGGCTGAGACACACCCACTAAAGCATCCCTGCATTGGCCACAACACTGACACACCTCTTGAAATTGCTATACATCAAGAAGATGTTGCTCATGCATGCTAAAGCCAACATAAAAATGTGGGGCACACTAGACATGGATATACAGTACAACCTGAAAACACTTGAAACTAGGGCCTCTTTTATTTGTATAAAGTTTTATATTTGTTTTAGCATCAGAGTAATATTTTATGAATTTCTGCTTTAGAGTCTGAGTTTCTAGCACCTTTTTTGTGTGGGCATCACCTTTTCCATGTGTTATGGATGTGGAACGGAGCAGTTCTTAGAGATGAAATGTGTCATGTGCCTCTTAACATGGGACAGTTGAGGGGTGTGTGTGTGTGTGTGTGTGTATGTGAGTGTGTGTGTAGCTTTTCAGAACAAATATCTTATTTTAATGCCTGCTCCAAGGTTTTCCTTAGTAGCTCCTGGTTGGCTGTGAAATGTTGGTACCCAGGAGCTATTCATGGCTCTTGATTACCAGATCCTTATTTCGGCACCTGTATAGGGACACTGCAGTGCTCCTATAATATACTTACAACAAAACAACTATGTTACTGCTCATTAGGGTTCCTACCGCACAAAATAAATTCCTCACAAAGGTTGGCAATAAACTATTCAGGTTGTAAACCCAAGCCCACATAGTTTGGAAATGTGCTGTTAGGGTTGTTACATCTAAGTTCCACCCACCCTACCAGGTCCCCACCCTGATGACCCAAGGACAGTCTACAGGTGCAGGGTCATGCACCAATAGTATGATACATCATAGAGAGTCAGCATATTCAAAACTGGTAAATAGCAACCATAATCCACACCCCTCATCTACCCTCATGACCAATAGGCAACGTACATGTCTGGAATCATGCCACACGGGTCTGGTGTTTCATACATATGCTACGCATTCTAGATCTGTAATTAGAATACTTTTGGGTGCACACCCATTGAGGTTCACATTCATTTATGATGTGTGCCTTACTTTGCAGCAGTATTGTAGACCTTGCACAAAGATGTGGAATTGTTACAAATCTGTAACTCCTATACGCATTGAAAATAGAAAATAGAATTGATGTTTTGACCACAGGTCTTCTACAAGAATTATCTATAAAGAGAACATAGCAAAGGTATCACTACTTTGATAGTTTTTCTTTATAGATAATTCCTAAAGAAGACCTGGGGTCAAAACGTCAATTTTAACTCTATTCTCTTGTAACCCCCCTGCAAATGGGGGTTCCCAAAAGACTTCCAGGAGCTTGCTTGAATGCTCCAAGCCTGAATGGTGTTTGGCATTTAAGCCATTTATCAGTGAGTGTTTTTAGAACCTCTGGTACTGTCTCTTTAAGAGCTGTCTGCTTGCAGACATAATTAGTTTGTATGGGGGACTGTGTGTTTCTTTGATTGAGTACCACCCAAGCTGCTGCCAATTCACTTCATTTTGCAGTCACTAGGAGTGCAAAGGAACCTATCTGAAAGATGTAACTGTTTGCCAGAAATTATTTAGAGTAATAATGAAATTACAGTTTGTCTAACCTGCTTTCTTTGCAGTCAGAACTGTGTCTGCTAGTTCCCCATTCTAGTTTTGAACTGCTGAACTGGACCAATCAGTGTGGGGTAAGCTAGCTCTAAATGGTGCCTTGAATCGAATCAGAACTTGGACTCATAATCTGAGCCAGCCACAAGAGGATTGTATGGGCAGTGACTCTGGGAGATGTAGTTTAGACTTCAGTGCTTTTTGGACCAACAGCAGCAGTCTATTGTGAGTGACAGCCAATCCAGTCAAGAACTGGGAGGAACTCAAAGGAAGTGCCGGTTTTGTCAGTTGGAGTGTCAGTTGAGCTTTGGCAGTGAAGAAGGAAGGAGCCTGTGCTTTTCAGTGTGCAGTTTTAGTTAAAAACGTGTGTAAGGCCCAGAGTTCCGGTCTGCAGCTTGTGTAACAGCTTGTTAGACTGAATCGTCCTGTGAAGAGAATCAAAGGATATCTGAAGAGTAGAAACCAGGCTCACCCTGTAGAAGACTGGAGGAATTGCTGAAAATTGCACTCTGTCTGTCAGGAACTGAATCTGCTGTGTGTTCTCCCGGTATTGTGCAGTAATTGCGATCGGATACAGATGCAGCCTGCCTGGTATGTGCTTTCTTTATATGGATGTGTGAAGAGGTTTGTGTACCTCAAGTGAGCCCTGCTGACATTGAAGGACCCTATCTTATTTGGAGGTCGTGAGTACTAATTCAGGGTCGCTCCTGTTGAATTGCCACATTAAATCCAAATGGAATTACTGCACTGCTGACTGTTTAATTCTCCTTTCTCTGTGTGAAAGGGCCCCTCACCAGCTGCCACGGTTTGGACTAGCCACTAGGGCTTGGGTACCCAGGGACAGTAACTGATAGGGTAGGCCTGTGCACAGAGCCATAGGTAGATTATTAGAGTGATAAGCTAATTAACCTGATTTCCCTGTCCTTGTTATATCCCCTAAATAAATCAGAGCGCTTTGTTTCAGCAAAGTTATACTGCCTGAGGTATTTGTCTATGTTAAAGTACTGTACTGTGATTGTTGCACTGTATCTCATTTCACAGGAGGTCCCAGTGCCGAACCAGACCTGGGGGTAAGTGTATACTGTGAAGGTAATTTGATATACCTGCAGGGCCACTAGTGGGAAGAAAGGGGTTGCAGTGTCCCAGAGGGCTGTGACCAAGTTAGTTTAACTATTGCAACCCTGACCTCTGGGTGGAGGCACCGCCATTGGATCCAGGCCCTCAACCTGTTAGTGGCAAATCAGGCAGGGTAGTAGCCCCTGGGATAGCGCCATCTAGGGGTTACATCTTGAGGCGCACCGCTGGGATTGTGTGTCTCTAGTGGCCATATTTACGAACCACTGTTAAGAAAAAATGGGTACCCCGACAGAAGTGGCTGTGCACCGGCTGGTGGAGTGGTGTACTGGGAGGAGATCGACCCCAAAATGCTATGCTTATCCTGGACATCCCCTGTATCAATAGGACACTGTGCAGGGAGTACTTTCCAAGGTGGAAGGTTTACAAAACCCTGTGGTGGTGGGTCGGCATGCTAATCTGCTCACCCACACTTTCCTGGCCCTAGTAGAGTTTAAGGATCCCATAGATAGCTCCAAAGTGCCACAGACCATTACCCCAGAGGGAGCCCTCACTGCTTGGAGAGTGATAACTAAGGACAGTAAAGACCCGGGGGGGAATCAGCCCCTACCACTATCTGAAACTTTTGAGGAGAAATTTGCTGAATGGTTGCTGGGAGAGGGGAAAACTGTGGAGGACTTGAAGAAACTATTCTTGCCACCTGGGGGTGTTCCTCCCCCAACACCCTCTCCTGCTCCAGTGCCCGTAATGGTGGCTGAACCAATGCAGACTCCTATTTCTGCACCTGCCATTAGTCACGACTCTTACCGAAGGTTGAGGATCTTCTCTGGCACCTCCCACCCCCAAGGGGAGGATGACTGGGAGACCTGGATAGACTATGTTGCCCCCAAGCGCTAGAATGGCAATGCTCGGAAGGCCAAAAGTTTAAAGAGGGTTAGTGAGAGCCTCCGAGGTCCTGCCCTGGCTACCATCCCTGTGCTAAACGGGCCAGTAACCCTGAAGCGACTGCACAGGCCTATCTTGAGGCCTTGGAGAATGTGTATGGGAGCCCAGATTCTGATGAGGACCTATGGTGGAGAGTAAGAAATGCACAACAGTACCAAGGGAGTTGTTGTCTGTGTATGTCTCTGCTGGAAAATTGTTGCAAGAATGCCTCAGAAAGGGTAGTTTGCCAACTCATTGAACTGGACCAACCAGACTGACAGAACTTTAAGTCTGCCCCTTCTCAGAACTGCTGTTGCTTCAGTTACGCCTGGCAAATCAACTGGAATCCCCACCCTCCTATGATGAGTTAATGAGAGAAATTCGAGGAGTTGAGAAAAGGCGACCCGGAGGTACCTGCACCAACAGCTGTGGCTACGACCGAGTGACTGAGGTGACCCATCAAGTGAAGTTCAGGGCAGAGGTTGACAGTCAATGAGTGTTCCTGACAAGGAAAAAGATATGCCACAATGGGGCTAACTGTTGAGAGAGATCCGGGAATTCAAAAACAGTCCTTTATGAAGGCCACGCCTGCAAGCACGGCCCCAACCTATATCCGACTGCATCTGCTATGGGGTGGGGTACCCACCCATGTATCTCCTGCTGATAACAGCTCCAAACTCAATTCCTTGACCATGGAAGTGGAGAACACGAGATGTCTCCAAATGCTTATCACGCTAGCGACAGAGATGGCACCCAGGTTTCCAGTTAGTAATACCCCCTGCCCTGGCTCCCAGTGTGCTCGCCAGCTCAAACTCCAGAAAGTATGTTTTGCTATAATTGTGGGAAAGATGGGCACATGAAAAAGGGGAAATGCCAGTCCCCAAAAAGACACTGACAAAGTTGCATATAGGCTACAAGGAGAGCTTCGGAGAAGAAATCGGTGGTTAAGAGGTGCACATGATCCCAGTGAGGGCACCAAAATGCTAATTCACGCCCTTTGTGGCAAGGTCAGTTGCCCAGGCCCCACTACCGCCTCTCCAGACTGGTCCAGAACAGTGGGTCCCTCCATGGAGACCACTGTAAAGGTGAATGGAGTGTCTACAAGAGCTGTATTAGACAGTGGCTCCCAAGTGACAATTATGTTCCAGGATTGGTATCAGAAGCATTTGTCAGACGTGCACTTACAACCATTAGAAGGACTGCATGTATGGGGGTTAAGTGAGAAGGCCTACCTCTATTCCGGTATATCCGAATTTGGCTGTCTTTCCCCACCTCCGTGGCTGGAGTGGCGAACAAGTAGAGACCCTAGCCTTAGTGTGTCCCCCACTGGACTGTATGATGGTGTCCCTTTGTTGATTGGAACAAATGCTCATATGTTCGGAAGGCTGGCACAGTTGTGTTATGAAAACAGGGGTCAAAGACTAGTAGAGCTTTAAGAGTTCCGGCTTTAATTAAGAAGGCCTATGAGGCACAGAGGATGCTGAAAAAACAGAACCAGAGGAACCGGTCGGAATTGTATGGAAGAAGGATCCTGAGTCTCTGATCCTGGCGCAAATGCCCAGTGTACCTTACAGGAGAGGTCCGTATCAGAAAGGATGTTAAGAATAAAATATTAATGTTGGATGCACCAGGCGATGGAAAATTGCTAGAGGGACTGCTGGTCAAGCCTAGTATTTTGCCCGTAGAGCCCATGCTTATGCCAGAAGGGTAATGGTCCAAGTTCATAATGTGTCTGAAAGAGACATTCGAGTAAACAGAGGTTGCATCCTGGCTAATGTGCATTGTGCAGACACTGCAGTGCTACCCAGCAGCAAGAGTTCAAGGAAGAATGACAGAGTAACGCCTGACTTATTTGATTCGGCGACTCCCGCTGCCAGCTGAATGGAAAGTGAGGATCAGTGAGAAGCTTGCCCAGAGAGACCAGGTGTTTTCTTTTAAAGGAATGGGATGTAGGATGCGTGCAAGGAGCTGAGCACAATATCCGCTGCATGACGAAAGACCATTTAGAGGAGAGGTCTCGACGCTCTGCACCTGCTGACATAGATGATGTGGAGACGGCATCTGCAAGAGATGTTAGCTGCTGGTGTAATACAAGAATCCAGAAGCCCTTATGCTTCCCCATTGTGGTAGTGAGGAAAAGAATGGAACAGTAAGGATGTGTGGATTATCGCATCTTAAACCGGGCGGACTATCCCTGATCAGTACACAATGCCCCGCATTCAGGATGCTTTGACTGCCTAAACGGGAGCAAGTGGTTCTCTGTGCTGGATCTCCACAGTGGGTACTACCAGATCCCGATGGCCCCAGAGGACCGTGGAGACATCAGCCTTTATCTGTCCGCTTTTGGTCGGTGAATTCATGAGGATGCCTCAAGGATTTCAGGTGCCCCAGCCACTTTTCAACGATTGATGGAGCGTGCAGTGGGGACATGAACTACTAGAGTGCCTGGTATACCTAGATGATGTTATTGTGTTTGGCAGCTCACTGGAGGAACATGAGAGCAGATTATTTAAGGTATTGGACCGACTGGAGGACTTTGGCCTTAAACTGTCCATTGATAAGTGTCAATTCTTTCAAACATCAGTAATGTATGTGGGACACATAGTATCCACCGAGGGAATAGAGACCACCCAAGTAAAGTTGAGGCCTTGACCACCTGGCCACAGCCCAAAAAATCTAAAAGAACTGCAAAGATTCCTGGATTCTGTGGTTATTATCGGCGCCATCAAGGACTATTCAAGAGTGATCCGCCTTTACTTAACCTTACTCAAGGGTATCCCCAACCCACAAAAAAACCAAAAGTCAGCCCCTCAAGACTGAAAGAGTGTATTTTCATCCAGTGAAGTATTTGGGGCCCGCTGGACTCCTGATTGTGAGACTGCTTTCATGAGATCATATATCAACTTACCCATGCTCCAGTGCTGGCCAGTGAGTACTGTAATAACTTGGTCTGTGAGTGGATCCTGAAATCCGACAGTCGCGCGTTTTTTTTTTGTTTCCTGTTGAAAACAGAAGGTGCTGTAATGCTTTCAAATATATGCAAATGATACATGCGGTTAGCGGTTTGGCAAATTTTGGTTATAGTATAAACTATATCGAAGCAAATTGCCTCCATTCTGAAATCGTCGAAATTACAATCCCGTTGATTTTTTTTCTTTTATTGTCACTACAGTTATTAATAAAATACAACATTTTACAATAATTTCTTTTTACTTTGCCGAAGGAGGTAATTAGAGCAGTAATCAGGAATATAAGGAACTCCGCTCTGATTAACTGCGGCAGTACTTTTGTTCAAATTGCTGCTCTAAAATTCAGTATAATTTTCCGGTAATGATTATGGACTATTTATTTATTTAACCAGGTATAGCACACTAAGCTGAAAGCTTTTTTACAGGAGCGACCTGGGAGCACAAGGAGGTTAAGTGACTTGCTCAGGGTCACACAGTATGCAAGTGGAAGCTGTGTGATTCAAACCCAGGTCTGGTTTGCTAAATGTCACCAGATTTACAGCTCAGAGCCTTAGACCACTGTGCTGTACTGCCTCCTAACTGGGGACTGGGTTTATTTTAGGAGGTGGAATAAAAGTGGATATAATATAAATTATCCTCTAATTATACACTAGTGTCGCCTGTTATCCTCTTATCAAAATGGTTGTCCAACTGCAGCGTTTAGTTTCAGTTCTCTTCCCTTTTTCTTGGCTATAAAAAGAAGTTCATACCTTTCTGTTATTATTTGAATTATTATTTGCAAAAAGGGATTTAAATCAGAACCTCCAGCCACAAATGACACACACCATTTCCGAGCTGGACTATAGGAGAGGCAATGAGCCTGAGCTGTACATACCTTCACTGAGATCTGGATCTAGCCTTCACCTAAATGGGCTGTTTCCTCATTTCCCGGAAAAAGGAGAACAAGAAATCGGGCTCTGGAGAAGCCCGTACCAAGCCAGGTAGGGTTGCTAAGGATCTTTCCCTCCAAACACTAAAAGCGATAGAAAGAAAAAAAGGAAAATAAAAATCTAAACGGAGATGGATGTTGTTAGTGGCATCTCCAAACTTGACCCAGTTGTCCTATAGTGAGTGAGCATTCAGGTTGCAGAGGTGCTTGTAACAGGGAAATCCAAAAGTGCATGTTAGATGTGGGTTTGCATACTTGTTATGTTGCATTCTCTAGGTAAATATCATTATATATACAGGAGGTCGCTAACATTTAGTATTCCAAGACAATAGAGATCGTGAAAGTCAGATTAAATTTTTTTTTTCATCTTTCTGGGTCTTTTGAAGGAGGGACATATGACGGGTGCATTGTAGAAAAAGATAACTAACTAGATATTCTTATTGCTCCACGTAAATAACATAGCTTCCACATTCTTGTGTTGCTCTAAATTCAAACTATGGAAACTGAAAACAATTTACAGTATATGCCAATTTGATTTGTATAGTTGTAAGCGTCATTGTGCATATCCAAACATTCAGATGGAACATGTGCTGTAGGTTTCTTTATACACTGTGTGGTGTGTGTGTGTGTGTGTGTGTGTTAAGTTAGTTTCCCACTTGGACTCTTCTAGCCGGTTCAGTAACTCTGAAAGGAGTTAAAGTGTTTGTCTTACTTTCCTTTCCTTACGGGTCCCAGTTTAACACGCCACAGGGAAATCCGATCCACTCTTTTACAAATCCACATTGAGTGGGCAAGCCATATTGCTAGGAAAATAAAATCAAAGGATTAAATTCTCCATACTTTTTTTTATTCAAGTTTGGGTTTTTATTTACCAGCATTCAGTCTCTGGGTGCTTTGCTGGCCAGTAAATATATCTATTTTGGCTGCTTTGTTGTACTGCTTAGTTCCACGCATTTACTTATTTTAAAAGTTTCACTAGACAAATACAGTAAAGGTTAACATCGAGTGTTCTGGTATAATCTGTAGTAAAGTACAAATGCATCTTGTTATTATTTGCAGAGCTTGTTTATTGCCCTCTATTTAATGTGTTAAAATATTGCTTAGAATGTAGATTGGCATTCAAAGCTCAAGAGAACTTGAATATTCTGCTTAATGAGCAGGCTTTACTTCTCACCATATTTTGGTAAGCAAAAACACACACACACACACACACACACACACTGCACTGAATTAAACAATACTCGCCAGTGGTATGTCTTGTTTTATTGGGCAACTGTATCCCTGTGAAACCTCTCCACAGATTTTCATCCAAACCTCATTTATGTACCTGATCCCCTACCTGTACTGTTTCTGTTCAGAAAGGCAACATTAAGGCTCAAGTCTGACTTTTACCTGCATCTATTTGTCTGTCTGTCTGTCTGTCTGTCTGTCTGTCTATCTATCTGTCTGTTTTCCCTTCCCAGTGCTACTGGCTTGATTTTAATGAGTCATGATTGAAAAGAAACAGACATTTCTGTAAATATTTATTGGGCATTTTGAGGCAGTCGTGAAACTGCAGTTGTAAAGAACCACACCTTCAGGAATAGTAAGGTGCAGCAGGTTTGAAGTTTGGGTATTCTAAAGGAGCTGGTGGCTCCACATAGCCCCAGGTGTGGTCCCATAGCCAGAAAGTATATACCGTCGCCTGGTTAATTACTAACTATCCATCCCTTTAGAGTTTTCACAAAAGCTGCCATATGAAACGGGCCAAAGGAAAAGGGAACCACAAGCTGAACTGCAATAAGCATCACAACTCACTGAACAACTGATGGACAAAGGAGGGTATGCGGAGTGGGGGATGGGGGGGTAAAGGATTGCATTAATCAATAGTTATAGCTTGATTTAATTACAGAATAACAGAAACAAAATTACAGAAGGTACTAATGATTATAAAGGCATGTAATTTAAAAAAAACATATACAAAGAACAACATGTTTAAAGGACATTTAAGAAATGAAAGTTTTTTCAGTCTTTTTTTCAATAGTTTCACAAGATATTGTGTGTGTGGCAATGTACAATTTTCTGGCAAATACTCAGGCTGCATCCCCAAGTTGCGAGGATGTGCAGAATGACATATACAAGTGTAATCTTGTCTGTATGGGTGTATCGGGTTTCTGCCACTAAAGAGCACACTGGTAAATCAATGGTATCAGACCAACAGATGCAAAGAAGATGCAGCTGGCTTACTCAAATTTTATTTATTTTGTTTTTGTTTAGTCTGTCATGGTTAGCTTGGTTTAGTAAGAAATACAGATACATATACACACACACACACACACACACACACACATACATACACAATTAAATATTCAGGCAGGGCATGTCCCCTTTACAGACAATCACATATTGCAGTGTAGGTACTGAAACTGTCTAGGTCTGCATGTGAATCAGGTAAGGATATGTCAGCTGATATACAGCATCAACTGCTGATATTGCCTAACTGATGTTTGCACAGGCATAATTTTATTTGGGGTGTGTGTGTGTGGGGGGGGGAGATAAGGAGAGACTTCTGTCCAATGAATCACCTATATATGGATTTAATCCACAAAGTAGTGAGTCTAGAAGCATTAATATCAGCTGTGGCACACAGAGTTCTTTACACCATACCCAAAAAAGAAAAGAAAGCATAAAACTTTAGGATTAGAGAAGGTATATGCACAGAGTCTGAGGTTTAATGAACCAAAGTTTAGGCTGAATTTGGAGCTTCAGTTCTGAACATCTCTAATACATAGCCAAGCTAACATAAATTAACAGTATGAACCATAACAAAAATTCTTAACATGGTATTAGCTGGGTGTCACTGTCTGTAAGGAGTCAGACGATTCAGTAAATTAAATGAAACAAAGAGAATTTATTTAGGTGAGTGAAATCATGCAGATGATAGGATCACAGGAGCTATGTAACGAATCCATCATCATCAGGGTCTGTAAAAAAAAAAAAAAAGCCGTGGTTTAAGGCAGAGTGAAAGGGTAAGATAAGCATATTCTGAAGAATATCCCAACTACCATAAGTTAGAGCAACTGATGGATACATAAGGGTGTGTGTATGTGTGTGTGTGGGGGGGGGGGAATAGGATAAACGACAGTAAGTTACGGTGCTGTATCACTTTAATTATGTAAAATAGAAAACAGAAGGTTGTAGTAATTATTTTAGCATGTTATTTTGGGCAACAAACAAATACACACTAATGGCATATGTCCAACAGACACTGAAAAAAGGAAAGTGTTTTACTCTTTCTTTAGTTTTTTCCTTTTATTTGTCCATGGAATGCTTGACACGATGAACTGCGATTCTAATCAGGGAAACTAGCAGCATTTGTGTCCGAACTGGCACAAGTATTTTCTTATGCTGTAACAGTAACGCAAATAAAAGGTCAACAAAATACAGAAAAGAAGTACATTGCTTCCTGGTTGCTGTCAGTTTCTGACAGCTTCACGAGAATGTGTCCCACAGAGAGAGTCTGGTTGACGTCATGGAATGCATGAATGACAACGTCAGCATTTAGCTGCCACGCTCACTTTCCGATATGAAAACCAGAAATATAAAACAGGCTGCTCCAGTAACAGCCATTTTTACATTTTTTATTGACTGGCTAAATTAAAAACACAAAAAAATCAGACTAACACAGTTACCGATTAGTCAACATATGTGCATTACTAGAAATCACAGCATGCTCCTCGTAGGAAATCACTGTTTTGTTAATTTCCTGTCCTCTTTAATCCCAAAGTGAGTTGATTTTATCTGCATTAACACACAAAACAAAACAAAAGTTGTACACACACACACACACACACACACACACACACACGTTCTAATGCAGTGACAGAGGCTTTTTTTTAACATATGCTTTACATTTGTTATTGAACATCGTACGTGTCTGGAGGACACTGGTTGCATTTCGAATCCCAGCCCTCAGCTGATCTTTATTTAACAAGGGAAGTAAGTTTGTTAAAATGACTTTGTTGTTTTGTTAATAGGCATCAAGAGTCTATTTAGCATCCACATCAGCATTTCTTGCATTCAGCCACTGATATTCTGTCAAAATACACATTTTGCTCACTCCCCCCCAAAAAGTGAACATGTTGTTGTACAGTGTACTCTTCTCTAATGGTTCTATTACATGTTGTTGTGCAGTGTACTCCTCTCTAATGGTTCTATTACATGTTGTTATACAGTGTACTACTCTTCTCTAATGGTTCTGTTACATGTCATTGTACAGTGTACTCCTCTCTAATGGTTCTATTACATGTTGTTGTACAGTGTACTCCTCTCTAATGGTTCTATTACATGTTGTTGTACAGCGTACTCTTCTCTAATGGTTCTATTACATGTTGTTGTACAGTGTACTCCTCTCTAATGGTTCTATTACATGTTGTTGTACAGTGTACTCCTCTCTAATGGTTCTATTACATGTTGTTGTACAGTGTACTACTCTTCTCTAATGGTTCTATTACATGTTGTTGTACAGTGTACCCTTTTCTAATGGTTCTATTACATGTTGTTGTACAGCGTACTCCTCTCTAATGGTTCTATTACATGTTGTACAGTGTACTCCTCTCTAATGGGTCTATTACATGTTGTTGTACAGCGTACTCTTCTCTAGTGGTTCTATTACATGCTGTTGTACAGTGTACTCCTCTCTAATGGTTCTATTACATGTTGTTGTACAGTGTAGTCTTCTCTAATGGTTCTATTACATGTTGTACAGTGTACTCTTCTCTAATGGTTCTATTACATGTTGTTGTACAGTGTACTCCTCTCTAATGGGTCTATTACATGTTGTTGTACAGTGTACTCTTCTCTAGTGGTTCTATTACATGTTGTTGTACAGTGTACTCTTCTCTAATGGTTCTATTACATGTTGTTGTACAGTGTATTCCTCTCTAATGGTTCTATTACATGTTGTTGTACAGTGTACTCTTCTCTAATGGTTCTATTACACACTGATTTTATGGCAGTGGAAGGTAAAGGCTTTACACCTTGGCTCCACACTGTTAACCACCGAAACATTTTAGATCGGTGGAGTTTATATTTTGTATATGTTCTTTGGTGGCGTGGTGGTGGGTAGGGGGTCGTCTTGTGAACTGTTATAGCCCCTTTGTTAATATGACAAGTTATGCATATAGTGGTTGATGAAACGTTGCTCTCAAAATAAAAACTGCTTATTCAAGTAAGTACATGTAGATTTTTTCCAACCAATTTATAACCTCAGCAATGAAGCACAGTGTCTAATTAACACATTTTTACTGACAGGAAAGGGCAGTAATTTATTGCACCGCATTGTACGGTTGCTGTCACCATGGGAGCTCCCACCAATATATGCTGTATAGCTATACATATGCTTTTTTGGTAGTTATAATATGCTTTCTCAAAAAGTAATGAAATTCTTTGCAAAAAAACTATGTTTAATGCATCATTTAGGGTTAAAGCAGAAAAAGTCAGGAAATGAGAACATAGGGTTGCCCCCTAACCCCTCACTCGCCATCCTCCACAGACTGACAGACGATGGGGTGTGTAGTTGGGTTTGTGAGCCCTAAATCTCACCCCATTCTCCTTTACTGTAGCATGTCCACCTGCTTACACATGGAATGGGGTGAGATTTGGCCTCACAACCCCAACGACACACCCCATCGTCTGTCAGTCTGTGGAGGATGGTGGGGGGGGTAGGGGGCAACCCTAAGGTTCTCATTTCCTTACTTTGTCTGCTTTAACACTAAATGATGCATTGAACATAGTTTATTTACAAAGAATGTCATTACTTTTTGAGAAAAGCCTGGTCCTGAGTGGGTGAGCAGTAAATGGACAGAAGGCCAGAAGCTCAGAAAACCTCCAACTCGGCCGGTGAAGCAAGTCTGGCAAGGACAGGACCTCCCTGCCCTGAGTTGGGAGAGGGAGGGGTACAGCAAAATTCAAACCTCCAGGCCAATGGTTGGGCAAGGCAGGTGTAGAGTAGGAATAGCAGAATCTCCAGGCCCCGATGCTGGGCGAGGCAGGGTAGAGCAGAAATTCGAACCTCCAGGCCCCGATGCTGGGCGAGGCAGGTGTAGGGTGGAAATAGTCGAACCTCCAGGCCCCGATGCTGGGTGAGGCAGGTGTAGAGTAGAGCGTCGAACCCCCAGGCCCCGATGTTGGGCGAGGCAGGTACAGACTAGGCCCCCCACGTGGCCAGTGGGAACAGCTGGACCCCACGTAGGCCAGGAGCGGCTAAGCCAGCCTCTATGAAAGTTAGCAGGACTGGGGAATGCCGCCACAGAGGGCCGCCCGGCACAGCAGACATCCCAGGGGCTGAAGCAGAAGGAATGATGGTAGGCAAGAAGCAAAGATTGCGTAAGCAAGAATGGACCTTTATGTAGGTCAGTATTTCAAGCAATAGTGCCAAGAATTAACGTAATAACTATAAAATCAGATTTGGGTTCAGTTTCATGATGCTGTGAGAAGCAGACATGAGCTGGTATACAAGGAGGAAGGCATTGCCCTTAAGCACTCTGACTGTACTGCAGAAAAGGGGGATATGGTATATTTTACCTGCGTTGATTTCATACTGCATACAGTAATGAAAATCCTGTGTGACGGCAGTTTACAGCTTAATAGAATCCTGAGTCTTGGCAGTGTGCAGCTGATAACAGTTCGACCAGTCATGTGCAATAAGAACGTTTGCCTGCACTACAAGAGTAGTGAGCTGTGGTATTTGTAAGGCTTTCATTACAAAAATGAAAGCAATGTCTTTGAACCCATACTGCCTGCATAGCGACTGTTAGTTTAAGTTAGAAAGTATCGAGTAGACATGCATACTGTCCAACGTAGTTCCAAACGATGTCCCTGTCCTTTGTGTGTTGGTTCAACTGAACCAAGAGTTTTATGCGGCATGAGGTGCGCTGATTGGCTAATGGGTCCACTACTACTGCCCTGGTTGACTTCTCTGATTATGTCCATAAGGCCATGGGCAGTCTATCAATAAAGCATAATGAGAAAAAAATTTACAACTATGTAGGTTCAATGAAAGGAGGTCACAAGATTATAGGACCACTGGAAACACACACAGGAATAGTTAAGGATGAGGTTGAGATGGCTACCAAACTGAATAATTTTTTTCTTAGTATATATACATCAAAAGAACCAATCAATGTTAATAATCAATTAAGCACAACTGACCTCCTACCATTTACTATGGATGAAGTATTACAGGTAATTAAAATCATGAAACAAAGCAGTTCACCAGGACCTGGTGGTAACCATCCTAAGTTACTTAAAGAATTATCAGGGGAATTGAAGGGACCAATTACCCAATTATTTAATGCCTCCTTAAGAGAAGGGAAAGCACTGACAGAATGTTACTCTGATATACAAAAGTGGAAGTAAAAAAGATGTTCAGAACTATAGACCTATAAGTCTGACATTTGTCCTGGGTAAATTCTCGTACTCGTTAGAGTACAGAAGAATCAGGAGATCTCTGCTTAGCATATAATGCTGTACAAAATAACTCTACTATGGAAACAATAGGACTAGTTAGATGAAATGTTATAAAAAACACAAGGTCACACAAATATAAACTAAGAGGAGAAATAAAACTGTCAAAAGAAGTAACTGGTATACACAAAGAATAATTATTTGGAATACACTTCTCGAAAACATAGTTAAGAGCAGGGGTGTCGGAAGGCATACGCACTGTACTCAGCAGAGTACAGTAAAAAAAATTGAGGCAGGGGCAACAAAAACAGGAAAGCAAGGACATTGTGAGTCACATTGTGTCTGTGTGGCGCTGAGCCCTTTTGCTTTTGTTGTTCGCTATGGGGCAGTGATGCCACTAGCCAAATACACAAACAACAGCAACTTACCAGGCAGGCAGAAAAACAAAGGAAGGAGGATTACAGGAAAAAACTGATTACTTGAACTCAGACATGGCAAATGGGGGGCCTATTGTGAGTGTGGTGTGGCAGCGCATATTTTGGTTTATGTGTACATAACGGGGGACAGCAGTGCATCAGTTTTGAGTACAAGTTTAAAATTCCTGGCTACACCCCTGGTAAAGAGTACAACAATGGCTACATTCAGAAATAGATTCAATGATTACATGGGTAACACGAAGCAAATGTTCCACCACAAAAGGTGGAGAGTTTGACTAAAGGTCAATGACCTCACAAAACTCGTACAGATCTATGAACCTATGACAGTGGTAACTTGGTAGGATCTATTTTTATAGATCTTACCAAGGCCTTTGACACTGTCAACCACTCCATCCTGTTAGAGCAGTTGCTGGCCTTGGGGTTGGCAACCGGCCCAGTCAAGCAGTTTCAGGACTTCCTGGTTCTCAGGTCACAGAGTGTCAAAATTGGAACAGTCATCTCCAGTACTAGACAAGTCACTCTCGGTGTCCCTCAAGGGTCCATCTTGGGGGGCCCCCCTGTTCAGTCTATTCCTGAATGCTCTTCCTGCAGCCTGTAAGAGCAAGATCATTTTGTATGCAGATGATGCAGTTATCCTTTGTAACAACTCTCAAATCGACCTTCTACAAAGTGAACTACAGACTACCTTTCACCAACTGGAGGATTGTTTCAGTTCCAAAAATCTACTGCTCAACTACAAAAAAACTAAGACCATGATTATCTCAAGTCATCAGCACACACAAAAAAAAAACATCACTATATATCACCAGCAATAAGGCTGTACCTCTCAAACAAGTGCTCTCATTCAGGTACCTCGGGGTCTTTATAGATGACACCCTTTCTTTTGTACTGCACATAGACCTGGTGGTAAAAGTGGTAAACACCAAACTAGGGGTCCTTTACTGACATAGGCAATATCTAACACCTAACGCCTGCCGCCTAGCTGTATCGAGCTCCATTATATCAATGATTGATTATGGGCTGGTCACGTTTGGGGCAGCATCCGACATTGCGCTCAGATGTGTAGTCACAGCCCTCAACAAGGCATGTGGACTAACACTAGGAGCAGATAACCTAATGCACTCTTGTACTCTCTACGAACAAACCAAATGGCTCAACCTGAATAATAGGATAAAGTATCAAGTATCCCTCCTTGGGGAAAAAAAAGCAATGCTAGGCCTAACACCACCTTGCATTGTAGATACTCTACAAGCTGCCCAATACAGCTACGATACTAGGGTAAGACAAGATGCCAGCTTGTTGTCCCTTTCAGAAGAACCACTCTTGGCTAACGCTCCTTCGCCTACAGGGCCCCCCTTTGGCTGAGTGACATCCTTGCTGAAATACTCAACATTGCAAATCTCCCCACTTTTAAACTTGAATTGAAACAAGACATTGCCTCTCTGGGAAACTGTGCCTGGAGGAAGGTGACCTGACTAACTCGCTCGCCAGCTCTTCTTGCCTCTCATTGACACACCTCTGTCATTGGTACCACTGGTAGGATACCTCCACTAGCCCCCTGACAGCACAATCCCATATGGCATTCCATCAGCCCTCCTTCACCCCTCCCCCATCCCCTCTCCCTCTCTTGAACACTAGCCTTCAGTTTCCTCCTCCTCCTTTCAATTACCTAGCACTTACCCACCACTCTTCCTCCTCCTCAGGGACTCTTATTTGTACCCTTCTCTTCCTCCATCACCTTCTTAATACTGAAACAGCTTGACTAACAACACCTACCTGGCTGCTTTTTGACAATTGCCAGATTGTAACCCCAGCTCCTGGGAGAATATTGTAACTTCCTCATATTTGTGATTGTTACTGTCATTGGATGTGTAAGGTATAACTCTGTTTTTTTCATGTTCTTTGACATGGAACCTTTGTAAATGAGCATCTTGCTCAAAGGTTGTTTCTGAAGTATGTAATAAATAAATAAATAAAACTCAAGCACTAGAAATAAAATATTGCAGACTCAATACATGAGGTTAGAGGATAAGCCATCTGCAGAGACAGAGTAGGTGGTGGGGGGGGAAGGAGAACACTGCCAGGCTGACTGAAAAATGGGGCAGAAGGAGAAGGGATAGGGTAAAGGGGGGCAGACCTTCAACCCACCGGGATGTAGACCCCGCATGGGTCAGTCTCAGCTGGAAGCAAACCGAAACCGGAGGAAATTGGTATCCAGGTCTGCAGGAAGAGAGATAGTGTAGGAGGGAGGAAGGCAAGCTCTTTTTTTTCTTAGCCCACTATAAACCCCCTGCTGCTCTACCTTCTGATGGAGCACTGATTTAGCGCCAGATCTATCACCCCCAGGACTTATAACACAAGATGTCCCCTGTCTATGGGTGCTCTGCCCACTTTTGTCCTGGTTGTTCCCTTTTGCTGGTGCTTATGGTGCTAAATACAATAACCTTTGGGCTACCAGCCCATTCACCACCTGGCCCAGGTCTCTGGGTTCTGATTCAGTCATTGGTGGCATCCTAGTGGTGGCCAGGGAGCCGTGCTCCCACCTGGAATTTGGTACTGCAGCTGGAAGGCCACTAAGCAGAACTTTAGAGTCACGGGCATTTGATTCTGCCCAGACTCAGTTCACCACTGCACACCCTCCCCGATGCGGCGCATACTAGAGAGCTCTGTGTGGGGCCACTGCAACACTGCCTTTGCTGCAGGAGGGTGGGAGGACAGGAGAAGATACAAACCCCACTATTCACCACTGAATACAAAGGGGGAGGAGAAAAAAGAAATGGGACCCTGCCACAGTCAGGGGGTGGGTGGGCAAGCTCTGCAAGGATCAGACAAGGACAGGAGAAGGAAGTGAACCACCCAAGAGGTCCGACAGAAAGGAAAACACTCCCAGCAAAAGCACCAGCAAAGGAAACGTCTTCCCAAACATGCGACAGGATAGGAAGCCAGCACGGCGGGGGCGGGGGGACACAGGAGCTGGAACAAACATAGAAACATAGAATTTGACAGCAGATAAGGACTGCTTGGCTCACCTAGTCTGCCCGTTTTCCTATCTAACAGATAAGCTGCAGATCCTAGTTAACCAACAGCTTACTTCCTCCTACCCCCAACTAGGACTGCCTTATGTCCGTCCCATGCATTCTTGAATTCCCCCACTGTTTTTATAGAAACATAGAAGAAGGAGAAACAAAGAGAAAGAGCACAAAGGGACAGCAAAAAAAAGGGACAAAACCAATGAAAATGAAAATAAAAGGAAAGGACAAAGGGAAACCTACCGATGCGCAACTGGCATTACAGCATGTGACCTGAGGGGGAAGGACAGGAGACTGCAAGGGCAGTCCCAGACAGGAACCACCACAAGGCACCCAACACAAGAAAACCCCAGGGACCCATGGAGGGAAGAAAAACACTCAGGACTAGGAAGCCCACACTGGAGGGCTGCTGCTGGATGTCTGCAGGACCTGTAGCTGAAGAACACTGCCCAAGGAGCCATGGACTTGAACTACAGGTAAGCCTCCAGGCGTCCATGCCCCTGCGTCTCTACTCAGTCAGTCACCCTGGTTTACAACTGCCTTTCTGTCCAGTGGGGAAGACCTTTTCTAGCCCAGGGGTGGTCCTGGCTTCTGGCCAGGTGATTGGGTCCCTGGGGCTTGGGGCAGCCCCCTTGGCTGATATATGGCCCTTAGGTCGGCCTAATGGGATGGCTGGAAGCCCCTCTAGGCATCGACCGGGGGCCAGGGAAGGGATAGCACTGGCAGAATAAAGGACCAGCGCGGGAAAACTTCAGGGAAGGGGGGAAGGGAAAGCGAGGAAAAAAGGAAAAATAATCAGCTAGCCTGCTTGCTGGATAGGTGGGTAGGTGGTTTACCCTTTCCCTTCTTCTTACTGTCCCAGAGGTTCCCCTTTGGGTCCGATCCCCTGCCCACCCTGTCAGGTATTATTGCTTACTTAATGCGCTGCTGCTGTAGGGCTGCTTTTGTGATATTTCAGATGTCCCACTTTTGAGGGAAAACTTTTTTGCAACATATGTTGGGTCATTACTGTCACTCTGTGTTCTTAGCCATTTAGAGAACATAACCTGCCCAGGAATGAGAATGAGAATGAGAATAAGGGAGTTCCCCTGGTGTCATGGCCAACATTCCGTAAAACAGGTCCCTGCAACCCCCCCGGATGCACTTGGAAATAAGCTATCATAGCTTAGTGTGCCTTTCCTCCTTTCCTGGTCAAAAAATACAACTAAATTAGTGTGACCACACATCACATCCCTCAGAAGAAACACAGCTACTGTTGTGAGTAACCCTATCTTGTCTACCACATACAGTTTGATAATAACCTATGCTGTACTATCAAAACATGCTTGCCCATGTGCACCTAAAACTGAAACTGACATGGCCAGAATACATTTATTTTATGCATTATGGTTAGAAGAGAATTAACTACAGCAGATAGGTTCAAATTATTTTTGATTTCTAAAGCAATATAAAAGCTCAGATATGACTCCCTTCGTTAAAGGTGGTTTAATAATACCTGTAGCGCAGTCACCTGATGAATACTTGATGCTGTGTCACTGCATACAGAAGCTGGTGACACAGTAGGCTGCAGCTAGTGAACACGTGAATGTAGCTACAGTAATAAAAGATTAAACCTGTGCACACAGTGATGAGTGATTACCTTTAGATGGAAATGCTTATCAAGTGCATTGCACTGCTTGTAAATTGCATACCTTGAGTGCAGCTGTATTCTGTGCTGAGATATACTGTAGACATAGTTCAGGTTCATGGAAATGTCCCTTCTAGTAGTCTCCAGGTTCCACTTTCTGCCCCCAAGAACAGCAGTGATCTCTTGAATTTTAGCATTTCCACGCAGTGAATGTGTGGCTTCAGCATCCTTAAAAGTGTGCCCTTGTTTTTATGGCTGCTCATATCACACGTTATTTTAACCAGAAGAGATGGGCCTTAATTAAGGCACTGCATCAGAATAGTGCCGACAAGAATACTGCCGGCATCATGAGCATGGAAAAAATAGCTGCACCCCCAGACTGAAGGATTCTCACTCGAGAGATGGATCATGGGGAAAGTTAAAATTTGTGGGGCTGTGGAATACTGTTTCCATGGCCCCACGTAACAAGTCTAATTTGAGTGCACAAAAAGTTGGAGACCAGGATTAGAACCCTGGTCTCCAAGGATACTGGTTGTGCAGTTCAATGCCCTAGCCCTCCACACCACAGGAGCAACTTAGCCAACCTCCTTCATTCTGATCCCCTTGTCTGCTGTAAGCACCATCGACAGTGACCAGGGGAGTGCTTACTGAAAGCGCTGTAAATGCCCTCTTGCTGTCCATGTTAGCACTACATGGGACTAGCGCTCTCTTGACTGGCCCTGTTCCTGTAGCACTAATCTAACCAGGTACCCATAGTTAATCGGCACTGTACAATATACTACAATATTTTCCTGCTACACACCGCCCTCTTTTGGAAGTATACCATGCAGAATTCTAGGAATACCTTGTCCAGTCCACCTGCATGCTGGTCTGTCTGGAACTAAGAAGATGTAACCTGGAGTAAAGCCATTTATTTTATTTTTTTTGCATTTATGTTCTTAACAATGAGTTTACAGTTTGCTTACTATAGTGATTCTGGGCCAAAGTAAAAAGGTAAACAAGACATGTAGAATACCTAAGTTGCCCACAAAACTTAAAAGCTCTCTGTCTGATACTGAGAACTTTTTTGTCCTTGACCAAGGTACATACTGTGCACAAGAGGGGATATTTTGTGGCCTTTACAGGTATGTAGCAGGGTTTTATTTGTAGTGCTTCAGTTTTCTTATAAGTAACTGGGATGAGTAAGATATATCTTGACTAATCACAGTGTTGACCTAGAATGCGTAGGATGTGGATGAAACATTACACCTCTCTGGCATGACCCCATATCTGTAGGCTTGCTTTGGGTAGCAAGGGTAGGGGAGAGGGTGATAGTTAGGCTTGTCAGCCCAAACATCACATTTCCACACTATGTGCACATACAGCTGAAAACCATAAAAGCACATTTCCAAACTTTTGGGGGTTTAAGTTTTGTGTGCTAGCAACCCTAATCTGCATTAACTTAGATTTTTTGCAATGAATTTACTTAGTTTGTGACAAATAAAAGTGATAGCTCTGTAACCCCCCCTACGAATGGGGGTCACTAAAAAGCCTTCTTTGGTTGAGCATAAATGCTCTCCGCCAGGCTGGTGTCCTGTATTTCAGCCGATTTAAAAAAAAATAATTGAGTGAGAGTGCCTAATGCCTCCATGTACTGTCACTTTAAGAGCTGCCAAACTGCAGATAATTACTTTGAAATGGGGGGTCTGTGTGTTTCCCTGCTGGAGTCCCACCTGGGCCACTGAGCAAATCACTCCATTTCTACAGTCGCTATATACGCAGAGGGAGCTCTTTCAGAAGATGTAATTGTTTGCTCATAACCTGTTAAAGTAATAATGAAAATGCAGTTTGTTCTAACCTGCTTGCTTGTAGCCAGGACTGAGCAAAGTAGCTCCCTCATGTTGGTCCTGAACTGCTGAACTGGACCAATCAGTGTGGGGATCCTTTAAAATGGAGCCTGCTCTGAGTGAATCAGAACTTGGACTCTCCTCTGGAGCCAGCCACAATGGGACTGTATGGCAGATGCCTCTGGGAATTGTAGTTTGGACTTCGGCACCTTTTTGCACCAACAGGGGAAGTCTGACTGTGAGTGACAGCCAAACCAGCCAACCGAACTGGGAGGAACTGAAAGGAAATGCCCGGCTCTGACTACTGGAAAGTGAGATGAGTGTGACTGTGGAGAGGGAAGGAGCTCCGGGCTCCTGAGCTGTTGAGTTTTCATGCAGGAAGCTCGTGTGTGGCCCTGAAGTTCAGCCTACAACTGTTTGTGAGTGCCAATGTGGACTGAATCAGAGTTGTAAGGAGAAAGAAGCACCAGAAGTGAGGAAACCAGGCTCACCCTGTAGAAGACTGGAGAAATTGCTGAATCGCACTTGGTCTGTCTCGGGAACTGAATCTGCTGTGTGTTCTCCCGGGTACTGTGCAGTAATTGCAATCGGGATAGAGAAGCAGCCTGCCTGGTATAGTACTTTCCTTTTACATATAAATGTGTGTAGTGCTTGTGGGGAATCGCATTTCAGATCCCCTGTACAGTAAATTGAGTGCATGAAGCTGGAAGTAAACCCCAGCTTAATTCAGACTACATCTATTTGCTCTAAACTGCAGTGGGGTCCAGTCACAAGGACCTTTTCCACATGTTCTGCTCCTCCTGGCAATCCAGGACAATCTGTTTTCCATCCAGTTCCCAGCAGTGAGTCTGTGAGTACAAAGCAGGGTAGCTCCCTGCCATCTGTTTATCAAATTGCAAGTGTGCCATCTATTTGTTGCTGTTTCATTTCTTCACGAACTGAGCCATCCAGCTCCGGATTACAGTTAGGTGTTGTGCAAGTGTTTTTCCATCACAGGACCCCATCCAGCTGCACCGATCCTGGCTAGCCCCCCATCCTGGGTACCCACAGAAAGTGACAATTTGGGACTCTAAATATGCGCACAGTACTGTGATTATTAATGTGTTTAAACTAATTAACCTGATTTCCCCCTTCCTTGTTACAGCTCCTTAAATAAATCAGATCTGTTTGTTTCAGCAAAGTTACACTGACTAAAGTATTCATTTATGTTAAAGCATTGTACTGTGGTCCTTGCACTGTATCATCTTATTTTACAGGGGGTCCCCAGAGTCCAGTTGACAGAGCCAGTCCTGGGGGTAAGTGTATATTGTGAAGATATTTCTGATGCACTGTGTGGGCCACTAGTGGGAAGAAAGGGGGGTTTACAGTGTCCCAGAGGGCTGTGACCAAGTTAGTTTAACTACTGCAAACCCTGACCTCTGGGTGGAGGCACCCGCCATTGGACGTAGGCCCCTCAACCTGCTAGTAGTCAAGCAGGCAGGGGTAGTAGCCCCTGGGATAGCGCCACCTAGGGGTTGCATCTTGGAGGCATCACTGGGATTAGCGTCCTCTAGTGGCCAAGTGAGGAAAAATACCGCGATATGTCTAGTTTAAGGGAAAAAATGGAAGGGAGTACCACGTACAGATTAAAAATTGACCCCCATATGTTGATGGTGCGCAAAATGGTGAGGTGGAGCAAAACTGAGGGGCTAGACCCCCAAAAGGCTATTCTATTGCTGGATGTCCCCTTAGGGACCAGTGATGCTGACATTGTATCCACTGTGGAACAAATTAAGGGCGTGGGCAAGGTTGAAGTAAAAGGACAAGGTACTGATTTATTAGGGCAGGCTATGATAGTACTGATCTCGTGTAACTCCCCAGTGGACCCCGTGAGGGTACCCCCTGTCATGATGCCCGAAGGTGCCCAGACGGGATGGAGGTCATTTCATTTACATAGTGGTCCGGCCACCCGGGTGGGTCTCCTAGTGTAGATGGGTTCAAGAGAATTACTCAAACTGCTAGCCTCTGAGGCGCACTGCTCAGGAACTGGTAAGGTGTTAGACCTCTCAGGTGACCACATGCCCCTGCATTCCCCAGGTACATCCCCAGTAGCCCCCCCTCCCGTGTCATAATTCCCCCGATCCAGTTGGACTCTTATAGCAAGCTCAGACTTTTCTCTGGCACAGTCCCAGTGCCCTCGGGGGAGGATGAGTGGGAGACCTGGATAGATTGTGTTGCCCCTTTGGTATCTGAGTGGCAGTGGCAGAGGCTGAGAAACGGAGAAGAATCCTAGAGAGTCTGAGAGGTCCTGCTCTGGACGCCATTAAGTCTTTGAGGTCCACAAACCCTGATGCTTGTGCCCAGAAGTATCTCTCCGTACTCGAAGGCCATTTTGGGAGCATTGAGTCAGGGGAGAGCTTGATGTGGAAGTTTCAGGGCACGAAACAATGGCCAGGGGAAAGGTTGTCCGCCTATGTCGCTCGTCTAGAAAGAGCTCTACAGAAAGCTTAACAAAAAGGTGGGATAGCCGCCAGTGACTTAAATCGTGTGAGACTGAGGCACATACTGCAGCATGCAAAGTATTCTAAATTGCAGCTCCTTCAATTAAGGCTCCAAGAGAGAGGGGGTAATCCACCGGACTATTGTGACCTGATAAAAAAACTCCGGGAGGTGGAAGATGAAGAGGGGTATTATATTTCTAGTGTGAGTGCAGCCAAAGTGATCATGGCACCGGAAGGCCCTTCCAAAGTGGGGACCAGTGAGGGTGTGCGGCCATGGGCTGAACTGCTGAACGAGATCAGGGAAATGAAAAGCAGTCTCTTTATGAAGGCCTCTCCTCACGAGCACAGGCTCTGACCCTTATTGACTACATATGCTATGGGGTGGGGTGCACCTCAGGCCTCCTATGACGAGGTTAGCCCCCTGGTTGAGCTCAAAGAATTGGTTGCCACTCTAAAGGAGTTGTTGAGACATGTTACGCCCCTCTTACTGCCATCAGCAGGTATGGGACCCCAACCCCTTGCTACTACTACAGTTCCTCATGCAATGTTTTCCCCAAGGATGCCTCGCGAGCCTGTCATCTGTCACAATTGTGGGGAGGATGGCCATATGAAAAGAGAGTGCTGGTCTGAGACGGACATGGAGAAAGTGGTGAGCCGTCCTCGAGGGGAGATCCGAAAAGCAAAGCGATGGACGAGGAGTGCCCACAACGTTCACAGTGAGAGTCTCAGGAATGCTAACTCAAGTCCTGTTGTGGCTAGATCTACTCAAGCCCTTGCTACAGCCTTTCCTGATTGGTCCAGAAAGGTGGGCCCTTCAATGGAGACAACAGTAAGAGTGAATAGAGTGTCTACTAGGGTTGCTGCAAGACCCAGACAGAGAGGGCCTGTTCCTGTAGTTTCTGACCTAAGGTTTCCTCCACAGCAAACCCCGGTTGAGAGTGAGTGTCATTCTACTTCAGGTGAAAGTGAGTGCCGCTCTGGTTACTACCCTTCTTATGAACTAAGTCAGTTGTTTCAAGGTAACCCCCTGGTCAATTGTGGGGACGAAGCTGGGCCTTCTGGACTGTCTAAGCCCCCAGCTTTGTCCCTGGAGCCAATGCTCCCAGAGAGTGAAGTGCAAAGCATCAAGTCAGATGAAATGGAATCATTGTGTATGGTTGAACTGTTTGAGCTTTCAGAGGAGAGAAATGATGGACTGGGACAAACTGGTGACATACCAGAACAAGAAGAGTCTGTTGAGTGCTCTGCTGGTTCACTGCCAGTGTCAGAAAACTCCCCATGTGAGCCAAGTGTTGTGGACTCTGAGATTACAAATCATGGAGCTGCAAGTGCCCCAGGTTCTAGCCTCTCTACCCCAGGGAGACCCCCCTGGTAAGTAAAGACAGTGCTGCAAGTGAGCCTAAAAGAGCAGAGAATGCACCAGTTCCCCCTAGAAAGACTGGGTGAGCTGTAAGGCCTGTAGACTTGCCTCTCAATGTGGTCCATAAGGGAGTGGATGTGACCCCGAGCTCACTACCCAAACTGAGCATCAGTGCTAACTCCAGGTTAATTATTTTGCCCTCCAGGTATGGTGCCCCTGCCCCATCTAGCCCCAAAGTAGCTGATAGGGAAGGGCCCCTCTCTTCAGGTTTCATGCGCAGGAGGTAATAACCTGAGCTAAGGTACAGTGTGTGTATAATGCTGTATAACAAGTAATGTGCTGAAAAGTATCAGAAATGTGTTTATGGCAAAGGTGAGATGCTGACTGATAATTACATGTATAAACTTAATATGTTAGTGATGTAAATATATATGGTTGTATTAAAGTTTATGGGGCTACTTACTTGACGCGGATGCCAAGTTCTTTCCAGGCCAGGAAGGGTGTAACCCGCCTACGAATGGGGGTCACTAAAAAGCCTTCTTTGGGTGAGCCTAAATGCTCTCCGCCAGGCTGGTGTCCTGTATTTCAGCCGATTTAAAAAAATAATTGAGTGAGAGTGCCTAATGCCTCCATGTACTGTTGTTTTAAGAGCTGCCAAACTGCAGATAATTACTTTGAAATGGGGGGTCTGTGTGTTTCCCTGCTGGAGTCCCGCCTGGGCCACTGAGCAAATCGCTCCATTTCTGCAGTCGCTATATGCGCAGAGGGAGCTCTTTCAGAAGATGTAATTGTTTGTTCGTAACCTGTTAAAGTAATAATGAAAATGCAGTTTGTTCTAACCTACTTGCTTGTAGCCAGGACTGTGCAAAGTAGCTCCCTCATGTTGGTCCTGAACTGCTGAACTGGACCAATCAGTGTGGAGATCCTTTAAAATGGAGCCTGCTCTGAGTGAATCAGAACTTGGACTCTCCTCTGGAGCCAGCCACAATGGGACTGTATGGCAGATGTTTCTGGGAATTGTAGTTTGGACTTCGGCGCCTTTTTGCACCAACAGGGGGAGTCTGACTGTGAGTGACAGCCAAACCAGCCAACCGAACTGGGACGAACTGAAAGGAAATGCCCGGCTCTGACTACTAGAAAGTGAGATGAGTATGACTGTGAAGAGGGAAGGAGCTCCGGACTCCTGCGCTGTTGAGTTTTTGCGCAGGAAGCTTGTGTGGGGCCCTGAAGTTCGGCCTACAACTGTTTGTGAGTGCCAATGTGGACTGAATCAGAGTTGTAAGGAGAAAGAAGCACCAGAAGTGAGGAAACCAGGCTCACCCTGTAGAGGACTGGAGAAATTGCTGAATCGCGCTCGGTCTGTCAGGAACTGAATCTGCTGTGTGTTCTCCCGGATATTGTGCAGTAATTGCGATCGGGATAGAGAAGCAGCCTGCCTGGTATAGTACTTTCCTTTTACATATAAATGTGTGTAGTGCTTGTGGGGAATCACGTTTCAATTCCCCTGTACAGTGAATTGAGTGCATGAAGCTGGACGTAAACCCCATCTTAATCCAGACTACATCTATTTGCTCTAAACTGCAGTGGGGTCCAGTCACAAGGACCTTTTCCACATGTTCTGCTCCTCCTGGCAATCCAGGACAATCTGTTTTCCATCCAGTTCCCAGCAGTGAGTCTGTAGTACAAAGCAGGGTAGCTCCCTGCCATCTGTTTATCAAATTGCAAGTGTGTCATCTATTTGTTGCTGTTTCATTTCTTCACGAACTAAGCCATCCGGCTCCGGATTACAATTGGGTATTGTGCAAGTGTTTTTTCCATCACAGGGCCCCACCCAGCTGCACCGATCCTGGCTAGCCCCCAATCCTGGGTACCCACAGAAAGTGACAATTTGGGACTCTAAATAAGTGCACAGTACTGTGATTAATAATGTGTTTAAACTAATTAACCTGATTTCCCCCTTCCTTATTACAGCTCCTTAAATAAATCAGATCTGTTTGTTTCAGCAAAGTTATACTAACTGAAGTATTCATTTATGTTAAAGCATTGTACTGTGGTTCTTGCACTATATCATCTTATTTTACAGGGGGTCCCCAGAGTCCAGTTGACAGAGCCAGTCCTGGGGGTAAGTGTATATTGTGAAGATATTTCTGATGCACTGTGTGGGCCACTAGTGGGAAGAAAGGGGGGTTACAGTGTCCCAGAGGGCTGTGACCAAGTTGGTTTAACTACTGCAAACCCTGACCTCTGGGTGGAGGCACCTGCCATTGGACCTAGGCTCCTCAACTTGTTAGTAGTCAAGCAGACAGGGGTAGTAGCCCCTGGGATATCGCCACCTAGGGGTTGCAGCTCACTTACAGGAAATAAAACATGCAGGGCACTTAGGTTCTTTAGATTTGTTTTTTATTTACTTATTTATTGAGATCTTGGATTAACACCTTTGAGCAGAAAGCTCTTTCATAGGTTCCACATCAAGTTTGACACAAACAAGAATACATATATGTTCCACAGATGCAGATATAGCAGGAAACAATTGTAAACTGTCTCCAGGCATAAATTCTAACAATAGTTACACAATCTAAGCACATACAGGGTGCAGAGTCAAAACAAAGGCTAACATTTTACTAGGTAACAGTAACATAACATGAGGACACTTGTTTAAAAGGAGAAGTGTACAGCTAACAACATAGGCAGATAATTGGATTGTGCCTGAGTCAAAGAAAGAAGGAAGGTCTTGTACCAGTAGAGAGGAACAGGTGAGGGAGGAGGAAAGTGCGGGGAGGGAGAAGGCAATCAGAGGTGGGGGTAGGAAGGGGATAGATAGGAGGGAAAGGGGACAGACAGCTATGTAGTCAAAGTGGAATAAAGGGGAGTAGAGTGGGGGAAGGAGGGGTGGAGGAGAGTAGGGAGGATGAGGTGGTGTAGGTAGTGTGGTGAAGATGAAGATGTATTACGGTGGTATGGAGGAAAGAGGTATGGAATGATGGAGGGTCAAAAAAGGAAGAGGAGGTGGAGGGAGGGAGGTAGAAGGGAAAATAAACAATTTAGGCTGGGGTAGAAAGCCCATGAAAGTGTTAACCTGACCAGGGGTCCAAGAAATGGACAAGAAGCATAACATTTTACTAATCAATAGAGATCACAGAGATTGCAAATGGTAGGAGCAAGGTAAAGGCAAACTAGCGGTAGCTGTCACAGGTTGCCAGGGAGATTAGATGCTGCCTCATAAGGGAGCCCAGCAAAGTAGCATTGGTTATGTCAGGAGGCAGAGAGTTGTACCACTGCGGAGCTCCGTATGCGAATGCATGTTGTCCAAAGGCAGTGCTGCACCGTGAGATTCTGAAAACCTGTTTGCCAGAGCTTCTGGTACTGCATGGGTTATGTGCCGGGGGGTAGCAGTCCCAAGGTGACTTTTTTTGCTAGCAGGCACGATTGGTATTTGAGCCTGCTGTCAAATTGTACCTAGCTAACCTGGGCATAAAGATCACAGGTGTGTGTCAAGCGTGTGGCACCAGTAAGAAGGTGGCATGCTTTATTTAAGGCTGTTTTGATATGTCAGAGGGCAGTGTCTGTAGCTGCACCATAAATGACAATACCATAGTCTGCGAGAGAGAGACCACAGAACTGGATGGCAGTGTTCAGTGCTTTTGGAGTGAGATTATGTTTGTTCCTGTACAGAACTCCTAAACACTGGTTAATAGCCTTGGCTGTTCAGTCGATGTGCTGGGTGAAAGATGGGGTAGAGTCAAGGTACTTGAAATGGTGAACCAGTTTAAGAGGGGAGCCAGTGTCATTAATGATGGTAAGCGGGAAGGTTTTGTGTCTGCTGTGGGAGGTCGAAAACAACATTGTCTTAGTCTTGTTATAATTAAAGATGAGCTTATTATCCCAAAACCACTTCTCTGCAGATGTAAAGGATAGCTGAAGTTGGTCCTGGAGAAGGTGAGGGTCCATATTGCTGGTAAAAAGTACAGCATCATCAGTGTATAGAAGTATGTGATCGCAGCAAGCTCCTGGTAGTGAATTGAGGAAGATGCTAAAAAGCAATGGACTCAGGATTGATCCCTGTGGGACTCCAGAGCATACAGGCCTACTATCGGACAGGGCGTTACCAATTTTTACCTGCTGCATTTGGCTACTTAAGTAGCTGGCAAACCAGCTTGTAGTGTCGGAAGAAATACCAACGGAGGAGAGTTTTCTGATGAGGAGATAATGGTTGACAGTGTCAAAGGCCTTGGTAAGGTCTATGAAAGTTTCCCCTACCAAGAGCCCTTGTTCCAGAGAGTTATTGATAAAGCCTGCAAACTCTAAGAGTACAATGATGGTACTATACCCAGGCCTGAACCCATGCTGTTGGAGACATTGGAGCTGGTAGTATCCAGATACTCTATGAGTTGGTTGGCCACGACGCACTCCAGGGCCTTAGAGATCGGGGGAAGAATAGAGATTGGGTTGTAATTTCTCTGCAGTGCTCGGTCGCCACTCTTGTGCACCAGGGTGACCACTGCTGATTTCCAAAGATGTGGAAATTGTGACTGAGAGAGTGACAGGTTGATTATTTTGGCAAGAGGTGTGAGGTCCCGGCCCGGTGGTGCTGAGGGTTGAGGCGTTGGACGCCACAGCTCGCACTACGCTGGCGACCCAGGTTTGGGAACAGACTCAGGACACTGGGGGCTGGCAGGGGAAGGAGAGGATCGAGCGTCCGTAGGGACTGCTCTCCTCTCCTGGGGTGGGTAGTGGGTTAGCGTCGCTCTGCAGCGGCCTCTGGTGGAGACCAGGAGCACTGTGGGAGACACAAGTGGGAACACCATAGAAAAGCGGAAATCCACCTCTCAACCGACCGGATGATGGCTGCCGGTCCTCCGTTACTGCCGATGCCCTGAAAGAGCCCCTCCACTGCAGCAGCACCCTGGGTCCAAGTATATGTGCTGGTTGCCCCCCTGGTGCCATTCCCCTTGGAGGAGGGGAACACGCCTGGCGAAGTGTTATGCCCGGGTTACCTCGGGGCTGGCTGCGATGTACAGATGGAGGGCTCAGGATGGGACAGGCGGAGCAGATGAAGGACCTTGGCAGCCCGAAGGCGTGGTGGGTCGTGGGGCTCAAAGGGTGAAAAAAAAGGTGTGTGGATTTCCTCGAGGGTAAGGGCAACAAACTTTTAAGCCAAAGGAGTACCCACTGAATCTAGCTTTCCCCAGTACCTTCTTAAGATAACATCTGGCTTCATTTATAGACACTGCTTTGAAGTAAAATGGTGGGTGGTCTCGGGGTGGGTTCTGGACTACAGTGTTCATACCTCAGGGGGTAACCACAAAGTAGTCCAGGGGAAGACTGTTGCTAAGGTCTGTAAATGCTTTGTTGAAAGCGTTCGTGATGGCTTTTGGGTCCACGGTAGGGGTGCCATCGATGTTCAGCATGTTCAGGGTAGTTTTGGGGTCTTTACCAGTAATGCCTTGCATGTTCTTCCAGAATGTCCTGCTATTGTTCCAGGAGGTGGAAAGGGCTTCTTTGAAATACTGGCTTTTAGCACTATGGATAGCACAGGTACACTCATTTCTCGCTGCTTTGTACCTCTGTAGGTTAGCTTGTGTCCCCAGTGCTCGAGAGATGTGCCAGAGGTGGTCCCTGTGCTTTGGTAGATCAAGAAGAGCAGGGGTGATTCAGGGATTATGAGTTCCCTTGATTTTTGTAGTTTTGAAGGGGGCATGCTTATCGCACGTTGCATAAAAGAGGTTGATTAAGAGTTCCAGTGCAGTGTCGACATTGCTGGCTGTATATACATTAGACCAATTGCTGATCCTCAGGTCAGCTTTCAGTAGCTCTAGGTATCCCAGAGTGAGGATCCGGCTAGTGACAGTTCTGACAGGAGGCTTGCAGTAGTTATTGGACCAGTAAAACTTGACTGGGGAGTGATCACTAATACAGTCAGGTAGGACAGAGGTGCCCTTGATATTATCTGGAAGGTTAGATAGCACCCAGTCCAGTAAGATACTGATCCCAGTTTTGTAGTTCCTTCTGGTTGGGGCTTCAACAAGCTGGCAAAGGTGGATAGCAGATAATGAGTCATTGGCATCAGTGGCATTAGGGGAGAGCCAGTTTATATTAAAATCTCCAAGCATTAGAAATTCTGAGTGAAGCCTCATCCTCCTTAAGGCATTTAAGGAGGATGCAAAGCCAGGTTTAGTGTGCCTTGGAGGGATGTGAACAGAAAGCACAGTGAGTGTTTTGATGTGTGCACCGAGAAGCAACTTAACGGCTAGCATTTAGATTAAATCACCACAACCAGGGGTGGGGATCCCCAGGCCCTGCAAAGTGTCCTTTACGTAGATCACACATCCACCACCATGCTGAGAAAGGTGATCACGCCTAAATACTGTGTAGCCAGGAAGTAGGATTGCTGCATCAAGGACATTAGAAGTGAGCCAAGTTTCTTCTACCAAGAGTATGTCTGGATTATGTCGGGTGGTCCATACTTGTAGTCCGTCAAGTTTTGGAAGAAGGCTGCAAATGTTTAGTGACGCCACTATTAGACCACCAGTATTTCTTAGTGAGTGGTTTGAGCAGTGAGGAAGTCCAGGATTAGGATATATATTGCCCAAGAGCAATAAGAGCAGCACTTAGTCTTTTCAGGTATTCCTTAAATAGTTTTTTGGAGCGGGTGTGTAACCTGCGGTTAGCGTGGCATTGCGTGGAGGTTCCCTGCTTAAAGCAGATTTGATAGAAGATTGCCAAGGCATCATGCCAGTGGGGATGACAGGGCTGAGACCCATCGGCATAGAGTGAGTCCCCATGTAGCTTATGTGTGGAGGAGGTCAGATTTAGGGGGGAAGTTATGGTACTATGGGTATCGGTCATGGCACTGGTTGCTCCCGAGGGGGCAGGTAGATACATGCCTGCATTTAGGAGTCCTGAGAGTGTGAACAGGGCCAATATGGTGGTTCCACAAGGTATGAGAATAGTTGGGTAAAACATATTTGACTGGTGTAACAGGGAAGAAGAGGAGGCTAGGATGACAGTTCCTTTGAGGTAGCCTCCCTGCTTACTTAAGCCCTTAAAGACAAAATACATGTAAAGTTGATTTGAAATGAAAATGCTGATGGTAAATTACATCCAGAGGAAGTGATGAACTGTTGAGATCCAGCGTCACATAAAGTGTTAAAATTCCTGAAAGGTGATAAACTGTGGCTTGGGCATATGCAAGGTGTGAAATCCTTTTTGGATCTTCTTGGTAGCTCTCTGTCAATAGTATATTTTGTTAAACTGTAATGGGACATACTCAGTTTGGTAATACAACCTTTTGTATTTTATATATTTTTGGCAAAAAACAACAGCAACTTTGGAAAATTATTTTATGTGATATTGTTTTCCCTGTCAAAAAATACCTTATACACCATTTGCCCTTAATGGAGAATGCTAGATTTAGAAAACTATTCTTTCCTTGTTATAAAAAATATCAACTCGGAAAGACAAGGTTAGTGTGTTTCTTGATGTCTTAGTTAATTCAGTGGTTTGCTGGTTTTATAATCACTTTTCTCTCATGAACAGACTTAATGAAGGGAAGCTGCCTCTCCCATAGATCACAGAAATCTAATATAACGGTCAGTTTTCTGCTGAATGTCAGATTAAATATGGGGTACCCTAGGGCTCCATCCTGGGCCCACTCGTGTTCTCGCCCCTCATAAATAACCCCCCTTCCATCTGCCAAACCATCCAACTAGTCCTTTATGCTGACGACGTGGCCCTCTACTGTAGCAACACTAACCTGGACACAGTGTTCAGTAACTTGCAGGCTGACTTCAGCAAGATACACACTTGGTTCTCTGCAAAAGGCTGGTTCTCAACTTTAAGAAGACCAAGTTTATGATCTTCGCTGGCCCAAGAAAAGCCCCAATCATGGGCTGATCCCTCTCAGATGACATTGGTAACATCATAGAACAAGTCTACGAATTCAAATACCTTGGACTGTACTTAGACCACCACCTGACATACGATATCCACATTACCAACCTCATCAAGAAAATCCATATGAGGCTAGGTCTTTTATACCGAATCAGAAAGTTCCTTATTCCTGTCTCCAGACTATGCCTCGCCAGCTCCCTTCTCCTGCCCCTCCTTGATTATGGCTCTATTGTCTACTCCCCCCAAAACATCCCACCTTTTCTCCAAACTCAGAACTACATACAGTAATATTGCACACTTCGTGACTGGCCTCCCCTGGAGAACCCATCACTGTACCCTCTATGCCTCCCTCAACTGGCTCACTCTTGAAGGCAGGTTCCAACTTAAAATGCTGTCTTTCCTACACAAAGTTCACCAAAACCTGCTGCTGATCAGCATTAACTCCCTTTTCCCCTTATCAGTTCCCAAGCGCAGTTCAAGAGGGGCTGCCTGTCATATCTTTGACACCGCTTTTTACCACACCAAGCATGCGCAGAACTCCATCACGTACAAGGGCCCTAAGTTTTACAGTAAACTGCCCCCAAAACTTCAGGCCTGTAGTTCAATTGGCTCATTCACCTCCTCCCTCAAGGACCACCTCCTCCAATCCACCACCTTTGTCTACCCCGGTAGGCAACCCCCTCGAATGTCCACCAGCCCTTGCATTACCTTAGAGTTTATATGTATCTGTATACTGGCTCTATTGTTGTGTGCTCTGTATTTTTCTAATCTAGATGATCCTATCATATGCACTGTTCCTATTGTAAATACCATAACATTTTGCAAATATTGTTTTACCTTTTTTTCTGTATCATTGATTTTCTGTACCACTGGACATTTGTGAAAACGGGCATTTTTGCTCACATAATTTCCAGTATAAAAATAAAATTGAATTGAACTGAACTTTGTTCAATTCACATCTTTTTATACAGCAGTAAAACTGACATCATTAGAACAATGGTAGTTTGTCATTATGACGACCCTTAAAAATGTGTGTATGTCACAGAGCTGAATAGGACCTTGTCACATTTGTTGTGCAGAAAGAGTTAAATGCAAGGATCTGTTCTATCCTCTCGTTTTCTGTCTCTTGTTTGTCTGACTGGGCAATCAAATTTTCTTGTGAGACCTAGGAACTGATCACTCTGATAGTCATGCGATTCTCAGCCTCCCTCTATCTCTCTGCCTTTACTTGCTGTTTCTGTCTTTTTTTCCTCCTCACTTATCTGTGGTTGTTAAAATATATGTGAATCAGCTGGCCCAGTGGCGTGGAGGGCTGAGGCATCATGCCTTACCTCCTGCCACACTGGCAACCCATGTTCGTGGTGCGAGTGGGTCGTCTGGGGTTGGCCAGGGTGGGAGAGGATTGAGTGTCCTGAGGACAGCTCTCCTCTCCCGGGGAGGGAGGGACATGGAGGCCGGCGCACCTCTGACACCTAGCGGTGGCTGGGTGTCACAGCACCTGGGTCCCATACTTAAGGGATGGAAGTAGAGCAGTTGGCCAGCGTGTTTTGGGCAGATGTGCGCACAGATCAACCATTGCTGATATCCATTGCTTTGCCTCTTGGAGGCGGGGGAGAAAAGCAGAAGGAGAAAAGATCCTGGGCAGCTGGATGACTGCCGACCCCTGCAGGCGCCGCCCCTGCTGAATGGCAGGCACCTCCAGAAGTAGACCCATGTTGGTGGGTTGAGGGATCCACGCCACCCCGCCATGGGGATAAGCCATGTGGGAAGACAGGAGGTGGCGCTGCATGCGGGTGGATGGGGCTGGGGTGGTCGGTGAGAACATGGGCCACCCAGGAAGGGGACAAAAAGAAAAATAAAAAAATATATATATGTAAATCTGTATGTGAAACTGTGATCCCTTCGTTTGCCAATGTGTATATACTTGTATTGTTGAAATGACTGCAAAAAGCTATTTGGAACTCAGGGGGTTAACCTTGAGATGCAGTAGAAGTTCATTTGAAGAGCTGCCAACAGGAGATTAGTTTTGGGACACCATGTTCTATTTTTTTACACTTGTAAGGAAAGAAACTGAGAAAGTTCTGATACATTTTGTGTGAAAACAGGATGTCTCTTAATGAGATCAGGATGCAGAAGTTAATTAGCGCCGGCCAAATGGACCCTCCTTGCCCACTCTCCTGGTTCCCAGACACGGATCACTGGCCAAGGTACTTCCGCCCTTCAGCTTAGGAGTCTGGTTCCCAGCGGCTGGTTGCCGATTGGTCCACTGCCGCTGCCTGTGACTCCTGATTGGACTGGTCATTTCCAGGCAGCACCGCCATTGGTGCGCCTTTCTCTCGGACTTAAGCTTGTAGCTAAGCCTATCTCCCTGCCTGATATTTGTCTGTTTGCTCTAAAATATTTTGTCCCACCCCCACCACCCTCCCAGGCCTCCTTTAAATATGCTTTTGGCCCTCCCACTCTGAGTTGTCATTGTCGCATTGGTTCTGCTTTCCAGGATCTAACCATCCCCTCATGTAAACCTCACACTCTCTCTCTCTCTCTCTCTCTCTCTCTCTCTCTTTCGCACCAACTTTGCAACCGCTTTTACCCTCTCCCTCCCTCCCTCCTGTTATCCCTCTCGTATTCAAACTTTCCTCTGTCCTAAAATGCTTATTCAACTGATTATTGTGGTTTTACTTGTGATTCTCGGTCCCGTAGCCCCTGGTTGCAACTCCTGCCATTTTAACCTGCTCCTGGCACCTCTTTCTGCCCTACATTACACCCTTGGTATGATCACAGGGACTCATGGCACAGACTATTTGGCCCTCCACCCTCCTTTGTGGCACCTTGGGGTCCTTCTCAAACTTATAGTGTACAGCCTCCCAACGATCCCGCAGGCCATGCACATACTCTACGATTTGTCAAAACGGTTTCAGCACCATGGCGCTATAAGGCATAGGAATTTCACTCACAAGCAAGTCTGCAGTATGCTGAAATCCTTTCTCCACGGCTACTGCTTATGATGCTCCTGCTCTCAGGAAATGTTCACTCCAATCCAGGACCCTCTGGCCATGCTGCGGAAAATTCATTAAGGAGGGAAGGGTCTCTCACCCTGGCATCTATTAATGCCTGTAGCATCCTCAGCAAGCTAGATTCCCTCCAAACATGGATTCAACAACACAACCCTGATATCCTCTCCATGGTTGAAACATGGCTAAACCCTAAGATCTTGGATGCCTCAGTTTCAATCCCTGGCTACTCCATATTTAGACAAGACAGGATTTCCAAACGAGGAGGGGGATGTGCAATATACCTCAGGAGTACCCTCTCTGGTCACGTTATACCATCTCCTAACCAGGGCAGCTTTGCTCAGGTCCTCGCTATCAAAGTCCTCCTTGGAGCTCACAATATGGAACTTACTGTTGTCTCAGTTTATCTACCCCCTAAGGACCAGGCCACTGGCTTCAACAACATTTTAAAATATATAAGGAACCTGCATCATAACACAGAAACTATAATTCTAGGCGATTTTAATATTAACTGGCTTTCCCCTGAGGCCTCTGTATTTAAGGATGCAGTTGCTGCACAGCACCTCTCACAACTTGTCCTCACCCCACCAGATGCAACTACAGGACGGTACTCTCACACTACTAGACTGGATTCTGTCCAACCGCCCTGAACGAATCTCTAATGTCTTAGTCGTCCCAGATACAATAAGTGATCACTCACCTGTCATCTGCTCTTGGACTAACACGTTCCTCAAACCCCCTCCCAAACTACTCTACACAAGGGTATTTAATCAGGGGCATCTTGAGCTACTAAAATCCCACCTAAATAGACTTGACTGAGTAGTGTTGGACACACTCAATGATGCTAACAAAGCCTTGGACTTGTTCATCGACCGCTTCAACGCAGCCTGTAACATCTATGCACCACTAAAAAAGATGAAGGTCAAAGGACGGTCGAACCCCTGGATTACCTCTGACCTGGTAACACGCCTTAAGTACAGGGACCACCTCTGGCACTGTGCTCGTGCTACCCCAATGCAAGGAAACATACAAAAATACAAAGCAGCCCGAAATGCCTGCACTCGTCTGATTCGGAATACCAAAAGCAAGTATTCCAAGGAGGCTCTGACCAACTCTTGGGGTGATGGGAAAAGCTTCTGGAACAACCTGAAAGAACTCACCGGCAAGGATCCTAAGGCACCCCCCACTATGCTCAACATACAAGACATTCCAACACTCGACCTTGACACCATTAGCAATACCTTCAACAATGCTTTCTCGAACCTGGACAATGTGCTTCCTCCTAACTTCTTCGATGACCCTTCCCCCAATACCCCCCACGTGTCCACCCTAAATGCTCATCCACCACCTCAATTCTTCTTCAAAGAGGTTCCACCACATGTGGCTCGTAACTATATCTGCAAGGCCATCTGCAAGTCTGGGTACAGTGGGGATTCCCTTGACCTCAAACTACTGGCGCTAGTTCTGGATGAGGTCACTGAACCCCTGACGGAGATCTTTAATCTCTCATTAAGACTGGGCCAATTCCCCTCTCGCTGGAAACAGGCAACTGTCACACCGGTGCATAAAAGTGGAGACAGGTCTCTTCATTCCAACTACAGGCCTATCTCACTCCTCCCCCCATTATCTAAGGCATTAGAACGAATAGTGTCGGATCAGCTAGTCGAATTCCTGGATAAGTATGAAGTCCAATGCACAGAACAGCATGGCTTCAGAAAAGGTCACAGCACCACCACAGCGCTCCTGGAATTCATGAGTTTTATTCACGATACACTCTACAAAGGAAACTGTGGGGGAGCAGTTTTCATTGACCTGACGAAAGCCTTCGACACCGTTAATCACCCTCTACTCCTTAGGCAACTGTCTTACATTGGGCTGTCTAATAATGCTCTTCCATGGTCTGCCAGCTACCTCAGGAATCGGACCCAATGGGTCAGGATAGCAGGTGTCACGTCCGAAGTCAGGCCGGTCCTCTCTGGAGTTCCCCGGAGTTCATCCTGGGACCTCTACTCTTCTCACTGTCCTCAATAGACTCCCTGGTGTCTGCCAGCAAAAAATGCTACTCTATGCGGATGATGCAGTGCTTTTCTCTAGCCACCATGACACTAAACTCCTTGAAACACAGCTGCAGCTTGACTTCAAGCATGTTGAACATTGGTTCACAATGCATAAACTCATCATGAACTATAGCAAGACCAAAGTAATGACCTTCTGTAATCCATGGAGCAGGCACAAATCCCGGTCCTTCAATATCATGAACGACGCAGGGAACTTACTCGAACATGTCCCGGAGTTCAAATACCTTGGTATCACACTGGATAGTATCCTCTCCTACATGCGGCACATTGATACTGTTGCCAAAGCCGCCAGTATGCGAATTGGTCTGCTACACAAGCACAAGCACTGTATGACTGCGGATGCCCTCAGGCTGGCCATCTACAGCTCTGTCACCTCTATCATTGACTACGGTCTGGCTGTCTATGGCTCTGCTTCTCCAACTGCCCTCCATAGAATCTCAGTCTCATTCAACAAAGCCTGCAGGCTCTTAACAAGCACTGCCCAAGACACGCACACCTGTGACCTCTACGCACAGGCTTGTTGGCTACCACTCCTCAACAGAATTCAATATCAGATCTGCCTGCTTACCAAAAAGATTCTCCTTGGTCTCATGCCCCCTGGTGTTTGTAAGCTCCTCTCTGCCTTCTGTGGTACTCAGCAAACAAGTAGTGCCCAATCCCAAACCCTCTAGGTTCCTAGATGTCGTACCTCCTTGGGTCAGTGGTCCTTCACCTATAGGGCTCCTCTTTAGTTTAATACCCTCAACAATGAAGCACTTTCCTCCCCAATACTTGGACCCTTTAAATGGAATCTCAAACTTTATCTCACCACTACGTCCAAATGTGACTGCCTCTAATAAAGGACTGCTCCATTTCTGCACCTAATCGTTCATGACCTGTGCCCTTCATCCCTCCTGGCTTTACTCTCTCTGGCTTCTGGCTTTCCTTGTGACCCTTTTCACTCCCCTCTCTCCACCCTCCTCCCTTCCCCCCCTCACTCCTCCACTCTTCAAACTTCATTTTCTTTTCCCCTGTACCTATCCCCTTCCTCTGTCCCTCTTCGACCTCACAACAAAGACCCCTCAGCCTGACCACTTCTCTCTGGCACCCTACTACTCAATTTAAGTCTAATAGTCACCTTCCTTCTTTATCCACTCAGTCTACTTCATCATCTATCTGCCTGTTCTTACGTTGCTCTCTAATGTTAATCTTTATCTATAAATTGTTTTACAGCCGCATAAAAATGTCAATCATGTCTGTACTGTGCCTGTTTACAATTACCAACCTTTGTTTGTATGTTTCCCCCTTCCTTTGACATGGAACCTTTGTAAATGAGTAGCTCCTACTCAAAGGTACTTGTAATCCAAGAGATTAATAAATAAATAAAAAAAATAAATCGTCAGGCAAAAACTTTTTATAAAAAGAGCAGCAATGTTTGTTGGAGAGAAACTGAAACTTAGAATTAGAGATACTCCCAAAGGAAGGATTTTTTTTTGTTTGAACTGCCTGTTTAAAAAATATTCTGTGCTTTTTTTAATTTTATTATTATTGGAAATAATAAAATGATACTTTATAATTTTATAACTGCTCCTGGTTTTCCTATGCTCCCTGACCTGTGCTTCAATGACAGATGGTTTTAGATGTGGGATTTACACCATGCAAACTCTAAGCCAGGAGTTTTGTGCATGGATACTAGACCTGATGTCAGGGAAGCATAGAAGAAAAGTATGGATCCTGCAACAGCAAGTCCAGGAGTGATTACCAGAAGAATGGCAACCAAACTATCAGAGACAAAAGTCCAAACTAAGACTATACAGCCAAAATCAGTAGTGGAAGAAGAACAGGCAGGAACAGAACCTAAAAGCCTGTCTGCATTTTTCAAATGGTGGGCTATACAACAAGAGAGACAGAGAAGCAGAGAAGAGAAAAGATGCAGTGACAGGAGGAGGAGGAGAGGAGAGGAGAAGAGAAGAGAAGAGAAGAGAAGAGAAGAGAAGAGAAGAGAAGAGAAGGGAAGAGATACAGTGAAAGGAGCAGCAGAGAAGAGATGCAACGATAGGAGCTGCAGAGAACAGAAGACATGTAGCAATGACTGGATGCCTTGCAAACTATCAGAGAAGGATCTGGCACAGGTCCAGCTGAGCAACAAAATGCAAGCAACTTAAAGGACATTAACATAGAAACATAGACTTTGACGGCAGATAAGGACCGCTTGGCCCACCTAGTCTGCCCATTTCCCTACCTAGAGGATAAGCTGCAGATCCTATTTAACCAGCAGCCTATTTCTTCCTACCACCACAAAAATTGCCTTATGTCTGTCCCATGCATTCTTGAATTCTCCCACAGTTTTAGACCCCACAACCTCCTCAGGAAAGCTGTTCCATGCGTCCACCACCCTCTCTGTGAAAAAATACTTCTTCACATTGCCACTGAGCCGTCCCCCCTCTATCTTCAAATTGTGTCACCTTGTTCTTGCACATCTCTTTTTCTGAAGATGCTACCCTCTTGGACTTTGTTGATTCCACTGAGATACTTAAACATTTCTATCATGTCCCCCCTCTCCCTTCTTTTCTCAAGGGTATACATATTAAGTTCCTTTAGTCTCTCCTCGTATGGCTTCTCTTGCAGACCCTGCGCCATTTTAGTTGCCCTCCTCTGAACTGCCTCCGTCTTGTCTATGTCCTTGCGGAGATGGGGTCTCCAGAACTGGATCCAGTACTCCAGATGGGGTCTCACCAACTGTCTGTACAGGGGTAACAACTTCCTGTTTTCTGCTGGTGATGCCGCTCCCTATACATCCCAGTATCCCCCAGCCCTCCCTACCGCCTTCTCACATTGCTTGCCAACCTTAAGGTCATCTGATATGATTACCCCCACATCCCTTTCCATTTTTGTTGTTGTTACTACCTCCCCCCCCATTGTGTAATCTTCTCCTGGGTTTTTGTTTCCCAGATGCAGTATTTTGCACTTCTTTGCATTGAATCCAAGCTGCCATACTTCTGACCATTCCTCCAACCTTGCCACGTCCCTTCTTATCCTTTCCACGCCTTCTTGTGTATCAACCCTGTTGCAGATCCTTGTGTCATCTGCAAAGAAGCATACTTTTCCTTCTACTCCCTCTGCAATGTCACTTATAAAGACATTAAAAAGGACTGGACCCAGTACTGAACCCTGTGGTACCCCACTAGTAACCCCTCTTTCTTCAGAGTGGACTCCATTTACAGTTACCTTCTGTGTCCTGTTGTCCAGCCAGTGTTTTACCCAGGCTACCACCCTGGGACCCACTCCCAGGCTGGTTAATTTGACTATTAATCTTTTGTGGGACTGTGTCAAATGCCTTGCTAAAGTCTAGGTAGGCCATGTCCACAGCCCCTCCCTGGTCTACTACTTTGGTCACTCAGTCAAAGAAATCAATTAGATTCATCTGACATGACCTTCCGCTGTGAACCCATGCTGCCTTGGGTCCTGTGCCCCACTGGCCTCTAGGTACTCAACAATTCTTTCCTTCAGAAGTGATTCCATCACTTTCCCTACCTCATCGCTCAAACTGACAGGTCTGTAGTTTCCTGCCTCTGTCTTGGTCCCACTTTTGTGAAGGGGAATCACATCTGCCTTCCTCCAGTCCTCAGGCACCACACCATCCTCCCATGATTTGTTACAAAGGGTAGTCAGTGGTGTCACTAGTTCTCTGCTTAATTCTTTTATAATTCTGGGGTGAATTCCATCTGGCCCCATTGCTTTGTCCACCTTCAGTTTTAGGAGTTCTTTCAGAACCCTTTCTTCTATGAAAGGACTGGGATCAACCCCCCCATCCAGAGTGCTTCTGTTAATTGGATTAGGACCTCCCCCACCTCCTCTTTTGTGAATACTAAACAGAAGTATTCATTCAGTATCCCTGCCTTTTCACTGTCCCTCTCTGCCCACCCACCGTCCATTCTATTCAGCCTCACTATCCCTCCCTTTGTCTTTCTACACTCCCTGATATACCTATAAAAGGTTTTATCCCCCTTCTTAACCGAGTTGGCTATCTTTTCCTCAGTTTGGGCCTTTGCTATTCTGACTACCCTCCCTGCTTCTTCTGCCTTAACTGGTACAGTTCTCTGTCCTACTCCTTCTGTGTTTCCTTATACTTCCTAAATGCTGTCTTTTTCTCCCTAACCTTCACCGACACCTCTTTTGAGAACCATAGTGGCTTTTTCTTTCATTTTGATTTGTTTATTTGCTTCACACAAAGTCTTGTTTCCTCTGTGATGGAAGTTTTGATATTTCATGAAAGAAGTAAGGGTCCAGCACAGCCACCTCGGTATAAAATAAAATAAAGAAACTTTTTTTAAGGGAGGAGCCAATACCAATCATTAAACATATAATGATAAAGATGCAGATTGGTAAATAAAGGCCCACTCACCCCGTATATTAAAACTGGATTTTATTTTTTCAAAAATTCATATGATATAGTACCAAGTACTAGAACATAGTACTGTGTAAACGTTTCAGAGTACAGTACCATAACTGCAAAATAAAACATATATCTCATATTAAATTTAATTTTTAAATTTTGATATTAATTCTCTATTGTGATATTGAATCCATTAGAGGCATGCTCACCAATTAGTCACCTGGCTGTTATAAACTGAAATATAGCTTCTCATGTATCTTATGCTCCTATAAATATATGAAAAATACAGCCATTATCACACATGGTCATAAATTAATTATTTAATAATTTGAATATCTCATACTTGCAAATCTTTTAGTTTTCCATATACTTGTGCTTACCCTAGCATGCTAGTATTTCTTTTTTAATTTTGAATAAATCATATATTCCACTTTTCATGTATCCTATTGCTGCATTATTCCATTTATCTGTAAAACAACATAAAGTTTTTTAACATAAAGTTTTTTTACATAAGTATTCTCAGTCCAGACTTCTCTCATCAAGCAATCAGAGTCATATATACGCATGCATCAAATCGGATTAGCATTAGTTAACTCGCAATTTAAACAAACTTTGAAATGCACTAACCTCTTTCTCTTTCTTTAATTTTTAAAAGTAATACACCAATTAAATGCAGCATTTACATCCTTCGGGAATCGGGCATTGAGTTTTGCAGGTTATTGCACTAATCAACTGACTCACGCGACACCCGCATTCGCCCTGTGTGCCCGACCTGCTTGAAATAGCAGCTCCATATGTTATTATGGAGTCCCCTAACATTAAAATATGTGATGGTGTTTAAATTAAATGAGATGTTTTATTACATCTTTAGTTGCTTATTAATATATAGACATTCTCAGTGTTGAACAGTGAAAAATGAGTATCCTGTTTAGAGGATCTACTGTAATAAGTCTCTTACCAGTACAAATTAATTTACTCATCCTGACACATTCTTTAATAACTGACAAATAACTCTGATAGTAACCAAATGTGAGCTGTTAATCCATTTTTGTCACGAAACCCCATAACCCTTAAATATAAATGTAACCAGTGTGGGTGTCTCCCGTCATACATCAACATTTGTATATGTACAAGTTTCAATGTAGTCTTTTAAAGTTTGGTATATCTAGATAGTGATAAACACATACCTCTTCCTCTCTCTCTCTAAATTCAAAGGTAGTGCATCAAAGATTTCTTATTTTTACGAATATCAACCTGATACAAACTCGGTCAGCGGATACTAGCGTGCTCTTATCTCTCGCTCTCTGTAGAAATTCAAAAGTAGTGCGGCGACCAGATGGTACATTTTAAATACTGCAAAAGTCTAGCTGTATACGTCACCATGTGAAGTAACAGCCTCTCGCGGTAACAACGATCATTCTGTGTGACCAACCTATTTGGAATAGCAGCACCATGTACTTTTAACATCTATCATAAATCTTGATGTAAATTGTGTCTTATAATTTGCTGATGATATATATTCTTTTAATTATATACAATCAATGAATTTGTCTAGAACCTCTACTATGTATACTAAATTCCACCATTTATTAGGACTGTTTCGAAGGAGTTAAATCTTAAAATAAATCCTTTTAGCTATTCTCAGTATTACCATCAAATAAGGACAGAAATGTTCGTTTTGACTCATTCATTATATTAAGCGACAAGATAAAAATCTTTTTCTCTATATAAGTGGCTACCAATCAATTGAATCATTAAGCCCATATCTAGGATTAGTTGCTTCAAACCGATCTAAATAGTAAGCCTCTTGTGTTAGTATTTTATGTCTCTTATCCCCACTTCTTGAGATGAGTGAAATCTTTTCAATACCAAAAAAATCTCAGTTGCGGAAGTTGATGACCCTGTTCTAAAAAGTGCCTTGTTACCGGAGATGTTAAATCCCGTCTTCTAATATCACTTTTATGTTCTGTTATTCTGGTTTTTAAAGGTCTTTCAGTTTTACCAATATAAATTTTGTCACAAGGACATTTTAGAGCATAGACTACACCTGCAGTTGAACAATTAATAAATTGTTCTATAATAACCTCCTCATCTCGTGCTGTGTTTCTAATGCTTTTAATTCTATATGTATTGTTACAATTGATACAGTGTGAGCTGTTAATCCATTTTTGTCACGAAACGTTTTAGAACATTTATTTTCATTTCAACATTTATAGATTTATTTTCAGATTTAACTCCTTCGAGACAGTCCTAATAAATGGTGGAATTTAGTATACATAGTAGAGGTTCTAGACAAATTCATTGATTGTATATAATTAAAAGAATATATATCATCAGCAAATTATAAGACACAATTTACATCAAGATTTATGATAGATGTTAAAAGTACATGGTAGTGCTATTCCAAATAGGTTGGTCACACAGAATGATCGTTGTTACCATGAGAGGCTGTTACTTCACGTGGTGACGTATACAGCTAGACTTTTGCAGTATTTAAAATGTAGCATCTGGTTGGCGCACTACTTTTGAATCTCTACAGAGAGCGAGAGATAAGAGCATGCTAGTATCCGCTGACCGAGTTTGTATCAGGTTGATATTCGTAAAAATAAGAAATCTTTGACGCACTACCTTTGAATTTAGAGAGAGAGGAAGAGGTACGTGTTTGTCACTATCCAGATATACCAAACTTTAAAAGACTACATTGAAACTCGTACATATACAAATGTTGATATATGACGTGAGACGCCCACACTGGTTACATTTATATTTAAGGGTTATGGGGTTTCGTGACAAAAATGGATTAACAGCTCACATTTGGTTACTATCAGATTTATTTGTCAGTTACTAAAGAATGTGTCAGGATGAGTAAACAAATTTGTACTGGTAAGAGACTTATTACAATAGATCCTCTAAATAAGGTACTCATTTTCCACTGTTCAACATTGAGAATGTCTATATATTAATAAGTGACTAAAGATGTAATAAAACATCTCATTTAATTTAAACGCCATCATATATTTTAATGTTATGGGACTCCATAAAAACATATAGAGCTACTATTAAAACAGGTCGAGCACAAATGATCTTGGGTGTCATGAGTCAGTTGATTATAGCGATTACCTGCAAAAACTCAATGCCCGATTCCCGAAGGATGTAAATGCTGCATTTAATTGGTGTATTACTTTTAAAAATTAAAGAAAGAGAAAGATGTTTGAGCATTTCAAAGTTTGTTTAAATTGCGAGTTAACTAATGCTAATCCGATTTGATGCATGCATATATATGATTCTGATTGCTTGATGACAGAAGTCTGGACTGAGAATACTTACGTAAAAAAACTTCATGTTAAAAAACTTTATGTTGTTTTACAGATAAATGGAATAATGCAGCAATAGGATACATGAAAAGTGGAATATATGATTTATTCAAAATTAAAAAAGAAATACTAGCGTGCTAGGGTAAGCACAAGTATATGGAAAACTAAAAGATTTACAAGTATGGGATATTCAGATTATTAAATAATTAATTTATGACAATGTATGATAATGGCTGTATTTTTCAAATATTTATAGGAGCATAAGATATATGAGAAGCTATATTTCAGTTTATAACAGCCAGGTGACTAATTGGTGAGCATGTCTCTAATGGATTCAATATCACAATAGAGAATTAATATCAAAATTTAAAAATTAAATTTAATATGAGATATATGTTATATTTTGCAAATATGGTACTGTACTGATGAAGGTTTAATCTGAAACGTTTACACAGTTTTGATATTTCCCCATTGTTGCTCCACCCCTCCTTCTAGCCTGTTTGCTAGTGCTTTTCTAAGGCACTCTCCCATCTTGCCAAAGTCAGCCCTCCTGAAGTCCAGAACCCTCAGTTTTGTATGACTTGACTCTGTAGCTGAGTTTATCATGAACCACACTGTTTGGTGGTCACTCGTTCCCAAATGGCCACCCACTTCTAGATCTGAGATCCTCTCACTGTCCCCATTTGAGAGTACGAAGTCTAAGATTCCTCCCTTATGAGTAGGTTCCAAAACTAGCTGTCTGAGGCATGCCACCTGAAGGGCATTGAGAATGGCCCTGCTTTTGGATGTGGCTGCAGCAAAGGTGGTCCAGTTAACATCTGGCATATTAAGGTCCCCCATCAACAGTATCTCCCCTTTCTCTGCCATCCTAAGTATGCCTTCTATCGTATCCTTGTCCGCTTCCTCCCCTGACATGGGGGTCTGTATACAACCCTTTGTGGATTGTGGTGCCATTTCCAGTCTCTAAGGTGACCCACAGTGCCTCCTCTCCTCCCTGTTTACTCTTTTGTTCAGTTGCTTTTATCCCTTCTCTTACATAGAGAGCTACTCCACCCTTTTCTCCCTCCCTGTCTCTCCTGTAGGTTGTGTACCTGGTATGTTAACATCCCAGTCATGGTTCTCTTTGTACCATGTTTCTGTGACTGCTATGATATCCAGGCATCCCTCTTCCATCAAGGCCACCAGTTCAGGGAGCTTGTTGCCCATACTACGGGTGTTGGTACTCATTACCCTCCATTTCTTGATGGCCTTACCCCTTTTTGCCCCATCCTTGTCCTTATTGTGTTTGTCACTTTCTCCATTTACCCCTACGTTTCTCCCTATCGACATCTCTATGTTGGTGTCTACCTCATTTAGTACCCTAATTTTTTTGGGGGGGCTAGGATTTACCTGCTCCTCTCCAGTGCCTCCCCCCTTGGCTAGTTTAAATGCTTGCCAATGAAGCATTTAAACCTATCACCCAGGATCCTGGTTCCCCTCCTGGACAGATGCAGACCATCACGCCAGTATAGGCCTGCATCCTCCAGGTGGACCCCAGTCCCAATGAAGCCAAATCCCTGAGCTCTGCACCAGTTTTCAACCACTGATTGAATCCCATGGTGTAGAGCACCCTAACCTCACCCGTACCATAGACAGGCAGCACCTCCAAGAAGGTTACCGTGCGTGCTGTTTGTCTAAGGCCCCTCCCCATCTCCACAAACGCTTCTTGCACTGCTCTGATCCCTTTCTTAGCCAGGTCATTTGTCCCTAGGTGGACAATGATATCCAGCTCCCTTCGCTGTGCACCTGCTCCTGTGATCCTGAGGATTTGCTCCCTGTCCCTTCAAGCCGTGGCACCACAGGCAGGCACCTTACCTCCCTCTCCCCTTCCTCCCCCAGTTCTACCTTCCTAACAATGGAGTCCCCCACCAGGAGTTGTTTCCTTCCCCTGCGGGGTCCCATGCCACCCTCCTGTGGGTCTCCTTTGTGGTGGTTCTCAGCATCCTCCTTGGTCTCCACTGTGGGTGCCTTCATAGGGGAACCACACTTTTCCAGAATGGCATAGAAATTGTGGAGAGGTACAACTGGAGGGATGTGCCTCTGTTCCACCACCCTCACCCTCTCTGAGCCCACTGTGGTTCAACCGCTCCTCTTTCTTGACAACCTCTGAGGCAATGGCAGTGACCCTGGTGGGCCCTGGGTGGGAGAGGAGGTCCCACAAATCCTGGCCAACTCAAGCCTGGAGATGATCAACCTCCTCCCTCAGTCCAGAGAGGTGCCTGCAGATGGGACAACACCGCATCCTTCAGAACGTCTCCCAGAAGACTGCTGCTCCACAGCCACTGCACTGCACCACTCCCATCATGTCTTATTTCTGGACCCCTAATTGTTGTTTGGAATACTTACTCTTTCCTCTGTTTATTTCTTTTTTTTTCTTCTTCTTCCTACTTACGTACTGCCTCTGTGCCCTTTTAGCTCCTGATCTTCCTGTTCTGAGACAAGAAGTTCCAATATTTCTCAGCAGTCTCTTTACTTGCTCAGAGTCAGACCTCCAGCAGCTGGGGGGTGGAGAGCTACTCTTGCCCTTTTAGGATGGTGAGTCTTTGGTGGCTCTGTGATCACTCACTTCCTGCTCCCAAACAGTAAGATCCTGTTGTCAGTCAAATCCTGTGCCTATAAAAGTAGAACTGCCTTTGGGTGGGGGGTGGAGGGGAGGGAATGAGGGCAATATAGTCCTAGTAGAGAAGTTTAGTTATACCAGAAGCTCCTTCCTCCTGTGCTCTGCTTGTTCTCTGGCAGAAGGTATCTAGGGCAGTGTTTAAATCTGGTTTTAACCTGGCTCCTTCTAGCTAAACCACTCCCCCTACTTTGCAAATCTTTCTACACTTAGTTAATTTCACAGATAACAATTCCCTTCAGCCTCCTGTGACAAGCACCTAGATAATTACACAGATAGCACAGATAACAATTCACTTCAACTAACTCTGACAAACACACTAACTTTTTTTTTTTACCCTTAAACTTACAAAGTTGTGTCCCTTGGATGATATTGAAGCATATCTGATAACTTTTGAAATGGTTGCCACAGCCTGTCAGTGGCCAAAGCAGCAATGGACATTCAGGCTGGTACCTTACCTGACAGATAAAGCCCAGCTTGTCTTCAGCAATATGGACACTGCACAGTCAGGAAACTATGGCCTTGTGAAAAGAGAAATCCTGAAAAGATACATCTCAGGAGATACCTATAGGCAGAGATTCTAGTCCCTGGAGTATCACTCCATCAACAATCAAAAAGAAGCCTTCACTCAACTCAGAGAACTCCTTATTAAATGGCTCCAACCAGAGGGCAAACCAGTCCCATAGATTATTGACGTATTTGTAGTAGAGCAATTCATCAACATCCTGCCTACAGATGTGCAGCTTTGGGTAAAAGAACACCAACCAGAAAGTAGGGAAAAGGCTATTTCTCTGGCCGAGGACTATCAAATGACCAGACAGACTATGCAGCAGTGATGTAACAGCCAAACTCCAGTAAGACCCTCTTTTTCCCAATTTAACTCCAGGTCAGACAAAAATTCTGGTGGGGGTAACAAATCTGCACCCAGAGACTTTATTTGCTATAACTGTAATAAGCCAGGCCACGTTGCAAGAAACTGCCATAAAAATAACGAGAGTAACACTGCAGCAAATTTGGCCGTAGCAAACTGGGGCAAGTATTTAACAGATGTCAAGGTGGAGATAAGACTGTGAGAGAATTATTGATTCAGGAAGCAGACATAAGTGCTGGGAAAACACTGTCCAAAGGAGCAGGTACTGATGTCGTCTGCATCCACAGGGACACTTGATACTATCCCATCACACAAGTGACTCTGAATATTAATGGAGTGTCACACAAAATGAAAGTGGGGAAAATACCCAAGCTACCTGTACCTGTGATTATTAGAAATGACTTCCCAGGATTTATTGAATTAATCACAGAGGGCTGTATGCATCAAAGTAGAATTGCCTACGTGCCATGTATCTGAGGTGCGTAAGCATCCCTAAATGTGAAAGCCGCACTGCAGACCCAGCATCATTCATGATTGGAACACATGCCAGTTGTGCACTGGATCCCTTGCGTGGGCAGCTGTGCACTACGGGTGGTCTGGGGAGTGTCGGGGGCATGCCTGCATTACACGCCATTCACTAAGGCATGTAGTGCTAGGCATGGAGGCATAGGTTACTGCAGCTGGGACCCTGCCATAACCCAGTGCATGCCCCCATGAATGATACCTGCCAGCTGCAGCAGGACCTGGATTCAAGCCTCCATGTTGCCCCAGCCCACTAGGCAGGTGGGAAGGGCTGGGGGCAGCTGTTCAGGCGTGTGCCCATCTTTGCTGTAATTTTCGGATCTGCGCCTCCCACACTCCAGTCCTCCCACAGCACAAAAGACTGCTCTGGGACCCAGGATGGGCATCTGGTTGGATGCCTGTATGGGTCCATGGCTCTGCATGAGTCTGCCCCGCCAGAACCTGTGCACCAAGGGGGCGGGGCCATGGACAGGTAGTCAGCGATGAAGAATAGCAGCTGATGTGCACATGTCTGGGGGTGCGGAGCTGTGCAGGTGAGGTATGCACCTTTGACGTGTACCTTATCCCCTTTAATGCATAGAGCCCAGAGGGAACAAACCTGGAGTTTCGGCAGCTGTGATGACAAGAGCTCAGGCAAAGAAAATCTCAGATGGTGGGGTCACGTTTCCTTTTGGTGACTTGGATGCAGAGTTGTTTGAGCCCAGTTCCAAGATCCAGAAGTCCAGGAAAGAAAGAAGAATCCTGGAGAAACAGTGGCAACAAAAGACTGATGGACTTAGGGGATAATTTATGAAAATGCTGAAACTAAACTGATAACTGATTGTGATTTTGTTTCAGAGCAAGCTAACAATGCTTCTCTCCAAGGTTATTTTAAGCAGCGGGGGGTGAAACAAAAACAGGGTGAACTAAAGTTTAAAAAAATGTAATGGGTTACTGTACAGACTTTGGGTTAATCCACAAACACAGCAACAGATAGAACATTTGGTTATACCAGAAAAGTATAGAATTGAACTGAAGAGAGACTTAAGGAGCTTAATATGTATAGCCTCAAGGAAAGGAGGAGGAAGGGGACATGATAGAAACTTTCCAAGTACCTCAAGGAATCAACAAAGTCCAAGAGGGTAGCATCTTTCAAAAAAGGTGTGCAAGAACAAGGGGCACAATTTGAAGACAGAGGGCATCTCAGAGGTAATTTAAGGAAGTATTTTTCACAGAGAGGGTTGTGGATGCATGGAGCGGCCTTCGGAGGAGAGTCGTGGAGTCAAAAACAGTGGTGGAATTCAAGCATGCATGGCACAGTCATAAGGCAATTCTAGGGGTGGGGAGGGGAAGAAGTAGGCTGCTGGTTAACTAGGATCTGCAGCTTATCCAGTAGAGCAGGAAATGGGCAGACTGGGTGGGCCAGCGGTCCTTATCTGCCGTCAAATTCTATGTTTCTATGTTTCTATGTTTAACTGAGTTCAAGTTCAAGTTTATTGCAAGAAAACTCCATTGAGCAAGCTCATTCACAGGGATTCAGTAGCTGTTGTTGTTACAGTTACAGCTGTTACAGATAGCATGTGAGAGTCATATGGCTGGTCACTCAGAGAGACAGCACACCCTTGCCAGATTGCTGTACAGATTTTACTGGCCTGGAATTCATGAAGATGTTGCTACCTATTGCAGTTCTCATGCTAAATGTCAGAAAGTATCCCCAGTGACTAAAAAAGACAAGATGCCCCTAGTGCCACTAGCCCTGATTGATGTGCCTTTGAGAGAATTGCAATGGATGTGATTGGCCCGTGAGACAAAAGTAAAAGGATAATCAATTCATTCTGGTAGTATGTGACTATGCTACTTGATACCTGGTGGTAGTTCCAGTGCGTACTGTTACAGCCCCAAAGTGGCAGCAGAGCTTGAAACATTTTCAGCAGGGTGGGCATACCTAAAGAAATTATTACTGATCAGGGTAGTAATTTTGGTGCTGCATTACTGAAGGAGCTATGCAGACTACTAGGTATCACTGACATAAGAACCTCCCCATATCACCCTCAGACAGATGGTCTTGTTGAGTGTTTTAATCAAACCCTAAAACACCTGTTAAAAAAGGTTTGTAAAAGGGGAAGGGAAAGATTGGGACCAGTATTTAACCTTACCTGCTTTTTGCTTATAGAGAAGTGCTGCAGGTCTCAACAGGTTTTTGACCATTTGAAATGCTGTATGGTAGACGACCTAAAGGGCCACTCTATGTAACAAAAGAAACATGGGAAGATAACCCCACTCAGAAAAATATATTACATCTTATATGAGTGCCCTGAGAAAGAAACTGGCAAAATATGTTGAAATTGCCCAAGGTAAAGGAGGAGGAGGCCCAGAACCAGCAGAAGGTGTATTAGGACCATAGGGTAAAATAAAACGTTTTTTGTGCCTGGTGAAAAGGTCTTGCTACTGTTACCCACTACAGAAAATAAACTGTTAATGAAGTGGCAATGACCTTATAAAGTGCTTAGACACACTGCACAGTTATCTATGAGACTGAGACCCATGAAAGGAAAAATCCCACCAAGATATACCATGCTAACCTCCTGAAGAAATGGGTTGAAAAGACACCAAAGGCTACTTTGTTAGTGTTACCAGAAACTTCTACAGAAGATATTGATATAGTTAATGACAGACTGGAACAAACTGTAACCGCTGCTGCTGTAAAGGTGAATGTTTCCTTAACCTCCGAACAAACTGCAGAAATTGTAAATTGGTAAAGACATTTAACAATACTTTCACCACAGTACCAGGCCATGCAAAAGGGCTGAGCACCTAAAAGTGACAGGAATGCTCACCTATTAGACAAAAGACATACAGATGAGCAGAGCGGTTAAGAGCAGATGTGGTAAGCAGATACAAAACATGAAAGAGTTGGTATCGATAAAAAGTCAAGTGCTGGTCGTCTCCAATGGTGACTGTAAATAAAAAAGAAGGGGGTGTAAGAATATGCCTTGATTTTAGGAAACTTAATTAAGTGTCTAAATTTGACAGTTATCTTATGCCCAGGATAGATGATTTGGTAAGCAGACTGGGAAGTGCCAAGAACATCATTACCTTTGATCTCACCATAAGTTACTGTCAAATTCCCCTAGCTAAAGAATCCAGAGATAAAACTGCATTTGCCACTCCTATTGGATTCTGTCAGTTCACCACCATGACATTTGGTTTGCATGGTGCACCCGCTACATTCCAACAGTATATGGATATAATTTTAGGTACTCACACTGGTTATTGTGCTGCTTACCTAGATGGTGTTGTGGTGTACAGTCCGGACTGGAAAGGTCACCCAGAACACCTACGAGCAGTTATCCAATCTATCAAAAAGGCAGGTTTGACAATTAATCCTACCAAATATTCACTGGGCATGCAGGAAACCAGACATTTGGGTTATGTTTTGGGAAATGGAGAAGAAATCCCAGAGATTTCTAAGATAGAAGCTGTAGCGAACAGTCATATCCCTAAAACAAAGAAATATGTCAGATCATTTTTAGGGCTGGTTGGTTACTATCAGAGATTTGTTCTCAACCTTGCCCAGTTAGCTGCTCCCCTCACTGAACTCAAGAAGAAACAGTTCCCAAGTAATGTGAAATGGTCCCCAGAGTGTAATTGAGATATTCGGACCATCAAGGCTGCATTTATGTTCATACCCTGTTTTAAGAAGCCCAGACTTTGAGAAACAATTTTTGTTACAGACAGGTGCATCAGAGGTAGGCCTAGGTGCAGTCTTGAGTCAGAATATAAATGGGAAGGCACATCTCATTTTGTATATCAGTAGGAAATTGCATGAAAGAGAGAAGGTACTCCATCATTGAAAAGGAATGCCTTGTGGCGATGTGGGCCATGGAGTCCCTAAAATGTTACTTACTAGGAGCTGACTTTGTACTTCCAATCAGTCATACTCCTCTCTGTTGGCTTAATCAAATGAATGATAAAATTCCAGAATCACAAAGTGCTATCTGGCACTACAGCCATGTAAATTCAAAATGAAGCACAAATCTGGAAAAGTGAATGTCAGTGTTGATTTTCTATCAAGATATGCATCAGAAATTGAGAATTCTGAAGGTTAAAAAAATGTGTGGGTTTCAACTTCACTGTTCGCTGTACTGGTTGTTATGGAAAAAGGGATACTGCATATGCGGATAACTTTAAATGTTAAAAGGTAATATTGAAAACAATTAAAAGAAAGTTTTGGAAACCTGCTTTTTAAGACAGATTCCCTCTTAAAGAGGAGGGTTGTGACAGGTTTAAGACCCTGTTCCATTTTGTTATGCAGAAAGAGTTAAGTGCAGTGATCTGTTCTGTCGTCTCCTTTTGTGTCTCATCTGTTTGATTGTGCAATCAGATTTTCCTGTGACACCTAGGAATTGATCATTCTAACGGTCTTGCAGGTCTCTGCATCCTGCTATTTCTCTGCCTTCACTTGCTGTTTATGTCGTTTCTTCCTTCTTGCTTATCTGTTGTTGTAAAAATATATGTGAATCTGTATGTGCTGGGATCCCTTTGTTTGCAAATGTATATAACTGTATTGTTGAAATGATTGCAAAAAGCTATTTGAAACACGGGGGTTACCTTTGAGATGCAACACAAGCTCATCTGCAGAGTTGTCAGCAGGAGATTAGTTTTGGGACACCAGATTCATTTTTTTTTTGCACCTGCTAGGAAAGAAACTGACAAAGTTCTAATACATTTTGTGTGAAAACAGGATGTCTCTTAACGAGATAAGGATGCCGGAGTTAATTGCCAAGCAAAGACTTCTTATAAAAAGAGCAGCAATGTTTGTTAGAGAGAGAGAGAGCGAGAAAGAGACTGAAACTTAGAATTAGAGCTACCTCCAGAGGAAGGACTGTCTTGTTTGAACTGTCTATGTGTAAAAAACATTCTGTACATTTTGTTTTAATGTTATTGTTATTGAAGTAATAAAATGCTACTGGTAATTTTATAACTGCTCCTGGTTTCCTATGCTTACTGACCTGTGCCTTGATGACAGTATACTAGTATTAAGGGCCATCGATTTACCCTGTCACCCCTGATGAATCTGTGTAGAGCAAAGTGCTGGGTCATGATTATTGTTCACCGCCTTAGCATCGAAGCGTACCTGCATGGCTTTTCACTTTGAAAATTAAGTGTTTCTTTGACTATGCCTTCAACAGTATTATCATTTGTTTCTTTGACTATGCCTTCAACAAAGCAATGATAATGGCTGCTACAAGTGTGTGGGTGATGCTGCCAGAAGGTTAAACAGAACTGCGAGGATAGGGTAATGGTCACTACTCACCACATGCAGAGTAACCGTGCTGGATACACTTCTGCAGTTGCATAAACTTTTTAATCTACGCGTAGGGTGCGCTGCTAACAAACACATTACACATACCATGGGAAGTGTCCACTGATGACCCGACATTTCATGCACATGAATGTTGGCAAGAGACTGATGAACCGCTAGGAGATCTGCTTTTCATTCTCACAGCTTGAGCATGTTCTTGTTTCTCAGCTTTAAACATTTTATTCATGTAGGACTTCAACACGTTTCCACAATACTTATTTTTCAGACTCTTCAAGCAGCATGTAAATGTTCAAAACCTTCATCATGGATTTGTTTAGAAACATTTTGTATTTAATTAAAAATATCTAAGTGCTATTCCCAATGAGATTTTTTTTTTTTTTATTTATCCTTTTTCCTGGCAGGACCACCGGCTACATCCTCCGCCTGGTCATGGCCCCGGAGACCTCTACCACCGCCTATAGCTGCAGAGGACCCTCGGTCACCCCCGGCTTGCCCCCCGGAGGGTGGGGCTGCGGGCCACCTTCGTGACCCCAGAACTGTGACTGGTTGGGGTCCTGCAGCGGCGGTGGCGATATGAGGCTCTCCAGGGAGGGCTTCATCCATCGGTGGTCCTGCCCCGCCATCTTTTTCCTCCTTATTTTCTCCCCAGAGGAGGCGGGGACATGCAATGACACCAGCGTCTGCTCCGCCTCCTCCCCCCGTCAAGCATCAGCTACGTGAGAACTCCCGGCCTCTGCCAGGAGTCCCCAGCGCACCGAGTGCTACCCACACCCTCCCCCAGAGAAGGAGAGCTGTCCAGCGGACGCTCGATCCTACTCCCCCCGGCCGGCCCTCCGATGACCCGGATCCGTTCCCGAACCCGGGTCGCCGGCGTCGCAAGCGGAAATCCCACCACTGCGCCAATGGGCCGGCTCCAATGAAATATTTTTAAAATAAACACAAAACGTTGTAAAGAAATCCCTCATGAAGGTCCTTAAGGCAGTGCTGCCTTTTGCACACCACCTGAACTAAAGCTGCAGTATCACAGTAATATGTGAGAAATGAGCGAGCCCAAAGTGTTTAGCAAGGTGTGATTTGGCAAACATAGAAACATAGAATTTAACAGCAGAAAAGGAATGCTTGACCCACCCAGTCTGCCCATTTCCTAGCTAATGGATAAGCTGCAGATCCTAGTTAACCAACAGCCTAATTCTTCCTACCCCAACCCCTAGAATTGCCTTATGACTGTCCCATGCATTCTTGAATTCCACCACTGTTTTTGACTCCACAGCCTCCTCCGGAAGGCCATTCCATGCATCCACAACCCTCTCTGTGAAAAAATACTTCCTTACATTACCTCTGAGCCGCCCCCCCATCTTCAAATTGTGCCCCCTTGTTCTTGCACACCTCTTTTTCTGAAAGATGCTACCCTCTTGTACTTTGTTAAATCCCTTGAGGTACTTGAAAGTTTCTATCATGTCCCCCCTCTCCCTTCTTTCCTCAAGGCTATACATATTAAGCTCCTTAAGTCTCTCTTCATATGTCTTCTGGTGCAGACACTGCACCATTTTAGTTGCCCTCCTCTGGACTGTCTCCATCCTGTTTATGTTTTTGTGGAGATTTGGTCTCCAGAACTGCACACAGTACTCCAGATGGGGTCTTACAAGCTGTCTGTACAGAGGGATAACAACTTCCTGTTTTCTACTGGTGATGCCTCTTCCTATTCATCCCAATATCCCCCCAGCCCTCCTTACTACCCTCTGATATTGCTTGCCCACCTTTAGGTCATCTGATATGACTACCCCAGGTCTCTTTCCATTTGTATGTTTGCTTGCATGCATGTGCAAGAAACATAGTGCCATCATCTGAGTTTTTGTAGGTGTGGCACCCTGTCTTCCAATTCAGTCAGTGTGTTTGCAGGCGCGGCCACAGTTCACCAATGAATGCTGCAGCTGTCTATGACAGCATTTGAAAATGCAGTGGCGCAAAGTTGAAAGGGAGAGACCGCTTCAGTGAACAGCAATAAGATAGTGTTGATTAGCATATTGCTGGCAATCCTGCTTCTATACATCTCTGCTTTCTCTTCCTGGAACATAAATTCAGTTTGAAGTGAACAAAAGCAGGAAAACAGAACCCCAAAGAGACTGAAAAAGTTGACGCAGTTTTCATCTATTGGTACACCTGATCAGTATTGTAATAATATTCCCCAACCCTCTGAGTGTCTCTGAATAATGCTACCCCTGCACACATAGTATGGCTGACGGAGTGCTCAACTCTGCCGCCCACGCTTCCCCAGAGTTTTCATCTGTTGGTACACCTGATCAGTATTGTAATAAATTCCCTAACCCTCTGGTGTGGGAGCCCACCCCAGCGTGGCATAAGTGAGAATGGCGGCAGGGGTGCCCAGTCCCCGTCGGCTCAATTCTTCCCAAAAAACAGACTTCCAGTTGCCATGCTGGGAGCCCACTCCAGTGTGACACACGTCTGTATGGCCGACGGGGTGCCAATCCCTTGTCGGCTCCACTGACCCCCCCCAAAAAATCTTCCAGCTGCCAGTGGGAGCCCACCCCAGCATGGCACAAGTCCTGCGTTGTCTTCCTAAAAAGAAAAACACCTGAAAAGAAAAAAACAGTCCCTCATTGATTGTCTTGCCCCCCAACCCGCGCCCATCCTCTGCGCATCTACCTCTCCACACCCCCACCTCATCCCCTACTTACCTCCAGAGGCCGGCGTGATGATCTTCGGTGGACCGGGAACACGTCTGCACTCTTCAAAGCCAACCGCGAACTGAAGAAATGCCGGTAAGCTGTATAATGGAATAAATAGGGTTTTTTCAACTTTGATGCATATTTCAGGCATTTTTTGGAATTTTGGCACCAAATTTTCAACATGGGGTTTTTGGGACCCCTCCTCATAAATTCTGGCACTGTCATGGCGTTAATCGGCCCCAAAAGTTGATTTCGTGGTCACTGCACTGAACCATCTTTCAGGACCGATTTATGAAATGACAGTGTCACAGTTCATGAGGCAGGCCCCCAAAAACCTTATGTTGAAAATTTGATGAAGCAATTCCCAAAAATGACCGATTTACGAACATGCATTGCGCAGTTCCTACGCATGCTCATAAGTTCGCAAATTTTTAATATTTTCACTCCAGATTTTCAACATTGCCATTTTACTGCAGCTCCTTATGAGCAGTACAGCTGTCATTTTTCACATCTTGCCTAAAATGTGTTTCCACACATGTAGTGCACAATGGCGCAGTCGGTGAGCGAAATCAATGTTCGGGACAGATTAGGAAAATCACAGTGATACTGTTCATAAGCAGAGGTCTTAAAATGGCTATGTTAAAAATTTGGTGACAAAAGTCCAAAAAATGACTGTGTTACGAGTGAGCATTGCGCAGTTTCCACGCACCCTCGCAAGTTCATGAATTTGTAATATTTTCAGTCCAGATGTTCACCACTGGCATTTTTCCACACTTCCTTATGAACAGTACAGCTGTCATTTTTCACACCATGGCCAAAATGTGTTTTCGCACTTCCAGTGCAGAAATGCATGGTCGCTGTGGGAAATCACTGTTCGGGACAGATTAAGAAAATCACAGTGACTCTGTTCATGAGCGGAGGTCCCAAAATGCCTGTGTTGACAATCTGCTGTAAAAACTCCCCAAACTAATTACATTACGGGTGTGTGTTGCACAGTTTCTACGCATGCTCGTGACTTCACCAGTTTTTTTTTTATATTTTCACTGCAGATTTTCAACATTGCCATTTTTTACACCTCCCCATGAACAGTACAGCTGTCATTTTTCACATCCTGTTCGAATATGTTTTCGCACCTGTGGTGCCAAATGGCGTAGTTGCTGTGCAAAATCAGCTTTCGGCTAACAAACTGATATTGCCACTGTTCATGAGGTGGGGTCACAAAAAACATGTTAAAATTTAGAGAAAATACCAACTAATGCATGAGGCGAGGGTTTCCCACCACAACGCCCCACCCTGTAGAGACTGACAGGCATCAGGTGTGACTTGGGATTATCGCCTGTAATGCTCATACCATTCCCCCACCCACACCCTGTAGCCAGTGAGAGGCATCGAGGTGTGCCTTGGACTCTTCGGCCCCAAAGTTCACCCGTTCTCCTACGGCACCCATCTCACCATATTTCCTGAAGGAATGGGGTGAACTTAGGGCCAAAGACCCCAAGGCACACCGTGACACTTGTCGGTGTCTGCAGGGTAGGTGTGGTGAAATAGCATGGCCGTTATGCCTGACGACCCAAAGGCACACCCAATGCCTGTCAGTATCTGCAGGGTGGTGGTGGGGTTGGCTTCAGTTCAATACTTCATTGCCATTCATATTATGCAGTTCTGTAACTCCTACACTACCAATGCCAATGCCAGCAAGCAAACATTCGGCACTGACAAACACTTGTTGTTGTTGTTAGTATCTCACCCCCCACTGTGAACTCTTCCCCTGGATTTTTGTTTCCCAGGTGCATTACCTTGCACTTCTTAGCATTGAATCTAAGCTGCCATACATTTGACCATTCCTCAACCTTGCCAAGTCCCTTCTCATCCTTTCCACCCCACCTTGTGTATCAACTCTGTTGCAGATCTTTGTGTCATCTACAAAGTGACATACTTTTCCTTCCAGTCACTCTGCAATGTCACTTATAAAGACATTGAAGAGGACTGGTCCTGGTACTGAACCCTGCGGTACCCCACTAGTAACCCCCCTTTGTTCAGAGTGGACTCCATTTACTATTACCTTCTGTGTCCTGTTCTCCAGCCAATTCTTTACCCAGGCTACCATCTTGGGACCCACTCCCAGGCTGGCCAACTTGTATATTAATCTTTTGTGTGGGACTGTGTCAAATGCTTTGCTAAAGTCTAGGTAGGCCATGTCCACAGCCCCTCCCTGATCTACTACTTTGGTCACCCAGTCAAAGAAATCTATTATATTTGTCTGACATGACCTTCCCACTGTGAATCCATGCTGCCTTGGGTCCTGTGCCCTCTGGCCTCTAGGTACTCAACAGTTCTTCCCTTCAGTGATTCCATCATTTTCCCTATCACTGTGGTTAAACTAACAGGTCTGTAGTTTCCTGCTTCTGCCCTGCTCTCACTTTTGTGAAGTGGAATCACATCTGCCCTCCTCCAGTCCTCAGGTACCACCCCATCCTCCCATGATTTGTTAAAGAGGGCAGTCAGTGGTGTTCAAATGGCAGAGTAGGAAGGCTGTGCCCCTCTGTGAAACCTCACCCACTGTTGAACTGCAAGTAATAACGGGCAGATCCAGTAATAATGTAGAAGGGGGGGCTGAAGTCGGGAGTTAACATAGTATACAAAATACATTTTCGTTAAAAAAAGTACACATTTTTATATGAAACCTGGGGGTCTGGGGGCCACTAGGCTCCCGGGAGCTCTATGGTTTTAGTGCATAACGCCTGCCAGATGACGTGAGGCACTTCTAATGGTAACAGTAAGGGACCTGCCTAGGGATTAGTTCAGTGAAGCAGGTTGGATTTTATAATAAGGTTTGTTTTTACTAGTCTGCTTTGTCGTTAAACTCAAGAAATATTTGATAATATCCTTTTTTTTTTCAAACGTGCACCATGATGTGTCACATTTCTCAACATTTTCTAACTGTAAATTAAAACTTTCTTCCTTGTATTCTGTAATAAAGTTTAACAGAAGGGCATTTTACAAAGTTCACCCCAGCACCCTGACAGTACCACTGGGAGCAATTTATCCCCCCCCCCCCACACACACACACAAAAAGGGGACATCATAAAACAAATGTATTTTATTTTAAGTGCCACTCTTGTGGGCCACACGTGCGCACTGCTGTGCTGGGACATCGGATCAGGAATGGACTGGGGACTACCTGCTAAATGTCCTGTTAAAAATATCCCAACCCCAAATTATGAATCACACTACAGCACTCACCACTTTTTGTTGTCATATTTGTGAAGGGGCATCTGATAATAATTTCTGGTGTCGGCACTGTTGTCTTATCTGGTCTCTTTTTTGATTAATGGAAATTTTCCAAATAATAAAAATAATAATTTAAAAAGATACAGTTGATTTTTAAAAGTGCCAGCAGGGATGACACTGAATTTTATTGTAGAGTAAAACAGGTATTCTTTTTGATTAATTCTATTGAGGTGATTTTTTTCATTGGTTGTTCAATTATCTGATTGTATATTTGATTCACTTGGGGCGGTTGTGGATGGGGAGGAGGGTGTGGCTGTAAGGGGACCTAGAGGCTCTGGAAAGATGGTCTAGAAAGTGGAAGCTGAGGTTCAATGCAGGGAAATGCAAGGTACTGCACCTGGGGGCCAGAAACCGGGCCAAGTGTTCACCCTGGGGAATGCTACAAGTCTCGATGGCTGAGAGGGACCTGGGGGTGGTGGTGGATGTCAAGATGAACAACTCAGAGACTTGTAGGAGGGCAGCAGCCAAGGCAAACAGGGTGCTGGGATGCATTGCTAGTGGGATCACCTCCAGAAGGAGGGAAGTGCTACACCCTCTGTATAACTGCTTGGTGAGGCCGCACCTCGAGTACTGCATGCAGTTTTGGAGGCCACACTTAAAGAGGGACATTAAACTCCTGGAGAGGGTCCAGAGGAGGGCAACCAAAATGATTTGGGGGTTGGGGGACAGGACCTATGAGGAGAGGCTCAAAGAGCTAAATATGTACACATTGGAAGAGAAGGGACCTGGCGGACATGAGAGAGGTCTTCAGGTACATGAAGGGGTAAATAGGGAGGAACAGTCAGGGTGCTTTGAAGGAAGGAGGAGGGGCCACTAGAGGGCATGGGTGGAAGTTGGAGGGGGGAAAATTCAGGGGAGAAAGGAGGAGGTGCTACTTCACTGAGAGGGTGGTGGAGCCATGGAATCGCTGCCTAGGGGCTGGTGGAGGCAGAGACTGTGGAGGAGTTCAAGAGGGGATGGGACAGGTACAGGGGAAGGGTTCTGGAAGCAAAATCCAATGCAGTGAGAATATCCGGAACTGGGAAGGGAGAAGCCAGAGAAGGCGAGGGTGGCAGCAAGGTCAGCTGCCAGGGTGGGGGCTGACCAAACGAGCAGACGTGAAAGACCGTTAGGCCTATTCTGCTGGCATTTTAGTATGTTAGTATGTAGTACAATGTATGTAAACACCATGGTGAACGTGTAAGCCACGCCTCTGACAAAGAGGTATTGCACCTCGAAGTGCTGGGCTGGTATATATTTGTGGCTTGGAACCTGTATTGAGTGTTGGATCTGTAACAGAGGTATTGGCATTGCTACTTAATTCCAATTTTGCATAGTAAAGATCATTTTAAAACTAATGTATGGCGTGCTGGCTTTCTTTTACTGACTATGGACTGGGGACTGCCTGCTAAATGTCCTGTCAAAAATGTCCCGACCCCAAATTGTGAATCACAGTACAGTATAGCTTGGCAGAACACTCCAGGAGAAAGGACTGCTGTGTGACTGAACTTCTCTACTGGGACTATATTGCCCTCCTTCCCTGCCCTCCACCCCAAAGGTAGTTCTATTTTTATAGGCACAGGATTTGACTGACAACAGGAACTTCCTGTTTAGGGGCAGGAAGTGAGTGATCACAGAACCACCAGGGACCCACCATCCTAGAAGGGCAAGAGTAGCTCTCCGGCCCCTCTAGCTGCTGGAGGTCTGTCTCTGAACAAGTAAGCGGTCTACTGAGAAATATAGGATATTCTTGTCTCAGAACAGGACAATCAGGAGCTTAAAGGGCACACAGGCAGAAAGTAAGGAGAGAGAGAGAAAAAAGAGGAAAAGAGTAAGGATTACAAACAGTTAAGGGGCCAGAAATAAGACATGATTGGAATGGTGCAGTGCAGTGGCTGTGGAGCAACAGTCTTCCGGAGATGTTCTGGAGGATGCGTGTTGTCCCATCTGCAGGCACCTCTCTGGGCTGAGGGAGGAGGTTGCTCATCTCCAGGCTGAGTTGGCCAGGATTTGTGGGACCTCCTCTTCCATCCAGGGACCACCAGTGCCACTGCCGTTGCCTCAGAGGTTGCCAAGAAAGAGGCGGTTGGACCACAGTGGGCTCAGGGAGGGTGAGGATGGTGGAACAGAGGCACATCCCTCCAGTTGTACCTCTCCACAATTCCTATGCCATTCTGGCAAAGTGTGGTTCCTCTATGGAGGCACCTACAGTGGAGACCAAGGAGGATGCTGGGAACCTCCACAAAGGAGACCCACAGGAGGGTGGCAGGGGACCCTGCAGGGGAAGGAAACAACTCCTGGTGGGGGACTCCACTGTTAGGAAGGTAGAACTGGGCAAGGAAGGGGAGAGGGAGGTAAGGTGCCTGCCTGGCGCCATGGCTTGGAGGGACAGGGAGCGAATCCTCAGGATTGCGGAGCAGCTGCACAGGGGAGGGAGCTGGATGTCATTGTCCACTTAGGGACAAATGACCTGGCTAAGAAAGGATTAGAAGTGCAGGAAGAGTTTGTGGAGATTGGGAGAGGCCTTAGTCAAATGCCGCATACGGTAACCTTCTCGGAGGTGCTACCCATCTATGGCATAGGAGAGGCTAGGGTGTTCCATACCATGGGATTCAATCAGTGGTTGAAACACTGGTGTGGAGCTCAGGATTTGGCTTCATTGGGGACTGGGGTCCACCTGGGTGATGCAAGCCTATACTGGCATGATGGGCTGCATCTGTCCGGGAGGGAACCAGGATTCTAGGTGATAGGTTTAAATGCTTCATTGGCAAGCTTTTAAACTAGCCAAGGGGGGAGGCACTGGAAAGGAGCAGGAAAATCCTAGCCCCCCCCAAACAATCACGGTAGTAAGTGTGGCAAACACCAGCATGGAGGTGTCGATAGGGAGAAGGGCAGGGGTAAATGGAGAAAGTGACAAAGGCAAGAAGGACAGGGATGGGGCAAAAGGGGGTAAGGCCATCAGGAAATGGAGGGTAATGAGTACCAATGCCCGTAGTCTGGGCAACAAGCTCCCTGAGCTGGTGGCCTTAATGGAAGAAGGATACCTGGATATCGTGAGAGTCACAGAAACATAGTACACAGAGAACCATGACTCGGATGTTGCACATGACCAGGGTACATAACCTACAGGAGAGACAGGCAGGGAGAAGAGGGGGAGGAGTAGCTCATGTAAAGGAAGGGATAAAAGCAACTGAACAAAAGAGTAAACAGGGAGGAGAGGAGGCACTGTGGGTCACCTTGGAGACTGGAAAGGGCACCACAATCCGCACAGGGGTTGTGTACAGCCCCCATGTCAGGGGAAGGAATGGACAAGGATATGATGGAAGGCATTCTTAGAATGGCAGAGAAAGGGAGATACTGTTGATGGGAGACCTGAATATGCCAGATGTTAACTGGAGCACATTTGCTGCAGCAACATCCAAAGCAGGCCATTCTTGATGCCCTACAGGTGGCAGGCGCATTAGACAGCTGGTTTGGAACCCTGTTGAGGAACAATCTTAGACCTCGTGTACTCTCAAACGGGGCAGTGAGAGGATCTCAGATCTAGAAGTGGGTTGCCATCTGGGGACAAGTGACCATCAAACAGTGTGGTTCACGTTAAACTCAGCTACAGAGTCAAGCCATACAAAAGTGAGGTACTGGACTTTAGGAGGGCTGACTTTGGCAAGATGGAGAGTGCCTCAGAAAAGCACTAGCAAACAGGCTAGAAGGAGGTGTGGAGCAACAATGGGAATTATCAAAACTGCCATCACAGAGGCAACAAGCCTTTGTGAAGCAAATAAACAAATCAAAGCGAAGAAAAAGCCACTATGGTTCTCAAGAGAGGTGGCTGTGAAAGTCAGGAAGAAAAAGATAGCATTCCAGAAGTATAAGGAAGCATGAAGGAGCAGGACAGAGAGCTGTACCAGTTAAGGCAAAAAAAGCAGGGAGGGAAGTCAGAATAGCAAGGCCCAAACTGAGGAAAGATAGCCAACTCAGTTAAGAAGGGGATAAAACCTTTTATAGGTATATCAATGAGCGTAGAAAGACAAGGGAGGGGATAGTGAGGTTGAATAGAATAAACGGTGGGTGGGCAGAGGTGGACAGTGAAAGCAGAATACTGAATCTAATATTTCTGCTCAGTATTCACAAAAGAGAGGGGAAGTGCCTAATCCAGTTAACAGAAGCACTCTTGATAGGGGGTCGATCCCAGTCCTTTCACAGAAGAAAGGGTTCTGCAAGAACTCCTAAAACTGAAGGTGGACAAAGCAATGGGTCCTGATGGAATTCACCCCAGAATTCTAAAAGAATTAAGGAAGGAACTAGTGAAACCACTGGCTACTCTTTTAATAAATCATGGGAGGATGGTGTGGTACCGAGGACTGGAGGAAGGCGGATGTGATTCCCCTTCACAAAGTGGGACCAAGACAGAGGCAGGAAACTACAGACCTGTCAGTCTGACCTCTGTGGTAGGGAAAGTGATGGAGTCACTTCTGAAGGAAAGAATAGTTGAGTACCTAGAGGTCAGTGGAGCACAGGATCCAAGGCAGCATGGGTTCACAGCGGAAGGTCATGTCAGGCAGAATCTAATAGATTTCTTTGACTGGGTGACCAAAGTAATAGACCAGGGAGGGGCTGTGGACATGGCCTACCTAGACTTTAGCAAGGCATTTGACACAGTCCCACACAAAGATTATTAGTCAAATTAACCAGCCTGGGAGTGGGTCCCAGGGTGGTAGCCTAGGTAAAACATTGGCTGGACAACAGGACACAGAAGGTAATTGTAAATGGAGTCCGCTCTGAAGAAGGGCAGTTACTAGTGGGGTACATGAGGTTCAGTATTGGGTCCAGTCCTTTTAATGTCTTCATTTGGCATTGCAGAGGGACTGGAAGGAAAAGTATGCCTTTTGCAGATGACACAAAGATCTGCAACAGGGTTGATACACAAGGAGGTGTGGAAAGGATGAAAAGGACTTGGCAAGGTTGGAGGAATGGTCTGACATATGGCAGCTAGGATTCAATGCAAAAAAGTGCAAAATAATGCACCTGGGAAACAAGAACCCAGGGGAAGAATACACAATGGGTGGGGAGGTAGTAACAACAACAAAACAGGAAAGGGACCTGGGGGTAATCATATCAGATGACCTTAAGGTTAGCAAGCAATGTGAGAAGGCAGTAGGGAGGGCCGGGGGTATACTGGGATGTATAGGGAGAGGCATCAGCAGCAGAAAACAGGAAGTTGTTATCCCTCTGTACAGACAGTTGGTGAGACCCCATCTGGAATACTGTGTCCAGTTCTGGAGACCCCATCTCCGCAAGGACATAGACAGGATAGAGGCAGTCCAGAGGAGGGCAACTAAAATGGTGCAGGGTCAGCAAGAGAAGCCGTATGAGGAGAGACTAAAGGAGCTTAATAGTAACCCTTGAGGAAAGAAGGAGAGGGGACATGATAGAAACTTTCAAGTACCTCAAGGAATCAACAAAGTCCAAGAGGGTAGCATCTTTCAGAAAAAGAGACTTGCAAGAACAAGGGACACAATTTAAAGATAGAAGGAGGCGGTTCAGGGGCAATGTGAGGAAGTATTATTTCACAGAGAGGGTAGTGGATGCATGGAACAGCCTTCCTGAGGAAGTTATGGAGTCTAAAACTGTGGGAGAATTCAAGAATGCATGGGATAGACATAAGGCAATTCTTGTGGGGGGCAGGAAGATATAGGCTGTTGGTTAAATAGGATCTGCGGCCTATCCTGTAGGTAGGGAAATGGGCAGACTAGATGGGCCTAGCGGTCCTTATCTTCCATCAAAGTCTATGTTATCAAAGTCTATGTACTCACTACTTTTTGTTGTCTCTGGTTGCTGTGAATGAATGCCATCCATCCTGGGCATTTAAATCCCATAAATAGTCATTGGTCAGTCTGACCTGCTGGAGCCTAGGACCTTTCTTCTTCTGGAGGGACTGGCTGGGGGTGGTGGTGGTGGCTGGGGTGGCCACTAGGGGCCTGCATACTAATTCAGCTTGGGGCAGCAAGGAGGGCCAGTGGCAGGAAGGGAGCAGGCAGGAGGCAGAGCGACATCGCAGTCTAGTGGCCATGAGTTCTCTTAGTTTTTACACTAACAGCAGAGCACACTTGTCTGACTCTTCATCAGTTACCACTTTGACTGCCTGACATTTTATTTAGCTGGGCAGCCTGGCCAGATGGGGTATCACAGTGCTCCAGTCTGTAGCTGAAGTTCCAAGAGAGACACACACACACCCACACTCGCCACTCAGTGGTATTACGGCTAGTTTGTGCAGCGCCACAGATGCAGTAGCAGCATAGTAGTTTATTGGCCAGCCTGCCTGCCTGTTGCCTAGTAATATGTAGCCAAAACGTGCTGGGGGGACTGAGATTGCAGGTGGCAGCAGCTGGCACTGTTTGCTTATGCAGGCTGATTCTGGGCAGGAAATTATGGGAGATAACAAGAGAATGACAGTAAACAATAACCTTATCACAGTGTAGACATAAAAAAATGGACGGACTTAAAAACAGGATGATCCCAGCAAAATCAGGATGGGTTGCAACCCTAAAGACCAAAGGGGTGCTAATGGTTGGGGGGGGGCTACTGCTCCCTTAGCCTCCCTGGTAAATCTGCACCTGAATAAGAGCAGTCGTGGTGCTTCTGTAAGAGATGTGTAAAGAGTGCAACCTTCTCAAGTGACCCTAACATGCTGACTTAGGTCCAGGGTCAGAATCAAGCCGGTCTTGCACTGCTGACAAGGACAGTAATCTAGAGGGCGATGTTCCCATGTGTAACTGTAAATATGTTAGTAAACATGACCACAACCCATCCTGTAACAAAGTGATTTATTTCTAACATGAAAGAAGGGGCACTAAGCAAGTCTTACCAAGCAGTGAATGGAAAAGAAAGGCGCTGAAAGTAACTAAAGACTGAGTGTACCCTAGACATGGAGTGTACCCCTGGAGCTATGCTTATCCTTAGTTTCTTCCTGATGCCAAGAGAGGGTTGTCAGGTATAGCAACTGAATATGGGTGCCACATCAAAACAGCGACTCATATTGGGCACTATACTCATGGACTACCCTGTAAGGGTAGCGACTGTACACGACTGCTGCGGTACTAGACGGCAACAGGAAGGTGGGAATAGTGTGGGGAAGGAGAGGGACAGGGAACAGATTTTGAGGGATCAGTGTACCTGCTGCCGCCGAGCTAGCCATGTGGTGTAGAGGTGTGGGTGGCTAGCTGTGGTGCAGCAGGTAGAGGGTTTGGGACCAGGTGTGTAAAATGTTTGCTGCTGCCTGTGGCTCGGGAACTTAATTTTACATTCGGTGTGGGATTTGCCCCCTCCTGACATCGCCCCCCCCAAGTTGATAATCCCTATTCAGGGGGTGCAGAGGGCAACCCCCCCCAAGAGGGGAGATGTGGGGGGCACAGCCAGCCCCTACTCCCCGCAAAAACACTTTTTTTGATTTCAGATGTCGGGTCAGCTGAAAGTGTATATCACCGATTTGCTTTTTGGCAGTATACACTCACCATAATAGCGATCACAATTCTGCGATCACTATTGAGACATGGAATCAGTTGTCATATGGTATCTGCCCCCAGCAGAAAGAACAGTGACAACAGCTACAGCTGACTGGGATTCTTGGACTGTACACCATGTAGTCCTGGAAGTGAGGGGACCAGGGGGGAGAGGCAGAATAAAAAAAAAGGGTGGGGGGGTTACACATACATATTGAAAACTGTTGTGCAGCATGTAGATTTTTAGAAACTTTATGAAGGATTTCTGTTTGAATGCTTTGTATTTTAAAGATGTCTAATTGTTAATTCATTAATTAAAAAAAAAACACTTTGGTCCCCTTATTCAGTTGCAACTGTTCATGCCATGCCAACCCAATGCTGCACTTCACTGCCAAGGAGCAATATTCTGCAAGCTGTCTGTCCTGTGCTGCCTGTCTGAACATTGGGCTGTGGTAGGAAGAAAGCAAGCATCAAATTTTATTTATTTATTTTAATTGAAGTTTTTATTGCAGTTTGTAAGACAGTGCACAGAGTATTCATCCAGACAGTTACTAATAGAAAATGCTCACCCCAAATAGCCACAGTGCAGCTAGTGGTAGCTTAATTATCTTGCAAAGGACTGGCACTATACAGTAATTTACCTTCTAGGTACAATGACATTACTAGCTACAAAAACCCTAATTTATGTCATACACATTATGTTTGAGTGTCCTTATGTTATTGGAGGTAGTTCATTGAGCCAACTTGAGACCTCAAGTTGACTAACATCTCTGTCTTCTTAGTCAATATGATTGTACAACCGCTTCACTGAGCTGGTTATGACATTCTGGAGGTGAACACCCTGAGACATTCAGCGTATAACAAAGCAATAATTCTAGGTTAAAGAGAGATAGACATAGTTCTAAAAACAACAGCAAAGAGTAGGCAGAAAAAGAAAGAGTCAGACAAGACAGTGTGGTGTCCTGATCCGTCACCTGATGGGATAATCAAATTGTTACAACCAGAATTAAGTGCAGAGGAGTATTCCCTCCCTAGGGTATGGACTCAGCATAATTATCTAGCTGGCATAGTACCCGTCTGTGCTACTCAATCTCAAAGGCAGAGTTACAGTTCTGCAGTCTGGCTGATACTCTTTCTAGATAACAGAGGTGCAGTGCAAGAGCACGCCAAGTATAACAAGTGGCTATTTTATTCGTATGCTATAACTTGGTAATGGCCTTCTTAGCATCCAGTATAAGCAAAGTGAGCTGTTTATAAGTACTCATGTTTATTGTTGCCTGGTTCATTGGTGTGGCAGTAAGTGTGTAGAAGGGAATTAATATGCCTGGATAATCAAACGTGCTCTCCGGCTCTCTAATAAACTCCTGCCAATATGGTCTAATTCATGGGCAGAACCACAGAACATGAGAATGATCTGCTAATGTGTGACCACAACCATACCAACAGTGGCCTGCTTGAGGACTGAGATATTTGGCCACAACTACAGGTGTATGGAAGTAGCGGGATCTACACTTCCAAGAGTATTCCTTCCAATATGTGATGGTTGAAATTTTATAGGCAGGGAGGGCATATTTGTTCCAGACACTAGGTGAAATATCCAAATTAATTTCCAGGTTTCATTTATAACAGATGTCATCTGTTGACTCTGTCGTTGAAGCCTGAAGCACTTTATATAAGGTACTGATGAGGTGGTCTAGCATAGATCCGCAATGGTACAAGTGAAATATGTGGACCAGGGTGGAGGGTTTTTCGGCTACATGGGCCAAAGCTTCCCCTCAGTGCTGTAAATACCTGTAGGATTGGATTTGCATATATCTATAAAACTCTGTTCGTGGTAGGTGATATGATGCTTAAAGTGTCACAAATGGGAGGAGACCCATGGGGCCTAACAATTGAAACATATACTTGAGACCATACTGATGCCACTTTCGGAGCGCTATGTCCAATTTATTAGGAGGATATGCTGTTTCATAGGCCAATGCTTGCAGGAATGGGCACTCCACTGAGGTAAAATAACACTGCAGTTCCAATATCCATTGACAGAAGGGTTGTGTATTGGGGGAATTTAGTGCATGGGGTACAAGTGGGTTGATTGCTAAAGAGATATGGGATCAGGTCGTGAATGTCACTTAATTTGGTTTCAATGCACTTCCAGTTCATCTGACAAGTAGGGGCCATCCAGTGGAGAATAATCCTCAACTGGGTTGCCTGAGCATAGTTTCATAGGTTTCATAGGTTTTCAAGCTTACATAGACTTACGTCCTTATTGCTTGCCAGGTTTAATTTCATTAACTTAATTTATTACTCAAATAAAATCTATCAAGATCTTTTTTGAATGTATCCATAGTTTTGCTCATAACCACTTCACTTGGTAAGGTATTCCAAAACTGAACTCCTCTCTGGCTGAATCAATTTTTTCTTTTTAAGGTGTTCAATTTGTCTTGAGCTAATTGCATTCTATGACCTCTAGGTTCAAATAGGTAAATCTTCCTTATTGTTAGTCCCAGACTTTCCCTCAACTGTTTATCTTGAAAGGCCCTGAATATCATGCACATATCTCCTCTTAACCTTCTGTATTGTAAGGAGAACATTCCAAATTTATGTAATCTCGTCTGGTATTTTAATTTCTCACATCCTATAATTCTTTCTGTTGCTCTTCTTTGAACCCCATCCAACCTTCCAATATCTGCCTTGTTGTATGGGGACCATACCTGTGCACAATACTCAAGGTGCGGCCTCACCAATGCCTGATAAAGTGGTAAGATTACCCTGCTATCCCTGCTGCTTATATGTCTAAAAATACAATTTAATACCCGATTTGCTTTTTTGACAACCAGAGTACAGTGAGTACTAAACTTTAAATCATTTGTTACTCTGAACCCCAGATCTCTTTCAGCCACTGATTTGTGAAGTACACTTCCACTCAGAGTGTAATTATAATTAATATTGCCTTTACCAAAATGCATCACCACACATTTGTCTAAATTCAGTTCAAGTTTGTGTTGCCCTGTCCATTGTATTATCAGGTTTAGGCTTTTTTGCACATTTTGGATTTCACTAAGAGTGTTTACAATGCCCCCATCCTGCAGTCATCTGCAAACTTGCTCATCCACATATTGGGGAATATACATTTAATAGAGGATATGTATATTTTGAATAAGCATGGGCCCAGCACTGATCCCTGAGGCACTCCACTCGTAACCTCCTCCCAATTTGACATTACCCCTTTAACAACAACCCTATGTCTCCTATCCCTCAACCATGCCTCGATCCAGTTAACTATATTACTAGGTAGATTAATACTAAGCAATACTCCAATCAATTCTTTATGTGGCAATTTGTCAAAGGCCTTAGAAAAATCCAACAACACAACATCCACTACCTTCCCGCATAGCCAAGGCTTTGTTTACCTTTTCATAAAAAGTTAGCAAATTAGTCTGACAGGATCTTGTTTATAAATCCATGTTGAATTTCATCAATTTGTCCATGTGATATTAAATGTGCTAAAATGTATTCCTTCAGAATGCCTTCAAATATTTTACCCACTATAGAAGTCAGGCTAATTGGTCTAAAATCAGTAGGGTTTGTAGTAGGACCCTTTTTTAATAAAGGTACTACTAATGCATCTCTCCACCCCTGTACCACAACACCCTGATCTAAAGATTTTTGAAAAATATAGGTTAAGGGCTGAAAAAGACTTTCTGCAATTCTCTCAAAACTCTGGGATGTATACCATCTGGGCCGGGGGATTTGTTAATATTAACCTCCTTTAGTCTTTTTTAAGTACTTCAACAGGATCAATCAGAATTTGCCCAACCTGTGAACACTGCATAATTCTATTATTCTTAAAAGTACTGTTGTTAAATATAGAACTAAAATATGAGTTCTGTAAATCTGCCAGCTGTTTATTATCAGTTACCGGTGCTCCTAGTGCATCTAAGAAGGGACCAATGTTATTTTGTACCTTCTTTCCTCTTAATATGCATGTAGAATGCTTTATGGTTGTCCTTTGTCCTAACAGCCAAAGATATTTCATAGTTTGCCTTCGCTTTCCTTATTTCTTTTTTTAACTATTTTACCGCTTGCCTATACCCTATCCATCCTTCATGATCAGATTGCTTATTGACTCTCTTAAAAATATTATTCTTGTTTTTAATCAATTTTTTTTAATTTTAGCATTAAACCATCCTTTATTGCTCTTCCTGCTTTCAACCTTGCACGTGCTAGGCACATACTAATGCACCTCACTCAAAATGTTATCATTTAGCTTTACCCACATATTTCCAACTGACTGATTGGAAAACTCAGCTTCCCAATCCCAGTTAGCCATTTTGTCATTTAGTCCTGTGAAGTCTGCTTTATTAAAGTTTATTTTTTGCATTATGGTTGTGCCACTTTTTATACTCAATTCACTTGTCCATTTAAAAAAATACTGTAAAGTGATCACTACTACCTAATGGGCTTCCTATTGATATGTTATTTATTTTATTCCCCATGTTAGTCAGGACCAGATCTAAAATATTGTCCCCTCTAGTTGGTAATAGAACTTTCTGCTTTACTCAGATTTGGTCCATTATTTCCAGGAATTTCAATTCCACATTCGTTTTGGCACTTAATTTCACCCAGTCTATACTGGGCAAATTGAAATCTCCTGTTATTAGAATATCATCAGTAGGATCCAATCTAGAAATATACTCAAAGAGACAATCATTATCCTGCTTAACTACGGATGGAGGCCTATATATCAGCCCTAATCTTGTTTTAGTTTTGCATTTATGCATTATATTGACCCATATCATTTCCACATTTTCTAAGTGAACTATTTCCTGTTCACAATTGATAGTCTCTAATATATAAGCTACTCCACCTCTATTTTATGATTTCTATATCCAGCAAATAATTGATAACCTGCAATGTTTTTCTCCTAACAGTCAAGTCCGTCCCACCAAGTTTCTGTCACTTATGCAATATCTATGTTATTAGCTATTATCATATCCTGAAATTCATCAATTTTGGATACCAGGCTTCTTGCATTTAGCAACACCAAATTCAGTTGCCAGTCCTTGTATTATCAAAACTATTTACTTTTGCTACTCGTACGATTGTAGAATCCTGCCCCCCGCTGCCAGTTTAAATGAAACTGGATCATCTTATTTAACTTATTCTCCAGGACCCTAGTACCCGCTCTATTCAAATGCAAACCATCATATTTGTACATTGTTCTGCTTTGAAATGTTCTTGAATTGTGCATAAAACTAATATTTCTGAGTGCACAAAAGGAGCGTAACCAATTCTTTACTAAATGTATTTCTGGGTTTTTATACCCATATAGGCCATATGTTGGTAAAATCCCTGAAATTGTAAGTTCACCACCTTTTTCTTGAATATGCATAGCTATGTTCCTAAATGCTTCTTGCATGATTGTTCTTTGGGTTTTACCTATATCATTTATCCCTACATGCAATATAATAATGGGTTTGTGTGCATTTTTCATTAGACCATCCAACAATCTGTCCAAATCCACTAACTCAACCCCAGGTAATATACTCACTGTTGTGTACATTTTCTGTTTTACACACAATCTCATCAGTTCCCTTGTAATGAGTCACCAATAACCAGAATATCATTCCCTTTTTGTTCACTTAACCCTGTTTTTCCCTCAATTTCTAAGTGTGATACCACATTTGCATTTCTACAATTTATAGGATCCATTTCCTGATTTGAGGATCGTTCTTGAGTTGCCACCTCTATTGGCTCACAATTTTCTATCTCTTCTCCATGTGTTTTGTCCAGTATTTTATATCTATTACTTAAATGAAGAGGCTCATTTTGGTTTTTACTCCCCTTTTTACATTTAGATTTCCCATTTTTTGTTTTTTACTCCCCTTTTTACATTTAGATTTCCCATGTTTTGTTTTATACGCCCCTTTCTATGTTTAGATTTATTTTTTTTGTTTTTGTTATTAGGCTGTTTTTTTTATGGCTACTTATTTTCAGTTTATTACTTGCTAATAGACTACCTGGAGTACTGCTTACAATATGTGCAGTTTGTGTCATAAGACTGTTTGATGCTATATCAATAAATTCCTCCAGTTTTCCTATCTCCTTTCTTACCTCCAATCTCCCTAATAATATTTGAATTTCCTCTTGTAGGTTTGCCACCAATAAACAATTGATGCATCTAAAACCCAGGACCTTAACCCCTTCTATGTACGTCTTACATTGCATGCATTGTTTTTGTATTTTAGCTGTTTTAACCCTTCTTTGAGACATTTTAAATATTTAAATCAAAGTATTCACTTTAAAATGGTCAGTTTTAAACTGTTTTTGTATATACTCCTTGATTCCCTCTTTAAAGGACTTTAATTCCTGATCCTGCGTCATGTGGACACGTGGACACAGCTGAACCGCGGCAGATGAGCATGTCTCTGCATGCATCGCTGCACGCCGCCTCTGCACACGCCGCTCCCACTCGTGTGAGGTGCTCTAGTTGAGGTGTCTCACCCAGGAAGTACAGGTGTGTCAAATTCCTGTCCAGTGAGGAGTCTGCTGTTGTACAAACACAAGATTTATTTAAAATAATAAATATCTGCCACCTCATGTGGTGGACTTTCCTACAGGGACCACTACCTTTGCTGCCCAGCCGCTACAGTGTTGTTTGGGGTTGCCAGTGATCGTAGGTGGCTCCTCCACCGTCTCACGTTGCTCAAGGGCTATCTGAGCAGGCAACCTACCCCAGGGAAACACACTCCCTTCCTACCACACGGCAACCAGCCCTGCCTTTACCTCTCACCAGAGGTTCACACCCTCCGTCCCTAGGGGCTTAGCTTAGCACCCCTTGCAGTGAATAAAAAATTAAAAGGTTTGCAAATTACCAACAGTATCACTAGTTTATCATGTTCCCGCTCATGTGAGGTGCTCTATTTGAGTGTCTCACCCAGGAAGTACAGGGGTTCATAATTTAGGAGTTCTAAATGGATTAGTGTTTTGGACAATTTAATGCCAAGGTAATGGAGGAAAGAGAATCTGCTGGGCCGCATTGGCGGCTGAGGACCAAGCCATAACAGAAGCTGGAAGCCAGTAAGAAGTGCAGCGGCTCCCAGCTTGAAATCTTCAGACCAATCCAGAGTGAAGGCAAGATAATTTAAACGGCAGCTAGGCTTTAAAAAGCTCAGGCCAAGCCGCACTCCATTTTTTTTTTTAGAATTCAACAAACTCTATTAATACAAAAATGGTACAAACAAGTGACAGGTGTGATAAGACATGTTACCGGAACAAGACCCCCTGCACTCCAGTTTTACTCTTCTTTCCTTACCTGGGGCACCGGGAATTACGCGTCGCACCTGCGGCGTCCAGAGGAGGCCAATCGGACTGCAAGGTAGGAGTCAGCCACAGAGCAGGACCGCATTTTAAAGATAGAAGGAGGGTGGTTCAGGGGCAATGTGAGGAAGTATTATTTCACAGAGAGGGTAGTGGATGCATGGAACAGCCTTCCTGAGGAAGTTGTGGGGTCTAAAACTGTGGGAGAATTCAAGAATGCATGGGACAGACATAAGGCAATTCTTGTGGGGGGCAGGAAGATATAGGCTGTTGGTTAACTAGGATCTGCGGCCTATCCTGTAGGTAGGAAAATGGGCAGGCTAGATGAGCCTAGCGGTCCTTATCTGCCGTCAAAGTCTATGTTTCTATGTTTCTATGTTATCAGTGGCTCTAGAGGAAAGGCAGAGGAAAGAGAAGCTGCGGGGCCGCATAGGTGGCTGAAGATGAAGCCACAACAGAAGCTGGGAGCCAGCAAGAAATGTAGTGGCTCCCAGCTTGAAATCTTCAGACCAATCCGGAGTGGAGGTGGGATAATTTAAATGGTGGCTGGGCTTTAAAAAGCTCAGGCCCAGCCGCACTCCAGTTTTACATTTCTTTACTTACCTGGGGCACTGGGAACTACGCACCATACCTGTGGCATCCAGCGGAGGCCATTCGGGCCGCAAGGCAGGAGTAGGTTGCAGAGTGGGGCAACATCGGTGGCTCCAGAGGAGAGGCTGAGGAAAGGGAAGCTTAAAATTCTCTCTCATGCACCCACCCCAGGCCGGCGGTTCCGGAGGAGAGGCAGAGGAAAGGGAAGCTTGAAATTTTATCCCAGCCACCCACCCTGCGCCACCACCATTATTAAATGGGGCTGGAGAAGCCACACCTCATACAAGTGCACCAACAAGAGAAGGAGTATTCTGTAGGGGTGGCACCAGGGTGTGCTTGACTTCAATCTGTTGGCAGCCTGAGGGCGCGGCTGCTTTAAAGGGGCACAAACTGGACATGGAGGACTGGGAAGTGTAAGTATAAATAAGGAGTGTATCATCTATCAGAAGACAAGCGAGGGGTGGAGCACCTGGAAGGGGCGGCATCAAAGGGGAAGAGTGAGTGCATCTCGAGGACTACAGGAGTATATGTTGAAGAGGCATGAACTGAACATTGGGCTTTGGGGTGTGGGATCTGAATCAACTTGAGGTACTGTGCAGCTTATTGGGGCAGCTGTGGTTGTATGGGCGGGGGGGGCAAGGGGAAAAAAATGTTATTTTTCTGTGGGATGTTTGCGGCAGTTTTTGGGTGGGGTAATTGTATGAGCATCATAACCAGGGGGCCTTATGCTGAAATGATTCTAAGTTTCAGAGTGCACAGTTATGCTGAACTGTTTCTATTAATATCACTATTATCAGACTGCTCTGATGGAATAACTACTGGAATTTTTGGTTGTTACTGCACTGTATTTGGTGTTAAGGGCATTGTATTTGGTCTTAAGGATATATCTAGTCATTAGTCTTTATCTTTGGTATTTCAAGGCAGCCAGGGTCAATAGTCATACTACGCTGGGAATAGGGGAGGAAGCATGGATCTATGTGGAGGGGCAGGGGGGTACTGTTTGAAAATGAAAGAAGAGGAGGCCAACCTAGGCAGAGACACTGCTGGCAGGGAGGGGGACTTCAGCAAATGGATGTAGGGGAGGCAGATTGGTGGGATTCAATGGCTGTGGGGCTGCAATGGCCAGGAATACACTGTGGAGGCTAGGATGCTGTCCAGTATGTGCCAGGTTAATGAAATTAGAGGCTGAGATACGCATTCTCAGGGATGAAATAGACAGGTAGATGAATGGCCTGAGTACAGGACTAGAGAGGCACCCCTATGAAGTTAGCTGGGGGAGGAGGGAGTCTGCTGTGGCAGGACCAGAAGGTTGGGGGGTAGGCTCGAACTGTGGAAGGACAGGCCAGGTGTGGGGGCGACAAAGGGACAGGGTTTTGGGGCAGGATGGGGGGAGCAGGCAATGAATGGCAGAGAGTATGTACTGCTGATGGTAGGGGAAAAGGTTTTCCAAGGACCCAGGTAGGGGCGCTCAACTCACCAGCAGGGAATGGTGGAACACAACAAGCTGAGGGGTTTCCAGTCTCCAACAGGTACTCACCACTGGTGCACACCATGGCAGAAGGGGTATCAAGAGGGAGCAGGGAGAGCAGTGGGAAGAGGTTGGAAGAAGAGGGAGGGAAATGGCAAGGGGAACGATGGGGGAGGGGTGCCAGGACTAATGCAGGTGCAAGGGAAAACAGGGGGTGTTAAGCTGGGAGTGGGGTGTTACGGTAAGGGAGAAGGGGGGAAGAGATAGTAAGGATGAAAACCAGGTGGTACGGGGACAACAGGGAGTCAGAGTTGAGGAGCATAGGACACCAGCTGTAGAACAGATAAGAGAGAGGGAACAAGGAGAGCAGAAGGTGACTCAGGGTGGTACTAGACTAAAGGATCACACTGAAAAGGGGTTGGATGATGCTACCCACTCATCAAGGCTAACTGGAGAACCCATGGCAGGGATAAACATATGGAAGGGTAAGGATCAGAGAACTAAGGGCAAGAGCAAAAGAAGTAGTGTTAAATGCCAGCAGGGAAGGAGAGGAGGAAGCTACAGGGATGAGAGGAGTTAGGGACTCAAGATGAGAAATTAGGAGGGGTAGTGAGGGCAGGAAGGTAGAACAGATGCCAGTAGCTCAGAGAAGGAGAACTGTGATGCAGGTAAACCAGAAGGAAAAAGGAGGCAAGGTGCTACTGATTGGTGACTCGAATACTAAAGGGTATCAAGTGGGGGCGGAAAACAGCGCAGTTTGGGTGGAGTGCATATCAGGCATGACAGCGCTAGAGGTAATCCACCATATTCCCTCATGAAGTAGGAAACAGGATGAGGAATCACATCTGGCGTTCCATTTGGGGACCAACAACTTGCAGGGAAATAGTCTCCTGGAGGTACAGGTGAGATTTAAGGCTCTGGCTAGGTTTTGCAGTGGTCTGTGCTTCAAATCACTAGCCTTTTTGGAGGTTTCGCCAGTGCCAGAGCTAGTACAGGGAGAAGACAAAGGATAAAGGAGCTCAATAGCTGGCTGGTATGATGGTGTAAGCAGATGGGGTATGGGCTGGTAGGGGACTGGGGGGCAACATGGGATGATAAGAGTCTCTTTGCTCCTGACAGACTGCACCTTAACAGAGAAGGCACAGCTGTACTAAAATGTAGGCTGGGGAGTTCTTTGAAAAATATAATTTAAACTAATTTAGAAAACTATTTAAATAAGGGGGTCTGGGAATAAAACCACACCTAACTCACGGCAGAGATGGGGGCCTAGACCCCCCCCTGTGAAGGGATGAAGTCTTAGATTCTGGCATACCCTCGGGGAGGGGAAAGGGGGGAGACTATGGTGGAGGGGTTTAGTGGTAAATACTAGGAGCTTAGCTAATAAGATGGAGGAACTGGTAGCCATTATTGTGCATGAAGGACTGGATATAATTGCAATCACGGAAACATGGTGGACGGAATATCACACATGGGAGATAGCTATCCCTGACTACAGATTGTTCGGGAAAGACAGGAGAGACAAGGGGGGTGTAGGGCACTATACATTGGGAAGGACATAAAGGTTATGGAGGGGCAGGAGGGGGATGGGGAAACTGAACTCCTTTGGATAACACTAAGCAGAAGGACAGTGGACTCCTTGAGACTAGGGTTAGTTTACAGACCATCATCGCAAGGGGAAGAACAAGACAGGTTGATGTCACAGGCAGTCACGAGGATGACTCTCAAGGGGGAAACACTTCTAGTGGGGACCTAAACCTCCCAGACGTTAACTGGACCATCCCGGATGCAGCTTCGGCCAGAAGCAGAGGGATTCTGGAGGCACTGCAGGGGGTCTTCCTTCAGCAGTTGGTCAAAGAATCAACTAGGGGAAGCAGCCTGCTGGATATGGTCTTAACAAATGGGGAGAGTGTGGAGGGGGTGGAGGTGGGGAAGAAGCTGGGAAACAGTGACCACAGGACCGTCAGGTTCAAGATGAGAGCAGGGAGGGAGGTGCGCTGTAAAAACACAACAGTATTGGACTTCAGGTGTGCAGATTTCAACATGATGAGAAGGATAGGCAGGGAAGAGATGGAGGGCATGGAGAACATAGAGGATGTGGAGGAGTTATGGGGAGCTATTAGAGACAGGGTGAGGGAGGCCACAGAATTGTGTATTAGGAGGGTGAGGAAGGGTGCAAGATGTAGGAGACCACACTGGTTCACTAGGAAGGTGGCGAGAGTGGATGGGAGCAGGAGGAGGGCTTTCAGGGAATACAAGAGAGCACAGATGGAAGAGGACAGGGAGACCTATAGGGAAATGAGGCTAGCAGGGAAGTTGATAAGGAGGGCAAAGGCTAACACTGTGGAAAGAATAGAAAAAAGGGCTAGGAGAGTAGACAAAATATTCTTTAGATATGTGGGAGAAAGGAGGAAGACTGGACAAGGGATTGCAAGACTGTGGGACAAAGGAAGGAAGCCATTAGAAGAGGATGGGGATAAAGCAGAAGAACTAAATAGATACTTTCGCTCAATATTTATGAAAGAGGAGGAGGGCAGGGGGCCCAAGTTAAGGAAAAAGGGAGGGGGAACAGGGGTCAACATGAGTCCCTTCAGTCCAGAAAGGGTTAGAGAGGAACTAAACAGGTTAAAGGTGGACAAGGCCATGGGACCGGACAGGCTGCATCCAAGAGTGATCAGGGAACTGAGGGAGGAGTTGGCTGCCCCACTGGCAAGGCTGTTCAACCTGTCTCTGGCTTCTGGAAGGGTGCTGGAGGAAGGCGACCATTGTACCAATACACAAGGAGGGAAGCAGGGAGTTGAGGGAAAACTACCACCCGGTCAGCCTCACCGCAGTGGTGGAGAAGGTCATGGAGGCATTCATTAGGGACAGGGTGAATAACTACCTAGAGGAAAATGGGCTGTTGGATGACAGGCAGCATGGGTTCATAAAGGGGAAGTCATGTCAATCCAATTTAATTGAGTTCTTTGACTGGGTGACGCAGGTAATAGACTTGGGGGGAGGGAGTGGATGTGGCCTATCTGGATTTCAGCAAGGCCTTCAACACCATACCCCACAGAAGGCTAGTCAACAAGCTAGAAAGTATGGTCGTGGGGACAAAATAGCTAGATGGGTAGAAAACTGGTTGTGGACAGAACCCGACAATGGTAGTGAATGGGGTACATTCCAGGACAGGGTGGGTGATGAGCAGGGTTCCCCAGGGTTAAGTGCTGGGACTGCTCCTTTTCAATATCTACATCAGCGATACAGAGGAAGAGCTGAAGGGAAGGGTGGCCCTTTTTGCAGATGATACAAAAATCTGCAAAAGGGTAGACTCCGCAGGGAGTGTTGAGGACATGAGGCAGGACCTGAGGGCACTGGAAGGGTGGGCAGAGACCTGGCAACTTAAATCCGGTATCAAAAAGTGTGCAATCACGCGCTTGGGGCACAGGAACTCAAGGGCAGGGTACACACTTGGGGGTGAGGAAGTCAGGGTCATGGAGCAGGAGAGGGATCTGGGGATAGTAGTGTCTGATGACCTCAGGGTGGGAACTCAGTGTAGCAGGGTGGTGGGGAGAGCGTATGGGATGCTGGCATGTATAGGAAGGGGAATCACTAGTAGAAGGAGGGAGGTCCTGATGCCCCTATACCAAGCCATTGTAAGACCACAGCTCGAGTACAGAGTCCAGTTCTGGAGGCCATACCTGCGTAAAGACATAGGTATGATTGAAAGGGTTCAGAGAAGAGCGACCAAGATGATGAAGGGGATGAAGGGCAAACCATGTGAACAGAGATATAGGGAATTGGGGCGCTACACACTGGAGACTAGAAGGGAGAGAGGGGACAAGATAGAGATCTTTAAATATGTCAAAGGGATAAACAAAGAGAGCTCAGGGTGTTTATGTCACAGGAAGGAAGGCACTAAAATGAGGGGCATGATCTTAGGCTATGGGGGAACTACAGAGGCAATGTAAGGGACAGTTCTTCACTGGAGAGGGTGGTGGAGGCATGGAAACGAAGCTCCAGAGGAGGTGGTGAGATCTGAAACAGTGTCAGATTTCAAGAGAGCATGGGACAGGCACATGGGGTCACAGGGTGTTTTCAAGTTTCAAGTTTATTTTAAACTGGAAAGGTATGTGAGCAAAATTGCCCATTTTCACAAACGTCCAGTTTTCGAACAGTCAAATTAAAATAAAATATACATGTACAAATACAGAAACTTAATAATGTATACAGGGAGACATCAGTACAACTTGATTCGGTCAACTAGGTCAAAAGTTCATACATACACAGATAAAATAAGATAGAAGCCTGTGAGTGCAGAGGTTGAGACTCCTTGCAAGCAGAGAGATCTTATTATCATACATTACTATACTTGTTCCATTACTAGACTTGGTATGGAACACATAGGTCAAGCCATTTGTTATAATACCGATAAAATAAGTGTAAGGGTGCAGAAGGTTGAACCACCTTGCAGACTGAATGAGCAGGAGTATGACGTAATATAAAGTTACATGTAAAGCAGGGCCTCTTGTGACCACTGGGGAAGCTGTCGCAGGAGGTGAGTAGGGAGAACCCTGGCAAGGTCCAGGCTGGTGGGAGTTGACATTACTTTTCACTAGTGGAGGGAGAGTAGTTTCAGGTATGTTTAGAGAGAAAGTGGCTTTTGAGGGTGCTCTGGAAGGCAATGGCTGAGGTACATGCCAGAAGTGTGTGTGTGTGTGTGTGTGGGGGGGGGTTCTGGTTTTAGAGCTTAGTCCCAGCATAGGTGATAGAGTTTTGCGCCAGCATGGTGTGATGAAATGGGATGTTAAAAACATTGGTTGTAGCTTCACTAGTCATGCAAGAGGGGGAAAACTTAGGGAATAGACTGGAGATGCTATGAGGTCGTTTGTCCAGATGGACTTTGTGAAGGAAGGAGAGTCTGTTGATGTTGAACCGATCTTCTACTGGAAGCCAGTCCAGGTCCTTGTAAAGAGTACAATAGTGGGTCCTCCTTGGGAGCTTGGTGACAAAATGGATAGCGCTGTTGTAGCAGGAACGAAGTTTGTTGAAGAGTAGGGTGGTAGCAGGTGGAGCATAAATGATGGACCTGTACAGCAAACTAGGTAAGAGGAGGGAGCAGGCCAGATGTAATTGCAACTAGGGGATTAGGAGCCGTCGAGTCCTTTAAAGCAACCCCAGCCTCTGGTGGAAATTAATAGCATAAGAGACATGGTTGCTGAAGGACAGGTTGGGTCTAGAAAGATGCCCAGGTATTTAAATTCTGTTACTTGTTAGATGCTCACCTCAAGGTTATCAGAGAGGGTTTGGTGAGGGTAGGAAGGCTTTCTTGGACCACAGAACACCATGAATTTGGTTTTCTTAGAGTTGAGGACCATGCCTTTATTGGGGAACCAAGTGTGGCACTTGGAAAAGTCAGTTTGAAGGTGTGTGATTATACCAACTGGTTCTTTGTCGCTACAGTAGAGTGCAGCATCATCGGCATAAAAGACCAGTTTTGTGCTGGAGCAGATTTCGGGGAGGTTGTTAATGAAGAGTGTGAAAAGAAGGGGGCCCAGGATAGAACCCTGGGGAACCCCGTACTTAATAGGGCATGCAGAGGGGCGGTAGCCATCGATGGTGGTAATTTGAGATCTACTGGAGACATAATTCTCAAACCATTTGATGGCATCATTAGACAATTGCAGATATGGCAGGGTGAGCAGAAGGAGACTGTGGTCAACCAGATCGAAGGCTTTTGTCAAGTCCATGAACACAGAGCCAGTGTACATCCCATTATCTGTGCTCCATAGATGTCTGTGGTGAACTTGACAAGGGCTGTCTCAGTGCTGTGAGAGTCCCTGAACTCATGCTGGGCATGAGTAAGAACGTTGTGCTTGTTAAGGCAGTGTCAGTGGCTCAGCAGGTAGCATACTCGCCTCTGAGGCTGGGAGATCAGAAGGCTGTAGGTTCTATCCCCACACCAGGCACTTGGGTTAATATCCCAATACTGACACTGCAGTGCAGCATTGGGGGGGTGCTGCACTCCTGAGGTGCCGTTTCTCAGATGAGATGTTAAACTGAGGTCCCATCTGCCTGTTCTGGTGGTAGTTCAGGTGGATGTTAACGATCCCATGGTACTTCTCAAAAAGAGTAGGTGAATTTCCCCGGTGCCCTGGCCAAATTTTCCCCCATTCACTAAAAATACCACTAATAGCTTAATCTGGTTCAAGGTCAGTTGGCATTCATCTGTATCTCCCTCCCCTGGGTCGTGCCTGAAAATAGGCAAGAATTTGTCTAGTGCACTTACCCGGTCAACAAAAACTAAATAAATAAAGGAAGGCGGTAACTCGGTTGTGAACCACCTTCTCAAGTATTTTAGAGGGGGGGGGCAAGGAGAGTGATAGGCCTGTAGTTGCATACCTCAGTCCTGGACCCAGATTTAAACAGGGGTTTGACAGTAGCAGTTTTCCAGATACGAGGGAATGTACTGGAGTAAAGTGACAGATTTAAGATGTTTGTGATAGGGACTGTCAGAAGGAAAATAGTGAGTTTGAGTATTTTGTAATCAATCCCATCTGCAACTCTGCAGGGGAGTAGATTGTTAGAGAGGATAAGTTTGATAGTTTCTGAGGGTTTAAGGGCTTGGAAGTAGGACTTTGGCAGAGAGTCGCATTGAGGTTGGACGGTCTGACACTGGGTAGAATCAGCAGTGCCAGTATGAGGGTTTGAAGGGGAGTATGGGTGTGGGCAGGACAGTAGTGTGGTGGGTAGGTAACTGGCTGGGTGGCAGGATACAGAGGGTGGTGGTAAATGGCTGTCACTCCACAGAGGGAAGAGTGACCAGTGGGGTACCACAGGGATCAGTGCTGGGACCAGTCCTATTCAACATCTTCATCAGTGACATTGTGCAGGATCTAGAAGGCAGAATTTCACTGTTCGCTGATGACACAAAGCTCTGTAACAGAGTAGACACACCAGAGGGTGTAGACAGAATGAGAAGGGACCTGCAGAAACTTGAAGAATGGTCAGGGGTTTGGCAGTTGAAATTCAATGCAAAGAAGTGCAAGATAATGCATATGGGGCACAAAACCCTGGCACAAATATATCAGTTGGGGGTGAGGATATAGCATGCACCAAGCAGGAAAGGGATCTTGGGTTGTCATCTCTGATGACCTCAAGGTGAGGAAACAGTGTGACAAGGCATCAGGTAAAGCAAATAGGATGCTGGGATGTATCAGGGCATCACCAGCAGGAAAAGGAGGTCAAATCCGCCTATACAAGACACTAGTGAGGCCCCACCTGGAACATACAGTGTAAGTTCTGGGAGACCATACCTACGTAAGGACATAGACAGGGTAGAGAAGGTTCAGAGGAGGGCAACAAAGATGGTGCAAGGATTGCATAACAAGTCCTATGAAGACAGGTTGAAGGAACTGAACATGTACTCCCTGGAGGAAGGAGGAGAGAGGGATATGATAGAGACATACAAGTATCTTACAGGGAGGAACAGGGTGCAGAAAACACTATTTTTAGCGAAAAAGATGTTCCAGGACTAGAGGGCATGGGATGAAGTTGGAGGGAGGACGATTCAGAGGAAACATGAGAAAGAATTCTTCACAGAACGGGTGGTGGACAAGTGGAACACCCTGCCAGAGGAAGTGGTGGGGGCTGAAACAATTGGGATTTAAGAATGCATGGGATAGACATAAAGGAATTCTAGAGGTCAGGGGTAAGGGGAAACAGACTTCTAGGAAAACAAACTGAACTTACAAGCTCAAATGGGCAGACTGGGTGGGCCATAGGCCCTTATCTGCCGACACTTTCTATGTATCTATGTATCTATGTATCTAGGATTTATATTTGTCCAGGTCCACAAAAGATTTATTGACGATGTCTGCAGGGCTGGCCCAGTGGCGTAGAGGGCTGTGGCGCTGGTGCCTTACCTCGACCCACGCCGGTGACCCGGGTTTGGGAACAGATTCGGGATGGCGGGGGCTGGCAGGGGAAGGAGAAGATCGGGCATCCGTAGGACTGCTCTCCTCTCCTGGGGTGAGTAGCAGGTTGACGTTGTACTGTGGCAGCCTCTGGTGGAGACCAGGAGCACAACAAACGCACACAGGGGACGCACCAGAAAAGCGGAAATGCTGTCCCACTTTAAGCTGGATGACGGCTGCCCGGCTCTCCGGTGCCATTCATGTCCCTGTTGAGTCCTCCATCCCAGCAGCACACCAGGGCCAAATGTAGCGCTGGCTTGCCCTCCCTGGGCTGGTGCATTCCCCCTCAGAGGCGGGAGACCCATCCAAAGAAGGGTTAATCCAGGTTACCTTGGGGTTGGCGGCTATGTGGGACTGGAGGATCGGAGGGCAGACGGACCAGAGCAAGCATTGGCAAGCCTGAAGGAGAGGCTGAAGTGGAGCATGTAGGGAGGAGGTAAAAAGATAATACAAAAATAAAAAGAAGATGTCTATGATCTCACTTGGGTTGCTGCTTCTCTGATCACCAAGAGCCAGGGTGATAGGGTTGGAGGGAAGGGTGCTATCAGAGGGAGGAGGGAGAAATGGGGGGAAGGGCAGATTAGATGGGCCAAGAGGTCCTTTTCTGCCATCAAGATTCTATGATTCTATGAATGGATGGCGTTTTCTACCATTTAAAGGAAATGGGATTTTATGGTGGGGTAGAGCTATAATAATACAATAGTATCTTCCATCTTCTGGTCATTCAATTTGTAGCCTGCTAGGGCCCTGAATTCTGGATTATATTCCATACCGCTGGTATGGAATTCTCCAGAGTGGCCAATGCAAGGAGAACATCACCAGCAAACAAAGATATTGTATGCTGCCTTCCCCAAGGGTATACGTTCAATAGATGGATGAAATCATATTGAAGCAGCTAGAAGCTCCAAATATAATGCAAATAAAAGAGGGATAAGGGAATCCCTATGTGGTACCCTTGATGGCTGAAAAGAATCCGAAAGGGAGCACTGGTTCTAACATAAGCCTGGGGTGAATCATAAATATTTTGTAAGGATGTTACAAATTCATAGGTAGCCAAAGTGGTGCAGGGTAGTCCATAAGAAGGGCCATGCCATCCTGTCAAATTCCTTTTCAGTATCTAGGTTCAACAGTGCCAGCGGTATCTATTGAGTCACTGCATAATCAATGAGCAACAAGTTACATCAGACACTGTCATGGGCCTGATGCCGTCTAACAAAACCAACCTGATCCGGGTAAATAGGATGGGGAAGAAGAGATTCCAGTCTGTGGGATATTATGGACATTTAGAGTTTATCATAATTTAACATGGAGATGAGGCGATAGGATTCTGGATACCATGAATCCTTTCCAGGCTTTAGAATTGCTGCAATAACGGTCCTCCTCCTGAACTCTATGGAAGGCCAGTAAGAGAAAGGGAAGTAATGGATCTTTGAATTGCTTATAGAATTCGGCTGGGTAGCTGTCTTGGCCTAGGGCTTTAAAAGCTTTAGTGTCTCTAAGGACAGCTAATACCGCCGCAGCTGTAATGGGGGCCATCAGACTTTGAGCCTGTACTGACGTCAGCTGAGGCAAGGGGAGATTCTGTGAATACCGATCTATGGATTCAGGTGGAGGGGAATGTTCTGCAGTATAATGTGCCTGATAATAGCATCAAATTTTATTTAATTGTAGCACATCTTGGGAGCTTTAAACACTGCACATACAATTTCATTTAACTAAAAAGATTTAAAAATTTATAAAATTGAGTAACAAGCACCGCAGAATACCTCCCATGCAGTACAGAGCATATATAAAATGAGACCTCAAATGCTAGGGAGAAAAGATGAGTGTTAAAAAATCTTTTAAAATCTTCAACAGTGGAGGTTTATATGTAAAATTAAGAGACTAATAAGGAGGGCAAAACATATAAAATGGCTAAATCTAAAAATACACTAGAACTACAGGAGTGCTACAAAAAGCAGTTAAGAAATGTAAACAATAAGCCAGCCTGGTGGCGCTGAGGGTTGAGGCCCTGGACGCCACACCTCACACCACACCGATGACCCAGGTTCGGGAGCGGACTCGGGGAGCCAGGGGTAGGCCGGGGGGGGAGAAGGGCTGAGCGTCCGACGGTGGCTCGTCTTCTCTGGGGGGAGCCTGGAATTCAACCCGGGTGTGTGGTGACCTCTGGCGGAGGCTGGGGGAATGACAGCGCGTCTGCACCTCGGGTTTGATTGGTCGTCGGCGGAGGTCTGCAGACCAATCACCTCTAGGGGCTGCATCATCTAGGGAGGACGTTGCAGATGAATGCATGCTTGTGCCTGACTTCAGGGCTGGCAGCATCCCTTATAAAACAGGGAAAAACACCCCTCAGAGCCAGGAAGATGGAGCGCTGAACTGGGTCCCGATGTGCCAGTGCCTGCCTGCCACCCCAGGACCCTGACAAGACTTGAAGGATTCAGGGGCTACCCGACCCCGACCCTGCCCGGGGGATTTGACAAGGCCTGATGGAGGGGACTGGAGGTTGCAAGGTAGGCACTGGTAGGGGCAGGCTTAATGGGCGACTCCCGATGATGTGGCACTGTGGGGCAGTAGGAGGGGAAAACAGAAATATAAAAAAAAAAAAGAAATGTAAACAACAAATTAAAAGAGCTAAAAAAGGAACAGGAATATAAACTAGCAGTAAGTACAATGGACAATAAGAAGTAATTTTACAACTGTATAAATATTTTAAAAAAGGGCAAGGTACAGACTGGTCCCATAATCAAACGTAATCAACAGATTATAGACAGTCACAGTATGGCAGAAACCTTTAAAGAGTAATTTTAGTGTGACCCAGAAGAGTCAGGGAGTCATTGTGATGGAACAAGTAACAGAAAACAGATTCTTTAAAAATGTCAGTGGAACAAGTTAAAAATAAACTCAGTAGTCTCAATCCCAATAAACTGCCTGGTCCAGACAGACTGCATTCAAGGTTTTTGAAGGAAGCATCTGAAGAAATAGCAGGATCAATAGCAATGATTTATCAAAAATCATTCGATGAGATGCAGTTACCTCAGAATGGAAAGAGGCAACTAGCCGATAAGTAAGCATTAATGCACTGTCGCCTGATGGCATTCCACCAGTCACTTAGCTCACTCTCCTACTCCATGTTATAACTATCTTTAAGAAAGGATCCAAGACAGGTTACAAGAATTATAGACCAGAAAGTCTGACTTCAATTGCAGGCAAAAGTTTGGAGAGTATGATGAAGAAGGATATAGAAAGACATTAGAAAAACTGAGATGAAAGATCAAACACTGCATGGTTTCAAGAAGGGGAGGTTGTGTCAAACAAATCTGTTTCATTTCTTTGAACCAATTAGTAAAGCATTAGATGAGCGATTACCTGTGGATGTCCTGTATCTGGATTACTCGAAGGCCTTTGATACAGCGTCACATTTTGAATTGATTAAAAATTGGAAGGAATTGATATAAATAAGAATTTCATAAATTGGGTAGCTTCTTGGGTGAGAGGTTAGAGGCAGAGTGTGTGTACGCCAAGGGATCGTATTCAGACTGGGGTTCAGTGTTGTGCCCACACTGTTTAATATCTTTATTATCGACAATGCGGTGTAATAAATCATACTGGTTATGCACATTTGCAGATGACACCAAGGTCAGGGGCAGTAGTGGAGAAAAAAATGCAATAACAAATTTCTAGAATTAAATAGCCAATCTTGAAAACTGAGCAAAACATAACAACCTTATGTTCAGTGCTGAAAAATGTAAGGTGATGCATTTTGGGCTAAAAATAAAAAAGCACAATATTACCTAAATGGAAGGGAATTCACATCAACGAAGGACAAGAAAGACCTAGAGGTACTCATATCAAACAAATTAAGATTTTACCAGCCTTGCCAGGCATCATTCAAAAAGGGAAGCAAAATGTTGGGTTGTATTTCCCATAATATAAGTAGCAGAGCTAGGAGCTGGTTATCCATTATACAGTGCCCGGTGAGGCTGCATCTTGAGTACTGTAGAGCTATCAGGGCCCCAAACAAAATGATAATATGGAGACTGTGTGTGGTGTAGGAGGAGTGGTCCACTGAGCTGGCCAAATATGTCAGGGACTTAGAATATCTGGACAGACTCAGGGAGTTGGGCATGTATTTGCTGGAGTATGGGAAATTGAGGAGACTTGCATCTGGTTTATAGAGCATTTAAGGATTGTGATATATGGGAATGTATTGGCTTGGACTTAAAGATGCAGTGTAGAAACATCAGAGGTCATGACCTCCAGCTAAAAGGGGAGAATTACAGGACAAACAAAAGAGGTGCATGGTTAAACCAAAGACTGGTTACAATTTGGAATAGTTCACGCATGGGATAGTTAACCGTAAAAGCATGGACAAGTTCAAAATCTCACTGGATGAGTACTTGATTGGGAAAGGGATAACTGGATATACTCATTGAAAAAGCAGAGTCAAAATGGCTTTTGCTTCTGACTCAAAATATTCCTATGAATCCTTTGAGATCTGTGAACCTGATTTGGTGAAGCATTCCACATGCAAAGTGGTGGCCAGAAAAGCCCTTTCACCTGACATTTTAAACAGGCATGGAGAATCACTACTGGTTCTCAATGGTAGCAAAGCAGCCAGGCTGGACCATATGGGAGCAGGAGGACTTATGTACTAGTCGAGACCCAAACATTACAAGCCACATGCACAGTGCCTATGTGCATCATTATCACAGCCCCTGCCAGTGAGAGGCTCCCACTTGCAAAGGAAATAGTATAGCACAAACAAAATAGTGCTGTTAGTTCTGAGAGCCAGATTAAGCAGCCAACATGCTAATGATTACATACTGTATGGCATGTACAGCATAGGGAATTTGCATGTCATTATGTAGGCCATTAGGCTCTGCACAATGCGCATGTGTAGTTGCAGGAGGCATGTGGGAGCTTTGACTGCCCCCACATCAGAGCCCCAACACTATACCATTCCTGGTAGTCTCAGCAGACCCCCATCCAATCCTAGCCTTCAGAAACTACAAAAGAACACAGAAGGAGAAGGACAGGAGAGTTACCAGGAGAAAGAAAGGAGGCAGGGAAGACAGGAGCACAAAAGTAAAAAACAGAGGACAATATAGCCAAATCAGTAAAAAAGGGGGGATAAAACATTTTTTAGATACATTAGTGAAAAGAGGAAGTCCAAGAGAGGGATAGTAAGACTGAAAGGGGATGGTGGTTCTGTGGTAAAGGACCACCAAAAATGGACATATTTAACAAATACTTCTGTTCAGTATTCATGGAGGAGAGGGAAGGAAACGGGCCTTTGTTACAAGACAAGGGCATAAAGGGTCAGGAAGTGGACACTAGCCCTTTCAGTGGAAAGACTCATAAGGGAGTTGTCAAACTTAAATGTAGACAAGGCAATGGGTCCAGATGCAGTGCACCCCAGGTTGCTTAAGGAGCTCTGGGAAGAGCTGGCTGCACCTCTGACAGCCCTGTTCAACCAGTCACTGGAAACAGGGGAAGTACCAGGGGACTGGAGGAGGGCAGAGGTAGTCCCATTCTACTAAAGCGGAAATAGCGAGGGCGGGAAATTACTGGCCAGTTGGCCTGACTTCGGTAGTGGGCAAAGTAATGGAATCACTACTGAAGGAAAGGATTAGTGAACACTTTGTTAGCAAAGATCCATAAGATCTGAGGCAACATGGATTCACCAGAGGAAGATCCTACCAGACAGACCTGATCTAGTTCTTCGCCTGGGTGACAAAGAAAGCGGACCAGGAGGGGCAGTTGACATGGCCTATCTGGATTTCAGCAAGGCCTTGACACCGTTCCACATAGAAGGCTGGTAAACAAACTAGAGTAGCCTCAAGTTGGGTCCTAAAACAGTAAAATGGGTGGAGAGTTGGCTTAGTGATAGGAGCCAAAGAGTGGTGGTAAATGGGCTACACTCTGGGAGCGGCAAGGTGTCTAGTGGGGTGCCGAGGTCAGTATTAGGCCCGGTCCTTTTCAATGTCTTTATTAGTGAGCGCTGCAGAAGAACTGAGGAGAAAGTGTGCCTATTCACAGATGACAAAATCTGTAACAAGTAGACACACTGGGGAGGAAGAGTTGAAAGAATGAGGAGGTCTAAAGAAGTTACAAGAATGTTTACAAGTTTGGCAGCTAGATTCAATGCAAAAAGTGCAAATCATGCACTTAGGGCACAAAAACCTGGTGGCAACATACCAACTGAGGGGTGGAGGAGTATTAGCAGTCACAAAACAGGAGCTAGACCTATGGATTATCAATTTGATGACCTGAAGGTACTATAACTAAACAGTGTGACAAGGCAATAGGAAAGGCTAGCAGAATCAGTGACAGCACTAGGGGTTTTAAAACTTGGGTCACATTAGACCCACTGGTGTAAAAAATGTGGGTCAACGTGAGAAACAACTGGGTCAAAACCTAATCGCAAGTACAGATTTCACCAGTATAGAAGCTTAAATTTGTCAAGTGAAAATACTTTTCTGTTGTTTACTTTTCCATCTTTTGGGTATTGACACAGACAGATGCACCACTTTGAACCCACTGTCAGGTGGAAACTGGGTCATTTCTGGGCAAGCTGCAACTTTTTCCCTTTTTGCCCTATCTAGCACTGTCCCTGAGCGGAATGCTCAGATGCATAAGGAGGGGTATCACCAGCAGGAAGAGGAAGGTAATAATACCCCTGTATAGATTGCTGGTGAGATCCCACCTCAAGTACTGTGTACACTTCTGGCGGCCCCATCTCTGAAAGGACATTGCTAGGAAGGAGACAGTGCAAAGGAGGACAAACAAAATGGTGCAGGGCCTGCATCAGAAGCTCTGTTAAGAAAAGCTTAAGGATTTATTGTAAATATGTACTTCCTAGAAGACAGGAGGGAATGGGGGATGTGATAGAGACATTCAAGTACCTCACAGGAATAAACAAGGTACAGGAAGGAGTACTTTCCAAAGGAAAAGATGCTCTAGGACAAGGGTCACAATATGAAGCTGGGGGAGGCTGAGGAGGAAACATGAGGAAGTACCTCTTCATGGAGAGGGTGGTGGACGCTTGGAACAGCCTCCCAGAGGAAGTGGTGGGGGCTAGAATGGTCACAGGATTTAAGAATGTATGGGATAGACACAAGGGAATCTTAGAAGCAAGATGGGCATGTAAGCTGGAGTCCAAGTAGGGTCTCCGGTGGCACTATGGGTAGTATATTTAGGGCAGATTAGGTGGGCCAAGTGGTCCTTATCTGCCGACAACTTCTATGTTTCTCTGTTTCTATGTAATCCATGTCAGTATTGTGGAACTTACTAAAGCTCTTCCTTGACAGTCCAATGAATGCCCCTCCTTCACCTGATCCAGTATTGTGGAAATGTACTAAATCCCATCCTTGGCAGTTTAGTGTTACCACTGCCCAATTTCTGTCAAAGCTTCCCCTCTCTAGCCCACCCACACAGCACCCACCAACCCCACCCCAAATTACCCCTGACTCACCTATCCATCCATCCATCCATCCATCCACCCATTGATGAGCCTCCATAAGGTCCTCAGTCATTGACTAGCACAGACCTTCCACTCATCGCCTTGGCTCTCTGCCCTCTGACTGATAAGGTTTGAGCATGAGCAAACTGCAGAAACAGCTGTTTCTATAGCACTGTATGATCACTCCCTGTCAGTCAGACGTCAGCCATCTGAAGAGGTGAGTGGAGGGTCTGGGTGAATCAGCATCAGAGGACTGTATGACAGCTAACCTATGGAAGAATGGATGAGTCAGGAGATGAAGAGGTGGAAGTGGTGGGTGCTCAGTGATTGGGACAGAGAGAGATGGAATTTATCAGCAGTCCAGCAAGGGTAATACTAGACTGCCAGAATGGCTTCATTACTTTTCCACAACACCAGACTGGGTGAGGGAGGTGATTCATTAGACTGCCAGGGTAAGGTTTAGTACAGTTCCACATACTGACAGGATTCAGGTGAGGAGGAGGGCCTGCTAGACTGCCATCAAAGGCGTTAGTACAGGTTCACAATACTGAAAGTGATTGAGTAAAGGAGGGGTGTCAGCTAGAATTCCAGGGTTAGGGTCTTTAATATTGCACAGTAAAATTATTGATAGTACCAGCAGCAGTCGGGGTGGGGGACCCAGAGACTGCCCGAGCCAGAATCTGAAGTATGGCTTTTTGCCGATGGTGCTGTGTTGGGTGGAAACGGGTGTGGCTGGCACCAGTGATTATTTTCAGACTCTTAAAGCAGCATGTCAGTTTTCAAAATCTTCATGATGGTTTTGTTTACAAACAGTTTGTGTTTAATTAAAAGTATGTAAGTGCTATTCCCAATGATATATTTTTAAATAAATAAAAAACGTTGTAAAGAAATCCCTCATGAAAGTCCCTGAGTCAGTGCTGCCTTCTGCACACCAGCCGAACTAAGGCTGCAGTATCACAGTAGTATGTGAGAAATGAGTGAACCCGAAGTGTTTAGCAAGGTGGGAGATCTGGTAAGTTCAGAAGGCAGAGGAGGAAAGGCTCTGCTCCAGTGTAAAACCTTGCCCACTGTGGAACTGCAAGGGATAACAGCAGTCATTGTGCTCCCGTAAGAGATGTGTAAAGAGTACAACCTTTTCAAGGGACCCTAACATACAGACTTAGGTCTAGGGTCAGTGATTTAGGGAGTGGTGTTCCTGTGTGTAACTGTAAATATGTTAGCAAACGTGACCACAACCCATCACATACAAGAGTGATTTTTTTTTTTCATTTGTAGTTTCTGGGTTTTTGAAAGTTTTCTCCTGGTCCCTACACCTACCTGCCCCCTCAATGTAGCACATGCATGTGGAAGCACGCACGTGCATGCTGTCTAGATACCCTCCCTTCCAGTTGCACCGCTGACCGCCTGCATCAGCACCAAACCTCCATTCGGTGATGGTAGGACTACGGCAGGCGACCCCACCCTTACCCAGGAGGGAGGGAGAGCCAACGCTCGATCCTGCTCCCCTTTCCCCATGCAGGCACCCTGGTGACCTGGTTGCTCCCAAACTCGGGTCACTAACGTAGGCTGGTGTGGCATCCAGCGCCCAACCTCAGCGCCACCGGGCCCGCTGGGTAGAGTGATTTTTTTCTGACATGACGGGGGAGAGGGTCTGCACCACTGAGCATGATAAAACCCGAGTATACCATGGGATCCTGTATGCAAGAAGGCATTGATTTATATGGGTGCAGTGTTGTATTCTGCACGTCAGCACTATTCACTGTGCATGGTGCAGGTGACCCTTTGGAGCTGGCCCACACCCCATCTAGTTGGCGCTGTTCAGTTAGCACGGTGCACTGCCTGTTAGCATCGTGTCCCTCTGTCACAAACACTAAAGTATCACCTTTAGCATTTAAGTATTAAATAAGTAATATTAACGTTTTTGTTCCTGTGGAACTTAAACACTAACTAGAAACCTTCACACGGCATGCTGATTTGGAAAATCATTGTGTAGCATATAGGTTTTGAAAACCATTACACAGCGTGTACATTTTCAAAACCTTTGTGAAGGTTTTCTGTGTCCAGTGTTTTGTGAAAACTGTTGTGCAGCACGGACATTCTGAAAACTGTAATGCAGCTTGAATATTTTGAAACTGTTGTGTAGATGTTCAAAATATTTTGTAGCACGTAGCTTTTCAAAAAACAATTGTGAGACATGCCTGTGCAAACCTTTTGGTTTTTAATTAACAATGTCTGATTAGTACATTGTGTGGCTTCTATTAAAAGTTTGGATTTTTATCTGTGGCTTGTATTCAAGGTCAGCTTGTACTGTAAAATCACATTTTTGAGAGCTAACAGAATATGCCACATCCTGGACTTGATCAAGTTTGCTGTTTTTGGTATACCTCGTATCAAAATAAACATAAAATACATCAACTAACATATGTTTAGAAATACAATAATGATCTTATTCACAGAGAGAAAAATGAGAGTGATTCCGACCAACAGTGTTTTATCTGACATGACTTCATCCCTGACTAGAAGCTGTGGTTTATATTTGAGGCTGTTTTTTATTAAAAATATTCATGATAACCTTTGGCTTGCATTTTGGGACAGCTTCTACTCAAAGGGGGGCTTTAATTCAATGAAATATGGTATTTAGCTGTTTTTTTTAAACAAACAGCATGTTTCAACAATAAATCTTTAATAAATTCAAAATGAATTCAGATTTTTTTCACCAAACCACCAAAGGGATGTATTCCCCCATAACATCTAACAGGCATCTCAGTTTCATATCTTAATATTTTGTAGTTTTCTCTGTACTTTTGCAAACATTTACCAAAATTTTACACCCTGTAACTCAAAAGTGGACAAACACATTGCTAAAACTTTCAACATTATTAGACCCTAGCACTGAGATGATACATGCCAAATTTCACAGCCATAGGGTCTAAGATGGCTGAGTTGCAAGCGTTGAATACAGGATTTTAAACAGAAAACACCAACACAACCCTAACATAGCAGATGCTGAAATAAGTTGGCACTATAAACCAATTTGCTTCTTCGTTAACTCAATTAGCACCTACTGCTTTAAAAATCAGATGCTTAGAAGCGCTCCTGAGCTCTAAGTGCATCTGCCTCAGTGGTGGGAGAGGGAGGAAACAAAGTTCTAGAATGTCATCTGAGCGTCTGAATATGCGCAACATCAGGAGGGAGAGAGCAAACTGAAGTGTAGTTAGAAGCATAGTCAGTGTGTCTATTGATTGAGGGATTTGAAGTGCCATCTGAGCCATTAGCAGTGTACTTGTATGTATAATGAATGTTGGGGGGGGGAGCTCTTATATGCTGAGTAGCTGATCCAGCTGCATTCAAGATTAAAGAGGGGTGTGGGGTGTCCGTGTTTGAACATCTTCTCACACCAGTAGTTACAGCAGGCACGAGAAATGTGAGTCAGCCTTGCTCTGTTCATATACTGTAGGTATGTTGTTTTTCTTTCCACTGCTGGCTTTCCTTATCTTATCTTTGTGCACACTGACTCTGCTTTTAATTTAAAACAAATAAAGCAGTTACTGGCCCTAGCAAGCATTTGTCAATGCTGAATGTTGGCTTGCTGGCATTGGCATTTTAGTGCAGGAGTTAGACAGATGCATAATAGGAATGGCAGTGAAGTATTGAACTGATGCCAACCACACCCCCACCCTGCAGAGACTGACAGGCAGTGGGGGTGTGCCTTGGGGTCGTCGGCTATGCATTGACATGCCATTTCACCGCACCTACCCTGCAGACACCGACAGGTGTCGCTGGTGCCTTGAGGTCTTTGGTCTTACGCTCACCCCATTCCATAGGGAAATATGCTGAGATAGGTGTAGTATAGGAGAATGGGGTGAACTTTGGGGTCAAGATTCCAAGGCACACCTCCAGTGCCTGTCATTGGCTGCAGGGTGGGGTGGGCGGAATGGCATGAGTATTACAGCTGATGATCCCAAGAAACCCCCCGATGCCTGTCAGTCTCTACAGGGTGGGGCTTTACGGTTGGAAACCCTAACTCCCCAGGCATTTGTTGGTATTTTCACTCCAAATTTTCAGCATGGGCTTTTTGTGACCCCACCTCATGAACAGTGGCACTATCAGTTCATTACCCGAAAGGTGATTTTGCACAGTGACTGCGCCATTTGGCGCTACAAGTCCAAAAGCACATTTCGGGCAGGATGTGAAAAATGACAACTGTACTGTTCATGAGGTGTTGGTGTGAAAATATGGCAATGTTGAAAATCTGGAGTGAAAATATGAAAAACTGGTGAAGTTACGAACGTGTGTAGAAACTGCACAACGCACGTCTGTAACGCAATAATTGTGGAGAATTTTTTCACCAAATTTTCAACATTGGCATTTTTAGTCTTCTAGTAATGAATAGTGGCACTGTGATTTTGTTAATCTGTCCCAAAAGTTGATTTCCCACAGCAACTGTGCCATTCTGTGCCACAGGTGTAAAAACATGTTTCGGGCAGGGTGCGTAAAATGACAACTTTGCTGTTCATAAGGAGGTGTGAAAACATGGCAATGCTGAAAATCTGGACTGGAAATACAACAAATTGGTGAAGTTATGAGCGTGCATAGAAACTGCACAATGCACACTCGTAACGCAGTCATTGTTTGGAATTTTTTCACCAGATTTGCAACATGGGCTTTTTTGGACCTCCCCTTATTAACAGTGGCACTGTTGTTTCATTAATCAGTTCCGAAAGGTGATTCCATGCAGCGACTGCAAAACCTCCTTTCGGGACCGAATAACGAAATAACAGTGACATGTTCATGAGGTGGGGTCCCAAGAACCCCATGTTGAAAATTTGGGGCCAAAATTCTAAAAAATGTCTGAAATATCAACCTAAGTTGACCCCCAACCCCATTGACCCATTATAAAGCTTACCATCATTTCTTCAGTTTGTGGTTGGCCTTTGAAAAGTGCAGACGTGTCCCGACCACAGAAGATCACTGCTTCTGACCTCCAGAGGTAAGTATGGGGTGGGGGGGGTGCAGGGAGGTGAGTGCACAGAGGGAGGGTTCGGGTTGAGGGAGGGGGACGAGGGAGACCACGAAGGACCATTTTCTGTTTTACAGGTTAAATAATATAAAAAGAGTACAGGGGATGGTTTTTCTGTTTTACAGGGGGAAAACAATTTAAGAAAAACATTTAGGCACACTGGTGTGGGCTCCCAGTTTGCCACGATGGGGGGGGCTGCACGCCATTGCCGACACGGGGATTGGGCACCCCGTTGTCGGCAAAGAACACAGACAGTTGGTGGGGCACTTCCGACACTGGGAGTGGGCATCATGGTGTTGGAAATAATTATTTCGAAATGCTGGGGTGGGCTCCCAGTATGCCAGATTAATGGGGGGGATACATGCTGACACGGGGATTGGGCACCCCTGATATCGGCTTTGCAAGACTGTGTGGTGGGCGGCAGGAGCCGCCGTGTTTTGGCACACTGGGGTGTGCTCCCAGTGTGCCACATAATGGAGGGGTGGGGCATGCCGACACTGGGACTGGGCACCCCCATGTCGACTTTCTGGGGAGTGTTTGTTGGGTGGCAGGAGTCATCATTGTGGAAAGCCATGCCACGGCTGTTTTACTTATTGAAATGTTTCACCAGGAAAGGCACACTGGAACTCCCGCTGGTAACTCCAGCCATGCGCATTACTGTGTACTGTAATAATAATAATAATCATCTTTAATTATTTTGCACCTTTCAATTATCAAGGCACATTACAAAACAGAACAGCAGACAAAAACATGTGCACAGTAAGACCTGAATTCTAATATTAATCACATTATGCTTTACTCCATAAGTAGGTCTTCAATGCCTGTTTATCCCCCTCCCAATGGTTGCACACTCTGCATGGCAAGAGTCTTGTCATCTGCCGCTGCAATGAGGAAACTGCATCTTATTGGAGCGGCAGATTTCTTTCAACTCTGTGGCTGTCTTTGAAACTGCTGTCATTGCCAGCATGCTCACTGATTGGCGGCTGAGGGACACACCCACTAAAGCATCCCCTGCATTGGCCACAACACTGACACACCTCTGAAATGCATTAATAGAAGATGTTGCTTATGCACTGCTAAAGCCAACATAAAAATGTAAGCATGTTCAGACATGGATATACAGTACAACCTGAAAACACTTGAAACTAGGCCTCTTTATTTGTATAAAGTTTTATATTTGTTTTAGCATCAGAGTAATATTTTATGAATTTCTGCTTTAGAGTCTGAGTTTCTAGCACCTTTTGTGTGGGCATCACCTTTTCCATGTGTTATGGATGTGGAACGGAGCAGTTCTTAGAGATGAAATGTGTCATGCGCCTCTTAACATGGGACAGTTGAGGGGTGTGTGTGTGTGTGTGTGTGTATGTGAGTGTGTGTGTAGCTTTCAGAACAAATATCTTATTTTAATGCCTGCTCCAAGGTTTTCCTTAGTAGCTCCTGGTTGGCTGTGAAATGTTGGTACCCAGGAGCTATTCATGGCTCTTGATTACCAGATCCTTATTTCGGCACCTGTATAGGGACACTGCAGTGCTCCTATAATATACTTACAACAAAACAACTATGTTACTGCTCATTAGGGTTCCTACCGCACAAAATAAATTCCTCACAAAGGTTGGCAATAAACTATTCAGGTTGTAAACCCAAGCCCACATAGTTTGGAAATGTGCTGTTAGGGTTGTTACATCTAAGTTCCACCCACCCTACCAGGTCCCCTACCCTGATGACCCAAGGACAGTCTACAGGTGCAGGGTCATGCACCAATAGTATGATACATCATAGAGAGTCAGCATATTCAAAACTGGTAAATAGCAACCATAATCCACACCCCCTCATCTACCCTCATGACCAATAGGCAACGTACATGTCTGGAATCATGCCACACAGGTCTGGTGTTTCATACATATGCTACGCATTCTAGATCTGTAATTAGAATACTTTTGGGTGCACACCCATTGAGGTTCACATTCATTTATGATGTGTGCCTTACTTTGCAGCAGTATTGTAGACCTTGCACAAAGATGTGGAATTGTTACAAATCTGTAACTCCTATACGCATTGAAAATAGAAAATAGAATTGATATTTTGACCACAGGTTTTCATAAGAATTATCTATAAAGAGAACATAGCAAAGGTATCACTACTTTGATAGTTTTTCTTTATAGATAATTCCTAAAGAAGACCTGAGTCAAAACGCTAATTTTAACTCTATTCTTGTAACCCCTGCAAATGGGGGTTCCCAAAGACTTCCAGGAGCTTGCTTTGAATGCTCCAAGCCTGAATGGTGTTTGCATTTAAGCCATTTATCAGTGAGTGTTTTTAGAACCTCTGGTACTGTCTCTTAAGAGCTGTCTGCTTGCAGACATAATTAGTTTGTATGGGGGACTGTGTGTTTCTTTGATTGAGTACCACCAAGCTGCTGCCAATTCACTTCATTTTGCAGTCACTAGGAGTGCAAAGGAACCTATCTGAAAGATGTAACTGTTTGCCAGAAATTATTTAGAGTAATAATGAAATTACAGTTTGTCTAACCTGCTTTCTTTGCAGTCAGAACTGTGTCTGCTAGTTCCCCATTCTAGTTTTGAACTGCTGAACTGGACCAATCAGTGTGGGTAAGCTAGCTCTAAATGGTGCCTTGACGAATCAGAACTTGACTCATAATCTGAGCCAGCCACAAGAGGATTGTATGGGCAGTGACTCTGGGAGATGTAGTTTAGACTTCAGTGCTTTTGGACCAACAGCAGCAGTCTATTGTGAGTGACAGCCAATCCAGTCAAGAACTGGGAGGAACTCAAAGGAAGTGCCCGGTTTTGTCAGTTGGAGTGTCAGTTGAGCTTTGGCAGTGAAGAAGGAAGGAGCCCTGTGCTTTTCAGTGTGCAGTTTTAGTTAAAAACGTGTGTAAGGCCCAGAGTTCCGGTCTGCAGCTTGTGTAACAGCTTGTTAGGACTGAATCCTGCCCTGTGAAGAGAATCAAAGGATATCTGAAGAGTAGAAACCAGGCTCACCCTGTAGAAGACTGGAGGAATTGCTGAAAATTGCACTCTGTCTGTCAGGAACTGAATCTGCTGTGTGTTCTCCGGTATTGTGCAGTAATTACGATCGGATACAGATGCAGCCTGCCTGGTATAGTGCTTTCTTTATATGGATGTGTGAAGAGGTTTGTGTACCTCAAGTGAGCCCTGCTGACATTGAAGGACCATCTTATTTGGAGGTCGGAGTACTAATTCAGGGTCGCTCCTGTTGAATTGCCACATTAAATCCAAATGGAATTACTGCACTGCTGACTGTTTAATTCTCCTTTCTCTGTGTGAAAGGGCCCCTACCAGCTGCCACGGTTTGGACTAGCCACTAGGGCTTGGGGTACCCAGGGACAGTAACTGATAGGGGTAGGCCTGTGCACAGAGCCATAGGTAGATTATTAGAGTGATAAGCTAATTAACCTGATTTCCCTGTCCTTGTTATATCCCTAAATAAATCAGAGCTGCTTTGTTTCAGCAAAGTTATACTGCCTGAGGTATTTGTCTATGTTAAAGTACTGTACTGTGATTGTTGCACTGTATCTCATTTCACAGGAGGTCCCAGTGCCGAACCAGACCTGGGGGTAAGTGTATACTGTGAAGGTAATTTGATATATCGCAGGGCCACTAGTGGGAAGAAGGGGTTGCAGTGTCCCAGAGGGCTGTGACCAAGTTAGTTTAACTATTGCAACCCTGACCTCTGGGTGGAGGCACCGCCATTGGATCCAGGCCCTCAACCTGTTAGTGGCAAATCAGGCAGGGGTAGCCCCGGGATAGCGCCATCTAGGGGTTACATCTTGGAGGCGCACCGCTGGGATTGTGTGTCCTCTAGTGGCCATATTTACGAACCACTGTTAAGAAAAAATGGGTACCCGACAGAAGTGGCTGTGCACCGGCTGGTGGAGTGGTGTACTGGGGAGAGATCGACCCAAAATGCTATGCTTATCCTGGACATCCCCTGGGTCATCACGGACACTGTGCAGGGAGTACTTTCCAAGGTGGAAGGTTTACAAAACCCTGTGGTGGTGGGTCGGCATGCTAATCTGCTCACCCACACTTTCCTGGCCCTAGTAGAGTTTAAGGATCCCATAGATAGCTCCAAAGTGCCAACAGACCATTACCCCAGAGGGAGCCCTCACTGCTTGAGAGTGATAACTAAGGACAGTAAAGACCTGGGGAATCAGCCCTACCACTATCTGAAACTTTTGAGGAGAAATTTGCTGAATGGTTGCTGGGAGGGAAAACTGTGGAGGACTTGAAGAAACTATTCTTGCCACCTGGGGGTGTTCCTCCCCAACACCCTCTCCTGCTCCAGTGCCCGTAATGGTGGCTGAACCAATGCAGACTCCTATTTCTGCACCTGCCATTAGTCACGACTCTTACCGAAGGTTGAGGATCTTCTCTGGCACCTCCCCACCCCCAAGGGAGGATGACTGGGAGACCTGGATAGACTATGTTGCCCCCCAATGCTAGAATGGCAATGCTCGGAAGGCGAAAAGCTTTAAAGAGGGTTAGTGAGAGCCTCGAGGTCCCGCCCTGGCTACCATCCTGTGCTAAACGGGCCAGTAACCCTGAAGCGACTGCACAGGCCTATCTTGAGGCCTTGGAGAATGTGTATAGGAGCCCAGATTCTGATGAGGACCTATGGTGGAGAGTAAGAAATGCACAACAGTACCAAGGGAGTTGTTGTCTGTGTATGTCTCTGCTGGAAAAATTGTTGCAAGAATGCCTCAGAAAGGGTAGTTTGCCAGCATTGAACTGGACCAACCAGACTGGACAGAATCTTTAAGTCTGCCCCTTCTCAGAACTGCTGTTGCTTCAGTTACGCCTGGCAAATCAACTGGAATCCCACCTCCCATGATGAGTTAATGAGAGAAATTCGAGGAGTTGAGAAAAGGCGACTCGGAGGTACCTGCACCAACAGCTGTGGCTACTACCGAGGACTGAGGTGTGACCCATCAAGTGAAGTTCAGGGCAGAGGTTGACAGTCAATGAGTGTTCCTGACAAGGAAAAAGATATGCCACAATGGGGCTAACTGTTGAGAGAGATCCGGGAATTCAAAAACAGTCCTTTATGAAGGCCACGCCTGCAAGTACGGCCCCAACCTATATCCGACTGCATCTGCATAGTGGGGTGGGGTACCCACCCATGTATCTCCTGCTGATAACAGCTCCAAACTCAATTCCTTGACCATGGAAGTGGAGAACTGACGAGATGTCTCCAAATGCTTATCACAGCAGACAGAGATGGCACCCAGGTTTCCAGTTAGTAATACCCCTGCCCTGGCTCCCAGTGTGGCGCCGCCAGCTCAAACTCCAGAAAGTATGTTTTGCTATAATTGTGGGAAAGATGGGCACATGAAAAAGGGGAAATGCCAGTCCCCAAAAAGACACTGACAAAGTTGCATATAGGCTACAAGGAGAGCTTCGGAGAAGAAATGGGTGTTAAGAGGTGCACACATGATCCCAGTGAGGGCACCAAAATGCTAATTCACGCCCTTGTGGCAAGGTCAGTTGCCCAGGCCCCACTACCGCCTCTCCAGACTGGTCCAGAACAGTGGGTCCTCCATGGAGACCACTGTAAAGGTGAATGGAGTGTCTACAAGAGCTGTATTAGACAGTGGCTCCCAAGTGACAATTATGTTCCAGGATTGGTATCAGAAGCATTTGTCAGACGTGCACTTACAACCATTAGAAGGACTGCATGTATGGGGGTTAAGTGAGAAGGCCTCACCTCATTCCGGTATATCCGAATTTGGCTGTCTTTCCCCACCTCCGTGGCTGGAGTGGCGAACAAGTAGAGACCCTAGCCTTAGTGTGTCCCCACTGGACTGTATGATGGTGTCCCTTTGTTGATTGGAACAAATGCTCATATGTTCGGAAGGCTGGCACAGTTGTGTTATGAAAACAGGGTCAAAGACTAGTAGAGCTTTAAGAGTTCCTGCTTTAATTAAGAAGGCCTATGAGGCACAGAGAGATGCTGAAAAACAGAACCAGAGGAACCGGTCGGAATTGTATGGAAGAAGGATCCTGAGTCTCTGATCCTGGCGCCAAATGCCCAGTGTACCTTACAGGAGAGGTCCGATCAGAAAGGATGTTAAGAATAAAATATTAATGTTGGATGCACCAGGCGATGGAAAATTGCCAGAGGGACTGCTGGTCAAGCCTAGTATTTTGCCCGCTAGAGCCCATGCTTATGCCAGAAGGGTAATGGTCCAAGTTCATAATGTGTCTGAAAGAGACATTCGAGTAAACAGAGGTTGCATCCTGGCTAATGTGCATTGTGCAGACACTGCAGTGCTACCCAGCAGCAAGAGTTCAAGGAAGAATGACAGAGTAACGCCTGACTTATTTGATTTCGCGACTCCCGCTGCCAGCTGAATGGAAAGTGAGGATCAGTGAGAAGCTTGCCCAGAGAGACCAGGTGTTTTCTTTTAAAGGAATGGGATGTAGGATGCGTGCAAGGCTGAGCACAATATCCGCTGCATGACGAAAGACCATTTGAGAGGAGGTTCGACGCCTGGCACCTGCTGACATAGATGATGTGAGACGGCATCTGCAAGAGATGTTAGCTGCTGGTGTAATACAAGAATCCAGAAGCCCTTATGCTTCCCCATTGTGGTAGTGAGGAAAAGAATGGAACAGTAAGATGATGTGTGGATTATCGCACTCTAAACCGGCGGACTATCCCTGATCAGTACACAATGCCCCGCATTCAGGATGCTTTTGACTGCCTAAACGGGAGCAAGTGGTTCTCTGTGCTGGATCTCCACAGGGTACTACCAGATCCCGATGGCCCCAGAGGACCGTGGAGACATCAGCCTTTATCTGTCCGCTTTTGGTCTGTGAATTCATGAGGATGCCTCAAGGATTTCAGGTGCCCCAGCCACTTTTCAACGATTGATGGAGCGTGCAGTGGGGACATGAACTTACTAGAGTGCCTGGTATACCTAGATGATGTTATTGTGTTTGGCAGCTCACTGGAGGAACATGAGAGCAGATTATTTAAGGTATTGGACCGACTGGAGGACTTTGGCCTTAAACTGTCCATTGATAAGTGTCAATTCTTTCAAACATCAGTAATGTATGTGGGACACATAGTATCCACCGAGGGAATAGAGACCACCCAAGTAAAGTTGAGGCCTTGACCACCTGGCCACAGCCCAAAAAATCTAAAAGAACTGCAAAGATTCCTGGGATTCTGTGGTTATTATCGGCGCCATCAAGGACTATTCAAGAGTGATCCGCCTTTACTTAACCTTACTCAAGGGTATCCCCAACCCACAAAAATACAAAAGTCAGTCCCTCAAGACTGAAAGAGTGTATTTTCATCCGAGTGAAGTATTTGGGGCCCGCTGGACTCCTGATTGTGAGACTGCTTTCATGAGATCATATATCAACTTACCCATGCTCCAGTGCTGGCCTATGCCGATCCAAGAAAACTTACGTCCTGCACACTGATGCTAGCTTGCAAGGGTTGGGGCTGTGTTGTACCAAGAGCACGAGAATGGCCTGAGACCAGTGGCCTTTGCCAGTAGAAGCCTGACCCCCTCGAAAAGAACTATCCTGTACATAAGTTAGAGTTCTAGCTTTGAAGTGGGCTATTGTTGACCAATTCCATGAGTACTTGTATGGGGCTAAAATACTAGTAAAACTGACATAATCCTTTGACCTATGTAGACCTCACTAAGTTGGATGCCACTGGCCATAGGTGGCTTTCTGTATTATCTATACATGACTATGCTTTCTAATACCGAGCAGGTCTGAACCATAGATGCTGGATGCTCTCTCCCGGAGGCCTGTTCCCCAGAATGATTGGGTCCGATTGGCAGAACCTGACATTCGGGCACTCTGCCGGAAGTTTGACAGGGAGGAACAAAGTCCCACGGACGCAGTGGACTGCATGGTGGATTGCTTGGAGCCTCTGAGAATTGCATACCTGCTGCTTATTGCCACTTTCTGCAATAGACATTGGTGCACTGCCTCAGCTGGACAATGACAGTATTCAAGGGCTCAATCCCGATCCCATGATCAAAGCAGCTTTAGAAGCCCCTATGCAGGAAAAGATGTGTCCAAATTACGCCCACTGATTTGAGAACTGCACTGTTATACAAAGAAGGTCCTAAGTTGAAACTGATCAATAAACTGTTATACAGAGAAACAGTAGACAGAGGGACAAGTAGACAAACAACAACTAGTGCTGCCCACTGCCTTCGAGACTCAGTACTGAGGTCCTTGCACAACCACATGGGGCACCTTGTATAGACAGAACACTTGACTTGGTGAGATCCAGATTCTATTGGCCTAAGATGGGGCTGATGTGGGAGCAACACATTCGAACTTGTAGTCGCTGCTTACAGAGGAAAGCTTTGCCCCAGAGGGCTGCCCCTCTGTTAATATCACCACCAGTGCACCCATGGAGCTGGTCTGTATTGATTTCTGAGTTTGGAGTCAGATCAAAGAAATATCAGTAATGTGCTGGTGGTCACTGACCATTTCACGAGATATGCCCAAGCTTTCCCACCAAAGACCAGAAAGCATCCACTGTGGCCAAAGTACTTGTAGAAAACTTTTTGTTCACTATGGGCTCCACAAAGAATCCATTCTGATCAAGGAGAGACTTTGAGAGTCGTCTGATCAAAGAGATGCTTTCTCTGTGGGGAGTGCAAAGTCCAGAACCACTCCTTACCACCCCTAGGGGACCCACAGCCTGAACGCTTCAAATCGCACTTTGCTAGATATGCTAGGCACCCTGCACCCAAAGGACAAGCCTAGATGGAGCCAACAAATTAGCACCCTGGTACATGCTTATAACTGCACCAAAAGTGATGCCACTGGATTCTCCCCACCGCCTGATGTTTGGAAGAGAAGCTCGACTACCAGTAGATGTGTGTTTGGGGGTCTCCTGATGGGGTTCAAGCTGACAACTATTTACAGTATGTGCAAAAGTTAAAGGCCAGCTAACTCATGCGTACCAACTGGCTCAAACCATGGCTGCCAAAAGAAATCTGGCCAACAAAGAAAGGTATGATAAAAGGTGAAAGCACAGGAACTCCAGGAGGGAGATCGGTATTGCTAAGAAATCTGGGACTGCATGGCAAGCACAAGATTGCTGACAGATGGCACCATCTCCTCACATTGTAGTGGGCAAACTAGATGATCTGCCAGTGTACAAAGTAAGGCCTGAGAATAATTCAAAAGATGTAAAACAATGCATAGAAATCATTTACTGCCCATTGGACAAATCTTAATTGAGTCTGAGCCCCTAGAAGATGCCCTCTGGACCAGTGACTAGAGCTGCTGCTAAGAAAAGATCAAGAAAGTCTGCACCTACAGAAGCAAAGTTAAAGTGTTCCCTCCACAAGTCCCAGTTCAGCATGACTGTCAGTCCATATCGGAAGAAAGTGAGAGTGACTTTGAATACTATCCTTCTTACAACTGAGTCAGTTGTTTGGGGCAATCCCCTGTCAATACTGGAGATGAAGCTGGGCCTTCTGGACTGTCCAAGCCCCCAGCTTCGTCCCTGGAGCCAATGCTCCCAGAAAGTGAAGTGCAAAGCATCAGATCAGATGAAATGGAATCATTGTGCATGGTTGAACTGTTTGAGCTTTCAGGGAGAAAATGATAGATTGGGGCAGACTGGTGATACACCCAACAAGAAGAGTATTTTGAGTGCCCTGACAGTCCACTGCCAGTGTCCGAAAGCTCTCCATGCAGCCAAATGTTGTGGACTCAGAAACTGTAACTCCTGGAGCTGAAAGTGCCCCAAGTTCTAGCCTCTCTACCCCCATGGAGACTCCCCTGACAAGTGAGGACAATGCTGAAAATGAGGCTCAGAGTGCAGAGACTATAACAGTTCCCCCTAGAAAGACTGGTCGAGCTGTAAAGCCTGTGGTGCACCTCAGTTATGATTCACTTGGGAGGCCTGTGGACTTGCCTCTCAATGTTGTCCATAAAGGAGTGTATGTGTCCCGAGCTCATTGCCCAAACTGAGCATCAGTGCTAACTCCAAGTTACTTGTGTTGCTCTCTAGATGGTGCCCTTGCCCCATCCAGCCCCAAGGTAACTGATAGGAAGGGCCCCCTCTTCAGGTTTCATGTACAAGAGGTAATAACTTGAGTTATGGTACAATGTGTATGTAATACTGTGTAAAGAGTGACGTACTGCAATGTTTCAGAAATGTGTTCTTGGTAAAATGATATATTGACTGATGATTACATAGTGCGAGCCTAATGCAAATGTATATGGTTGCAGTTGAAACTTATGGGGTACTTGCTTGACGTCGACGCCAAGCTTTCCCAGGCCAGGAAGGGTGTAACCCCCGCAAATGGGGTTCCCAAAAGACTTCCAGGAGCTTGCTTGAATGCTCCAAGCCTGAATGGTGTTTGCATTTAAGCCATTTATCAGTGAGTGTTTTTAGAACCTCTGGTACTGTCTCTTTAAGAGCTGTCTGCTTGCAGACATAATTAGTTTGTATGGGGGACTGTGTGTTTCTTTTGATTGAGTACCACTAGCTGCTGCTAATTCACTTCATTTTGCAGTCACTAGGAGTGCAAAGGGAACCTATCTGAAAGATGTAACTGTTTGCCAGAAATTATTTAGAGTAATAATGAAATTACAGTTTGTCTAACCTGCTTTCTTTGCAGTCAGAACTGTGTCTGCTAGTTTCCCATTCTAGTTTTGAACTGCTGAACTGGACCAATCAGTGTGGGTAGTTAGCTCAAAATGGTGCCTTGACGAATCAGAACTTGGACTCATAATCTGAGCCAGCCACAAGAGGATTGTATGGGCAGTGACTCTGGGAGATGTAGTTTAGACTTCAGTGCTTTTTTGGACCAACAGCAGCAGTCTATTGTGAGTGACAGCCAATCCAGTCAAGAACTGGGAGGAACTCAAAGGAAGTGCCCGGTTTTGTCAGTTGGAGTGTCAGTTGAGCTTTGGCAGTGAAGAAGGAAGGAGCCCTGTGCTTTTTCAGTGTGCAGTTTTAGTTAAAAAACGTGTGTAAGGCCCAGAGTTCCGGTCTGCAGCTTGTGTAACAGCTTGTTAGGACTGAATCCGTCCTGTGAAGAGAATCAAAGGATATCTGAAGAGTAGAAACCAGGCTCACCCTGTAGAAGACTGGAGGAATTGCTGAAATTGCACTCTGTCTGTCAGAACTGAATCTGCTGTGTGTTCTCCCGGTATTGTGCAGTAATTAGATCGGGATACAGATGCGATGCTGCCTGGTATAGTGCTTTCTTTTATGGATGTGTGAAGAGGTTTGTACCTCAAGTGAGCCCTGCTGACATTGAAGGACCCTATCTTATTTGGAGGTCGTGAGTACTAATTCAGGGTCGCTCCCTGTTGAATTGCCACATTAAATCCAAATGGAATTACTGCACTGCTGACTGTTTAATTCTCCTTTCTCTGTGTGAAAGGGCCCCTACCAGCTGCCACAGTTTGGACTAGCCACTAGGGCTTGGGTACCCAGGGACAGTAACTGATAGGGTAGGCCTGTACACAGAGCCATGAAGTAGATTATTAGAGTGATAAGCTAATTAACCTGATTTCCCCTGTCCTTGTTATATCCCCTAAATAAATCAGAGCTGCTTGTTTCAGCAAAGTTATACTGCCTGGAGGTATTTGTCTATGTTAAAGTACTGTACTGTGATTGTTGCACTGTATCTCATTTCACAGGAGGTCCCAGTGCCGGAACCAGACCTGGGGGTGAGTGTATACTGTGAAGGTAATTCTGATATATCGTGAGGGCCACTAGTGGGAAGAAAGGGGGGTTGCAGTGTCCCAGAGGGCTGTGACCATGTTAGTTTAACTATTGCAAACCCTGACCTCTGGGTGGAGGCACCCGCCATTGGATCCAGGCCCCTCAACCTGTTAGTGGCAAATCAGGCAGGGGTAGTAGCCCCTGGGATAGCGCCATCTAGGGGTTACACTCTATTTTCAGCATGCATTTAGTAGCACCTGTTTGTTTTGTTTTCAGCTCACATGCTGACACAGCACCTTGTTTATTATTATTATTATTATTATTATGATACACATTGCATACTTGTAACTTGTTTTCTTTAGGACACATACATGGAAATAGTCAGACAAAGTTACATGTTTGGGACCTGTACACGATGTTATGCACAGTCATGCTGTAGATGCATAAAATAAGTTGCAAGTGGATGGTACATGGTGGTAGTAGGCAATATATGACACAGCATTATGCTGTTAAATGCATGTCGTACTATACACAGATTCCGCAGCAACATGCACCCACAAACACAGAACTGTGTGGTACTGTGCAAGTTATCACTGGACCTTCAGAGAGTCACATAACCCAGCTCAGCCTTGTAGGACAGTGCTAGACCAGCAGCTTTGGCCCTATGTCACAACTCACGAGGGCAGAGGAGGTTGGAGGGGCTGGGAATTAGGGGTGCTATTTACCAGTTTTGAATATGTTGTCCCTGTATGCAGTAGCATACCACTGATGCATTGGCCCTGTACCTGTAGACTGTGCTTGGGCCATGAGGATGGCAGATCTGGTAGGGTGGGCAGGACTTACTGTAGGCACAACAATCCTAAGAGCACATTTACAAACTTTGAGGGCACTGGGATTACAGTGCTAATAGTTGATTTCCAACCTTTGTGAAATTCGAGTTTTGTGCGGTAGCAACCCTAATGAGCATTAATGCAGTTTAAAAAAACAACAGCAAATATCACTGATATTTTTGCCTCTACGGAGACCTGGAGTGAGAACATTGGTGTTCCTCTCACTGTAGGCCCATGTATCCACATACTAGGTCCATAATGGCATGGAGGTACAGGGACTAAGAGTATACTTTATATACCTTGCCTTCATACAGTGGAATTCTGTTGGGACATCACTGTTGAAGGTGGCCGCTGAACAATCAGGACACAAGATGTTTCTTACCATATTATAATAAAGGCATGGCATAAATCAAATATGCCATGGCCCTTACGAAAATATCACTGACATTTTCCCTTCACTACTCTCGACGACATAGAAACAAGGAATTTGTCAGCAGATAAGGACTGCTTGGCCCACCCAGTCTGCCCATCTTGTCCCCCCCCAACCCGCTTTCTACCAAGATTCCCAACTCTGCTGGAAGGCTGTTCCAGGTATCCTCACTCTTTCAGTTAAGAAGTTCTTCTTCACATCCCTCTTAACTTCCCCCCTTCCAGCTTCATAGCATACTCCCTTATTCTTGTGCACCTTCTCTTCTTTACTTCATATATTAGTCCAGGCTCACTCTTTCTATTGTAGGGTATTAGGTGGACATAAAAGGAGTTTGCATTCGGACGGCAAACTAAACAGTGGTTTTTGTGTGTTTTTTTTTTCACCAGAGTATGTTCTGATTGAAACTAAAGTAGGGGCTTTCAGATTAATAGGTTCCCACCTATGCATTACACACACACACAATGAGTGTGTCTGAGATTGATTCAATATTCAAGGCTGACTGCTCCTGTTATAGTACATTTCCTGGTATTCAGTGTAGTTGCCATTTGGACTGAAAAGTAAACTGTGGTTTTGATCTTTTTTTCATACTGCATTAAAGTTTGAGAGAAGTAATCAGGTAAGTGTGTGATGTGTGGGTGGGCACCTACTGATCTGACCACCGGTAACTGCTCTCAGATTGGGACTGCAATATAAAAAAACAGTCAAAAACCATGGTTTGCTTTTCAGTCCAAACAGCAACTACATTGAATGCCAGGAAATGTACTATAACAGGAGCAGTCATCCTTGAATATTTCATCTATCTCAGAAACACGCCGTTGTGTGTGTGATGTGTAGGTGGGAAGCTACTAATCTGATAGCCTTTTCTTTAGTTTCAGTCAAACCATACTCACGTGGAAAAATAAAATTGAGACAAACTACTGTTTAGTTTGTAGTCTGATCACAAACTCTTTTTATGTGCAGCCAATACCCTACAACAGAAGCAGTGAGCCTTGCTTTTTTACTGTCACAAAGACACACTTTTAGAGTGCGTGTGATGCGCAGAGGGGTAAATGTTGAGCTGACAGCTTGTAACTGTGGTCCAACAGTTTTATCTAAACAGTCATTTGTCAGTGCCAGATGTTCGCAGCTGGTATTGATGTTGTATTAGGTCTAGGAGCAGATCCCGTGCCAGAAGACTAATATGGGCTGGGCTTGGGATGGGCTGGGCATGTTGGAGGCAGGAACAGTTATGGCGGGGTAGCAACAGACTCTCATTTAAATCAGAAATGACATGCATAAGGTTGAAATTGATCTAGATAGCGGGAATGTAGACTAGCAATTTTTGCACTAAGCACTGAGCCACTTAACTTCATTTTCTAATTGCTGTGATATGCATGTTAATACATATACTATATATATATGTGTATATATATATATATATATATATATATATCTATATATATATATATATATACATACACACACACACATATATATATATTCCAGTGAGTATAACATAGCAGTGCACCATCTCTACACATGTTTACAGATGAAAAGAAAAGACATCAAGAGACAGTTTTCTTCTTTTCAGTCTCTGCGGGATTTAGGGAGTGCGGAGTTGCCACTAGCTAGACACCTCAGTTAAATAAGCAATGACATGCAGAAGGCTGAAACTGATCTAGATAGTGGGGAAATGTAGACTAGCACTTTTTACACTAACCAAAGAGCCACCTAACTGCACTTTCTAATTGTTGTAATACACACACGCTGACTAATACAAATATGAATATATGCATATATATTACAGTATAACATTTCAGTACATTGTCTGCACACATAGAGCATTGCCACACACACACATACACACACACACGCACTAACACACATATACTGCCTTATGTGAGGTATACCGTTCGATTATCAAAGTTTCAACATTGAAACTCCAACATCGACAGATTTTGCGTAGACGGGGAGATTTTTTGTTGATGGGGGTAAACACCTGACTCCAGTATCTTTGTGATGTGGAGACAGCTATTTAAAGTAGTGAGAATGCTGGGGCAGAGCCCCCACATGGGGGGGGCTGCATTGATACAGTTAAGTGTGGTGGTCAGTGTCGGCGTGCTGTGGGTAGTTGTTGGGACATGTCGGTGGTGTCAGCAGGATTACATAGATGTGAAGGATTGCGGCAAAATTTCCATCGCTGTGGCTTGGTGGAGCCATTATATGGTCTTTATTCACTTATACATCTAAGCCTAACTTTTACTATATTTTGGATAAGTACTGTGTGTTGCACTAATCTACTGCACGACTGGGTAACTAAGGTAGGACCAGGGAGGCGCAGTGTATATGGCCTGTCTAGACTTGAGAAAGGCCTTTGACATCATCCCCCATAGAAGGCTGATTAACAAACTGCACAGCCTAGGGGTGGATCCTAAAACAGTTCTGTGGGTGGAGAACTGGCTGAATGGCAGGAGTCAGAGGGTTGTGGTAAACAGGGAGTACTCTGGAGAGGGAGAGGGAGAGGTGATGAGCACAGTGCCACAGGGGTTGGTGCTGGAGCTAGTCCTCTTCAGTGTCTTTACTGGGGACATTGCAGAGGGACTGGAGGGGAAAGCATTTCTCTTCGTAGAGGATACAAAGGTATGCAATAGGGTGGACATGTCAGGGAGTGTTGAAGGAATGATGGAAGACCTGAAAAAAATGGAAAGTTGACCCAGTGAGGTTGAGAGTTGAGTCGCTGGATGCCACACCTCATGCTGTGCCAGTGACCTGGGTTCGGAAGCGAGCATGGGTCATCAAAGGCTGGTTAGGGGGGAGGGAGGGAGCAGGACTAAGCAGCCACAAGGCAGCTCTCCTCTCCTGGGCAGGGACCTTGTCACCCCCCACAGTCCAACTACCCCCAGGTAGAGGCCTGAGGGTAGCACAGACAGTCAGGTGGCAAGCAGAGGGAGGGCACTGCAGAACCACATCATGCACATGCCTCCACAGGTGCATGCATGGCCACGGCACGGGGAGTCAGGTGAAAATGGGGCATAAACACAATAAAAAAACTGGGGAAATGGTCTGAAGAATGGCAGCTGCGATTCAGTGCAAAGAAGTGCAGGATCATGCAGATAGGGCACAAGAAACCAGGGTCAAAGCAAAAACTATGTGCAAAGGTACTGACAGTCACAAAGCAGGAAATGGACTCAGGAGCTGTCATCTCGCAGGACCTAAGAGAAACTAGGCAGTGTGATAAGGCAGCTGGAAAGGCTAGACAGATGCTTGGATGCACAGGGAGGAGTATCAGGAGTATGAAGAGGAAGGTCATCTTGCCCCTTGTATAAGGCACTCATGAGATTGTACCTGGAATACTGCATCCAGTGCTGGAGGCTCCATCTGAGAAAAAAGACATAGACAAGGTGGAGGCGGTGCAGTGGAGGGCAGTTACAATGGTGCAGGGTATACGGGATAAGGCCTATGAGGAAAGGCTAGCCAAGTCTATATTTACAATATTTGTTTCATTTGGGTGAAGCATTTAAACCATTTTGAATACTGAATTTTTACAGGATATGCCAGTTGAGATTCGATATATGATCTATCGAATATCAACTGGCAAATCCTGTAAAATATCACTTACAGTGTGGTCATGCTTTCACTCATTATTTCTAATGAATTTGCACAATGCAGATCTGCTGAGAGGCAGTTTCAATGCGGTCTTCCTTTTACACATTTTTACAATGTGTTTTCCTAGAATATGCCTGCTGATTGCTATATATTTAGCCTGGATAGTTCACAGAAGATGTGGCATCTTATTTTCAGTGGGACTCTATATCTACACATTATTATGCTGCATTGCGTAAAATCAGAACACGCCGAAAACAATATTTTACATCTGGACTAGGCTACCCTGGATAAATACATTATAAAAATGGCAAAATCATGACCCCACTGAAAACTAGATATTGCATCTAATGTGGGACATCCTGAGTAAATACAGTGCAAAAATGTGTCAAATGAAGATCCCTATGAGAATGAGATGTATCATCTCCCCAGTGCTGTCAAGGATACAAAATATAGGATAAGAAATATTTAAAGGGAAATCTACTGTAACTTGAACTTCACTATGTTCCACATAACCAAGACTGACATAAACAGTTTCTTTATTGTTTTATAACATATTAGGTTGCAGTATTTATTTCAAATGTTGTGACCATGAGAATGGTGTGTACAATGTGTGTCTGTGTGTGTGTGTGTGTGTGTGTGTGTGTGTTTGTGTGTGTTTGCTGTAGCTCAAAATAAATATTTTTTCCAAAAAAGCATATGTAACCCCCAGGTGGCTCTATCCCAAGGGCTACTACCCCTGCCTGACTGACTACTGACAGGTTGAGGGGCCTAGGTTCAAAGGCAAGTGCCTTCACCCAGAGGTCAGGGTTTGCAGTAGTTAAACCAACTTGGTCACAGCCCTCTGGGACACTGTAACTCCCCTTTCTTCCCACTAGTGGCCCACACAATGCATCAGGAATATCTTCACAATGTACACTTACCCCCAGGACTGGCTCTGTCGACTGGACTCTGGGGACCCCCTGTAAAACAAGATGACACAGTGCAAAAACCACAGTACAATACTTTAACATAAATGAATACCTCAGTCATTGTAACTTTGCTGAAACAAACAGATCTGATTTATTTAAGGAGCTGTAACAAGGAAGGGGGAAATCAGGTAAATTAGGTTAAACACATTAATAATCACAGTACTGTGCGCATATTCAGAGTCCCAAATTGTCACTTTCACTGGGTACCCAGGATGGGGGGGGGGGTCTAGCCAGGATCAATGCAGCTGCTTGGGGCCCTGTGATGGAAAAAACACTGGCACAATACCCAAATTGTAATCTGGAGCCGGTTGGTTCAGTTCGTGAAGAAATGAAAAAAAAAAACAACCAACAATTAGATGATACACTTGCAATTCGATAAACAGATGGCAGGGAGCTACCCTACTTTGTACTCACAAACTCAGTGCTGGGAACTGGATGGAAGGCAGACAGTCCTGGATAGCCAGGAGGAGCAGACCATGTGGACAAGGTCCTTGTGACTGGACCCCACTGCAGTTTAGAGCAAATGGATGTAGTCTGGACCAAGCTGGGGTCCACCTCCAGCTTCATGCACTGAATTCACTGTACAGGGGATTTGAAACGCGATTCCCCACAAGCACTACACACATTTATATGTAAAAGGAAAGTACTATACCAGGCAGGCTGCTTCTCTATCTCGATCACAATTACTGCACAATACCCAGGAGAACACACAGCAGATTCAGTTCCTGACAGATCGAGCGCGATTCAGCAATTTCTCCAGTCTTGTACAGGGTGAGCCTGGTTTCTACTCTTCAGATCTCCTTCATTCTCTTCACAGGTCAGATTCAGTCTGAACAGGTGCTTGCACAAGCTGCAGACCGAAACATAGGGCCTTAAATGCGATTCCCACGCTAAAACTACACAGCAAAGAAGCACACAGCTCCTTGTCTCTTCACTGCCCCACCTCATCTGATCTTTCCAGTAGACAGAGCTGGGCATTTCCTTTGAGTTCCTCCCAGTTCAGTTGGCTGGTTTGGCTGTCACTCACAGTAAACTCCCCCTGTTGGTGGAAAAAAGGTGCCGAAGTCCAAACTACAATTCCCAGAAGCATTGGCCATACAGTACATAGGTGGCTGGCTCCACAATGAGAGTCCAAGTTCTGATTTGCCAGCAGCAGGCTCCATTTCAAAGGTCCCCCCACACTGATTGGTCCAGTTCAGCAGTTCAAAACTAGAATGGGGGACTAGGCAAACACAGTTCTGACTGCAAAGAAAAGCAGGTTAGACAAGCTATATTTTCGTTATTAGTCTAAATGATGTCTGGCAAACAGTTACATCTTTGAAAAGTGCTCACTCTGCCCGCTTAGTGACGGTAGAAACAGATCGATTCGGCAGCAGCTTGAATGGGACTCAAGCAGGGAAACACACAGTCCCCCCCACACAAACTAATTATGTCTGCAAGTAGACAGCTCTTAAAGAGACAGTACCAGAGGCTCTAACAGCACTCACAGATAAATGGCTTAAACACCAAACACCATTCAGGCTTGGAGCACTCAAGCAAGCTCCTGGAAGACTTTTTGGGAACCCCCATTTGCAGGGGGGTTACACCCTTCCCGGCCTGGGAAAGCTTGGCGTCCGCGACAAGCAAATACCCCCATAAGTTTCAATTCAACCATATACATTTACATCAGTATCACATTAGGCTTATACATGTAATCATCAGTCAATATATCACTTTACCAGAAACACATTTCTGAAACTTTGCAGTACATCACTCTTTACACAGTATTACACAGACATTGCACCATAAATCAGGTTATTACCTCTTGTACATGAAACCTGAAGAGTGAGGGCCCTTCCCTATCAGCTACCTTGGGGCTGGACGGGGCAGGGGCACCATAACTAGAGGGCAACACAAGTAACTTGGAGTTAACACTGATGTTCAGTTTGGGCAATGAGCTCTGGGACACATACACTCCTTTATGGACAACATTGAGAGGCAAGTCCACACGCCTCCCAGAGGAATCATAACTGAGGTGAGCCACAGGCTTTACAGCTCGACCAGTCTTTCTAGGGGGAACTGTTACAGTCTCTGCACTCTGAGCCTCATTTTCAGCATTGTCCTCACTTGTCAGGGGAGTCTCCATTGGGGTCGAGAGGCTAGAACTTGGGGCACTTTCAGCTCCAGGAGTTACAATCTCTGAGCCCACAACACTTGGCTCACATGGAGAGCTTTCTGACACTGACAGTGAATTATCAGGGCACTCAACACACTCTTTTTGTTCTGGTACTTCACCAGTCTGTTCCAGTCCATCATTGTTCTCCTCTGAAAGCTCAAACAATTCATCCATACACAATGATTCCATATCATCTGACTTGATGCTTTGCACTTCACTTTCTGGGAGCATTGGCTCCAGGGATAAAGCTGAGGGCTTAGACAGTCCAGATGGCCCAGCTTCATCTCCAGTATTGACTAGGGGATTGCCCCGAAATAACTGACTCAGTTCGTAAGAAGGGTTGTATTCAAAGTCACACTCACTTTCCTCTGATATGGACTGACAGTCATGCTCAACTGGGACTGGTGGAGGGGAACACTTTAACTCAGCTTCTGTAGGTGCAGACGTTCTGGATTTTTCCTTAGCAGCAGCTCTAGTCTCTGGTCCAGAGGGGGCATTTTCTGGGGGCTCAGACTCAATCAAGATTTGTCCAATAGGCAGTAAATGATTTCTATGCATTGTTTTAACATCTTTTGAATTATTCTCAGGCCTTACTTTATACACAGACAGATCATCTAGTTTGCCCACTACAATGTGAGGGAGATGGTGCCACCAGTCAGCAATCTTATGTTTGCCTTGCAGTCCCAGATTTCTTAGTAATACCCGATCTCCCTCCTGGAGTTCCTGTGCTTTCACCTTTTTATCATACCTTTCTTTGTTGGCCAGATTTCTTTTGGCAGCCATGGTTTCAGCCAGTTGGTACGCATGATTTAGCTGGGCCTTTAACTTTGACATACTGTAAATAGTTGTCAGCTCGAACCCCATCAGAGAGACCCCAAAACACACATCTACAGGCAATCGAGCTTCTCGTCCAAACATCAGGCGGTGGGGGGGACCCAGTGGCATCACTTTTGGTGCAGTTGTAGGCATGTACTAGGGTGCTAATTTGTTGGCTCCATCTAGGCTTGTCCTTTGGGTGGAGGGTGCCTAGCATATCTAGCAAAGTGCAGTTGAAACGTTCAGGCTGTGGGTCCCCCTGGGGGTGGTAAGGAGTGGTTCTGGACTTTCGCACTCCCCACAGAGAAAACATCTCTTTGATCAGACGACTCTCAAAATCTCTCTCTTGATCAGAATGGATTCTTTGTGGAGCCCCATAGTGAACAAAAAAGTTTTCTACAAGTACTTTTGCCACAGTGGATGCCTTCTGGTCCTTGGTGAGGAAAGCTTGGGCATATCTCGTAAAATGGTCTGTGACCACCAGCACATTACTAATATTTCTTTGATCTGGCTCCAAGCTCAGAAAATCAATACAGACCAGCTCCATGGGTGCACTGGTGGTGATGTTAACAAGCGGGGCAGCCCTCTGGGGCAAATCTTTCCTCTGTAAGCAGCGACTACAAGTTCGAATGTGTTGCTCCACATCAGCCCCCATCTTAGGCCAATAGAATCTGGATCTCACCAAGTCAAGTGTTCTGTCTATACCAAGGTGCCCCATGTGGTTGTGTAAGAACCTCAGTACTGAGTCTCGAAAGGCAGTGGGCAGCACTAGTAGCTGTTTGTCTACTTGTCCCCCTCTGTCTACTGTTTCTCTGTATAACAGTCTATTGATCAGTTTCAACTTAGGACCTTCTTTGTATAACAATGCAGTTCTCAAATCAGTGGAACGTAATTTGGACACATCTTTCCCTGCATAGAGGGCTTCTAAAGCTGATTTGATCATGGGATCGTGGGATTGAGCCCGACGAATACTGTCATTGTCCAGCTGAGGCAGTGCACCAATGTTTATTGCAGAAAAAGTGGCAATAAGCAGCAGGTACGCAATTCTCAGAGGGTCCCAAAGAATCTACCATACAGTCCACTGCGCCCATGGACATTTGTTCTTCCCTGTCAAACTTCTGGCAGAGTGCTCGAATAATAGGTTCCGACAGTCTGACCCAGTCATTCTGGGGAACAGGCCTCCGGGAGAGAGCATCAGCATCTATGTGGTTCAGGCCTGCTCTGTATTCAACAGCATAGTCATATGTAGATAATGCAGAAAGCCACCTATGGCCAGTGGCATCCAACTTAGCTGAAGTCTACACATATGTCAAAGGATTATTGTCAGTTTTTACTAGTATCTTAGCCCCATACAAGTACTCGTGGAATTGGTCAACAATGGCCCACTTCAAAGCTAGGAACTCCAACTTACGTACAGGATAGTTCTTTTCGGATGGGGTCAGGCTTCTACTGGCAAAGGTCACTGGTCTCAGGCCATTCTCATGCTCTTGGTACAACACAGCCCCCAACCCTTGCAAGCTAGCATCAGTGTGCAGAACATAAGGTTTTGCTGGATCAGCATAGGCCAACACTGGAGCGTGGGTAAGTTGATATATGATCTCATGAAAAGTAGTCTCACAATCAGGAGTCCAGCGGCCCCAAATACTTCTTGGATGAAAATACACCTTCAGTCTCGAGGACGCTGACTTTTTGTATTTTTGTGGGTTAGGGATACCCTTGAGTACGTTAAGTAAAGGGTGGATCACTCTTGAATAGTCCTTGATGAAGCCGATAATAACCACAGAATCCCAGGAATCTTGCAGTTCTTTTAGATTTTTGGGCTGTGGCCAGGTGGTCAAGGCCTCGACTTTACTTGGGTCAGTCTCTGTTCTTTCGGTGGATACTATGTGTCCCACATACTGTACTGATGTTTGAAAGAATTGACACATATCAATGGACAGTTTAAGGCCAAAGTCTTCCAGCCGGTCCAACACCTTGAATAATCTGCTCTTATGTTCCTCCAGTGAGCTGCCAAACACAATAACATCATCTAGGTATACCACTCACTCTAGTAAGTTCATGTCCCCCACTGCACGCTCCATCAATCGTTGAAAAGTGGCTGGTGCACCTGAAATCCCTTGTGGCATCCTCATGAATTCATAGAAGCCAAGCGGACAGATAAAGGCTGTCTTCTCACGGTCCTCTGAGGCCAGCGGGATCTGGTAGTACCCACTGCTGAGATCCAGCACAGAGAACCACTTGCTCCCGTTTAGGCAGTCCAAAGCATCCTGAATGCAGGGCATTGTGTACTGATCAGGGATAGTCCGCCGGTTTAAAGTGCGATAATCCACCCACATCCTTACTGTCCCATTCTTTTTTCTCACTACCACAATGGGGGAAGCATAGGGGCTTCTGGATTCTTGTATTACACTAGCAGCTAGCATCTCTTGCAGATGCCTTCTCACATCATCTATATCAGCAGGTGCCAGGCGTCGAGACCTCTCACGAAATGGCCTTTCATCATGTAGCCGGATATGGTGCTCAGCTCCTTGCATGCATCATATGTCCCATTCCTTTAAAGAAAACACCTGGTCTCTCTGGGCAAGCTTCTCACTGATCCTCACTTTCCATTCAGCTGGCAACGGGGAGTCACCGAAATTAAACAAGTCAGGCATTACTATGTCATTCTTCCCCGAACTCTTGCTACTAGGTAGCACTGCAGTGTCTGCACAATGCACATTAGCCAGGGTGCAACCTCTATTTACTCGAATCTCTCTGTCAGACACATTATGAACTTGAACCATTACCCTTCTGGCATAAGCATGGGCTCTAGCAGGCAAAATACTAGGCTTGACCAGCAGTCCCTCTGGCAATTTTTCATCGCCTGGTGCATCCAACATTAATATTTTATTCTTGACATCCTTTCTGATATGGACCTCTCCCTGTAAGGTACACTGGGCATTTGGCATCAGGATCAGAGACTCAGGATCCTTTTTCCAGACAGCTCCAACCAGTTCCTCTGGTTCCACTTTGTCAGCATCTCTCTGTGCCTCATAGGCCTTCCTGATCAAGGCCGGAATTCTTAAAGTTCTACTAGTCCTTGACCCCTGTTTTTCATAACACAACTGTGCCAGACGTTCAAACATATGTGCATTAGTCCCAATTAGTAAAGGAACTGCATCATACAGTCCAGTAGGGGGACACACTAAGGCCAGGGTCTCTACTTGCTCTGCCATCCCAGCGACGGAGGTGGGAAAAGACAGCCAAATTTGGATATATCCCGAGTAGGGGTAGGCCTTCTTACTTAACCCCCAGACATGCAGACCCTCCAACGGCTCTAAGGGTACATCAGACAAATGCTTCTGATACCAGTCTTGGAACATAATTGTCACTTGGGAGCCACTGTCTAATACAGCTCTTGTAGACACTCCATTCACCTTTACAGTGGTCTCCATGGAGGGACCCACTATCCTGGACCAGTCTGGAGAGATGGTAGCGGGGCCCTGGGCAAATGACCTTGCCACAAAGGGACGTGAGTTAACATTTTTGGGACCTTCACTGTGGTCATTTCGTGCACCTCTTAACCACTGTTTTGTGCTCCAAAGCTCTCCTTGTAGCCGGCTCACCACTCTCTCCAAGTCTTTCTGAGACCGGCATTCCCTCTTCATGTGCCCATCCATCCCACAATTATGGCAAAATATGTCAGCTGAAGTTTGGGGTGACCGAAGCATCACATTGGGGGCTGTGGCATTGGTACTGTCAATAGAAAACCTTGGTGCCACCTCAGCTGGCGGTGGGGTGGACATTTGGAGACATCTCTTCAGTTCCCTCCATTCCATGGCCAAGACATCAAGTTTCGAACTGTTGTCAACATGAGGTGCCTGGGTGAGCACCCCCAACCCCATAGCAGAAGCAGTTGGGCAAGTGTCAGTGCCCATACTCGTAGGAGCGGCCTTCATGACAAGACTGTCTGTTGCTTTCCTAATCTCCCTCAGCAGTTCACCCCATGGTGGCACACCCTTTTTCTTCTCAGAACACTCTTTAACTGCCAACCCTTACCCCAGAACTTCACTTGACAGATCACCCTCAGTCATTCTGGTCGTAGCAGCAGCTATTGGTGCAAGTCCCTCTCGGGGTCACCTTTTCTCAACTCCTCGAATTTCTCTCATTAGCTTATCATAGGAGGGTGGGGATTCCAGTCGATTGGACAGGCGTAGTAACTGAAGCAACAGCAGTTCTGAGAAGGGGGCAGACTTAAGGATCCTGTCCAGCCTGGTTCGGTCCAATTCAATCGCTGGCAAACTACCCTTTCTGAGGCATTCTTACAACAATTTTTCCAGCCGAGATACATACACAGACAACAATTCCCTTTGATACTGTTGTGCATTTCCTACTCTCCACCACAGGTCCTCATCGGAATCTGGGCTCCATACACACATTCTCCAAGGCCTCAAGATAGTCCTGTGCAGTCGCTTCAGGGTCACTGGCCTGCTTGGCATGGATGGTAGCCAGGGCAGGACCTGGAGGCTCTCACTTACCCTCTTTCGCTTTGCTTCTGAGCATTGCCATTCTAGCACTTGAGGGGCAACACAGTTCTATCCAGGTCTCCCAGTCATCCTCCCCTCGTGGGATGGGGAGGGTGCCGGAGAAAATTTTCAACCTGTGGTAAGTGTCATGACTATTGGCAGGTACAGACATCGGGGCTTGCACTGGCACAGAAGGAGGGGCAATAACGGGTGCTGGTGGGGGAGATGGTGTTGGCGGAGGAACGTTCTCAGGTGGCAATAACAGTTTCTTTAAATCCTCCACAGTTTTCCCTTCCTCCAGCAACAATTTAGCAAATTTATCCTCAAAAGTTTCAGATAGTGGGGGGGGGGTCTCGTTCTCCCCGGGTCTTTACTGTCTTTAGTTATTACTTTCAGGCAGTGAGGGCTTCTTCTGGGTAATGGTCTATGGCACTTTAGAACTGTCTATAGGGTCCTTACACTCTATTAGAGCCATGAAAGTTTGGGCGAGCACATCAGCCAGCCGCCCCACCACCACAGGGTTTCGTAAACATTCGACCTTGGAAAGTATTCCCTCTACAGTGTCCGTACTGGTACCCAGTGGGATATCCAAGACAAGTACAGCATTTTGGGGGTCAATCTCCTGCCCAGTACACCACTTCACCAACTGGTGTACAGCCGTTTCTATTGGGGTACCCATTTATTTTTAACAGTAATTCGTAAATGTGGCCACTAGGTCATAGGTATCATAGGTAATTTCAGAGCAAAGAAGACTTACGTCCATTGTGCTCGCTGTTAACTCTAATTATGATAACTCCCTATTTTGTTTGCTATACAATGTTTGTCCAGTTTCCTCTTAAACTCAAGTATTGTCTTACTAGTAACTACCTCTTCAGGCAAGTTGTTCCACATTGGAATGACTCTAACACTAAACCAGTGTCTTCTTTTCGTGGTCCTAAAATTTTGCCCCATAAGTTGCCATGAATGTGTCCTAGGTACATATCGCTGTTCCTTAGTGTAAGTCCCAGTTTATCCCTTAGATTGAAGTTTTAAGTGCATTATACACCATACACATGTCCCTCTCAGTCGCCTATATCCAATGTGAACATCCCAAATCCTCCAATCTATCCTCATAGTCCAGGTCTCAACATCAGCTACCAACCTGGTAGCCTCCTCTGAACCCTCTCCAATCTCTTTATATCCAGCCTAAAACAAGTGACCAGAACTGTGCGCAATACTCAACTGCGGCCTCACCAGTGCTCCAAAAGAGGCACAATCACTTCCTCTTCCTACTCTTTATATGTTTCTTAATGTTGATAAGAATACCACTAGCGGACTTTATAACCTGGCTACAATGCTGATGGAACTTGAGATCGTTTGTCACTTTAACACCCAAATCTCTTTCCTCCACTACTTTTCCCAATATATGACCATTTAGAATGTAATCAGCTTTTTTGTTATTTTTCCCAAAGTGCATCACTACACATTTGTCGGTGTTAAAGGATAACTTTTTTTCCCTAGCCCAACTTTCCATTTTAAATAAGGCTTTTTGCAATTTCGTTACATCTTCACAATTTTTGATACTAATACCAATTCTAGTGTCATCTGCAAATTTGGTTTCCCAAACAGCCCCTCCTCCAGACAATGAGTGTATATATATATATATATATTAAACAAGCAGGGCCCCAGAACAGATCCCTGGGGGACTCCACTGTCCACTCCCATCCAATCAGAATCAACTCCTTTTAAACAAACCCGCTGCTTTCTCTCACTCAGCCATGCCTTTACCCAGGTTGTAATGTACCCAGGTATTTTATGTTCTATCAGGGCATCAACCAATTCTCCATGTGGGACTTTGTCAAATGCCTTTGAAAAATCCAAGAACACCACATCCACAGAGATACCGTCGTCCAAGGCCCTACTCACATGTTCATAAAACTCAAGGAGATTTGTTTGACATGATAACCCTTTTAAAACCATGTTGTGCATCATCACAGTCCCTGCTGATTTCAAAAACTCCACTATTTGGTCCTTTATAATAGTTTCTGATATTTTCCCCAGGACAGCAGTCAAACTCACAGGTCTATAGTTACTCACTTCCTGTCTAGATCCCTTCTTATAGATAGGGACTACATTTGCTTTACGCCATACCTCAATCACCTCCCCGTTGTCCAATGATTTTTGAAACAATGCTGTTATAGGTTCTGCCAATCCTGTTGCCAACTCCCTAAGAACTCTAGGATGGATTTCATCTGGTCCCTGAGACTTATTAGGGTCCAGGTGCTTTAGTCTACCCTCAATATCTTTTTTATTTAGAACAATTTTATAATCAGTATTTGACAGATTGTCCCTGCTATTTCTTGACCTACTATTAAATACTGATGAAAAATAAGTATTGAAAAGCCCCGCCATAGCTTGGCAGTCCTCAACTAATTCACCATCCTGGTCCTTAATGGGCCCCACAGTAGTTTTACTTCCCTTTTTATTATTGATATAAGTGTGAAAAGATTTATGATTATCTTTTACGCTTGTAACCAAATTTAGCTCATGTTTCCAGTTGCTGTTTGTTTGATAGCTCTTTTGTTTCTTTTAATAGTTTTTTATACATGGCCCAATTTGTTGCACACTCACTTTTTTTGGCTTTTATATAAGCTGTTTTTTTCTTTTTGATCAAATTTTTAATTTTGGGAGATAGCCACAAGGGAATTTTACCCAAAGCATTGTATTTCTTCCTTAGTGGGACATACATATCTATTAAATCAATAATTTATTTTCTCCAAGCTAACCCAGTTTTCCTTTAATGATCTTTTTTCAAAATCTTTCTTCCATCCCCAATCCAGGAGTTCCATTCTCATTTTATTAAAATTGGCTTTATTAAAATTCCGAACCTTGGTTAAGCCAGAAGTATCTGAAAAACCCCAGCTCAATTCAAAACTAATCATGCAGTGATCACTTGAACCGAGTGGTGAAGATGTACTACAATTCTTAATTAAGTCTTCTAAATTACTTAACACAAGGTCTAATGTTTTCCCCCTCTTGTGCTACTCCCTATAAATTGATCAAAACCAGCTAATAAGAAAAATTCCAGATACCTTAACTCATTTGGTGTCTCCCCTGTTTGTTTTGACCAATCGATACCGGGTAGGTTAAAGTCACCTAACAGTATAATATTTTCTGTAATCTCTAAGGAGTCTAAATATTTTAGCACCGCCTCATCACTTTGGGTGGAAATTGAAGGAGGTCAATATATTACTCTATTTTGATATTAGGGCCCTCAGATGGCAATATCCTGATCCACAAATGCTCAATGCCTGGTATTTTTGGAACTTCAGTAGCTACCGATTTTATTTTGTTGGATACATATAGTGCTACACCACCACCCTTTTTACCCACTCTATCCATATGATATAAATCATATCCCTGTATATGATGGTCCCAGGTGTCCATGGATGTCCAGCATGTCTCAGTTATGGCACATATCTGGACATTGTCAATATTTAACAAACAGACGAATTCCTCATATTTGTTTGTAAGGCTCCTAGCATTTAGGGAGAGGCATTTCCAGTCCTGAGATTCTCTAGTGTTCTCAAGTAGTTTTTTTTTTTTCAGATGTCTGTGAAGTTTGATGGATGCCCCCTACCCCCTTGGTACTTAGTTTAAATAGTTATCAACTTGTTGCTGTATTTCCTTGGCTAGTATTCTAGGACCATGTTTGTTTAGATGTAACCCGTCCTTCCCGAATAAACCTTGGTCCCTGAAAGTGTCCCAGTGGTGGATGAATACAAAACCCTCCCTGTGGCACCGCCTTCTCAACCACCCATTTAGCTGTCTAATGTCCCTATGTTTGCCTGCCCCCTCACGAGGTATGAGCAGGATCTCTGATATCAAAATACTGGATCCATGTACCCTCAAGTTTTCACCGACGGCCTCAAAGTCCCTTTGAATATCCAAGAGTGCCCTTTTCCAACATCATTTGTACCTATATGCAATACCGTGACTGGATTTAGAGTATTTTCCAATAATCCTGGCAACATTTTATGAACATCCCCTATACCTTCTCCTGGTAGGGTACTAACAGTTGTTAACTCGTTCCTACCTTGACATAATATTCTATCGATGTTTCTAATCATGGAGTCAACAATAACCAAAAGTTCTTCTTTTAATATATGATCTCCTTGTACCCCCTGCTTATTGTACCCTATCATATTAACATGACCTTCCCTACAGTCACTAGTATTTGGATCCAATTTATCAGTCTTGTCCGGGTCTACCACTGTACTAAGAATGTTATATTTATTTTGAAGATCAATCTGCCCATACCCACCAATATTCCGCCTTCCCTTTTTGCTACCCTTTTCCACTCTACACCAATCATCATTTTCCTTAGAGTCCAAACAGTTTCTTGCTTCCAAAAGTATGTCTTCCCTTTCTATGTTTACAGCCCCTACTAGCTGAGCATTTTCTTGTTGTTCAACACAGTCATCTAGAGCAGAATCAATGAATTTTTCTAGTAAAGATATCTCAATCTGGAGTTTAATTCTGTTTTGTAACTAGAGGACACAAAATCCCAGCGGTGAGCCTCCAAGATGTAACCCCCAGGTGGCACTATCCCAAGGGCTACTACCCCTGCTTGACTGACTACTGACAGGTTGAGGGGCCTAGGTCCGATGGTAAGTGCCTCCACTCAGAGGTCAGGGTTTGCAGTAATTAAACTAACTTGGTCACAGCCCTCCGGGACACTGTAACCCCCTTTCTTCCCACTAGTGGCCCACACAATGCATCAGGAATATCTTCACAATGTACACTTACCCAAAGGACTGGCTCCATCACCTAGATGGTGGGGAACCCATGTAAAACAAGATGATACAATGCAAAAGCCATAGTACAATACTTTAACATAAACGAATACCTCAGACAGCGTAACTTTGCTGAAACAAACAGATCTGATTTATTTAAGGAGCTGTAACAAGGAAGGGGGAAATCAGGTTAATTAGGTTAAACACTTTAATAATCACAGTACTGTGCGCATATTCAGAGTCCCAAATTGTCACTTTTACTGGGTACTCAGGATGGGGGGGGGCTAGCCAGGATCGGTGCAGCTGGTTGGGGCCCTGTGATGGAAAAAACACTAGCACAATACCCAAATTGTAATCTGGAGCCGGTTGGCTCAGTTTGTGAAGAAATGGAAAAAAAAAAAAATTAGATAATACACTTGCAGTTCGATAAACAGATGGCAGGGAGCTACCCTGCGTTGTACTCACAAACTCAATGCTGGGAACTGGATGGAAGGCAGATTGTCCTGGATTGCCAGGAGGAGCAGACCATGTGGACAAGGTCCTTGTGACTGGATCCCACTGCAGTTTAGAGCAAATGGATGTAGTCTGGACCAAACTGGGGTCCACCTCCAGCTTCATGCACTGAATTCACTGTACAGGGGATTTGAAACGCGATTCCCCACAAGCACTACGTACATTTATATGTAAAAGGAAAGTACTATACCAGGCAGGCTGCTTCTCTGTCCCGATCGCAATTACTGCACACAGCAGATTCAGTTCTTGACAGACCAAGCGTAATTCAGCAATTTCTCCAGTCTTGTACAGGGTGAGCCTGGTTTCTACTCTTCAGATCTCCTTGATTCTCTTCACAGGTCAGATTCAGTCTGAACAGGTGCTTGCACAAGCTGTAGACTGAAACTTAGGGCCTTACATGCGATTCCCACGCTAAAACTACACACCAAAGAAGCACACAGCTCCTTGTCTCTTCACTGCCCCAACTCATCTGATCTTACCAGTAGACAGAGCCGGGCATTTCCTTTGAGTTCCTCCCAGTTCACTTGGCTGGTTTGGCTGTCACTCACAGTAAACTCCCCCTGTTGGTGGAAAAAAGGCGCTGAAGTCCAAACTACAATTCCCAGAAGCATTGGCCATACAGTACATAGGTGGCTGGCTCCACAATGAGAGTCCAAGTTCTGATCTGCCAGCAGCAGGCTCCATTTCAAAGGTCCCCCCACACTGATTGGTCCAGTTCAGCAGTTCAAAACTAGAATGGGGGACTAGGCAAACACAGTTCTGACTGCAAAGAAAAGCAGGTTAGACAAACTATATTTTCGTTATTACTCTAAATGATGTCTGGCAAACAGTTACATCTTTGAAAAGTGCTCACTCTGCCCACTTAGTGACCGCATAAACGGAGCGATTTGGCAGCAGCTCGAGCGGGACTCAAGCAGGGAAACACACAGTCCCCCCCATACAAACTAATTATGTCTGCAAGTAGACAGCTCTTAAAGAGACAGTGCCAGAGGCTCTAAAATCACTCACAGATAAATGGCTTAAATGCCAAACACCATTCAGGCTTGGAGCATTCAAGCAAGCTCCTGGAAGACTTTTTGGGAACCCCCATTTGCAGGGGGTTACACCTACATAGTAAAAGAAGTAACAAATGATACCATTCCTTACTTGTCTTAGGGGTTAACGTAGCAGCTGTCTTCTGCTGTACTAATATGCATTCTAGATGCTGTTGGTTATGCTATGCAGTTAGATTTAAAACCAGAAAAGGAGGCTGTTTTCAGGGTTAAAAGTTTTATAATATATTTGCCATCGAAAGCCCAATGTAAGTATTTTGTTTTTCCAAAAGCATAGTAAAATTAGTAACAAAAGATAACAGTTCTTTACAGATGTCTTCTGCTACAGTTAACTATGTCTGAGAGAGTGCTTGTCAGATATAAAAACTGGTCTCAGAAATGCTGCATTCTGATTGGCTGTAAGGATTCTGCTAGCCTTACATTAATCCCTGTTATATTGTCATGTACAGCCTGATCACCATGGTACGTGGATTCTTCCTGCTAGCATTCCGTCCTCCTAGTACTGCTGAATGACTGGAATGATGCATTCTGATTCAGAACCAGCATTCTTAAACTGTTGGTGGAAGAGCAATTTTATTAAAAGTCACCCTCTTAATGAAGAAAACATTCAAAAACTACACTTTTTTTTTTAAATAAGTTTTATAATAGCAATAAGGCACTCTCAGGAGTTTGATTAACAGTCAGTGACTCCCTAGGGGCAATATGGCACTCAGCTGCACCTCATGCCACATTACACCCCTAGTGGGTGATTAACAGACTGTTAATCTAACCCCTGGTCATGCCTTAGTGCTTAAGTGTCTTAAGAGGTTAAAAACAGTATACATCTTTTTAGGAGACTCCTTGCTGAGAAAGAGTGACATTTTTGAGGTATGAATCTTTCTTGAAAGAGAATACCTGCCTAACTGAAGCTAGTAGCAAGAAAATGTTTAAATGCTAAGTATTTAAATGTACAAGTTGTTGCATTTTGAAGGGGGTAAACTAATCTCCAGTTTAATAGGCAACTAATATTTAACAAGCTGTTTCAGTTTCCATTGCTGTAATGTTGAGGGGGAAGGAAGTAGGCAGGCTAAGAGCACATGATGAGATCAGCTGTGCTTGCTGAAAGAGCTGATTTATGAATGTGTCTGTTGGCACATTGTTTTGAAGGCCACGCACTTTCATTTTTTTTTTTTATTTGTTAATTTTAGTCTTTGGTAACCGGGTAAGGCCCACTAGGCACAAGTGCCTGTTTTCAGGGGTGACCTGGGAGCACTGGACGGTTAAGTGACTTGCTCAGAGTCACACAGTATGCAAGTGGAGGTTGTGAGAATCAAACTCAGGTCTGGTCTGCTGGATGTATCAAGCTCATTCACACCTCATTCCTCTAACCTCTAGGCTATACTGCCAGCCTGAACAGTGTCATGATAAGGCTTGATGATTATTGGTCAAGTCCCTTGTAGAATCTCTTGCATTGGACCACTGTGACACACCTCTCAAATCCCTGTACTTAGCAAAATGTTCGACTTGCGCTAGCATGCAGGGCGAACATAAAAAGGCACAGAGTCTCCCTTTCACCTAACACACAAACAGATACAGCTCCGACTGCTGCTCTGTTTTAAAACAATGGATCTATGTCACAGACAACATCATACTACCAAGTATTTACTAATGAGAGGAGTTTTTCCCTAAAGAAGAGACAGTTGTCAACGAATCAGCTGTTCCGGTTGTCTGCATGGGAGTTATGGATGTCATTAGAACTGTGAGCTGGAACACACAACGCAAGCATGACTTTCATGCTGAACTGAAAAGCTAAGCCGTAACACTGACAGCTCTGAGATGAAAACTGAAAGTGTTAGCCAACAGCCTGAGTACAGGCAAATATAGCAAAGCATCTCAGACGTTTATATGGTATTCATCTTTATTAATTTAAAGCTGTAACCATTTTCGATCTCCTTTAAATACCTGGGCCCAGATATTCAAACTGCGCCACAAAAGTCGCAACCAGGAATGCGCAGTGGCACAGGTCTGATGCACAATAGCACAACCAGGGATGCACAGTGGAGCAGGGTAGTAGCGCATAAGCACAACCAGGGATGCACAGGGACAGGATGCAGGGGTCCACCACCCATGGTAGATATGGGCAGAGGAGCACACAGCAGAACAGACATCGCCCCCCACACCCCATGCTCCGCACAACCTGAGGAGAGCTGGAAGAACCACCGGCCCATGGACACCAGCAACAATACCACAGCCGGGGCATGGTGCCCCAGCACACCCCCTGGCAAGCTGTGATTGGCACACAAGGATATCCGGCCACCCCGTGCCACACCATCCCACCAATGCAGAGCATACCCTGCACCACAATCCCCCAGACACCCTACCCAGGAGTAGTGCCCAACAGTGCAGGACACCCCATGTATGACATCACCCCCACTGTGACAATGCAACCCTGAGCACCACGGAGCCATGCAAGGCAGCCCCACCATGAGCACCCTGCAGTGGGCAGCAGCAGACAGCAATGCAACAACTGCATACGCAGAGCTACCCTGCACGTCCCCCCCTGAGGTACAGCTGAGAGACCAACCATACGTCGGCACACGAGGTACCCCACATGCAACAGGGCATGCCCCAGAGCCCACCACCAGTGGTACAGCAGCCTGCACACCCTCCCAAGGACACACCCTATCCCAGCACTGGCCACAACAGCCAGCACAGATACCCACAGTGTTGCATGGAAGCATGCGCCACACAGGATGCAACACAGTGCATGGACAAACACCCACCCATACCCAAGGGCACACCAAAACAGGGACACAGCAGCGGGTCAATAAAGCCACTGGCGTGTGGCCACGGCAGCCGGGTACACACAGCCAGCACCCCTCCATGGCACAGGTGGGCCAGCCACCCTGCGCAGGCACCATGAAGCCGTACGCCACCAGCATGCGGCTGGAGCACAAGTGACAGACAGTGGAGCACATCCCCTGCAACAGACACAAACGACAGCATGGAGGGGGAACAACAACAGTGGAGGCCAAAGTGCCACCCAAGGCAGACATGCACCATACTGGTGGCAGGAGGCAACCCGGCATTGTGCTGGGTACAGTGCTTGTCCAGCATGGACAGCCACCACTGACATGCCATCAGACCGTGCACATCACAGACATGCAAGGGTGTCAGCTGCACAGGCCATGGATGGTCTGACAGGGGCATCCTGGACACAGTACATGCACCGTGGACCACTGCACACAGTCATCCAGTGCACAGGGAACAACACACAAACCACAGACAGTGACTGATAACCTACGACCACACCATAGGCGGTTCCCCTCTGGACACACACATATGCCCATGCCTGCACCACCCCTGACACCGTGCACATCACTGCAGCTGAGCATCTGTAGCCCGCTGCAAATCAGAGACCACCATAGTAGGTATAACAAAACAAATGTATTCTATAAAGGTCCAAACAGCTATATATAAATATTTACATAAGGAGGGGGTGAGGGCCACATACCAGGTGGGGGTGGGTAAGGAGCAGGGGTGAACAAATGGGAGAGGGAAGAAGGGGTGTGAGGGTGGGTCCAGTGGGGGTAGGGTGAATCTGGGGACATGGAGGGCTTAGCGTCTGCCCTGTTCCCCACTCTTGTGGCTCCTCCTTGTCCTCCGCCTCCAAGTACTATGCTGCTCCAATCGCTGGAGTAACTCCAAGGATGCCTTCGCAATCTGCAGGAGCTCTTGCATTGCCCTTTCTAGCCGCATCAGCCGCCATTCACCTAGGACAAGGGAGCAGAGTCAATATGTGTGAATGTCCATCCCCTTGCAGCCCACCCATTGTGCATGATGGCATACAGCCGTGGGCCATGCCCCTGTGATGGTGTGCGACCACCCACAGTGATCTTGTCCACAAGACCCACCTGCCCATGTGCACACAGCCATGTGGACCGCTATACACACCCACTGCCCAAGTCCCGCACAGCACCACCGTGGCTGTACAGTGACATGGCCATGGGGTGCAAAGGCAGTGGCACAGCCATGTACCCGGTGCACGCATGGACCACCAGTGATGCCCACCCACACATGTAGTGCCACAGGACAGTGCTGAGTGTACCGTGTGGCATACATGTCAGTGGTGTCAATGGATGGTGGCCATGCCCCACCACCTACCCTGCAACACAGCATGCACAGAATATCCTGGAAGAAAGGCACTCACCTGCATTGGCTGGATCCGGGCGCTGTTGCTGGGTGGGCCCGGCAGCCCATGGCTCTTGCCCTGCATCGCCTGCCTCCCGGCGTTGTCGTGCCTCCCTGGCTCTTTGCCTCTCCTCAGGGCCTAGGGTGCAAACATGGAGAGGGGAACATCAGTACAAACCAGTAGCAAAGGCCCCCCCCTGGTGTGTGCGATCCTGCACAGCCCAGCCATGCCGCAACCCCACCACTACTACCACCACCACCACTGCCCGCACTGGACTGCTCCCCATGGGGTGGACACATGACCACCCCAATACCCGTACGGATGCAACCAGTGTATGGATGGAGCACCTACCTGGATGTGGCACTGTTCCTCGCCTGGCGCATGCCCATATACGGACAAGCCTGTCTGGGTCCCTCCACTGGAGGTCCCCATAGCAGTGGCGACACTGCTCTGCTGTTCAGCCGATCCCTGTGGCCTCGTCTAGTGCCACTGCCACCTCTTCCCAAACTGCACTCCTAGCCCTGTCCAGGGGGTCATCCCCAAACAGGGCCCCAGCATGGGGCTCCACAATGGCCACCAAACTGGCCAGCTCCAGTGGGCTCCAGACAGCAGCTCTCCTCGCCATCACTGATAGTGGTAGGATCACAAAATGGCGCTCTGTAGCACACGTCCACCACGTGCAGATGCTGCGCAGTACAGCGCTGCATTCCCATCACGCTGTCACCGAACAGTATTAATAGTGCACGGCGAGACGCATGGCGATAGGGGCAAAGGTCAGGCACAGGGTCAAGGGTCTGTCGCACGGACCGACATAGTGCGATTGGTACTCCCTGCATGTAGCGCGGTTGGGTGTCTGTGTGAGATGCCCTGCAGTGGCCTACCACGCTGTGGCTCCATGGCGCCTACGGTGCCCCAGTGCAAGAGCGCCATACGTGAGAACAGTGCACTAGCGCCACTGGCACAGTGGTGGCTGTGCGCTGCACTGCCTCCCGTGCACAGCACATCAGCAGCGCGGCAGGCGTCAGCGTCAGCACCCCGGACATGCGCCGTTCGGTGTCACAGAGCTGCGCCCTTGCCTGATCATGTTCAATACAATTGCGCAAGGCGTAACAGCGTGATATTTAGCCGGCATATGCAAATCAGCTCATCAGCGATTCAATGGCACAGCTACTGCATTAGCATCCACTTAAAATTGAGCCACGCCTCATTTGCATGCGTTACGCTATATAAATGCGACATGGGGCTGCTGAGGCCATAGACTGGTATTGCAGTCTATTGTGGTGAGTTGCATGCTGTTTGGGAGTGTGGACTGTGGTGTGTGGGAGATGCATGAGACTGCACAGTCAGAGGTAACACCTGTCATTCCCACAGGATCAATGATGACTGAACGTGAGGTGGAGGAGGAGGAACAGAGATGTGGGAGACGGAGGAGGCCCAACTTTACCAAGGCAGAATCAGATGCCCTGTTTGAGGCCTACCTTGACCAGGAACCGCTGCTCAGCGGACAACAGAGAACACCTCAGGCCCGTGCTGTGGCATGGGGTGAGGTGGCGCGTGCCGTCAACCAGCATGGCAGCCACCAGCGGTCCGTGCAGGAGTGCAAGAAGAAGGTGGGCATGGACAGGAGGAGGATTAAAGACAAGATGGCTGCCATCAAGGCAGCATGGGCTGCAACTGGTGGGGGGACAGCCGGCCGTGCAATGCCTGACGCCACAGGAAGAGTGGGTTGCTTGCAGCATGCAGCGTTGTGCCATCGAGGGTGTTTCAGGTGGTGGCTTCCAGACAGGTGGTAGCCCGTCACTGCATGGTAGGTCCTGATCTGTCACTGTGGGGGGGGGGAGTGCCACAGGGTAGGGCAGATACATCAATGATACTATGTTCCTTTACAGCTCCTGAGTGGCTACGTGGGTTAGCGGTGGTGGGCTCGTCACTGGGGGCAATACCCTGGACACAGAGGAGGGGCCCATCCACCTCCACAGGTGTCTAAGGGTCAGGACGACAGTGGGCCCGCCTGGCTGTCTGGACTGATGTTGGTGGAGCAGGTGCGGAGGAGGCCCTGCCCGTGTCCCAGTGTGACAGCATCCATGGATGCCAGCATGCTGAGACTCGGACTGGTGCTGGATCCATCACTGATGATGATGGAGCTCACATCATGGACAGTGATACGTGTGGGCCGCAGGATGGCCGTACAGCAGGTTATAGCACGGGCATAGCCATGGGTGGTGACGCCGTGGAGGCCTGCATGACATCACAGTCCCAGCCTGTGCCTGTCTGCACCAGTGGGGCAGCACTGGTGTGTGTCCAGGACAGTGGAGCTGTTGCAGCTGCTGTGGCGGCACCGTTGAGCCCTGGAGAGCAGCGGCCGGAGGGGCAGTGTCAGCAGTTGGCCAATGGCGATAGGGGGACAGTGTCGGGGGGGCGGTGTCAGTGCACCGCCTGTGGACATGCCCAGGCATGGCTCTGGTGTGCAGCGCCCAACCTCAAGGGGTGCTGCCCAGCATGGCCGTGAACACCATGAGGGACAGCATGCCGATCAGGCGAATGACCGCTTAGATGAGCACACCCGCATACTCCCTGAATCGGTGGATCAGCAGTTGCGGCTTGTGATGGCGGTGGATGCACTCAGTGCGGTCCTGCACCAGGCAGAGGAGCAGCACAGCAGGGACACCGGTCTGCTCCTGGCAAGGATGGACCAGCTGCGGGAGGATGTGACCGCCGCCATTGACAGGCAGACACAGGCATTCACAGCTGTCATGGCCACAGTGGGCACACAGTTATTTGCCTATGCGCGAGACACCGCAGAGTGCCATGTCCACCCCCATTCCCAGCATCATGCGACACCCTCCTTGTCGACACTGGGTTCAGCTGTGGGCATCCCGAGCACGCCTGGCACAGGCATGTTCGCTGAGCTGCAGACCCCTGCTCAAGAACAGTAGCGTTCCCGCAGCGGCATCCCTGGGGCACCGTCGGTACCGCCCCATGAGGCCATTGGTCAGCCTGTCGCTGCTGGCGGGACTCAGCGGGCCCACCCACGCATCCGTGGTGGCCGTGGCACTGTGCCGCGTGACTGACCTGTCTCCCACCATGGCTACTGTCTGACGCTGCCCTGTGTGCAGTGTGTTGTTCAACGTACAGTGCATGGGTGGGGTACCCATCCCCACACACACACGCACACACACACACACACACATGTTCCATGTGCACACCCTCCCGGCTGCTGGCTGCTGTTGCGTGTGCATGATGATGCCTGTGTTGTGCTGTCTGCCACTGTGCAATGGTGCCCAGCGTCTGAGACACGCACAATGACAGTCACTGGGCGTGGTGGTCTGTGGACGTGTGTGTGGCTAGGGGTGGCGGTTGAGGTCGGCGTGCCTCCTACCCTTTGTGCATGTCTTGTGGGGTGTGTGTGTGTGTGCGTGTGTGCGTGATCACGTGCTGTGTTAGGCCTTGCCCATCCCTGATGGCGTGTGCAGTTCCATGCTCAGCCAATTCTCTTTACGACATGTGCCCCTGTGGTTTGTCCATGCGTGTTTGTGGGTTGTGCACTTGCCTTTGGTGGTTGCACATGGCCCCATGACTTACCTGGATTGGTTGAAGTGCTCCTCTGTGATGGTGTCCCTGTGCAGCTGTGACATCTGGATCAGTCGGGGGTTCCTTCGACCAAGGGGAGCTGCCCATCACCATCTGCACCAGCGTCCTCATCGTCCCCATCGCTGTCCCCCTCTTTGACCTCTACAGCTATACCACAGTCATCGGCCATGTTGTGCAGGATGCAACAGGCCAGGAATAGCCTGCAGGCCTTTGAGGGGCTGTACTGTAGGGCACCGTCAGACGTGTTCAGGCAATGGAAATGTGCCTTCAGCATCCCGAGCACCCACTCTATGACATTGCGTGTGATGGCATGTGCCTCATTGTACTGTTGCTGTGATGGAGTCGCGGGCCGCCGGTATGGTGTGAGCAGCCAGAGACGGAGTGGATATCCACTGTCACCTTTGTGTAGAGGGTGGACATTAGTTTGGTGATCAGCATCGCCCTGCCATGGGCCATCTAGGCCAGTACCCATGTCACCTCTGACTATGCCCCTCCCAAGATCCATGTCTTTCTGCGTCATTTGCATACTCACCCACTAGAATGGCCAGTGGGGATGTCCCCACTCTCGAACCTGTGGCACAGTGCAGACTGGTGCCAGATGAAGGCATCATGTGCTCCCCCAGGGTGCATGACACAGACATTGGTTATGCGCCCTCTAGCATCGCATACCACCTGGCAGTTGATGCTTGTATAGCCCTTCCGATCAATGTATGCAGCACCTTCCGGGCCAGGTGGCATGCGGATTGCCACATGGGTGCAGTCAATGCATACGTGCTACCCTGTGGAACTCTTGTATGTGTGCTGTGCGTTCCGCCTGTGTGCTGGGGAAACGGATGTACTCCGCAGCATGTGGCAGCAGTGCGCTGAGGAATTGTGTGAGTAGGTGTGACGCGGCCGACTGGGTTATGCCTGTTGTATCCCCTGTTGGTATCTGAAAGGTACCCATGGTGAGCAGGCACATGACAGCTGTCAGCTTTGTCTCCACTGACAGAGCATGGCTCCGTTGTGTGGGTGCCTGCATCTCACCACTGCACAGCTCACAGAGCCGCCTCAGGATAGCCTGGTTCAGGCGGTACCGGGCCCACTATCTCGGTGTCACTGTAGTGCTTCAAGCTGGTGTGGGCTTGGTACTGCCTGTTGGGGGCATACCACCGACGGGCCATTCCACGGCTGCGCCCTCCTGCTGCCTGCCTCCTCACACTCCTCATTACTGCCTTCATCTGAATGGTGGCACTGGCCATGTCCCTGGCTTGTGTTCCCTCCCCTGGCAGCTGTATTCACATTCTCCCCGCTGTCCTTTATGCTACTCCCCCTGCACCAGGGACACCTCGAAGATTTGGCTGTCTTGCTCACTGTCACTGCCCTCAGTCCACTGTGGCACTTCCCTTTGACTCCTACACAGTGGCACAGGCTCCCCACTCCTGTCCTGTTCCTGGTAGTTTCCAGGTGTGCTCTGTCCTGCCCCCTGCGCAGTCCTGCTCACTGCTACCCTCTGCCTAGTTGCTGTCACCTCTCTGCCACTTCTGGCTTCCCTGTAGCATTCTTGTGCCTCTCTCTTGTTCCTATTGCGCAACTTCTGCTTGCTCCCCTATTGCTCATGGCGCATGCTGTTGAATATTGCACTGCGCCATTTATTCATGGTTCCTCCCCCTTAAGTTGCGCATGATGCATTCCATTACCATTGCGCTTTCTTGGATTTGTACTGCGCTGCCTCCCACTGAATATCGCACAATGGCGCATTTCGACTTGCACTGGTGCATCTCTGTATGGCGCAACCCTTTGAGTATCCCCAGCCTCCTTACTGCCTTCTCCATTGCTTGCCCACCTTAGGTCATCTGATATGACTACCCCAGGCCTTTCCATTTTTGTTGTTGTTAGTATCTCCCCCGCCATTGTGTACTCTTCACCTTGGTTTTTGTTTCCCAGGTGCATTACTTTGCACTTCTTTGCACTGAATCTAAGTTGCCATATGTCTGACCATTCTTCCAACCTTGCCAAGTCCCTTCTCATCCTTTCCACCTCCCCCTTGTGTATCAACTCTGTTACAGATCTTTGTGTCATCCACAAAGAGGCATACTTTTCCTTACAGACCCTTTGCAATGTCACCTATAAAGACATTAAAGAGGACTGGACCAGTACTGAACCCTGAGGTACCCCACTAGTAACCCCCCTTTCTTTGGAGTGAGTTCCATTTACTATTACCCTCTGTGTCCTGTTGTGCAGCCAGTTTGCTACCCAGGCTACCACCCTGTGACCCACTCCATGGCTGGCTAACTTGATTATTAATCTTTTGTGTGGGACTGTGTCAAATGCCTTGCTAAAGTCTAGGTAGGCCATATCCACAGCCCCTCCCCTGGTCTATTACTTTGGTCACCCAGTCAAAGAAATTGATTAGATTCATCTGACATGACCTTCCTGCTGTGAATCCATGCTGCCTTGGGTCCTGTGCCCCGCTGGCCTCTAGGTATTCAACAATTCTTTCTTTCAGAAGTGATTCCTTCATTTTCTCTACCACTGAGGTCAAACTAACAAGTCTGTAGTTTCCTGCTTCTGCCTTGCTCCCACATTTGTGAAGGGGAATCACATCTACCCTCCTCCAGTCCTCAGGCACCACCCCATCCTCCCATGATTTGTTAAAAAAGGGTGGTCAATGGTGTCACTAGATCACCCTTAGTTCTTTTAGGATTCTGGGATGAATCCCATCAGGCCCCATTGCTTTGTCCACCTTGAGTTTTAGGAGTTCTTTCAGGACCCTTTCTTCTGTAAATGGAGTGGTGTCAACCCCCCTGCTCAGAGTGCTTCTATTGTTTGGTTTAGGTAACTCCTTTTCTTCTTCTTTTGTGAATACTGAGCAAAAGTATTCATTCAGTATCTCTGCCTTCTCACTGTCTCCCTCTGCCCACCTTCCCTTTATTAATTTTCATTATCCCTCCCTTAACCTTTCTTTGCTCCCTAATATACCAGTTATATACCTCCCTACTCCCTACTGCCCCCACTCTCCAAGGCACTAGAACACATCGTCTCGGACCATCTCACAGAATACCTGGATACGTACAACATCCTGTGCAAGCAACAACACAGGTTCCACAAAGGTCACAGCACCTCCATAGCCCTACTTGAATTCACCGGTGCAATCCACAATGCACTTGACCCCGGTGAACTACTAGGCTCAATCTACATTGACTTAACTAAAGACTTCAACACCGTCAATCACCTTCTCCTGCTTGTCCAGCTTCAGAACACTAGGTTGTCAACCGACTCCATTGGCTGGTTTAAGAGCTACCTTGAAGAACGGTCCCAGACAGTAAGAATCGCTGATACACTCTTGGACCCTAGACTGGTCCACTCGGGAGTCCCCCAGGGCTCCATTCTGGGACCCCACCTCTTCAGCCTATTCTTAAACTCACTACCGGACAGCTGCCCAGAACAAATAATTCTCTACGCCGACGATGCTGTGATCCTCACCTCAGACCCTGATCCAATCCACTTACAAAGTAAACTTCAACAGGCCTTCTCCTCCATCGAATCCTGCTTTCTAAATCATAAACTGCTTCTCAATCAGAAAAAAAACAAGTCTATGGTCTTCTGCAGCCCCCACAACAAAAACAAACAACTCCACCTCTCCATTGCAACCAAACAAGGAGCCATCCTAGAGCAAACACAATCGTTCAAGTACCTCGGCATCACCCTTGATCCCCACCTCTCATACACTGTCCATATCAGCAATGTTGCAAAGTCTGCCAATGCGAGGTTAGGCATATTATTCTGGCACAGGAAACACCTAACCCCAGAAGCACTGGCAGTGGCCATCCAAAGCTCCATCGTCAGCATCATAGACTGTGGTCTTATCATATATGGGTCTGCAGCTACCTCTGCTCTCAAACGTATCACAACCTCCCTGAATAAGGCCTGTCGTCTCATCACTGGCTCACATCACCGTACCCACACATGTGGCTTTTATTCCCAATCTGGATGGCTTCAACTGGACAAACGCATAAAATACCAAACCTGCATCACGGCCAAGAAAAATTATAATGGGTCTGGCCCCACCTGGTGTCTGTGCCCTCCTTAAGCCTAGACATAGGAACATCACTACAAGGAGATCCAATTCCCATTTACTACATATCCCATGATGACGCACGACCCAAGGACAAAGATCATTCGTCTATCGGGCATCCAACTGGCTCAACTCTCTTGGCAGCGACATAGCGACCGCTCCAACACTTGGAATCTTCAAGTCCAAGCTGTGTCTCTCACTGCTTGTATCCTGCGATTCCCCATCTTAACATTTCCACCGTTCCAGCTGCAAATGCCCCAGCACCCAGCACTTACAATCAGTCTTTGCACCCCTAGCACCTTATCTGTCATATTCCCTTGACAAGGTCCCTTGGCTGCACTGTCTCCCACCGTCACCCACCTCCCCCCCCCGTATCTGCACTCCTGCCCCGCTCCAACCACCTCCTGTACTCCCCTTATCCCTGCACCTCCTCCCCGATCCCTACCCTCACTTCCCCACCACCACCCCCCTTGTCTTGCTCATAGCTCAAGTCTTTGTACTGGTTATTACATGTCTGTAAGTCAATGACTATATGTTTGTAACTAAAAATTATGACTGTTGTACATGCTGACATGGAACCTTTGTAAAAGAGCCTCGGCTCAAAGGTATTGTAATCCTAGATTGAAATAAATAAAATAAATAAAAAAAATAAAGGTTTTATCCCCCTTCCTAACTGAGTTGGCTATCTTTTCCTTAGTTGGGCCTTTGCTATTCTGTCTGCCTTTCCCACTTCCTTCTGCTTTAACTGACACAGTTCCCTGTCGTGCTCCTTCTGTGATTCCTTATACTTCTTGAATGCTATCTTTTTTTCCCTAACCTTCCCTGCCACCTCTTTTGAAAATCATAGTGGTTTTTTACTCCATTTTGTTTTCTTTATTTGTTTCACACAAAGGCTTATTGCCTCCATGATGGCAGTTTTGATTTTTCTCCATTGTTCTTCCACCCCTCCTTTCTGGCCATTTGCTAGTGCATTCCTTAGATATTCACTCATTTTGCCAAAGTCAGCCCTTCTAAAGTCCAATATCCTTGTTTTTGTATGGTTTGTCTCCATGGTTGTGCTTATTGTGAACCACACTGTGTGGTGGTCGCTTGTTCCCAGATGGCTACTCACTTCTAAATCTGTGATCCTCTCTCCATTTGAGAGTACGAGGTCTAAATTTGCTCCCTCCGGAATGGGTTCCAACACTAACTGTCTGAGGCATGTCTCTTGTAGGTCATCGAGAATGACCCTGCTCTTGGATGTGGCTGCAGTAAATGTCTTCCAGTTAACATCTAGCATATTCAGGTCCCCATCAACAATATCTTCCCTATTTTAGCCATTCTGAGAATGCCTTCTATCATTTCATTGTACTTTTCCTCCCCGTGAGACAGTGGTCTGTATACAACCCCTGTGCAGATTGTGCTACCACTCCCTGTCTCCAGAGTGACCCACAGTGCCTCTTGTCTTCCCCCTTTACCTTTCAGTTCTGTTGCTTTGATCCTTTCTGTTACGTAGAGAGCTACTTCACCTCCTCGTTTACCCTCCCTTCTCTTCTGTAGATTGTGTACCCTGGTATGTTGACATCCCAATCATGGTTCTCCGTGTACCATGTTTCTGTGACTGACACAATATCCAGGTATGCCTCTTCTATCAAGGCTACTAGCTCGGGAAGCTTGTTTCCCAGACTATGGGCATTGGTACTCATTGCCCTCCATTTAATGTTGGCATTATCCTTCCCCCCCATCCCTACCCTTATTGTCTTTGTCTATTTTTCCATTTACTCCTGTCCTGCCCTCTGTCAAACTCTGTACCTCAGTGTTTACCTTACTACCTGCCATGTTTTGTGGGGGGGAGGCTTGAAATTTCCTGCTTCCTATCAGCACCTCCCCCCTTGGCTAGTTTAAAAGCTTGCCAGTGAAGCATTTAAACCTATCACCTAGGAGCTCAGTTCCCTTCCTGGACAGATGCAGACATCACGCCAGTATTGATCTGCATCTCTCCAGGTAGACCCCCATTCCCCAATGAAGCCAAAACCCTGTGCTCTGCACCAGTTTCGCAACCATTCATTTAACTGCATGGTGCGCAGTACCCTAGCTTCACCCATGCCATAGACAGGCAGCACCTCTGAGAAGGTTGCCTTGCTTGCTACCTGTCTGTGGCCCCTCCCCCAACTCCACAGACTCATCCTGCACTGCACTGATCTCATGCCCAGTTAGGTCATTTGTCCCAAGGTGGACAATGATATCTAGTTCCCTCTCCAGTGATGCTGCTTCTGCAATCCTGAGGATTCACTTCCTGTCCCCCCAAGCCATGGCACCAGGCAAGCACCTTACCTCCCTTTCCCCTCCCTTCTCCAGTTCTACCCCCCTAACAGTTGAGTCCCCTACCAGAAGCTGTTTCCTTCCCCTATGGTGTCCCTTGCCACCCTTTTGTGGGTCTCCCTTGCGGAGGTTCTCAGCATCCTTCTTGGTCTCCACTGAGGGTGCCATCATAGAGGAACTTTGCGCTGCCAGAATGGCACATGATTTGTGTAGAGGTACAACTAGAGGGATATGGCCTCAGTTCCACCACCCTCACCCTCCCAGAGCCCACTGTGGTCCAACTGCTTCTCATACTTGGCAACCTCTGAGGTAGCAGTCGTGGCACTGGTGCTCTTTGGGTTGGGTCCCTAGTCCTTGCCAGTTCAGCCTGGAGATGGGCAACCTCCTCCCTCAGAGCTGACAGTTGCCTACAAATAGGGCAGCAGCACAGTTTCCAGAATGTCTCCCAGAAAACTGCTGCCCCATAGCCAGTGCATTGCACCACTCCCTACATGTCCCTCTCCTTTATAATATAATATATATATATATATATATATATATATATATATATGTATATTTTGGGGGTTGGTATGTGTGCTTACCCTTTATTCACTGTGCTGGTTATTAAGGATGACAGAGTTCTGTCCCCTGACCTGTTGAGGAAATGATGTCAGAACCTTGGGTATAAAGGAAATGACACACCTGGGGTGGGTGGGGAGAGGGGAAGGTGGGTGCCCCCAGCCACCAGTGACCGTCAGACACAATCAACTACACCACTTCCCTACCACCCTAGTGAGTACTGCCCTCCCTTACAGTAATTCAACCCACACCACAATTTAATACACCACTCCACCTACACAAACAACTCTACTGAACCCAGGGATAAAAATGAAATCAGTCCTCAGCCAGCAGTACAATTCTAAAAGTTGCAAAAATATCACTGGAAACAGGGGAGGTACCCAAAGACTGGAGGACAGCAGATGTAGTCCCCTTATACAAAAGTGGGAACAAAGAGGAAGCAGGGAACTACAGACCAGTCAGCCTCACCTCGGTAGTGGGGAAGATCGTGGAAGCACTACTGAAGGAGAGATTGGTGGAACATCTGGTTGTCAATGGACTACAGGACCCAAGGCAGCATGGTTTCACCAGGGGGAGGTCATGTCAGACCAACCTCATTGAATTTTTTGACTGGGTGACTAGGGAGGTGGATCAGGGAGGCAGTGGACATGGTCTATCTGGACTTCAGCAAGGCCTTTGACACTATGCCACATAGAAGACTATTACACAAACTGGGGAATATGGGTGTGGGCAGGACAGTAGTGTGGTGGGTAGGGAACTGGCTGGGTGGCAGGACACAGAGGGTGGTGGTAAATGGCTGTCACTCCACAGAGGAAGAGTGACCAGTGGGGTACCACAGGGATCAGTGCTGGGACCGTTCTATTCAACATCTTCATCAGTGACATTGCTAGGACCCAGAAGGCAGAATTTCACTGTTCGCTGATGACACAAAGCTCTGTAACAGAGTAGACACACCAGAGGGTGTAGACAGAATGAGAAGCGACCTGCAAACTTGAAGAATGGTCAGGGTTTGGCAGTTGAAATTCAATGCAAAGAATGCAAGATAATGCATATAGGGCACAAAAACCCTGGCACAATATATCAGTTGGGGGTGAGGATATAGCATGCACCAAGCAGGAAAGGGATCTTGGGGTTGTCATCTCTGATGACCCCAAGGTAGGGAAACAGTGTGACAAGGCAGCAGGTAAAGCAAATAAGATGCTGGGATGTATAGGCAGGGCATCACCAGCAGGAAAAGGAGGTCATAATTCCGCTTATACAAGACACTAGTGAGGCCCCACCTGGAGTACAGTGTACAGTTCTGGAGACCATACCTACGTAAGGACATAGACAGGGGTAGAGAAGGTTCAGAGGAGGGCAACAAAGATGGTGCATGGATTGCATCACAAGTCCTATGAAGACAGGTTGAAGGAACTGAACATGTACTCCTGGAGGAGAGGAGGGAGAGAGGGATATGATAGAGACATACAAGTATCTTACAGGGAGGAACAGGGTGCAGGAAAACACTATTTTTAAGCGAAAAAGATGTTCCAGGACTAGAGGGCATGGGATGAAGTTGGAGGAGGATGATCAGAGGAAACATGAGAAAGAATTTCTTCACAGAACGGGTGGTGGACAAGTGGAACACCCTGCCAGAGGAAGTGGTGGGGGCTGAAACAATCACGGGATTTAAAAATGCATGGGATAGACATAAAGGAATTCTGGAGGTCAGGGGTAAGGGGCAACAGACTTCTAGGAAAACAAACTGAACTTACAAGCTCAAATGGGCAGACTAGGTGGGCCATAGGCCCTTATCTGCCGACACTGTCTATGTATCTATGTATTCTTACAAATCCTAGGACTCAAAAACAGTGATCAATCACAGTAAAAAGCAAATTCAGTAGTATTTCACTCCCTCTGGTTATAAAATTAACACACTTCAGTGGAATCCTGCAAGTCTCTTTTTAATTCCAATAAGCAAAAATGAAAGTGTCAGTATAAAGTGTAGCACACCTTCCTCACAAGTCCCAAGCAATAGTATGTTTTACCAGGTTCCAGGGTCTGAAAATGAGGATTATTTTGTTATCTGCAGTATAGCAAAGTTTAGCAGCTTCAAAGAAAAACAACCAAGGTCTGTCTGATTGAATTCTCACTGTGTGGCTTGTCTGAGTCAGCTCAGTGATGAAAACTCCACCCAGAAACAACTGACAGACTAGTGTCACCTGTGATGTAAGCAGGCCTTTCTATGTAACTACGACTGTGAATATTGCAACTAGGTCTTTCCCCTAATAGGGGGACTCTTGCAACAAAGTCCTTCCTTTTAGGGAGGACTTTCTACTGATTCGGGTTGATAGGATGGCAGCAGGACAAACCGTCTGCCTAGCTGCCTGCTCATTTGTGCCTCCTGGGCAGCCCAAATGGGGTCTGGGTGGTTATTCTCTTGGTTTCTCCATTACAGGGCCTTTGTAGGGACTGTTAGGGGTGACCTTTCATCTTACATATTCACCCTTCGGTGCATTTGTCTGTCTCAGGAGCAGGTGTGCATGACATGGGGGCTCCTAAGCTTCTATTGATGGGGCTAGGCCCTTCCCTGGGTCTGCTCACTGTGCTGTTCCTCCCTCTTTTTATTGCTGACATTGCTCCTCCCTTGTGGAGCCCCTGGGTCGCCTTTACCTTCTCTAATTTAATAGCCTGCGACAGGCAGTCTCCCTGGCCTATCTGCTGTCTCGACCTTAGGTGTTTCCCGTATCCTGTCACGATCGTTAGGCGTTTTGGTCACAAGCAGTCCAATAGTGTAGGCTCCCCTCCACTAAGGCATCTCTTCTGGCTCCTACTGGTGACCCTCATGCTTGCAGGGGACCTGGAGCTCAACCCTGGTCCTCCCTACCAAGCCTCTGCCTCTCCTGTGGGCTGGTTGTCAGGCAATGGATTGAAAATAGTTCACCTTAATATTCGCAGCCTTCTGCCAAACTTGGCTAAACTCCTTGCCTGGGTCACCCACTATCAGCCTGACATCCTTGGTATAAGTGAGACTTGGCTTAAACCCTCTACCCCTGACTCAGCTTGTGCGCTCCCTGGCTTTGATCTTGTCAGGCAGGACTGTCCTGGTAGGAAGAGGGGGGGTGGTATCTTGGTCTACTACAACAGTCACCTTAACCTGTCAGTTCTGTCCTGCCAACAGCCCCTGCAGTCTTCTTGTGAGCTACTGCATACAGTGCTGTTACTCGGGAACACCAGAAAGCTACACATTGTTTGTACCTACAATCCCCTTGTGGGTGGTATTTCAGGGTTATTCTGCCTCCTTGATTCTGCTGGCTTGAAGACTGGGAACAATGAGCTAATGATCCTGGGAGATCTTAATTTAGGCTTGGAGGCAATATCAAGCAATAAGAGCCTTTGCTTGCAGGCCTCTCACTGTCCCAGCTCATTAAGGATCCTAGTAGGTGGTCATCCACTGGTGCTACTAGCTCTCTCCTAGACTGGGTCCTGTCCAATAGGCTTGAGAGGATTAGCTCTTCTGGCACCCTTCCTGACTCCATCTCTGACCATGCCCATATGTACTGCAAATGGAAGATCACCACCCTGAAAATTCCTCATAAAATCATCCAAGTCAGGGACTACTCCAGGTTTGACCTGGGGTCATTCCATGAGGATCTTTGGCTCGCTGACTGGTCTGCGGTGTTGAATGCCCAGAGCACTCCCACTGCAGTCTGTCACTTTCTCAGCACCTTTAGGGTGCTGCAGGATAAGCATGCCCCTCTTATCAGATGGAGGATAAGGGGGGCTGCTACCAAATGGCTGCATAGGAGCCTCCTTGCCCTTATGAGGACTAGAGACAAATGCAGGGCCAACTTCAAGGTCACGATTGACCAGACCATACTTCAGCAATACAGGAGGCTCAGAAATGAATGCAAAAAGGCAGTCAGGGTTGCCAAAAGTGAATTTTGTAAAGCTGCCTTGCGGAACTCAGCTAAGGATCCTAGGAATTTCTGGAGGAACATTAAAAACATAGTGAGTGACTCCTCCTATAGTGAGGCACCTGACATGCTCATTGATGGTACTAGCTGTAACAATCTGCTAACCATCGCCAATGCATTTAACTCACATTTCTCAGACCCGTCCACCTTCACCTCTCTATTCTCCTCTAGTGGATCTGATAGTAGTGTCCAGGTCCCTCCTCCTCAGCTGGCCCCTTTCTCCCATGCATTATTCTACTTTAAGGCTGTGATGGCACAAGAGATGCAGAGATTACTCTCTGGTCTCTCCCCCTTTTCCAGTGCAGGCCATGATGGCATGGAACCTAAGCTCCTCCATCTTGGTGCCGCCTTTATTGCCACTCAGGTGGCCACATCGTCAACCTGTCCTTAGTCTCCGGGGTTATCCCTGACCTATGGAAGGTAGCGAGGGTTGTTCCTGTTCTCAGACAGAGCAACCCTAGGACACTTGATAACTACCGACCAATTGCCATTTTGTCTGCTATCAGTAAGCTTCTCGAGAAAGTTGTGGCTGGACAACTCTCGGAATATATTCAGTCTCATGAGCTACTGTCTCCCTTGCACCATGGCTTTCATAAAGGGCATAGCACATCCTCTGCCCTTGTCACTGTCACATCCAGGATCAGGGCAGCTATAGACCAGGGCAGACACTCTCTGGTGCCATCTTCATTGATCTCTCCAAGGCTTTTGACCTAGTTGACCATGTCCTTCTTTGCTCTCAACTCAGGTCCTTTGGCCTGTCCCCTCCTGTGCTTAGCTGGTTCTCCAACTATCTTCAGGGCAGGCAGCAACTTACTAAACACAGTAAGGTGCTCTCAGACATCCACTACGTGTCCTCAGGAGTTCCCTAGCGGTCAGTCCTTGGGCCCCTGCTTCTCCATATTTGTCAACAATCTTCCGCCTTCTGCGCCTACTGCTGGTCATCCTCACTCATTCCCGGACATTGGGGCATTAACCACCAACTGAGTGAGGACTTCAGGAGCATTCAATCCTAGTTATCGACCCACAAGCTGGTCCCTCAACTCTAAAAATTCTCAGGCCATGCCCTTTGGGTCCCAGGCCAAGTTAAAGGCCTCCTCTGTCCCTCTGTGCATCACTGGTCTTGATGGTGCTCCTGTCCTTATCACTGACTCCGTCAAATACCTAGGGGTGATACTTGATCCTCAGCTTGACCTTGGACATCACATCCAAACTGTGTGCCGAGCTGTTAATTGCAAACTGGGTCTGGCTTATAGGGTGGAGAATAATCACATTTCAGCTGCTTGCTTTGCCATGGCCAGAGGTTTGTTTTTCCCCTCTCTCTGCTATGGGCTCCTCCTGTTTGTGCGTACTTCCAAAATCTACCTTACTAGGTGGACCGAGCCTACAACAACATTTGCTGTTTTGCCTTGTTGCCCTCACCTCACTCACCACTGTGATCTGTACAGTAAGCTTAACTGGCTCTCCCGCCCAATTACTTAAATTTTGTCTTGGGCTGTTTCATGGAAAGGTCCTGGACACTGGCACCCCTCTGGCCTGGTGGAGCTCCTTGTTCCTGCTGTCTTCTCTTCCTACTCCTTCAGGTCTCTGGGCCCTGCTACCTCAAGGTTCCTGCTACTACACTCAAAATGGAGGACAGAGATTTTGCTTGCAGTGCCTAGATTATGGAACTTTTCCTGTCCAGGTCCACCTCCCCTCCCACGCATGCCTTCGAACCACCCTGTGGAAACACTTGAAGCTCTCCTCAGCATGTGACTGTCTTAAACCTCCATGATTACCGTTGGTCCCCACTGCACTGGTCCCGAGTGGACCATTTCCTGAACTCTGGCACTGGTCCCACTGAGGTAGCCGGCCTGCTTGGGTGCGTCCTTATATTAAATCTTTTCACTCTCTTGTCTGAGCATTTGCTTCAACTGTGATGCCATTGGGGGTCCTGAACTGTTTATATTTTTATGTGGTAGTAGCAGTAGTAAAAACCTTTAAACATTTTATTCATTATAAATAATGAATTGGTTACTCATCTGAGTCAAAACTCATTTCCAGTGAGATCCATTAAAATGTCAAATACATTAATTACAACTCCACATATATAATAATGAATAGATATAGAGTTCAACATAATACAAATGTGCAAACGTACAAACAGTACATCAAATGTACATACGTACAAATCATGCAGAATAATATTGCACTATCTCACACTATCAGGACTGTTACAACACCTTTTTCTTTTGTCATTTAAGATTCCTCTATCTTCCTTAACCCGAACCAATTCTTGATCTATCCCACTCTTCTTCTGCCATCACTGATCCTGATCTCCACTGATAATATATTCCAAAGAGATGGTCCTCAATGGAAAAAGTGACCTCTGCCCATTTTTGTATTACATTTTGGTGGCAAATATTCTATTCCTCTTGCTGACCTAAGACTCAGTTTTATTCTTCTTTCCTGCACACAGTCTTTTATGTATTCTGGTACTTTGTCAGAAAAACATTTTTCCATATATAACATTATATGTAGAGACCTTCTATCCTCTAATGTATGCCATCCTAAAGTGTGATATAAATTCTCCCTATGCGTCATTCTTGGTGCTATTGTAATGTACTGTGCCATTTTATTGTACACAATTTCTAGTTTCCAATAATGTTGAATTAGCCCCATATATACTAGATCTCCATAGTCTAATAAAGGGATTATTGTAGTGTTTCTTAAATGATTTCTAATTTTGTATGTTGTGCAGTATCTAATCCTATATAAAGCCCCCATACCTATTAATATCTATTACTATCTAGTCTATTAATTATCTTTATCAAATATTCTATATGTTTGTCCCATTTTAGGAAACAATTAAGGTGAATCCCCAAATATCTATAACAATCCACCTGTTCTAAAATTTGGCCATCCATGGTTTTGATCCGCAGAACCCACTCAGTCAGATCCCGACCAACTTTTCTTTGAAAATACATGGTTTGAGATTTTTTTGAATTCAAAATTATCTTGGATGAGACTAGGAAGATCTGCAGCTCATCAAAAGCTGTTTGTTATTTACTCTCTATCTGAGCATCCCTTTGTCCAGACAGATAAATTATCGATTGTCAGCATATAGATGGAACTTTATGTCAGAACTGGAGAACTTCACAGAATTAACATATACATTGTACAGCAATGGACCCAATAGGGCCTTGTGGACACCTTATTTTATTTGACAGATTTGTGATTTCCATTGATCAATTACTACATACTGGCCTCTAGCATATAAATATGATCTAAACCAGTCCACTACCTGTTTTGATAGCCCCATATGAAGAAGCCTGGACAAGAGAATATCGTGGTTTAGGTGTCAAATGCCTTTAGAGAGCCATAGATGGCACCCACAGATAGACCCCTGTCCATGTTTCCGGATATGGAGCTAGTGACTCTGAAGTGCAGTAGTTGTATGTGACAGCTCGAAAACCTGATTGATATTTATTTAAGATTTTCTTTTCTCAAAACATTTTGAACCTGCTTAGTGACCATCCTCAAAACTTTAGCAATCACGGTAGAAGAGAAATAGGTCTATCATTTCCCAATAATTCTCTTTTTACCTGATTTGTATATTGGACTACTTTTGGCAATTTTCCACATACTTGGAAATTTAGATTGAAATAGTGACATATTATATAATTCTGTCAAAGGATAAGCAATCACAGGAGCAGCATATTTTAACAATAAGTGTGGTATACCATCATCTCCTCCAGTCTTATGTATATCTGTGTTTCCTAGCCTCCACAACTTCATGCACTTCAATAGGTGTAAATTCAAATGTATTTAGTGTTATGTCAGTTTCCTCTGTGGAACTTCCAGATTGTGGATTGCCTAAGGTTCCCTTTTGGTTGACTTTTAATGAAGAACCCTGAGCTATGAATCCTGCTGATGTAAAAAAATCACTAAACCCATCGACTATCTTGGTTCCCAGTGGTACCTCAGCATTATTGATCTCAACATTTTTGGACACTCTGGATTATGTAAACCCTGAACATTCTTAATGGTTTTCCAAAATTTACAAGAGTTATTTGCCATGGTGTGTGTAAGCTGATTTTTAGAATAATCATTTCTAGCCTGTCTCAGTTCTTTTCGTATATAAATTTCTAAATTGCTTGTATTTTAAGCAATTCTCAAATTTGCAGTCTGTTTAGCGATTTTCCATATTTTATCCCTCTATCTTTTTATTTTATTTAATTTTATCGTTGTACCATGGGGCATTATTCTTTTAATTTTCCTAATTTTGGGAAGAGCATGTCTATCACATACCCTTTAAGTTCCTTAGATATAAAGTCCCATACTTTGCTCACTTCAGGAATTAATTTTACTGTTTCCACTTTACGCTTTTCTACTTCCAGCATAAACTCCATATAATTAAATGCTTCATGATCCCTGGTAGTTATAGTCTTCCTGGAATTATCTGTTTTGTCATTTTTAATACAGTAAATGAGCTGATGTTCAGGCATTGTATCTGGCAAAATCTCCTGAGCTCAAATATTGTTCAGGATTGGTAATAAATATTAAGTCCAGTACTGTTGAAGCCTCTGGATGTTTGCCATTTATCCATGTAATGTCCTGGATTAACTGTGTTAATCCAAGGGTAATTGACATCTCAGTCAGCTCGGGACACTGATCCACCTTTTCCCAGTTCACATTAAAATCTCCATTCAGCATCAGTTCATGGCTGGCTGCATAACTTCCCAATAGTTCCTCCACCTGTTCAAATACCAAGTAATTTGAGTTTGGTGGACAATACAAACCCAATAAAAGTAGTGGTTTGCTAAGGGCCAATTTAATTTCCACGAATAACCCTTCCGCCCCAGTCCAGATTGCTTCTGCAGCTTTCCTGTTAACATCCAAAATACTATTAGGATAAATAAGAACACTTCCCTTCCTTTTTGTTCTATCATATTGCCATAGATTAAAATCCTGTATACCTATTTAGTCATCTAACACCCTATTGTTTAACCAAGATTCAGTAAATACAACAATATCTGTTTTGTACTCATTAATCCAATCCTTTAAAAAATCTAATTTTGACAATAGACTACACTTATTGATATGAATCACTTTTAGCCCTTGAATTTTTAAAAGATCGGTTGTCACATCTTTTTTATATTGTACATTTCTAATGCTAGGACTCCGGTTTAATTGGACATCACCACTAAGTATCAGGATCAGAGACATGAATAATTTGTTACATTTGTATTCTTTTCTCTGTTTGTACATGTGATATTTATTTTGAGTCCTCCTATTCTCTAAGGACCTCCTAGGAAAGAACCCTTCCTAATTAAAGGCAATTTCCCAGTGCATTTTCCAAATGGGCATGTATTATACCTGCAGGAATCATTCCTGCCAGCATATCTTGTTCTCACTACATCCAGCCATTGTACCCCTTCTCCAGTAATAGCAAAATCCTCCCCAGTTATTATCTCAGCACAAGTCTGGGAATATAGGCCTTGAGAGGCCAAAAGGAGTAACAACGCCAGGAAAAAACAGGCCTTGTATATATTCATCTTCTCTAAGATACAATCAATCTAGCTAGAAATCAATTTCTTAGCATACAGATTATTTAAACAGAATAGATATTGTATCAGTTTCCTAATTACTAAATTACCTCAAGTCAGTAATAAGACTGTATATATATATATATATATTATATATATATATATATATTGTTAAACTCATATCAACTGTCATATGGAAAGTAATACTATTATCACTATATCAAGACTACAATCAGCAGGTTCAGGTTTATCTAAATATTTTTCATAGGTATATCTGTAACTAATCTGGTATACGTAGAAAGTTTTCCTTTTCTTTATAAATAACTACCATATAGATACATACATTTAAAATGTTATCTCACTGGATATACTCTAGTCCCCCCACACACCCTTAAAAACAAATTTCAGCAAAATCGTTGTCCTCCACAGTGCACAAAACATCCAAACAAACAGTTAACAATCTCATGAATAACTACATTGCTTTGTGTGCTGCTAAGATAAATCTGTTGCTTCCTATGTTCGTTAGCGAGTGGTGCTCATGCCACTCATGCTCGCGCTAGCATACTCACGCTGATCAGCGGCATGCAAATTAACGTGCAACCTCTTCCTTCACTCCACGCCAGCTGCTGATTCAGCCCCTCACTCAGCCAGATACAGCAATGTCCCAATAGTGCAAATAACACAGCAGACAAAGGATTTCAAGGCAGTGCAGGATCTTCCTGTTGCAGTGCTTCTCCTGACCTTGTGCTCACCAATCATAGAAGTTACAGCCACTTCAGAAACAGCGAACGGCACACAGATTTAAACTGTGCAACTCTCTTCCTTCACCCATGTCAGCTGCTGATTCAACCCCTCACTTAGCCAGATACAGCAATGTCCTGATAGTACAAATAACACAGCAGGCAAAGGATTTCAAGGCAGTGCAAGATCTTTCTGTTGGGTAGCAGTGCTTCTCCCACCTAGTGCTCACCAGTCACAGATGTTACAGTCTTGTTGACTCCATATATGTTTTTTATTTGACTGTGTCATGTGTGTAACCATGTTAACCTACTGAACATGTTTTGCCTCTCCTGCATCTGTGTAACTGCATTGACTGTATCATGTTGTCCTCTGTATTGAACTTGTAATTCCTGTACTCTCCCGGGTCGTACCTGAAAATAGGCATATGTTTTGTCTAGTGTACTTACCTGGTTAACAAAAGCTAAATAAATAAATGTAGGCACTCTGGCCCAGATATTCAAAAGGGTTGCTTCATGCGCAACAGGGTTGAGCATGCGAAAGTCCTACATTGCGCCATTCTGCGATATTCAGCAGGAGGCAGTTGTGCCACTGAAAACAGGCTGAGCAACAGCGCAATGCAAATGAATGCATGCTCAACATGAGGGGGAGGAACCATGCATAAACTGCACAACCCGATATTCAGTCGAGTTGCAGAGTTGCTGCAGCGCAACCCCAACCTGCGCCTGCACAACTCTGAGCCAAAAAAGGATCAGTTGAGGGCCACCCCAGGTGAGCTGCTGTATTGCAGGGCGCAACGCAGCAGCTGCCACCCGTGGCTGGCCCCCCAACTCAGTCCCTGTGCCCTCACTCAGTTCAATCACGGGCAGCATAAAATCCAGACCTCCACCTCCGACGCCCTTGTCACTGTCACATCCAGGATCAGGGCAGCTATAGACCAGGGCAGACACTCTCTGGTGCCATCTTCATTGATCTCTCCAAGGCTTTTGACCTAGTTGACCATGTCCTTCTTTGCTCTCAACTCAGGTCCTTTGGCCTGTCCCCTCCTGTGCTTAGCTGGTTCTCCAACTATCTTCAGGGCAGGCAGCAACTTACTAAACACAGTAAGGTGCTCTCAGACATCACTACCGTGTCCTCAGGAGTTCCCTAGCGGTCAGTCCTTGGGCCCCTGCTCTTCTCCATATTTGTCAACAATCTTCCGTCTTCTGCTGCCTACTGCTGGTCATCCTCACTCATTCCCGGGACATTGGGGTCATTAACCACCAACTGAGTGAGGACTTCAGGAGCATTCAATCCTAGTTATCGACCCACAAGCTGGTCCTCAACCTAAAAAATTCTCAGGCCATGCCCTTTGGGTCCCAGGCCAAGTTAAAGGCCTCCTCTGTCCCTCTGTGCATCACTGGTCTTGATGGTGCTCCTGTCCTTATCACTGACTCCGTCAAATACCTAGGGGTGATACTTGATCCTCAGCTTGACCTTGGACATCACATCCAAACTGTGTGCCGAGCTGTTAATTGCAAACTGGGTCTGGCTTATAGGGTGGAGAATAATCACATTTCAGCTGCTTGCTTTGCCATGGCCAGAGGTTTGTTTTTCCCCTCTCTCTGCTATGGGCTCCTCCTGTTTGTGCGTACTTCCAAAATCTACCTTACTAGGTGGACCGTAGCCTACAACAACATTTGCTGTTTTGCTCTTGCTGCCCCTCACCTCACTCACCACTGTGATCTGTACAGTAAGCTTAACTGGCTCTCCCCGCCCAATTACTTAAATTTTGTCTTGGGCTGTTTCATGGGAAAGGTCCTGGACACTGGCACCCCCTCTGGCCTGGTGGAGCTCCTTGTTCCTGCTGTCTTCTCTTCCTACTCCTTCAGGTCTCTGGGCCCTGCTACCCTCAAGGTTCCTGCTACTCACACTCAAATGGAGGACAGAGATTTTGCTTCGTGTGCCCCTAGATTATGGAACTCTTTTCCTGTCCAGGTCCACTCCTCCCCCTCCCACGCATGCCTTCGAACCACCCTGTGGAAACACTTGAAGCTCTCCTCAGCATGTGACTGTCTTAAACCTCCATGATTACCGTTGGTCCCCACTGCACTGGTCCCGAGTGGACCATTTCCTGAACTCTGGCACTGGTCCCACTGAGGTAGCCGGCCTGCTTGGGTGCGTCCTTATATTAAATCTTTTCACTCTCTTGTCTGAGCATTTGCTTCAACTGTGATGCCATTGGGGTCCTGAACTGTTTATATTTTTATGTGGTAGTAGCAGTAGTAAAACTTTTAAACATTTTATTCATTATAAATAATGAATTGGTTACTCATCTGAGTCAAAACTCATTTCAGTGAGATCCATTAAAATGTCAAATACATTAATTACAACTCCACATATATAATAATGAATAGATATAGAGTTCAACATAATACAAATGTGCAAACGTACAAACAGTACATCAAATGTACATACGTACAAATCATGCAGAATAATATTGCACTATCTCACACTATCAGGACTGTTACAACACCTTTTTCTTTTGTCATTTAAGATTCCTCTATCTTCCTTAACCCGAACCAATTCTTGATCTATCCCACTCTTCTTCTGCCATCACTGATCCTGATCTCCACTGATAATATATTCCAAAGAGATGGTCCTCAATGGAAAAGTGACCTCTGCCCATTTTGTATTACATTTGGTGGCAAATATTCTATTCCTCTTGCTGACCTAAGACTCAGTTTTATTCTTCTTTCCTGCACACAGTCTTTTATGTATTCTGGTACTTTGTCAGAAAAACATTTTTCCATATATAACATTATATGTAGAGACCTTCTATCCTCTAATGTATGCCATCCTAAAGTGTGATATAAATTCTCCCTATGCGTCATTCTTGGTGCTATTGTAATGTACTGTGCCATTTTATTGTACACAATTTCTAGTTTCCCCAATAATGTTGAATTAGCCCCATATATACTAGATCTCCATAGTCTAATAAAGGGATTATTGTAGTGTTTCTTAAATGATTTCTAATTTTGTATGTTGTGCAGTATCTAATCCTATATAAAGCCCCCATACCTATTAATATCTATTACTATCTAGTCTATTAATTATCTTTATCAAATATTCTATATGTTTGTCCCATTTTAGGAAACAATTAAGGTGAATCCCCAAATATCTATAACAATCCCTGTTCTAAAATTTGGCCATCCATGGTTTTGATCCATAGAACCCACTCAGTCAGATCCCGACCAACTTTTCTTTGAAAATACATGGTTTGAGATTTTTTTGAATTCAAAATTATCTTGGATGAGACTAGGAAGATCTGCAGCTCATCAAAAGCTGTTTGTTATTTACTCTCTATCTGAGCATCCCTTTGTCCAGACAGATAAATTATCGTATTGTCAGCATATAGATGGAACTTTATGTCAGAACTGGAGAACTTCACAGAATTAACATATACATTGTACAGCAATGGACCCAATAGGGCCTTGTGGGACACCCATTTTTATTTGACAGATTTGTGATTTCCATTGATCAATTACTACATACTGGCCTCTAGCATATAAATATGATCTAAACCAGTCCACTACCTGTTTTGATAGCCCCATATGAAGAAGCCTGGACAAGAGAATATCGTGGTTTAAGGTGTCAAATGCCTTTGAGAGAGCCACATAGATGGCACCCACAGATAGACCCCTGTCCATGTTTCCGGATATGGAGCTAGTGACCTGCGGAAGTGCAGTAGTTGTACCATGTACAGCTCGAAAACCTGATTGATATTTATTTAAGATTTTCTCTTTCTCAAAAACATTTTGAACCTGCTTAGTGACCATCCCCTCAAAAACTTTAGCAATCACCGGTAGAAGAGAAATAGGTCTATCATTTCCCAATAATTCTCTTTTACCTGATTTGTATATTGGGACTACTTTGGCAATTTTCCACATACTTGGAAATTTAGATTGAAATAGTGACATATTATATAATTCTGTCAAAGGATAAGCAATCACAGGAGCAGCATATTTTAACAATAAGTGTGGTATACCATCATCTCCTCCAGTCTTATGTATATCTGTGTTTCCTAGAGCCTCCACAACTTCATGCACTTCAATAGGTGTAAATTCAAATGTATTTAGTGTTATGTCAGTTTCCTCTGTGGAACTTCCAGATTGTGGATTGCCTAAGGTTCCCTTTTGGTTGACTTTTAATGAAGAACCCTGAGCTATGAATCCTGCTGATGTAAAAAAATCACTAAACCCATCGACTATCTTGGTTCCCAGTGGTACCTCAGCATTATTGATCTCAACATTTTTGGACACTCTGGATTATGTAAACCCTGAACATTCTTAATGGTTTTCCAAAATTTACAAGAGTTATTTGCCATGGTGTGTGTAAGCTGATTTTTAGAATAATCATTTCTAGCCTGTCTCAGTTCTTTCGTATATAAATTTCTAAATTGCTTGTATTTTAAGCAATTCTCAGAATTTGCAGTCTGTTTAGCGATTTTCCATATTTTATCCCTCTATCTTTTTATTTTATTTAATTTTGCGTTGTACCATGGGGCATTATTCTTTTTAATTTTCCTAATTTTGGGAAGAGCATGTCTATCACATACCGCTTTAAGTTCCTTAGATATAAAGTCCCATACTTCGTTCACTTCAGGAATTAATTTTACTGTTTCCCACTTTACGTTTTCTACTTCCAGCATAAACTCCACATAATTAAATGCTTCATGATCCCTGGTAGTTATAGTCTTCCCTGGAATTATCTGTTTTGTCATTTTTTTAATACAGTAAATGAGCTGATGTTCAGGCATTGTATCTGGCAAAATCCCTGAGCTCAAATATTGTTCAGGATTGGTAACAAATATTAAGTCCAGTACTGTTGAAGCCTCTGGATGTTTGCCATTTATCCATGTAATGTCCTGGATTAACTGTGTTAATCCAAGGGTAATTGACATCTCAGTCAGCTCGGGACACTGATCCACCTTTTCCCAGTTCACATTAAAATCTCCATTCAGCATCAGTTCATGGCTGGCTGCATAACTTCCCAATAGTTCCTCCACCTGTTCAAATACCAAGTAATTTGAGTTTGGTGGACAATACAAACCCAATAAAAGTAGTGGTTTGCTAAGGGCCAATTTAATTTCCACGAATAACCCTTCCGCCCCAGTCCAGATTGCTTCTGCAGCTTTCCTGTTAACATCCAAAATACTATTAGGATAAATAAGAACACTTCCCTTCCTTTTTGTTCTATCATATTGCCATAGATTAAAATCCTGTATACCTATTTAGTCATCTAACACCCTATTGTTTAACCAAGATTCAGTAAATACAACAATATCTGTTTTGTACTCATTAATCCAATCCTTTAAAAAATCTAATTTTGACAATAGACTACACTTATTGATATGAATCACTTTTAGCCCTTGAATTTTTAAAAGATCGGTTGTCACATCTTTTTTATATTGTACATTTCTAATGCTAGGACTCCGGTTTAATTGGACATCACCACTAAGTATCAGGATCAGAGACATGAATAATTTGTTACATTTGTATTCTTTTCTCTGTTTGTACATGTGATATTTATTTTGAGTCCTCCTATTCTCTAAGGACCTCCTAGGAAAGAACCCCTTCCTAATTAAAGGCAATTTCCCCAGTGCATTTTCCAAATGGGCATGTATTATACCTGCAGGAATCATTCCCTGCCAGCATATCTTGTTCTCACTACATCCAGCCATTGTACCCCCTTCTCCAGTAATAGCAAAATCCTCCCCAGTTATTATCTCAGCACAAGTCTGGGAATATAGGCCTTGAGAGGCCAAAAGGAGTAACAACGTCAGGAAAAAACAGGCCTTGTATATATTCATCTTCTCTAAGATACAATCAATCTAGCTAGAAATCAATTTCTTAGCATACAGATTATTTAAACAGAATAGATATTGTATCAGTTTCCTAATTACTAAATTACCTCAAGTCAGTAATAAGACTGTATATATATATATATATATTATATATATATATATATTGTTAAACTCATATCAACTGTCATATGGAAAGTAATACTATTATCACTATATCAAGACTACAATCAGCAGGTTCAGGTTTATCTAAATATTTTTCATAGGTATATCTGTAACTAATCTGGTATACGTAGAAAGTTTTCCTTTTCTTTATAAATAACTACCATATAGATACATACATTTAAAATGTTATCTCACTGGATATACTCTAGTCCCCCACACACCCTTAAAACAAATTTCAGCAAAATCGTTGTCCTCCACAGTGCACAAAACATCCAAACAAACAGTTAACAATCTCATGAATAACTACATTGCTTTGTGTGCTGCTAAGATAAATCTATTTGCTTCCTATTGGTGCAAGTGGTGCTCATGCCACTACTCATGTAGCTTAGCATACTCACGCCTGATCAGCGGCATGCAAATTTAAACTGTGCAACCTCTTCCTTCACCCACGTCAGCTGCTGATTCAGCCCCCTCACTCAGCCAGATACAGCAATGTCCCAATAGTGCAAATAACACAGCAGACAAAGGATTTCAAGGCAGTGCAGGATCTTCCTGTTGGGTAGCAGTGCTTCTCCTGACCTTGTGCTCACCAATCATAGAAGTTACAGCCACTTCAGAAACAGCGAACGGCACACAGATTTAAACTGTGCAACTCCTCTTCCTTCACCCATGTCAGCTGCTGATTCAACCCCCTCACTTAGCCAGATACAGCAATGTCCTGATAGTACAAATAACACAGCAGGCAAAGGATTTCAAGGCAGTGCAAGATCTTTCTGTTGGGTAGCAGTGCTTCTCCCGACCTAGTGCTCACCAGTCACAGATGTTACAGTCTTGTTGACTCCATATATGTTTTTTATTTGACTGTGTCATGTGTGTAACCATGTTAACCTACTGAACATGTTTTGCCTCTCCTGCATCTGTGTAACTGCATTGACTGTATCATGTTGTCCTCTGTATTGAACTTGTAATTCCTGTACTCTCCCGGGTCGTACCTGAAAATAGGCATATGTTTTGTCTAGTGTACTTACCTGGTTAACAAAAGCTAAATAAATAAATGTAGGCACTCTGGCCCAGATATTCAAAAGGGTTGCTTCATGCGCAACAGGGTTGAGCATGCATAGATCTACATTGCGCCATTCTGCGATATTCAGCAGGGAGGCAGTTGTGCCACTGAAAACAGGCTGAGCAACAGCGCAATGCAAATGAATGCATGCTCACATGAGGGGAGGAACCATGCATAAACTGCACAACCCGATATTCAGTCGGGTTGTGAGAGTTGACAGCGCAACCCCAACCTGCGCCTGCACAACTTTGAGCCAAAAAAAAGGATCAAGTTGAGGGCCACCCACAGGTGAGCTGCTGTATTGCAGGGCGCAACACAGCAGCTGCCACCCGTGGCTGGCCCCAACTCAGTCCTGTGCCCCCACCAGCCCGATCACGGGCGGTATGTATCAGAACCCCCAATCTCCGATGCCCGATCGCGGGCAGAGCGTGATAACCCCCACAACATCTCCCGATGCCCGATCGTGGGCAGTATGTATGAGTACATTCCCCCCACAGCTCCCGATGCCCGATCGTGGGCAGAGCGTGAAACAACCCCGTGCCGATCGCGGGCAGAATGTAAAAGCCCCCACCCGAATATCTCCCTGGTGGTCCAGTGGACCGTAATGCCCGATCACGGGCAGAATGTCAAGTTACAACCCCCAAACATCTCCCTGGTGTCTGCTGCCCCACCCACCCACCAAGCCCCTCCACGCTCCCTCCCGGCGGCGGCAGCGGCAGCATCCACCGCCTGCCGCCCGCCGCCCGCCGACTGACTGATCGGTAGGGCTGCCGCCCATTGGTGCAGAGCTACGAGCCAATGGGCGTGCAGCCCGCCGTCATGACAGTCCAGATTTGTGAATGATGTTCATTCACAAATCTGAACTGTCATGTATGTTATGAGCTGCACGCCCATTGGCTCTAGCTCTGCACCAATGGCGTGCAGCCCTACAGTATCAGTCAGCGGAAAGCGAAGCGGCAGGCAGAGTGGGATGCTGCCGCCCGCCGGCTGCGAGGCGGGTGGAGGGGCTTCGTGGGTGGGTGGGGGCACTAGACACCAGGGAGATGTTTGGGGGTTGTAACTTAACATTCTGCCCGCGATCGGGCATTACGGTCCACTGGACCACCAGGAGATATTCGGGTGGGGGCTTTTACATTCTGCCCGCGATCGGGCACTGGGGATTGTTTCACGCTCTGCCCACGATCGGCATCGGAGCTGTGTGGGGAGATGATTCAGACATACTGCCCGCGATCGGGCATCAGGAGCTGTGGGGGGATGATTAGACATATTGCCCGCGATCGGGCTTCGGGAGATGTTGGGGGAGAGTTTATACACACATACCGCCCGCGATCGGGTTGCAGGTGCGCCGGTCCCCGACGGCTGCTGCCTGGCAGGGCGGCCAGGTGCAAGTCCTCGGGGATCGGCGCACCTACATGCTAATGGCATGCAAATGGGGCCATAAATAGATGCAAATGGCCCCCCCTGCGCCTTGCATGAATTATGGCCCCATTTGCATGTCACCTTTGAAAATCGAATTTGCACATGGCGCAATGGTACTTGCGCCACCGCAAGTTTAATGCTCAACTCTGACAACTTGTGGTGGCGCAAGTTCCACTGCGCCATGCACAGTGGCTGTGGCTGTGGCTGTGGCTGGGGGGTGATATTCAAAGGAGTTGCTCAATAGCGCAACTCCTTTGAATATCGCCCCGGCCACACCCCTGCGCAACTATTTTGAGCAGCGCAGGGGCTTGTGCCTCAGAATGGCGCAGTTTGAATATCTGGGCCTCTGCTTTGTCTGAGTCTAATACACAATCACTCCACTGAACCCAGGGATAAAAATGAAATCAGTCCTCAGCCAGCAAGACGATTCTAAAAGTTGCAAAAATATCCTTACAAATCCTAGGTCTTAACAACAGCAATCAATCACAGCTGCTAAAGTGTTTACCCCCTTTGCCCCTAAGTTTTACAATGATTTCCTGATTCATTTATTTAGTATTTATTTCCAGGTGAGCACACTAGGCAATCAATGCTTATGTTCATGTATGACCCAGAATATTACATCTAAAATTACATACAAGTGTAACCCCCTACAAATGGGAGTTCACGTAAAGTCTTCCTTGAACTTGCCTAAATGCTTACTGCCAGACAGGTGTCTTGTGTTGTAGCAGTTTAAATGTATTGCCAAAGAATGCCTAGATCGCCTCTGTGTACTGTCTCTTTAAGAGCTGCCTGGGTTGCAGTCAAGGATAATCTGAGAGGGAGCTCTGTTAGAAGATATACTTGTTTGCTGATCATTTATTATAAAAGTAATAATATTGCAGTTTGTCTAATCTGCCTTCTTTGCAGCATGGACATTTCTGTTTATCTCCACCATTTTTGTCCTGGACTGCTGAAATGGGCCAGTCAGTACCTTTGGGGACTCTAAAATGGAGCCTGTCCCCAGGGGCTTTGTGGGAGCAAAATTCTGTAGGAATTGTAGTTTTTGCATTTTGGCACCAAAACAGACCTGGAGGGGGAGCCCTTGAACTGACTGACAGATAGATCAACCAACCAAACCTTTTGGATCCCGGGGAAAGTCCCAGGCTACTAGCAGCTAGAGTCAGTCTGAAATGAGAGGTGAAAGTGGTAACAGCTTGAGTGATTCAACCAGCAGCCCCTGTGTAATTCGCGCAGAACTGTGAAAGGGCTGAGTTTTGGCCTGCCTGTCTGCCTGCTGTCCCTGAGAGGGATAATGAAGTTTATTCGGACTGAATCCAAATTCTGAGGACGATTTAAGCCACAGAACTGTGACCAGGCTTTAACCTGAAGAAGACCGAAGATTTGCTGAATGCGATCGACTTGTCAGGATTTCCAGCCACCTTTGAACTTCCGGTTTGTGCAGAGACTCTGTAATTGTGACCAGATAGCAATCTGCCTGGTACAGTAGAATTTCTTACATGTAAATATGCTGTGTGCTGTTAGTGGGTCGTGATTTGGTTCCCCACCGTGTGCTGAACTGTGTTCTGCTTGCTGGAGGCTGCATCCAGCTCCCACGGACTGAATCCGTATTCATCTCCATTGGGCCTGGGCTTTGCCACACTGGCCTAGCCAAACTACCCGAAGCACAAAGAAAGCACGAGAGCTCTGCCTGGGAATCAGCCCCCTGCTCATGCTTTGAACAGGAACGACGCCTCAGTGATTCATGTGGGCCCTGCTTCTCCTGGCACTCCAGTTCAACAACCTGCTGTCTCGATTTCATCCTGCCTGTGTCCTGTATTGGGTATCGTGAGTAAACATTGGGGTAGCTCCCTGCAACAACAGCTAACTCTAAAGTGCTGTCATCTGATTGCTTTGTTCTCTTATCTGTTATGAACTGAGCCCTCCGGCTCTGGATTACAAATAGTGTGTGTTGTGCATGTTGCTTTCTTCCATCATAGGGCCCCAACCAGCTGCGAGCCGGCCTACCCCAGGCAACGTTCCTGTCTAGCCCACCAGATTCCGACCTGGGTACCCAGAGTGTGTGACTGTGTAAGGACTCTGAGTGCATGCATAACTGTCTGATTGATATAGCCTTTAAGCAAATCAACCTGATTATGCCCCTCCATTGTTTAAGTCTCCTGAATAAATCAGATCTAACTCTTTTTGCATTTAACCTGACTGTGGTTCCAGTTTGTGCCAAGAGTACTGTACTGTTGCTATTTGCTGTGCATAACCTTGTTATACAGGGGGTCCCCAGAGTCGAGCTAGAGAGGAACTGGCCCTGGTGGTAAGTGCAAACTGTGTGGGCAATTGCATGGTGAATAAAGGTCATTGTGAAAGTGATTATTGTATATTGTTCAGGCTACTAGAGGGGAAAGAGGGGGGTTACAGTGTCCCGGAGGGCTGTGCCCAGGCTAGCTTGACCACTAACAACCCTGACCTCCGGGTGGAGGCACCCATTTCAGTACCATGGCCCCTTAACCTGCTACTAGCCAAGCAGGCAGGGGTAGTAGCCCTTGTGATAGTGCCTCCTAGGGGTTACATCTTAGAGGCTCACTGCTGGGATTTTATGTCTTCTAGTGGCCAAAATTATGAATTATTGTCAAACATAAATGGCTACCCCAACAGAAGTGGCTGTGCACCAGTTGGTGGGGTGGTTTATGGGGCAAGAGACTGACCCCCCATAATGCTTTGCTAACACTGGATATATCTATGGGCATTAGTAAGGACACTGTTAAAGGGGCACTTTCTAAAGCTGAATGTTTGAAAAAAGCTGTAGTGGTGGGTCGACAGGCTGATTTAACTGCCCAAACTTTCATGGCCTTGGTGGAGTGTAGCAGCCCCCTAGGACAGTTCAAACGTGCCCCAGACTATCACTTCAGAAGGGTTCCCAGCCATCTGGAGGGTGATAACCAAAGATAGCAAGGATTCCTTAGAGGATGAGCCCCCACCGAGTCTTCTGAGGAGAAGTTTGCCAAGTTGTTACTGGAGGAGGGCAAAACTGTGGAGGAGTTAAAAAAATGATACCTACCACCTAGGAGTGTCACCTCCCCACTGTCCACACCCGCCCCAGCACCAGTTCTTTCACCAACTTCTGTACCTGCCTCTGAGCCAGCAAGTAGACATGGCCCTTACTGCAAGCTCAAGGTATTCTCTGGCATCTGCCCTACTCCTAATGGGGAAGTCGACCTGGAGACCTGCATAGACTCTGCTACCCTTGTGATACAAGACTGGCAATGCTCAGAGGGCGAAAAAAGAGCCCACCTGGGGGAAAGCCTCCAGGGACCTGCCCTACATACTCTTCGCTCCCTGAGGTCCTCTGACCCTGATGCCAAAGTCCAAAAGTACATAGTCGCCCTTGAAAATGTGTTTGGGGGCACCACAAGTGTTGAGGCCTTGAAATGAAAACTTAAAGATATTAGACAACAGCTCGGGGAATTGTCTGCCTACATAGATCAATTAGAGGGACTCCTACAAACCATTTTTCGGAAAGAAGGCTGGGCCTCCAGTGAAGTGGACTGGGTAAGACTGGATCATATACTCTGCTCTGCCCTGCACTCCAGCTCGGTGTTGCTCAAATTGCAACTGCATCAAAGGAAATCTGGTCCCTTGGCCTTCCATGTGTTGATGAAGGAGGTACAGGAAGTTGAGGAGGAAAAAGGCTTTTCGGAGCCCTGCACAGTCGTAGCTGCTACAACTCCTGATCCAGGCACAGGGTCTGTCACTGATGGCCTGGAATCACTGCAGTAACATGATGGAATCTGAGAACTAAAATGTCAGCCCCAGGGTGCCCAGCGAGAGAGGGACTGCTACGGATGCTCCGCCATGGGATGAACTGCTGAGGGAGTTCAGAGAAACAAAAAACAGTCTCTTTATGAAGGCTGCTCCTGCGAGTACAGGCCCCAATCCTTATCCGACTGCATCTGTTATGGGGGTGAGGGTGCACACCCAGGCATTTCCTGATAACAGCATCTGAAAAATTGATGTCTTGACTATGGAAGTGAGAGAATTGATGAGACGTCTCCAAATGCCCACCACACTGCAGACAGAGGTGGAACCAAGGTTTCTGTTGGTAGTACCCCCGCCTCAGCTCCCAATGTGATGTCTCGGCCACACCAGACCCCAGAGATCATATTTTGCCATAATTGTGGGAAGGATGGGCACATGAAGAGAGAATGCCAGTCCCCAAAAGACCTAGATAAAGTTGTATACAGACTTCAAGGGGAGCTTTGGAAAGTAAGACCATAGCCTAGGAGCACAGGAAATGACCGCAGTGCAGGATTGAGAAATCCTAACTCAGATTTCTTTGTGGCTAAATCATCTATCCAGGCCTCTGCTACTGCCTCTCCAGACTGGTCCAGAATAGTGGGCCCTTCGATGGAGACTTCTGTGACTGTCAATGGTATCCAAGCTTGGTCTGTGTTCTATAGCGGGTCACAAGTGAGCACTGTATTCCAGGACTAGTATGACAAATGCTTATCTGATCTACCACTACAATCTTTGGAAGGTTTGCATGTGTGGGGCCTGAGCGACAAGTCTTATCCCTACCTAGGATATGTCCGGCTCTGGTTGTCTTTCCCTGTGACTGTAACTGGTGTAGATGAACAAGCAGAGACACTAACCCTGGTGAGCCCTCCTTCGGGATCGTATGATGGGATTCCCTTGCTCATTAGAACCAGTGCCCACATGTTTGGAAGACTAGCGTAGTTGTGTCATGAAAAACAAGGGAAAAAGACGGGGCGGGCACTGTGAATCCCAGCCCTCATAAAGAGAACCTGTGATCTGCAAAAATGGACTACCAAAGTCGACGGAGATGAGCTGGTGGGGATACTGTGGAAGAAAGATCCTGATTCTCTGGTACTGTCTCCCAGTGCTCAGTAAACCATTAAGGGAGAGGTTCACATTAGAAAGGAAGTGAAAAATAAAATATTAATGTTGGATACACCAGGTGATGGAAAGCTGCCAGAGTGATTATTGGTTAAACCCAGCATCTTGCCTGCCTGTGCCCATGCACGATTACTGATGATCCAGATTCGGAATGTGTCAGATTGGGAGGTTCAGTTGAACAGAGGGTGCACCCTAGCTACAGTACACTGTGCAGACACTGCTGTATTACCCAGCATCAAATACTCTGGTGAAAAGGAAAGAGTGACCACAGACTTATCTAACTTTGGTGATTCCCCATTGCCAGCTGAATGGAAGGCTAGAATTGGCAAGAAACTCGCCCAGAGAGACCAAGTGTTGTCGTTAAAAGAATGGGACGTGGGGTGTGTCCAGGGTGCAGAGCATAACATATGCCTGCATGATGACTGGCCATTTCGAGAGAGATCCCAACACCTCGCCCCAGCGGACATAGATGATGTTAGGAGGCACCTGCAGGAAATGCTTGCTGCTGGCGTTATACAAGAATCAAGGTGCCCATATGCCTCTCCCATTGTGGTTGTGCGTAAAAAGAATGGGTTCACGAGGATGTGTGGTGATTATCGAACCCTGAACCGGCGAACCATCCCAGATCAGTACACCATGCCCTGTATACAAGATGCCCTTGATTGCTTGAATGGGAGCAAATGGTTCTTGGTATTGGATCTTTGCAGCGGATATTACCAGATTACGATGGCCCCGGAGTACCATGAGAAAATAGCCTTCGTCTATCCTTTGGGGTTCTATGAATTCCTGAGAATGCCACAGGGGATTTCGGGTGCTCCGTCCACCTTTTAGTGACTGATGGAACGTGCGGTGGGAGATATGAACTTGCTGGAATGTCTAGTGTTCCTAGATTATGTAATTGTGTTTGGATGCACATTAGAGGAGCAAGAGACTCAACTGTTTAAAGTGCTGGACTGATTGGAAGACTTTTGCCTCAAGCTGTCCATCGACAAGTGCCAGATTTTTCAAACCTCCGTGAAGTATGTGGGGCACATAGTATCTGCAGAGGGAGTAGAGACCAATCCCAGTAAAGCTGAGTCACTGAATACTTGGCCCCAGCCCCATAACTTGAAAGAACTGTAACATTTTCTGGGGTTCTGTGGCTACTACCGCTGGTTCATAAAAGACTATTCAAAGGTGATTCACCCGCTCCTGAATCTTACCCAGGATTACCCCCTACCAACCGCAAATACAAGAAAGGGGCTGTCAAAGAACCAGAGAAAATGTACTTCCACACAGGTGAGCCTTTTTGGCCCTGCTGGACACCAGAATGTGAAGCAGCCTTCCACAAAGTCATATACCAGCTCACCCATGCCCCCATCCTCACCTATGCTGACCCTACCAAGCCCTATGTGCTGCATATGGATGCTAGTCTGCAGGGCCTAGGAGCTGTGCTGTATCAAGACCATGAGGATGGTTTGAGACTGGTCACTTTCGCCAGCAGGAGTTTGACCCGGTCAGAGCAAAACCATCCTGTGCATAAGCTGGAGTTCCTTGCCCTAAAATGGGCCATCATTGATCAGTTTCATGAGTACCTCTGTGGGGCACAGATATTGGTGAAGACTGACAATAACCCGTTGACCTATGTACAGACTTCAGCTAAGTTAGACGCCACTGGGCACCGGTGGCTCTCTGCCTTATTAAACTATGATTATGCTGTCGAATACAGACCGGGACTGAACGGGATGAAGACAGGGAGGCATACCAAACTTCCCTAAGGTAAGCAGGGAAGGCAGTAAGGCAGGCAAAGGCCCAAACCGAGGAAACACTAGCACAAACAGTAAAAGAAGGTGACAAGACTTTCAATATATACATTAGTGAAAGGAAAAAGTCCAGAAGGGATATTGCTAAGATCAAAGGAGATAAGGGGGCATGTGAGGAGGAGGAGGACATATAAAAGCATCTATCCTAAATAGATACTTCTGCTCAGTATTTACTGAAGAAAAGGTAGGGCAGGGCCCACAGCTCAGCACCATGGACACGAGGGAGGGAGGTGTGCACTAATCCCTTCACAAAAGAAAGGGTCTTACAAGAGCTCGATAAGCTCAGGGTGGACAAGGCAATGGGACCTGATGGCATACATCCCAGGGTCCTGAAGGAGCTAAGGGTGGAACTAGCAGAGGCATTATCAGAACTGTTTAATGAGTCTCTGAGCACAGGAGAGGTCCCAGATGACTGGAGAAGGGCTCATGTGATCCCACTCCACAAGAGTGGTAGCAGTGAGGAGGCAGAGAACTACAGACCAGTCAGTTTTACCTCAGTATTGGGCAAGATTATGGAGGCACTGCTTAAGGAAAGGATAGTGCAACACCTGGAATCCATAGGAGCACAGGATCCAAGACAGCATGGGTTTACAAAACGATGGTCATGTCAAACTAATCTCATAGATTTCTTTGACTGGGTAACCAGAGTGGTGGACCAAGGGGGAGTAGTTGATGTCACCTACCTTGACTTCAGCAAAGCTTTCGATACTGCTCCACATAGAAGATTGATTAATAAGCTGGGTAGGCTCGGGGTTGGTCAGAAGTTGGTCAACTGTGTGGCAAACTGGTTGACCGGCAGAAAACAGAGAGTGATAGTAAATGGCATACAGTCAGAAGAGATGCAAGTCACAAGTGGAATACCTCAGGGATCAGTCCTGGGGCCAGCCCTCATCAATATCTTCATCAGCGACATTGCAGAGGGACTGGAGGGTAAGGTTTGTCTGTTTGCAGATGACACCAAGATCTGCAACAGAGTAGATGATCCAAATGGGGTGGGCAGAATGAGAAGAGATCTGGATACACTAGCAAAATGATCGGAAAAGTGGCAACTGGGGTTTAATGCAAAGAAGTGCAAGATCATACATATAGGGAAGAGAAACCCTGAAGCCACCTATAGGCCACTCGGAAGAAATACTTTGCAGAAGTATTGTATTAAGTTATTGACTGAAAAGGGATTTTAACAAATCATGGACAGGGCTTGTATGTTAAATTTATTTAGTTACAGTGCTTAGGTTTAAAGCTAATATGACAGACTGTTTAGTAATTAGAACAAACTATATAATTAAGTACTGTTGTCTGCCTGGAACGGCTTGTTTACATGGGCCGTTCTAGAGAGGTCCTAGACCGTGTTTTACATGTTGAAGTTAAAATTTTAACTAGAAAGCATTTTGTACTTTTAAACTGAGCAGCTAACATATCCTTAGCCTGTTAAGATTACGATTGAGATTCTTTAATTGTGAGGCAGTTGTCTGAGATCTAGTTTGATTTCAGAATTACAGTGTTTAAAAATGCAAACCTTAAATAAAATGATAGTTAGAGTAGTTAGTGGTGGGTATATCAATTATGGCAATTTTGGATCAATATAAAGTTTTAACTAAAAAACAAGTTGATCTTTCTAAGTCTTGTGTATCTATACAAGTAAACCAAACAGAGGGAGGACTGGGTACATTGCATAAAAGGAGAAATTCATTTGCTATTATAAAGCAAGAATTACTGAATAAACAAAACCCAGAGATCAAAATAAAAACTCAGATACTACATAACCACATTTGGATAGCCTTAGTATTAAGTGGAGATGTGGAACAAAACCCTGGACCCCAGCATATAGGCAAGATGAAATTATTGTATGACAGTGCACAAAGCTTAAAAAATAAAATAGATCTTTTTTGGACCTGTATCATAGCGGAATCCCCAGAAATTGTAGCCTTAACAGAAACTTGGCTTAACACATCAATAAAAGATGAAGAGATTGAATTGGAAGGGTTTAATATACATAGACTGGATAGGTATAAAATAAGGGGCGGAGGAGTTCTACTTTACACTAAATGGGACTTGGGTTTAACTAAAGTGATACATAAATGGGGCTATAGATAAGATTGATTGTTTACTGGAAGAAATTCCAAAATTTCCCTGGGTAATGGGGTCATTTATTCACCACCAAAAACGAAAATAGAAGTGTTTGGACAATTAGCCCAATCGATAATGGACCATACTGTGGTAAAAAAGTTAACACTAATTGGGGATTTTAATGCAGCCTGGGGCTGTCCCAGAGGAAGAGCCTTACAGGATAGTTTTAAACACTTGAGTTTGACCCAAATTATCACCAGTACAACAAGGAAGACTATCCAAAAGAGTGTTGGTAGTATATTGGATTTAATATTTATGTCTCAGGATATTCAAGTACATAGCGTTCAGGTTAATCAGCCAATATTGGCAGATCATAACTCTCTCAGTTGTGAAGTAAGCCTGGACGGTTATAGTAGAGGGCATAGAGAAAAAAATAATATTAAACGGGTCAGAAGCTTTAAAAACTATTCTATTAAAAGGTTTCACGATAAATTAAGGCAGGTAAATTGGTCCAGATTATTTCTTATACCATCTATAAACTTGGCAGTACAAGAATTCCAGAACTTGTTTTTCGAGGTTTGTAATGAAATAGCCCCATTTGTGAAAATGAAACAAAAAAAACAATCATGCACCATGGGTCACCGAAAAAAAAATAAAGAAGGGTGAAAAACAGATTGTGGAAGAAAGCAAACCAAACCCTGGACCCCTTAGCTTTGGAAAACTACAAAGTTAGTAGAAATTGTCTTACAACAAAAATAAATGCTAAAAAAACAGTTTTATACCAAAAAAGGTGAGGAAACAAGAGGGACAGGAAAATACTGGTCATTAATAAAAACTCTGGAAAAAACAGTAAAAAAAACCAGGTTCAAATACAAATGATAGAAAATGGGGTAATGGTAAATGAGTTAAGATCAGCAAATATTCTAAATAATTATTTCACTAAATTACCAGATGTCAGAGGTTTGGAGGAAAATGAAAACAGTGTAATTGAAGATCAAGTAAATGAACCAAATGACCAAAATATCCCCAAATTTAGATTTAGGAGATTAACGTGTAGGGAAGTTAAAAATGTAACAAAGAAGATGAATAAAAACAAATCTCCAGGTATTGATCAGTTGGAAATCAGGTTCTTAAAAGATGCAAATGATATAGTAGCCCCAATCCCGACTAAACTTTTTAATTGGAGTTTATGTGAGGAGGTTTTTCCTTCAATATGGAAAAATGCTAAAATTGTCCCAATCTTTAAAAAAGGGTATCTATCAAATCCTATGAATTATAGTCCTATAGCTTTGTTATCTGTGGTTTCCAAGGCCCTGGAATGACTGGTGCATGGACAGCTTTATGATTATATGGAGAGATGTGGGCAGCTGTCCGGGTACCAGTCTGGGTTCAGAAAAGGGCATTCCACGAGCACTGCACTCACTGACATAATTGACATCTTGGTTTCCTCCCTTGAAGGGGGGGGGGGGTGTTGGTGGGTGCAGTCTTTGTGGATTTGTCAAAGGCCTTCGATACAGTGCATTATCAAATATTGATGAGAAGAAACATAGAAACATAGACTTTGACAGCAGATAAGGACCGCTTAGCCCATCTAGTCTGCCCATTTCCCTACCTACAGGATAGGTCTCAGATCCTAGTTAACCAACAGCCTATTTCTTCCTACCCCCCACAAGAATTGCCTTATGTCTGTCCCATGCATTCTTGAATTCTCCCACAGTTTTAGACCCCACAACCTCCTCAGGAAGGCTGTTCCATGCATCCAATCCACTACCCTCTCTGTGAAATAATACTTCCTCACATTGCCCCTGAACTGTCCCCCCTCTATCTTTAAATTGTGTCCCCTTGTTCTTGCACATCTCTTTTTCTGAAAGATGCTACCTTCTTGGACTTTGTTGATTCCACTGAGGTACTTAAAAGTTTCTATCATGTCCCCCCTCTCCCTTCTTTCCTCAAGGGTATACATATTAAGCTCCTTTAGTCTCTCCTCATACGGCTTCTCTTGCAGACCCTGCACCATTTTAGTTGCCCTCCTCTGGACTGCTCTATCCTGTCTATGTCCTTTCAGAGATGGGGTCTCCAGAACTGGACTTGAGTACTCAGATGGGTCTCTCACCAACTGTCTGTATAGAGGATAACAACTTCCTGTTTTCTGCTGCTGACGCTTCTCCCTGTGCATCCCAGTTTACCCCAGCCCTCCCTACTGCCTTCTCACATTGCTTGCTAACCTTAAGGTTATCTGATATGATTACCCCCAGGTCCTTTCCTTTTGTTTTGTTACTACCTCCCCCCCATTGTGTATTCTTCCCCTGGGTTCTTGTTTCCCAGGTGCATTATTTTGCACTTCTTTGCATTGAATCCTAGCTGCCATACTTCTGACCATTCCTACAACCTTGCCAAATCCCTTCTCATCCTTTCCACACCTCCTTGTGTATCAACCCTGTAGCAGATCTTTGTGTCATCTGCAAAGAGGCATACTTTTCCTTCCAGTCCCTCTGCAATGTCACTTATGAAGACATTAAAAAGGACTGGACCCAATACTGAACCCTGCAGTACCCCAGTAGTAACCTCTCTTTCTTCAGAGTGGACTCCATTTACAGTTACCTTCTGTGTCCTGTTGTCCAGCCAATGTTTTACCCAGGCTACCACCCTGGGACCCACTCCCAGGTAGGTTAATTTGACTATTAATCTTTCATGTGGGACTGTGTCAAATGCCTTGCTAAAGTCTAGGTAGGCCATGTCCACAGCCCCTCCCTGGTCTACTACTTTGGTCACCCAGTCAAAGAAATCTATTAGATTCGTCTGACATGACCTTCCCACTGTGAACCCATGCTGCCTTGGGTCCTATGCCCCACTGGCCTCTACGTACTCAACTATTCTTTCCTTCAGAAGTGACTCCATCACTTTCCCTACCACAGAGGTCAAACTGACAGGTCTGTAGTTTCCTGCTACTGTCTTGGTCCCACTTTTGTGAAGGGGAATCACATCCGCCTTCCTCCAGTCCTTGGGTACCACACCATCCTCCCGTGATTCATTAAAAAGAGTAGCCAGTGGTTTCACTAGTTCTTCCCTTAATTCTTTTAGAATTCTAGGGTGAATTCCATCAGTCCCCATTGCTTTGTCCACCTTCAGTTTTAGGAGTTCTTGCAGAACCTTTTCTTCTGTGAAAGGACTGGGATTGACACCCCTATCAAGAGTGCTTCTGTTAATTGGATTAGGCCCTTCCCCCTCCTCTTTTGTGAATACTGAGCAGAAATATTCGTTCAGTATCCCTGCTTTTCACTGTCCCCCTCTGCCCATCCACCATTCATTCTATTTAGCCTCACTGTCCCTCCCTTTGTCTTTCTACGCTCACTGATGTACCCTTAAAAGGTTATATCCCCTTCTTAACCGAGTTGGCTATCTTTTCCTCAGTTTGGGCCTTTGCTATTCTGACTTCCTTCCCTGCTTCCTTCTGCCTTAACTGGTACAGCTCTCTGTTCTGCTCCTTCTGTGTTTCCTTATACTTCCGGAATGCTATCTTTTTCTTCCTGACTGTCACAGCCACCTCTTTTGAGAACCACAGTGGCTTTTTCTTTTGTTTTGATTTGTTTATTTGCTTCACACAAAGGCTTGTTGCCTCTGTGATGGCAGTTTTGATGATTCCCCATTGTTGCTCCACACCTTCTTCTAGCCTGTTTGCTAGTGCATTTCTGAGGCACTCTCCCATCTTGCCAAAGTCAGCCCTCCTGAAGTCTAGTACCCTCACTTTTGTATGGCTAGACTCTGTAGCTGAGTTTAACGTGAACCACACTGTTTGATGGTCACTTGTTCCCAGATGGCAACCCACTTCTAGATCTCAGATCCTCTCACTGCCCCCATTTGAGAGTATGAGGTCTAAGACTGCTCCCTCATCAGTGGGTTCCGAAACTAGCTGTCTGAGGCCTGCCACCTGTAGGGCATCAAGAATGGCCCTGCTCTTGGATGTGGCTGCAGCAAATGTGCTCCAGTTAACATCTGGCATATTCAGGTCTCCCATCAACAGTATCTTCCCTTTCTCTGCCATTCTAAGAATGCCTTCCATCATATCCTTGTCCATTCCTCTCACATGACATGGGGTCTGTACACAATCCTGTCTGTGGATTGTGGTGTCCTTTCCAGCCTCAGGTGACCCACAGTGCCTCCTCTCTCCTGTTTTCTCTTTTGTTCAGTTGCTTTTATCCCTCCTTTACATAGATAGTTACTCCTCCCTCTTCTCCCACCTGTCTCTCTGTAGGTTATGTACCCTGGTATGTTAACATCCCAGTCATGGTTCTCTGTGTACCATGTTTCTGTGACTGCTACAATATCCAGGCATCCCTCTTCCATCAAGGCCACCAGCTCAGGGAGCTTGTTGCTCAGACTACGGGCATTGGTACTCATTACCCTCCATTTCCTGATGGCCTTACGTCTTTTTGCCACATACCTGTCCTTCTTGCCTTTGTCCCTTTCTCCATTTACCCTTTCCCTTCTCCCTATCGACACCTCTATGTTGGTGTTTACTGCACTTACTACCATTATTTTTGGGGGGGGGGCTAGGATTTCCTGCTCCTTTCCAGTGCCTCCCCTTGGCTAGGTTTAAATGTTGCCAACGAAGCATTTAAACCTATCACCTAGGATCCTGGTTCCCTCCTGACAGATGCAGCCCATCATGCCAGTATAGGCTTGCATCACCCAGGTGGACCCCCAGTCCCCAATGAAGCTAAACTCCCCTGAGCTCCACACCAGCTTTTCAACCACTGATTGAACCCCACGGTGGAACACCCCAGCCTCTCCTATGCCATAGATGGGCAGCACCTCCGAGAAGATTACCGAATGCGTGCTACTTGTCTAAGACCCTCCCCAATTCCACAAACTCTTCCTGCACTTCTCTAATCCCTTTCTTAGCCGATCATTTGTCCCTAGGTGGACAATGACATCCAGCTCCCTCCCCTGTGCAGCTGCTCTGACAATCCTGAGGATTTGCTCCCTGTCCCTCTAAGGCATGGTGCCAGGCAGGCACCTTACCTCCCTCTCCTCTTCCTCCCCCAGTTCTACCTTCCTAACAATGGAATCCCCCACCAGGAGTTGTTTCCTTCCCCTGCGGGGTCCTCTGCCACCCTCCTGTGGGTCTCCTTTGTGGAGGTTCCCAGCATCCTCCTTGATCTCCACTGCGGGTGCCTCCATAGAGGAACCACACTTTGCCAGAATGGCATAGGACTTGTGGAGAGGTACAACTGGAGGGATGCACCCATTCCACCACCTCACCTTCCTTGAGCCCACTGTGGTCCAACCGCTCCTCTTTGACAACCTCTGAGGCAACGGCAGTGCAATTGGTGGTCCCTTGATGGAAGAGGAGGTCCCACAAATCCTGGACAACTCAGCCTGAGATGAGCAACTCCTCCTCAGGCCAGAGAAGTGCCTGCAGATGGGACAACACTGCATCCTCCAGAACGTCTTCCCGGAAGACTGTTGCCCACAGCTGCTGCACTGCACCACTCCCATCATGTCTTATTTCTGGCCCTCTTAACTATTTGCAATCCTTACTCTTTCCCTCTGTTTTTTTTCTCTCTCTCTTACTTTCTGGCTGTGTGCCCCTTTAAGCTCCTGATTGTCTTGTTCTGAGACAAGAATATCCTATATTTCTCAGTAGACCCTTACTTGCTCAGGGAAGCAGACCTCCAGCAGTTAGAGGCCGGAGAGCTACTCTTGCCCTTCTACAATGGTGGGTCTTTGGTGGCTCTGTGATCACTCACTTCCTGCTCCCCAAACAGGAAGTTCCTGTTTGTCAGTCCAAATCCTGTGCCTATAAAAGTAGAACTAGCTTTTGGGTGGGAGGTGGAGAGGAGGGAGAGGAGTAATATAGCCCCAGTAGAAGTCCAGTCACACAGCAGTCCTTTCTCCTGGTGTCTTCTGCCAAACTACTGTGAACTCTTTCTAAGGCAGTCTTTAAATGTAGCTTCCTTCTAGCTAACCACTCCCCCTACTCACTAGATCTTTCTACAAGTAATTTAAACCTCACAGCTATCAAGTCCTTTCAGTCACCTGAGATTTACACCTAGATAACTGTTCAGATAACCATTCAGTTCAGTTAACTCAGACAAACACACACACTTTTTTTTTGTTTTGTTTGTTAGTTTTTTTACCCTAAATTAAAGGTCCAAGTACAAGAGTTCTACTTCTTTAGTCCCAGTAGAGATGTCCAGTCACACAGCAGTCCTTTCTCCTGGTGTCTTCTGCCAAGCTACTAGCAGACTCTTTCTAAGGCAGTCTTTAAATGTAGCTTCCTTCTAGCTAAGCCACTCGCCCTACTTACTAGATCTTTCTACAAGTAATTTAAATCTCACAGCTATCAAGTCCTTTCAATTACCTGAGATTTACACCTAGATAACTGTTCAGATAACCATTCAGTTCAGTTAACTCAGACAAACACACACTTTTTTTTTGTTTTTGTTAGTTTTTTTTACCCTAAATTAAAGGTCCAAGAGCAAGAGTTCTACTTCTTTAGTCCCAGTAGAGAAGTCCAGTCACACAGCAGTCCTTTCTCCTGGTGTCTTCTGCCAAGCTACTAGCAGACTCTTTCTAAGGCAGTCTTTAAATGTAGCTTCCTTCTAGCTAAGCCACTTCCCCTACTTACTAGATCTTTCTACAAGTAATTTAAACCTCACAGCTATCAAGTCCTTTCAATCACCTGAGATTTACACCTAGATAACTGTTCAGATAACCATTCAGTTCAGTTAACTCAGACAAACACACACACTTTTTTTTGTTTTGTTTGTTAGTTTTTTTTTACCCTAAATTAAAAGGTCCAAGTACAAGAGTTCTACTTCTTTAGTCCCAGTAGAGAAGTCCAGTCACACAGCAGTCCTTTCTCCTGATGTCTTCTGCCAAGCTACTCCTTCAAAATGCAGGAGAGCTGGAAGAGGTGAGGAGATGGTTCTGGTCTTATCTAAATGACTGAACACAACAGACTGTGGTGGGCAAAACTTCATCAATAAAAGCAGAGGTGAAACAAGAGGTGCCCCAGGGATCAATCCTGGGCCCTCTTTTGTTTCTGGTCTATACAAATCCAGTAGTTCAAACAGTAAAAGCTTCACATATTGGTCTATACGCAGACGATACTGTTTTAATGGTTAAAGGTAAAGATGTTTACCACATACAAACAGAACTGCAAGCAGATTTTGATAGAATCCAGGAATGGTTTGGGAGGTCCAGTCTAGTTTTGAACAGCGGAAAATCAAAGATTATGTTTTTCAACCAGAAAGTTAAGGAGGTGGTGAACATGAAAATTATTTCTAAAGATGGTAGGGAATTAGAACAAGTGAGTGAATATAAATATTTAGGTTTTTGGATAGACCAGAGACTGACCTTTGAATATCATATTAATGAGAAGGTAAATAAATGAAATGGAAGACTTGGGGCCTTGCGTAGAACAGGTCATTGCATAAATGAACCTATGAAGAAGTTCATAGTAACTAACATGCTGATACCGGTATTAGAATATGGAATAATTATTTACATGTTTGCCAGGGTCTCTGTAATAAAAAGGGTCGAAACCATGTACCATAGGCTGGCAAGATTTGCTCTGAAGGCAGATAGGAGGACTCACCATTGTATTTCTTGGTATTACTTGGTATGAAAGAACAGAAGAAGGCCAGAGCCCATCGAGACTGTTCCCCATACTATGTGGGACATAATTTATCTATTATCCCTCAACCAAACACCTAATTTGTTTCTAAAGACAGTGGCATTAGTTGTCTCTACCAATTCTTGTGGCAAGGTATTCCATACAATGGATGCTCTTATTGGAAAAAAGTTTCCCCTTTTGCTGGTTTTATAAGTTTTTACTTCAAGCTGTTTATTATGCAGTCTCGGAACATGTCTCCTTTTGGAGAGTGTTAGACCACATTTTTCCATTAGATCTGGTGAATTTATTAAATTAAAAACCATAAGCATATCACCTCTTATTCTTCTAGTTTGAAAAGAGAAGAGACCAGTAATTTATAATCTGTTCTGATAATCCAAGTTTGTTAATCTTGAAATCATTCTAGTTACTCTCCTTTGAACCTGTTCAAGAATTGCTATGTCTTTTTTTTTTTGGATTCCAGAAAGGGGAGCCATAGTCTAGATACGGTCTAATGTATGCTCTATACAATGGAATAAGGCATTGTTCAGTGCAGTTAACAAAAGTGCGTTTTATTTGCCTCAAAAGTCTATTGGTCATGCAAGCAGTTCTAACACAGTGATCATTTGATGTAAGTTTATTATTAATATATATCCCTAAATCTTTTTCACAATTTGATGAGTGAAGTAGTAGTCCATTTATATGATATATCGTTTTTGAATTATTTACATCGAAATGCACTACTAAACATTTGTCTTGATTAAACTGCATATGATTTTCATTTGCCCAAAGTGTTAATTTTTCCAAATCCTTCTTTAATGCAGAAATATTTTCTTGGTTATTAACCTTGCCCCCCAATTTAGTATTGTCTGCAAATTTAACTATGAAGTTATTTGGCCCAGTTTGTAAATCACTGATAAAGAAGTTAAACAATGTTGGTCCCAAGACCTACCCCTGTGGTACACCACTTGTCACACTACCCGAATCAGACAAGATATCATTAATTCTGACTCTCTGAGAACGATTTGTCAACCAGTTTAAAGTCCAGTTGACAATATCAGGTGACAAACCTAGATTGTGCATTTTAGTAATGAGTTTTCATGTGAGACTTTATCGAAAGCTCTACTAAAGTCCAAAAGAATTACATCAGTAGGGATACCCACATCTAGTAGAGTACTTATATTATTGTAAAAAGATATCAGATTGGTGGTGCAGGAATACTTGGAAGTAAACCCATGCTGATTTGAATCATAAATTCCTACTTTTTTACAATCTTGATCTATTAGAGACTTCATTACTCACTCCATTAATTTACCAGCCACTGAGGTCAGGCTAATTGGACGATAATTTTGCACAGAACCTCTATTACCTTTTTTAAATATGGGAGTAACTATTGCTGAACGCCAATCATTTGGTACAATGCTTTCTTGTAAGGATTTATTGAAAATAATTGACAAAGGTATAGAAATATTTATAGAGGTTTCGAACAGAAACCATGGATGAACACTGTCTGGGCCTGGAGTAGTATTTTTTTTTAGCTTTTTGATAGCCTGTATAATGTCAGTTGGATAGAACCTGTGATAATCTATATGGTGAACTTTAAATGTACTAATAAGTGATTTTTGAGAGAAGACAGAACAAAAGTACTTCTTAAAGAGATTTGAGGTTTCTATATCAGATAGAGAAGAGCCATTGGTTATAATGGGACCAATGGTCCTTGATACACCTTTTTTACTATTTATATGGGAGAAAAGAGATTTGTGACAGTCTTTTGTGTGAGCTAGTTTAAATTCTAGCTTATTTTTTGCCAATTGAATAGAATTTTTTAAGTTTTTCACAGATAGTCTGTATTTATGAAATAGAGTAGTGTTAAATGGAACAGAACTATTCTTAAGTTTCCTAAAAAGTTTAATTTTTATTTTAATCTGATTTTTAATTGTCTTGTTGAACCAAGGGGGAATTTTTTCTTTATTATTAAATTTCCTCTTAGATGGAATAAAGATACAGTATTTTCCAAATAATGTACAATGTTTTTAAAAAAGTCCCAAGCTTGTTGTGTTGTACAATTAAGAAGATTAGATTCCCAGTTTATGTTTGTAAGTATTCATTGCTTTTAATAAAATTTGCTTTGTTATAATTCTTTGTATAGTATAACTTCCTTTGTGTAGTTTTAAACTGTTGAATTTCAAAAAGAATAGATAAATGATCACTGGTCCCAAGTGGGTCCCAAATTTGTACATTGCTAATTTGTTGCTCTATGTTAGTAAATAATAGATCCAAAATATTAGGACCTCAGGTGGGTTCAGTAACAAGTTGTTGTAATCCAGTACTAACTACCACATCTATTAGTCCTATCTCGGCATAGGACTGTCCTGAGAATGAGTCCCAGTTAATATGAGGGAGGGAGGGAGGTTAAAGTCACCAAATATTACAGTATCTTGAGATTCTGAAAAATGTGTAACTTCTTTAAACATATCAGTTGTGTAATCTGAATTTGCAGATGGAGGTCGATAAATGTTACCAATAGTTATATAGGACTGCTCCTTCAATAAGATTTTAACCTATATACTTTCCAAAGGAAAGGGAGAACACACAAGAAGGAATATCATTTTGTATGTACATACAAACTCCACCGCCTTGCTTATCTAATCTGTTTTTATGATATAACTTATAACCTGGAATTTCTCTGGACCAAATTGAGGATGCATCCCACCAAGTTTCAGTTACTCCCACCACACCTATATTTAAAGTTTTACATTTCGCTTCAAGCTCTGCTAATTTAAGTTGGCTTAAAGATCTTGCGTTCAAAGCTAGGAATTTACATTTAGTTGTAATAATATTTTGGTAAGTATTCAGAGACTTGGGAATATACCCATTCTCCCCCATTGTATTTAGTTTAAACAATGATTTATGATTTTAGTGATACTTTTCCCCATAAGTGTACTACCCCTACGACTGAGATGTAAACTGTCCCAGCAAAACAAGGAAGAATGATCTGAAAATGATTCCTAGTGGGTAATACAGGGTATATCCTGCTTAAAACACTACTTTCTCAGCCATTCATTTAGGGCTTTGATTTTCTGCATCATGGTAGATGTTGCTGTTGGGACAGGTAGAATTTCAGATATACATACACAGCATCCCCTATCAAGTAACAGGTTACATAACGCCACATAGTCCTGTTGTAACTGATTAAATGAGGTGTTGTTTATATCATTAACACCGGCATGTATGATAACCAGTGGATTTTCCCTCGCATTTTGCAAAATTTTAGGCATCATGGAGGTAATGTCAGATACCCTGGCCCCACGGAAGCTAGAGCAAGTGCGGTTGCTCTTGTCACTATTACATACTGCCCTGTCAATGTGCTTAATGGTTGAATCTCCCAGGACTAACACTTGTTTTGAGACAGTAGGGGTACAAGAATCAGAAACAGGTGATTGTTTAACACACTCTGGAGCGATTAACTTAATAGGTATTGATTTGGTAGCTTGAGACTTACTAGGACAAGTATTCATGGCCATTAACTCCTGATTGAAAAGTGTTTTTGAACCATTATTATCAACAGAGGGTGATGCACAGGATAAATCATGTAGCACTTCATCATTTGATACAGTCAATTGCTCAAACCTATTACGAGTTTCAATAGGGGCAGTATTGTGTATCTGACCGCCCCTCCTTTTTTTAAAAGGCTTTGTGACAATGGTCCAGTCATCATTATGATGACAAGAGGGCGGATAATCATCCACCTTGTAAGAGGGGGCAGAGGCAACAGGTATACTAGTACTAGTTGTTACAATTGTCTCCTCATCAGAAGGCATAAAAATGCTACCTAAATGTGAAGGAAATTGTTCATTAGAATGAAGTTGTTCATCCATAAGATCAATGTAACTTTCCAATTCCCTAATATTAGTAGAAACTGGTTTAATATTAAGCAGAAATACTATCTCTGCTTCAAGAGTAGTAATCAGATGGCAATTAGCACATACATACTCGCTCCCATACTTTCCCTCACTATACATCAAACATTGCATACACTTACTAAGTTCTTTTTCCATTATTAAAGGTATATATTTACTAAGTAGAAAATATGCTAAAATTCTCTTATCCAAGTTTGTCTAATGCCAGCAGTTTCAGCGTGCCAGCGGACTCAGCAGACACGCGTAAACGCAAATGTAGTTTCTTTTAGTTAGCTGCTTTCTGATCTACAAGCAAGGCAAGCAACAGGAAGTTGTAATTTGAGTCACCTGTTCTTATAGTGTCTAAGCCACACCCCCAATTTAGCTCTCTCTTTCTCTCTCTCCTCCTACTGGTTTAACAAAGTAAGTTGATACAGTACCCTTCACAGCACAGAACACACACTGACTTTCTTTCTTTTCTTTCTTTTTTTTAACCCTAAATAAGACCCCTTCTACTTCTAATAAAGTATCTGGCTTGCTTAATCTCAACAGACACTGACTCCTGCTGAGATATAAGTGTTAAATTAATAAGAAAATGTAGCTTCTTTTAGTTAGCTGCCTTCTACTCTACAAGCAAGGCTAGCAACTGGAAGTTGTAATTTGAGTCACCTGCTTTTATAGTGTCTAAGCCACACCCCCAATTAAGCTCTCTCTCCTCCTACTGGTTTAGCAAAGTAAGTTGATACAGTACCCTTCACAGCACAGAACACACTGACTTTCTTTCTTTTCTTTCTTTTTTTAACCCTAAATAAGACCCCTTCTACTTCTAATAAAGTATCTGTCTTGCTTAATCTCAACAGACACTGACTCCAGCTGAGATATAAGTGTTAAATTAATAAGAAAATGTAGTTTCTTTTAGTTAGCTGCTTTCTGCTCTATAAGCAAGGCTAGCAACATATTATATGAGAAGTTGAATTGGCTCACTTTAGAAAAGTAAACAAAAAATTGTTTGGGTGACTATGATAAGGCAACTTCTGGACTCAGGGAGACCATTTTATTTAAGGGAGAAATTACAGAAAGTGGAACATACCTATGGTCTGAGACATACAACAAAAACTGAGGGAGTTTAAAATAACAACACCAAGAACTAGGATAGGGGAAATGTCCTTATCCTATGTAGCAATGAAATTTTGGAATGAGTTAAAGATTCAAGAAACAAATATAGATATAGGCTTGCATGAATTCAATACTGCCTTGAAAGGTGAACTAGCAGTTAGATGTACCTGTTTTGATTAAGTATAGAAGGTTTTGTGGACATATATGATTGTAATTATTGTATTTTGGACTTACCTGACATATGTAACTGATTTGTAAACACCTAAGACAGGAACGCCTTGTAAATAAGATTTTATCCTAACGGTGTAAGAAATGAGAAGTCATTTTTGTATCCTGTATAAAAATAAATGCTTTTTACTACTACTACTGCTACTACATAGGCTGAGAGGGGAGTTGCTGGCAGTCACAAGGGAAGAAAGAGACTTGGGCATCATCATCACCGATGACCTGAAATCATCCAAGCAGACCACTAAAGCAATAGGTAAGGCTAGGGGGATGTTGGGGTGTATTAGTAGGGGTATCACAAGTCAGAAGAGGGAGGTAATGATCCCTCTTTACAAGACACTGGTTAGGCCCCATGAGGAGTACTGTGTGCGGTACTGGAGGCCGCACCTTCACAAAGACATTAATCAAATTGAGGCAGTCCAGAGAAGGGCAACCAAAATGGTGCAGGGGCTGCATCAGAAAACATACGGGGAAAGATTAATGGAGCTCAATACGTATATACTAGCGCAAAGGAGGGAGAGAGGTGATACGATCGAAACATTTAAACACCTTAAGGCCATTAACAAGGTGAAAGAGTCTAACATGTTTCAATATAAGAAAAATAGCAGGACAAGAGGACACAGCATGAGATTAGAGAGAGGCCAATTAAGGGGTAATGTGAGGAAGTTCTTTTTCACAGAAAGGGTGGTGGATGCATGGAACGGCCTACCTTAGGAAGTGGTGGATATAAATACAGTGCAGGACTTCAAACAGGCATGGGATAGGCATAAGGGAGAAATACAGATGAGTATGACTAGATAGGCCATTGACAGAGCAAAGGCCGATGGAACATTTATAAAGTAGAAAAATAAATGGGCAGACTGGATGCGCCTTGCAGTCCTTATCTGCTGTCAACTTCTATGTTTCTATGAACCATATTGATGCTGATGCCCTGTCATGAAGGCCCGCTTCCAAGAGTGATTGGGTCAGGCTGTTTGAACCTGACATCCGAGCATCGTGCCAAAAGTTAGACAGAGATGAACAGATGTCTGCGGACACAGTGGACTGTCTAGTAGATTGCTTGGGCTCTCCTGATACCTGCATACCTGCTGCCTATTGCCATATCTCTGCTCTAGATATTAGTGCACTATCTCAGCTTGACAATGACAGTATTCAGTGGGCTCAATCCCAAGATCCTATGATTCAACATGCACTTGATGCCCTGCGTGTGGGGAAAGATGTGTCTAAGTTGCATTCCCCTGACTTGCGAACTGCCCTGTTGTTTAAAGAAGGCCCCAGGTTGAAGTTACTCAGTCAGTTGTTATACAGAGAGACAGTGGATCGTAGTGGTCAAGTAGATAAGCAACAACTGGTCCTGTCCACGGCCTTTAAACACGTGGTACTGAGGTCCCTCCACAATCACATGGGGCACCTCAGTATTGACAGGACTCTCGACCTGGTACCATCTCAATTCTACTGGCCCAAGATGGGGGCCGATGTTGAGCCCATGTAAAGTCCTGTAGTCATTGCCTCCAAAGAAAAGCCCTGCCTCAGAGGGCTGCCCTCATTGTCAATATCACTATCAGCACTCCCATGGAACAGGTCTGCATAGATTTTTTGTGTTTAGAACCTGATCAATGGAATATTGGCAATGTGTTAGTGGTTACTGATCATTTCACACGGTATGCACAAGCTTTATCAACTAAAGATCAAAAAGCCTCTAGCGTGGCCAAGGTGCTAGTGGAAAAATTCTTCGTCCACTATGGTGCCCCCCAGCAGATCCACTCTGACCAAGGCAGAGACTTTGAAAGTAGGCTAATCAAAGAAATGCTCTCTCTGTGTGGGGTGCAGAAATCAAGAACCACTGTTTATCACCCTCAGGGGGACCCTCAATCAGAATGTTTTAACCGTACCCTTCTAGACGTGCTGGGCACCCTCCATCCAAAAGACAAGCATAAATGGAAACAGCAGATTAGCACCTTGGTACACACATACAATTGCACCAAAAATTATGCTACTTGGTTCTCCCCCTATTGCCTCATGTTCGGGAGGGAGGCCCGACTGCCATTTGATGTCTGCTTTGGGGTCTCTCCAGATGGGGTCCGAGCCAAAAACTACCTGCAGTATGTACAGAAACTGAAAGCTCAATTGAACCATGCATATCAACTGGCCCAGACAATGGCCACCAAGAGAAATCTCGCCAACAAAGAGAGGCATGATAAGAAAGTAAAGGCTCAAGAGCTACGGCCCGGAGACCGTGTGTTGTTATGCAATTTGGGACTACATGGCAAGCACAAAATTGCTGATAGGTAGCACCATCTTCCTCATGTAATAGTTGGAATGTTGGATGATCTATCAGTGTACAAGGTACACCCAGAGAATAACTCCAAAGCTGTCAAGACCATGCGCTGTAACCACTTGCTGCCTATCGGCCAAGTTATTGAAGCTGAGCCAGCAGACATTACTTCCCCTTGGTCAGTGACTCATGCTGCTGCAAAAAAGAGACAGAGTCAACCTACCCCAGTAGTTATAGAGTTAAGGTTTCCCCCGGAGCAGGCCCAGAATGATAGTGACTGTCAGTCCACCTCTGATGAAAGTGACTATGAGTATGCCTGTTATCCCTCCTATGAACTAAGTCAGTTGTTTCATGGAAATCCTGTGCAGAATTGTGGGGATGAAGCTGGGCTTTCTGGACTGCCTAACCCCCCAGCTTCATCCTTGGAGCCAATGCTTCCTGAAAATGAAGTGCAAAGTATCACATCTGAGGTTGCGGACTCCCTGTGTTTCATGGAACTGTGTGACTTTCCCGAAGAAGAGGCTGATGGTCTGAGTCTCTCTGGTGACACACCAGTACTTGAAGAACAGTATGAGAGTGCTGACAGCCCCATTTCAGTGCCACAAAGCCTAATTGTGCATGAACCTTCTCAAAATGAGCCAGCTGGGCCCTCATCAGAAAATAGTAATGAGCGAGGTGTTGTGGAACCAGAGCCTACAGAGCAAGGAGCTGACAGTGCTTCCAGTTTGGACATTCCCATCCATGCAGAGGTACCCCTCACAAGTGGCGAAGGCTCCAAAGTTAATGCTGAAAGTACAGAGACTGTGGCTGCTACCCCCAGAAAGACTGGCCGAGCTGTCAAGCCGGTGCTACGCTTTAGTTATGATTCCCCGGGAGGCCAGTGGATTTGCCTCTCAATGTGGTTCACAAAGGGGTTTATGTCTCGCTAAGCTCACTGCCCAAATTGAGCCTGATGGCCAACTCCAGGTTACTTGTTTTTCCTTCCCAGTATGGTGCCCCTGCCCCATCAAGCCCCAAGTTAGCTGATAGAGAAGGGTCCCCTCCTACACTGTTTAATGTGCAAGAAGTTATAACATGAATCAGTATTGTGATGTCATAAGTATGTTAATCATAGTGGAATCAGTATTACCTGTATGAAACATGCATAAGTATTGTTCTTATGGATATAGTATCATGAAGTGTAGTGAATATGTATAGTAAAGTAATAAGATTATGTTGACTGATGCATGATGGTACAGACTTGACGCGGACGCCAAGTTTTCTCCAGGCAGGGAAGGGTGTCACCCCTCTACAAATGGTGGTTCCTGAAAAGTCTTCCTTGAGCTTGCCTAAATGCTCACTACCAGGCTGGTGTCCTGCGTTTTAGTAGTTTAAATGTATTGCCAGAGAGTGCCTGTATAGCCTCTATATACTGTCTCTTTAAGAGCTGCCTGGATTGTAGTCATAATTAATCTGAGAGGGAGCTCTGTTAGAAGATGTACTTGTTTGCTGATCATTTATTAGAATAGTAATAATGTTGCAGTTTGTCTAACCTGCCTTCTTTGCAGCATGGACATTTCTGTTTATCTCCACCCTCTTGGTCCTGGACTACTGAAATGGGCCAATCAGTACCTTTGGAGACTCTAAAATGGAGCCTGTCCCCAGGGGCTTTTGGGGAGCAAAATTCTGTAGGAATTGTAGTTTTTGTATTTTGGCACCAAAACAGACCTGGAGGGGGAGCTCTTGAACTGATTGACAGATAGATCAGCCAACCGAACCTTTTGGATCCTGGGGAAAGTCCCAGGCTGCTTGCAGCTAGAGTCAGTCTGAATTGAGAAGTGAAAGTGGTAAGAGCTTGAGTGATTCAAGCAGCAGTCCCTGTGTAATTCGCACAGGAGAACTGTGAAAGGGCTGAATTTTGGCTGGCCTGTCTGCCTGCTGTCCCTGAGAGGGAAATTGAAGTTTATTCTGACTGAATCCAAATAGTGAGGACGATTTACGCCACAGAACCGTGATCAGGCTTTAACCTGAAGAAGACCGAAGACTTGCTGAATGTGATCGGCCTGTCAGGATTTCCAGCCACCTTTGAACTCCCGGTTTGTGCAGAGACTCTATAATTGCGACCGGATAGCAATCTGCCTGGTACAGTAGAATTTCTTACATGTAAATGTGTCAGCGTGTTAGTGGGTTGTGATTTGGTTCCCCACTGTGTGCTGAACTGTGTTCTGCTTGCGGGAGGCTGCATCCAGCTCCCACGGACTGAATCCTTATTCATCTCCATAGGGCCTGGGCTTTGCCACACTGGCCCAGCAAGACTATCCACTGCACAGAGAAAGCCATCGATGAGAGACCTGCCTTGGGATCAGCTCCCTGCTCATGTTTTAAACAGGAATGACGCCTCAGTGATTCGTGTGGGCCCTGCTTCTCCTGGCACTCCAGTTCAACAACCTGCTCTCTAGATTTCATCCTGCCTGTGTCCTGTATTGGGTATCGTGAGTAAATATCAGGGTAGCTCCCTGCAACAACAGCTAAATCTAAAGTGTTGTCATCTGATTGCTTTGTTGTCTTTTCTGTTACAAACTGAGCCCTCCAGCTCTGGATTACAAATAGTGTGTGTTGTGCATGTTGCTTTCTTCCATCACAGAGCCCCAACCAGCTGTGAGCCGGCTTACCCCGGGCAATGTTCCTGGCTAGCCCACCATCTTCCTACCTGGGTACCCAGAGTGTGTGACTGTGTAGGGACTCTGAAGTGCATGCATAACTGTCTGATTGATATAGCCTTTGAGCAAATCAAACTGATTACGCCCCTCACTTGTTTAAGTCAGATCTAACTCTTTTTGCATTTAACCTGACTGTGGTTCCAGTTTGTGCCAAGAGTACTGCACTGTTGCTATTTGCTGTGCATAACCTTGTTTTACAGGGGGTCCCCAGGGTCGAGCTAGAGGAACCAGCCCTGGTGGTAAGTGCAAACAGTGTGGGTAATTGCATGGTGAATAAGGGTCATTGTGAAAGTGATTATTGTATATTGTTCAGACCACTAGAAGGGAAAGAGGGAGGTTACAGTGTCCCGAAGGGCTGTGCCCAGGTTAGCTTGACCACTAACAACCCTGACCTCCGGGGGGAGGCGCCCGTTTCAGTACGCAGGCCCCTTAACCTGCTACTAACCAAGCAGGCAGGGGTAGTAGCCCTTGGAATAGCACCACCTAGGGGTTACACAAGGAGTAGAGTACTTTGCAATACAATATCAAGGGAAGGGAAAAAGACATAAAACAAGGCATTGCATAATGGAAGGGGAATACATATCAGGTGATGCATTCAGTTTGATCCATTGTAATACAATAAATAGCTAGAGGAGGATGTATATTAATTAAATAAACACATCATAGAAAGGGAAAAATTTAGGAACAGTATTCGTCCACATAAAGCTACACAAAGGACATATGAGTACCATACAGAGATTGCTCAGGTTCCTCTGCAAGAGCAGCATGCCAAGCTAAGGAGATGTTTATGTTACCGAAGATGAAAAATAGGCACAGAGAGGCAGAGACAAATTTCAGGCGGTCTGGAGTTGCATAGCTTTGGGGCTGCTTAACCATAGGACGATTTATTAGTGTGAGTTCTAATCTAATGGACAACCAGTAGGGCACTATCATCTGACCTCAAGGGGTAGCCACTGTTCATCGGTTTGAGAAGTGTGACAAGGGATAGGGGTTGCCCATAATGCATAATGCTAAAGATCACAACCCAAAACTATGTTCTCATAGGGAGGGCGGTGGAGTCAATCCAGCCTGTCATAAAGCAGTGATTAGTGACACGGTGAGATGCCGATGCAAAATGATAAATATTGCTGTATGTAACATCCCACCTCATCTAAGAAAAGTAGATTTAGAGGCAGTCGAGTACAGAGGGGCACTATAAAGAAGCTTGGGGAGGAGCATCCTATGGGTGATGACAAGGCAAGCTTGCAGGGTCTGGTTTTGGTCCACTTTATAGGAGACGACCAGCATGCAGTTCACTGATTTGCAGACACCCATGATGAGAGATGAGTAATGAAGCAAGGGGTCAGGTGTGACTTCAAGGTATGTGAAAGAGGAGACATAGAGGACTAATGTACCGGTAAACTATGGCTAGAGGTGACAGACATATTCTTAATGTGGGGGATGTACCGAACAGCATAGATCACCTTTTAGTTGTGTTTAGAATCAGTTTGTTTGCAACCAAGTGTGCACTGACTGTAGGTCAGCCGTTAAGTATTGGTTTATTTGAGGAGGGGTCCAGATGCCCTCACAAAGGAGCTGAGCTTTACAACAGTGCCAAAGGATATGCAGCAGTTTACCTACCACCAGACCACACCTCTCATATTTGTGCATTTTATAGAGATTATGGGGCATAAAGTACAAATTTTGTAGTGTCTTGAATTGCTGCAAGTGTAGCCTGTCCTGTTTCAGCTATTTAAGCAATAAGGCATGACAGGGTGTGTGTTATTGTGTAATAACGTCATTCCTCGGGTGAGTTGAAGCACGAGGTGAAGCAGAGTGCTTCCACCACCTGAGGAATGACATTATTACACAATAACACATGCCCTGGAGTGCCTTATTGCTATTATACAATGGCTTGTTTTAAAATAGTAATAAAAAGTGTTTTTTGTTGACTTTCTTTATGACATTTGTATTCTTTTTTGTGTTTGAAGTATTTATTTGAAACAGAAGAAAAAGTAGTCCAGTAGCTGGTACTCCTGCTTTATGCTCCTTTGATCTCCTCGTACTTTTGGTGATTTTCTCTCTCTCATTTTGTGTGCTCCCGCCTCCCCCAGTTCAGTTACAGTTTTATTGTGTATCATAACCAGTGGGGCACTTTTGAAGCCTTACACAACTTGTGAGTGGGGAAAGAAAAACAGAGTCATCAATCAGTATGTGGAGCATGTTGGTTTAAACACCGCGCATGCTCTCGCCAGTTGTCATGGTTTTTTGTTTTCTGTGTTGACTTGGGAGAAGAAAGACTGAGGGGATAGTGTGAATATGCAAAGCGGTGAGGGCTTCAGTGCTAAAACATTCTTCTGGTAAAACTACTAAAACATTTTTCGGTCAGCTGGACAGTGAGTGGTTGAACAGAGGGTCACATTTAAAATTTTCTTCTCAGTACTTTCTCGCCGAAGCAGACAATGAACCATGCGACCGGTAGTTACGGTTAATGTGGTTTACTGAAGCCGCTCGCTTCAGGGAGAAAATGTTTAGTGCAAGATTATATCAACTTTAGAGGCTAAGCTTTGCTATTTGGTGTGACTGTTCAACAGTGAGACACGCAATTGCTGTCGGGGGGGAGTGGCACTGGCGGCTTCATTATGAGTTCAAAATGCGGTAACTTGTGCACTGGTGGGATGATTTCTGTCTGTCATAAAGTCATGTGTGTGCCGGACTTCATACAGTGATGTTACTGTTCAATAACATCACTGTCCCAAGGCATACACTGACCCATCAGAGAATGAGAAATTTTCTTGCCATTGTATAATTACAGATATATCACACCAGATGTTTTCCAACCATCACCATTCTGCTATACATTCAAAGTGCTCATCCAATATTTGCATTCACCATCGAGCCTTCTGGGATCCAACCCTTGGTAGTCAAGTAGTTGACAGACTGAATGGGGTAACTGTGCTTCAGAAACAAGGTTAACTAGTGATGAACCACCTTCTTTGGACCACAGTGGAGGTCCCAAGAATGTAACAATATGTGCTGGATTGGCATAAATTTAAAACAAGCATTCTCAGGGGCCTGAAATTGGTGTTGGAAGGACTGACTAGGCAAGTATGTGTCCCCCTGCACCAATTACTGGATAGAAGACAAATTAAGACCAGGTTCCCCTCTTGATTATCCCCAGCACTCTGCACCCGCTAGAACAAGTGACCACATAAAAGTACCTAGGCATCATGTTTGATACTGCCCTCTCCTTCCACACCCACATTAATGCCCTGTCAGCCGCCATTAACTCTCAGATTGGCCTGCTATACTGGCATAGGGACTTCCTGCCTCAGGTTGCCCTCAGGCTGGTCATCATCTCCTCTGTCTTGTCCCTCGTGGACTATGGCTTGCCCATCTATGCTGCTACTGACAACACTGCCCTCTCCAAAATCCAACTCTCTGTCAGTAAGGCCTGTAGGCTCCTGACCAGTGCCCCCAGCTGAACTCACACCTGCCTTCTCTATACTACCACCAATCTTCTCAACTTTGAGGAGTGACTGCTGTACCAGACCTGCCTTCTCACTAAGAAGTCTCTGCTAGGACCCCCCCTCGGGGGTCCCACCTCCTCAGCAGTCATCTTCATTCTGTCACCACTGCGTAGCTCTGTTAAGGCCACTTTCAAGGTGCCCAGAACCTAGACCTCTCTTGCCCAGAGATCCTTCCTCTACCAAGCCCCCACCTAGTTCAGCTCCCCTCCCTAGCTGCATCTCCAACTTGCCAAAAATTGGCTCCTTCAAAACAGCCCTTTGGAACCATATCTTTAATACCCGCTGTTGTAGGTGCAACTAACCCCCTGTTGTAACCTGTGGTTCCCACCCGCCTTGCCCCCTGGCTCGACAACGTCCACTGGATAGCCTCTCCCTCTCCCTCCCCCTCCCCCAGACCTACCCCTTCTCTACTAGGTCCAAACAGGGATGTAACCCACTGTCTTCTCTGTGGACCTACTGTATCCATGGAGTGTAACTCACAATTTTGTAACATTATGTAACCTAAGCAACATACAAACTACTACATTATGTAACCTAAGTGTATCTATGTTGAATGTTCCTTTTACTGCACTTGTAATGTGATCCTCTGTTTTAATCTGCAGTTTAATAACTGTCTTGATGTCTGCCCCCCCCCCCGTGACGAGGTGCCTTTGTAAATGAGTCTCTGACTCAAAGGTTGTAAACCCGATTTGTAATGAATAAATGAATAAAAAGAAGTGGGGACTGAGCGTCGTATTACCAATCTTGACGTTGGGCTTGCCAATATAGTTTGTGTCAGGTCTTTAACCAGATTGATGTGCATCGCTTTGCTTACTTACCTGTGTGCCTTAAGGGACCACATCACTGGGGTGTTTCTGAATGACCTAGGCAGGTGGGCTGGAGATACAGTATGTACAGTAGAGAGTTAAGCAGTGTTCCCTCTTGGGAGCAAATATCCTTTTCTGTTCGCAGCAGCTGGGGCTTGTTGTGTGACAGTTCATTGAGGTCATCCTCAGGCCCATCGAAAGTACTTGCTACCATTTAGAGAGAAATAGTACAGAAGGAAATTGGGAAGCTGCAGACCCCCTACCTTTTTGGGACTAGTTAACATATGGTAAGTCCTCCTTGCTACCATACACTGCCATAGAAATTAGGTCAGCATGGCTTGCAGTGGCTTAAGCCAGCTAGTCGGTAGGGGAAATATTTAGCATTCCTACTGGATAAAGCAACCTGGGGAGAACATTCATTTTCACAACATTAATTCTCCCCCACAAGGATAAGGGGAAAGATGTCTATCTTTTGAGCTCCTGTCCCACATCCCTTAGCAGGAGATCTAGGTTTAACGCTTTTATCCAATGCTTGAGCCTAGGTATTTGACGGCCCACATTAGTCAACTGCCTGGATTCCCATTTCAGGCCCAGATCAACAATGGCCTATTTGTCCACCTGCATATTTAGGAGGAAACTCGCTGGCTTTGCTGACATTCGGCCTGTGTGCAGAAAAGCTGCTTAATTGGATGATGATGGAAAGAACTTCTGGAATAGAGTCTTGTGGTTCTGATGGACGGAACAATATGTTGTCTGCATATATACCGACAACTTGTATTCTTTCTTGCCAATTTGTATGCCTTTCCACTTCTCAGAGTTTGATTTTAAGAATGAATGGTTCCAGGTACAAGTTAGAAAGCAGGGGCGATAAGGGGCACCCCTGCCTAGTGCCTCTAGAAAGTTGGACTTGATCGGAGAAGACCGTATTACAGAAGACCCTCATTGAAGGAGACAGATACAGTAACTGAACCCAGGTGATGAAGGACTCAGGGATGTTGTATCTGCTAAGAATGGTAAACAAATATCTCCAGGCCACCTGATCAAATGCCTTTTCTGCATCTAGGGAGACCAGTGCCACCAGGGGCCTGTCTCCCCATAGGCAGAAATTAGATGGTGCAATTTCCACAGGTGTTCCCTTGAGACCCTGCCAGCCATGAAACCCACCTGCACAGGCCCTATAAGAGCACCACACACCCTGTTGTGTCTGGTCACTACAATCCTTGCTAAAATTTTCAGGTCCATATGAATAAGGGAGATGGGCCCAAAACTGCAAGTCAAGGACTCATCCTTCCCCAGTTTAGGGATAACTGAAATTCTAGCTTCTGTTAAGGTGATATCACTTATTGTCTTCAAACAGTTGATTGCAGATATTTGCCTAGGTGTGGCCAGCTCAGCAATGTAAAATTTGTACAATTCAGTTGCAAACCCCTCAGGACCACGTGCTTTATCTGACTGCATCCCCTTTAACCTTATCTACCTGGATTGGGCCCTCCAGAATAGTTTGTTGGAATTCCATGAGTTGGGGAAGGTAAATACCCTCCAGAAAAGAACTACTGTATGTGCCCCATCCACATTCCCATCCCCAGATTCATTCATATAAGTGTTTGGTAGTACTGCCTAAAGCAGTCAGCTGTCTGCCTCAAATTAGTGGTAAGATTCTCTTCCCCCTCCCACCTGATACCCTTAGCAATTTGCCTTGCCTCTATGTGGCATAAACTCAAGCCCATAAGGTGCTTACCTTATCCCCTTGCTCAGTGTAGTTTACCTTTGTTTTAAATATCGTCTGCTCAGCTTTCTCATTTAACAAAGCCCAATATTCAGCCCTCAAACTAATAAGCTGCAGCCAGGTAGTTTCAGGCGTGCCCGACCTTAAGTTTTTTCAACAAAGCAGATGTCTCTTAAGAGTTTTAAGGTATGGATGTCATGGTATACCAGTATGAAAGATTACTGCGGTATGAAAAGCTGGCAATATCAGGATCAGTCTGTATGTCCCATACTGCAGTAACTGTTTAATACGGCATACCATCATGCTGGTCTTTACCAATCCATTTTGTGGATGCTAGGGACTCTCCTGTACTGTTTTTCCTGCCATTTTGAGCACTGTGGGAGGTAGCCCTGGCAACTGAAATTGCTGCCAGGCAAACCAGTTTCAGCCAATCCTGTGGTCAGATGCCTCTCCTCGATCAAGCTTTTAAATAGGGAGAGGCATCTGAGGAAGGCCCCTTTCCATTCTGCAGCCTGAAGGTGGATGCATTCACTGAGGGCCTGCTGCGACACATGATAAGAGCATGATGAAGCAAGAGAAAGGCAAGCCATTGCCCAAGGATAAAAAAAACACACCGGTGGGTCTGCAGTGCAGTGATTACTTCCCCAACAAGAAGAATCTGCATGCCACTCCCAACCACAATACAGTGCCTGGCCAGACAGACAGACAGGCAAGAAAAGAGGTTGATGACTGAGCGGAGGCAGAGGGAAGCAGTAAAGCACTGCAGGACCGTGACCGGGGTGGGTTGGGTGCAAGAGCTGCAGTTGCAGTAGGCCCAGACTGTCAGAGGGTCCACTGCCTCAAACGTCAGCATTAAGAAACCCTTTTATCACAGACAAACCTGCAACTTTCTCTTTGTAAATTGCTCATCTATTTGAAACTGGGACTGTTAGCAGTGGCGTAAGATGATTCCAACTCCAGTTTCATGTGGTGGAGGAGTGCAGAACAAAGAAGCAATAGGGTCCATTACTCAAAATATCTAATCTTGGTGCTAGTGTCCCCAGGAAGAGCAGGGATAATGGTCAGTTTTTTGATTATGGTGCCAGCAAGGGGAAGGGGGGCAACATGGACAAACTATGGATGTTCAGAAGGACTGATACAAAAAAACTAGCGCTATAAAAATTTCATATGCACCAATGGTTATTATGTATTTATTGGTGGGGAGGTAGGCCCCACAGAATATTTTGCAGGGGGGCCCTTACAGTTGGTGGCATAGCCCTGAAGCACTGCAGTGCTGTCCAGCTGCTGTGGTAGTCACCACCGATGGAGTCCAAAGTTCTGAAGCCCCCAAACCTCAGGTTAGAAGTTTCACCTGCTGCCACCACCTTGACCCACCTAACACAGTGAGTGATGTTTATTCTTGTCTTTGGGCTGGGGGGGGGCTGCTGGGAATCGGAGTCCTGGGTGTGGTGGGAATAGGGTCAAGGGGGCCTGGTGGGGACTGGAGGAGTCGGGGTCCGGGCCGGGGACGAGTTGCATAGCACTTTGCACATGCTGTATTTGAGCAAAAAAAAAAGTTGCTGCGTGGTTTGGTTGTTGTCGGAGGGCTAGTGGAACTGTGGGAGTCAGGCACTCAAGACTGGGTGGGAGTGAGATGCAGGGCTGGGGAGCCAGCCAATGATAGGAGGGCAAACTGGGCAGACATTGATGGCAGTACACTGGGCAGGGTAGTTGCGTCACTCACTCCTCCTGGAAGATGCTGTGTGTACCTTTGGGATGATTGGGGGAAGGGAGGGGAGAGCAGCTGTACCACTGTGCTGCTGAATGCCAAGTTATATGTTGCTGGCCAGCAGGCAGGCACTAAGTGCACTAACCTGTGTGACCGGGGGTGGGGTGGTAGGTAGGGAGAAAATGGAAGACTAGAGTGGACTACCTTTAGTTAGCAGTAAACTCAACCTATGGCGGTCAGCTGCTATTAAAAATATGTTAAATAATGTTCATTATTTTTTATTGCTTTGCTGGCCTGGGCTGGCAACCTGGCACTAAGTGCAGTACAGCAGTAACAGCCTTCAGTGTGAGGGGGAAGGGAGGTGTGGTGGCCCGTGGACCTGGGGGAGGGATGGACCTCCTTCAGTTAATGGCATACCTAAACCTACCTGACATCAGCCTGTGACTGTGGTTGTCAGCCAGTGTCATTAAAAATGTAATGTGAATTAACTTGTATTGCCTTGCTGACCTGATCTGGCAGCAGAGCAAATGGCCAGAATGTGTAGCACAAGAGGGCCCTGGCCCATAACCATCAAGTTAGGTTAGTGATAGTTTTGCTGCCTTGTTGTCTGTGAGGTGAAGGGGGCCCATGGAGTCTGGACTGGGGAGGAGTCAGTCGGACTCAGGAAGGAGTTGTGGGGGGAAGGGACCTTTTGCCTTTCAGTGGCCACTGCTGCGCGGCACTGTGCGTGTGGTGTGGGGGGGGGGAGTCGGGGGACCTGGACTGATGGTCTTGAGTCACTTAGCATTAATCATCATGCCCCCCAGAGTCACTATGTGCTGTTGTGCTCATGCTGTTAAAGTATGTGCTTGTGTTTTTTATTTGATGACTGACTCTGGTCAGAACAATTTTTATTTTATTTTATTTATTTTTTGTTGACCAGGTAAGTGCACTAGACAAATCCTGCCTATTTTCAGGCATGACCCGGGGGAAGGGGGATACAAACGAATGCCAACTGACCTTGAACCAGATTAAGCTGTTGGTGGTATTTTTAGTGAATGAGGGAAATTTGGCCAGGACACTGGGGAAATTCTTCTACTCTTTTTTTCGATAAGTGCCATGGGATCTTTAACATCCACCTGAACTACCACCAATCCAGGCAGATGGGACCTCGGTTTAACATCTTATCTGAAAGACGGCACCTCAGAAGTGCAGCATCCCTCTCATACTGCACTACAGTGTCAGTTCTAGGATATTAACCCAAGTGCCAGATGTGGGAACTGAACCCACAGCCCTCTGATCTCCTAGCCTCAAAGGTGAGTGTGCTACCTACTGAGCCACTGACACTGCACACTGAACAATGACTCAGTCACATATATTTCTTTGCTTTTCAAAGGAAAACTTTGGTAATGCTAACCCACCCACCTCCGAAAGCTGTAGCCTCTGATTAAGCTTTTCCCGCGATAAAAAAAATATTTTGTCAGGGTTTACTTACTTGATTTTTATTTTGTAAATTCCCCGCTCGCCAAACATGGCGGATGCTGCACCGTTCCATTTCGGGTACTGGTGCAGCGCCGCATGGCTCTCCCAATACAAAATTAATTGGGATGAATGGTGCAGTGCCGCACCAGTACCTAAAATGGAACTGCGCAGCATCTGCCATGTTTGGCGATCAGGGGGTTTACAAAATAAAAATTAAGTAAGTAAACCCTGACAAAAGAATGTTTTTATCATGGGAAAAGCTTAATCAGGGGCTACAGCTTTCGGGGGTGGAAGGGTTAGCATTACCAGAGTTTCCTTTTAAAAGAGACAACTGATTGAAGTGCATCAGCTTTTCTTTCTTTTTTTGGAGGGGGGGGGCCTTAACAGGTCTGAGCGAAAGTGAAAAGTGTTTGCGAAAGAGCATGATCATGTGATTCACACTAATGTAGTTCATAAAGATTCAGGTATGTTATATATCTTTTTTATTGTTCTTTAAAATGTCATTCGTGCTGCCTTGCGAGATGCCATGCACTAAGCTGTATTCTTTGTTTTGTATTCTTTTATGTCCAGAAAAGAAAAAAAGATTTAGAAATTTCCTGTTATTGTGTCCAAATCATGCAGCACTTTTCCAGAGTGCAGACAGGATAATATGATTAGGAACTGTCAGAGCTGTGCTTGCTGTTGTCTTCCTCCGCAGCTGTTACTGGAGGGAAGCAGGCATACAATGCAGCAGGGCTGGGCTGCCCAAGGCAGCTGATTCTATAATGTTTGATTTGCAGTAGGATTTCAGTGGCTGTGGCCTGCACAACCTGCTCTGTTCCTGTCCCCAATGGTCCCTAGCTGCACAGTGCATTGTGCACAGCAGCAACTGTCCATAGGGCCGGCAGTGCTTACTTTGACCAGCCACCACGTTGCCTCTGCCGGACTCTGGAGAAGAGCCTTTGAAGCTTAATAATATTCTGAATTTCCCCTTCCCTCTCCTGGCCAATCCACATCATCCCCTGCCTTGCGAGTCCCCCCAGGAGTAGCATTCTTCTGATCTTGGGCTGCTGGTGCAGGTGTTGCTGGGGGGCCTGGGGCCCATGCGTCATCAGCTGCTGTGCGGTCCACTGGTCCAGGTAATCCTTCCCTCCTAATATGTTGAGATTAAAGTTGCTGTGACAATGTGTGTCCATCTGTATTGCAGTATGTAAATCAATTCATTTAATGTACAGGTTCCAGTTGCAGAAGAAGAAAAAAAGAAGTATTTTTCATGCTACGACTCATCTCCACCCTATGGCAAATGCAGTGTCCGGGCTGGGCTAGCCATCAGCAGCAGGAGAATCAGAGCAGTTTATTTGATTTGGTTTGATTTTGTTTATTTTCAGCTTTTGTTTTGTGATTTTTGTTTTGTTTTGGGTAGTTTAGTGCAGCTGCAACATAGACAGGGCTGTTTAGTGAGACAGTAGGTTTGGTGTCTTCGGGTTTATTTTACTTTAGCGTCCAACCGGGTGTGATGCTTTACTGTTTACTGTGTTACCGTTTATTGTTTTACTGTTTTTGTACTGGAGCTGCTGCATTACTTGTTACTGTTCCTTAAATTGTCTGTTCAACTGTGGCGTGGAAGTTGCAGCATACTGTAGCTGACAAAGTAGCTCACGGGGATAATTCACCAACTCCTTACAGCGGAAATCCCCCACTTACCGGTATATAGGATCATCAGTTGGAGAGCAGTTGCAGGTTGTAAATTTTCTGGCAAGCAGCCTGTGGAGGAACAGTCTGGGCCAAAGAGGGACTTTGCCACAGGATAACTGACTGAAACATCAACGTGGAGTATATTTGGTGGAACTGTGCTGGGACAAGACTGAGTGCTTCATCGTACTGGACTGTTATTGGTCTGTGTGTTAGTGGGCCGGTCACCCATTGCTGAAGACCCTGAGGTGAGTGTGACCTCAGGTGATTGGGGCTCTGATGTTGGCGTCAGGGGTCTACTGCCTGGTCTCCAGGATGGTCCCAATCTCTGGGCTTACCAAAGGGCCGGTTCTTTGTTGGGTACCAGTGGTTCTCTGGGGGGTGTCCACCGGTGAGTGAGCACCATCCTGGCTGACCTTGGGATTATTCAGGCAGGTGGGTCCACATCTTTGCCGACATCTTTCGGGGCCCCGCCAGGGTTGTATCTGATCCCTGGGCTTCTACACCTTTTTTGGCTGAAAGAATAGCTTCCTGGCAGTTGCGGTGCTGGCTGCTGTGGAAAGGCCTTTTCAGGGGTAAGAGGGTGTCCAGACCGGGGAGCGTGCGTTGTGGATAAAGAACTTGTGCTATTAAGACCTGCTGAAGATCTTGTTATTTGAAAAACTTGTTGAAGCACTTGCCTTTACTCCTGGAGAGGACCCTGAACTATGTATTCTAACTGGTGAGATATTAACTGGGGTGATTTCTGGATTGAATGGATTTGAGGCAGTGAGAGTGTCTCATCATTTATTGACTGCATGTTGTATTCTCTGTTATCCATTGGAGTCCCTGTGAGAGCTGAACTTTTTTGGAAATGTTATCATATGCCTTTTGATGTGAGAGGTCAAAAGGGACTTTCATTCAAACTTTTTCCTGAGAGTGTCAGCAGCTCTCTTACAGTGAACTTTTCAAGCCTTTTGTTCAGAGACTTTAATCTTTGCTGCATTTTTGTGTATTTATGCTGTGTGTTTTATTATATTTGTTAAGTTTATTTTTTGGGGTTTTCTTGGGTAGGAAGTTTGTGATAAAATTTGTGGGGTGGTGTTTGAATTAGGGTGGGGTGGTTTTTGTTTATTTGTATTTATTTTACATTTGTTTTCATCTCGGGGTATACTGCATCTGGTTTTAGGCTTTAGGTATGTGCTGGCAGTTGTCTTCAGTGGACAGGTGCTATTCTCCCTCTAGGCTTAGGCATCTGCATCTGTTTGACTGTTCTCCTCTGTCCCCTGAGGTCTGTATGCATTTTAGGGCCTTGAGGATAGCTTGGAGAGGTCGGGTGCGGGTCCCCGGTTGGGGGGGGAGGAGCGGGGTGGACGGCTTAGGGTCATGGGTACTAGGAGGCACCTTGGGACAAAATGGGTCCAGGACAGGGGTCTTCCTTGCCTGGTGTCTATACCCAAGGTCTCCACTAGAGGTGGGCAAATCACATGCTCTTCCTCAGCCGCTCATCCGATTCGGGCGGTGTTATGCAATGCCAGGTCGATAAAGAACAAGACAGCACTAAATGCTGATCTTGTGGGAATATCGGACCTGGCTTACATCACTGAGACCTGGCTGGATGAAAATGCTGGCCCTCTATTGGAATCAGCAGTTCCAGACGGGTACTCAGTGATACATTGCCCGAAATTGGATTATAGGGGCCGGGGTGTTGCCATCTGTTTTAAGATGGAATTGGGCCTTGTGGAGATACCAGTGGGGGCCACCAGATCCTTTGAGTGTATTATGGGTGCAGGTGTGGGGTGCAGGATACTTCTCATCTTCCGTCCACCCGGGGACAAGAAAGTTTTCCTGCAGGAAGTCGTGGACTTCATGGTCGACATGGTGTTGGAATCCTCCAGATGGTTGGTCCAGGGGATTTCAGTGCCTGGTTCGATGATGAACTTTCACATTTTGATCAGGACTTCCTACAACTGACGAGTTCATTGGGTTTCATACAGGTAGTTACCTCTGCGACCCATACTCAGGGTCACTCTTTAGATCAGGTGTTCCTCCTGGGGATGGAGGTATCTGACCTGGTGGTGGAACCGGTTGGGTGGTCAGACCATCTCTCTATAGGGTTCAGTTTCATGGCTCCACCCAATAGACCTACCCCTTTGGAGATGGTCCAGTACTGCCCTTTAAGGGGTGTGACCTCTGAGGATCTAATGGCGGTACTGGACCTATTGTGTAGACCGATGAAATGCTTGGCTCTGGGGGACCTTGTACGGTTCTGTAATAGTGCAGTGTCAGGTGCCCTAGATTCCATAGCCCCTATTCGTGTTCACCCACTCACCCTCCATCCTCGGTCCCCTTGGTCTGATGGGGACTTGAATGAGTTGAGGCGATTAGAGTGATGGCCCATTATTCGGACTACCAGTCAGAAATCTTCCATAAGAAGGCAGAGTTCCTGTCCAGGGAGATTTTTGCAGCAAGAAAGCGACCAACTCAGCTCTTCCGTACTGTTGACATGCTGTGCAATTCAGCCTGTCTTCAGAATCAGAGAGCATTTTCACAACTGAAGTGTGAGGAGTTCGCTTGAATTTTTGCTGATAAGGTTGCCACCTTTAGATCGGAGATCCAGCTACATTAGCAGCCACAGACACTGCCAGATATTTCCCGAAATTGATGTGATATTTCCAGAGAAATCTCCTGCTTTCTCCATTTCCACAGTAGGGGCAGCAGAGAGAAACTCTTCAGAAATTTCACGAAATATCTGGAAATAGCTGGCAATGTCTGTGGCAACTACTGCCCATTCTTTTGAGTGTTGCAGCTGTCGGTGGGGGATTACAGGCACCCAGTCAGCCTGGGCAGATTCCGAGCAGCTGGCGATCACGGATATCATGAACATTGTCGGAGGCTTGCGGCCAACTTGCTGTAGTTTGGACCCTGGTCTTACCCATCTTCTGGTGGAGTGCGTGGATGTCATTGGACCAGTCCTGGCTGAGATTGTCTGGTGTTTGCTGGAGAAGGGTGTGCTCCCAGACCCCCTAAAGGAGGTGGTGGTAACACCCCTTTTGAAGAAATCTTCCCTCCACCCAGATTGTCTCTCAAACTACAGACCTATCTCTAACCTGCCCTTTGAGGGTAAGGTAATTGAGAAGGTAGTCGTGCTGCAGCTCGAGGATTATCTTAACACCCATGAGGTCTATGATCCTCTCCAGTCTGGTTTCAGGAAGAGGCATAGTACTGAGACGGCTCTTGATGGCAAGAGATAGGAAGAGCCATTCGATCTTGGTTCTTCTTGATCTCTCTGCAGCGTTTGACACTGTGGATCATGGGATATTACTAGAGCACCTGTGGTTGATCTGTGGATTGTCAGGTATGGTCCTCAGATGGTTCCATATGTTCCTCATGGGCAGGTCTCAGAGACTGGTGTCCAGGCTGTTTTCCTTGGCCCCTCTCCCCCTGTCCTGTGATGTACTGCAGGGCTCGGTTCTATCTCCAGTGTTGTTTGCAGTGTGTCTGCTGCCACTGGGGGACATTATAAGGAAGTACAGGCTGAGTTTTCACTGAAACGCAGATGATAGTCAGCTGTACATGTCCTTCGTACCCAAATAGGATGATGCTGTCTTGGTCTTTAACAACTGCCTCTCTGAGATTCAGGACTGGATCAGTGCCAGCTGGTTGAGATTGAACCCGGATAAGACTGAGGTGTTGATGGTGGACCCAGGTCATCGGGCAGAGGGGATACCTCCTGGTCAGCCATCTGGGATTATACTGGGGGCAACCAGTTGAGGACCTCTGAACAGGTGTGTAATCTGGGCATTGTGCTTAATGGTGAGCTGACGCTTAAGTCTCAGGTGGCAGCTATCGTCAAGACCTCATTCTACCATCTGAGGAACCTCACCCAGATAAAGCACCTTGTTCCGCCTGTTGATCTACCAACATTGGTCCATGCCTTTGTGACCACCCGGCTTGAGTATTGTAATGCTTTTTACCTAGGGCTTTCGGGGGTGGACATCCACTGCTTGCAGGTGGTTCAGAACGCAGCTGCTCGGTTATTGACTGGTTCATCAAGAGCTAGCCATATCACGCTTGTGCCCCGCGGACTGCACTGGCTACCGGTACAGTGGAGGATCACCATCAAGGTCGCTTTGCTGACCTATAAGGCTCTACATGATCAGGGACCGCATTATTTGCAAGACCTCCTGCATCCCTACTGCCCCTTCTGCCCACTCCGTTCCGCCAACGAGTGATTGCTGGAGATTCCCAGGGTCCACTTGAAGACCTCAGGGGCCAGAGCTTTTGTGGCCCCAACCCTGTGGAATTCTCTACCTCATCGGGTGAGAGAGTGCATGTCCACTAAGACATTCAAGTCCTCACTGAAGATGTATTTATTTGAGCTAGCCTTTCCTGATGCTACTTAACTATTAATCTGAGCTGTGTTTTTAGTGCTCAGGTTTTTAATCTGAAATTATTTTATGATGACTGTTTGTTGCTTTGGTTTTTGAAAAGCACCTTTTTTATAAATAAAGCTTGACTTGACTTGCCAACTGAACACAGTCATCAGGAGGAAGAAAGACTGCACCACTATATCGATCAACCAGTGAAGATTAATACATTTTCCTGTGGTCATCAGATAGGCTGGTTGATTCTGCTAAATGCACAAGATTACCACAAACTTTTCAGTTTTCACCGAATGTGTTTCCATACCATACTGTTAATTAATCCATATATGCACTAAAACACTATACTACTATTTTTGTGATAGTGACTGTGTGACTCTCTACCTTCAAGTTAAGTATCAACTTGGTGGTGTGGTCGAGTGGCATTACTTGGTGGCAACACATTTCTGCATTGTACAAATTGCATTACTTACTGTGCATGATTGTGAAGTTAAGTGAGTGACTCAGATATGCATGCAGATTATGGGTAGATAGGTAGTTCATTCATATGTGTACAATACAGTACAGTACAGAGTAGAGTAGAGTACTTTCAACGTTCAGCTAAAAGCACCTCAGGGTTATTACAGTGTGCATCTAACTGAATCTGTTGAAGTTCAATAAATGACAGTTTTGGAAATGACCCATGGGAGTTGTCTGTAGTGACACTGTCATGTCTTACTTTTTGGGATGGTACGAACATACGAACATACGAAATTTGCCAGCAGATAAAGGTCTAGAGGTCTATCAAGTCTGCTTGAATGTGCAGCTAGCACCCCTTATTCTGCAGCTGCCCCTCCCTTCCACCCTTCCCCTTCATTAATCCTCCCCCTTGTCCTGTCCCATCTTCGTTTGAAGCAGTCCACTGTTCTACTGCATACCACTTCTGCAGGTAACGCATTCCACCCAGCCACCACCCTCTCTGTAAAAAACTGTCTCCTCATCTCCCTCCTGAACCTTCCTCGCTCCAGTCTCATATCATGGCCCCTGGTGGCCCTCCCCTCCCTTACTTTGAACAGCCCCTCTGTACCCATCTTGTTTATTCCTTTCATGTATTTAAAGGTTTCAATCATGTCACCCCTGTCTCTCCTCTCCTCCAGTGAGTACATGTTCAACTCCTTCAACCTCCTCTCGTATGATAAGTCCCCAGCCCTTGATCATCTTTGTCACCCTGCGCTACCCCTCCAGTAACTTAATGTCCCTCTTCGAATCACGGCGCCAGTACTGCACTTAGTACTCAGGTGTGGTCTAACTAATGACCTATACAGTGGGAGAATCACCTCCTCCCTCCTCGAGGATATACCCTTGCAATACAACCCAGCATTTTGTTGGCCTTGCAGCTGCCTTCCTACATTGTGCTGAGTTGTTCATTGACCCTGTAATGAGCACACCCAGATCCTTCTCCTCCTCTGTCTGGGCTAGCTGCACTCCCCTAGCTGGTAACTCCTCCTTGGGTTCTTCATCCCAAAATGCAGCACCTTGCACTTTTTGGCATTAAAGCCCAGTTGCCAGGTGTCTGACCAGGTTTCAAGCTTTGCCAGATCATGCTGCAGCCCCTGCCATCCCCCTAGGTCATCCACCACCGAGCCAACCTTGGTATCATCAGCAAACAGACTGATCTTGCTCTTGATGTCCCATGATACGTCTGCAATGACTATCCCAAACAACACTGGTCCCAACACCGAGCCCTGTGGGACACCGCTCGTCACTGCCCTTGGGTGTGAGAGCTTCACCCACCACCACCCTCTGTTGCCTTCCCTGCAGCCAGTTTCCTACCCATCTCACCAGCTTTCCACCCGCCCCTGTGCCTACTAACTTCCTTCCCAGCCTTCCATGTGGCACCGAGTCGAATGCCTTACTAAAGTCCAGATACAGGACATCCACTGCATGGCCCCTGTCCAGTTGCCTAGTTACCCAGTCATAGAACTCGACCAGGTTGGTTTGGCAAGATCTGCCATGTATGAAGCCATGCTGTCTGCTGTCCTGTAGTCCTTTGTCCTCTAGGAAGGCCACCAGCCTCTCCTTCAGGATAGTCTCCATCAGCTTACCCACGATGGATGTGAGGCTCACTGGTCTGTAGTTTCCCGGTTCATCCTTGGGGCCACTCTTGTGGAGTGGCACCACATGAGCCATCCTCTAGTCCTGAGGTACACACCCCGAATGTAGTGAGGCATTAAATAGGTCTGCCAAAGGTCCTGCAAGGACCTCTGCCAGCTCCTTCAGTACCCTGGGGTGGATGCCATCTGGGCCTGGCGCCTTGTCCACCCTCAGTGCCTTCAAACCCTCTCAAACTCTGCCCTCCATGATTTCCCCATCTGTCACCACTTCCCCCCCTGCTTCTGCCATTTCTCCCACCTTGGGTGTCACCCCCTCTTCTCTTTAGTAAATACTGAGCAGAAGTACTCATTTAGTGGTTCCGCCTTATCGTACCCTGCTTCCACCCAACCCCCCTCCTTCCTAATCCTTACTATGTGGTAGTATATTTTGCATTCATGTTCCAGTATTTTTGCAGCAGACAGGGTTCTGATTCTTCTCAGTGCTGTAATTCAGTTTCTTAAACTTCACAAAGTCTTGGTTGCATAGTATTCCCCTTCAGCAGTTGTATTTCTTCTAAGTAATATAGCATTTTCATGCTCATTCACAGTCAATTCAAAAGGGAAAGTCATAAACTCATTATGCTTTCCTTTTAAAGTGAATGCAGCTTAGTTCACTCTTGAACAGATGTGCAAATCAGAGGGACTAGACTAGTGAGTCTTCCTCATGGCTCCTCCTCCTCCTCCGCCTCTGTCTCCAAACAGCAATATATTCACAGACTGTAATTCATAATCTTATTTTTATCCTTTATTCACTGCATTACATCACAAGTTAAACAGTTTCACATAGTCCATCCCAGTCAGAGTCCTCACATTGGTCTTGTGTAAAAAAAAGGAAAAAGTTTAAAGAATGGAGGCATCCAGTGAAGAAACCATATTAGATAGAGATGACGAAGAACACTTAACATTACATTTGTAAGATGTTAATGAAGCAGGTGGGATGGGTGCAGTACCATTAACACTGAGTCTGAGGTCCCCCACAGTCCACCTCATTCTCCACGGCCACATACTGGATAGTGACCACATACAAAATCAGTGACCAATCCTCAAAATCCAAAGAGAAAATGTCAGAGTCAGGCTAGTCAGCAACAAGCAGGAGAAGATATGTTGTGGGTGCCACGGCACACAGTGTCCACTGAAGGTCCTGTAGCTACAGTCATGTCAGAAAGCAGAAATCAGAATGACTCATCCACGCCTTCTTATGCACCACTGAAGAAAGTGAAATCATCTGTCTGGGTATATTTCGGATATCCCCAAAAAGGTGGAGTAGTCCAGGAAGACGGAAGACCAATCTGCAGAACTTGCAGAATCCACTTATCTGCCAAAGGTGGTAATACATCTAACATGTTTACTCACCTCAGGGATCATCATCCTGTTTTACATTCTGAAGCTGCGTCTCAAAAGTCAGATGGTAAGAACAGACAGCATAGAGATAATTTTCTGTGTGGGTGTGTGTGATTACTGATCTTATCATTGTTTTGTCCATACAGTTCATCATTTTTTTTTTTTTTTTTTAATGCTTAATCTACTGAAGTCGGACTCATGCAGTAATCAGTTTAGCTCAGCTGCCCCAGCCCACTATGTGGCAGCTGAAGTCCCTGATTTGTAAGTTTCAAGTGCTGACAGTATACTCTCCTCTGTCTTCTCCCGGCCTACTAAGTTGTACTTGTCTGTGGCCATGACCATGACTCAGGTTAAACAGATCGCAAATGATTCGGCAACTTGCATTACAAAGAAATATTTGTATCCATGTTGTGTAGTTTTTTTTACCACAAATTTTGTCTGTGACACCACCACAAACACCATACTTGAGTGCCAGCCACGAGCCACAGCCACTAGGTCCCCAGGTCCTCAAAACTTGAAGACGTTTCTGAGACATGATATATGGGATGAGCTGCTGTGAGTAGAAGACATCTGTATGTAGAACATTTTAACATTGATGGGATGAGAACAAAGTATGTATTACCGTACTTATTTGCCCATTCCCTCCCTTTCTGTCACCATTACATTTTACATCTTGATTGTCTCTAACAGAACATGCGTGAAGCATGTTGTGTTATAATATTGAAAAGTTAATACAACATGCTCACATAGGCTTAGCCGGTCAGCCATTCATGTTAGATATCTGGCTGCCCAATAGAGACAAAGAACCATATACAGATCAAGTGACACATGTAGTGGTGGTGGCCTGGATCCCAGCTGGGACTTAATGGCAGGGTTCCAGGTTATATAATACAGCATGGAACAACCTGAAATCACAATCAAAGACTAGCATCATCTAAGTAGAAAAAAGCACTTTGTTTAGGTAGTCTGCATAATGGGGAAGTGTCAATATATCATAGTGCAAATTCTTCAGTTTCTTCAAATATTTTTGCATACTGATATGTACTTTTCTAAGTAATAATGCCCCTCTGCCTTTTTCTTCATAATGTATGCCGGTCTCTCCACTCCAGACAGTGCCAGTGGTGCCAATGCCACATCAGCCATATGTTGGTGCCTGCTGAAGCCCACCCTATAAACAAAGACAGGCTGAATCAGTCAGTCAGCAGCAGCAGGAGTACGGACCGCAGTGGCAACAATGCCATGCATATATGCATCATGTGTTCTTTCTTTGTGGTGCACGTTCATCAAGAAGCTCTTCATTTCATTATGTGACTGCTGGCTGTCTGAGTCTCTCTGGCTGTATGCTTGGAAGATCTCTGTTTAACGTCATTTCACTTGAGTGGCATCAAACGTACCCCCTCAAACAGGCAGTCAAAAGAACCGGTGTAGCAGCAAGCCACTGTCTCTACCTCGGTACTGACAAATACATGATCCACATTCAATTTAAGTGAAGTCCCTTCGATTTCAGGGAAGGGAATGAAAATTGCCCCCGAGGGGCCAGACAAACATCCCTTGACTTCAACTTTGGCCACATTGCTTTGCTTGGCCCGTCGGCGCAGCGATGGGATTTACTTACGACGCCGGGCGACCCGGTTCGAACGGATCCGGGTCGCTGGAGGGCCGGTCAGGGGAGTAGGATCGAGTCCGCTGGGCAGCTCTCCTTCTCCAGGGGAGGTGTGGGTTGCACTCCTGTCGTTAGAGACTCCTGGGCGGAGGCGGGAGTTCTCACGTAACCGAGGCTTGGCGTGGGGGAGGAGGTGGGGCGGACACTGGCGTCATTGCCGTCCCGCCTCCTCTGGGGAAAAAGGAGGAAAAAGATGGCGGGGCAGGACCACCGATAGATGAAGCCCTCCCTGGAGAGCCTCGCATCGCCACCGCCGCTGCAGGACCCCAACCAGTTACAGTTCCGGGGTCACGAAGATGGCCCACGGCCCCACCCTCCGGGGGGCAAGCCGGGGGTGACCGAGGGTCCTCTGCAGCAATAGGCGGTGGTAGAGGTCTCCGGGGGCCGTGACCAGGGCGGAGAATGTACCCAGTGGTCCTGCCAGGGGAAAAAAAAGAAAAAAAAAACAAAAAACTTTGTACATTGCTGGCTTGGCTAAGTCCCCGTACTCTGGCATTAATGACATGTGTGCACAGCACTGGACTATACACCATACAAATACAAGTATATGAGGTATATTTTTACTTTTGTAAAGAGTCAAGACTATTCTTCACTATAGAACTGCTTTCTGTAGTGCCACCCTTAGGGTCCTACCCCCACATGTGGATCCCTGTCATCAATACAGTAGGAGGAGCAGTGGCTGGGACTGTGGTTTTCGCGTCTGCAAGTGTGTAGTAGGTAGATGAGAGCATCAGGAGAGAAAATAAAAACCAGTATGTTTTATTTATTATTTAAAGGTTTTACCAGGGAGGCATGCTGAGCAGACTACTGCTCGGTTCCAGATGTGCCCGGGGGGGGTAGGGTAAAGGTAATACAAACAAAAAACATAATACATAATTCAGACAATTTGTTAAGGTAACCATACAAGGTGGAAGTGCGGAACAGCATACAGATAGAAGAGTTCATTAGGCTGTAGAAATGTGGCAAAGATTACAGCTGAGGCATGTGACGAATTACTATGAGATGAGGTAACTACAAGTACAGATATACCAGTCATGGACTTGTGTGGTGTAGGTGCACACTTCCTTGCCCATATAGACGTCATGTAACATCAGAGCATGTGGGACTGTGGCCACTTGCCAGCAGTGAAGAAAGTGGAACCCATTGCTCGGTAGGCTGGTCCATTTGGTGCAGTGCACTTCCCTTCTTTTCCAAGAGGGGCAAGGGGGCAGGGCAAAACTTCTCCATTTCAAACTCTGGTGTGAAACAACTGTCAAGCAGGTAATAAGACTTATATGCTTTCTTGAAATCCACTGAGGAATGTGCTCTTTATATCTGTTTTTCCGGTCAGTCTACCCTAACTTTATATAATTACCTCCTTGACCACACGATTGAGACCGCCCATCAGTTAAGGTGTGGGGGGGATGGGCACTAGGTCACAGTGCCATAATCAATTACAGCATGGTTAACAACCACACAGGAAAAATGACTTTGACAAAAACAGCACTCAACAAAAATATCACCTGCAATAGTAATACCAATGGTAGCGGTCCAAAAACACATGGACAACTGCTACCACGGCGAACGAACAAAATGTAACTTATGTTTTTCACCTCCCACACCCCCGATATTAATATAATAAACTCCACGGGGGGGGGGGTGGAACTTGAGAACTCAAGGAACCTGGCGGGGCAGGGAGAATCAGACATCACAACAATTGGGAAAAAACATAAAACATGGGGAGGGGATGGAAAACATAACAGTTGGGAGACCAGGAACCGAACCCTGGTCTCCAGCTTTTCACTGCTCTTGTTGATAGTGCCTTAGCCTCTCCACAACAAGAGCAGCTCAACAGGCACCTTGCTGCTACTTACACGTCCACTTCTTCCCGTTTGCCTTGACAGCCACAGGGGTAGCGGTAACTGACTTGCAGTATACTACCCCTGTCACTGTCAATGCAGATGCAATTTTTGAAGCGCAGTTTTGGCAGAACTATTCTTGAAACAGCATTTTCAGCTGGTACAAGGTAGGGGCAAACAGTACAGCAAATTAATTATTTTTCTTTTATATGCCCCCGTGCCTTACCCTGCAACAAGAAACTCCCAATTCCCAAATTCTTTTCCCAGTCACAGACAGGGAACAGGGTGGGTAAAAATAATCCAGATCCATCCAATGTCCAACAGTCCAGTCCATGTAATGATATGATGCCTCTGCAATGAAATAGAGTGGTCATAGTGTTGAGGGGGGGGCTAAGTGGTTTTGTGGATGGTAGCGGACATTTGTATTAAATTTTCTACATACCTGTAACTTAAAAAAATATATATTTAGTATCACATTTTAATTACTTCATTTCAAACTCACTTTCGTAAAGGCACTACGGGCCACAAAGTTAAGGCACCATTTACTGCAAGGAGCACAACAGACTGAGAAAGAAAAGAGTGCGGTGTTTAACCATCAACTTTGATAGCATTAGTAAAAAAAAAATTAACCATCCTCAAAACAAGTACAGGATTCAGCCGTAGCATCTTTTATTGCAAAGGATATGCAACCATTTCAAATAGTGGATTGGCCAGGTTTCCATAACCTAATTGAGAAACTAGACCCAAGGTTCTGCATGCCTAGCAGGTCCTATTTTTCAACTAAACAAATACCACAAATGTACAGTCTTGTGAGGAAACAGGTAGAGTCATGAGGAAGCAGGTAGAGTCATCATTATCAGGAGCACAGAGGTTTGCTGCTACTACAGACCTATGGACGAGCATTGGAGGAAGTGGTGAGCCCCATATGAGTCTAACAGTGCACTATGTGACAGAAGAATGGGAGCTTAAGACAGACTGTCTAGAGACATGGGGCCTGATTTTCAAACATCCCTTAGAGCAATGCAAGTGGCGTCACTCTAAGGGTTGCAGCAAATTCCAGGTGCACCAGGGACCCTGGCCCAATTTTACGAAAAGCAGGGTCCCGGCGCCAAACTCCCCAGGTTTGCCACAAGTCAACTTCTATGCCAAACAGTTGGTGCAACTGCTAGAATTGCAGCAAGACTCCACCCCCCCAACTGGTGCAACACTAGAGGGACTGGGATGGTGGGGGTGTGTAGCTGCTGGAGAGGAGGGGGCCAAGGGCATAAGGCACATGGGAGGTGGCAGAAGGAGAATCAGGGAGACTGGTGAGCATCACCGATAGTGAACTGGCACCTGGTGGGGTGCGTGTACATTGTACTGTATAGTACAGTATAATCCTTGGTGGTCTAGCGGCCCCTCCCCCCAGCACCCACCCACTTTATGTAATATAAAATCCATAGTGGTCTAGCGGTCCCTCGCTCCCAACCACCCACCCACTGTATTAAATATATATCCCTGGTGGTCTAGCGATCCCTCGCCCCATCACCCACCCACTGTATTAAATGTATATCCCCGCTGGTCTAGCAGTCCCTCCTCCCACCTGATCGTCCACCCGCTATGATGAATATAATATTCCTGGTGGCTAGTGGTCCCTCCCCCCACCTAATTGTCCACCCCCTGTAATGAATAGGTGGCTAGCAGTCCCTCCTCCCCCGTGCACCCACCCGCTGTATTAAATATATATTCTTATGTGGATCCCCCGATCCCTGATCTCCTGTATAGTTCGAGTAACTTGTTCACTGATGGTCTTGTGGACCCCCCAACTCCTCACCCCTTCAGGTAGTGTCTCACCACCCTGCTCCCGTATCCAGAATCAGAGCCAGTGACCAGCCCTCCTCTCACCACCATGGCTGACTGCCGACTGAGCTCTCAATGATCCCGTACTGTATATAGTAGGCACTCATGAATGACAGCTTAATCAAGCTTACTACTGAATGAATGTACATCACAGCATGGTAGACAAGATGCCACTGCTGATGCTCCTGCTAAGCCACCTGCTTCAGGCTCTTCACCGATAGTGAGGATGAAGTGGAAACTGGTAATGCTGCTGCTGATGATGACTGTTACCCCCTTCTCTGATGGTGCCAAAACTGTTCTATCCTCATCATCACAACAGCAAGTCAAAAAACCTCGTCCTGGCATTCAAGGCTGCTGAAATGTATCACTGAAGTAAGAAGAACCCAAGTAGAAAGACCTCTGGAAGATGACATTCCTTTACAGACGAAAGTAAACAATGAGCTAACGCATTAGATGGCCTTCTCCTATCTAGATACAGATTTTGATCCTCTTATGTGGTGGACAAGTCATGAAGCAGAATTGCTATTACTATTACTCGTAGCTCAAAAGACCTTATGCATACCAGCAACCAGTGTGCCATCTGAGAGAGTTTTCAGTGCTAGGGGACTTGTGTTAACACCAATGGGGTGTAGATTAACTTGAGAACATGCCAATATGCTTGTCCTCCTCAATAAAAATTTAAGGTGAATCTTCACTTTATGGCAATTCTTTCCCCAAGTGACTACCAGGGAAGGGGGACCAAAAGACAGTGATGGAGTTTGGTTGACTCATGATCTGCTTAAGCCAAAATATTTTAAAAAGGGGGGGAGGAGGAGTACAAAGATGACTTCACTTCACTGTTATTCCTAAAAAGACATGCACAACAACAGCACCCACAAACGTGTTATAAGAATCATTTAATTTCAAAAATACAAATGTATTATCTTATGTCTGCTTTGCAATAATTTCTTTTGAAATTCAACATGACTTGTAGGATTTCATATTGTACAGTATGATATGTAGCGGTATCTGAGCTTATAGCCTACTGGCCTGTAGCCCATTACCTTAAGTCAGTGGATCGGCTCTAGCCATTTGTTGCCATTTATTTTAAATTTATAATTTTATATCAGGTCCTGTGCATGAAGGAAGAGGTTGTACTTTAGCTGGACTTAAAACCATGGTCAGCCAAGTCCAACCACCCCAGTCTCCCTCTGCCAGCTCTGTCCATGTGCTGATATATTTTTCTGATGTTGAAAATCATAAACAGTGAAAGCACAAGGGGCCAGGGGTTCACCTCATAGAAGTATTATTGGGAAACATTTCAGCAGATATCTCTACATGATTAAGCAATCTTGTAGAAAAAAGAAACCACCGTTCAACTAATATTAGTCCTATTACTTCTAAGCAGTGCCTTTCATTTTTTCACAAGGTTGGTTAAACGTATAGAAAAATCTCTTGAAATATTTCACAGTAGACATCTACAGGGTGAGCCCCCCCCCACTCTCCCTGCCTTGATCATGTGATCACAAAAAATGTCTGAGCACAAGAGGAAGGGCTGGAGGGCTCTGCAATTGCTGTTTGACAACTAAGTTGACGACTGCCATCATAGCGACGGATTTATGTCAACCGCAACTTGCAATCGACATAAATCCGACTTGAGATCCCGGCCATTTTTCATTGAGGTGCTTTGCCCCGACCCCGATTTCTAGGATTCCAACTTTAAGTCAAAGTTGGATCAGGAGGGGTGCAGGACTGGAGAGAGCGAAAGAAAAATAATCTTCTAAAATTGTATTGCATATCTGATGTTACTTACATGGTCTATCTGTGTATCTGCCTTCAGGCTTCAACTATAATGAGAAGGCTGTAAGCCTGAGGTTCGATGGGGGAGTGACATAGTTGCTCCGCCCATCAGGCTTTATTAACGGCACTCACCCTGGGCCTTCCCAGGATTCGTTTCTCTTTGCAGCCAGAGGCCTCATTGACCGTTCTCTTGCTGCTCTCCCACTACCTGCTCTCCCACTGCCTCGCTCCCTACTCTTCTTGAGCTCCTCGTTCTCGGTCGCTTTCCTTCCCAGCACTGGAGCTTCCGGGTTGTGTACTGTGCGGCTTGCAGTGCACGTAGCTTTATCAGTAGCTGATCTTTCATTTCCCCATAGGTACCCTCGTTCCTCATCGGGCCTTTGCCTGCTCATTCCTCACCTGCCTGCGAGTTCTGCATGGCATTCGTCTTCTACTTACTGTCTGATGCTGCCCTCCATGCTGTACGCCTATCCTGTGGGCATCCAGCTCCCTGTAGCTCACATTTGTGGTGCATTCGCATTTCATTTTCCTTTTCCTATGGGCCTGTGTCAGGGATATCTCGTGTCTCTTCTACCCCTGCTTCGGCATTTCGCCTGTACTCTGCTACTTCTGCTGCTTGCCTGCTCCAGAATCATTCTAAACTGGCAGCTGTTTTGAAGCTCACATCACAGATCAGATCGGGGGTAAGTTATCAAAGGCCAATTTCTGTTGCACTAAATTTTGACTTTGATAGTGTTCTGGCTCCATACCTTTGGTTAGGGGATTCAGCTGGACCACTTTTATATTTAATTCTGACTGCCTTCTGTCTTTTGCAGGTTCCATTCTTGGTCTACAATGACCAGCATGGCTCCATCCATTGTGGTTTGTAGTGGACTCTTTCAACTGCTCCTCTGCGGCTCCCCCTTCCACCACATCATTATACCTCTCCTGACTTTCTTCCAGTTCTCCTTGCATTAATTCATTATTATTTAATGCATCTTGTCCCTTCAATGAAGAAATGTGCAGTTCACATTCATTGTTGTTCACCAGTTCTTCTGGACTTTCCTTTGAATCCTGATTATTACTTATTCTATTAACACTCTTGGGGAAGGTGGTATACAGTTCTAAGGCATTGTTATAGTTTACTGGTTTGAGGATACCATGGAACCTGACTTGTTCCCATTTGTTGGTACTTTTAAAAGAATCCTATGCCCGTTATCCTGGATTCCTTTTATTTTATCTCACTTTTCCAGTGCCAGCCTCCAAGGTTTCAGTCTATCATAGTACCTCGTCCATTTCCCAGACCTTGCGTTAAGATCAGAAATCAGGGGGTCAGTTTTACCCCATTCTCCTAAAATAGGGGGTCAGAAGCCAAAAGTTGGGGGTCACTGCTCCAGATTGATATGTTCGTGAAAAAAAAACAAAAAATGGCTTTTATTAAAATGGCTAATATGTCAGCTAGGAGGCAGTATGGCGCAGTGGTTTAAGGCTCTGAGCTGCAAACCTGGAGACCTAGGTTTGAATCCCACAGCCCCCACTTGTGTACTGTGTGACCCTGAGCAAGTCACTTAACTTCCTTGTGCTCCCAGGTCGCACCTGGAATCAAGCTTCGCTAGTGTGCCTCCTGGTTAAACAATTTTCCCCTTCCCCTTGCCAGAGGGAATAGTATACACAAGTTACTGCCATGCCTCATCAGCACAGTACTGCTCTGCCCTGCATGACACGTAAAAGTGAAGCCCACCCTGCCCTTTTTATTGTGTGTCAGGCTGTGGATTAATAAAAAAAAAATATACCGGCAGATACATACAAGTAGTTACCAGCTGTTGGAAATGCCTGTGGCTGCCACATCAATAGTAAAAGCAGAGGAGCAATCTCTGTTTGCCCTGGCCACCAGGCTGCTCCACAGACTGAATCAGATTCAGTGCGATGCAGTCTGTGGGGCAGAAGTCACCAAATAAAATGCTGTTGTTTTCGGGTGCCAGGGAAAACAGAAAAAGTACCCCCGCTTTCCCCAGTTATGATGAAGCAGCCACAGGCATTCATCTAGCAGCAGATAACTTTTTTTTGTTTTTGTAATTCCTCAGCCAGCCCATAGAAAATGCAGGAAGCCGGTCTCCGAGTTGAGCATCACTTCACTGCAGCAGGGGAGGTCAGTATCACTCAGAGGCACTGAGTGAGTAGATTGACAAGAAAATGCTTGGCTTTATGCTGCCCCCCGCCCCTCCCCCAATAACAGCAACTTTTACAGTCTCTCTCTGAATTGATATCGGCTTGAATAACCATCACACCCAGTCTCCAGTGTGGAACTATCCCGGATTCCTGACACACTCAAGAGGACCCACACAAAGTAGGAACACATGTTCCTTTGCTCCGTCTGACACCATTACCTTGTAGGTGGAACCACCAAACCAGGCACTGTCTTCTGCTGCTGCCACTGTCAAGCTCGCCACCCCGGCTCCTTGTGTTCAGTTCTCCCGATTCGCCGGCTCTTCCTGACCCAAACAGACAGGGACTACCACTCCATAAGTTACTTGTCTTTGCCTCACCGGTTCAACTGCCGCAGATCAGGTAAACAAACTGAAATAGACTGCTGGCCCACATACTCCTCGCACTGGATTTACTGTCAAATCGCTGCCCACACTGATAACTTGGCAACGCCTACTCAGCTGGGTCCCCTGCCCCCTTACAGTCGCATCACCAATCACAGCTCGCCTCCGATATACTAACATACTAACATACTATTTGCCAGCAGATTAGGCCTTATGGTCTATAGAGTCTGCTCGAAACTTAGATCCTTAGTTGGGTGCCGCGGCCCTTCCATCCCTTGTGCTCCAGAAACCCCTATCATCCATCCCCATCCCCCTGGGACAGGCCATCATCTGATACATCCACTTTCTGTTTTTGTCCCACCGTCTCTTGAAGCCCTCCACTGTGGATCTCTGAACCAGCTCACCAGGCAGTACATTCCAAGGGTCCACCACCCTCTCAGTGAAAAACCTCCACCTCTTTTCCCCCCTCACCCTTCCACCTTCCACTTCAAACCATGCCCTCTGGTGATACCTCCCTGCTTGAGTCTAAAGATCCCCTCCATGTTTACCCTATTTATTCCCTTGAGGTACTTGAAGACCTCAATCATGTCCCCCTGTCTCTCCTCTCCTCCAATGAAAACAGGCAGAGCTCCTCAAGTCTGTCCTCATATGTCAAATCCCCTAGCCCTCGTATCATCTTAGTTGCCCTCCTCTGTACCCTCTCCAGGAGCTGTATGTCCCTCTTCAAGTGTGGTCTCCAGTACTGTACACGGTACTCAAGGTGTGGTCTAACCAGTCCATTGTACAGTGGCAGAATCACTTCCTTGCTCCTAGAGGTGATCCCCTTCACATGCATCCCAACATCCTGTTTACCTGTTAGCCGCCTCCTGCACTGCTCAAAGTTATTCATACATGCATCCACCATGACCCCTAGGTCTTTTTCCCCTATTGAGGCCTCCAGCGCCTCCCCTCCCAGGGTGTACCTGTGTTTAGGGTTTCCCCAACCAAGATGCAACACCTTGCACTTGGTAATATTGAAATTTAATTTCTATGTGTGAGCCCTGCTTTCCAGGGTGTCCAGGTCCCCTTGCAGGGCCAACCTCTCCTCTTCTCCCTCAACTACTGCTCCCATCTTGGAGTCATCCGCGAAGAGACTCATTTCACACCCTATACCCTCCCTGATGTCCGATATGTAGCATGCATTAAACGGGATTCGGACCCGGGACCCGAGCCCTAACGGTACCCACTACCAACCTCTCTAGGGTTCGAGCTCCCGCGAACCACTACTCTCTGGGTGCCCCAGCTAGCCAGTTTTCAATCCATCTGACCATCAAAGGCCCACTCCAACCCCATCAGTTTCTCCACCAGACCATTGTGGGGGACAGAGTCAAACCTTGCTGAAGTCCAAGAATAATACATCCACAGGCTTTCCCCTGTCCAGTTCTGATGTTACCCATTCGTAGAACTCCACAAGATTGGTTTGACATGATCTACCTGGCACAAACCCATGTTGCCGACTATCCAGACCTCCCACATCCTCCAAGTACACCCCCAATCATTCCTTTAGTATACTCTCCATTAATTTTCCCACCACCAAGGTCAAACTGATGGGTCTATAGTTACCTGGTACTTCCCTCGATCCCCTTTATGGATTGACACCACATGTGCCTCTCGCCAATCCCTAGGTACCCTCCCTGTCTCAAGTGACCTGTTGAAGAGCTCCGCCAGGGGTGCAGCCAGTATGTCCGCCAATTCCCATAGTACTCTCGGATGAATGCCATCCGGCCCAGGAGATTTGTCTTTCTTTAGGGCCTTGAGGGCTAACCACACCCTTTTGGCAGAGATAGCATCATCCGTTCTCACCACCTTACTGGCCTTTTTATCCTTATCCAAATGTGACACCCCTGGGGTACCTCTCCCTCCCTCTTGCTCCATTTCTGTTGCTCCCCTGATCCCACTCACTGCCACTTCTATCACCTTCGTGCCTTGCTTTGTAGATATCCCATCCCCCTCCCTAGTAAACACAGAGGCAAAGTACTCGTTAAACACCTCTGCCTGGTCCCTTGCCTCTTCCACCCACCCTCCTTCTGATCTCAATCTGCTGAGATGGCCTTAGTTTTCTCCGCCCCCAATGTACCAGAAGAACCCTTTTTCCCTCCATGTATCCCTGTGCCAGCCGCTGCTCTTTTACTGGACTTTGCTCCCCTCACTCATCTGGGTGACTTTTCTAGATGCAAGATGGTACATTTCCTTATCCCTATCCCCTCTTGTTGTTTTATATTTTTTGTAGGCCGCCTTCTTTTCTCTGACTGCTACCTGTACCTCACTGGACCACAAGCATGGTTTATGTGACCTTGCTCCCTTATGTTTCAACTTAGCGCAGATCCTGACTGCTTCATGAAGTCCCCGTTTTATGACCTTCCATCTCCTTTCCACACTCATCACTGATGTAATCCCCTTCAAGTGATCCTTGAGAATATTTCCCATGCCCACAAAGTCTGTCCCCCGAAGTCCACTGCCAGTGTCCTAGATCTCACCCCCCCCCCATGCTTATTTGAAACCAGACAGTATTGTGGTCACTCCCAGTCAGGGGGTCCTGTACAACCAGGTCCCTTACCAGATCCCCATCTGCCAGAACCAAGTCCAGGACATGCCCCTCCCTTGTGGGCTCCATCACATGCTGTGTTAAGAACCAATCCAGGAAGCCATCCAGCAGCCTGTGCTCCTTGGCCACCTTAGAGAACATGGTTCCCCAGTTTGTACCTGGCATATTAAGGTCCCCCATCAACACCACTCCTTCCCCTTTTGGTCCACACTGGGCAATGATGTTGTCCAGCAAACCATCCTCTAGAACATCATTCATTCCGGGGGGCCTATATACTACACCCAGCTTGACCTTATCTCCTGCTGGGGATCGTAAGGTGACCCATAAGGCCTCCACGTTTCCCTCTGCCTCTTCTACCCAAGCAATTTCTATGTCATCTCTAATGAACATAGCCACTCCACCCCTCTGCCCTCCTTTCTATCCTTCCTAAGCATAGTGTACCCCATACGTTTAGGTCCCAGTCATGGTTTTTTGTTAGCCCATCTCCATGACCGCCACATCCACCTCTGACAGCATGGCCTGGAACTCTGGCAACTTGTTTCCCAAGCTCCTGGCATTTACTAACACCAACCCCACCCTTATCCCTGATCCTCTTTGTCAACCCACCCAGATTCCTTATACTTCCATCCTCCTCTGCTTCTCCTGAAACCTCCACCCCGGTCTGTTTCCCTCCCCTTGGGCTTGAAGGCTACTCCTCATCTGGAGGAGAGGGCTTCTGGTCAGCCCTCTCCTTATCCCTCCCCCACAAGTTTAAACCCCACCTTCTTGAATGTAGTCAGCCATCCCTGTTTAAGGACTTCCTTCCCTAATGGGGCAAGATGAAGCCTGTCCTTGGCATATAGTCCCTTATCCTCCCAAACTCCATTCCAGTTCCCTAACACCCCCAACCCACTCTCTTCACCCCATTTCCTGAGCCAGTCATTAACCTCTGTGAGCTTCATTTTTTTCTCCACTGAGGTCTTTGATACTGGCAATATCTCCAAAAGGAAATGTTGCATCCATTATCCCGACAGACTCTGGCAAGTTTTGGAACCTTGCTTGGATTTCCAAAACGCTATTTCCCTCTAGATCGTTAGTTCCCAAATGCACCAGGAACTGCGGTTTCCCTCCACAATCCCTAACCATTTATACAGCATGAACTTTGCTCTGTGCACTGTCAGCCCAGAGATACTCACTACCTTCACCTGGCTATGGCATCCATCCCCCTGTCCCTCCCACTGGATACCCCTAATCATCGAGTCTCCCAATAGCAGAACCTTAACACCACCATCATCCTTATGGTTACCTCCACTATGCCCTCTCAGCCCCCCATGCCCCCCTTTATTCATGCTCTCAATTCCATGGGAGTCTTCCTGCCTTATTAGAGACCCCCTTGTCACCCTCCCCTTTCTGCCTCCCTCGTTATTTTGCCCACTTAACTCAAACCCCCTCTGAGTAGGTGTCCCCTTTAACCTTCTCTTATCCGAACCATTTATCCTGGCCCTGATGGTTTCCCCTTCCCCCACACCGCCATCCTCCCCCCTTGTAATATGTAAAGAAGAAAAAAAATACAGGACCAATCATGACCGCCCCTCTCACTGTCCCACAGAGAAGCAGTGCATTTAAAGTGACAGCAGCACCAATTAAGCAGAGAAGGGCTGCATCAAAGCAGATGCAGTGCTTTCAAAGTAGTGCATCAAAATTAGGATTTTTGCCCGAGGGGGATATCAGTAGTGCAGTAACGCAAGCCCTGCATTTCCTATTTTACCTTCCTCGTACCAGCCATCACGGATTCACTCCACTCATGGCTTCATGCCATCAAGTTCCTGTCTCACCTCCCATATCATTGCTCAGCGCTTTCTCAATTTTGCCATTCCTATGTCTGCTACTCCTGGACTACCACCGAATATCTCTAGCCTATTTCAGCCCTGGAATCATCATTCTCTGTCGATTTCCACTCGCCCTCACTGCAGCTGTCCTGCAGTTCTCACCCCGTACTGTCCATCAAGGATTCACTCCTATCAAGGCTTGCAATTGATATTTCTTTTGGGCATACCTATCATGAATCTCCTACCGCATGTATTCAGGTTCATGACTCCAGTCATCACTCCCTCATCCTTACCTCATGGTTCATCTATTTACATCACTTACTTGAGCATTTCTATCATCGAATCCTATGCTGCTTTATTGGCCTCAGAATCTACTTACTCACATCGCTCCATCGGGCATATCCACCTCGCTCATCTGACCTCCACATGGGTCTACTCCTTCACCTTGACTACTCTATCGTACCCCTATCGGGTATATGCTGCCTCATGTTGCTTCTTTGATTCTCATGGGTGCATCTGGATACCCTTCACTCGAATCAACTCAATCTCCACTCAAGGACATGCCTTCCTGTCTGTCCATTGCCCTTTGCTGAGAGCTGGCTGGCTGTTCTCCACCATTGTTCAAGTTCATTTTCACGTTCATTTCCTGTCTCTGCTTCGATCTGTGCTTTCTTTTGGGGTTTTCCCTATCCCGTCATCATCTTCCCTACTCATATCCTTCTCTTTAGTGACATACGTTCTTAAATCAAAAACGTTGTCAGCCTGGAGGGAAGGTGACCTAGGTCTTGGATCCCCAGTGTTTTTCCTCTCCTCCATTCCAGTGGTCATAATATTAGTTAGGGTTAGTGCTTTCTTAGGTTCTGCTGTTGGATGGAGTTGGATGATGGCCCTGGCTATCCCCTCTCTCCTTAGGAAGTCCACCCTTAATCATCTTGTCAGATTTCATGTCATTTACATTCTCGCCTGTCCTCGTATTCTCCGGTTATTCCTATCTATGTCCTTATATTTATTTCCAGTCTCGACATCTTCTATTTCGATGCTCGACACCAGATTGAGTATTATTTTTTGGCTTCTTCCTAAGCTACCATTAGCTAACAGAATCATTTCCTTTGCACCTATGGGCCGGGGGAATCCTCCTTTTGGGTTCCTTGCGTTATACCCCTACAGGGTGGTATATCCCACAGATAGAGAGGCGGATAGCCACAAACATAATCAAGTCACACAAGCATCATCTCATCCAGTTGCCTAAGCACAATTGAATGGGAAGGCTGTAAGCCTGAGGTTCGATGGGTGGAGCAACTACATCACTCCCCCATCAGGCTTTACAAACATCACTCACCCTGGGCCTTCCCAGGATTCATTTCTCTTTGCCCCACCATCCACCCCTCCTCCTCCTGTGGCTCGTCTCTCTTACCCATGGGCTTCTTCCTATTGCCTTAGCCAACGGAGTCATTCCCCATCGGCACCTATGGGGGGAACCCTCCTCTAGGTTTCCTTATGTCGTACCCCTACAGGGTGGTATATCCCATGGATGGAGAGGCGGATAGCCACAAACGTAATCAAGTCACACAAGCATAATCTCATCCAGTTGCGTAAGCATAATCAAACTTAATATTTAGATTAGAATACAAGATGTCAGTACTACAGCTCTATTGTACCTTCACAGCTTTTTAATGAGACTGTCTCTGAGATAGACAGTTTGCCACAAATTAAAGGAAAAGCTCACAGCCTAGCAGGTGTGGCCTGCCTTACCATTTTATTTAGATAGCCAATAGTATGCACAAGGTCAGCTTGAGGCAGAAAATACTTCTATAACAAAACTTCAGTTTGGGTGCCTGTGATACTATAATACTGCTGCAGCCTATGAATCTATGTGATCCTAAGACATCTACTGCAGTGTTAAAAATGTCACACTTCAAGCATGAAAAACTAAAAGTGTCTGTTGTTTAAATATTTTACTCTTTGTAGCTTATTTAAGTAACAGGGCTTTGATATAGTACCCAGAAATGAATTAAATTGCTTAAAATAGTTACTGTATATATGTACAAAAAAATGAAATTCTGCACTTCTTAGAACATTTCCACACCAGTCACCAGATTATCATGGAAACAATCATAATTTTATCAAGGTTATTGTACTGTGGACATTTTAATATGACACCCATAGCCACATGATGGGTGGGAGCAGCTTCATCTAGGGACTTTAAGGCTTCATATAGTTGTGCGCAAGTGGTGCATTTGACAGAATAGGTGCCAATTCATGTTGCAGCAAAAAACAATGTCAGTGTTGGTTTCAATAGCTAAAACCGATACGGAAACATTGACAGTCTATGGTAAAGAGAAATATTTTGTGCTCCTTTTCTGTCTTGTCCAGCTTAAGGAACATGACACCAGGGTTATGACGACTCTAACAGGTTTAAGACAAATCATTTATTTTTTCAGTTTGTTTTTTCATTTTTGTGTTCTTTGTCTCAGACCCTCCTGTCAGGATGAATTGCACATGTGACATTCTGTTTCCCTCCATTGATAGTGTTTTCAAATGATTCTTTGTTTTGGTGACCTGCTTTGGGTTTAGATATACTTGTTGTGTTGCCCTAATGTTTGGATGCATGAGTTCTTTGTAGTATTAATTTGTTTTGTTCCATTATGTACTTAATAAAAACAAATCCTCTATTCTTCTTCAGTAAGTACCATGGGATCTTTTACTTCCACCTTGACATTAACCAGAGATTGGCAGAAGGAACCTCATTTAATGTCTCATCCGAAGGACGAGATGGCATTATTGGGAATGGATGGCACTATCTCCCTCAAAGAAACCATCTTGAATTTTCTATGCCTCAGATACTTGTTTAGGCTTTTGAGATCCCAGATGTGTGGCCTTTCTTCTGATTTCTTTGTGATCATTTCCCATGTGATCCTTGGAACCTCTTCTATTACTTCTGCAAGCAGAAGGTTCTAAATAACAGCCTTCCATAAGCATTCTTGCTTTAGGCCAAAAAAAGCCCTGTATTTTATTGCATGAGTGTGAGGAGGAGGAGGAGGTAATATAAAATCTAGAGTTAGAATTTCCCTGACTATCTCCAGCACCCATCTGTCCATGGTAATGGAGACAGTTGGGGAGAAGTGGTACACTGTGCCTTCAGCTGGAAGATCTGAGGGGTTCTGGAGAGTAGCAAGTAATGAGTCAGTTCTGTTGTCCTCCTGATTGACCAGTGTCAGATACAGTGAAGGAGGTAGGGGCCTCCTCACATTCCTTACCGTCGCCATGATTGACAGAGCAAGTTCTTACCTGATAGTGTCTGGGTCCCTGAGGGCAGGCAAGGGAATGATATGGCTAATGGCCATTCTCAGCCTGGAAGGCAGATCATTTGCCTGAATCCATAAGGCATTTGGCAACTGTGCTAGCCTCCTTGACTTTGTTTTGGAAAGACTCAACATCAGGCCCAAAGAGGGTAGTGCTAGAAAAGGAGAGTTTGCATATTCTCTGTTGCAGCTCCTGGGAGACTTTAGCACACTTTGTCCAGGCTTATCTCTAGGCAATCACTCTATTGACTGGACCTCAAGCTGCAATGGAATAAACACCCTCTGCCATCTGAAGCATCTGCTTAGATGCATCCATGCTCTTCTACAATGTATGAAGAAAGTTCTCCCTGAGAACTCTGGCAACATCTCCACCAGTGACACTAGGGATGATGACCACAGGATATGTACGTATTTGGCCCTATAACCGATTTATTTTGTTTAAAAATTGGTAACCAGGAAAGGCACTTCTGAACCAAGACATGTCCAGGCGTAACTCTGAAGAAAAATTACAAAGGGAATAAAATACATTATTAAAATACCATACATTGGATAACACATTTTGTGAGATGCAGTATACAGTGGAGCAATATACTGCGTAGAAATACAAAATCATACGACATAGTCATGTGCAAAATACATATACTGTACAGTGGTTAACAAACTGTAATAAAAATGATACAAAATTAAAAATACAGTAAGTAGTAAAATAACAGGTACCATTTTAAAATACATTAGTTAAGTCATTCTCAATATAATTGCAATACAAAAAGATGCAGGCAGAAGGAGATAGGGAGAAGTACAAGGAGAAGCAAAGGGAGGCAGGGAGATCAGTAAGGGAAGCCAAAGCTCAGACAGAAGAGTGCATTACAAAATCAGTGGGTAGAGGGGACAAAGCATTTTATAGGTACATAAGTGAAAAAAGAAGGGCAAAGGGACAGATAGTGAGACTAAAGGGGAAGGACGGGGGCCACATGGAGGATGACAACAGTAAAGCTGACATATTGAACAGATATTTCTGCTCAGTCGTTACTGAGAAAGAGGAGGGTAATGGGCCTCAAGGGAGTACAAGGAGTGGAGACAGCGCAGAAATGGACACAAGTCCCTTTACATGGGAAAGGGTCCTAAAGGAACTGGAAGGAATAAGAGTCGATAAGGCAATGGGGCCAGATGGGGTGCACCCAAGGGTCCTAAAGGAACTAAGAGAGGTGGTGGCTGAACCTCTGGCAATCCTGTTTAGCCAATCACTGGAAACAGGGGAGGTACCCAATGATTGGAGGACAGCAAGTGTAGTCCCCTTATACAAAAGCGGGAATAAAGAGGAAGTGGGGAAATATAGACCAGTCAGCCTGACCTCGGTAGTGGGGCAGATCATGGAAACACTACTGAAGGAGAGATTGGTGGAACATCTGGTTGCCAATGGACTACAGGACCCAAGGCAGCATGGTTTCACCGGGGGAAGGTCATGCCAGACCAACCTCATTGAATTTTTTGACTGGGTGAGAAGGGAGGTGGATCGGGGAGGGCAGTGGACGTGGCCTATCTGGACTTCAGCAAGGCCTTTGACACTGTGCCACATAGAAGGCTATTAAACAAACTGGGAAATATGGGAGTCGGTAGGACTGTGGTGTGGTGGGTGGGTAATTGGCTGGGCAGCAGGACACAGAGGGTGGTGGTAAATGGCTGTCACTCCACAGAGGGAAGCGTGTCCAGTGGGGTACCACAAGGATCAGTGCTGGGACCAATCCTATTCAACGTCTTCATTGGTGACATTGTGCAAGACCTAGAAAGCAGAATTTCCCTGTTCACTGACAACACGAAGCTCTGTAACAGAGTAGACATGCCAAAGGGTGTAGACAGAATGAGGAGGGACCTGCAGAAGCTTGAGGATTGGTCAAGGGTTTGGCAGTTGAAATTCAACGCAAAGAAGTGCAAGATAATGCATATGGGGCACAAAAACCTTGGAACAAGATATCAGTTGGGGTGAGGATATACCATGCACCAAGCAAGAAAGAGACTTTGGGGCACCATCTCTGATGACCTCAAGGTAGGGAAACAGTGCAACAAGGCAGTAGGTAAAGCAAATAGGATGCTGGGATGTATAGGCAGGGGCATCAGCAGCAGGAAAAGGGAGGTCATAGTTTCACTATACAAGACACTAGAGAGGCCCTGGAGTACAGTGTACAGTTCTGGAGACCTTACCTTCGTAAGGACATAGACAGGGTGGAGAAGGTTCAGAGAAGGGCAACAAAGATGATACAAGGATTGCAGCACAAGTCCTATGAGGACAGGCTGAAGGACTTGAATATGTACTCCCTGGAGGAGAGGAGGGAGAGAGGGGATATGATAGAGACATACAAGTACCTTATAGGGAGGAACAGAGTGCAGGGGTACACTATTTTCCCAGCAGAAAAGATGTTCCAGGACTAGAGGGCATGGGATAAAGTTGGAGGGAGGGCGATTCAAAGGAAACATGAGGAAGAATTTCTTCACAGAAAGGGTAGTGGACAAGTGGAAGACCCTACCAGAGGACATGGTGGGGGCTGAAACAATCACGAGATTTAAGAATGCATGAGATACATATAAGGGAATCTTGACGGTCAGGAGTAAGGGGCAACAGACTTCTAGAAAAATGTAAAGGGAACTTGCAGTACAAACTCAAATGGGCAGACTGGGTGGGCCATAGGCCCTTATTTGCCAACAGTGCGTATGTTTCCATGTGTTTATGTATTCTGTGCACAATACAAAAGGGTGGGCAGGGGGAATCTTTATAAAAATACAGAATTGGAGGGGTCTATTTCGGCTAACCACGAATACGCTCTGCTTAAATGAGTCGCACTGCTGCATCGCACATGCTGCATGCTGGAGCTGGCTTCCTCCCTGTTATGCCCCCTCCCGTTTGTCTGTGCTTCCTGCCCTCTGCCTGCTTCTCCTCCCTTCCTCCCCTCCTATTTTTGTCCGCACTCCTTCCGTTTGTTTCTGCTTTTCTTTTTGGGCTTTTTTCTTTTCTTCCTCTGTCTGCCTGCCTCCATCGTGCTGCTCCCCATGTTTGGCTGCTGCTTTCTCTCCATTATCCAGGTCTCCTCTCGTCCTTGCCAGCATTCCACCACTCTAGCCCTGCACTGCTCCACCTTGCTCAGTCTTCCCTTCAGGCATCCTGGACCACTTGGGCTGAACTCTGCCAGCCTAACACCGCTTACTGTATGCTGCTTGCTACTTCCTGATTGAAAAAGCCGTCCTCCTCGACGTCCCCCATTGCCATGCTACTCTGCTTGCCACTAACACGACTAGGCTCACCTTATGCTGTCATTCTGGACTATGCCCACAGAAATAAGCCACTTAATTTAGGCAAGGAAAATGTTTACCAAGGTACTGATAACACTGAACGACCAGTGGAGTGTGGAACTGGTTTGGATTCACTTCTGGATTGACTGCCTCAGTCTAACTTGGCTCAACACCTGTGAATCCAGTGCTCCAATAAGGTTAATGAGGAGCAGCTCACATCCTCGTCCTAGCTATTTCAGTCTAAGTTAGTTTGACTTCAACGAAGGATAAACTTTTTCATCCCTGAATGTTTTGTGAAATGCAGCAACACCCTGTGATCCATGTGTGTGTACTTCTTGAAAGCTGCAGATTTAAGTGAAAATACTCAAAGTTCTCAAAGACAAAGAACTATATGCTTTTTCACTTTAAATGCCTCCAGAGTGTGTTTGCAGTCTAATCGGCAGCAACCTTGTTGCATAGCATATGCAGGGCAATTAACACTACGTGTTTTACGATTGCTATGCTGCCTTATCATGTAATGCTGCCGTCCTCCTGACTCAGCTGCGGTTTACCTAGTTCTGTAGTCAAACACCTGAACTCACCTGAGCTGCCTCATCATTAGGCTACACTAAAGCACACCCCCTTTGAGATCTGGAAGATAAGCCCTGATCAGTCCTCTTCGAATTCAGTTGCTGTCTGAATACAAAGTGTGTGAGTCTATACTGGATTTATTGTAATCCACAGCATTGGCTACTTAAAATATCATGGGCGTCCTATGCATTTCATAGGGGCATCCTTTGCCAGAAATACCCAAGCTTCTGGACATCATTCAGAGGTGGCCTCGTACACAAGCTTTATTACACAAGCTAGCAGATCTACCTCACCTGCTATGATCAAGCAAGGTGTTTTCTTCTAGTAGCTCGCTACATGCGGTCTGCTGTTCTTTCACCTGGAGCACATCTAACTCGTGTTCAGCTGCACATTTCTTTAGCATTCGAGTCTATGCTCAGCCAGACCATGGAATTTCTTATGGATCTTTGAACAGCCACACTCTACATATATATTGTACATCAACTATTACTGCTGTGACATCCTCATCTTCTCAGTGCTTCCATATTAAGGTGTCTTATTCGCCTTGTTTCAGTGCCCTATGTCCTAGGATTTTACATCTCTGTCCGGATGCTTACCATTGCTTGCTTCATTTGGCTTATACCTACTACCATACTTTTCGGCTGACCTATGTGTGGTCCAGCCATGCATGCTAACCTTCATGGGGTTTTAGCTGCCAGTCTCTACTTATCTTATTAGCTGATCTACGTGAGGTCTAGCTGCGCATGCTAGTTTACGTGGGGCTAGCTACCGTCTTTACTTACCTTACCAGCTGACTTGCTAGGTCCAGCTGCATGCTAGCCTTTGGGTTTTAGCTACTCCTCCATCTACTCACCAGCTGACTTTCGCAGTCCACCGTATCTCCATGGTCCATCGGCTGACCTACATGTGGTCTAGCCGCACTTCCCTATCATTGGACTTAGCTCCCTTTCGTTCCCATTGATGCCTCCTCCAGAGCTACTTCTTTCACTCTGACCTACCTCTGACTTATGCTTCCTACAGCTTCTGCCTTCCACTGGATTTTCTGGAATACATCAAGACTTTCACCTAAATTCTATTGGATTTCTTCTCGCCATGCTACATCAACTCCTCCGGAGTTACTACTACCGTATCCGCAAGAACTCCCTACTGAGCTCTATTCCATATAGCCTTCTTTGGTGTAACTGATACCTGTGACATTGCTGTGCTACAGTTTCTGGATGCTTGTTACCTCTGATCAAGTTGCCACTCATTCACCTAAGTCTTCATTGCATACTTTACCATCCTTGATCGTTAGGAACTGACAGTCTACAGCACCTTCTACTGCATCCCTAAGTATGCCTCAGGATATATTTCAACGCTGCACTGACTTGGCTCAGGATTATGCTACCATTTACAATCTACCACTGCTCTACAACCTGCTTTGCCCCTCGGAGCCGGAGGTGCGCTGCATCACACTTTGAAGGACCTGCTCCCTACGGCCTGGAGGTCCCGCAATATTATATTACCACATCATAATCGCTTGTTTCATGACCTGCTTCGACCATCAGGCCCTGGGGTTCCACTACTTATTCTACACCTGCCTCACCTAGTTTCGGGCCTGGAGGTTTGCATATTCTAATATACGCCTGCCTGCCATCTTGTCTGCTAACCTTAGGAGCTCCTTCCACTACGGATTCACGTCCAGGATTGTTTGGCTGTACGACGTCAATTCCTTGAATGCTACTGCATCTGCACTGTGCAGATTTAACTACTACTACTACTGACCTGCGTACGGGTCCACTTGTTTGCCCTTTTGCTCATTTTACCTGCTTCGTCCTTCCTGGGCCTAGAGGTTCATTACGACTGACTCACCTGTTCTACAGCCTACTTCGCCCCTCAGGATCTGGAGATGCATCTAACTCCTATCTACCTATTCGCATTATGATCTCTACCACTCCGGATCAGAGGCTCTTACGGCTCCGCCCTCTCTGGATCACGCAGCATGCGCCAGTTCCTCTGCTTTTTCACAAAGGCCTTCATTTGCAGCTTACCAAGAGGACCACATCCCATCTGTCCTTCTACTCTGGACATGGACATTCAGCCTTTTGGTTACTAGTTCTCCTTGGAGACGTCTTCCTCACCTGCTGGAGCGCTTCACTACTGCAGCTTCAACAATTCTTCTTCTTCTCAACCATGGATTTCAATCTCCTATCATTCTGCCCTGGACATGGATTCAGACTGGAGTTTCCTGGAAGAATGCTGCTATGTTCACCTGACGCTTTCCATTCAATACCTTCTTCAGTTTCCTTTTCGCTGGATTAGGATCTACAAATTTGGATTTTGGCTTTGCCGATTGCTTTAAATTGTTACTTAGGATTACTCTTCTTTAGTATGCCCAGAAGGACGGGTAGGTCAGTAGCCATGGGTCCTCAGAGGTTTCCCCCAAGGTTTTTTTTCCTTTCCTGCATACTACTGGTCACACTCTCCAGAGTTGGAGGAGGTAGTCATACTGCTACTCATTTCTTTGGGGGTCTCAGCCTACTCGACCAAACATCCTTCCAGTTGTAGGTTATGGAATACTCGTATGATATCATTATTTTTTTGTGTGGGGGGGGTCTCATACTACTGGACTAAGCATCCTTCCTACGGTGGGATACAGAGAAAGGTCAAACATATCAAGTCATAACAAGTGACTCATCAATCCAAGCATCTAAGCACCTTGCATATACCATCCAGTTCACATGTACTAAGCAGGGAGAAGAGGTACCAGAAGTGGAAATCACAGCAGAGAGAGTGAGGGAAGCCCTCAGCTCTCTTAAGACAGAGAAAGCACCGGGGCCGGATAAATTACATCCCAGAGTGCTGAAGGAACTTGCAGATATCCTGGTGAAACCCCTGGCGGAGCTTTTCACCATCTCTCTGAGGACAGGGTGGGTGCCCCAGGACTGGAAGGTGGTGAATATAGTGCCTATCCACAAGGGGGGATCAAGGGAGGTGGCAGAGAACTACAGGCCTGTCAGCCTGACATTGGTGGTGGGCAAGGTGATGGAGGGCATTGTCAAGGAGAGGCTAGGGGGGGACCTGGAAAAGTCAGGGTGCCTGGAGGATAGACAGCATGGATTCGTCCTGGGTAAATCGTGTCAGACAAACCTTGTGGAGTTCTGTGACTGGGTGATGAGTGCCTTGGACCTGGGTAGACCAGTGGACGTCCTCTTTCTAGACTTCAGCAAGGCATTTGACTCTGTTCCTCACATGGGCCTGTTGGATAAGCTGGGAGAAATGGGGATGGGGAACCAGATAATCAGATGGATAGGCAATTGGCTCCAGGACCGGACACAGAGGGTCGTAGTTGGCAGGATTGTCTCATCCCCAAGGAGGGTCATTAGTGGGGTCCCACAGGGATCAGTCCTTGGGCCCCTCCTCCTCAACGCCTATGTCTCTGACATAAGGACAGGAATCAGGAGTGAGATGAGTCTCTTTGCGGATGACTCTAAACTGGGGGTGGTGGTGGATGGGGAGGAGGGGAGGGTGGCCCTACAGGGGGGACCTGGAGGCTCTGGAAAGATGGTCTAGAAAGTGGAAGCTGAGGTTCAATGCAGGGAAATGCAAGGTACTCCACCTGGGGGCCAGAAACCCAGGCCAAGTGTGCACCCTGGGGGGGGGGGATGCTACAAGTCTCGATGGCTGAGAAGGACCTGGGGGTGGTGGTGGATGTCAAGATGAACAAATCGGAGACTTGTAGGAGGGCAGCAGCCAAGGCCAACAGGATGCTGGGATGCATCGCTAGGGGGATCACCTCCAGAAGGAGGGAAGTGATACTCCCTCTGTATAACTGCTTGGTGAGGCCGCACCTTGAGTACTGCGTGCAGTTTTGGAGGCCACACTTAAAGAGGGACATTAACCTCCTGGAGAGGGTCCAGAGGAGGGCAACCAAAATGATTTGGGGCTTGGGGGGACAGGACCTATGAGGAGAGGCTCGAAGAGCTAAATATGTACACATTGGAAGAGAGAAGGGACCGGGGGGACATGATAGAGGTCTTCAGGTACATGAAGAGGGTAAATAGGGGAGGAACAGTCAGGGTGCTTCGAAGGAAGGAGGAGGGGCCACTAGAGGGCATGGGTGGAAGCTGGAAGGGGGAAGATTCAGGGGAGAAAGGAGGAGGTGCTACTTCACTGAGAGGGTGGTGGAGCCATGGAATGCGCTGCCTAGGGGGCTGGTGGAGGCAGAGACAGTGGAGGGGTTCAGGAGGGGGTGGGACAGGTACAGGGGAAGGGTTCTGGAAGCAAAATCCAATGCAGCAAGAATATCCGGAACTGGGAAGGGAGAAGCCAGAGGAGGCGAGGGGGGCAGCAAGGTCAGCACCCAGGGTGGAGGCTGACCAAACGAGCAGACACAAAAGACCGTTAGGCCTATTCTGCTGGCATTGTAGTATGTTAGTACTTTAATCGCTGCCTTCTCATGTCTATGCTGAAGTACCTAAGCACGAATAATTTCATACTACTAGTACCTTGCAAGCATTGTTCTACATACTGGTCTGGTCCTTGTATCTAAGTACAACCTACATCATCCAGCTACAGCACGTAACATAAGCACTGATCTCTGAACCACAGATAATCGTAGCGCATGCTGTGCAAACTCCAAAATACCATAGTTGACAAAATGAGCAGTGGATTCAGTGCAAAATATAAACTATGGTGTCTGGGATGAGCTGCACAAAAAGCTACACTAGAGACATACAGTTGCAGTCATGATATGTTTGGATATCACCAGATCTTTTGAGATATATCTAAAGGGATTCTCTCTGGTGGCTCATAGTGGTTCTGCAGGCAGGCAGGGAATTTCTCCAGAGATACCACAGAAATTCCAAAAATATCTAACCGTGTCTACAGCTGCAAAGAAAGTCAAGGAAGATAAATTGGGGGTTGGGTGGAAGAAAGCTGATGGCAGGTACAGGGAGGAGTGAAATGTGCTCTAAAGAGCCATTTTAGGGAAACATATATGGGGAACAGGTACAAGTGAGAGGGATGTCTGTTTCAGAAACAAAAGAAGTGACAAAAGGCAGGTAAAGAGACTGAAACGGGAGGAGAGTGGAGTGGTAAGGGGAGAGGAACAGTAAAATTTAGAGGGAGGAACAGTGAAAAAGGCACAGAGATTCAAGAAAGGGGAAGGAGAGGTTAATATATAGGTAGCAGTGATGAGTTAGAGGTAAAGAATAAATGAGGTAGTGGAAGACTGATTGGAAGAGTGGGTTTAGTCTGACTAGGGAGGCAAAGGAGGCAGTGCTGTAGGCAACATTTGCATAGTCAAACACCAATGAGATCATCCTAAGGATGATCTTACAGTAGACTGGGAATGGAAGGCAAGACTTGTTTTGACATAGCATGCTAAACTTAGGAAGGAGTTTCTTGTGGATGGTGTCAATATGGGTGGAGAATCCCAGATTGTGATCTAACTACACTCCAAGGAACGTGAAGTGGTAGACTTCTTCAGTGGGATTGCCATTTTTGTTTTAACCTGTTTAGTAAGCAGTAAGGCATGATGGGGTGTGCGTTAGGCAATTCTAATGCACGGCAAGGGGGCATAGTGAGGCACAAGGCCGCAGGCTGAGTGCGTCCAGCCCTCTAGCCGTGCATTAGAACTGTCTAACGCACACACTGTTGTGCTTTATCGCGCTTATAAAATGGGTCTTCATATTTCGTATGCATGAATAAATTAAAATTAATAGAGTAAAATAATAAAAACATTACATTTTTGACTGAGTTTTACATTATATAGTTCCTCCGCCTGCGTGAGGGTGAGGCTTTTTTTTTTTAGTTTAGGTGTTTTGTTCTTTTTAGGGTGCCGTGGTTTGCCTTTGGTGATAGTTAGAGAGGATGGCAACACTTCAGTGGCAAGAGCTTCCTAGTATGGAAGATACGACCAGGCAAATCTATCACCAGAAGAAACTGATGCAGCAACTATGGGGTGAGCAGCTAAGGGTACAGGATACACAGAGCTGTTGTGGCTGGGGAAAATAATTTGATACCCGTAAGCCAGGTGAGGTAACAGAACTGCAGAACGTGGAACTCGAGTGTTGCTACCCCCACAAGTATTGTACAGTGTCACCCCCACCAGCATCGGTACAATTTTTCTTCACTTTTTGCCACAGACTAAGTAAGCAACTGTTACTGACATCAGCGGAGTACAGGTAGTACATCACATGGTTAAAAGGCATCACGGTGGTTGTTTTTTACACCATTTTCTTGAGTTGTGGGCAGAACTGAAGTGAGGGCAGATTCATGAACAAACACTTTTTTGGAGTTAGGAGGTGGAAAGGAAGAAGCCAAATGTTGGCGCTAACTTGAATGAATCAGAGATTGCGAGCGCCAAGCTATTTTGGGGGGGGTGTCAGGGTACCGGTGCATCCGAGTGCTTCTTTTATTCATATGTATGTATAAAAACAAAGGACAGTAAATTCTAATAATAGTATACTAATTGTTTTGCCACTTATTTTAGCTGCAGGGCAAGTAGAGAGAAAAAAACATATAGGGACATTGTGTTTATCTTAACCTCACTAAGTGAGGGGAAAAAATGCTGCTGACTTAAAAATGAAAGTTCTGTGTGGCACAATGATTTTTTGCTGTACTGCATCCTGCTTTTGAGCACTTGTTTTAGCCATGTGTTAGAGAGTTCTAACGCATGGCTAACAACCAATCAGGTCACAGGATTTTCTCTACCCATTTTATAATTGCATTTAAAAAATACAACAAAAATTGCATTCTGATACAGGTGAAATACAAAAAAGGTGATAGGATCAAAATTATAATAAGGTATTAATCAACATCTCTCTTACTGCGTTACTTCATCACAGGAGATGCTAGTCAATTATCAATAACCATATTGTTCCTGTATAGCCAAGAAACCCCATGACTGCCCAGAACTGGGGACACAAGTTAGTTCACAAAGTTCCATAAGGAAAAGTTTCCTGCCACCATAATAGGCTATAGTGTCCCAGTACTCTGCAAAGTTGATGTAAAATCATTAGTGCATAACAGTCTACAAGAAGTTTTCCTCTTGAAGAACTTAGAGCAGGAAGTATACCTTGCCCTAGTACTACATCTTAACCTGCAAACAAGCGGAATAACAGATTGCTTATAAACATCAAAACATAAAAGCAAATCATTATCGTTATCTTTATAAGGGAAGCACAGGGTTATAAAGCTCAGGTGGTAATCACGTGACTACACTACACTGGCAATCAGCAGCACAAACATGCCCTGCTTTGGTGTGAGAATCAGACCAAGAGCTAGAGCTAGGTGGGTTAAGCAGAATTAACGTGCATCCCAGATGCCACTGGCACCATTTTGACTGAATGTTCAATACTGCATAAAATGTATTCAGCTTCTTAAAAGTGGGACTTACACCCACCATTAGTTTCACCACTCCTAAACTCGTAGGATTGCTCCTTATCATTAAATGGCACACACAGGAAAGTACAATAGCATGCAGCCTGCACAAAGTGTTAGTAAAATGTACACAGTGTTAAAAACACAGTCTAGACGTGATCATGAATCCTAGGAACAGCACTGCAGAGCATCCATATCATTGTTAGACATCAGACTCCACATTCAACAGTATCCACCCTTGCTGAGCACTTCTTTTGGATTCTCTCTTTTTGTTTTTAGTGTGCTTTATGCCGCATCTGAACCCAACCAACCCACATCCACCCACTGAACCACCCAGCCCCCTCACCTGCCTTCTCCGTGACTTACAACAGTTCCTGGTTTCCCCATAGATGACCCCTATGGGACTGGCTGCCAGAGGCTGGACCCAGCTCCCCCCAACAGAGTTGAGATAGAAACATAGAAACATAGAAGTTGACGGTAGAAGGAGACCACCAGGTCCATCTAGTCTGCCCATTTGTTTTAGACCTATTTTGACACTCGAGTTGTCCTTTGTGTCTATTCCAATCATTCTTGAATCCCCCCACAGTGTTGACCCCCACAACCTCTTGGGGCACGCTGTTCCAGGCATCCACCACTCTCTCTGTGAAGAAAAACTTCCAGGCATTGGTAGAGGTCCTCCTTCCTTGCAGCCTGAGGTCATGTCCCCTGGTCCTGGAGCCCTTCTTGAAGTGAAAAAGTTCCTGTGCCTGTACCTTGTTAATGCCTTTTATGTACTTGAATGTTTCAATCATGTCCTCTCTCTCTCTCTTCTCTGCTCCAGGGAGAACATATTCAGTTCCCTAAGTATTTCCTTGTAGGACATGTACTGCAGACCCTGAATCATTTTTGTTGCCTTTCTCTGTACTGTTTCCACCCGGTCAATGTCTTTCCTGAAGTGAGGCCTCCAGAATTGGACTCAGTATTTCAGGTGAGGCGTGACCAGCGAGCTATACAGTGGTAGTACCACCTCTCTCCTCCTGCTCGTGATTCCCCTCCCAATGCAGCCCAGCTTTCTGTTGGCCTTCAATCTTAGCTTCTCACACTGCTTACTAACATTCAAGTTGGCTGAGATCATGATTCCTAGATATCGTTCCTAGTTTGAGGCCGCCAGTCTTTTACATCCTAGGTAATACTCCTTTCTTGGATTTTTCTTTCCTATGTGCATGACCTTGCACTTTCTGGCATTAAATCTCAGCTGCCACACTCCAGACCATTCTTCTAGTTTCCTGAGGTCAGCTTCAATCTTGCACACTCCTTCTGAGGTATCCACCCTGTTACAGTACATATCTTGGTATCACCTGCAAACAGGCACACCTTCCCTTCCAGTCCCTCAGCAATGTCTGCTATAAAAACATTGAAGAGCAGAGGCCCCAGCAGTGAGCCCTGTGGCACCCCGCTGGTCACCCTGCCTTCCGTCGATTGCATTCCATTAACCTGTACCCTCTGGGTTCTGCCCTGTAAATAGTTTTGTACCCATCTGACTACTTCTGGACCAACCCCTCTGTGGTCAAGCTTCTTTATCAGCCTTCTGTGTGGGACTGAGTCGAAGGCCTTACTAAAGTCTAGGTAGACCACACAATCACTGCCCCACCATCGTCCACTATTTTTGTAGCGTAATCAAAAAACTCAAGCAGATTTCTCTGGCATGACCTACCTGCTGCGAAACCATGCTGTTTAGGGTCTTGTTGGGTGCTAGTTTTGAGGAATGCTATGATCCTCTGTTTGAGTAGTGTCTCTATTAGTTTCCCTACTGTAGATGTGAGGCTCACCAGTCTGTAGTTACTAGCCTCTTCACAAATGCCTGATTTGTGAAGTGGAACCACTATTGCCTTTTTCCAGTCTTCAGGTACCACACCACTCTTCAAGGACTTTGTGAATAGAAGTGTCAGTGGGTCTGCTAATTCTGTCCCCAGTTCCTTAAGGATTCTGGGGTGCATCTCGTCTGGTCCCATGGCTTTGTCTGCTTTTAGTTTATTTAGCACCTCCCATATTTCTGCTTCTGTAAAGGGACTCATGTCTACCCCTGGTCCTGGGGTGTTGTGTTTTTCCAGGGCTGGGCCATCCCCTGGGTCATCTTTGGTAAACACCAAGCAGAAGTACTTGTTGAGGATTTTGGCTTTCTCTGGGTCATGTTTTGTGCATTTCCCTTTTTCGGTAGCAATCTTTACTACCCCCACCGCTTTTGCCTTCCTACATTCCCTAATATATCTAAACAATGATTTGTCTTCTCTCTTTGCCCCTTCTACTATCTTTTCAGAGATTCAGTCCTCGAGCAGGAGAGCAGTCTGTGGTATGGAACCTGTGACAGGCAGCATCCTGCACGGTAGGGAATATTTCAAATGTTTCCATTGCCCAACCTACGGACATCGGGAGGCCCTTGGCTGATACATTAACATTTGTCAGACTGCCAGTGTCCCCCTGCCTCGATTTTCAGCTCCAGATTGCACTACCACTTGCGGTCATCCAGGTGAGAGTGTTGTAGAGGAGTCTAGACACCCTTCCACCCCCAAGGAGGCAAGCTTCGACTGGGACACTCAACCATCCTCCCCGGCCAGCCCTCCAACAACCCAGGCTCATTCATGAACCCAGGTTACCTGTGTCGAGAGCGCTAGCACTACTGCTGCACTGAAGGGCTGGCTCTTTCAGATTCTATCTGCCAGCTTCTTGGCATCAGCACATTTGGAAAAGAGAATGATTTATTCTCAACTCCGTCAGTAGGGACATACAGTAGCGCCATCAAACCCCTTTCTCTGTTGTCAGGTACTGTAGCACAAGTGTGGGAACAGTTTGACCAACAAAGCAGCAAGCTGTATCCCACCACAGTTCTTGGCCAGAAGTAGAACTTTGCCTGTTTCCTCTATGCCCCCCCATAACTATCAGAACAGTTCTGTTAGTTTTCACTGCCGATGGAACCCGTCGGAGAGTAATGCAATAAGCACTTCTGACATGAACGTTGTTGGGCAGAGAAAGCACCCCTGGAAGCTACTGACACAAGTAATTTTTTGAGTGATCTCCCACAATTGTTTCTGGGAGCCCCCCAATTTGAATGTGTGCCGATCAGAAGTAGTTGTCCCGCTGCTGTAGTCTGGTCCTTGGTCACTAGTGTCTGCCCTGCCATCTCTCTAGCCTTAGTTGTTTCTGACTGTGCTGCTTTCTGTTTTTTGTAAAATATTTTTTTTGAAGAAGTAAAAAGGAAAAAAAATAACATTACAATAATAATATTCAAATTTTATAACAGTCATGGATACTTACAAGCTGATGCTTCCGCTTTCTTATCAAGCAAAGTGGTGCAGGCATTAAAAATCTCCATTTTTCTGTATGAAACCTGCATGGCCAAAAGTAGTGAGTCTAGAGTTGGTTCTCTTGAGTGGTCACAATTCAGTGCTGGGCCAGCTGCCATCAGAAACTGCAATATTGGATTTCCTAGCTGCGCTGCAGAGACTAGGCCCTGAACTACTGACCAAGCATGGAGGAAGGCATAGACTTCTTTGAGGACAGCATACCTCCTGCCAAATTTTTTATTTATAATGGAGACCTGAGCCGGCTCTTTTCCTCTTTACAAGACACTGGTTAGGCGACATCTGGAGTACTGTGTGCAGTACTAGATGCTGCAGCTGCACAAGGACATTAACAAATGGAGGCAGTCCAGACAAGGGCAACCAAAATGATGCAGGGACTGCATCAAAAAACGTATGAGAACTGATTAACGGAGCTCAATATGTATACCCTAGAGCAAAGGAGGGAGAGAGGTGATATGATCAAACATTCAAACATCTTTTGGGGCATTAATGGTCTGTGTGATAACGGCAATCGTGTGGAAAGGACACAGTGAAGGAATGGCATTCATGGTGCAACCATTTCACCGATGTACACTCCTAGCGCATGGCAAGGCTGCTGGGGACTTGCTATTTTTTGTTTATGTGGGGCTGTGCACCCCCACTAAAGGATTCTCAACTCCAGGGGATGAATGTTGGGGGGGTGAAAAAAAAAATCCCAATGCGCCCAGCACCAAAATCTGGTACTCTCCGAACCCTAGCCTTCCACGAACCTATCATGCCACATGGCCAGCTTGGCAACCCACTGTTCGCTATGCCTCACAAACCCTCCCTCCCCTTCTGCCCAGAGCACAGTGTGCTCGCTCCACACTCTGCGCGCGTATACATATCGCTATACCCGTATTCGCCACCTGTCCAGTAGCCCTGTGAGCAGGCACCGCTGTTGTCACTCTTTTTATAAGCGCTCAATAGCAGTCGCCCTTCTCACAGGATACTGGCATTAACAAGGTGAAAGAGTCTAACATGTTTCAGTATAAGAAAAATAGCAGGACAAGAGGACACAGCATGAGATTAGAGGGAGGCCATTTAAGGGGTAATGTGAGGAAGTTGTTTTTCACAGAAAGGGTGGTGGATGCAGGGAAGGCCTACCTCAGGAAGTGGTGGATATGAATACAGTGCAGGGCTTCAAACAGGCATGGGATAGGCATAAGGGAGCAATACAGATGAGTATGAATAGATAGGCCATTGACAGAGTACAGGCCTGTGGCAAACATTCATAAGGTAGAAAAAATGGGCAGACTGGATGGGCCTTGCAGTCCTTATCTTCCATCAGCATCTATGTTTCTGTATCCTGGAGCACATTGGACAGTCTTGGAAATTCTTGGAGTGCTCAAGACCAAAACAAGCCAGGCATTTGCTGCGTGCATCGGCAGATGTCATGGGTCTGTTGGCACTTGGTGCACTCATTATTTCCCTCTGAATGAGTGGCTCTTGGAGAAGCCATGGCTGAGAAGGGAAGCTTTAGGCAAAACACACAATGCCACATAGGGAAAAAGTGAAAATTTGAAGAAAAAAATGACAAACCAGTGCCAGAACTGAAGTACAACTGAGGACTGGTCAGAACAGAGAACCGAGTGCAGAAATGGTCAAACAAGTGAAGCACTATGGAGCAGTACCTAGATGTGGCTGATCTTAAAACAACTTGCCTCCTTTACAGAAGTTGACCAAGCAGCACTCTGGAAACAAAAATTTTAAAAAATAAGCAGTCACTTACTTTTTTCCTTCAGCATTACTCAAAAGATATGTTAATTTAATTTCATACTCACAATACAGCAGCTCTCACTAACTCTGGTTCCTGTCTCATTTGGGAGAGGGTTCATGCAATGCATGCTGCCTCATCAATCTGCTGATGTTTCAGTGTCATTATGATGTCTTTCTCAGAGCCCTAATTCCAGCTATTGCTATGCCTTAAAATATATCAATATAGTTCCATATATATCAATGCATTTCGTCGTATAGCAATGCACTACATGTGCAGTCATATGCCTTGTCCATGTTGTGCCCTACATTTTCATTTAAAAAATATGAAGCCTCTGGGCCAGCCGGGTGATGCTGAGGGTTGAGGTACTGGACTCCACACCTTGCACCATGCTGGCGACCTGGGTTCAGGAACAGACTCGGACTACCGGGGGTCAGCAGGGGAGAGAAGGGATTGAACGTCCGGAGGACTGCTCTCTCTCTTCCTGGGGAGGGATCTCAGCCTAGTACCACTTCTTAGCGGCCCCTGGTGGAGATCATGGGCAGAGCAAGGAACATGCGGTGCAGTGACTACGGGGTGGAGCGGCAACAGATGTTGGCACGTCAGTGCCCGGACATCATTGCACGTCCACGCTCCAGGGGGCAACCATTATGCAAAACTACCCCGGAGGACCAGGGAGGCGTCAAACGCTCCAGGGATCTAGCCCACATTCCCAGCGTCGGACCAGCCCTCCACTGGTCCCCCAAGGCTCTCAACCAGGACCAACCCTCTAATCGCAGACAGGCCACTAGGTAGGTGGGCCTCCTCCGGGGGGCTGGAAGGTCCTGGGAGAAGGTCCCGGAGGAGGAGGAGATCTCAGGCGGGGAGTAGAGGCAACAGTCAAGTGGGCACTTCTGAGAGATGCCTTGGCCCATCGGAGCAAATAGATAGAGTGTAAAAAAGAAATATGAAGCCCCTAACCTTTACACCTCCAAAGTTATACCTTTCTAATGAGAATTTCATTGAGAAGGCCTGATCCAGCAGCAAATGGTTTGGTACCTTTTATTGAACCAACTTAGGTGTCACAAAAAGAACAGACTACCTAAGCTTTCAGACCAACCAAATCCTTCCTCAGAAGCTTATGACAGTTATTCAGAAAATCACAAACTATTAATACCCAGATCATATATACAAAAACCACAAGGGATTCTCATTGGTTTAAAATACTCATTTAAACCGTAACTGCAGTTAAAACCAGAAGAATCACATTTCACCAGTTTCTTTTAAACTAAGGATCCTTTCAAAGTCAAATATTACCAAAATGAGATGAGGTCTCTTCAAGCAGAAAGCTCAACTAATATTAATTTCGAATGTCTCAGGGTGCTTTGTGATTACAGTCTAATGAAAAGCAGAAACTTTGGATTAATATTAACTTAAGTATATGTTAAAATGTGATATTAATGTATGTTAAAACAAGCAAAAAAATATACATATAACAGAAATGTTCTATATATGGCATAAAGAGGGTTTGATGTTGAGTTTCTCTAGTGTGAGCAACCGTTTCACATATTTATATTTCACATATTTATACATTGTACAACCTGTCTGGAGACATTTTCCTAATTATACACTCAGCTAGTTACTATATTCCATAAACCTTAAGGTCTTCAGTGATGTAACATGATATTATACAAGATAATAGCAATTGTCAGTAGACAAGCCAAATTAAAAAACAAACCTGTCAAAGACCCCCAAGAAAATGAGACCATGCACCCTAATATGTTAAGGGTTCAGTATGTACCAATCACTACAATAGAACCCAATGGAATTCAACCTGTCAAAAAATACCCAAGTAAATGGAATCATGCATCCCAATATGTACAGAGTTAAAAAATGTGACAGTTTATAATCAAACTACTATATGTACAGCAACTGTCTAAGGAATCTGAATAAAAACACAATGGAAATAAACCATCTCACCCCGGTAGAAGATAATTAGCTAGAGGGAAGTAAATATTCACTATGAATGTGAGTCAAGAGTCCTAACACACCATCATTTACATCAATCCCTGCAATATTTACCCAATGGAATTAAACCTATCAAGGACCCCAAGTGGGTGAGATCATGTATCCTGATATGTTCAGAGTTCAAAAAAGTTACAATATATAATCAAACTGTTATATGTAAAGCAACAGTCTAAGGAATCTGAATAAAAAAACAATGGAATTACGCCCCCTCCCCCGGGAAAAACTAGTTAGAAAAAAAAGAAAGTAAATATTCACTATGTATGTGAACTAAGAGTCATAACACACTGCAACATCATGTCATGTACCTGAATATAGGCCTACCGCAATATAACCACAACCCCCCACCATACCCTCCTCACATACACAACCTCCCCCTCATAAAAAAACACCATACCCCATACACACACATAGTTCTTTCATGAAAAACCAACATGTTGATAACCAGTTAAAATGGACTCATCATTGTCATTGTTATCCAGAACCTGGAGAACAGCGGTAATATCATATTTGAATTTTATAATTATTTTTGGCAATTTCTGAAAATATGTTGGGGTAAGGCCCGAGGTAAATTCAAGTGCTGTATTATAAAAGTGCTATTACAGCCTATTGTTATGACAGATTTGGTATTGAGAAGGGCTAACTTTGGAACAGATAGAGTTTGGAACTTCATTTTTTTAAACAAAAAGAGAATCTGGAACTTCATTTTTTTTTTTAAACAAAAGTTTGGAGTCTGTGCGACAGGCCTGATTCATGTTGATACTTGCATCAATACATATTGAAATATATCAGGAACATCAGCATACATACACTTTTTCCTATCTATTTTTTTGTAAAAGCTTGTTATGAATACATTTTATTTAATTTTTTCTTCATATTCAGCATAAACAAATAAGAATGTCAGTTTTCCAGTATTTTTTTGCCTTTTAAAGTGGTGCAGTCACATCACAAAAATCAATGTCACCTCAACCCACCCCATAATCTTCCTTTTCTTTTTAGGCAAGGAAAATAATAATCATACCAAAACTGACCTTGAAGCATGTAAAAATAAGAGAAGAATTTGCACTTATAAAGCTTGTCATACACATTGTATCCCAAAACGCCAATGAGAGCCTGGTAGTGAAGTGACACTGTATCTGTAGTGGCAGGCATCTTGCACATCAACAGGCATACACAGCCTTTGGCAACTGTATGAACTGGTTTTATGGGGAGAGGAATGCAGGTGAGAAGGCTCGATTGCAGTTGCTTAAAGCAAGACCCTCGGGATGGCCAATAAAGACTCCCTTGGCAGAGTTGAGCGACAACCAGAAACATGGCAGACCAAGTGATCTTCAAGATAGCCCGGACCCAGTTCATGCAGGGCCTCCTAAGTTAGCAATGCGATCCTGAGGGTGGTGCACAGCCTAATCCGTAGCCAGTGCAGACAACGCAGCACAGGTGAGATGTAGTAAAAATATGCTGCAGTGGCAACAAACCTGGCCACAGCATTATGCTTTAGCTGCAGGCAACACACCAACCTTCCAAATAGCTCTAGGTATCGGCAGTCGCAGTAGTCGAATCTTGAGGTAACAAAGGCATGTACCGTGGTCATCTTATCCTTCTGTATAAGATAGGGTTTTATCCGGGAAATATTTCATAGCTGGAAAAACCCACTGTGAACCACAGCTGCTACATGATGTTCTAGCATCAACTTAGAGTCCACAGTGACCCCAAGAATTGTTGCCCTGCCCACAGCTACTACAGTGGTGCCATTCAAAGATGGCAAAACAGGTACACCTCTCAGTCTAGCTGACCCATGAGGACCAGATCCCACCAGTAACAACTCTGTCTTGCTCAGATTAAGACTCAACCAGTGGGAGGCCATCCAATTCAAGATTTCTTGTAGGCATCGTTCTGGCACAGAGATCACCCCTAGCCCATGTGGTGTAAAAGACAGGTATAGTTGTGTATCATCTGCATATCAATGAAAACTCACTCTGTATCATCTAAAGACCCAATCCAAATGTAATATGCACATCGCAAATAACATGGGGGACAGAACTGAGCCCTGGGGAACCCCACAGCTGATTGCTACCAGTTGTGATGGCAAAGACTACAGCACAACCTGCTGTGACCTGCTGAACAGGAAGGACTTAAACTTTCAAGGCTATTTTGGTGAGTCCTCCGTATTCCCCAAGGTGATCCATCAAGACCTCGTGATCCATGGTAACAAATACTGATGAGAGAATATAAGGAAAATGACAGTTGATTGCTTCCCTCAGTCTCTTGCAAGAAGCAGGTCATTAAACACTTTAATGACTGTGGTCTGTGTGCTGTGCCAATGCCTACACCCGACTGGAATGGTTCATAGATGTTCTGCTCCTCAAGGTGAACCTGGAGCTGTACCCCCCACTGTCTTCTTAATAGTCTTCCCCAAAAACAGAAGATTTGAGATAGTAAACCAGAAAAATCTTGCAACCCTCCCAAGTGTGGATTTATGAACAAAGCACAGGCAAAACAGTGTGCAAAACAGCTTGAGAAATTTATTATAGCAAAAAGATATGCACACTAACAAAATATACATAAAGAAGTGCCGCACCCACAAAAAGAACTGTTCCAGTGTAGGGAGCGAAATACCGTCGGGAAGTTCTTTTGGGGGGGGTGGGCACTTATTTATGTATATTTTGTTAGTGTGCATATCTTTTTGCTGTAATAAGTTTCTCAAGCATTTTGCACAATGTTTTGCCTGTGCTTCATTTATAAATCCACACTTGGGAGGGTTGCAATGTTTTTCTGGTTTACTATGACGGTTGTTTTTTAGCTTAACACATCCGCAGCCAGTGGGCGACCTCTTGTTCAGATTCAGTGAGATTTGAGATAGACCTGTAGTTCGCCAGTATCTCTGGGTTCAAAGATGATTTCATCAAGAGGGGCCTTACGACAGATTTCTTAAGAACTATAGGAAAGCAATCCTTCAAGAGGGAATGACGAACCATGCCAGCAAACACTGGGCCCAGAGACTACTTTTTCACATCCCACCAAACACTTGGGTTCTTGAGACCCTGCCTGTAATACCCAATTAGTGATCAGGAAGAGTCACAGGACCCCACAGTCTGTCTGAAAAATGCCTTTTTTTTAAATTACCCGTTATTCACCCCGTTACCAATGTCCATAGTACCCAACCCCTGTAGTACACTGTTAGGTTGAATAGGGTAGTAAATCACCTGAACTAGCCTACCCGACCAAAAAACACCTATACCCAACCTACCCGCTGCAATTACCCAACGGGTAGCCCATCCGTAGTTATGGTGGACAAAAATAGGGGTTTAACATAGCAGCACCTTCTCAACCGTAAGTACAGTGCGCTGCTGTCGCACAATAATATATACCGTAATTGGCATGTATGTGCCTTACCCAGAGAACTTGCGATTCCTTTGACAACAGTTTGTGATGATGGCAGAGTAAGTGGTATTACTTGGTATTTCCTGGCACTGTTAAGCTAGCCCTCAAAGAGTACCTCCTAAATCCAGCCAAATGCAACTGCTGAAACACTGCCTGTGTAATGGGTCAGTGGCCTTCTATAGCCTACCTGTATACTCTTGCTCCCTGACTATATTCTAGTGTTAATCTATTTTTGGTTTTTTATTTAGTATGCTTTATCTCCGTCTTCCAGCTGGATCCAGTCAGTCCTGCCACTTCAACCAGTCCCAGCACCCACCTTCTTCGGGACTTACCTCTCTCCCTGAGTGTACCCTGGGTTGGGAAGGGGCCACTGAGGGTGCAGTTACCCCTAGACAGAGACTTGGTCAGTGATCCAGGAGAGAGTGGCACAGTCGGCAGTGTGGGGCCTGCAGTGAGAGGTGGATTTCCTCCTGCAGCAGCCATGATTTTTTCTCCCCTTCCCTAGGATGCTGTGGAAGCTTCCTGATGCATGCATATGCCGTGCGTGTATCACGTCAGAGCATCGCAGCGTTTCCCCCCCAGCTCATCAGCTCCAATGCATTGCCACCTGTGGTCACCCAGGTGGCGGGGGTGTGGAGTGGCCCTTTATGTCAATGAAAATATCAAAGCTACAGAAATTCAGAATACACATAAGGAACCAGAATAACTGTGGGTCACACTGGAAACAGGAAGTGGGACAGCCATACGAACTGGGATTTGTACAGTCCTCCAGACCAGGGGGAGGACGCAGACACATTACTGTTAGAAGATATACAAAACATGACAGCTAAAGGGGAGGTTCTGATAATGGGAGACTTCAACATGCCAGATACAGATTGGTCAATGCCAGCAGGGACATCTGCCAGAACTAGGCACATGGTGGATTCCCTGCAGAGGGAGGGCCTCAAACAACTGGTACCGCCAACCCACAAGAGACAGGGCTATCCTAGATTTAATACTGACTAACAGGAAAAGGATCACAGATCTCCAGGTAGAAGGTCACCTGGGTGCCAGAGACCATCACATGGTATGGTTCAATTTGGCCACTAGAACAAAATCATCCCATTCCAAGGCAAAAATATGGGACTTCAGAGGAGCTGACTTTGATAAGATGGCCAACAGAGTTAAGCTAGCCCTGGCAAAAAGAAATACAGGTTATGGGGGTACAGGCAAACTGGGCAAGCATTAAAGATGCAATACTTGAAGCAACATCCCATTGTGTTAGTGAGAAAAGGAAGTGCAAAAGAAAAAGGAAACCACTTTGGTTCTCAGACACAGTAGCAGAAAAGATCAGAGACAAAAGGCTGGCCTTCAGGAAATATAAGGGAACGCAGCAGGATGAAGATAGGGAGGTATAGCAAACTTCCCTAAGGGAAGCAGGGAAGGTAGTAAGGCAGGCAAAGGCCCAAACCGAGGAAACACTAGCACAAACAGTAAAAGAAAGTGACAAGACTTTCTATAGATACATTAGTGAAAGGAGAAAGTCCAGAGGGGTATTGCTAAGATAAAAGGGGATAAGACGGAGTGTGAGGGGGAGGACCATGGAAAAGCATCTATCCTAAATAGATACTTCTGCTCAGTATTTACTGAAGAGAAGGTAGGGCAGGGCCCACAGCTCAGCATCATGTACACAGGGGGGAGGGAGGTGTGCACTAGTCCCTTCACAAAAGAAAGGGTCCTACAAGAGCTCGATAAGCTCAGGGTGGACAAGGCAATGGGACCTGATGGCATACATCCCAAGGTACTAAAGGAGCTAAGGGTGGAACTAGCAGAGCCATTATCAGAACTGTTTAGTGAGTCTCTGAGCACAGGAGAGGTCCCGGAAGACTGGAGAAGGGTTATGTGATCCTGCTCCACAAGAGTGGTAGCAGGGAGGAGGTGAGGGAACCACACTCAGTCAGTCTTACCTCAGTAGTGGGCAAGATTATGGAGACACTCCTTAAGGAAAGGATAGTGCAACACCTGGAATCCATAAGAGCACAGGATCCAAGACAGCATGGGTTTACAAAGGAAGGTCCTATCAAACTAATCTCATAGATTTCTTTGAGCTGGGTAACCAGAGTGGTGGACCAAGGGGGCGCAGTTGATGTCACCTACCTTGACTTCAACAAAGCTTTGATACTGTTCATAGAAGATTGATTAATAAGCTGGGTAGGCTCGAGGTGGGTCAGACGTTGGTCAACTGGGTGGCAAACTGGTTGACGGGCAGCAAACAGAAAGGGGTGGAAAATGGTATACAGTCAGAAGAGATGCAAGTCACAAGTGGGTACCTCAGGGATCAGTCCTGAGGCCAGTCCTCTTCAATATCTTCATCAGTGACATTGCAGATGGACTGGAGGGTAAGGTTTGTCTGTTTGCAGATGGCACCAAGATCTGCAACAGAGTAGATGATCCAGATGGGGTGGGCAGAATGAGAAGAGATCTGGATAAACTAGCAAAATGATCAGAAGAGTGGCAACTGAGGTTTAACGCAAAGAGTGCAAGATCATGCACATAGGGAAGAGAAACCCTGAAGCCACCTATAGGCTGGGAGGGGAGTTGCTGGCAGTCACAAGGGAAGAAAGAGACTTGGGCATCGTCATCACAGATTACCTGAAATCATCCAAGTAGACCACTAAAGCAGTAGGTAAGGCTAGAGGGATGTTGGGGTGTATTAGTAGGGGTATCACAAGTCAGAAGAGGGAGGTAATAATCCCTCTTTAAAAGTCACTCGTTAGGCCCCATCTGGAGTACTGCCTGCAGTACTGGAGGCCACACCTTCACAAGGACATTAACCAAATTGAGGCAGTCCAGAGCAGGGCAACCAAAATGGTGCAGGGACTGCATCAGAAAACATATGAGGACAGATAAACTGAGCTCAATATGTATAACCTAGAGCAAAGGAGGGAGAGAGGTGATATGATTGAAATATTCAAACATCTTAAGGGCACAAGGTTTCACAAGGTGAAAGAGTGTAACATGTTTCAATATAAGAAAAATAGTAGGACAAGAGGACACAGCATGAGATTAGAGGGAGGCCAATTAACAGGTAATGTGAGGAAGTTCTTTTTCACAGAAAGGGTGGTGGATGCATGGAACGGCCTATCTCAGGAAGTGGTGGATATGACTACAGTGCAGGGCTTCAAACAAGCATGGGATAGGCATAAGGGAGCAATACAGATGTGTATGACTAGATAGGCCATTGACAGAGCAAAGGCCAATGGCACATTCATAAGGTAGAAAAAGAAACGAGAAGACTGGATGAGCCTTGCGTTCCTTATCTGCCATCAACTTCTATGTGTCTATGTTTCTATGTTACAGCAGCAGAGACCAAGTACCCTCCCTCCCTCCTCGAGCTGGAGAGCATCCAGCGGGACGCTCATCTTACCTCCCCTAGGTGGCCCTCTGACAACCTGGGCTTACTCCCAAACCTGAGTCATCAGCGTTGCAAGCTGTAGTGCTACTGCTGTGCCAGCAGGCTGGCTAAACAGTCTATTTCTTGTAGATCTGTTGAAACTGTAGTTCCCTTGTTGCACCACTTTGCACCAACTGTTTCTGCACAGCTTCTTGAAACAATAGTTTTCCTGTCGTACTACTAGCACTGATTGATTTTTCACAAAATATCTTAATGCTTGCACCCAGGTATGTACCTATCGAACTAATTTTTGTACAGTGTTCCTGAGTCTTCCTTGATGTTTGAATCTAATATGTATGACTAATCCCGGGTTGCTCTTAAAAATGGGAATTTTGTTCCAGTGGGTATACCTAGTCACCAAAAACAAATCAATCAACAATCAATCAATAAATTACTATTGTAACCGGAGCAGCTGTAGCCTGGTTATGTATTTATTTATTTCAAGAGTTTTACCAGGAAAGACATAACACAGTGAGCTGGTAACAGCTCATTTCCAGATGTGTCCTGGGGCGGAAGAAAGGGAGGCTAGCGAGGAATACTAAGAACAGTAATACAATTAATATGTGAATAAGTGTCATAAATAACAGTTGTGCAAGGAAAATGATCCTGTATACAGTCAGTAAAATATACTACAGTGCAAAAAAGTGCTGGAGGAAGTCAGCATTTGCAATATGAAGAAGACAATACAGAACACGGTGGGAGCAATAGTTGTGGACAGGGGAGACAGGAAGCGAGGACAGCACTAGTGTAGGTGAAGGGTGAAGGGGAAGCATTGGTAGGAGGTGGTGGGCAGCAGTGTAGGGTCCAGTATCAGGATCAGCTGTAGGAGTGAGTAGGAGGACAGGTGAGTGAGCAGTGGGAAGAAGCAGAGCGGATGAAAATGGTGAGAGACCCCCAAGGTTTGGGGAACTAGAAGGAAAAGGCAGCTTAACTAGCAGTGGATTCCTTGAGGGGAGTGCGAGAGGGCGAGTCTGCAGGTCTCAGATATGATATCCCAGTAAAGTGAAGGGGATAATCATAAAGAGTCGCCTCAAGTTCAGCAATTCTAGGGTACAGACTTCTGGCACTTAAATGTAAACATTTTAACTCATTAGTCATATTTAGGAACACTTTAAATAGAGAAGAGGGTCCTGGATTAATCTCTACATCTCCAGCCAACAACAGCAAAGAAAAATTTAAACAAGTAGAAATACTAATCTTACTAAAACACTGATGAGGACAGGAGACATAGCATCAAGCTAAGACCCGAGCATCCTATTTCATTTTTCCTAGGTAACACCACCAAATGAGAAAGCCCATGCACAGGCTGACTATCTAGTATTAACTCATTAGACATTAAGTAATCAAGAGTAGCATGTGCCTTGTCTGTATTCCTTTAGTATTGACTAAAAGAAAATTAGGTAAAAAAAATGCTTTATAAAAAATAAAGCTGCAGACTTTGTTAAATAAGGTCTCATGATGGCAATGTGAACAAATAAAATGAAAAACCAAGCTAAAACAAAAACAAGATTAAAGCAAGCTAAAATAATTACAAGAAGCTAAAGTAAATAAAGTTTCAAATGCATTGCAGTCAAAGTGCTAGCTGCACATTCGAGCAGACTTGACATACCTCTAGGCCTTTGTCTGCTGGCAAATTTCATATGTTCATAAAGAAGTGGAGTCAAGCAGACTCTGGTACACCACTGCTCCACTGACTTCAAACTCATTCCACTTTGCCCCACTTCACCACCACGGCAGCTGCCTCTTAAAGACGCTGCCACATCTTTTCCCCACGCCACTATATTCCCACAGACCCCACCTTCTCAATGCTACCACCACCAGTCAGAAGGGGGAATGCAGGACCAGTGGGAGAGTTTCAAATAGGGAACAGCTGATGTAATTTACAAGTCCAGATCTAGTGTTATTATTACAGGAGTGACAGCGAAACAAGCCAGTCACTCAGTTCTCAAGGCATGTAACAATGTGGACAGCTCACTCACTCAACAAAAGTAGCAGTTTTGAACTTGTTTTTTGCCTGTGGAAGCATATTTAAAAAAAAAACAAGTTACTGTTTTCTTCCTCCATTACGTAGTGCTGTGTTTTACTCAGTTGCCTGTGTCTGTTTCGCTCCTCCCCCCCTTGCTACTGGGAAATTATTTTATGTAAAATCATTCCTTAATGTGAAACTTTACTGGAAAATTGAGTTTTGCATAACAGAAGCTGTGTGCCCTGCCTGATATGTGCCTCAGAAGGGACTTGTCAGATGTGCTGAAAGCGAAAATAGGTTTCTCGGGAACAGAGCGGGTTTGCTTTTTTGTTTCTCCGCTCACTAGATGTATGTGAGGCCCTACTGTCAATAAGCCAGTGGTATTTCAGATAAATTAACGCCACTTATGGCTGTGAAAGGATCGGGAAACCAGCACAATAAAACCGCCTTGGAGCAGAGGTGGGTTGCGAGGTGTCAGTTCAGTCTTGTGAGCCGCATCTGTGTGAAGCTGCTTATAGCAGCAGTTTAAAAACAAATTTACAGTTTGGTTTGGCTTGGTAGCAGTTTTCACTGGGGAGTTGCGGTCCACCAAAAAGTCTGGTAAGAATGTTTTCTTGTTAGGGGGGCCGTATGAGACAATAGGAAGTTGTGAGGGAAGTCTGTGGGCTGATCTGTTTAGTCTGAGAGCATGTGAGAAGGCCATGTGGCTGCTGGACCTTGATACAGTGATGTTGTGCTGGGGTAATATTCACTGTCATTTGTAGCCACTGACCAATCAGATTGCAATACATTTTCTTGCCATTGTACAATGCATGCTTTGTTTCAGAGTACCGTTGTAAATTGCCATATTAATATGTTATCAAATGTCAGTGTAAAACAAATACAAGCAAAGAGCTACAGATCTAAACCACAACACCTTGCAGTTCTGATATGTCTACAGTTTGGATACATCCTTGGTGAGGTGGGGAGCCCATTTCTGGCATTCGGCCTTTTTTCCCAGTAAGATAATAATTCTTTCAAGCCACACCCCAGGGCTGGGTTTTGTAAGGACTGCAAAATTTACCATATCATGTGTGGTAAGTCTAGGGATTTGGAGTACAGTACTAATGAACTAGGCTGGGGAGCCAGTGTCATTCGACTTATGATGTGAACCATGATTTGAACCTTGATCTGCAGCAGCCAAAGTCTATTGTGTGACATACTACATCAACAAGTCCTCCCCCAGCCCATCATACAGTACACTTAACTCCCACTCTGGTCTCTGTCAATTCTAAAATTTATTTACATTCTGTTTTCAGGTTTGCAGGAAGACAGTGACCTAGAGTACCTTTTGAAAGGCAGTTACATGCGTAAAGTCAAGTCCAGCACCTGGAAAAAGGAAAGGTTATACAAACTTCAAAATGACTGCAAGACTGTGTGGCACGAGTCATTCAAGATCCTGAAATCTGCCGACTCGCATACCTGTAAGTGCATGTTGAGTACAGTGCTTCTGACTCATATAAAATGCCCTGGTTCAGATATTGAAACACGTGCTGCCAAGATGAGGCACGTTTCTCATGTGTCTTTTTACACTGTGCAAATAACATATGGGTGTAAGTAGCATGAGTTGCGGCACTTAGGGGTCCCTATGATTCACAAAATTGACACATGCACCACATGTTTAAGTCAAGGAGCCATAAAGCAATGAAACTGTTGCAAACTAAACATTTGTTTTGAAAATTGCTTGGAGTCATTAGGGTACATCTGTGATGATGCAGGTGAATCTCCAAATCAGGATTTCTGCCTCTGTCACCCCATTTAACCCCCTCCCCCCCGTCTGTGTCACAGCAGCAGCACAGTACAGTACAGTCAAGGCATTTGTTTTTTTTACTTCTTATTTATCTTTTTCGCAATAGTACTTACAAGAAACTCTGGCCAGAGCCGATAGAGGTGCAGGTGAGGAATTTGGGGTAAAAATATTGAAAATTACCAAAGTTATGAGCCTGTGTTAGAACAATTTAGAAAATGGGCTTGAAAAATAAAGCAACCTGATTGGCTGAAAGTCCATGCCAGGTGTGCATTTATTTTTCAGTAGAGTCCGCTGAAAAACAAGTTCAAATTCGGATTGCCCCATTACTTAGGGTATCCATGGGCACCCCGAATTTTCAAAACTGTAAGCCGCCATTTTATTCTGGCTCGCTAAGCGAGGGATGTGCCTGCCCAGGCCGGTACTACTGAGACTAAGAATGTTTCAACAAACAAATATTTCAAGTTTAAAAAAAAAAAATTCCCTGTCTACGGCCCTGCTGCCATCCTTTTCCACTTACATCCAATGCAGACACAACTATCATTACACTGCAGTCTTGCCAGTATCCGGATCGCATGTTCAGAGCCTTTCCATCTTATTCATGATGCTCTGAAGCATTTAGTCACAGCAACTCCCTGACCCACATACATATATACGGCGGCTCTGCTCCCACTTGCTGCACAGCCCACACAGTAAAAACGTTGTCGCCTGAGAGTTGGGATGGGGGACCAGAACCACACCAGTAGCCACACATTTCAAAAAAAAGCCCACGAATGATGAATAATGAAGCCGTCAGACCAGTCAGCTTCATGTAACTGGCGATAGCAGTGTGCGCCTCTCCATGGAAACCACACTCACAGTACTCCTCTATGGTTCCTGTGACGACCAGTAGCGACCTCTTTTTTTTTTCAGTACATTCTCTAGCCACACAGAAATCACCTCATTTTTTTACATATAGGCACAACTGTCCCGGTCTAACCTGCAGCCCAAAGTAAACAGTTGCCTTCTCAACCACACTTTGTCTCCCAAATGAGCACATAATTCCAGACCGCACTTTGTTCTCCCGAAATTAACCACAGCAGCTCCTGGCCCTACAGAAACGGACACACACACACACACACACACACACACAAAAAAGATTAACACGCTGCATGATGACGGGGGGGTATAAACAGATTGCTATGGGAGGGTGTAACTGCATACAACTAGCTTCATTTTTTTTTTATAACTACCCTAGTAGGACAAGATTCCATATAGCTCATGCAGGCGGAGGAACTATTTTATTACAAAACTGATCTTAAATATTTCTTGACAATTTTTTTTTAAACTTTTTTTTTTTAACAGTTCCCATTTTCTAAGTGCAATAATACCCTCCAGGTTGGGCTTTATTGGGAAATACTGGACCTTCCCAGGGCTATAAGGCCCTCCACCTGTGGCATTGGGCTTCATTACGCCCTGGGTGGTCCAGTATTTCTCAATAAAGCCCACCCTGTTGGGTATTATTGCTTACATAACATAGGCTCATAAATTTGTTGTTTTTGTAATATTTTTACACCAGATTTAGAATTTAGCCTTCTTAAGACCCCACTTCATGAACAACGGCAGAGAAAAGTTTCAACTCCTGCCCGAAAGGTAATTTCGTGCAGGGACTGCAAAATCAGCTTTTGGGATGTAAAAAAACATTTTGGACAGGATTTGAAAAATGACAGCTGTCACATTCATGAGGTGCTATAAAGACATGGCTACGTTGTAAATTTGGGGTAAAAATATTGAACATTACCAAAGTTGCAAGCCTGCATTCGTAAAATTCAGTGTAGGCTCATAACTCCGTTGTTTTTAAATATTTTTCACCAAATTTTTAACATAGCCTTCTTATGAGCCCAGTGACCAAAAAAATCACATTTTGGGACAGATCTGCCTAATAACAGTGTTATTGTCCCAAAAAAGGCATGGTGAAAATTTGGGCCAAAAATATGCAAAAATGCCCAAGTTATGTCACTAGGTTCAAAACACGATTGAAATACATTGAACCACCTACCTGTTCCTTCAGTTCACAGTCCATCTTTGAAGAGTGAAGGTGCCTCTGCGATCCAGAGAGGATTATGGTGTTGGAACCCCGATGGGTAAGTAAGGGCTTGGGGGGTTGTGGATGCTGAGTGGGAGGGCCAGGTGGGATGGTAATGACACAAAAGACATTGATGGTTGTTTTTTTCCTTTTATAGGGTAAAAATTTTAATAAAGAACAGAGGAATTGCTATCGCAACACTGGGGATTAGGCACCCCAGTGTCACTAATATATCGGGGGAGGATTGCTGAGTGGGAGGTTCAGATGGGGGATAAAAAATATCTATTAAAAATAGGGGTGCAGAACACGATCGACACTGGGGATTAGGCACCCCAGTGTCCTCTTATATATCGAGGAGAGGTGCTGAGTTGGAGAGGTTCAGATGGGGTAAATATCTATTAAAAAATAGGGGTGCAGAACACGATTTACTGGAGGATTAGGCACCCCCAGTGTCGTGTTATGTTTAGGGAGGTGGGTGCTGAAAGGGGCGGTTGAGTGGAGGGATAAAAAATAAATATATTTACAAAAGGGGGCCATGGGCGGGCCAGTGGCGCTGAGGTTTGGCGCTGGGCCACCTGCGCACCACGGCGACCCCGGGTTCGAGGCAGTTAGAGTCACCAGGAGTCGGAGGGAGGAGGATTGAGCATCTAATGGATGCTCTCCTCCTCAGGGAGAGATCTGGGTGTCTCACACCTGGCCAGCACCAGTGCGGTGGAAGCACAGGCATCGGGGCACAGGTGGCTCTTCTAGAGTCAGCGAGGGGAGGACATTGTGGGCACTTGACTGTGGCGTGCGGCAGCACGCCGCAGGACTGGACGCTCGTCCTATGTGCCGACGTCCTCAGGGGAAGGAGGGACTAAGGGAGAAAATGGAAACATACCCCTTCTTGGGCCAAGATGATGACCAATCCACCTTGGCTCGCCTAACCGCAGAACAGACCCCGGTTTGCAGGCACTCCCAGAAGAAGGAGCAAGACAGGAGGGGTAAGGAGTAAGTCTGGCACTCCAGGGACAGATTCTGGGGAGGGACCCATGGGGATGATCAGAGGTCTGAAGGAGTGGAATGAGGTGGGGGATAAAAGAAAGTGTGAAAAAAGGGGGGCATGGAACACAATTTGCGACACTAGAGTTGGATGCTCTCAGTGTTATTGTTATGTTTCTGGGGGGGTGCCAAGAGGGAGGGAGCTGGGTGGGGGATATGCATAATTTTTTGTTAAAAAGAAATTGGCTTTCACGGTGGAATACAGCACACTCTACGTGACCAAGATGGCTGCCATACTATACAGCACATCGCTGAGTAATTGGCGCATGCACAGTAGAATGCAGCAGCCATTTCGATACAGTAAAGTGTGCCATGTTCTGTCGTGACGATGTTTTTTTAATTGAGATATCCCCCACCGACCCTCTCTCAGCACCCACCCCGAAGCACAAAGGTGATACTGGGGGTGCCCAATCCCAGTGTCACGATCAGGACTGATGATTTTTTCACGTAAAAATAGTGCAGTGTGTTCGAGTGCTCTACAGATGCAGAGGTGACTGTGGTGGAACTCCAACATGTTGTTCAGTCGCAAAGAATTCAAGGAATGTTGAGTCCTTTTCTGAAAGCAAGAGGTTTAAAGGGCTCCGGCCACTGCAGCCCTAAGAATGTATACCCAGGAGGATAGCACAATTGACAGTTTACAGATTTCTTGTGACACCTCGCCATTAGGTACAACATAGGAGGAAATATAGCTGTATTTAATCTTAGATAGAGGTAAGAGCATGCTGACTGCCAAGGAAATGTAAAGGGGATTGGCATTAGCAAGAACTATGTAAAGGTGATTCCCTGGGCCAGCCCAGTGGTGCGGTGGTAGCGCTACTACCCACCACATTGGCAGCCCAAGATTGGGAGCAGTGTCAGGTTGCTCGAGGCTAACCAGTGAAATAACATCTAACATAGAAACATAGAATTTGATGGCAGATAAGGACTGCTTGGCCCACCTAGTCTGCCCATTTTCCCTACCTGTTTCATATACCGCAGATCCCAAATGAGCTGCAGCTTACCCTCTCTTTCCTATCGCTAGAGTTCCTTTATGCCTGTCCCATGCGTTTCTGAATTCCCCTACCATTTTTGCCCCTACAACCTCTGCCGGGAGGCTGTTTCATGGATCCACCACCCTTTTCATGAAAAAATACTTTCTCACGTTACTCCTAAGTCTGCTCCTCTGTTTTCATATCATGGCCCCTTGTTTTTCAGCAACTTTTTTTTTTTTTGAAAGATGCTACCCTCTTGTACCTTATTTACACCCTTGAGGTATTTGAAAGTTTCTATCATATCCCCCCCTCTCCCTCCTCTCCTCCAGGGAATACATATTGAGATCCTCCAGTCTCCCCTCATATGACTTTTGGTGCAGCTGCTGCACCATTCTTGTCACCCTTCTCTCAACCACTTCTATTCTATGTCCTTCTGGAGATGCGGCCTCCAGAACTGGACACAGTACTCTCAATGAGGTCCCACCAATATTGTATACAGTGGCATCATCACCTCCTTCCTTCTGCTGGAGATACCTCTCCCTATGTACACCAGCATTCCACTGGCTCTCCTCACAAACTTCTCATATTGTTTGGTAACCTTTAACTCATCAGATATGATTACTCCCAGGTCCCTTTCCTGTTTGGTAGCTGTCAGTACCTCTCCTCCCCAGTCATGTACTCCTCTGCATTTTCTGTGCCCCAAGTGCATGATCTTGCACTTCTTTGCATTGAATCTTAGCTGCCACACCCTTGACCACTCCTCAGACTTGCTTAGGTCCCATCTCATTTTCTCTACCCCTCCTGGAGTGTCAGCCCTGTTGCAGATCTTCATGTCATTTGCAAAAAGACACACCTTCCCTTTCAGCCTCTCTGCAATGTCACTTATGAAAACATTAAAGAGGACTGGTCCAAGCACTGATCCCTGCAGGACCCCGCTGGTCACCCCCTCTCTCTTCGGATTGAACTCCGTTCACCACCACCATCTGTGTCCTATCGCTCAGCCAATTTTTGACCCAGTTTACCACCCTGGGACCCACTCACAGGCTGACCAACTTGTTTATTATCCTCCTATGTGGGACAGTGTTGAAGGCCTTGCTGAAATCCAGGTAGGCCACATCCACCGCCCCTCCCTGATCCACCTCCCTAGTCACCCAGTCAAAGAAATCTATCTATATAAGCTGTGAAACCATGTTGCCTCAGATCCTGTGCTCCGTTGTATTCGAGATATATCACAAACCTTTCTTTTAGTAGTGATCCCATTAGCTTCCCCACCAGCGAGGTCAAGCTGACTGGCCTGTAATTGCCAGCCTCCCTGTAATTGGCAGCCTCCTCCCTGCTCCCACTTTTGTGGAGAGGCACTACATTCATCCTCCTCCTCCAGACCTTTAGTAACACACCTGTTTCCAGCAGACTGTTTAACAGGGCTGTTAGTGGTACTGCCAGCACCTCCCTGAGTTCTCTCAATACTCTGGGATATATCTTGCCTGGCCCCATTGCCTTGCCGACTTTCAGATTGAGTTCCTTAAAGATTCTCTTCTTAAATGGACTGGTGTCCGCCTCCCTCTCAGTGGTGCTTCCATCGCCTAACTTTTATCCTTTCCCTTCCCCTTCTTCTGTGAATACCGAACAAAAATACTTGTTCATGATTTTTGCTTTTTCTTGGTCCCCCTCTGCATACTCCCCTCCTTCCCTTTTACTTTCATAATCCCACCCTTAGACTTTTTTCTTTCACTAACGTACATGAAAAAGTTCTTGTCCCATTTTGTTATTCCCTGGGCTATTTTTACTTGTTTGTGCCTTTACACTCCTGACCATACCTCTCAACTGTCCCTGATTATCAGGAGCGTCCCTGGAGTTACCTCAAACTTTTACTGTCCCTCCTACAAATTGTGTTTCCATGACCAAACAGTGGGGGGTTGAAGACATAACATAATGTCAGACAATAATGTTACAGACGCGTTCTTCCTTAAACAATGCATTTTGCACTACACCACTTATTCTGCCAGCTTCCTGAGTGGATATCACCAATTTTTAAGGTGTGTCCCTGATTGTTTTAAGCCTTGTCCCTGATTTATGAGGCAGGAGGTTGAGAGGTGTGCTCGTGACTGCTTTCCCCACCTCCCTCTTCTTTTCCAGATACAGTTCCCTGTCTTCATCCCTCTGTGTTTCATTGTACCATTGTAACATCCACCAGATCAGATCCCTTATCTCCCCCACCCCGACCTGGCCACACTAATCCATATGTTTGTGACTTCAAGGATAGACTATTATAATGCTTGGTACCTCAGGGTTAATGGGGGTACACTACAGTGCCTGCAGTTGTTGCAGAATGCAGCTGCCCAGTTACTCACAGGTTGCCAAGAACCTGCCATATATCCCCGGTGCTGCATGGCCTACCCCGGCTACCAGTGAAGTGGCATATCTTGTTTAAAATAGGTTAGTTAACCTATAAAGTCCTGGCAGACTGGACACAGCCTATCTGAGTGAGCTCCAGCATCCATACGCCCCAGTTCGCTCACTCTGATCCTCCAAGGAGGGGGGGCCTTCTGACAGTCCCCCGAGCAAGATTAAAATCTTCGGGCAATCAGTCCTTTGAAATAGCAGGCCTGTTGCTGTGGAATTCATTGTCCAGGACCCTGTGGGAGGCCCCATTGGTGGACATTTTTAAAAAGGGACTAAAAACTTCTTTTCCTGCAGGCTTTTGGGGAAGTAATTTAAAGTGCCGCAGCACATCTATTCATACTTTTACAAGTTTCAATATTGATGATATTTATGGGATGGTTTTTCATGAGATTTGTCATAATTTTGTGTGTCTTGTACTGTTCTTTTGTTTTGTATGATGATTACTCTGTTTGTAAGTATATCTTTATGTTTTAATTGCATTTTATTGTAATGGCACCCTGGGCCTCAGGGGAAGGACGCCATAAAGAAATAAACTCTACTACTTCTACTGCTACTACTACCTATGAGGACAATGAGGAAAGTATAGTAATCAACCCTGTAGTTTGAGCTCAACTGTCTCCTTTAGAACTGTCTTTTTATGTTTTTTTTATTTGTAACACACCACAATGTGGAAATGCAATAGGGGCACAGAAAATGTAAACCAAGAGACTCACATTTTCAGAGGAAATGTACCAGTTTTGCCATTATTTCTCACCCTGGGTGGGGGACTGGCCATGTTACTGTGCGGGATCCAGACAGGTTCGGGTGAGTGGGGTGTGGAGACAGGCTGTGTTGGTTTAGTGGGGTGGGTGCATTGCTGTGTTGATGAGCCAGACAGAGTGAATGGGCCCGATTTTCCCCTTTTCCCCTCTGGCCACTCTGACCTGTGACCATTCTCCCCAAAGTCCAGGTCTCTGTGCAAATTTGATTCAGCTTCTGTCTTCCTCCTGGACCTCTCTTGCCCCTCCTCACCCCCTCCAGTTTCATAGTCCAATCCACTGGCCTCCTCTCTTCTCCATTTATTTATTTAATCCTCTTCTCTTCCTCCCTCCTCAGGCAGCCCTGCCCAGGCCCCCTCCTGCAGTGAGAGCTGTGCCGTCTGGATCCCGCAGCTGAAGCAGACCTGCCCTCAACTCACAGATATGGACCCACCTTGTGCCGCCAGCCAATCAGCTTCTCCTTTGGACTTGGCACCACATTTAGACCTGATTTGGCCATCTCTCTGCATGGTGAATGGAGACCTGCGCTACTTATTCTGAACTGTGTTAATATTTTTCTCTGATCCGATTTCAGATTCTGCTCTGCTGCTGCCTCCTGTAGTTAGTCTGGATTGCAGCTGTCTTTCCCTGTTGCTGGCTCCTGACCAATTTTTCAGCCCACCCACGGCACTCTTTAAATGCTCTATCATACAGCAGGACTACGACCTGTGTGATCTCCTAGTCAATCAGGGACCTCGCTATTCAGTCTGACTAGTATCACAGCTACTTGGCAATGTCTAGGCCACCTGTGAGCATAGCATGGCTCAGCTCCTTGTTTTCCTTAACCCTACCTGCTCCCAAGCTGCCCCTTTGTTGCCTTCTCCAACTCCCTTCCTTTCTGCTACTATTTCATCCTTCCACTAGCTCAGTAGTTGACTCCTAACTGTGCCTTGTTCTCCTGAACCACAGACATCCTTGTTCTCGCTCACTGGCTGTCTTCTTCTAACTGCTCTGGCTGTCTCCCTCTCACTGCCAGTCCACAGCTGCCCTCCTGTTTCACTCCCCAAGGGGTTTTATCTCATAGTTACACTTCTTCCATCATAAGGATTCCTCTTACTACTTAAGCAGGCTCCCTCTGTGCACCTCTACCTACCATCTCTGTGTGCCCAAGCAAGCCATGCCACCCACCTAGCTGGGGCCCTAATCTTGCTTCTTAGTTGTTGGCAAATTCCTGCCACAGGCCTTCATTTCTGGGAACTCTCACCACCTCTACTTTGGCAAGCCCCCCCTCTTTTCCATCACCTAACTACCTGTCTGCCACCATGAATCCTATCTTCCTGCCCCTTGTGGTCGCCTCTCTAATAGGCTCCTACCTGATTGGGAACCTCTCTGCCTTCATACTATCCCTTGGCCAGGTGGATCTCCTCTATTTCACTGTTGTAACTACTTCCCTAGCCCACCCCCCTATTCAGCACAGTGGGAGTCAACCCCTCTCAGCTCCTTCTCCCTCGGCTTCCTAACTAACCTTGAGCACCATCTACTTGGTACCCTCTTATGTAACCCCCCTTTTTCTCCCCCTTCCTCCTGTCTGCTGTGCCCCTACTGTCTTCTACTCTCCCTACTCTTACTGGCGGGAGACATTGAATCCAACCCTGGTCCTGTACAATCCACCCTCTCGTCTGCTGATGCCTCCTGGGTAAATCCCCCGGGCTAAAAATTGCCCATATGAATGTCTGCAGTCTCCCTGCAAAATTCTCCGATATTGAAGCCTGGGCTTCCCTCTACAAACCCCACATTCTCTGCCTCACTGAGACTTGGCTGAAGCCACAGCACCAGGACACCATGTTTCAGTTGACCGGGTACTCCCTCCTATGCAAGGATCGTCATGGTAAAAGGAAAGGCAGTGGCGCTGCCATCTTTGTCAGGGATCCCTCTTGGTCTCCACTATCCTCTGCTTGGGTAACACCTCCCCATGTGACTAATTCATCATGAAAGCTACCCTGGGCTCTACAATAAAACATTTCCTTGGCTGCTGCTACAACCCTCCTAACGGGGGCGTAGAGGGCCTTCGCAACTTCCTAGCTGGGTTTGACACACTCTTACCTGCCAGAGAAACCATCCTCCTTGGGACTACATCCTCAACTGGATCAGCACCCACGAACCAGACTATGCCAATCTTCAAAACCAGTACAACCTGTTGCAAATACTCTCTCTCCCTACCCGCCTCAACACCCATACCTCAAACCACACACTCCGCGACTGAGTGATCACCAACTGTAGGGATAGAGCTGCCCTTACTGGCACTCTTATCTGACTCCATTAGTGATCACTCTCTTACCTACATCATGTGGTCCTCTAAGGTCTCCAGCCATCCCCCCCAAGTACCTTTCCTTCCTCAACTTCCATTGTCCTGACACCTCCCGCCTCTTTGAGGACATTAGGACTATCAACTGGCGTGACTTCTGTGCACACACTGACATATCCCTGGCCACAACCTACTTCACCAACACCCTCAGGCCATCCAGGACCGCCACTTCCCCACCACCACTCGACATGTCAGGGGTGGGTGCACTCACTGGCTAACAAAAGACCTACTGAGGCTCATGAAGTCGAGAGACAGCAAGTGGGCTGCCTACAAATGGACCACTCCCCCTGCCCTGTGGAATGAATACAGGAACCTACGTAACAGATTAAAGCACATGACTAGATCCTTAAAACGGGATTGCTGCCGCAGGCTTCAGAGTGAGAACCTGGGTAGTCCTAAAAAATTATGGGACTCTGTCAACTCCCAGTTAAATCCCTGCACACATAACCCCTCCAGTCACCTGAGTTCCCCCACTGGCCCGCTGACTGTCACCTCTGCGGCTGCCGAAGCTTTCATCGCCAAGTTCTCCGACCTGTCGGCTCTCCTCCGCAACCTCTCATTCCCGGTACACAGCGCTTCCTCCTGACCCTCTAATCCACTCCTCACCAATGCCCCCCCACCCTCCTATTTACTTCTTGACCGTCTCCACTAAGGTCACCGCCACTATGCTAAAGAGGCTACCGAACAGGGGTAGCCCAGGCTCCAACGACCTATCCCCTGTTTTCTTGAAGCTCATCTCCTCTCTCATTTGCAAGCCTCTCACCTTTATCTTTAATCTTGCACTGTCTACCTCCACCATGCCTGACTCATGGAAGTCTGCTAGAGTAGTTCCTATCCTTAAATATGGGGACCCCCACATTTCTGATAACTACAGGGCTATATTCATCCTCCTTCACCTAAGAAAACTCCTGGAGAAGATTGTCCACCAACAGCTGTCTGAGTATATTGCTAAGCACAACCTCTTATGTAATCAACAGCATGGGGTTCGTAAGTTTCACTGTACCTCCACTGTTCTGGCTCTCTTTACCCATCACATCCTCTCCAACATGGACCATGGACGTGCCATAGGTGCCGTCTTTGTTGACCTGTCAAAAGCATTTGATATGGTCAACCACTTTCTTCTCCTATAGAAATTATCCTTTCTTAGTTGCTCTGCATAGACCATTGGCTGGTTTCAGAGCTACCTGTCTGGACGGTCCCAATCGGTTTGCATTGGTACCTCCATTTTGCCTCCCTTGCCAGTTACCACAGGTGTTCCCCAAGGCTCCATCCTGGGCCTCCTGCTCTTCTCCCTATTCTTCAACTTGCTCCCTGCAGAGAGCTTCACCTGTAACTCTTTACTCTATGTGAACGATCTTGTCATTTACCACAGCAACAAATCGCTCTCATGTATTTCCTTTGTCCTCTCCCAGAACTACTCTGCTGCCTATAACTGGTTCTTTTCCAATCTGTTGTTGGTAAACTCTAAGAAAACCAAGGCTACGTTGTTTGGGGCCAAACCTTTCTTCACCAAAACACTGAACACTAACTCCTCTCTTCTTATACACTACCCCAATGGCTCTACCCTTGACAGCGTCTCCTCCTTTAAATAACTAGGGGTCACGCTTGACCTCTCTCTCACTTTCAAAGACTATGTTGATCACTTAGTCCATAGGGTTAACATAAAGCTAGGAGAGGCCTATCGTATTAAGCCCTACCTCACCAAGGCGGCTCGCTTGGCTATCATCACTAGTAATCTCCTCCCCATCTTTGATTACTGCTCGCCTATCTACTCCCGAATCTCGATCACCCTCCTGGCTAGGCTATCGGTAACTTATAATAGCATCTGCCACTGTGCCCTATCAGCCCATTACTCCACTCACCATTGCAACCTGTATAGCTCACTTGGTTAGCTATCCCTACAGCGTCGCTTTGACTACTCACTCGTCTGTCTCCTGGATGCCATCCTTAGATGTGGCGTCACTTCTCCACTTGCTCTCCTCTTCAACACCAGAACCCCGACTAGATGTCTGTGCTCCTCTAATACTCCCACCCTTGAGGTAGCTAAAACCTCCATCAATATGGGTGGGAAAGCCTTCTCTCTGTTGGCACCCTCTCTGTGGAACAGGTTGCCCACATCCCTGCAAATCTCCAACATCCATCAAACTTCAAATCCTGTCTTCTGGACAAGTATAAATGCAACTGCTCTGCCTGCCGATTGCCTCACCCATGCCTGCCCTTCTGCTCTTTACCTCCCTTTCCTGTTATAGTTGGCTATGTCGGACCATTGCATGGTTTCCCTGCCCCATGCCTACCTGTAAACTTGTAATGTATATATATCCTTTATTTTTTTTTTGTATTATTTGTTTATGCTCCACCTGCTCACACCAGCTGCTGTCTCCTTCGGGCCACCATGCACTGGACTCAGCCCGGACGACCTCCATCCACCCGCTGTCCCACATCACAGCACACCCAAGGGTAACCCAGTGTCTTCTTTCATCAGATGATTCCCCTCCCTGCGGAGGGAATTAGCCTTACCTTCCTGATTTCTTGGCCCTCGGGTTGCTGGGATGGCCATCAGTGGTCTGGGGGCTCTGGCGGCGAGGGTCCAGCTGTCCATCATCCGACCAGCCCATGCGCCATTTTCCATTTTTCTCCACCCCTCCCACCATGTTCTTGGCCTGTGGTGGTGGCCGACCTTGTTTGTTGTTATTTCTAATGTAACCTTGTTATTGCTTTCATTGTATTGTATAGTATTGTTTACTTGTGCCTTGAGGCTTGGGTCGTGCTTGTAAACAGTCCACTGGACCAGTGCACCTACCCAGTTATCAAAGACAAAATAAAATAAAGAAATAATTTTAAAAGGGTTGGAGTCACCGTAGGGGACTTGCAGCAGGATGTTTGATGCAAGTGGGACATGCGTCAGACGGGGAATTTGCGATTTTTGAAAGCCGGCTACTGCAAGTCCCGGATGGAGCAAAGTTAGACCAGTTCCCCCCGGTGCCCATTTCAAGGGACTTGCAACAAACCTTTGGCACAAGCTGCTGTAAAGTGAAAAACTTGTTGCAATTGCACCAGCCCTTCTAAAATCAGACCGAGCTGCGTCTGGGGGCTTTGGCACAGCTGCGTCAAACATTGCGTTGGATGCAGGGCTTGATGCAAGCCCTGCGTCCACCTTGTAAAATCGGGCCCAGAGTATGTGTCTGTAGTTCATGACCAGATTGCCTGTACTTGGTGGTTAGTAAGGTGGGGGGGGAAGGAGAGCACAGGGTTTCTAACTCTGTTCTTCTTTCTTTGTTCTCACCCCACCACTATCACCCACTACCAACCACACGCGGTCTGGTTATAAACAGTACTCCCCCTACCCCACACACGCACACACACACACACACACACACACGCCTGCGCACACACACACACACACACACACACACACACACACACACACCACCACCGCACACACACACACACACACACACACACACACACACACACACACACACACACACACACACACACACACACACACACACACACGCACACACACACACACACACACACACACACACACACACACACACACACACACACACACACACACACGCACACACACACACACACGCAGCGACACACACACACACACACACACACACACACTCACACACATGCTTACTCTGTTTGACTCATCCCCACAATGTCATGTATTAGGTGGGTCCAGGGGGTTGATGGTGCCTTTATCTGTGTGGGGCCTGAACATCTGTGCTGGCCTGTGTTGATGACAGGGCATGTGTAGGAGGCTCTGAGGGTGACATTGTGTGCTATTTATCCCCAAAAACTACACAGCAAATACAAGCAAGCAAACATTCAGCATTGACACATGCTTGTTTGGATACAGTGTCATCAAGGCTTTCAAAAACAATATAGTATAGCATAGTGGAGAACCACATCATCCCACAAAAATGTCAAACAAGATTTCTTTCTTTTACCTTTACAAACATATTAAAAATGCCAGCAGAAGAAGACCAAACTGGTCTATTGTGTCTGCTCAGTAGATGATGTAGGATTCATGGCTTATGCCAATGACCATGCCCCCCTCCCCTCAAGTGTTTTCCCTCTGTCACTTCTCCACGTCCTCGGTTCCAAGGGTCCCCTATGTGTTTGTCTGAGGCTATCTTAAATACCCCAACCTTTTTTACTGAGATTACCTCTTCTGGCAGCTCATTCCATGTAGCCACCACCCTTTCTGTATAAACATGTTTCTTTACATCCCTCCTAAACCTCCCCTCCCATCAGCTTTAAGCTATGCCCCCTCAAAGTTTTGTTGTCACTCATTTTAAAGAAATTTACTCTTTCCACTCTGTTCATCCTCTTCAGGTATTTGATGGTCTCTATCATATCACCCCTCTCCCTCCTCTCATCCAGGGATTACATCCTTAGAGCTCCCAGCCTCTCCTCGTAGGACCTATTCTGTTGCCCCTCAATCATCTTGGTTGCTCTCCTTTGGACCTCCGCCAGTATATTGATGTCTTTCTTAAGGTATGGATGCCAATCCTTTACCCCATATTCCAAATGTGGTGTTACCATTGAGCTGTACAATGGCAAAATGACCTTGCTCCGCCTACTATTGAATGCCCTTAGCCCTTTTAGCAACTTCCTGTTACCCTTTGTTGCTGCCTTTTTTGTATTGAGTGGTGTGTTTTAGGTCTCTAGTATTCACCACCCCCAGATCCTTTTCTTCCTCTGAAGCAGCTACCGAACCCCGGCCCCGGTAATACTCCGTCTTAGGATTCCTGGCCCCCATGTGCATCACTTTGCTCTTTTTGGCATTGAAGTCAAGTTGCCAGATTCCTGGTCATTGCTTGAGTTTACCGAGGTCCTCCCTCAGGTCCTGTATCCCTTCCTTTGTGTCCACCTTCCCACAGAGTTTGATGTCATCCTCAAACAGGCACATCTGTCTTTAATGCCTTTCCCGATGTCACTTATGAAGACATTGAACAACAGTGGCCCCAGCACTATTCCCTTCTGGACCCTGCTGGTGACCTCCTTTGTGCTCGAGAACTTTTCCCCCCAACCACTACTCTCTGGGTTTTGCCACTCAACCATCTACCCATCTTACCATTTTCTCCCCCACCACTAAATCCATTAGTTTCATTATCAGCCTTCTGTGTGGTACAGCATCAAAGGCCTTGCTGAAGTCCAGGTATATGATGTCCATCACCTGGCTTCGGTCTACCACCCTTGTGACCCAATCAAAGAATTCAGTCAGGTTCATTTGACATGATCTGCCTGCCACAAACCCATGCTGCCTTCCATCTTGCAGGCCATTCTCCTCAATGTATCTCAGCAGCCTTTCCTTTAGTATGGTCTTCATGAGTTTATATACTATTAAAGTCAGGCTGAGCAGCCTATAATTCCCTGGGTCATCCTTGGGTCTCCTTTTGTGAAGGGGCACCATATGTGCCATTCTCCATTCCAGCAGCACCACGCCTGACTACAGGGGTCTAGTGAAGACAACAACCAGCGGCCCTGCCAGTTCCTCCAGCAACTCTTTCAGCACCCTAGGGTGTACGCTGTCTGGTCCCAGGGATTTGTCCACCTTCAGTGCCAGCAGCCTTTCCCTCACTCTTTCCATCTCAATTACTGCTTCAGCCCCTCCCTCCTTCTTACCTCATGTGGCACTGGTCCTTTGTAAAGACAGAGCAGAAGATACTTCTGCCTTGCTCAAGTCTTCATCTACCCATCCAGCCCCCTTCCTTAGCCTAACTATACCATCTTTTTTGTCCCTCTTTTCACTTATATAGTGAAAGAAGGCTTCTCCCTCTTCATTATCGCCTGAGCTATTTGGAGCTCTTTCTGACCTTAGCATGCTATACCTCCCTTCTTGCCACCTTAGCCAGTCTCAAGTATGCATCCTCATCCTCTTCCCCTGCTGCTATGAATTTTTTGTAGGCCGCCCTTTTTTCTCTCACCACTCTGGCCACCTCATAGTCAAGAGTACTAACAGACCTAGGAACTTCGGCAGGACAGTCTCCATCTAGATAGTGATCCAAAAGTAACAACCACGTGCTTGGTATCAGGATACAAAAGCTTCTTATTTGGTAAATCCAGTTGTTCCAGACATGCAGTTCTCATTAAGGGAGGATATCCATGGCACATCACTGTTAGATCTTAACCACTGGATTTACCGGATAGAAAGTATCCTGATACCAAGCATGTGGTTGTTGCCCTTGGATCACTAGCAGATGGAGACTGTGCTGCTGAAGTTTCTAGGTCTGTAAGTACTCTGTGCTCTCTTTACTCTGGCACCGGTCCATTGTTGCTGTGTGCAGCCACTCCATTGACTGTTTTTTACCTCATAGTTAAACCAGCTTAGTGATCTGGCCCCTGTTTTTTTACCTCTTAGCTTAATACAATCCTTTGTGGCTGTCAGAATTGCCTCTCTGATAATGGCCCAAGTTTGGTCCACCCCATGTCCTCTTCAATGCCCACTAGGTGTTCCTCTAGCACCTCTCCCATCTTCTTAAAATTTACCCTCTTGAAATCCAGCATTCTGGTCTTGGTGGGGATATTTTCCCTGCCCATGTCCAAACTGAACCACACTGTACTGTGGTCGCTACCACCCAGAGGTTCCTTGACCCCTAACTCCTGTACGTGCTTGCCATTATGAGCACTAGGTCAAGGTTTGGCCCCTCCCTGGTAGGATCAGTAATACCCTGGGTCATGAATCCTCCCTGTATTGCATTTAGGATCTCTAGACTTCTGGTGTAGGATGTGGCTGGAATAGCCCAGTCCACTTTGGGCACATAAACATCCTCCACCGCTACCACCTCCCCTTTTCCTGTTGCCATTAGCAGCTGTGAACAAAGTTCTTCATCCTTTTCTTCATTATAGTCGGGCAGTCTGTAGAACACCACCATCCTATTTTCATCCTGTTAGTCTGTAGTTGGAGCCATAGAGTTTTTACCTTCCCCTTTTTATTTTCCTCCCTCATGCATGTTATTTCCTCCCTAATATATGCTGCCACTCCCCCTTTCCTATCTCTCTGTCCCTTCTGTAGAGTTTGTATCACAGGATGGAGAGATCCCAGTCATGGTGTGCTGTGCCCAGGTCTCGGTAACTGCCACTTTGTCTTCTTTACCCTCCGCTAAGAGGGCTTGCATTTCCTGCCATCTTGTTGCTGAAACTGCTGGCATTAAGCGACACCACCCTCCACTTTGACTCTGTACCACCTTGTCTCTTTTGTGTATTAGGTTTATCCTGCCCATATTTCCTTCTCTCCTCTTCACCCCTATCCTTAGTTGCCCCCCTCTCCCTCCCACTTGATTGCCACTGCCTTTGTGGGGTAGAGGTCCACGGATCTCCCCATCTCAAAGTGTTTGGGTTCTCTGTCCCCCCTCTCTCTCCTCCTTAGCAGTTTAAAACTAGATGTTCTCCATATATTCCCCCAGCTTGTCCTTTAGTATTTTCGTTCCCTCCCAATTAAGCTGCAGTCTTTCTGGATGATATAGTCTCTTGTATGACCATGTATCCCTCCCATCCTCCAATGTGATTGTACTCCTCCCATACCCCTCCACCTTACACTAGTTCCCCAGCCACTCATTAAACTCTGCTATTCTCCTTTTTTTTTCCTGGCAGTGCTAGCACTGGGGACTGGAATTACCTCTGAAAAGGCCAGTGAGCTCACAGATTCCTTGCATGAGCTTGCTATTTCCCTGAATCTGTTTTGCACCACCTCCACCTCCTCCCCTACCAGATCATAGGTTCCAAGGTGGATGACCAAGTTAGGCTTCTCTGCCATCTCCCTTACCACTTCCTTGATCTTTTTGTCCTGCTCACCCGGCCTTCATTCCCGGCAAACAAGCTACCACCCTTCTATTCTGTGGGTCCCCTTTCTCCCCCACTGTATACCTTTTAATATTGAATCCCCTAATATAACCACCTTTCTGTCACTTGCAGGCCTGTTCCCTGACTCACCATCATCCCCTCGTAAGCTATCCTCCCTCCTCCCGCCCCAACCTCTCTGCCTTTTCGGGACCCTTTCTGTCTGTACCAGCAACTCCTCCTTTTCCTGCCTCTTCACTTCCCTTTGGTCCCCGCTCCCCTTTTTTGCCCAAACTGTAATGTTTGTTTAATGTTTGAGTGACAGTGGGGTCCCCCGTCTTGCCATACTTTTCTTTCTGGAAGTCATGATGGCACTATTTCCAAAACAGAAAATGCACGCCTCTGTAATGTACTAGCACTTGGAAAATAAGTGTTTTAGTAAAGACAGGGCTCATTTCTGAGATTTAGTAAGATGTAAGTAAGTATGATGAAAACCTGTTAAAAAAAAAAAAGATGAAAATGAGATACAAACCAAATTATACTATCTTTGACTAGCTCTCCATGTTGCTTGATGTTGAGATGGTCTGACATGGCATCTCTGACCTAAAACAACCTCAGATATCAATTTCTGGTACTAACCATGAGTGCCAGAAACGAGGATTGTCAATCTTTTTGCCTAAATTGTGCTGTGAAATTTTTGTGCAACTGTGCGGTTCCTCACCATGCTTCAACATACTGTTTCTGAATGTCCTGATGGTGCTGCACCCAAAATACAAAACCTTGTACCTCCGTCACGAAATATGGCTGAGAAAAGGACTTCTTAGTAAGGATGGGGCATACTTTTGACACTTCTCAAGATTGTTGTGCATGCTGGAAACTAACAAAAATAATGAAAACATGCCACAAACTCTATGATACATGTTCATTTTTCATGTAGTTTGATTTTGGGAAAGTCTTACCTGGCATCCCTGGCCAGTTCAGCCTCAGATTTTATATTTCACTGCTGTCCATGGGCAGCAGAAACAAGATTTCTCAACATTTTTTTTTTCAAAAACTGGGGTTCCCCACCATGCCATACAGTAATATTTCTGAAAGCCATGGTGGGCTTCATCCAAAAATGAGAATGTTACATCTCTGTAATGCACTCTGGCTGAGAAAATGAGTTTTCATTAAGGATAGAACAGTTTTTTCAGATTTCTCAAGATTGTTGGGTATGCTGGAAGCCTGCAAAAAAGATGAAAGTGTGTCACAAACTCAATAATACAACATAGGGTCTTTATTTTCCAAGTACTCGGAAGTTAGAACAGTTTTACCTGGCATCCCTGACCTAGAGCAACCTCACATATTGTATTTCACTGTTTTCCATGGGTGTCAGAATTGAAATTAATTTACATTTTTAGCCCAATATTGTGATGTAAATGTGTTGCTTGCCAATGAGATTCCCCACTGTGCCACATAGCACTGTTTCTATAAAAGCCATGGTGATAAATGCATCCAAAACAGAAAACCTTTTGTCTCTGTGATGTCATATGGCTGAGAAAATGAGTATTTAGCAAGGATGGGGCACATTTCAAGGATTTCACAAAGTTGTCATGCATACTAAAAACTTACAAAAATGTTGAAAATGTGTTATATACTCAGCAATACAAGCTCTTTGTTTTTCTTGCACTCTGATGTCGGGACATCTTTACCTGGTAGCCGTGAGCTAGAACAACATCAGACACATTTCACAGCTCTCAGTGGGCAGCAGAAACATGTTTTACCTAAATTGTGATATCTGTGAATTATTTTTGTGTGACAATGTAGTTCCCCATCATGCTGCAACATACTGTTTCAGAAACCCCAGGAGGTGCAGCCTCCAAAACAGAAAACTGTATGTCTCTGTGATGTACTCTGTCTGGCAAAATGAGTTTCTTTTTTTTAACTCAAGTTTATTCAAAATACAAGAAGCATACATCATATATCATCCAGGTAGCAATGAATAGCAATGACTGTGTTATGCTGTCAAGTCACAATACATTCTCAACTTGTCTGAATTACCTTTACCACATAAATGAAATCCGGGATAAACATAAACACTTTTTGATCCTTTCCATATCATCCTATGTGACCTTTGCATTAAAATGCTGTCAACTGTCATACATTAGGACAGTTTGCCGTGTTGTTCCATGAGGCAAGGAAACATAGAAACATAGAATTTGACGGCAGATAAGGACCGCTTGGCCCACCCAGTCTGCCCATTTCCCTACCTACTGGATAAGCTGCAGATCCTAGTTAACCAGCAGCCCACTTCTTCCTGCCCCCACACCCTAGAATTGCCTTATGACTGTCCCATGCATGCTTGAATTCAAACACTGTTTTTGACTCCACAACCTCCTCCGGAAGGCCGTTCCATGCATCCACAACCCTCTCTGTGAAAAAATACTTCCTTAAATTACCTCTGAGCCACCCCCCTTCTATCTTCAAATTGTGCCCTCTTGTTCTTGCACACCTCTTTTTTTGAAAGATGCTACCCTCTTGGACTTTGTTGATTCCCTTGAGGTACTGAAGTTTCTATCATGTCCCCCCTCTCCCTCCTTTCCTCAAGGCTATACATATTAAGCTCCTTAAGTCTCTCTTCATATGTCTTCTGGTGCAGACCCTGCACCATTTTAGTGCCCTCCTCTGGACAGCTTCCATCCTGTCTATGTCTTTCGGAATTGGATCTCCAGAACTGTCTGCAGTACTCCAGATGGGGTCTCACCAGCGTGTTTGTACAGAGGATAATAACTTCCTGTTTTCTACTGGTAATGCCTCTCCTGTGCATCCCAGTATCCCCCAACCCCTCCTTGCTGCTCTCTCACATTGCTTGCCCACCTTTAGGTCATCTGATATGACTACCCCCAGGTCCCTTTCCATTTTGTTGTTGTTAATATCTCACCCCCATTGTGTACTCTTCCCTGGGTTTTTGTTTCCCAGGTGCATTACCTTGCACTTCTTAGCATTGAATCTAAGCTGCCATACATTTGACCATTCCTCTAACCTTGCCAAGTCCTTCTCATCCTTTCCACCCCACCTTGTGCATCAACTCTGTTGCAGATCTTTGTGTCATCTGCAAAGAGACATACTTTTCCTTCCAGTCCCTCTGCAATGTCGCTTATAAAGACATTGAAGAGGACCGGTCCTAATACTGAACCCTGCGGTACCCCACTAGTAACCCCCTTTCTTCAGAGTGGACTCCATTTACTGTTACTCTCTGTGTCCTATTCTCCAGCCAATTCTTTGCCCAGGCTGTCATCTTGGGACCCACTCCCAGGCTGGCTAACTTGTATATTAATCTTTTGTGTGGGACTGTGTCAAATGCCTTGCTAAAGTCTAGGTAGGCCATGTCCACAGCCCCTTCCTGATCTACTACTTTGGTCACCCAGTCAAAGAAATCTATCAGATTTGTCTGGCATGACCTTCCCGCTGTGAATCCATGCTGCCTTGGGTCCTATGCCCCTCTGACCTCTAGATACTCGACAATTCTTTCTTTCAGAAGTGTTTCTATCATTTTCCCTACCACTGAGGTTAAACTAACAGGTCTGTAGTTTCCTGCTTCTGCCTTGCTCCCACTTTTGTGAAGGGGAATCACATCTGCCCTCCTCCAGTCCTCGGGTACTATCCCATCCTCCCATGATTTGTTAAAGAGGGTAGTCATTGGTGTCACTAGTTCTACCCTTAGTTCTTTTAGAATTCTGGGATGAATCCCATCAGGCTCCATTGCTTTGTCCACCTTCAGTTTTAAGAGTTCTTTCAGAACCCTTTCTTCTGTAAACCGTCAAGGTTTAATCTATTTACCAGTGTCATAACTTGTTCATGGTTTTGTGTGCTATTATATATAAGGCTTCTAAAAGTAAATCTATTTATACCATGGTTAAACTAATGGATAATAAACACAACAATAAGCATAAAACATTGGGTACCAGTGCAATGTCATCTGTTATACTTTCTACACTATAGGGTATTATTGCGACTCTTAGTATGTTAAAGAACCAGTCCATTTAATTTATAATGAACATCGAAATTATTTGGGTACTCAAAAACCTATGAAAACTCTAACCCATGGCCAATCTCAAGTTGAGTCTCTAGCCTCATTGTCTCCCTCTCCGCCTGTTGCATCCTGCCTACCATCTTGTGTGGCTATCCACTTTACCCGCCCTCTCCACCTCTCTAGGTGTTTTTCCTCCACTAATCACAGTCTGGCTGTCAGCATTTCCTTGTTGTGCACTTTCATCAGCCTACTTAACCATTCTTCCCTAGTGGGTATAGAATTCAACAGCCAGTGCACTTTAATACACTTCAAAGCCGTCACCATACAAATAAGCATCGACTTTCTTTTGTCGGCTTATAATTTAACTGTTCTGGGGAGTCCTAACACCCAGTCCATGAACTCCAAGGGTACTGCCTGACCCACAGTTTGACCCATCACTTCCTGAACTGTCACCCAAAATGGCTGTACCTTTGAGCACTGAAAGAAGATATACCAGTACTGTAACTCCTCACTTCACCACATCCTCACCAACACTGATCAGTACCAGTTGCCAGAATATGTTTTATTGACGGTGTTTTAGAAAATGAGTTTTCAACAAAGTCATACAAATTGTCTCATACATTCTAGTAAAAAACTGAAGTGTGAGGGGGTTAAATAGGACTCCCACAAAGAGGCTTACTACATATGGTAACATACTGTACCATACATGATGGACCTAGAGGTCCTTCAGAACTAGATTATTAAATAGAACCATGTCACTCTTTACTAACTATAAGAGTGTAAAATCATGGAGTTTAGAAGGGTGCAATCATTGCCTATATACTGTAGAACAGAAAATGAATGTCAATTATGTGGGCAATAACACGCATGATGTTGAGCATTCATTGGTAGATAGAGGCACTCCTTTGGTGGTACAGTATGTGCTGAGGCACAAGATTGAAGGTTGAGTGTTCCTCAGCACACATTGGAGAAATGTCTATATCTCTTAACAAATGCAGAATCCCGTAGTGTAACATTGCACTTATAAAATGGATGGGTATCAAACGAGTACTACCATCAAAATTTGCAAAAATGGGGCAGGCCCGGTGGTGCTGAGGTGCTTGTCGTCACACCACACCAGTGAGTCAGGTTCGGGAGTGAGCTTAGGTTGCTGGGGGTCATCAGAAGAGGGACAGGGAGAGGATGGAGCATCCGACGGACAGCTCTCCTCTCCTGGGATGGGTTGGGGCACAGAGACCGGTGTTGCCTGTTACCTAGCGGAGGCTAAGTGTTGACATATCTGGCCTGTAAGATTGGGGATGGTAGGCAGGGCAGCCGGCTGGTATGCGTGCGGACACGTGCGCAGTGTCTCCTCTGCTGGCATTGCACTCCCTGCCTCTGAGGCAGAACAAGGAAAAAGGGGTGCCTCAGTTGCTGCGGCTTGATTATTGTCCGAGTTGCACCCGCACTGGCTCCAGAGGGGACCACCAAGTGTGGATCCGGTCTCGGTGGGGAGTTGGTCAACCCCCGCCACCCCAACACGGGGCGTTAAGCCGTGGGGTAATTGGGTGGTTGCCCTCACTGGAGACTGGCATGGGGTGGCCGGCGACTGGAGGAAGGGATGCAGTGGCTCCAAGGCTAAATGGGAGCCCCAGAGGAGAAAGAATACAAAAGAAAAAATTTGCAAAAATGTGCTGTGCAGTGTTTTGATTTGTGTGTTTAGTCCTGGTGGGTCCTTCCCTTTGTTTGCTATTAGGAGTTATTTCTCAATTTGTCTGATAGTTTCATGGCCTCTGGGATCTCCATATTACCAGTTTATTGCTCCTCTTTTTCCTACAGTGCTATCCCATGTGACAGTAGTGCATCCAAGACCATAGATTCAACAGATACTGGTTTACAGTCAATTTTACATCAGTGCAGTTGTGACTGTAAGTCACTTTCCTTATCCAGTGGGCACTGAAGGCTACATCTACAGCTAAGTAATCACTTTAGGTATATTCGAGTGGGTGTTCTGTAAGAAAACAGCAAGAGTCTTTACTAATTATAGTACTGATGACCTAGGGTGATATGTGTGCTTTTTATGACACGGTAAAACATTTAGTCCTGTTGTCGTGACCTAGACAAACATACAGACAAATAATATTGAATTAGAGTTATTTAGTTGAGGCTAGAACATCAGGCATCTATCTTCAGATTACTGCGGCACTACTTTCCCTCACTAGTTCAGACACATCACTGTCACATGAGACAGGAGGCATTGTATGACAAAGTAAAGCAATAAACAATTCTAACATGGAGATTCTCAGAGACTATAAAACTAGCAGGCAAATTTAGAAAAAAAACACCCAATAGCAAACAAATGGAAGGAAACACCAGCACATACAAAATCACACATGCCCCACAATGCAAAGCATCATGGGCTGCATATGCAAATCACCACAGAATGTTATGCTGGTCCAACTTTAAGCAGAATTGCATGGTGCCGAAAGGCCTCTCACACAGTTTGCAAAGGGTGCTAACAGAAGACATAGACACGTGTTTCGTCCTACCAGGACTCATCAGTATGCCTCGTCTGTTTGACACCCCAGTGGAATGGACCAGCTACCCCAAGGCAGTGTGCCTGGGATATATTGTGGTGAACCCATTAAAATAAAAAACTATTTAAAAGACAAAGAACCTCTGTGCATAAACACTGAGGCCAGGGTTACCCAAAGGGCATTTGGCTGGGAAGCCAAGTTTCAAGAAAATACAAAATCACACATGCCCCACAATGCAAATCATCATGGGCTGCATATGCAAATCACCACAGAATGTTGTGCTGGTCCAACTTTAAGCAGAATTGCACATATGTTTTAACAAATTTTAGCTGTAGTACTCCTTTAATAATTTTGGCTTTGCAAATGCATTGCATACATGAGTACCAATAGAGAGCATTGTTTGAAAGGCCATCTTTTTTTCTTAGTCTTATATGTTTCTATTAGAGCTAGCCATCTATCATCTGGTTACACCAGCAACCACCCAGCTTTGTCACCCACCATCATGCCCCTGGGTACTTCGTGCCCCCCCGTCATGGCAGGGCTATTGAAGGGTGGGTGTCCTCCTCTGCACTGCTGGAAAACTGTCAGGAGTAGAGATGAGCAGTAAGCTGAGCTCCCAAGTGTGCCAGTGCTATCATCATGACAGGCACTAATTTTTCCACTTATCTCTCTCTCTCTCTCTCTCTCTCTCTCTCTCCACCTGGATCGCATCAGCCAGGGTCCTACAAGCACTCGCATGTCAAAATGTGACAACATGGGTGGCAACACCATCTGCAGTGTGTGGGCATGCCCTTCTTGCACTCAATCTCTGTGGCTGCCAAACAGTAGTCATACATTGGGCAGCACATCCATCTCCTCCCTAAAGGCTGGCAGCATTCATGTGATTTCCTTATCAACCTCCCGCGGTTCCACAACAAAGACCCAGGCTCAGGGCATGAATCCAGGTTGCTGTTATAGTAAGCGGATAGCGAATTGCTATGCTATCAGGGAGGCCCTGCAGTGAACTTGGTACCCATATGGGACTCTGAATAGAGAGAATAGCTGAATGCCTATACTATATTCTCTGGAACTGGCCCATGCTGTTTCTTACCAACAACTGCTATCAGTTCATGAAAGAAAAATAAATGGCGGAATTTGTCCAAACCTGTAGGGAATGGCTGCTTAAAAAGGCTTTCCTCCAGTCATTCTGATAGCCCTGTGGTTGGGGAACCACTTGCCATGCCATTGATCCCAATTCATACCCTGAGCCATGGTCATGATGGCAGGCCAGCGGGAAGCTGATGAGGTGTACATGCAGCGTTGGCACTACATACCTGCCGCCTTGCTGTTTGACCAGTGAAACAATTTGCTCAAAAAAAAACAAAAAAACTTTCAGATTATTGCCTCTGCTTGGGAATATTTTATGCCCATTCAGTGTCATCGGGACCCTTGGAAGTATGCAGTTGCTAGATAGAGTCACAGGCTTGTCTCAAAGCAGCTGCTAAGCATAATCAATATTCCCCCACGTTGGCTTCTCCACATCATCTTTCTCCGCCATCAGCCCCCACCAGCCATTATATTAATAAATAAAATCTACACCACTCATCACAGTGCCACCATCCTCCTCTCCCAGTCCTCATAGACCCCAAAGTCACCCTGTGGTAGTAAAATGAATGCTTTCAAACAAGTCTAGTGTTGCACAAGATCCTCATCCTGTCTTATGCCTGGCCCAAATGCTGATGATATTCTTGCCCAAGTAGCACTGTGAGTGAGAATACCAGTATTTGATCGGGGGACACAGAGAATGAGGAGTTTTATGCAGCATTGGACTGGTTTACCAATATTTTAATTTAATTGCACAAAGAGACTTAGGTGTCCATGAGGACTGGGTGGGGAGGGTGGTGGGGTTGGGGTCATTAATCATTAATGGCGGGGAACATATGAACATATAAACAAGTGAAGCAACCAGCAGAATAAGACCATTCAGTCTGTCTAGTCTGCTTGTACTGCAGGGTCCTCAGCTTATGTTACTGACCCTGCTCCCCCTTCCCGGTCCTCCCTTCCTCTCCATCTGCCCTCCCCATGCCCCATATTTTCCCCTTATGCTTATCCCAACCTCTTTGGAGCTGCCCACCAAATTCACTGAGACCACTTCCTCTGGCAGCGCATTCCAACTGGCTGCCATACTCTTTATGAAGAAGTGCTTCTTAACCTTACTACTAAACCTCCCCCCTTCTAGATTTAGACTGTGTCCCCTCGTGGTTCGGCTGCCACTTAGCTTGAAGAGAACATGGACTGGAGCATGGGCGCACACCTGGCTGTGCTACCTGAAGACTGGCTCTGCATTTTCTGAAAGATGGTGGCACAGATAGTCCCCTGCACCCTCCATGACATGTAGAGCAGCATAGGCCACTCCTAGAGGATGGATGTAAGTACACTTGACAATGTCCCACTGAAGAAAACTTTGTTAGTGTAAGAAGGTGGGGGCAAGAGGAAGGTAGAGTGCATGACTATGTGCTGGGGGATTGCTGGGGCTGGAGGAGAGGGAGGAGTTGTTAATCTAGTGGTTACGAGCACAATGCTCTGAGCCTAAAGACTGCAGTCTGGATCCCACAGATGTCACTCACTATGTGACTCTGAGCAATTCCCTTAACTTGTGTTTAGCCTCTCTCTAATCTGTCTCTGCGCTGTTTGAATCTCTGTGTAAGCTTAATGGCAGCAACATTCTCTCCCCTTCCCCTCCTGGATTGTAACAAACTTTGAGACAGTTTGTATAAAACCTGCAATTTAACAAATTCCTCTCTATTCCTTTAGCAGTAAGTATGGGTGTGTGTGGAGGAGGATGCAGAGGTTTTGGCTTCAGGTCCTCTATTACAACATGTGCACACCCTTATACACACAGCCCAGTTAGCAGGCAGCAATTTGAAAAACTGGCTAAAGTGGTTAATGACTAAAACAATAAATGCAGTGGCTAAAAAAATAATCTGGGGTTTAGCCAAATGGCTAATTATGTTTTACCTTTAGAGCTAATGCTTCATATGAGCAGACACCTCCAGCCTTTCTTCAACTTGCTATTATTAAACAATAAGAAGATGCAAACAATGGTGTTTGAGTCTCAGCACTTGTTGTCTCTGATATATTCTTCTTTTTCAATGGTTTTAAATAATCACCCACTGGTGCTTGTCACTGAATTTAAGTATCTTGGTCTCATTTTGACTCCTCTTTGAATTTTAAATCAAACATTGATAAAACTGTCTCAAAAGCTCATCAGTGCCTGTTCTCCCAATTCTTGTACCCCCCACCCAAGACGCTACTGGAAATGAGCTGTTTATAGCTCATGTTGTCTTTCCTGGTGAAACATTTTCCAAATAAATAAAAAAAATGCCTGGGTTGCTTAAAGCATGTTAGACATTGCTTGCCAAGTTTGGGTCGCAAGCATATCACTGCGCAAGAAATTCTCCCAGTTATTGATTATGGCGACAGTATTTATCGCCATGTCCTTGAGTCGCATCTCCCACAGATAAACACTGTTTATTATCAGCTACCTTGCTTTATTTTAAAATCAAAATGAGATGAACATCACTGCTCCTTACTACATTAGCTAAATTAGTTATCACCCTTTTCCAGGCCTACATTTCATTGGTTATCCATCATTTATAAATAGTTCAATAACCAAACCCCTACTTATTTATCAGAAAGAATAACTGTTCCTGACTTCCGGTTCCGGCATGGCCAAGTGAAGACACGAGACGAGAGGCTCCCATCCAAAACAACAAAAAGAGGCACCAAAAACAACAAAAAAAAAAACTAAAACAACAAAACTAACGTTTAAATAACATATTGAAGTGCCTCAACTTAACGGATGGTGAAACAAAACTGGAACCGCTACCTCCCTATAGCTGATCTGAACGATCAAGATGATTGCTCTACAGAGGATTTGCCACAGGGGGAAGAGTCTCAGAGAAGGCCTGAACAAAAAAAAAAACAACTGCAACTCCATCCAAAGCGAAGGGTAAAAATAAAATCTTGGCTACAGAAAGCAGCCCGGACTCAGTCTTACGTGCCATAATGGAGTTTAGAAGGGAAGTTCGAGAAGCACTGCAGAGAATCAGGGCGGAGATGGGTACACTGCAATCCCAGCTAACCGAAGCGGACGCGCAGATCTCTTTTAATACCTCCAGGTTAGACAACCTGGAAGAGACAATACGAACATTGGCTGCCGAACAACTGATCTCTTCAATGAGGCAGGAGGATGCAGAAAATCGAGGGTGCAGGAGGAATGTTAGAATCTTTGGCCTACCTGAGGGAGAGGAGGGAGGTGACCCTCTTGCTTATGCCGATCATCTATTTAGACAATCCCTGGATTTGGAACCAGATCTCCAGTTAGACATTGAAAGGGCTCATAGAGCTTTGGGCCCACAACCTGCATGCCCTGAAGCCAGGCCTCGCTCATTTGTTGTGCGCTTTCTAAGCTATCAAATAAAAGAACTTTTGCTCCACAGAGCCTGGCAGAAAGGAAAATTACTTTTGGGCCAAAGCCGCTTAATCTTTGATAATGATTACGCTCCATGTACACAGAAGCAAAGAAGAGAATATACCTTGCTGTTCCCTGCACTGCGAGCACAGAAGCTCCGTTTTCACACACCGTACCCCGCCAAGCTAACAGTCCTTTACCCAACTGGCCAGAAAATATACCTTTTGGCACAAGAAGCGGCGAAGGGATATGCTGCAAAAGGGAATAATCACGGACAAAACGATGGAAACTCTAAGACAACGAATTCAACAAGTAAACCAGGGTGATCGTCAAGATCAGAAAATATCGCAGCTCCAACTAGGAGAGATCCTTAAACAACTACAACAATACAGAACCCCAGTTTTAACAACCTGAAAATAAAGGTAGAGACAGATATATTTCTCTCTCGCTCAGCTGAGTGGCTATCCCTTTCTGAGGAGATTCGGAGGGGGAGTTTGAATCAGGGCGAGGGGTGGGGAAGGTGTTGGACTGGGATGACCGGGAGAGGGCGACCATTTATAGGTCCAGGCAACTGATAAATTGAAGGAAGTTTCTTCCCTTCTCATCCTTATACCTCAATTCAGCCGGGGTTGCCATCTGGTCCTACAGAGCTCTTTAATGGCAGGGTTCTCCTGGCCGGAGAGCTCTCCTTGAACTGGCCCGCTCCTCCTCCTTGGTCTCCTACTGGGTCTGACTTGCCCTCCCTCGTCTAATGGGGCCCTGTTCATTTCCCTCCCTTGGACGTTCCTCTCCTATGTCTCCTTTTCCCCCTTTTGCTGAGGGGATCGAACTGCTGCTTAATAATAAAGGGGCGCTTAACTGCCAAATGCTGCTGGACTGAGGATTTGAAAGTAACAAGGAGAAAGAAGAGGAACTATATAAAGTGAATCGAATTCTTAAAACTAACAATTTATCTACGGAGAACGCAGCCCTGCAAGAATGGGGGGAAGGAAGAAAACGGAGAAATGGGAATACTGAGACTTTTTAATGTGGGACTAGAATGTTGGACATTGAGAGACACGAATTAAACATCTTTTTGGAGGAGGAGGAAGGGGAAGGGGAGGAAGGGACGTTAAAGCAACACAAATGACTCTTAACCTAAAGTAACCAAACTGGAAGATTTGGAATATAAACTTAGCCTATAAAGGCAAACGAAAAGGCCAAAAGGTATAAATAAAGAGATGGGATGCCTTCTCAAATGAAGGTAACAGTTAGATAGAGGGGTAATGTTGGGACCTAAAAGGGAAGGGTTTCTTTCCTTCCTGTTTGGGGTTGTGCTTTCCACACTAGGAGCTCTTTGCTCTGAGGTTGGAGTTTCAACCTCACCCTCCCTACGGTATCCGTGCCTGGATTCGGGAAAGGGGGTTTGGAGGTGCTTTTTTTGCACCTCCCCTTGGGAAGTTCTAATGTACAAAGTTCTAATTGTCTATGGGTACAAAAAGTTAAAGTACCTGATTCTATATTGTGTTTTTGTTTATATATTGTTATACCGCATGTTATGTGGTTTATATAGAACAAGATTTGATTTGGGAGGTAGGGATAACTGGAGGGGAAAAAGCTCAATTAAGGAAATATATAAGGCTCATACAATATTATTCTACATAGCTTGTAGACGGTCCATACTAATGGCTAGTTTTGGGGAGGGAGGGGTTTTAAATATTGGGATAAGATATACTATAGGTGGGATAGATATAGGAATTAAGGAAAAAAAACACACACAATGAAACAGTTAGAAAAAATGCTTTTCATTAAGACAATGTCAGATAGCCAGGCATGGATTAAATTAAAACTGTTGCAGGAGAAACTAACCATGGTAACAAGGAAAACATCCGTAATTGTAGGTGGTACTCTTTACATTGAGGGGACAGAGGCGGCCCCCACCCCATAGTTGTAGAGGGATCGGTCCAGATAAAAATGATGGATGCCCTCCCAAATGGGGGGAAAACGTAAGGGGGAAAAAAATGTCAGCCCTCCCAATACGAATTCTCTCATGCAACATTAATGGCCTGCATAACCCTATTAAGCGTTCTAGATTTATGCAGAATATTAGAAAACAGGGACCAGATATCATTATGGTGCAAGAGACTCATCTCTCGCAATCAGAACATATGAAGTTAAGATGGGGACAGAGGTATGAGGTTTTTGCATCATCACACTCCAGTGGGCGTCGTAGAGGAGTGGCAATTATGATCCCTCCTTCTACCCCCTTTGAAATAACTCAGTCTTATACTGACGCACAGGGGCATTATGTAATTTTGCAGGGACGCATGTATGGTCAAGAGGTGACGTTAGTTAATGTATACCTTCCTCCACAGAAAAATACTCCGGTTATAAGATTTCTTCTTTCAAAAATCTTAGAACTACTTAAAGGGTAAGTAATCATAGGAGGAGATTTTAATTTAACACTATCACCGAATAAAGACTGCTCTCATCCCCTAAAACATAGACAAACAAATACCACTAAATATATTAAAAAAATGCTTGACCATCTGGGGCTGGTAGATATATGGTGCTCAATGTTTCCATCGAGCCCAGGATATACTTATTATTCAACTAGACACCATACTTACTCTAGGCTAGACTACTTTATAACTACGTGTGAACACTTAACCTCAATACAGGACATAGAAATAGGACCGAAAATCTTGTCAGACCATCATCCTCTTATTTTAAAAATTGACTTAGGCAGAATTAAGAAACAGACACCGTGGCACCTCAACCCCTCTATCTTAAAAGATAAACAGTTTACAGACATAATGAAAAAAAGAATACCCCAATTCCTTTCAGAAAATTCTACTCCTGACATCTCGGAAGCTATAATTTGGGACTCTCTAAAAGCAACATTAAGGGGAGAAATGATAGCATACTCAGTCAAGAAAAAAGAGATCTAGATAAGAAATGCTCTGAATTAACCTACTGTATCCAACAATACCAGTTAATGTATAGGGATGGGGACAAGGAACTAGCGCAAAAAATCAAGGATGCAAAAGCCTCCTTGCAAAAAATAATGGATACTAAAATTCAACAGACTCTACTCTACCTTAAACTAAATAACTACATGGGAGGATCTCGAGGGACACGCTGGTTAGCCCAAAAAATAAGAACCCAGAAATGCATGGCCACTATAATCAAGGCTAAAAATATAGCAACGGGCTTATTAACTCATAAAGATGAAGAAATTAGGCAAATATTCACTGAATCTTTTACCAACCTATACCAGCAAAAAGATGAAAATATTTGAGATGTAAGGAGTGAATTTTTAAAGGACTTGCCCTCCGTACCTAAATGAAACACATGAAACAATATTAACAGCCCCAATTACAACAGAGGAAATTCAGGCAGGGATCAATAATCTCAAACAAAATCGCTGCCTAGGACCAGATGGATATACCTCTGAGTGGTATAAACAATTAACCAAAGAAGTCACACCTCAACTATTAAGGGTGTTTACTGAGGTCACTAGGGGAGACCCCCCGTGGGATTATGCGGTGATATCTCCGATCCCAAAACCAAACAAAGACGCTTCAATTCCATCTATGTGTAGACCTATTTCTATCTTAAATAATGATTATAAAATCTTCATGATGATATGGGTGACTAGGTTAGAAACAATTTTGCTTTCTATTATTCATCAAGACCAGACAGGTTTTATAAAAAAAAGAAATACAACAGACAATATTAGAAGAACTTTTATTTTGATTGAATATATTCAAAAAAGAAAGATCCCAGCGGTAATGTTAAGCCTGGATGCTGAGAAGGCGTTCGACAGGGTGTCCTGGGATTTTTTATGGGACACTCTGTCAAAATTCCAATTTCCAGAAACTTTTGTGGGTTGGTTAAGAAACATATATAATGCTCCTCGAGCATATGTCCTTATAAATGGAGGGTTATCTGCCCCTTTCCCATTAACTCGTGGTACACGTCAGGGGTGTCCACTGTCGCCCTTATTATTTGCCATCTACATGGAGCTCTTGGCTCTTTGTGAGGCTAGGGAGGTGGAGGGGATCCCACTGGGCCAAAGAGAATATAAGCTCAATTTATTTGCTGACGATATTCTGCTGATTCTGATATCCCCGGAAACTTCTATTCCTGCCACATGGCATATACTAAAAAAATTTGAAAAAGCAGGGGGATTTAAACTTAATATGAATACAACTAAAGTATTGCTTTTAAATTTCTGCCCCAGCAGTGAAATGCGTTGGACTTATACCTTAAAATGGAACTCTGCTAAAATTAAATATCTTGGAGTTTATCTATCCTCAAATTTAGAGGTAATAGAAAAAATAAACTATGAACCCCTAACTCAAACAATTCAACAAGACCTTAAAAAATGGTCAGCCTTACACTTATCCCTTTTTCAATGGGCAGAACTGCTGCGAATGAATGTACTTCTGCGACTTTTATACTTATTTCAAAATATTCCCTTTTTTCCTTCAGGATTTTACTTTAAATCCTGGGGAAAATTTTTTCGGGTTTCGTGTGGGGTAACCATAAGCCCAGGATACGTTATTCAATTTTAACATTATCTGTGGCCCAGGGTGGTATTAATTTACCAAATCTAGAACTATACGCAGCAGGTGCCTTTCTTAAAATACTGATATTATGGGCATCAGGGAAATTCTCTGCACCATGTAAAATACTGGAGTTTGAAATCAGTGATATGTACGACATTCACAGGCTTTTGTTTTCTTCTCCCAGGAAGACCCCTCCACTTTAAGAATTTTACTAAGATTACAGCTAGTGTTTTAAAGATTTGGTATAGGATGAGGGAAAAACCATACTTGAATCTGATTTATACATACTGTAAGATACTCTCATACGATGAGCAATTTATTCCATCTCACTCAGATCAAACTTTTTCACAATGGAGACAGGGGGGCTTATACCATATTTTCCAGTTTCTAGATGAAAAGGGAATGCGCTCATTTGAAGAACTAAGAGCAAACTATAAATTAAGAAGAAATTACTTCTTTAGATATTTACAGATACGAAACTATATTTTAAGGAAAAGGAACATGGAAGCAAAATTACCAACCCCTATGAACCTAAATTTAAAACTATTCATAGACACTATTAAAGGTCAATTGACAGAGCATTTGATAAGGAACATCTACAAGGGACTTAGAGACCAAGTTCAAGAGTCAACATTGTCCATCCTAGAGAGATAGAACTCAGAGTTAGGTCTTTCCATCTCCCACCCTTTGGACACAGACAACAGAGCGAGCCATTAAAATTACTTCCTCCATATTCTGGAGAGAATATGCATGGAAATGCAGAATTCGCTATTTCCGCTCACCAGCCTTGCTGGCTGAAAACCTGTCAGAAATGTATGGTCGCTGCTGGAGAGAGAGTGTGGATGCACTTTAGCTAACCTAGGGCATATCATGTGGTTTTGTCCAATATTAATGCCATTCTGGTGCTCCCTTCAGGGGGAATTAACAAATTGCTTGGGCGAGACAATAGAATTGACAGCGAAGATGGTTCTACTGCCGATATATCCAGACCGATCCCCCTCCTGGGAAAAAAACATTAATGCCCATTTTCTTGCTTGCAGCAAAAAAGGTGCTAACTAGAAAATGGATGAAAAAAGTAATACCAACAATACAAGAATGGAGAGAAGTTATAATTGATATATATAAAATGGAAGGTTTACCAGCACAGCTAAATGATAGAATACCAAGTTTCCAGAACAAATGGAGAAGATGGTCTCTATACCAAGCTCATATAGACAAATAATTTACTCCTTAAAGAGAAGGGAGGTGGGGGTGGGGTGGGGTGGGGGTCCTGCCTCATCTTCCACCCTTTTTTTTTATTTTTCTCCTGCTTGTCTGTACTGAAATAGGGAGAAGAGTGTCTTAACTTTTAAAATAATGTAAAAGCATATAATCTGAACAAAGTGTGGCTATCACTGTCAGAAATGGATATATGTGTATTGTGTGTGAAATGAAAACCCTTTTTTCTTTTTTAATAAAAATCAAAGTTAAAAAAAAAAAGAAAGATTAACTGTTCCTGCTTATAAATACAGTTACAAAGATGTGCCCAGTGCCGCTTCTCCTTGCCTAAATTTCATACACATTTTGGTAGAGAATGTTTCTCACATTGGGCCCCTTTTTTCTTGGAACAGTTGCTCCCCCCCAAGCTTAGAAATCCACTCTTGGCACTTTAAAGCATGGTTTAAACAAGCATTTGTCAATGCCGAATGTTTGCTTGCTGGCATTGGCATTGGTAATGTAGAAGTTACAGAGCTGCATAATAGGAATGGCAGTGAAGTATTGAACTGAAGCCAACCCCACCACCACCCTGCAGAGAGTGACAGGCATTGGGGTGTGCCTTTGGGTCATCAGGCATAACGACCACGCCATCTCACCACACCCTACCCTGCAGACACTGACAAGTGTCACGGTGTGCCTTGGGGTCTTTGGCCCTTATGCACACCCCATTCCATCAGGAAATACGGTGAGATGGGTGTGGTATAGGAGAATGGGGTGAACTTTGTGGCCGAAGAGTCCAAGGCATACCTCGATGCCTCTCACTGGCTGCAGGGTGTGGAATGGTATGAGCATTACAGGCAAGAATCCCAAGTCACACCCCTGATGCCTGTCATTCTCTACAGGGTGGGGCGTTATGGTTGGAAACCCTAACACCTCAGGCATTTGTTGGTATTTTACTCCAAATTTTCAACATGTTTTTTTTGTGACCCCACCTCATGAACAGTGGCAATATCAGTTTGTTAGCTGAAAGCTGCTTATGCACAGCGACTACGACATTTAGTACCACAGGTGCAAAAACGCATTCCGAACAGGATGTGAAAAATGACAGCTGTACTGTTCATGGGGAGGTGTAAAAAAATGGCAATGTTGCAAATCTGCGGTAAAAAATATTAAAAACTGGTGCAATCACGGCGTGCATAGAAACTGTAGACACACCCGTAATGTAATTAGTTTGGGGATTTTTACAGCAGATTGTCAACACAGGCATTTTGGGACCTCTGATCATGAACAGTGTCACTGTGATTTTCTTTATCTGTCCCGAACAATGATTTCCCACAGCGACTACGCATCTCTGCGCTGAAAGTGTGAAAACACATTTCTGCCATGTTGTGAAAAATGACAGCTGTACTGTTCATAAGGAAGTGCGGAAAAATGCCACTGGTGAAAATCTGGACTGAAAATATTGCAAAGTCGTGAGCTTACGAGAGTGCGTGGAAACTGTACAATGCTCACTCGTAACACAGTCATTTTATGGACTTTTGTCACCAAATTTTCAACATAGCCATTTTAAGACCTCTGCTCATAAACAATGTAACTGTGATTTTCTTAATCTGTCCCAAACATTGCTTTCGCCCACCAACTGCACCATTGTGCGCTACGTGTGCGGAAACACATTTTGGGCGACGTGAAAAATGGCAGCTGTACTGTTCATAAGGAAGTATAATAAATGGCAATGTTGAAAATCTGGAGGAAAATATTGAAAATTTGCAAACTTACTTAACGCAGTATAGGAACTGTGCAATGCACGCAGAAAACAGTCATTCTTAGGAATTTTTTAACCAAATTTTTAGCATAGCCATTTTAAGACCTCTGCTCATGAACAGTATCACTGTGATTTTCTTACTGTGTCCCATACATTGATTTCGCACACTGACTGCGCCATTGTGCGCTACATGGGCGGAAACACATTTTGGGCATGATGTGAATAATGACAGCTGTACTGCTCATTAGGAAGTGTAATAAAATGGCAATGTTGAAAATCTGGAGTGAAAATATTGAAAATTTGCAAACTTACGAGCGTGTGTAGGAACTGCACATCGCACGCTCATAAAACAGTCATTTTAGGAATTTTTTAACCAAATTTTCAACATAGCCATTTTAAGACCTCTGCTAATTAACAGTGTCACTCTGATTTTCTTAATGTGTCCCATACATTGATTTTGCACACCGACTGAGCCATTGTGCGCTACATGGGCGGAAACAAGTTTTGGGCAAGATCTGAAAAATGACAGCTGTACTTCTCCAAGGAGGTGTGGCAAAATGGCAATGTTGAAAATCTGGAGTGAAAATATAGAAAATAGCGAACTTACAAGCGTGCGAACTACGCAACACCGGCTAAATAAAACAGTCATTTTAGAATTTTTCACCAAATTTTCAACATAGGCTTTTGAGAGCCTATGAACAGTGGCAGTGTCATTTCATTACTTGGTCCTGAAAGGTGATTTTGCACAGTGACTGCGAAATCACCCTTCCGGCCCGATTAACGCCATGACAGTGAGAGCATGCATGAGGAGGGGTCCCAAATACCCCATGTTGAAAATTTGATGCAAAAATTAAAAAAAAATGCCTGAGATATGCAGCAAAGTTGAAAAAACCCTATCTATCTCATTATACAGCTTACCGTCATTTCCTCAGTTTGCAGTCAGCTTTGAAGAGTGCAGACGTGTTCCCGGTCCACCGAAGATTGTCGCGCCGGAGTCGGAGGTAAGTATGGGGGTGAGGGGGGTGTGGGGAGGCAGGGTGCGCAGTGGGTGTGCACGGGTGGGGGCAGAGACAGCGAGGGACCGTTTCTGTGTTTCAGGGTTTTTTTTTTTAAAAAAAAAAGGACGACGACGCGGGATGTTTGCCACACTGGGGTGGGCTCCCAGATGGCACAATGATGGCTGTTTGGGGGCGTGGAGCCAACGGGGGATTGGGCACCCCTGTCGGCGATGGCATCTGTTGCCATGCTGGGGTAGGCTTCCAGCGTGGCACCCTGTACTCTGGGGGAACAGTGGGCCGATGGGGATTGGGCACCCTGTTGGCTATATGATGTAATAGCCATGCTGGGGTGGGCACCAGCGTGGCATGTAGAGGCTCTGGGGGAGCGCAGCACAGCCTCTACGAGGGTTGGGCACCCCGTCGGCTATACAGTGTATGCGTGGGGGCGAGCACGCAGTATGCGTGCGTGTGTGTGTGTGTGTATGTAGGGGGAGCGCGCATGAGCAGTCGATATCTTATCGCTGCTCACTGAAGCATAGCTCCCCCTTTCAACTGTACTCCACTGCATTTTCGACTGCTGTCATAGACAGCTCCAGCAGCCATTGGAGAACTGCGGCTGCACCTGCAAACACACTGACTTGAATTGGAAGAGGGCTGCCTCACCTCCGAAAACTCAGATGATGGCACTATGTTTCTTGCACATGCGTGCAAGCAAACATAAACATTGCTGCTACAGAAACAATGCTTTGTAATTGCATTTGTAATGTGTTTATAATTATGACTTAGGACCTTTTATAAACAAGACTTGCTTCTGATGGAACCTGCCTTGTAGTTCTGCAACTTCTAAAATAAAAAAATAAAAATTTAGGAAGGGAGGGATGTGCTGTCTGCTGTGTCACTGTGCCATGGTGTTTCAGAAGAGAAGCATAAGCAGTTGTACACAAGCATGGGAGTGGAGAGCATTGCCCCTAGATTGGCGTACCTCTGCACGCCTGGGGGCCTAACTGGCACAGTCTGTGGCATGGGAGAAAATCATGTGGAAATGATGGCAACTGCCAGGACACAGCTGCTCTCAAACCACAGGGTGGATGCAGCTGTGGTGGACCTTAGAGCAATGATGGGAGGCAGTGGGGCTGCACATTCACTGGCAAGGGCCCAAGTGGGGGCATCCAACAAGAAGGGTGGGCAAAGAGTGGAAAAAACAAGATGAAGAAAATGTTATCCACTATCTTTTGTAGACCAACGATAAAGCACTGTCCAGCCATGTTAATGAAAAATGCTTCTTTATCCTAACAGTTTCCATTGAAAATATTGAGGATGTGAGGGCTGGTCACCAGACCAAGGGACTGCAGACACATGCCATGGAATTCCCTTCCAACCAATGTTTCTCCATCATCTTCAAGGGGGAGAGGAAGGATCTGGACCTCATTGCCAGCTCGAGTGAGGAGGCCATTCATTGGGTTTCAGGCATCAAGAAAATCATCCGACATTTAAATTCAATGAGCAAGGAACAGAAACTGGAATAATATCCTTTAAGAAAATGTCCTTTTCTAAAGGAGGCAAAGCAGTGGTCTTTAAATGTATTTATTTAAAGGGACACTGTCAACTCCCTTAGGCATCAAATTTGCCTAGTTTAAAAAAACACGTGATCACTCACATTCTATAGAGATTGCTGATATAGCTGGTAGTTTAATTCAGATTCTTTTTTTTCTTTTGAAAAGTAAAAAACAGACTGCCCACCATACTGGTGTTACCACACAAAACATGTTTGTTTACATTCCTTGATCAGCTCCTACTGCATCTTTCCTGTACATGGGAACACCCCCAATTTGCACTGAGTGGCTACACTGTTTGGGGTGTTCCTTATGTTCAGGAAGTATGCAGTAAGAGTAGAGTAGACCATGGATTTGAACAACACAAGGCTGGGAATACTTAAGCCATTAGTAGGCATTTCAGTTCTTCCAAGAAAATAACAAGTAAAGCAACCAGCAGCATCAGTGAATTTTAGAGAAGATAAGCAATCATAAAATGTGGGTTTTCAGCTAGAAATAATAGGATGCAAAAAAGGTTGATAGTGTCCCTTTAAAAGTGTTCAGCAGAAGGGCACATTGAGTTGAGAACAATTTGTTTCCAGATGCATTCTGTGGGAAATGGTACGGGGAAACTAATGCAAGCATTCGGAGCACTGGCATTATGGTGCTGAGCCATTAGGGTGTCAGAATTGGGATTTGTTGCCCTCTCCCTGAGGTCCACCCAACCCGGAGTTGGTATCTATAGTTGGGGGCTGTGGGGGGCCAAAACAGTGGTCAGTGATATCGCAGCTTGGCGCCCTAATGGCTTGGTGCCATAATGCTGCACGCTCTGAGGATGGAACCATGGGGACACAATAAAATTAAGGGTAAAGTAAGGTGTGATAAAAATAGATGCTATATACAGTAGCAAAAAAATATGCAGTATACAGTATACATATGAACATATCGTAAGAATGCAAAATGGTACATGTACAAGGCCGTGGGCCCACTGAGACCAACCCCCACTGAATCAGACTTCTAGGCATTTGTTGCTGTTTGTTTTCATTTACAATTTCTCCACCCTGTGAGCCTTCCAGCCCCCCTCTGACCATGACTTCCCAGCCCTGTCACTTACATTCTCTAGGTCTTACCCCTTTTTTGGCCTCAAGTGCCTCAGTTGGTTGTGCAGTGCCTGCGAGGTCACTGCTTTCATCCTGCTAGCAGGGATTGTTTTCTACCTGCATTTCATTGATCCTCCCAAGGTTGAGTCATGGGCAGTGATGTGCAAGCTGATACACGTGCATGTACAGTATGGGCATCTGTGTTGGGTCCCGTCCCCACATAGCTTGCCTGTTACACCACCTTGCCTCCACTAGGTGGTGGTGGTGATGCAGCAGGGTGCTGAATCCCCCTTCCCAAAGGAGGAGGAGAGCAGTACACAGGATGCTCAGTCCTCCTTCCCTCAGCCGACACCCGAGCTACCCTGGTCCATTCCTGAACCCTGGTGGCAGGAGGTAAGGTGTCCAGCTCCTCAGCCCTCCATGCCACCAAATTAGCACCTGAATTTGTTTCTGCTTTGACATGAACTGGCAGCATACCATACCATTTCAGCCCGTTTCTGTGTTCATGTGGTTTCAGTTATTCAGGAAGGATGCAGTGCCCTCATTTCAGCTTGAGAATAGCCCTCTCTACACTATAGAACTGTTTCTGAAATTGTTTTCAGAACCAGTTTACTGAAAATAGTTCAGTGCATCCTTACTATGCAGTAGTCCATTCATAATAATTGTTTAGGGTATCCACATTACTGGTGTTAAATCTGTTCTCTTTGTAACCTTTTCCTATTAATTCCAACACACAGAACTGTGCTGGCCACTTCAGCCAGAACTGTCTTAGTTAAACCATTACACCTTAAACCATGTTTAGGCACTAAAATCATTTTGAGATCTACAATGTATACAGGGCTACAGTGTCCTATTTACTTATTTTTATTTAATTTTGTTTTATTTATTTTTATTTTCTTATTTATTTATGTTTGTGTTAACCTGGTAAGCACTACTAGGCCGATACTCTTATTTTCAGGTGTGACTCAGAAATACAAACTCAAAATGCATGCACACATAATCCATAAAACTTAGTACATAACTAAATAAAACAACTCTGAGACTGGAATAATGTGCCCACTCACTAAATAATTCAAATTTAATATCTTTTTATTTATGTCACATCAAGATAAACAATCCTACGTTTCGGGGAAATAATCTCTCTTCCTCAGGGAGTCTGGTTATATTTCCAAACAAATGGTAACTAGTATAAATAGTTCATTAATAATGCTGGCCCGTCAGAGCAGCGGTAGCGCTACCACTTGTGATGCTGGCGATCCAGGTTTGGGAATGAGCCCGAGAAGCTAGAGGGCAGGCTGGGGGAGGGGGGAGGAGGCTTGAGCATCCCAGGACCACTCGCCTTCTCCAGGGGGGAAGGGAGAGTGGGACCCGGTGCTCAGCTGACCCCAGGTGGAGGCCTGAGGTACAGCATGCCCAGCCACATACACGTGGGCTATGTGACGGACATCAGCCCTTGTGCCTTGATGTTGTGGCGCACATCACTCAGCAGAGAATACAGAACAAATGGCTCACTGTGCTCCTGGTAGATGGAGCTACAGGTACAGATCCCCAGTGTCCCTGCCTGTCTCGGACTGCTGTCCCGATGACACTAAGGAACTCAGGGTGTACGGGCCCCACCTCACCCCCACCTGGGGGGCAAACCATGGCTACATGTGGGACCAACCACTCTGGGCTTCAGGTAAGACGGCGGAGACAGATGCCATAAGTGACTCCTGAAGAGAGTGGAGCACAGCGGGTGGGGGGAGTACAAACAGCAAGTAAAAAAAAATAATAATCATAACCTTTTGTATTCACAATGACAAAGAGAATGGAGCTGCAAGAACACTTACTGTCCATGAGCTTTAAGTTTTTAAACTTCTTTCACATGATTCAGCGTTCTTTAAGTAAATCAAAACATTTCATGATACTGACACCATATCAATTTAAATATGTTGGCTGTTCAAGTACTTATATCAAAATATAGAAGTCCCACCTGGGAACAAGCCGTCAAACATTGTCCTATATAAAAGTTGTTGTAGGTTCTTTCTGCTTTCTTACTATATCACAAATCAAATAGAATAATTTAAACAACTATGTCCCTCCATTTTGTAAATATCATACTGTCTCACTTGATATTATTGTACTTTATTGTACTGTACTTCACACTCTTGTGTAAAAATTGTGTTACTCTTTGGATTTAATGCTGGCAAATACAGCACTGGACTAACTTTTAAACAATGTTCTGGATCTTAGTTGTGGCTTGTTTTTCCACTCTGGTCACTCCATTATAGTGAAGAGAGCAAATGAGCAGCCAAAAAGCAGCTCCTTATGTAATGGAGCACACCATAATCTGGCAGAAGGAAGCACGGGCACCAGTAACGTGGAAATTGTTATGGTCGGACGCGTGCTGCGATGAGCGTGTTTCTGCTCAACTGGGCACTGGACCTGCTATTATAGCAGCACTTATTTAAAAAATTAGATGTCTGGCTACTGTTTTCAAAACTCATACATTGTTAATTTTTTGTAAAATGGGTCTACTGTAAAACAAAGGAGGACAGTTTAAAAAGTGATACCCAGGCCAGTGAGAATACCCTGATAATAAATACTTAACAACATCTATCACAATAAAGGAGTACTGGGGAATAAGAGAAGACAAAAGCATGGATCCAAAGTGGATAGGGAAGGAAGAGGAGATGAGAGAACACCATGTAATTGGTTGCTAATCTATACAGTCATTAAGTCCATACAATGGGTCAGTTGACTGTAACAGATCAATAAAGAAGGGATCTCTCAATAGTAATTTCTGATTATACTCTCCACCTCTCCTATCCCTCTGTACTTCTCAATACCAAAAAATCTTAATGTTGGTGTTGGTGAGAAGCCTCTTGAAAATGGCATGCAATTGGGGAATTTTCATTCTGCCTCCTTACAGTATGTAACATTTATGTCCTCCTATCCTAATTTTCAGCTGTCTTTTTGTTTTGTCAACATACATTCTTGACAGGGCTACTTAATGCCATAACTGATCCCTGTAGACTAACACGTAATGAAGTCCCTGGTTTCAAAATCCTCACATTTACACACATTCCTAATCTTTTTCATCCTACATATGTTGTTACAGGTTATGCATTTACCACAGGGAAAATTATCCTTAAGGTCAGCCCTGGTGAAAAAACGTGTTTCCGTCTGTGCTGGGATAGTATGATCAGTATGAACAATCCTATCCTGTAGTGATCTGATGTTCTTAGGAATCACTAAGGGGTCATAGGGAAATGCTGAGTAGCTTGCTTGTGTAGATTTTAACACATGCCAATGTTTATAAATAACTTTCTTGATATAATAAAAATTTTCATTAAATTAAACAATTAGCATAATCCTATTCTCAGTGGGTTGCCAGTTACAGCCACCTGTTTTTAATAGGTCTATAGAATTTCTCTGTTATGTTTTATGTTTTGCATCATTAATTGTTTCTGGCAAGTAACCCCTTCTTTAGAACCATTTTTCAGTTTCTATCGGTACTAACTCACAACTAGTTTACAAACTGCAGTTCCTTGTAGCTCTTAAAGATCAAATGCACATTTTTCATTAAAAGCTTGAATTCTCTTGAATTCATGACCCGGTGTCATGATTAGTGTTTCCTGAAAACATCATGCTGTTTGGTTTTGTGGTTTTCTTTAAATCAGCGTCTGTTAATGTGCTCTGCAGTAACTGAAAACGGGGAAGAAACAGTGAAGATTTTTCTGTCCCTATCAGTAAGTGATGACATAATTTTTGTCTAGCCTGCTGCTTCAGCAGTTAAGTCCCTGATTGACTGAAGAAGCTTTTGCAGTTCCCAGTCAGAGCAGTCTGTAGACCTAATTGTTTTCACTCAAAGTTTGTTATTTCATCTGGTTTGTGTGTAGATATATTAGCTTAAAATCTATTATTCTGTTCTCATAAAAAGTTGATCATTTGGGGTTCAGTGCTGAACTGAAGTGGTATGAATGAATGTCTGCGAGAAATTACCTTGTCTGTATCACAGCTGTTAGTTCTTTGTCATCAAAACTCTGCATTCCATTCTGGCTATATAAAATAGGGTTGTTTAATGGATATAAAATACATCTAAAATGGTGTTACTTCATAGAAGCAGTGTGTCTTTAATGTAGCCTCCATAAATAGTTTCATGTGTGAACAATTTTGTTTTTATGTCAGATTGACAAACATCTATCTGCCACACTCTGATATTTCAGGAACATGTACTATATGAACTCATACATTTCAGTTATTTGAGGGTTTCTATGTGAAAATACATCATGTATGTGTATAACTAGAAATACCATATGGCATCCTGATGCCCCTATCTCCTGTCCGACAGTTGAGGCAGCAGCTCTCTGCTTCCCCCTTTCCTCTGCCCCACAAGCCCCCTGTCTCCTGCCCCCATTTGATGCAACTGCACCCTGCTGCCCACTGTCTTCTCCACACAGTCAGGGCTGCTGCACCCTGCTGCCTCCTGCACAAACAGTTAAAGCTGCTGCACCCTGCTTCCCTCTGTCCCCCACCCCCACAGTCAGGGCCAATGCGCCATGTTGCTCCATGTTCCTATCTCCACAGTTGGGGCTGCTTTGCTCTGCTAAGCTCTAGAGTCCCAGGTCCCCTGCCTTCTCAGTTGAGGCTGTTGCACAGTGCTGCCACAGGCCACCAGAGGTGGGGTATTTGCTGCACATGGTACCCACTTCCATTGTCCCAAATGGGCAAGGCTGCTGCATCACACACACACACACACCCCTGTCCCTCAGTCAGGGCTGCCTTACCCTGATGCTCCCCTGTGTCCTGCCACATGATTGAGGCATCTGCACCGTGCTGTTCTCTGTCTCTGCCACCACATCCAAGGCTGCTGCACCTTGCACCTGTCTACACAATCATGGTTGCTGTGGTCTGCTGTGCCCAAGAGCCCCATACCTCCACAGTTAGGGCTGCTGCTCCATGCTGCCACTTGCCATAAGACAAGGTAGGGCATGTTGCTGGCCCCATGGTGCTGAGGGTTGAGGCACTGGATGCCACATCTTGTGCCACACTGGTGACCTGTAATCGGGAATGAGCAGGGGCCACCGGGGGTCAGTAAGGGAGACAGAGGATCGAGCATCTGGAGGACAGTTCTCCTCTCTCTGGGGAGGGATCCAGGGCTTGCCCAGTGCAGCAGCGACCCCCGGTGGAAGCCAGAGGCACTACTCAAGCTTAGGGCTGGAGTAGAGGGGATAGAGCTGCAGCAGACATCGGGGGATGTCATTGCACATCTGAGCTCAGGGGGAGGGAGAGGGGAGGGACAAAAACACCACTTAAAGAACCCCCCCACCATTGGTAGATGAAGGAGGGCCCAGAGGTCACGACACTACATCCAAAGTTGGGCTCCAGGATGTTCACCTTGGTCCTTCCTCCAAGCCGGCATCCCTCCAGTACTATACATAGAGCGCCAGAAGGTGTGTGGCAGTCCTTCCCCAGGGAACTCAGATCCGAGGGGTTGGGCTAGCCGTGCTGGAGAGGGGTCCCCCCTCACTGAGGATGGGTTACATGGGGCTTCAGGCAGGACAGGAACAGTCACAGCACTGAGTGATTATACCAGAGACTGGCCAAGGTGAGGGGTGAATAAACAGAATTAAAAAAACAAAACAAGGGAGGGCATGGGCCGCACCCTGTCCCCTGCCACCACAGTTGGGGCAATTACATAGATACATAGACAATGTCGGCAGATAAGGGCCTATGGCCCACCCAGTCTGCCCATTTGAGCTTGTAAGTTCAGTTTATGTTTTCCTAGAAGTCTGTTGCCCCTTACCCCTGACTTCCAGAATTCCTTTATGTCTATCCCATGCATTCTTAAATCCCGTGATTGTTTCAGCCCCCACCACTTCCTCTGGCAGGGTGTTGCATTTGTCCACCACCCGTTCTGTGAAGAAATTCTTCCTCATGTTTCCTCTGAATCATCCTCCCTCCAACTTCATCCCATGCCGTCTAGTCCTAGAACATCTTTTTCGCTTAAAAATAGTGTATTCCTGCACCCTGTTCCTCCCTGTTGTCCCCTCCCTGTTGTCCCCTACCACAAGAGTCAGATCCTTTGCTGCACCATGCTGCCCATATCCCTTGTCCCAAATGGGTGTGTTTGCTGCACCCTATCCCTCAGATCTTATCTGTGTCAGGCTTCACCATTCATCACATTTGGGTGCTGGCCGGATGTCACGACCCCGCAGGAGCATTTTTTTTTTTTTGGCTGGGCAGAGTTGATGTACCGACGGCACCGCCCTCGAGGCCGACACACTGCGTGGCACTCACGGGTTGGCCGTTAGTTGTCATCGACCCCACCCTCCCACCAGTTCTTCATTTCCCGCCGTAGAGGTCGCATCTCATGTGGAGCTGCTATCAACGGCCTTCTCCTGTTTTTGACTCTGAGTCTTCGATGCCGAAAAAGTTACCTGCTGGTTCCATTTCACCCTAATCGACATCGCTGTGGTAAGACTGTTCCATTTATTAATTTTCAGTGATGTTGAGTCTTTGTTTGAATTGTTTTCCATCAATCATGTCTCAGTCGGAGGGCAAGAAATTGCTGAAAGTGGGACGGCCCCCTATGCATCAACCAGCATGATCGTCTTCTTGCGTGTCTTGGCCCACTTCACGACATGGATTTTTGTAATGCCTGCTTCTCTGTGGACTGTCGTGTCATCGAGCAACACGCGTGGAAAGTTGGACGAGCTCCGATGACTTTTCAGGGGATGGGTGCGCACTCGTCAGGCCAAGCTGCAGTCTCTTGGCCTTTCCTCTGAGTCCCCTCCTAGTTCTATATGGACCGCGGAGGAGGGACTTCGGCTTCTAGTAGCCTCGCTGTGGCAGAAGCCCCTTCTGTGGTGCAGGAGGCCCAGTCATTCTCCCTGGGGAGTGGGCAGGAGGTACCATTCTGGCAATCTCCCCTTTGGGAGCGAAGGCTCCCCTGGTGTCATTTCCTTGGGCTGGAAAGCCTGGGTCAGCACCATCCTTGATGCCATCCATCGGTGCCATCTTGGGCCTCGGTGCCATTCATGGTGCCGTGGGCCCTGATGGCACTGTGGTCAGTGCTGGTCCACCACTCGGCACCGTCTCCACTGCCGACGCCGTTTATGGCACCGATGGTGCTGACAGTGCTGTGGGAGATTCTACAGTGTTGTCTTCGACCATTTCTCGCATTGGGCCCGAGGCTGGGGATGGCGCCGTGTCTAGCTCTGGTGCTGCTTGTTGTGCTGAGCAAGGACATGGCACTGAGGGAGCTGTCAGTGTCACTGTCAGCACCTTTCCTGACTCCAGTGCCGTTCATGGTGCCGTGGGACAGGACGGCGCTGTGACAGACATCGACTCTGGCTCTGCTGCTGCTCTCAGCACTGTCTCTTCTTTGGTCACCATTTGCAGTGCCATGGGGTAGTTTGGTGCCGGCTGTGGTGCGGACACCTGGACTGGTGCCTCTTTCAGTCCAGACAGGAGCAGGTGTCTGCGTACGGTCTGGCACTGGACTTCGGTCTCTATCTCTTTGGAAATGGACTTTGAGTCTGGTTCGGACCATCTATCCAACTCTTTGAAATTGGCGGCCCATGTGGACACCCTGGTAGTTTCCTCAGCTGACTGGAGCCAACCTCCCTCTGAGGAGTGGGCGGTAGCCCCTGACTCTAGTGTCAGGGGTGCTGACCAGCAGGCAGTAGTGCAGGCCACTATTGCTCTGCAGCCTGGGCTTAGAGGGTTTTCTGCCCCCTCACATGGGTTACCGCGTCAGGTGGTGTGCCTGGATCACCCAACTTTAGGGCCGACCGGAGCACCCACAGGAGGGGAGGGTGCTACTCCCTGGGTGGTCCCCTCGGGGATTGACCAGGGTTGTCACCTAGCTAGACTGGTGTTTGTGAGGAGGAGGGCTCTTTAAGATTCTGAGGGGTTGGGTTTGATGCAGCAAACCTTTTCTGGGACCCACCTGGGTTCGGGAAGGAGTCATACGCAGACCCCCGTTCTTCCTTCTTGGTCTCCTCAAGAGGGCCCTGATCTTTGGAGGGAAGGGACTGTCCTTTTGGAATTCCATGGTCCTGGTCACCTCACAGGGGGATTCTTCAGGGCACAGCCTAGGCAGTTCCAGCATGGTTGATTGGCTGTCGGCTGTTAGGTTTTCCAGAGTTCCTCCTTCCCTTGGGGCTCCTGATGCGCTCTCTTGCATGAATAGAAGATGGTCACCTTCTGTTGTTGACTTAGCCCCCACTCCTCTGTCACCATCTCCTGCTCTCCCAGGCATTCTTGGTCCTAGGAGACCTCTCTCTCTCCTGGGAGCAATTCAGGGGTGCGGCTGCTCACTTCCTTACGTACATCAGGGCCATGGACAAGCGGATGTTCCACCCTCCCCCTGAGCAGCCAACCTCTGTATCTCCGAGGTCTTCTGCTTCCTCATCCTCCTGTTCGGGAGGAGAGTAGCCCTCCATCCACATCTCCCCAGCTGCTGATCTCGCAGAGTATCAGCGTTTCCTCATGAGGACGATGGAAGACCTGCATGTCACCCCACCCACTCAGCACAATCTGGAGCATTTGACACGTGCCTTCCTAGGTGATTTCAATGCGGATACCCTTGTGGTGCCCGCCTGGCCTGCTCCTTTCCAGGAGGCATCATTGCGGTTCTGGCAAAGACCATTTTCTGGAGTCCCAGCCCCTAGGGGTCTGAGCCAGAGGTATTATGCCCCCCCCGGAGACTCCAGGTCATATGCCTTATCCTCAGTCAGGACAGTCGCAGCTGGACACTCCCGCTGGGCTTTGTGCCCTCCACCGTGACCGGCCCCCAGATCAAGATTCCATGGATTTTGACTTCTAGGGGGGAGGACCTTCTACTCGGCACAGTTGCTTCTTTCTGTTTCTGCTCATCAGGCCCACTATGCTACCTATGATAGGTTTCTATGGTCCAGGCTAGGTCAACTCCTAGCCTCTATGCCTGATTCGGAGGTAACGAGGCAAGCCATTGCACTCTCTGCACGTGGCCTGGAGCTAGCAAGGCACCAAACGAGGGCATCTTACAACGCCAGCAAGGTAGCTTCCAGGGTTGTAGGGACAGCGATCTGCACTAGGTGGATGGCACAGCTGTGTCTTTCCCGGTTGTCACCCTTGGCCCAGCATAGGGTGATTTCCTCCACATACCAGAGAACCCACCTTTTCTCCCATAGGGTGAGGCGGCATCTGTCGGGACAAACTCCTGTCCCCTCTGGGGGGTCCCCATCTCACTCTCCCCAGTCTTGGACCTTGCCAGGCCTGTAAAGGTTCTCTCACTCAGTGTTTTTCCCCCACTGGGAGCTAAGGGACTTAGTCCTTTAGGGTCTAGGGCTCCCTTTGGGGATGAATGGTGAAGACTGACACAGATAAGATATGAAAATGACGTACCTACCGTAATTACTGATCTTTCTGTGTATCTTCACCATTCATCACAAATACCACCCACCATCCCCCTGGGGCCTCAGTATCTGGTCCCCCTCCCTCTGTGTGCCCCTTTTCCTCCCTTCCTTTCCACTGGTCAGGAGCGGGGTGACCTTGGGCACACAGGGATTTATATCTTCTGACAGGAGGGAGGAGAGATTTGGGGAGAGGGCACGTCTCTCCTCAGTGCCTCGGCTCCACCCCTTTGGGGCAGGGGTTGGTGGTTGCCCTCTCTTCTTTTCTCTCTCTCTCTTCCTCTATCCTCTTCCATTCTTGTCCTTAGGGACTCATCCCTCAATTTAATTTAGGAGACTCATTGTTCTCTCCTTCCAGATGTGTGGTTTCAGGGGAGGACAACCCTGTTTCCTATCCCTTTCTACCAGAATAGCTACTTCTGCTCATGCTGGAGTTCTTGCCAGTGATTTTGTGCCTTGAATTCTGGCAACTCAGCCTTCTGGCTACTCCTTCACAGTTCGTATACAATCTGGAGACAGTCAACAGTCCAGGGTATGTCCTCCCCTTCCCCATTTCTTGTTTTACCTCCCTCCTTCCCTCTCCTTTTCTGCTTCCAGAGATTGGGGCCCCTTCCCAATCCCCTTAGTTTTTCTCAGTCTCCTTCTGTCCTCTCCATCATTTATTTCTCCTTTTAGTTTGTATATCTTTTCCTTTGTTTGTCCCTTGGAGTTCCTTGTCCCTCCCTCCCAAACCTTTCTTACTGTACGGCGACTCAGAACTTGGCGGGAGGGCAGGGTTGCTGACACCTAACGGCCAACCCATGAGCACAATGCAGTTCATTGTCCTCGAGGGCGGTGCCTTCGGTGCATCAACTCTGCCCATCCAAAAAAAAAAAAGCTCCCACGAGGTCGTGACCTCCAGCCAGAACCCAAGTATGATGAATGGTAAAGATACTCAGAAAGATCAGGAATTATGGTAGGTACATAATTTTCATTTTGAGCTGCTGTACCCTGATGCCTTCCCTGTCTCCTGCCTGGACAGTTAGGGCTGTTGAACCCTGCTACCCTGTATGCCCCCCACCCTATAACACAAGATGAAATTATGTTTTTGTTTTTTCTTTTGAACAGTTTGGGCAGTGTACCAAAGAATCTGACTCTGGTGGCAGGGAGCAGCATTGTGCATCATCCCTTACTGTGGAGGCAAGAGGCTGTATGGTGCAGCAGGGCACAGTGGTGACAGGGGACAGAGGACAGCATGGTGCAGAAGCCTTGACTGTGGTGCAGAAAACAGTGGGGCATCAAGGTGCAACAGCCCTGACTGTGACACGGGGTGCACATGGTGCAGCAGCCCTGCCCATTTGGGGCAATGGGAGTGGGTAGCAGGGTGCAGCAAAAGCCCCACCTTTGGTGGCGTGGGGCAGCATGGTGCAACAGCTCTGTCTGTGGAGACAGAAACAGGGGGCAACAGAATGCATTGGCCCTGATTGTAAGGGTGGGGGCAGAGGGAAGCAGGGTGCAGCATCCTCAACTGAGAGGCAGGAGATGGGGGCATCAGTTTGCCATATAGTTTTTCTAGTTATACACATACATGATGTATTTTCACACAGAAAACCTCAAAGAACTGAATTTTATGAGTTCATACAGTACATGTTCCTGAAAAAGCAGAGTGTAGCAGACAATCTGACATAAAAACAAAATTGTTCTCACATGAACCTATTTATGGAGGCTACATCAAAGACACACTGCTTCTATGAATTAACAAAATGTAGATGTATTTTATATCCATTATACAACCATGTGTTATATAGCCAAAATAGAATGCAGAGTTTTGATGACAAAGAACTGGCAGCTATGATACAAACAAGGTAATTTCTCACAGACATTCATTCATACATACCACTTCAGTTCAGCACTGAACCCCAAATTATCAACTTTTTATGAGAACAGAATGATAGATTTTAAGCTAACATATCTACACACAAACCAGCTGGGTTAGTAACAAACTCTGAGTGAACACAATTAGCTCTACAGACTGCTCTGACTGGGAACTACAATAGATTCTTCAGTCAATCAGTGACTTAATTGCTGAAGCAGCAGGCTAGATAAAAATTATGTCATTGCTCACTGATAGGGACAGAAAAATCTTCACTGTTTCTTCCCTGTTTTCAGTTACTGCAGAGCACATTAACAGATGCTGCTTTAAAGAAAACCACAAAACCAAACAGCATGATATTTTCAGGAAACACTAATCATGACACCAGGGCATGAATGAAAGTACTCTTTTCACAGATCCTGAGTCCTTATATATGAAATTATACAGATTGAACAAAAAGTTTGATAAATAGCTATACAAAAACTTGTGCTCACCATCTATTCTAAATACACTATTAACAGATGCAATTACAATTTAAAAATCTAGGCAGGTCTCCTTAAGTGTCTCAATTTTTCTCAGAAGAAGCCAGAAGGAGAAGGAAGGAAACATATTCAATTCAGTGCTTTAGAGTAACTGGTAATTGGTATTTTTCTTTTAAACTTAGATTGTGGGCTTGTAGTGACACTATACTTTCTTTCTTTGTTGTCTTTACTTATAATTGTTTTTGGGCTGTTGAAAATTTAAAACATAGTGGTGGTGTAATTCTGTGCTGTCTTTAATTGCTGCAAGTTTAGCCCCCTCCCTCCTTCCCCAACTCTTAATTATATGCCCTGACAAATCTGATTGACAGGAGCTAAACACAGGGTATAGTAAGAGGTGAAGTAGGAGGGCCTAAGGGGAAGAAGCCCACCTCAGCACGACAAGTGTTTCGACTCATTTATTTATTTATTGGTTTTTTTCCTTAATAAAAATATCTGAGGATCAGTTACAGGATTTTTAGTACTGAAATTAATAAAAAGAGAACTAAGAGAGTTTCAGTAGCAGACAAGTTGTGGAATTGCAGTATAATGTGGAGTGGTTGCAATGCAGTGGCTGTGGTGCAGCCATATTCAAGCAGACCTTCTGGACACTGAGGTGCTACCCTATCTGCATGCATCTCTCTGGACTGCGGGATGAGGTAACTAGACTCAGGCGGAAGTAAACTGGGTCAGGAGTACCATCACCCCTATCCAGGGACCACCCAGTCCAATGCAGCTGCCTCAAAGGATGCCGAGACGAGGAGCACTTGGATGACAGTGGGCTCAGGGAGGGTTAGTGCAGTCAGGCAGAGGCACATTCAGATCCTATTCCTCTCAAGAACTCATATGCCACACTGGCAAATGAGGACAACCAAAATAGAGGTACCCGGAGAAGTGGAAGGAAAGGATGTGGGAGGTTAGCCATGAGGTGACCTCAGTGGGGGAAAGCAGTGGACCCCAGAGGAGGAGGAAGTGAATCCTGGTGGGGACTCCATCGTAAAAGGGATCCAGCTAGGAACACAGGAGGAGGGACAGGGAGGTGAGGTGCCTACCAGGTGCCACGCATGGAGGGATGGAAGGAAGATACTGGGGATCACTGGGAAGGCAAGAAGGGAGGGTGAGCTGGATGTCATTATCCACCTAGGTACTAATGACTTGGCAAATGGGGAGCCAAAGGAAGTTCAGGAAGAGTTTAGGAAACTGGGAGGGGTCTCAAGCAAGTAGCTACTTCTGTCACTTTCTCGAAGTACTACCTGTGAGGCAAGGGAAAGCATGGGGTGCATGCACCAGGAACTTTAACTCATGGTTGAAGAACTGGTGCTGTGAGGAAGGTTTGGATTCATTGGTGACTGGGACCCACCTGGAGGGATGGAGGTTTGTTCAAGCCTGATGGCCTGCATCCATCCTGGAGGGGAATCCAAGTACTCAATAAGTTTAAATGCTACATTGACAAGCATTTAAACTAGCAAAGGGGGGTGGCAGGCCAGCAAGGAGGGTACCTACTTGCTCACTCCCCACAGCTAGCAGTGGAACCAGTGAACCAGAGGAGTGGCTATCTCTGCAAAGTGGTTTGCAAAAGATGGAGATTAGTGTCCAAAAGGTGGATAAGCAGAAAAGGGGCAAAATTCAGCAGAAGGGCAGACAGCAAGGAGAACCAGGGATAAATGACAACCAAGGAAAGGGCTGGAGTAGAACAGTGAAGCAGACTAGGGAGGTCAAATCATGGAAAGCCATGTGTGCAAATGCCAGGAGCCTTAGCAACAAGATGGAAGATCTGGAGGCTGTCATGGTATAGTCAGACCTGGACATTGTGGCCATCACTGAAACCTGGTGTAATGATAACCATGACTGGGAGATGGCCATACCTGGCTACAACATATTCAGAAGAGACAGAGCAGGCAGGCAGGAAGGGAGGAGGAGTGGCACTGTATGTGAAAATGACATAAGGGCCACAGAGATCCAGGAGGAACAAAATGGGAGGAGATACTGTGGGTTAAGCTAGAAAGGAAAATGGGGCCAGTCATCCGCACAGGTGTGGTCTATAGACCACCAGCCCAGGAGGAAGAAACAGATAGGGAGCTGATGCTAGCCATCCAAAGGATGGCAGACAAGGGTGAGGTAGTACCGGTTGGAGACTTCAATATTCCAGATGTGGACTGGAGCATCCCAGCAGCAGCATCAACTAGGAGCAGATTTATCCTGGACTCCCTTCAGGGTGCCTTCCTCAAGCAACTGGTCATGGAACCAACTCAGCAGAAGGCAATACTGGACCTTGTGCTCACAAACAGGGACAGTGTGATGGGGTAACAGTGGGGGAGCACCTGGGTAACAGTGACCACCAGTCATTGTGGTTTGAAATCAGAAGAGCAGAACCAAACCACACAAAACACGGATCCTGGATTTTAGGGGGCAGACTTTGGGAAAATGGGAAACACTTGAAAGAGGCATTAAGGAATGGGACAGAATCAGGGGTTGAGGAACAGTGGGCAGTATTTAAATGGGGATTATAAGAACAACAGAATTATGCATTAAGCAGGTTAGCAAGAGGAAAAGGAAGAGGAGACCATTATGGTTTTCCAAAGAGGTCGCAAAAAGTGAAAGCCAAAACATAGCATTCAGGCAATACAAAAGACACAGGCAGAAGGGGATAGGGAGAAGTACCAGGAGAAACAAAGGAGGCAGGGAAGTCAGTAAGGAAGCCAAAGCTCAGACAGAAGAACACATTGCAAAATCAGTGGTTAAAGGGACAAAACCTTTTACAGGTACATAAGTGAAAAAGAAAGACAAAGGGAGGGATAGTGAGACTGAAGGGGAGGATGGGAGTCGCGTGGAGGATGACAACAGTAAAGCTGACATATTAAACAGGTATTTCTGCTCAGTCTTTACTGAGGAAGAGGGGTAATGGGTCTGAAGGGTACAAGGGGTGAGAATGGTGCAGAAATGGACACAAGTCCCTTTAACGAGAAAGGGTCCTGAAGGAACTGGAAGTACAAGAGTTAACAAAGCAATGGGGCCAGATGGGTGCACCCTAGGTCCTTAAAGAACTAAGAGAGGTGGTGGCTGAACCTCTGTCATCCTGGTTTAGCCAATCACTGGAAACAGGGAGGTACCAAAGACTGGAGGACAGTAGATGGTCCCCTTTATACAAAAGCGGGAACAAAGAGGAAGCAGGAAATACAGACCAGTCAGCCTCACCTCGGTAGTGGGAAAGATCATGGAAGCACTTCTGAAGGAGAGATTGGTGGAACATCTGGTTGTCAATGGACTACAGGACCCAAGGCAGCATGGTTTCTGAAGGGGAGTCATCGGACCAATCTCATTGAATTTTTTGACTGGGTGACTAGGGAAGTGGATCAGGGGAGGGCAGTGGACATGGCCTATCTGGACTTCAGCAAGGCCTTTGACACTATGCCACATAGAAGACTATTACACAAACTGGGGAATATGGGTGTGGGCAGGACAGTAGTGTGGTGGGTAGGTAACTGGCTGGGTGGCAGGACACAGAGGGTGGTGGTAAATGGCTGTCACTCCACAGAGGGAAGAGTGACCAGTGGGGTGCCACAGGGATCAGTGCTGGGACGGTCCTATTCAACATCTTCATCAGTGACATTGCGCGGGATCTAGAAGGCAGAATTTCACTGTTCGCTGATGACACAAAGCTCTGTAACAGAGTAGACACACCAGAGGGTGTAGACAGAATGAGAAGGGACCTGCAGAAACTTGAAGAATGGTCAAGGGTTTGGCAGTTGAAATTCAATGCAAAGAAGTGCAAGATAATGCATATGGGGCACAAAAACCCTGGCACAATATATCAGTTGGGGGGTGAGGATATAGCATGCACCAAGCAGGAAAGGGATCTTGGGGGTTGTCATCTCTGATGACCTCAAGGTAGGGAAACAGTGTGACAAGGCATCAGGTAAAGCAAATAGGATGCTGGGATGTATAGGCAGGGGCATCACCAGCAGGAAAAGGGAGGTCATAATTCCGCTATACAAGACACTAGTGAGGCCCCACCTGGGTACAGTGTACAGTTCTGGAGACCATACCTACGTAAGGACATAGACAGGGTAGAGAAGGTTCAGAGGAGGGCAACAAAGATGGTGCATGGATTGCATCACAGAGTCCTATGAAGACAGGTTGAAGGAACTGAACATGTACTCCCTGGAGGAGAGGAGGAGAGAGGGATATGATAGAGACATACAAGTATCTTACAGGGAGAAACAGAGTGCAGGAAAACACTATTTTTAAGCGAAAAAGATGTTCCAGGACTAGGGGCATGGGATGAAGTTGGAGGAGGACGATTCAGAGGAAACATGAGAAAGAATTTCTTCACAGAGCGAAGTGGTGGACAAGTGGAACACCCTGCCAGAGGAAGTGGTGGGGGCTGAAACAATCACGGGATTTAAGAATGCATGGGATAGACATAAAGGAATTCTAGAGGTCAGGGGTAAGGGGAAACAGACTTCTAGGAAAACAAACTGAACTTACAAGCTCAAATGGGCAGACTGGGTGGGCCATAGGCCCTTATCTGCCGACACTGTCTATGTATCTATGTATCTATGTAATTCTTGATTTAATTAATGACTCAATTAACTAGCTCCATTTTCTGTAGTTTCAAATCTTTGTCTTGGTGCCCTGTTTTCAGGGTCACTGTTTGTCCCTGTGAATTTTTGCACTTATTTTAATATTTATCTGAAATAAAGTTTTTTTTTTACTTCCAAGAATTTGGAGTGAAGGAGCTTTTCTTCAGCTGTGAGAGCAGGTGCGAAGTTTTGGGATGGTAGACGACTTTATGCAGAGACACAGAGTAGCTATATGTCACAGACAGGGCTTGGGGCACCTAACAGACAGTGTATAATACAGCCTAACTGGCTTTCACTGTACTGCACACAGACACACACAGTAGTTATGTGACAGAAAGGACTCAGTGCACCTAACAGACAGTGTATAATTATACAGCCTAAATGGCTCACACTATACTGCAGAAATGCACAGAGTAGCTTTATGTCACAGACAGAGCTCAGGGCACCTAACAGACAATGTGTGTAATACAGCCTAAATGGCTCTTACTATACTGCACAAACACACAGAGTAGCTATGTCACAGACAGGGCTTGAGGCACCTAAGAGGCAGTGTGTGCAATACAGCCTAATGGCTTTCACGATACTGCACAAACACACAGAGTAGCTATGTCACAGACAAGGCTCAGGGTTCCTAACAGTGTCTAAATACAGCCTAAAATTGCTTGCACTATACTGAGACACACAAAGTAGTACTATGTCACAAAAGGGCTCGAAGCACCACGCAGCACACAGGGCTCGATTCTCAAAGCTCCCAGGGCAGCGTAAGGGGCTTGCACCACAATGAATGGTACAAAGTGCCCCTTGTGCTAAACAATGCACCGGGAGCCATTCTCAATGGCAGACTGAATCAACCACAGGCTACCTGCCCCAGATGGGGCTTGCGCTGTCCATGCACCCAAAAATGGGCTGCAACAGGGTGCTAGGGGACATTTTCACTTACAAACAGAATGGGAGGCATTGGGGATCAGGAGGGGGCATTATCACTACAAACAGAATGGTAGATATCTGGAATCGGGGAGGGGGCATTATCACTTAACAAATGGAACGGGAGACATTGAGGATCAAGAGGGGGGCCACTAGACCCCCCGGATGGATGTTGTATTTATTTGACCTGGGGATAGGGGGCACCGCTTGCCTTTGCTGCAGGAGCATGTGACAAACCCTCCCAAATGCCTTGTGTTTGTTGCATGGGAGAGATTGCTGCAAGTGTGGGGGCTTAGACACTGGGACCCCTCCTGTACCAGAATCTGGGGCAGGGTCCCTGGTGCACCAGGCTTTGGTGCAAGCTGCTGTTTGCCACAGCTTGCACCAATCTCAGCCCACTTGGAGAATTCACAGTGTATATAGCCTGAATGGGTTTCATAGCCGCTGCCAGCAACAAGCACCTTCCCCCCTTTCTCCTTCTCCCCTGAGCACCAAGTCCTGCAATACCCCAATTTCCCCCTTCATTCCCCAAGTTCCCTTGCTCCTTGCCTCCTTCGTTGGTGGACTATTGCGCTTGGTGTTTGTTTTTTTCTCTTTAATGTTAAGCTTTTTGCCATAATTGCAGGCTCAGTAAGCACTGATTGATTGCTTCCTCTCCCTCCAAGCTCTGGATATATTCTGCATGCTCAAACAGCAGATGGAGCTCAGGCACCAGCACTGACCAATCAGATTGTCAGGGTGGTGTCATGGCTTCTGTCTGCTGTGAGGACCCCACAGGCTGCCTGTAATGCCTGATTTTATGTCAGAAGTGTCTGAAGACCTCACAGGCTGTCTGAAAAATGCCTTTTTTTTCATAAATGACCCACTACCCAACCCGTTACCCATGACCACAGTACCCAACCCACAAAGTGCATTGTTATGTCGGTTAGGGTAGTAAATTTCCTGAACTACCCTACCTGACCAAAAACCACTGATACCCGACATACCCACTCTCCCCAATGGGTAGCCCATCCCTACCAAGAACACAGCCACCCAACATACTGTATACTGCAGATCTCTACTCTCCCACTTCATGCTTCTACATTCTCCTTATCTATATTCCTCTCCTACCAGCCCACTGAGCTTTCCCTCTCAGTTAAACTAGTGGTAACCCTCCTTCCTGCATCCACAGTCCAACCTCAGGGAATAGCCCCTGTTTACCACTAACCTGCCTCTGCTAGCCTACCCCAGATAGGGAGTAGTTACATCCCACAGCTAACCTGCCTCTGCTGGCCTGCCTCAGTATCAGAAAACTCACACAGCCATTAGAACAAACAGGTTTGAAATGCCACCATTTGTTTCCGCTTATTACCAATGACAAACACTTGTGTTTAAAAGTTGCACAGTAAACACATTTGGAACAAGGAAATTTTAGTCCCACAATTATCTATAAGTGAAATGGTGTAGAAATGCTGAAATTTTTTTTATTTATGTATATGTATTTAGACAGTTTCTATAGTTTCTGTTTCAGACCACGCTGTTGCTGCTCCCGCAGCACATCCCCATCTCCCATCCCCGGTGCTATTTGGTTCCCATCTCTAGATCTGTTTAATCTCCGTATGTGTTTAAAAAAGTACCTAGTGAAAGGCAATTCTTCCCACCATGTCCGATCATCAGGACATTTTGTAGTCTGTGTTCCCCCGAAATGCAGGAGCTTACTCCTCCTGTCCTGCCGTGCGCTTGCTGTAATTCATTGGTTGCTATAGCAACTCTGTAGCCCACTGGCTGCCACTAAAAGCAAAGCTACTCAGTCACATAAATTGAAAGGGAAAATCTTCCCTCTCACTTTTCATCTCCTTTCATCTGACTTATTTTCATACGACTGGTGACTGTGGCTTTTCCATATTAGATAGTGTAGTATGGCGAGTGCGTGGACTACAAGTGAACTACAATTAGGGATCTCATAGAAGGATAAAAGCCATAATTAATACAAACCTGATATCATTGTGTAGCAGGCGGAAGGACTGTTTTACCCATAGTTAAACTAATTATCTCTGCTTTTACATATGCAAACATATTTATTGTCAGAAAAGTATTTTATAAAAGAATCCCCATTTTATAAGCACAATAAGACACTCAGGGGTATGCACTGAACACATATTACCGCAGTTCCAGGAGCTGAAGGCACTCGGTGCCTGGCTATGCCTCTGGGCATACGGTAATATCTGTTCCATGCACACACCCTTGTGTCATTGCTTACGTGTGAAGAGTCTCTTGTCCCCCTGGAACTTTGAAAGGACTACAGCTGCCCTATTGATGAGCAGTGATCACACGGTCAGGATCGACCACCAATGGCACCACTTTTGGCCGCCGGCATTCACCTCCCCTAACTCCTGTCTGTCCACCTCCTCCCTTTTCCCACTCCCTATTTAGAGATTCAGTTCCTCATTTTATATTTCAAGAAATTTAATGACACACAGACAGCAACAATAAATGAAAAGGAAAGGATTTTGCTTCCAAGGCACACTTAGCCCTTTGAGCAATAAGGCATCTTGCTCTCACAGTCTGGCATCTCTTTAACTGTGCTAGTACTCTGCCTCCATACAGACTTGTAGTCCTACCTGTTCAAAGGACTACAGTCACCGTGTTGGTGGGCTGTGGTCATGTTATTGGGGCTGGCCACCAGTGGTTCCACATTTGGTCCCCAGCATTGACCTCCTTTAACCCACCCTCTATCCCCCTCCTCCCTCCTCTCCTTTCAGAAATTCAGTCCCTCATTTTATATTTCAGCACATTCAACAACACACAGTCAGCAAAAATAAATGAAAAGAAAAGTCTCATGATTCTAGCACATACTTCGCACTTTGAGAAATTTTGCACCCCTGGTTGGTGTTTCTCTAATGGGATAATAAACCTGATAATAAGGAAAAAGATCTACCCAATAGTGTTGCACCTAGGCAGGTATATGTACTAGGAGTTTCCATGGTCTAATACCTATACAGAATCATCTGTGCGGAGGACAAAGAAAATAGGATTTGCAGCAGCTTTGGGGGGGCTGGAGTTTCCGACATACATAACATGTTGCAGGACATATTGAAGGATCTGGGTCCAAACCCATTAGTTATAATACATACTGGTACAAACAGCATTAATAAGAAAAGTCTTGATGAAATCAAAGGAGAGTTCATAGCAATATGTACCAAAAAAAAAAATGTGAGGTGAAGTATGTCTCTCGGAAATTCTACCAGTACCGAGATATGGTTATTAGAGTAATAAAAAAATCAAACAAATCAATGAATGGATGCGAAAGTGAACACTGAACAAAGAAGTACAGTTTCTAAAGCACTGGAAACTTACGAAAATAACAGTAGCTACTATAGCTGGGACGGCTTACATTTAAGCCGAGGGGTAACCAAATCTTGGGAAGGGTCATAAAAAATCTAATTTCTAGCCATTTCAACTAGATTACAAGGGGAAGAGGGGGACAACAGACCTCAACATATACACCTAATGCTAAACAAGCCTATCAGAATAATTGCAAGGCTATGTTCACAAATGTGAGATGTCTGAATGCAGTCATGGTCTCTGAACTTGAGATATAAATGCTAAAAAAAGCTCAATATAATAGCCATATCAGAGTCATGGTGGGATGATGGACACTCTTGGCTTAAAAAAATTACTGGATACAACCTCTTTTACAGTAACAGGAAGGGAAAAAGGAGGTGGGGTGTGTATCTATGTGAAAAATGGAATAATCTGCCAATCTCCCCGTGGATAATAAAGATGTTGAAACTGAGAGTGCATGGATCCAGCTACAGTTAAATAATAAATAAAATGTCACTCTAGAGAATCTTTATCGACCGCCAAACTCCTCCAAAGAGTACACCAAATCCCTGAAACAAGAAGTAGCTGTGGCCTCTGAATTGGGAGAACTAATTATAGTTGGGGACTTCAATTTCCCAGGCATTTCATGGGACCCTTTATTACGGTCCACCAGACAAGAAAGTCTGTTTTTAAATAATGTTGTTGCACTTGGTCTTGACCAGTTAGTAAGTGGTCCAACAAGAAGGAACAATACACTGGATCTGATGTTAATGAACATTGAATCACACGTTACAAATATTGAAATAGCCCGTCCAATGGGGGTCAGTTATCAGAACTTGATCCTATTTGACATTTTAACCAATTTTTCGAGAAAAAAACTATAAATCTTACATAGATGATTATAATAAGGCAGATTTTAATAAAATCAGGACATACCTAGAAAAGTATCAATTGGAGCCAGGAATTGTTAAATTGCACAGTAGAAATAGGCTGGTCAATAACAAAGAGTTATGTATGTACCTATTAGAGAGGTCAGCAATAACAAAGGTATAATTCCTCCATGGCTCATCAAAAATGTCAATAAACAAAAGGGAAAAAAAAGGCATTTGTTAAACTAAAAAAATCTAACTGCCCACAAATAAAACTAAGTATAAAAGAGAATTGGCTAAACTAAAAAACTAATCAGGATTGAAAAAAATGAAATTGAAATGAAGATATCACACACCAAGGATAACTAAAAGTATTTTTATTCATACTTCAATAACCATAAAAGTGTCCCAAAGAAACTAGACTCAATTATTCATAATGGAAATACTATTACAAATGACCCATAACTAATTAATATTTTTAACAACTACTTTTATTCTGTTTTTAACCCAGAATATGTTATAGACATACCAGTTACAGCAATGCAAACTCCTAACCCTATTACCTATACTACAGAGGAAGTTATGGTCTCCATAAAGGGTTTTAAATCTAAAGCATCCCCAGGACCAGATAATAGTCCTAGGCTATTGCTGGAAACTACTGAAGTACAGTACTATTTCTTCCTCTAACTATAATATTTAACAAGTCCTTAGAAACAAGTTCTATCCCAAATGACTGGAAAACGTGAACCATCATTCCCATACACAACAAGGGTCGAGAAAACACAACTAGTAATCATAGACCAGTTAGCCTGCCCTCAGTCTGTGGTAAAATACTTGAAAAAAGTTTAGTTGAAATTGAACAACTGGGTATGGTGGATAATTACCAACATGGTTTCATTACAAATTGTTCCTGTTCAACCAACATTATTACATTTTACAACTCCATAAGTTCAAGTATTGACAACAACAAACCAGTGGATGTCATATTACTCGATTTTGGCAAGGCATTTGACAAAGTGCCACACGAAGAGCTATTTGGGAAATTACTCAAACTAGGTCTGAACCATAAGATTGTTGAATGGATTAAAAACTGACTTAATCTCAGGACCCAGAGGGTTAGGATTACAGGCTGTTTGTTCAGGATGTGGGAGGTTACAAGTGGGGTCCCTCAGGGCTCTGTATTGGGACCAACTCTCTTTAACATTTTCTTAAAATGCATCAATGATAATATAACAATACAATTACAAAATTTGCAGATGACACCAAACTGGGGGGAGTTGATATTACTGAAAAGCTAATATGTAGGGACTTAGAAACAATTGAACTTTGGTGTATCACTAACAGTATGATATTAAATCATGATAAGTGTGTCATTCTCCATTTTGGCACAAACAATCCAAATTATGTGTACCGTCTGTGACAGGGTTGAATACAGCCCTGTCCCAGTTGTTATGGAGAAAGAGTTTAAATGCAAGGATCTGTTCTATTCTTTCCTTTTCTGTCTCTTCTCTGTCTGATTGCGCAACCAAATTTTCTTGTGAAATCTAGGACTTGATCACCCCGACGGTCTTGCAATTCTTTGTCTTGCATTATCTCTCTACCCTCACTTGCTGTTCTGTCTTTTGTTCCCCCTTGCATATCTGCTGGTATAAAAATATATGTAAATCATTATGGGGAAATTTAACTGATACTGGGATCCCTTTGTTTAGAAGTGTATATAGTTTTACTGTTGAAATGTATATAGTTATACTGTTGAAATTATTTCAAAAAGCTGTTTGGAACTCAAGGGGTTAACCTGTTTGCAAGCTCTCTGAGAAGCTGTAAGCAAAAGGTCAGTTCTGGTCACAGTGTTTTTTTTTTTTTTTGCTGCAATTGTTGAATTTTACAAGAACACTGTGAGAAGCATGCTGTTTTCTTAACGAGTGGGGGTTGCAAAGACTTATAAAAACAGAACTGCAGTTTCTTGCAAGAAAAAACAGAGACTGAGAGAGGCTGAGATTGGAAATTGAGAAGAACCCAGCTGGACTTTCTCTGTTTATACTTGCCTTTGTAAATAGTTATACTGAACAATTTTATTTTTTTATTTTACTGTTAATAATAAATCACTTGTTTGAATTTTAGAATTGCTCCTGGTTTTCCTATGCTTCCTGACCTGTACCTCGATGACAGATGGTGTCAGCCTAAGTGGGATTTATGACGTGCATACTCTAAGCCAGGAGTTTTGTGCATGAGTACTAGATCTGGCACCAGGTAAACATAGATGAAAGGTATGGATTCTGCAGCACCAAGCCCAGGAGTGGTTACCAAAAGAATGGCAGCCAAACTAGCAGAGACAGCAGTCCAAGCTGAGACTGTACAGCTAGCACCAGTTATAGAAAAAGAACAGGCAGTGACAGAACCTTAAAGCCTGACTGCCTTTTTCAAATGGTGGGCTATACAACAAAAAGAGATGGAGAAACAGAGATGAGAGGAGATGCAGCAGAGAGAACAAGAAATTCAACATTTAGAAGCACAGAGAAAAGAAGAAATGCAACAACTAAAGCTGCAGAGGCGAGAACAGATGCAGCGACAGGAGCAGTGGTGGCTGGATGCTTTGCAGGCTATCAAAGGCAGAGGATCGGGCACAGATCCAGATGAGCAACAGGACATGGGCAACATGAAATATATTAAACTTACAAAGTTGTGTCCCTACGATGATATCAAAGCATACCTGACAACTTTTGAAAGGGTTGCCGCAGCCTGCCAGTGGTCAAAGCAGCAACGTGCAATCAGACTGATACCTTACCTGACAGGTAAAGCCCAACGTGCCTACAGCAATATAGGCACTGTGTAGTCAGAAAACTATGACTTGGTGAAAAGAAAAATCCTGAAAAGGTATGACATCTCAGGAGAGACCTACAGGCAGAAATTTTGATCTTTGAAGTATAACTCAGTTGACAATCCTCAAGAAGCCTTCACCTGACTCAGAGAATTCCTGATAAAATGGCTCCAACCAGACAGCAAAATAGTCCCACAGATCTTAGACACATTTGCAATGGAGCAATTCAACATCCTGCCTACAGATGTGTAGTTTTGGGTGTAAGAACACTGACCAGAAAGTGGGGAAAAGGCTGTGTCTTTGGCTGAGGACTACCAAATGGCCAGACAAATGCTACAGCAGCAACGTTACAGACACTCTTTTTCCCATTTAAACTCCAAGTCTGATAAGAACTCTGGTGGGGGTAACAAATCTGTGCCCAAAGACGTTATTTGCTGTAACTATAATAAGCCAGGTCATATTGCAAGAAATTGCTGTAAGAAGAGTGACACTGGAGCAGATTTGTCCTTAGCAAATTGGGGCTACTTAACAGATGTGAAGGTGGGAGATAAGACTGTGAAGGGACTTATAGATTCGGGAAGCAGATACACCCTAGTACATATTGAAGTGCTAGGAAAACAATGTCCCAAAGGACCAGGTACTGGTGTCATCTACATCCACGGGGACACTTAATACTGTCCCACTAGCCAAGTGACTCTCACTATTAATAGGGTGTCACACCAAATTTAAGTGGGGGTAGTACCTAAGTTACCTGTACCTGTGATTATTGGAAATGACTTCCAGGATTTACTGAGTTAAGCAAAGAGGGAGCAAACCCTGATGGTTCAGCATCTGTGGTGACAAGATCTCAAGCAAAGAAAATCTTGAATGGTGGGGACCCTTTTCCTTTTGCTGATTTTGATTTGGACTTGTTTGAGCACAACTCTGAAATCCAGAGGTCCAGGAAAGAAAGACGATGCCTGAAGAAACAGAGGAAACAAAAGACTGATGGACGTAAGGGGTTAACATATGAAAATGCTGAAACTAAGCTGATCACTGATTGTGATTTTCTTTCAGAACAAGCTAATAGTGTTTCTCTCCAGGGTTATTTTAAGCAGCTGAGGGTGAAACCAAAACAGGGTGAACCTATGTTTGAAAAATGTAATGGGCTACTGTACAGAGTTTGGTTTAAACCTCAGACACAGAACCAGACAGAACAATTGATTATACCAGAAAAGTATAGATCTAAGTTGTTACAGATAGCACATGATAGTCCTATGGCTGGTCATTCGGGGAGGGATTGCACCCTTGCCAGATTGCTGTACAGATTTTGCTGGCCTGGAATTCATGAAGATTTTGCTACCTGTTGCAGTTTGGTATACCAACCGCACAGCAACAGGAATACCACAAAGACCATCTCAGCGACATTTTCTGCAGTTCGCTGTGATGGTCTCCACATTCCCGACACTGTTGCCGGTGGGCTGTTTGCTCCCCTCCCTGAACTAACTTCGACTAGAGTTAGTAATCTAAAGTGCAGGGAGTAGGGGAGGCAGAGCCCCCGCATGGTAGGTGTGGGGGCAAAGCCCCCACAGAAAACTTTTGTTCCACCAGCAACGGCACAACATCAGTTGGTGTTGTGCCATTGCTGTGCCAACAGTCGACAAACTTCTTGTCACCATGGAATAGTGGAACCTTTCGGTTGTGCTAAGTGTCAGAAAGTAGCCCCAGTGACTAAAAAAGACAAGGTGCACCTTTGATACCCTTGATAGATGTGCCTTTTGAGAGAATTGGAATGGATATGATTGGCCCCTTAGACAAAAGCAAAAAGGGCCATTGATTCATTTTGGTAGTATGTGACTATGCTACTTAATACCCAGAGGCTGTTCCTGTGCATACTGTCACTGCCCCAAAAGTTGCAGCAGAGCTTGCCAAAATTTTCAGCAGTGTGGGCATACCTAAAGAGATTATTACTGATCAGGGTAGTAATTTTGGTGCTGCATTACTGAAGGAGCTATACCAGCTACTAGGTATCACTGCCATAAGTACCTCTCCTTATCACCCTCAGACAGATGGTCTTGTTCAGTGTTTTAATGGTACCCCATTAAAATCGCGAATGCATATTAGCAAATAAAAAGTAGCGATTCAATAATCGCGCTTTTAATTTTAGCGACCGCTGAATAATAGCGCAGTACCAGAAATAACAATGCCGGCTACCAGACAAAATAAAATAGAGAAAAAGCAAAATTGCAAGTCATGTCCATATAATCAGTATCTGGAAGGGATTTCAGGTGCAATTGCCCTGCTAACTGCAACCATCCCTCCAATCCTCCATGCAAATTTTCTGATGGGAAATCTGTTGAGGCAGCAGATGTCAAAGGATGTGCATAAAAGTGGTTTTGCGAGTGGTGGGGAGGGGGGGGGTCTGTGTGGACCAGATAGCAGGTGAAACTCAGCATAACATTGTAAAATTTGAATCATTTCACAGACCACCGACCACACAGAAACGTAAAAATAAACCAATGTGCATCTAAGATCAGAATTATCAATTTCTAATAAAGTGCGTTCTGGCTAGCCTGCACTTGAACTTGCACCAGCATGCAACTCTAAATGCACTAGCACGCACCTCTTAAAGTAAGGCAAGGCAGAGGAAAAGAACTGCTTTTTTGGACAGAATAGCAATGTACCTGTAGTAAACACGGGACACAGGTGGAACAATCAGAACCTTTTGCTTGTGCTCGGCCATTGACAAGAAGATTCTGGGGCTTCCAACAACAAGTCAATGATGGAAGTTTCACTAGTGGAGGTACCATTTTAATTTGGTTTTGTGGCATTACAAGCTCAGTTGGAGAAGTGTACTTGTGGCTCAATGGAGACTTCTAGGGAAGTTCACATTTCTAGTGTAAGTTAATTCATGCTCGGGGTTATACATTAGTGGCAAGAACTAAACAATTTTATTTTTTTAGGTATTGAATTTTTAAAAAACTTCTTTTTTTTTTTTTTTTATAATTATGCTAGGAACTGCCGTAGATGGATTTTAAGCACCAGCAGCTGCCATGCACTGCTTCTTAGCGGTAGCTTGCGCTGGCTAGAGTGTGAGCTTCTATAGATCGTGGCACGGTATCTTCCCAGCCTGAGCAATGTAAGGCTGTGGCTCAAAAACAGTACAAATAGTATTTATTGCTAGGGAGACAGATTGTTTACATAACCACCGATCATGATTATTGCATTGCCACTATTGTATTTGTAGCGTTTATGGGACTAAGCGATTTTTGCGATCGCTATTAAAAAATCGCTGAAATTGCGGTCTCGATTTTAAATTCGCTATTTTCACATGGAACCGTTTTAATTAAACCCTAAAACACATGTTAAAAAGGTCTGTAAAAGGGTAAGGGGAAAGACTGGGAGCAATATTTGTCTTACCTGCTTTTTGCTTACAGAGAAGTGCTGCAGGCATCAACAGGTTTTTCACCATTTGAAATGCTGTATGGTAGACAACTTAGAGGGCCACTAGATGTAATAAAAGAAGCATGGGAAGATAATCCCTCCATCAGAAGCAATCTATAACATCTTATATGTGTGCCCTGAGAAAGAACCTGGCAAAATATGTTGAAATCACCCATAGTAATCAGGAAGAGGCCCAAAACCAGCAGATGGTGTATTATGACCATGGGGTAAAAGAAAAAGTTTTTGAGCCGAGTGAAAAGGTCTTGCTACTGTTACCCACTACAGAAAATAAACTGTTAATGAAGTGGCAAGGTTCTTAGATGTATTGGCACAGTCAACTATGAGACTGAGACCCTTGACAGGAAAAATCCTATTAAGATATATCATGCTAACCTCCTCAAGAAATGGGTTGAAAAAACACCAAACGTTGTTTTACTAATTTTACCAGAAACTGATAAAGAAGATATTGATGTAGCTTACGATAGATTGCAGCAAATGGTAGCCCGTGATGTGGGTGCATGCCGAAAGGTGATGTCTGAAACGGCAGTGCTTATGGGCCAACAGCCGAATGGCAATGGGGAGGGGAGGGCGACCGGATGTTGGGGTGGGCGAATCCGGCGACAGAATATTAAGCTACAGCACGCTGGGCGGAGTGAGCACGGTGGCGTGGGGTGGAGGTGGAGGAGGACTGTAGGGGGTGGCACTGTGGTAGGTTGCTGAGCTGGTAGGTTGGCCTGCCATTAGGGTGGGTGAGGTCCTGGTTTCGGGTCCGGGTGCTGGTGCAATTTTATTGTGCCCGGCCCGAAACTTTGTTTTGTAGGATTTCACCCCCTGACATGCACCCCGGCCCGGAGTTGAGAATCCTTTAGTAGGGGGGTGCGGGGGAGTGAAGCCTCCCTACGTGGGGATGTCAGAGCACCAAAAATGTTTTTGCCGCTCTGACGTCGCGATAACGCGGCTCGCCTTTAGGCAGTCACCATTATCACATAGAACCGGGCAAACTATAACTGCTGATGTTGTAAAGTAAATGTTTCCTTAACCTCTGAACAAACTGCAGAAATTTGTAACTTGCTAAAGACAATTAACAGTACTTTTGCCATAGTATCAGGCCAAGCAGAAAGGGTTGTGTACGTTACAGTGACAAGGAATGCTCGCCCTATTAGACAAAAGACATACAGATTACCACAGCGGTTAAGAGCAGACATGGTTAAGGAAAAACAAAAAATGAAAGAACTGGATATCATAGAAGAGTCAAGAAGTGCTTGGTCATCACCAGTGATTATTGTAAACAAAAAAGAAGGGGGTGTAGGAATATGCCTTGATTTTTTGAAATTTAATCAAGTGTCAGACTTTGACAGTCATCCTATGCCCAGAATAGATGATTTGGTGGACAGACTGGGGAGTGCCAAATATATCAGTACCCTCAATCTCAATCTCAATTTCACCAAGGGTTACTGGCAGATCCCCCTAGCTAAAGAATCCAGAGACAAACTGCATTTGCCACTCCTAGAAGATTTTGTCATTTCACCGCCATGCCATTTGGTTTACATGGTGAACCCACTACATTCCAGTGGTATATGGATGTAATTTTGTCCCCTCACACTGGTTACTGTGCTGCGTAAATGGATGATGTCATGGTGTACAGTCCAGACTGGAAAAGCCACCTGGAACAGCTAAGAGCAGTTATCCCGTTGATCAAAAAGGCAGGTCTGACAATTAATCCTACTAGGTGTGCATTGGGCATGCAAGAAACCAGATATTTGGACAGTGTTTTGGGAAATGAGAAGTCAAGCCAGAGGTTTCCAAGATAGAAGCTGTAGCTATAGAAACATAGAAACAGAATTTGATGGCAGATAAGGACTGCTTGGCCCACCTAGTCTGCCCATTTCCCCTACCTAATGGATAAGCTGCAGATCCTAGTTAACCAATAGCCTACTTCCTCCTACCCCCCACTAGAATTGCCTTATGTCTGTCCCATGCATTCTTGAAATCACCCACTGTTTTTGACTCTACAACATCCTCAGGAAGGTCATTCCATGCATTTACAACCCTCTCTGTGAAGAAATACTTCCTCACATTACCTCTAAGCCGTCCCCTCTCTATCTTCAAATTGTGCCCCCTTGTTCTTGCACATCTCTTTTTCTGAAAGATGCTACCCTCTTGGACTTTGTTGATTCCCTTGAGGTATTTGAAAGTTTCTATCATGTCCCCCCCTTTCCTCAAGACTATACATCTTAAGCTCCGTTAGTCTTTCTTCATATGTATTCTGGTGCAGACCCTGCACAATTTTGGTTGCCCTCCTGTGGACAGCCTCCACCCTGTCTATGTCTTTTTGGAGATGGGGTCTCCAGAACTGTACGCAGTACTCCAGATGTGATCTTACCAACTGTCTGTACAGAGGGCCAACAACTTCCTGTTTTCTACTGGTGATACCTCTCCCTATGCATCCCAGTATCCCCCCAGCCCTCCTTACTGCCTTTTCACATTGCTGGCCCACCTTTAGGTCATCTGATATGACTACCCACAGGTCCCTTTCCATTTTTGTTGTTGTCAATATCTCACCCCCCATTATATACTCTTCCCCTGGGTTTTTATTTCCCAGGTGCATTACTTTGCACTTCTTTGCATTGAATGTAAGCTGCCATACATTTAACTATTCCTCCAACCTTGCCAATCCCTTTTCATCCTTTCCACCTCACCTTGCATGTCAACCCTGTTGCAGATCTTTGTGTCATCTGCAAAGAGACATACTTTCCCTTCCAGTCCCTCTGCAATGTCACTTAGAAAGACATTAAAAAGGACCGGCCCCAGTACTGAACCCTGCGGTACCACACTAGTAACCCCCTTTTCTTCACTGTGGCCTCCATTTACTATTACCCACTGTGTCCTGTTGTCCAGCCAGTGTTTTACCCAGGCTACCACCCTGGTAATAGCTAACAGCCCTGTCCCCAAAACTAAGAAACATGTCAGGTCATTTAGAGGGTTGGCTGGTTATTATTGGAGATTTGTTCCCAACTTTGCAGAATTAGCTACTCCCCTCACAGAACTCATGAAAAAATGGTACCCGAATAATGTGAAATGGACCCCAGATTGTGACGAAGCTTTTCAGGCCATTAAGGCTGCATTATGATCAGCCCCCATTTTAAGAAGCCCAGACTTTGAGAAACCATTTTTGTTACAAACAGATGCATCAGAGGTAGGCCTAGGTGCAGTCCAGACTCAATATATAGATGGAAAAGAACATCCTATTCTATACATAATTAGGAGATTGCATGACAGAGAGAAAAAATACTCACCATTGAAAAGGAATGCCTTGCAGCAAAGTGGGCAATGGAGTCCCTTAAGTTTGACCTACTAGAAGCTGAGTTTGTGCTTGTAACAGATCACAATCCTCTCTGTTGGCTTAACCAAATGAAGGATAAAAATTCTAGAATCACATGGTGGTACCTGGCACTACAGCCATTTAAATTTAAAGTGATGTGCAAATCTGGGAAAGGGAATGTCAGTGTTGATTTTCTGTCTAGATATGGATCAGGAATTGAGAATTCTGAAGGTTGAAAAAAAATGTGTGAGTTGAAACTTCTCTGTTTGATACGTTACATATGCACAGAACTGTAAAGATCATATACTTATGTTTTATGAGAATTACTAGAAAGTTTTGGAAACCTGTTTTTGTAGAACAGGTTCCCTCTTAAGGAGTTGAATACAGCCCTGTCCCAGTTGTTATAGAGAAAATGTTTAAATGCAAGGATCTGTTCTATTCTTTCATTTTCCGTCTCTGCTCTGTCTGGTTGCGCAACCAAAGTTTCTCATGAGACCTAGGACTTGATCACCCTGATAGTCTTGCAATTCTTTGTCTCTCACAATCTACCTTCACTTGCTGTTCTGTCTCCCCCCCCCCGCGCATATCTGCTGGTATAAAAATATATGTGAATCATTATGGGAAATGTAACTGATACTGGGATCCCTTTGTTTAGAAATGTATATAGTTTTACTGTTGAAATGATTGCAAAAAACTGTTTGGGACTCAAGGGGTTAACCTGTTTGCAAACTTTCTGAGACACTGTAAGCAAGAGGTCAGTTCTGGGTCACAATGTTCTTTTTGCTGCACTTGTTGAAACTTACAAGAACACTATGTGAGAAGCATGCTGTTTTCTTAACGAGTGGCAGTTGCAGACTTATAAAAACAGAGTTGCAATTTCTTGCACGAAAAAACACACAGCCTGAGAGAGACTGAAACTGGAAATTGAGAAGAACCCAGATGGACTTTCTCTGTTTATACTGCGTTTGTAAATAGTTATACTGAACAATTTTTTTTTTATTTTACTGTTATTAATAAATCACTTGGTTGAATTTTACTACTGCTCCTGGTTTTCCTATGCTTCCTGACCTGTGCCTTGACGACACCATCTAAATAACCAAATTCTAAAATCATTTGTAAAGGAAAGGGACTTAGGGATAATAGTTAATAACAAATTTACCTCCAGTGACCATTGTAAAAAAATTGCACAGACTACAAGCTCTTTATTAAACAGAGTCAAATGGATGTTTTTAAAGAGAAGAAAATCTTTCATTTTTCCATCATACACAACCTATATTAGACCTTATTTGGACTCAAATTCCCCTTTTTGGAGCTCACATTATATTAGATACAGAAACTTGTAGGAGTTAGGTCAGTGAAGAGCAACAAAGCTAATCCCTTCCTTAAGAAGTCTGCCTTATGAACTAAGACTTCAAAGGACGGACTTAGTCAAGCTATGGGACATAAGGGCAAGGGGGGACCTGCTGCAAATATATAAAATACTAAACAACAACGAATTAGTAGTACAATGTGACTACAAATATGCATCTAGGAATGTTAACCTCAGAAGTCACAATAAACAGCTCTATATTCAAAGAGCAAATACTTGTAAAAAAGATTGCTTTTTTACTATCAGGGCAGCAAAGGCCTGGAATTCATTACCACAGGAGGTGATCAATTCTAAAACCTTTCTAATTTAAAAAATATTTATCTGTTTATTTGAAACGGTTTCACCAGGAAAGACAACATGAACTGTAAACAGCTCATTTTCAGAAGCATCCAGGGGGAGGGGGGGTTACATATGGGGAGAATAAGCAAAGACATTATAAAATAAGATACATATAGTGCAAAATTCAAATACATAAGGTGAGGTACTAATACAATTTATTTTATTTATTCATTTTGGATTAACACCTTTGAGCCAAAGGCTCTTTTAAATAGGTTCCATGTCATAAACAGATGGGGGGGATAGGTACAGTACAGAAGGTAGAGATTAAACCATAATACAAGTAGCAACATCATACAGTGAAATCAGAATTGTATATGCAAAAGCATGTAGGTGTAACATTTTTATTTTTTTTTTTACACGTGAGTTGCACAAGATTATACCATACAGCAGCCAGAGGCATTGTCAAGCAGGAGGCTATGTCTGGGACCAGAGCGTAATGCACGGGTACACGATGGTGGCAGGAGTGGAAGACAGGAAGGGAACAACACCAGCAGATTGATATAGAGCTAGGAGGGTGGAAGGAATAGCATGAAAGGGTAGGTGGAGTTAAGAGAGAGCAGAGAGCAGAAGGGAGGTAAAAGTGAGTAATGATAGAGGTGGCTGTGTGGGAGGGTTCAGGAGAGGATAGAGGAGGGTGGGGAACGGGGCGTACTGAAAAGGGGATGGGCAGGAAGGGAACTGGGAGGATAGTAGGGAAGTGGGGTAAGCAGGAGAGCAGGGGTGGAATAGAGAGGATGGGTAACGGGCATATTGGAAAGGGGTGGGCAGGAGGAGCGTAGAGGATAGTAGGAAGTGGAAGCAGGAGAGCAGGTGGCAGGTGAGGAATGAAATAAGAATAAGAGGGAGGATCGTGAGAGGGGGAGAAGGAGGCATATTGGGGGAGTGTGGAGGCAGGAGGAGGATGGGAAGGAGTAGGGCGCTTGGTCAGCCAATACAATAGGTTGGTGAGGGCTTGGGGGTGGGAGATGGTAGTCAAACGGGAAGGACCTAGGAATTAGGTAAGACAGTCACAAGAGGCTCTGGCAACAATGTAGTCCCAGAGCTTGCATTTAAACAGGCCAAGAGTAGCCGTGTCAGTAATTTACCTAGGCAGGGAATTAAAACATTTTGGGTCTCTAAAGGCAAACGACCACTGCCCTTGTGAAGTGCAACACCTGGGGACTTGAAGGAAGGAGTTGTCAGAGATTCTGGTGTGCCGTATATTATGTGAGGGGATAAGGAGATTCTGCATTCCAGAGGGCAGTAGGCCAATGGAGGCCTTCTTTAATGTGAGACTGGTATGGTAGAGGATATGGGCATCCAGCTGCAGCCGTTCTGCCTGTTCATGGAGGTCACAAGTATGTGTCCAAGGTGTATCCCCTACAAGGAGTCATCAGGCCTTATTTAAGGCCACAGATAGTCTCCTTAGTGCGGTGACAGTTACTGTGTCACAGATCATCAGCCCATAGTCAATTAACGAAACTATGGAGCTTTGTATGGCTATTCTGAGGGCTCGATCAGTGAGGCAGTGTTTATGCCTGTAGAGGAGACCAATCCGGGTATTCACTGATTTGGCAACAAGGTCGATGTGGTTATTGAAGGACAGGGTAGGGTATAGGGTGACACCAAGGTACAGTACTTGAAGGAATGGGTCTGTTTAAGAGCAGTGCCTGAGCAATTCCTGATTGTCAGTGGTACTGACTGATACTTGCTGTGGGTGGAGTGGAAAAGCATTGATTTGTTTTTTTTTTGTGGTTAAGCACAAGTTTCTTTTCGAGGAACCACTCTTCTACTTTCATGAAACTATCCTGTAGTTGCCCTAATAGCTGTGCACAGTCAGAGTTCTTAGTGAAGATTACTGCATTGTCTGCATACAACAGAACTTGCACAGGGCAGTAGTCAGGGAGCTTGTTGATAAAAATGCTGAAGAGCAATGGTCCCAGGATTGATCCTTGAGGTACACCATATCGGACTGGCAACTTGGTAGACAGGACATCCCCAGTTCTCACTTGCTGTGTTCGGTCAGAGAGATGGCTGCAAAACTATCCAGTGGTGTTAAAAAATAGACCCAGATCTGCTAAGCTTTCCAGTAATAGAGGGTGATTGACTGTGTCAAATGCCTTGGAGAGATCAATGAAGGTGGCCCCGACAAGCTGACCCTGGTCCATGACCTGCTAAGTGTAGCCCGTAAATTCCAGTAGGGTGGAGGTTGTGCTGTGCCCTTTCCTAAAACCACTCTGGTGAGGACATTGGAGATGATATTTCCCCGTGTACTCAATTAGCTGGTCAGCTACGATTCTTTCGCATGCCTTGGAAAGAGGAGAAAGAATGGAGATGGGCCTGTAGTTTCCATGAAGGGCTCTGTCACCACTCTTGTATACAGGGGTCACCAGAGCTAGTTTACAGTTGCTGGGAAACTGGGCGAGCATAAGGGACTTGATGATCTTTGTAAGGGGAGATAGGACTACGTCAAACATGAGGTGTATGTGCTTCAGATGCAACATGTCTCCTCTGTATCTGGTTTTCCCGAGTACCTTAGTTAGATATTTCTTGGCTTTATTTTCTGTCACTGCCTTGAAATAGAAAGATGGGTGTTCTGAAGTCGACCAAGAGTTCCCTTTGGAGAGGCACTCGGGGGTGGTGGGTTGAAGAAGTTTGATGGCAGGACATGGCTGAGATCGGTGAAAGCCATGTTGAACATGTTGGCAATTTCGGTAGGGTCCAGGGTTAGGGTGCCTTCTAGATTCAGCATGGAGGGGACAGACTTGGATTCTTTCCCCGTGATTTCCTTAAGGTTGCTCTAGAAGTTCTTTCCATCTTTCCAGGTGTCAGTGAGGATGTTTCTATAGTATTGTGCTTTATCGAGATGGATTTCCCTGGTGCAGTCATTACCGGCAGATTTGTATGCCTGTATGTCTGCTTGCATGCCCGTGGCCCTAGCCCGATACTTCAGGCGGTCATGGGTTCTCATTTTATGTAGGAGATCCGAGGTGATCCAGGGGTTAGGAGAACCCTTGAGCTTTCTTTTTTTGAAGGGGGAATGTATGTCACAGGCGGAATTAAAACTAGTGATGAAGAATTCAAGGGCTGTATCTACGTCAGCTGCTGTGTCAACACTTGTCAGTCTTGTTGTCGCAGAAGATTTCTTAGGGGTTCACGATGCCCACGAGTGAGTACCCTACTAAAAATGGTTTTCAGTGGTGGTTTAACATGTTTGTTTGTCCAGAAGCAAAGTACCGGGGAGTGATCGCTTATTTTGTCAGGCAGGACCTCAGAGTGTGTTAAATGGTCAGGTCGACTGGTAAGAACCCAGTCCAGGAAGGTGCTGGTCCCAGTTCTATAGTTTACTTTTGTAGGGGACTATATCACTTGAGTGAGGTTAGCTACTGACAGGGCATTATTATGGCTACTGGCATTGGTTGACACCCAGTTAACATTGAAGTCCCCAAGTAGTATTACCTCGGTGTTGTGCTTTAGGTTGTTGGTGCAGTTCAGGGTTGAGTTAAGCCCACTGGCCGCTGACTTGGGAGGGATGTAGATAGATGCAGTGGTCAGGGCTTTGTTGTGGGCTCCAAGCAGCAGCCTGATTGCTAGGAACTGGATGTCTGTATTGGTGTGTGGTAGCACCAGAGCACAGCCCATGAGGGTCTCTTTCATATAGATGGCACAGCCACCCCCCTTTTTTTTTTGAGTCTATCTTGCCTAAAGACAGTATATTCCTGGATTACAATGGCATTGTCTAGGATATGGGGGGACAACCAGGTTTCTTGAACTGCTAGAATGTCAGGGGTATGCTGCGTGACCCATTCTGTGAGTAGATCTAAGTTCTTGGGTAGGCTTCGGATGTTGATGCTTGCCAAGGAAAGAGTCCCAGTATTGTGATTGTAGTTGTGGTGGGCAACTTGTGAGCCAGGCTTAGGGTGGATGTTCCCAGAGATTAGCAGCAGAAGAAGGATCACTCGTTTTAGTAGTAGGCTTAGGAGCCGACTACGGCGCAAACGCTCCCTTTATCCCAAGGGAATTTTTGGCTTGGTTTGGTCAGTAACCTGCACTCTATAGTGGAGTAATGGGGCACAAAGAAGGGGGGTAGCACTTTTTTGCAGTTCTCTATGTAACATTTGGGTAGGAGGGGTAGCACTGTGTTCAGTGACACAGCAGGTCCCGGACCGATGACTGTTCCAGAGATGTGTATTATTAAGGGGAGGGTGGGAAGCAGGTGGGCATTCTCTATCATAGAGGGGAGGTATGAAGGAGAGTAGGCAGAGTAGCAGTGGCAAGTTGATGGTGGATGCCATGATTGCTAGCTATTTAAACAATTATTTCAAGAAGGCAATGTACAAGAAAACAAAACAGTCCCCAAGTAATGCAGGTAGCTGCATTTAGGTAAGGAATAACCACTGAAATGTGATCATTCAGCACTTTAACTTTCAGTTTTAGCGAAAGCCTTTCAGTTTGGCGAGAAACTCTTGAAAGTTGGGGGGATTCGAAAGAGGCAGTCTGTTCCAAAGGCAAATGCTGTCTATCAGCCAGTGTAGAGAGCAGGGCAGGAGGAGCTAGACTGTATTTAATTAAGGTGGTGGAGGGGGTTGGGGCGAAAAATTCAAGCCCAGCAGATTAGCAACTGGAAAGAAATCCATTCCCACTCGCAGACTATGGCTTCAGCTAAGCAAAGAGCCCCGAAGCTGTAGTATAGAGTGGGGAACCAATCAGGGAGAGAGCTGTGAATCACGGACCAATGGTGGCGAAGCAGGTCCAGGTTGCAGCCATCGGAGGCCAAACTGCTCTCCTGGTCGAGCCAGCAATCTTACCGGGGCTTTAGTGGCTGAGAGGTGGAGGCAGGAGGCAGCATGGTCAGCAGTCACAACAGCTGCGGCTGCTTGGGTAGCAGAGTGCCCATCAAGGCTGATGCTGGAATCTGGAAGGGGAGAGATAGAAGCAGAGTGAGCAGATAAAGGGTTTGGATCATAGGGCAGGCAGAGGCTAAATCAGTGGGCGTGGGTAGGGACAGAAAACAACGGTGAGAGGAGATAGCGAGGGGGAAGGGAGACCATCGGTCAGAGAGCAGTTACCTCCAGCGCAACTTAGGAGCTCCAAAATTAACTCTACAAAAGGAGAAAATAGGGCAATCATCTGCCAGTCACTAGAAGGGAGAGAGGGGTGGAGAACAGAAGTTGAGTTAGATGGGTCTGGGTTCGAGTATAGCAATGGGAGATTAAAGATGGAGGATGAAGAAGAAGAAAATCAGAGTAGGAGAGAGGATAACACACAGGAGCAAGGTTAAAATACAGTGCAGTTCAAGAACAGGAAACCCTAGAGATAACAGTATCAAATAACACAGTGCAGTTGTCCCCAGTACATATTAAAACATTCCCACGGTGATGGAGAATCACAGGTGTAGTACATTCCCCTCCCAATAGCAGGGTTACAAACACAGTCCCCAGTAAAAATTCAAGCCCAGCAGATTAGCAGCTGGAAAGAAATCCATTCCCGCTTGCAGACTACAGCTTCAGCTAAGCAAAGAGCCCTGAAGCCATAGTATAGAGTGGGGAACCAATCGGGGAGAGAGCTCTGAATCACAGACCAATAGTGGAGAAGCAGGGCCAGGCAGCAGCCAATCGGAGGCCGAAGCACTCTCCTAGTTGAGCTAGCAATCATAGTGGGGCTTTAGTGGCTGAGAGGCGGAGGCAGGAGGCGGTGCAGCCAGCAGTCACAACAGCCACAGCCGCTCGGGTAGCGGAGTGCTCGTCAGGGCTGATGCTGGAATCTGGAAGACGAGAGATAGAAACAGAGTTAGCAGATAAAGGGTTCAGCTCAAAGAGCAGGCAGAAGCTAAATCGGTGGGCGTGGGTAGGGACAGAAAGCAATGGTGCAAGGAGATAGCGAGGGAGAAGGGGGGGGGCATCGGTCAGACAGCAGTTACCTCCAGTGCCAGTTAGGATCTCCAAAATTAACTCTACAAAAGGAGAAAATAGGGCAATCAGCTGCCGGTCACTAGAAGGGGGAAGGGGTGGAGAACAGAAGTTGAGTTTGATGGGTCTAGGTTCGAGTATAACAATGGGAGATTAAAGATGGAGGATGAAGATGAAGAAATTCAGAGTAGGAGAGAGAATAGCAGGCAGGAGCAAGGTTAAAATACAGTGCAGTTCAAGAACAGGAAATCCTAGAGATAACAGTTTCAAATAACACAGTGCAGTTGTCCCCAGTACATATTACAACATTCCCATGGTGTTGGAGAATCACACGTGTAGTACATTGCCCTCCCAATAGCAGGGTTGCAAACACAGTCCCCAGTAAAACTTCAAGTCCAGCAGATTAGCAGCTGGAAAGAAATCTGTTCCCGCTTGCATACTAAGGCTTCAGCTAAGCAAAGAGCCCTGAAGCCGTAATATAGAGCGGGGAACCAATCAGGGAGAGAGCTGTGACCTACGAGCCAATAGTGGAGAAGCAGGACCAGGCGGCAGCCAATCGGAGGCTGAAGCGCTCTCCCAGTTGAGCCAGCAATCTTACCGGCACTTTAGCGGCTGAGAGGCAGAGGCAGAAGGTGGCACGGCTGGCAGTCACAACAGTCATGGCTGCTCGGGTAGCGGAGTGCCCGTCAGGGCTGATGCTGGAATAGGGGCTTTAGCGGCTGAGAAGCGGAGGCAGGAGGCGGTGTGGCTGGCAGTCACAACAGCCGCGGCTGCTTGGGTAGCGGAGCACCCATCAGGGCTGATGCTGGAATCTAGAATACATAGCAATTTTAGGCAGCGGACAGTATCGTATAGAAGAAGGTGTTACATAGCAAAGTAAAAAGTCAGAGACATCAGTTGAGACATACAGGGATAAAGAGAACAATATGCAGGTATAACATATATAGTAACAATCCTGGAATAGGTAACCTGTAAGGTATAGGTCAGATGGAGAACAAAAAGTATCTGGCTGAGCACACGAATGACAGTGCAATTAGATCCAGAGAGGTAACTAAGTGCTAGCAAGAATTTAGAAGACTGGGAGTTGTAACACAAGAGATGGAAGGGTGGGGGAAGGGCAGGGGGAGATGGGAAAGAGGGAGAGAGGAGAGGCAAGCTAAGAACTAATTCCCTTCAGGATGCTGAGAACCCTGCAAAGGGAAAAATCTATTGGACAAACATCTAAATTGGCATGGAACACATCACAACTGATACACCCATTAGGAGTAGAAGACACTCTTGATGGGCTATGCCTTCTTGTGTCTTAAAAAAACAAGGAAACCAAGTAAACGTCTCGGCCTCCACACTGTTTTATTTTCCTACGTGTTCAAAGGATTGCATCCGCACTATTAGCAGGCTGTGGTCAAGTGCTCGGTGTCAACCACCAGTGGTGCAGCTTTCAGCAACTGGTATTCACCTCCCCCTTATCTGCCCTTTGTCCCCCTTCTCCCTCTTCCCTGCAACCTTTTCAGAAATTCAGACCCTTATGTTATATTTCAGCAAATTCAACAACACACAGTTAATCAGCAAAATTGCATTCTGCTTCATTTGCCTGACCTAACCCCTTCCTTTCATTATCAAACCCCATTCCTGCTAGTGTTTTTAAGCTTTTTATGACATCTAATCTTGATGTCCCTCTGTAGTTCTCTGTACTGCTTTCAGGCCTGGAGGCAACCTGTCTCTTTCCAGCAATCATAGACTTTTTTGTTCAGGATCAAATCAGCTGTGGGATATGGCAACTGGGCTTCAGTTCCAAGAATTACAAGGTTATGCATGTAGGGAGAATGAATGCAGGAGCTGAGTACAGGTTACATGGGATGGCCGTTATGGTATTAGATGAAGAGAAGAGTCTAGGGGTAGCAGGGTTATCTTGAGCTTGATTCTTGAAGCACAGTTGTGGTTATACCTCCTCCACCAAACTCCATCTTACCACATGCTGTAGCTTCGGGCTGGGGGACTGACCAGTGTGCTTCATCAGAGGAAGGAATTAGTTCATTCAATAATCTCAGCACACATGAAGTAAAAACAAAAAGAAATGTAATTCTGTTCCTCATTTTAAAATTAATAAATAAATTACTCAGCTCCATGGAGCCGGGAGATGCAGATAGATGCAGGGCAATATTAGAGAGGCACTAAGCAGTACCAGATAACACAAGTGCTTGTAACAGGCCTAAAAACTAATTAGACCTTGTGCAGACTCCACACAGATACCCAAAGCCATAACAAAGCTCAGGACCTTAAGGAGTGAGAATACATATCCGACCATTACCCGGGGGAGTGCCTTACTCCCCCTCCCTGAACTAACTAAAGAATACCGGGAATGCGGCCTTTAATCCATACCGTGGTTGGCCTGAAAACCTTGCCTTGTAACCCAACCAGTTCACTACCCTCCTTCCTACAGGGAAATGATGCACAGGCTTAAACAGAAGAAATGGACGACACGGCTCCCTGCTTTCCATTTACTCTCACCATGTGCATTCTGTTAGTGGGTCTAACATGGGACCTGCCCCAGACATGGGCATGGCAGTCCCGATAAAACAAATCTCTGGAATACAGTGAACCCACCAGACTGACCTCCGGCAGTGTGCCACACCAGGTGCTGACCTCTTGGAGCTGCCACCTCCCAAAGGCCCTGCTGTTGCCCTGCCACCATCACAAAAGCCCCACTGCCATACCTTTCTTTAAGAGCACCAAGGCTCCTGAACCCAGCCATGACTGGACCTTCCTCCGACTGCTGTCCTCCTCACTGCTGAACTCTTGGATCCCCAGTCCCCTGTGGTCGCCACACTCCTGACACCCTTCCCATCAGAAATTAATATGAACACCATAGCATCGAAGCTCACAAGGCCGGAACCTCGTAGGTTGGGGGGATTTTAGGTCCCTGTCTGACTTGCCCTACATACTGCCTACCAGCTCCCCTCTGAGCCCAGAGCAACACCTGCTCCCCAGAGGGCAGGACACAGACTGCCCCAAAGCCAGGACCCTGACCAACAGAGGAGAGCACAGTGTAGTAAGCCAGCCCTGAGAGTGGTGGCTCACATATCAACTATAGGTGGTGCAGAGAAGGCTACCAAGATGATTCAGGGGCAGCAGAAGCACATGTATGAGAAACGGTTGGAGAGTCTGAATCTCTACTCATTGAAGAACAGAAGGGAAAGAGGGGACATGATAACAACCTTTGAAGACTTGAGGGTATCAACAGGGTGGACTCAACAGAGTTGTTCAGGCCCAGTGAGAACAGGAACACAACACTGAATGGCTGCAAACTGACGGGTAAATTAAGGAGGGGTACCAGGAGGTTTTATTTTATGCAGAGAGTGGCAGAGAGGTGGAGCAAGCTGTCAGAAGAGGCTGTAAATGCAGAAACCATGGGGAGCTTCAAGAGGAGGTGGGACAGGTTCAAGTGGCACGTAAGGGTTTACATTCCATATAAAAATTGTCTGTACATACTGATTAAATTTTTCACCATTTGTTACTCCTGTTTTCCTCACTGTACACTTTGTACCTGGGTCGCACCTGGAAACGAGCCTCAGCTCAGTGTGCTTTTCCCGGTCATCAAAATTTTAAATTAAAAAAAAAGGTGGCTGGGGATTGGAATGGGTGGACGTAACACTTGACATATATGTGTCTCTTTATTGTGGAGACTCAATAGACCGCAAGACATTCTTCTGCTGGCTAAATTCTATGTTTCAGTTGCCTTTAATCCCTGTTGAGCCAAGGGGTGCTTCTTGGCTCTTTTGCTCTTATTGAAACAGAAACATAAAATTTAATGGCAGATAAGGACTGCTTGGCCCACCCACTCTGTCTGTTTTTCCCTACCTACATTGTTACCACAAACTGTGCCTGATCTACAACTTGTTGTCCCTACCCTCTTCCTTTCCATTATGATTCCTTTGTGCCTATCCCATACATTCTTGAACTGCACCACTGTTTTTGGCCCGACTACCGCCACTGGAAGGCTGTTCCAGGAATCCACCACACTTTCTATGAAGAAGTACTTTCTCACATCTATCCTTAATCTACACCCTCCAGTTTCATAGCATGTCCCCTTGTTCTTGAGCACCTTTTCTTCTGAAAAATACTTCCCTCCTATACCTTATTTATCCTGTGAGGTATTTAAAGGTCTCTGTCATAGCGCCCCTGTCCCTTCTCTCTTTCAAGATGTATATATTGAGGTCCATTAGTTTCTCCTCATAGGCCTTTTGATGCAGACCCTGCACCATTTTTGTTGCTTCCTCTGGACCACCTCCATTCTGTGTTCTTCTGGAGATGTGGGTCTTGATTCTAAAACACTGGTGCAAGCTGGGCCAGTGGCAACTTGTGCCGATTGCTGGAGCGCCAGGGCCCCTGCACCCTATTCTCTATCGGGTAGAGTCCTGGAGGCAAAGTCCCACAGCTTGTGGCAACTATGACCATGTACCAAACAGAAGGCGCCTCTGCAAAGTTTGCCACAAGCTGCAGGGCAGTTGGGTGGCAGCTGCGCCCATGAACAGTGAACAGCACAATCCAATAACCAAGCACAAATCGCCTAGCAGTCCCCTTCCAGATCCCTGATATCTCCTGTATGCTGACATAACCAAACTCCCTGGTGATCTAGTGGACCCCTCTGCTTAGCCCGGATGTCCCCCATTAAATATTCATAAATCAGTCCCTGGTGGTCTAGCGGAACCCCCACCCTGTCTCCGCTCTCCTCCATTAAATATCCATAAATCAGTCCCTGCCCCTGGTGGTTTAGCAGACCCCCTCTCTACCCCCGATCTCCCCATTAAAATATTCATAAATCGGTCCCTGGAGGTCTAGTAGACCCCACTCCTTATCCAAGATCTGCTCATATAATGTAGCATATATCATTTGCTGGTGGTCTAGTGGACCCCCCACCCCGGCTGGCAGTGACCCACCACCGCGTTCCCCCCCATATCATCCCCGAGCCAGTGACTGGCACAGCACTCTGCTCTCCACCACAGCTAGCCACCGACTGAGCTGTCAAGGAGTGTGTACTGTACAATCAACTGTTACAGTATACACTCCTTGACAGCTCAATCGGCAGCTGGTCATGGTGGAGACTGGACGGCTGTAGCAGTTGCCAGCTCAGCAATGGCAGTGGGAGAAGGGGGTGGTGGGGTACTGCCTGCTGGGTGAGGGGTCTACATCACCACCAAATGATATATGCTACAATGACTATATGCTGCATTATCACGGGCAGATCAGGACGGCGAGAGGGGTCACTGGGTCACCAGGACTGATTTATGAATATTTAATGGGGAGATCATGGATGGGGGCTTGCTAGACTACCAGGGACCGAAGCTATGAATATTTAATGGGGAAGATTGGGGATAGGGAAGGGGGTCCACGGCACATTTTCCTCCCAGCCAGGAGGGCTCTCAGTGGTGAGGGATCTAAACCCTTCCAGAGGATACACTTCTAAGTACCCTTAAACCAGCTCTGGCTGGTCTAATGGTACTTAGAAATTTGCCCTCTAGGAGGGTTTAGAGAATACCAAATTAGGGGATATGGCAGCCTGTGTCTGCTGCAAGCCCCCTCAGACCATGCCACAGCTGTTTTTGTGCTGCATGCGTGGTGCAAGCCCCCTTTGATGCACATGCTTTTGACAATTGCTCCCGGGTCATCTTTTGGCACAAGCCACACCTTGCACCATTCAGAGGAGCTTTGAGTCTGTGGTCTCCAGAACTGGGCATAGTACTCAAGGTGGGTTCTTACCAGCAATCTATACAGAGGCAACACCATCTCCCTGTTTCTGCTGGTGATACCCCTCCGTATGCACCCCAGCACCCCATTAGCCCCCTCGACTGCCTTATTGCACTGAATTGCCACCTTTAGGTTATCAAATATAATTACCCCCAGGTCTCTTTCTTGCTTGGTAGTTGTCAATACCATGCCACACATTTTGTACTCCTTCCCTGGGTTTCTGTGTCCTAAGTGCATTATTTTTGCACTGTTTTGAATTGAAACCCAGCTGCCATATCTTTAACCATTCCTCTGTTTTTCTCAGGTGTCTGCTTATCCTTCCCACCCCTGAGTGTCCATCCTATTGCAGATTTTGGTGATATTTGCAAAGAGGAAGACCTTCCCTGTTCCCTTCCAGCTCCTCTACAGTGTCACTTATAAAGACATTAAAGAGTTCCAGTCCCAGCACTGATCCCTGAGGCACCCCGCTGGTCACACTCCCTTCCTTGGAGTGAACTCCATTTACCACTACCCTCTGTCACTTATCCCCCAACCAATTTCTTATTCAGTTTACCACCTTTGGACACACTCCTAAGCTACACAGCTTGCTTACTAATCACTTATGTGGAACAATATCAAATGCCTTACTGAAATCTAGGTAGGCCACATTCACTGCTCCACCTTGACCTAATTTCCTTTGTCACCAAAGAAATCAATCAAGATTTGTTTGACATGCTCTCCCCACTGTGAACCCATGGTTCCCTAGATCTTGTAACCCACTAGATTCAAGATATTCCACAATCCTTTCCTTCAGCAGTAATTCCAATAATTTTTCCATCACTAATGTCAGGCTAACTGGCCTATAATTGCCAGCCTCTTCCCTGGTACCACTTTTGTGTAGTGGGACTACACCTGCCTTTCTGCTTTGCTCTAGAACCACTTCTGTTTTCAGTGAGGTGTTAAATAGGACTGTGAGAGGTACAGTCATTACCTCCCTGAGCTCCCTCAATAACCTTGGATGCAGCCCCATCTGGCCCAATTGCTTTGTCCACCCTCAGATTAGTGAGTCCCTTCAGGACAGCCTCCTCCAAAAAAGGATTACTGTCCATCTCCCTTCCTACAAAGCTTCTGTTATTTTTTCTATTTTTTTTTTGTGGCTGCTCCCCTTCTACATCCTTAAAGAACACCAAACAAAACTATTTGTTCAGGATGTCTGCTTTTCCTGGTCCCCTTCTGCATAGTCTTCCCCTTTCCTTTTTTAACCTTACAATCCCACTGCTGGTTATCCTGTTTTCACTTACTTACCTATTGCTGACAGAGACATAGACCACTGTGACTGCTTTGAGCACCCACTTCAATGAATCCCACACATTATCTGCATCACCTATCTCATGCAGCTGCTCCAGACCCTTGGACACCAGGTCCTTCTCTTTGCGAAGGTCACCATTCTGAAGTTTCAGTTTCTGGTGGCTGTGGCCTTGGCAAGCTTCCCTCTCATGAGGAGATGGTTACCTGGTTACCTGGATGTGGTCACTGCCTCCCACTGGTTCCTTGACCTTCACACTGAAGATGTTTCATTCCTACTACTAAGGACAAAGTCAGGGGTGGCCTGAAACCTTGTCACATGATAGACATTCTGCTCCAGGAAGCAGTGCTTGAATGTGGACAGAAATTTTATTTAGTACTGTTCATAGTAACCACTCAGTGTAAGAATGGCGTTATTGTGTGTGGACTACCATACTCTATCCTATATTTCCTGTGTAACAACCCAAGGCATGCAGATACCCCACTAAAGTTAATCAAAAAGGCTGTCAACCAACTTAATTTTGTAATTTTTCCTTTTTAGTTTATTTTCGCAATGATTAAAATGATGGAAAAGAAGGAGCACGTTTGTGCTTCAGATTTGCCAATTACCCACCCTGAACTTCGTATTTTTCAAATGTAAATTGTACTCATTTCTTGAGCGGCTTCCTTACATCATCCTGCAGCTGGATATACTCTTGCCTCCGAAAAGCAGACAAGAACAAAGACAACAAGATGACCTTAGAAGAAGTAAAAGAGTTTCTCAAAATGATAAACATTGAGATCAATTACCTCTATGCAAAGGAACTCTTCCAGGTACAGAGAATTATGGGAAAATGGAATAAAAATAAATCTGTTTCTGAAAAACATGTATAGTATGGAAAGTTGCATAAATGCAGACCTCAATGCTGCTTTCACCTCTGGTCCAATTGACCCCCTAGCAATAATTTCATTTATTCATTTATTCATTACAAATCGGGTTTACAACCTTTGAGTCAGAGAGTCATTTACAAAGGCATCTCGTTGCAAGGAGAGCAGACATCAAGTCAGTTATTACAGTGTAGGTTAAAACAGAGGATAACATTACAGGTGCAGTAAAAGAAACATTTAACATAGATACACTTAGGTTACATAATATAGTAGTTTGTATGTTACTCAGGTTACATAATATTACAAAATTGTGAGTTACAATAATGGATGTAGTAGGTCCTCAGAGAAGACAGCGGGTTACATCCCTATTTTGACCTAGTAGGGAAGGAGTGGGTCTGGGGGGAGGGAGAGGCTGTCCAGTGGACATTGTCGAGCCAGGGGCAAGGCGGGGGCTGGTGCCACAGGTTACAACAGGGGGTTAGTTGCACCTACAACAGCGGGTATTGAAGATATGGTTCCGAAGGGCTGTTCTGAAGGAACCAATTTTTGGCAAGTTGGAGATGCAGCTAGGGAGGGAGTTGAACCAGGTGGGGGCTCGGTAGAGGAAGGATCTCTGGGCAGGAGAGGTCTTGGTTCTGGGCACCTGGAAGGTGGCCTTAACAGAGCTACAGGTGGTGGCGGACGACGATGACTGCTGTAGGGAGGTGGAGATCCCCAGAGGGGAGAGTCTTAGCAGTGATTTCTTAGCAAGAAGGCAGGTCTGGTAGAGCAGTCACTCCTCAAAGTTGAGCAGATTGGTGGTAGTATAGAGAAGGCAGGTGTGAGTGCGGCTGGGGGCACTGGTCAGGAGCCTACAGGCCTTATTGATGGAGAGCTGGATTTTGGAGAGTGCAGTGTTGTCAGCTGCAGCGTAGATGGGCAAGCCATAGTCCACGAGGGACAAGACGGAGGAGGTGATCGCCAGCCTGAGGGCAACCTGAGGCAGGCAGTCCCTGTGCTGGTATAGCAGGGCAATCCGAGAGTTTATGGCGGCTGACAGGGTATTAATATGGGAGTGGAAGGAGAGGGCAGTATCAAACGTGATGTCTAGGTACTTGTATGTGGTCACTTGTTCTAGTGGGTGCAGAGTGTTGGGGATAATCAAGAGGGGGTAATTTTAGCTTTATTTTGGTGGTGGGAGAAGAGTATTGATTTGATTTTCTTTAGGTTAATGACCAGTCTGCAGTCGCTGAACCACCTTTCAGCTTGGTTGTAAGCTTGCTGGAGGGATAATTGGAGGAAGGTGGGATTGGGATGTGAGGCAATGAGGACTGCATTGTCAGCATAGAGGAGCATTTTACCAGTACATGAGCTGGGGAGGGTGTTGAGGTACAGACTAAAAAGTACTGGACCCAGGATGGAGCCCTGAGGGACCCCGGAGCTAACGGGAAGAGTGGTGGAGAGGGAGCCGCTGATCTTGACATGCTGGATTCTAGCAGAGAGGTAGCTAGAGAACCAGGAAATGGGACCGCCAGAGAAGCCAAGTTGGTGGAGAGAGTCGAGTAGAAGGGGATGACAGACAGTGTCAAAGGCCTTGGAGAGGTCAATGAAAACTGCTCCTGCAAGGCTGCCAGAGTCAAGAGCAGCATGCAGGTGTTGGGAGAATTCTAGGAGAGCCATGGTTGTACTGTGTCCTGGGTGGAAACCATGCTGCTCTGGACACATGATGTTGTACTTGGTTAGGTATTCAGAGAGCTGGATCGACACCACTTTTTTAAGGGCTTCAGATTTGCCAATTACCCACCCTGAACTTCATATCTTTCAAGTTAAAATGCTGCTCTGTAGAAGTGGCGTCCTTCAGACGAGACCTTAATGTTTGTTTGATACTCCTGTGGAAGCTGAGGTTTTTGTCAATGATCACTCGCAAATCCCTCTCCTGTTCTGAGTTTTTAAATTCTTTACAGTGTATTTTATTTGTATGTAATCATCTCATTTTTCCTCGTAAAGTGTATATCAAACATTTTTCAACATTGAATTTCATACTGTTTTGTTCTACCCACTCTTCCAGAATTTTAAGGTCCTCTTATAGAATCTGGTCTTTCTCAAATGCATCGTCTGCAAAGTTCACACAGAGGCCACCTTTCTGAGGTTTTGTGTCAATCATAAAGATGTTATAAAGAATTGATCTAATACTGACCCCTGTGGGATACAATCAAAGACATGTTGGTCCCAATACTGACCCCCATGGGATACCATCAGTGACATTCCCTGAGCTTGATAAAGAACCATTTACCCTCACCCTGTGTATTTTGCCACTCAATAAATCTGCTATGTAATCTACTGTTCTAGCATTTACACCCATACGTTCCTGTTTCTCAATTTTTTTATGTGTGGAACTAAGTACACCACAACTATTGATTCTGCATTATCCAATTCTCTACTGACTATTTCAGAAACATTTATTACATCTGTTGTACATGATTTTCAAGCTGTGAACTCATGCTATTATCAACTATATTATTATTTTCTATAAAGGTGGTGTGGTAACCCTTACTATACTCTTCAATCACTCTACATATTACTGAAGTTAAACTAACCTGCCTGTTTTTACTACAGTTTTCTTTTGCTCTTTTTGGTATAACAGTAACTATTGTTTGTTGCCAGTCATCTAGTACCTTCCTTGACATAAGTGATTTATTAATAATGAATGTTAATGGGGGATCTACGCCATCTGCCAATTCCTTTAACAGTCTTGGATGACTTGGTCCCTCCGATTTGTCGGCTACCAGCTGTCTGTTACCAGCTCTTTTAGTTTTTTCCTCAAATCATCTGTATTGACTTGAAACGGGAACTCCTCAGCTGCCCCACTGTGTTCTCTAATTTCTCCATAGTTTGTGTTAAATATTGTGAAGAAAAGTTTATTCTAGGGGCATAGGCACAGTTCACTGTCCACATTCTGGCAGTTCCCCTGGAACAGACTTTCCTTTGTATATCGTTAAGCTAAACTCCTCCCCCCAAAGTGGTATATTCCCCAACTCCACCACGTTTCATCAGATCTTTCTTTCCACTGGAAGAATAGGTCACCTGCTTAGCAGTTCTTGCTTTGGATAAGTGTGCCATAGGCAATCATTGTTTTCACATTTTCAAAGTTCTGTCTCGACGTAAATTTCAGGTTTCAAATCCCCTCTTTCAGGATCTATAGAGCATCACAAACCAGTGTTTAAGTTCTGCAACTAGTGGGATCCGGAAGACTTTGATCTCTTGTCATGCACCGGCACTTGTGTTTTCTTGCTGCAGTCAGGGCTTTGCCCCAAGGTCTGGAGGCCATGCACATTTCATAGAACCCTTCCACGTATTACCCTACCAGGTCTCTTTCAGGGTTCTCAGACCATGATTTGGCTGGAGGACTGGTCTCTGACTTGCTCTTCCACAAATCTGGGGCCAAGGGGACATGGACAAGCCTTCAGACAAGGAGATCCAAAAAGAGCGACCACGCTGCTGAAAAGGTATGTGCAGCGGCATCCTTGGGTTTCTGTTAGATGAGTTATGCCATCATGAAGGCTAACGTCTGACACCACCCTGTTGGGAGTCCTCAATGAGATGCCCCCTTACCACACCTCCCTGCTGACCAGCAGCTGCTGGTGAAGTTGGTCCAGGACCAAGGTCAGTCACTGGCCAAGCACCAACTCCATGTGACCTTGGACATGGGCGATTCCTGTGGTCTTGCCATGGCAGTGGCCATCTCCATGCATGGAAGAGCCTGGCTGCACCTGCACCTGTCCACCTTTATGGCCGATATCCTAGCATAAGCTGGCTGATGTCCCTTTCTTGAGCACCAAACTCTTTGGCCCTGGGGCATAGGGACATCTCATGCACGTAGAGAAGCCCTACATCACTCTTGGCTCTGTGGCATCATCCCAGAAGGTACCTGAGCATATGGTCTGAAAAATAAAAAGAACTGGATTATTTTATGACTTTTTTGAGTGCAGCTGGCTTTCTTTCTTTACTACTGAAGTTTATTCGCTTATCAGCCCTGCCACGAAAAGAGATTAGAAAAACATCTTTGAAAAGGAACACGCCCAGAACTTTGTCTTGACATCATCCCAAAAGGAAGAGAAACAGAAGCATAAGAAAAAGGCTTTCCAATACCAGTCCTTTCTGCCACAGCCTCCTCAGTAGCAGCCCCAGCAGCGACAATACCAGTGTATTGTAAAGGCACCCTGAGCATAGGAAGGGCGCCTTATACAAATTAAAGCTTTGATTGATTGATTGATTGGTACCCGAAATCCAAGATTGGTAGCCAGGGCCCCAAGCATGGCAGGGGCAGGGGTGGTTGTGCTCCTTCTGCCCCAGAAGCTGATTCCCCCACAAATTTGCACAGGGATGGGTTGGGGGTGTCATCCCTCTACCCATCCTGTCACTGTCTGCACTCCCAGTTGGGGATCGACTATGCCACTTTTTGCCACGTTGGTCCACTATTACAACAGACAAGTGAGGGTTAGAGGTGGTAGGCAAAGACTAAAGTGTGAATTTGATAGAAGAGCCTTTGCATTTCCAGCACTAGACACCTGGAACACACTCTGTCTCCAGCATAGGAATGCTTCTAGCTTGCAAGTGTTGGCAAGTCCATTCTTTTCAACCACCTTAGAATAACCTGTATTTTTTTGGTCCAGTATCCCCCTCTCTGCCCATGGTCATGTTGCATGCCAATGCACTTGCTCTTTATTTGCTGTGACCTCATTTTGTTAGCTTGCCTTTTTTACTGTTTGGATGTACTTACCTTTACCGTTTGTTTCTGCTTTCTGTATTTGAACCTGTATGTAACTATTCCTGCTGGACTATGGTAACCTGTTGACTGTTACTGTTCTCCCTGGAACCCTCATGAAAATGAGATGCTGCATCTCATGGGGTTATCCTAGTTGGAGTAATTTCAAACAAGCAAACAAACACATAAATGTGTGTGCACTATTCAGTGCTGCCACCATTTCCTTTGCCTCCCTCATGGGGGACCAATGGAACTTCTCTTGATGCACAGTGTTTGCCACAAAGGTCTGTGCAACTGACATCCATAAATTCCTGAGCACCTCTGCAGGTGCAGGATTGCTGGCACCCTGGAGGCTGAGTCTTTGTCCATTGGCTGCAATTTGTTCGAGGACCAGGTGAAGACCGCTGTCATCAGTAGTGGCAGGGTTGGCATCAATTCCTCGCAGGGAGCCAGCCAAGTCCCTTCAGGAGGGGTTGTTACACACACAGTGATCCAATGAGGTGTTCCTCAAAACAAGAAATAGAAACATGGCCTTGACAGGCTTAAGTTCTTGTAGATTCATTGTAAAAAACAAAACCAAAAAAAATGTCTTTTCAAAATAGAGATGACCCCAAATGGGTAATTATGTTGCAGTGTTTTAGTTGTGTGGTATGATGCTATTTCTGTGGCCGCAGAACCACAGAATCCGGTGGCCCCTGACTAAAACTGAGAAATTCAGGGCTTCGGCACTTTTGTAAGCTTGCTGAAATGGTGCTATCCTCCTTTATCATACAGAAATGTGACAAGTCAAACTCAAATACTCTGGAAGGTTCGGAGATAGAAGAATTTTACAAGCTACTGACTAAGCGGGACGAAATCAGCCTTATATTTTCAGAATATGCTGGCAGTGATGGTACCATGTCTGTTTCTGAGCTGGAGAGATTCCTGTCGACACAGCAGCTCCAAAATGGGGGAGAAGAACATGCTGCATCTTTTATTGAGAAATACGAACTAAATGAAGTTGGTAAGTTGTAGCTGTTTTAATTGTCTGTACCCTGCGCCCTGCACTTACTAGTTGCTACCCTTTAGTTACTGAGTAAAAGATCTGAATTATTCAAAACATGCAACTGTTGATTATAATGTAGTTATTTTACAGGATCTCAGCCTCTGGAGGAACTGGCTTAACCAGTATGCATTTGCACAAAAGGTTTATAAATACATTATTTTTTTCATTCAGATACAGTATTTCTGCGCTAGAGGCATTGACCTCCTTCTGACTTGCTTCCCTGTTTCCCTACATTCCCCCACAGTTCCCGAGGGATGGGTTCCTCATCTGAGTATAGACTTCATACAGCTGGATACAGTTGTGGGGGGGGGGGGCAGGTACCTTGTGGTGAATAGCAGCCATCACCCCCTTTCTGGCTTCTTTCCCCTCTCGATTTTAGCATAGGAGCCTTCTCTTGCAATGCTGACAGGCATATTTGAATCTCCAGTGCAACCCATTGGTGCTGTAAACCACACTGTGTCCATGGCATCCCTGTAGAGGAAGTGAGGATGCACACATCTTGAGCCTTCCTTGGCCCTCCACAGGGGGTCAACATAGGAGAGGCACAGTGGCATCCCCTACTCCCTCATATTGAGATGGAGACTGGTGCTGATGGCAGCAATTCTGTCACTGGGCTGCCTGGCAGGCAAGGACCTGGGCTTGCTCTCACTACCTCTAGGCCATCAGGGCAGCCTCTAAAACATATATTTTAAATCTGTTTCCCTGTCCCAGCTGAGCTGGAGGTAACACTTTATACTAACCATGCAGGAGTCTCCGGTCAAGTCCCAAGCCCCACTCTCATAGTAATATAGTAACATAGCTTTAAGGTCAAAAAAGGATTCTGTCAATCAGTCCCCTCCCATGCTTCAGGAACAGGGATGACCTGGTATGCTAGTTCAACATATAGACATTTATTATTTTTATTTTATTTATTTATTTATTTTTATTTAGTTTTTGTTGACTGGGTAAGTGCACTAGGCAAATCCTGCTTATTTTCAGGCACGACCTGGGGGAAGGGGATACAGATGAAAGCCAACTGACTTTGAACCAGATTAAGCTGTTGGTGGTATTTTAGTGAATGGGGGGAAATTTGGCCAGGGCACCGGGGAAATTCCCCTGCTCTTTTCGAGAAGTGCCATGGGATCTTTAACATCCACCTGAACTACCACCAGAACAGGCAGATGGGACCTCGGTTTAACATCTCATCTGAAAGACGGCTCCTCAGGAGTGCAGCACCCCCCTCATGCTGCACTGCAGTGTCAGTATTGGGATATTAACTCAAGTGCCTGATGTGGAGATAGAACCCACAGCCTTCTGATCTCCCAGCCTCAGAGGCGAGTGTGCTACCTGCTGAGCCACTGTTTATAGGGGTTCTATACTCTCTGTACAGTCCAGGGTGTCCATTAATTCACTTAGTAGTGTAAGTAGAAATGTGTCCATGCATACTTTTTTCGAAAGTTTCACCAGGAAAAACGTACTACGCTGGTAAAGGCTCATTTCCAGATGCATTCTGGGGAGAGTGGAGGTAGAGTATAGTAAAACATTACCAATGTGCAATGATAAGATACATTTATACAGCAGATACAGTCAGTAGATGAGACAGACATAAACATGAAACTTAATAGCATTGACCAAATGTACAGATTGATTGAGTAATAGATTTGATATAGACCATGTGCAAAAAACACAAATGAGTTGTACATGTAAGAAGATTGAAGAGGGTGAGGGTGACAAGTCACAGATCAGTCAAGGGCAGTTACAGGAGTGAGCAGAGAAGTCACAAAGAAAGGATCTGAGGGAGAAATGGAGGCGGCAGAGTATAGCAGGAGGAAGGGAAGACCGGAGCTTAGGGAATCGGAAGGAGAAAACACCTTAGTCTGCAGTCTGTTTTCGTGAGCTGTCAAAATCCCTGTTCATGAGAAATTCCTGTTCATGAGATAGGGCCATCTATCGTCCACTCATGAACAGGGATTTTGACAGCTCACGAAGGGATTTTTAGGGCCATTTGGTCATCCCCTCATGAACAGGGATTTTGACAGCTCATGAAAATGGATTTCTCATGAACAGGGTTTTTGACAGCTTAGGAACAGACATTTTGACAGCTCACAAAAAAGGATTCGTTTTTATAATCCCTTTTCATGAGCTGCCAAAATCCCTGTTCACGAGTTGAATCACTGTTTGTGAGTTGTCAAAATCCCTGTTCATGAGAAATCCCTGTTCATGAGATAGGGCCATCTGGTCATCCCCATACGAACAGGGATTCTGACAGCTCACAAATGGGGATCAGCTTGCGAACAGGGATTTGGACACCTCGCGAACAGGGATCGAAAGCAAGTCACAAGCAGGGATTTTCAAATTTAAAAGCAGCCATTTTTTGACTAAACTAAATGGAACCAAAGCCATGGGTTTGTTGAGGGTGTCACCCTGAACAAAGCCCATACTTCAGTCTCTACAGAACACATCCTTGAAGCAAGTTACAACATTTTGTTTTTTAACAAAATTGAAAATAAGATGGCGGCTTGCGAACAGGGATTTTTTTCATACGAACAGGAATTTAATGAATCCCTGCTCGTGAGCTGTCAAAATCCCTGTTCATAAGTCCAAATCCTTGTACAAAACTGTGCAGCTATCCAAAAGACTGAATTGAGCATGCTCAGAACCCGAAATTTCAAAATTGAATAACTTTGGAACAGATTAATAGTTTTTTCACCAAACCAATGCTGGCTTGTTCTTTGGGGCAAGCTCTGTCTACCCTGAAAATGTCAAGCCAAACTGTGTGGCCGCAGCATGATGAGGAAACATCAGCAAAAATGGGTGAAAAAAAGTGACTTTTACACTTTCTTCACTATGTGCTGCGCACAATCCGCACATCCGATCAAAACGAAACTTGGTACATCAAGAGATCTAGTGTGCAGGACCGTGCATTCCATATTTTGTGCAAATCCGTTGAATGGTTGCAAAATTACTAAAGTGCAAAAATTGGGGGTTAACATTAAACTGCTTACTCAACCCTAACTATAGTGGCGCTGATAGGCCACTATAACATACACATATATATACTATTTATTTGTTAATATCTGTAGTAATTACTAGTAGACTCTGTCTTTCTAGAATCAATGGCTGTGCCTCATTATTGAGAAGGTAATTTTAATTAAAAAAAAAAATACCACCAACAGCTTAATCTGGTTCAAGGTCAGTTGGCATTCATCTGTATCCCCCCTCCCCCGGGTCGTGCCTGAAAATAGGCAGAATTTGTCTAGTGCAGGGGTTCTCAAATGGTGAGGCCAGCCTCCCTTGGGAGGCCCCAGCCTGTTCCAGGAGAGGCTCAAGCAAGTCTTGAAAAAGTATGATATTTCAGTTTTGAACTTTATAGATTTTGTGTGAAGGTATAAGGCAAACTGAAAGAGGATAATAGTAAGTGAATTTATGTATTTATTCACAAGTCTGTGACCAGGGAAGGTACTGTACACTGAGCCATGGCTTATTTCAGGTGTACCCAGGGAAGGGTAGTGAGAGAATACAATTCAAAATGTAACTGCAAAACACTTAAGCAATACAAAATGAATACAAGTGCAAACAAATTAAGAATAATAAACTAACAATGTGAGGAACAATTGATCAATTAGACTGGCAGCAGAACTGTCCAAATACAAGAGTTAACCATACAGATACTAGGAATACGAGCAGGAGGGAGCAAAATGATCCTGAGAAGTTGCTTAAGAGCAGGGTGAGAGGCAGAGGTCGGCAGGAAGGTTATTCTAGTTAGAGGGGGAAACAGAAAAAGCAGTATGGCACATGATGGTATGGCTGTAAGGGGTAACAATGAGTCGAGAGTCAAAATATTGGAGCAAGTAGGCTGTCATTAGAGCCAGCTATGCAAAGAGGTTTCAATTTATTTCTGATGTACACCTGTGAAAAGTAGGCTATTTTTCTATGGGGAGGCCCAAAAATATTTCAGTATTTTGGGGGAGGCTCAAGATCTTTTCTATGGCTTAGGGGAGGCTCACTATGACAAAGTTCGAGAACTGTTGGTCTAGTGCACTTACCCAGTCAACAAAAACTAAATAATAACTAAATAATAATATTTCTGCTGGCAGTACAAATTCTATGTTTACAGTCTGCTGTCCAAAGTGCACTCTGACTAATATTATCGTGTTTGACCTTTCTGTCCCTGAGCAATGGGGTATTTCCCTGAGATAATCCGGTGGTGGCAGCCCAGTGAAGCAGTATACTCAGACAACTGCCCTGTAAGCTGGTACGGCCCAAGCAGCAGGTTGTCACAAACTGGTGGCGGTAGTAGTGAGATCAGTCTCACAGACATTGGTAGCGGAGCAGATCAGTGCATAAATTTAAAGCCAGAATTTGTGTGCAGTGTGCTTTCTTAGGGGACTAGGATCTCTAGGGGAAAGGTAAAAGCCTTACCTAGCACATGGGGAAACAGAGAGTGCCAGTAAAAAGTTACCTTATCAGTCATGAAACAGGATATATAAAAGGATTACATTGTTTACTACTGTTCGTTTTATTGCTAGAACACACAGCTTAGGGCAGTGTAGCTAGTGAGTATGCCTTCAACATATGGCAGATGTAATGTCTGAGCTCTTTTAGCTGTGCAATGGCAGAGGGATTGTTTATGAGGGTCTGACAAAAAATGGACTCATAGAAGCCCTGGCGGAGCATGACAGAGTGCAGGGGAGGCAGCTGGTCCATGGGGCATATGATCAAATGCCTGTGGTGCAGGCAGTTGCTAATGACAGTGACCAGAGTAGAGAGACCGAGGGCACAGAGGCTGAGCCACAGGGGAACCTCATGCCATGAGCTGGTGAAACAGTGCAGGCCAAGCATGAGTCAAGAACTGGGGCAGCAGAATATCTAAACCAGCCCAAGCTCACGAAACTGGAACTTGAATTGAAGAAGGTGCAACTGCAGTGGACAAAGCTTGAGATCAAGTGGGAGAGAATAAGACTGGAGTCTGGCGAAAGAGAGAAGGCACGCCAGCATGAAATCCTGATGCAGCAGGAAAGAGAGAAGGATTGACAGCATGAGAAAGAGATGGTGAAACTATGCCAGAAAACACCATAGCCAACCATAGGCAATGATGTAGGGGGTCAAAGCCACAATTAGTTCTAAAATGTTTCCTCAATACCAGGAGGGGGATGATCTTGGTCTGTTTTTCAAATATTCTGAGAGGGTATGTGTGCAGTTTAAATTGGACATGGCTTTGTGGATGACTCACCTCTCATCACTGCTTACTGACCGTGCTTTGCACACATTTATGAGAATGGATGAACAGGACTATATGGACTATAATAAAGTTAAGAGGGTGTTACTGAAACATTTTGATGAACTCCTGAGGCTTATAGGAGAAAATTCAGAGAATTAAGAAAGGGCACAGGAGATAGCTATGTAGAACTGCATGTTCAAATGTTTACCTATCTAGATCACTGGGTGGATGGGGCCAAAGCCAGAACTGTAGAGTAACTAAAACATTTGTTTGTAAAGAAACAATTTCTTAAAATTGTACCAGAGGACCTGACTGTATGAATACTGGACCAAGTGTGCATCTCCGCGAAGGAGACAGCAGAAAGTGCTGATCTGTATGTGGCCAGCAGATCACACACACACAGCGTAGGAACAATGGTGGGGGGCGGAGCAGCACACGGTTTCAAGGGGACCCAGGGAGGGCAGCCCAAAGTAAACCAGCCTGCATTCAAGCCCAAAACGCATCCCACGGTCCTAAGGGGAACAAGGAGCTGGGGGAAAGAAGTGTTTCATTTCCCAGAAAGTGGTACATCTCTTCTATAACTGCTTTAAAAACATCAACAGAGGTCAAAAAAGCCTGGGGAAGGGGGTGACCAAGACAGTGCCCAGCAGACAGCAGCCTGCACACAGACTAATGCCACCTAACTCCTACAGGCATATGCGCCATTATCCTAGTTACTGGGACAGTAACACAGGGATTGAGGGACACTGTTGCTTCCATCTCCATGGTGAGGCAGGATGTGATCCAGGCATGCAGATTCTGCCGGGGCAGTTTTTCCAGATTTGGGGAGTCATGAGTCCAGCAGTCCAGGTACCAACGACTCGGGTCTTCCTGAGCTGGGAAGGTGTCCATGGGGTACAGGAGGTGGGAGTCATACCTGATCTCCCTGTGTATGTGATAATGGGGAATGATTTTGACCACAAGGAAACTCTGGTGTGTATTACTACCCACAGTCTGGCAAAAGGTCAAGTTTCTGAGGGTGAAGAGGGAGTGACACAGTCTGTGTTAACCCTTCCCTCAGGAGCTGAGGAAGCAGCAAGTGTGGGTGAGTGGATAGCTAGGAGTAGCAGCCCTGAGCCCCAGATGCAAACAGAGGAGGTCTCAGCTGCGGGTGGATTTCCTTCTGAAGGGGAGGGTCAGACAGGAGGAGCTGGGCAGAGCTCCTGATTCTACCCTACAGAAACTGAGAGATAGCAGATAGTGCTGTGGACTCTCAGGGGAGTAAACAGTTTACTGGGAAAATGGGCTGTTGAATAGGGAGTGTACATCACAGTGGGGGCTAGAGGGAGAGGTACTCCAGCAGTTGATAATCCCTAGGGCTTACCACAAGCAGGTTTTTGGCTCTGGCCCATACATCCCTTTTTCTGGCCACCTGGGTACTTTCCACACAAAAAGGCAGCTTGCCAACAATTTCTTTTGGTCTAGTATGTACAAAGATGTGGCAAATTACTGTCAGACTTGTCCACAGTGCCAGAGGGTAGGAAAGGTAGAGGACATGGTTAAGGCAGCTTTGGTGCCCCTGCCTATTATTGATGAACCCTTTAAGAGGGTAGCAGTGGACATAGTGGGGCCACTGAGCATCCTGAGATGCATGGGGAAAGGTACATAACTGGTCATCGTAGACTACGCAACCAAGTACCTGGAAGTGGTGACCATGTCCTCCACTGAGGTGGAGAAAGTGGCTGATGAGCTCCTGGGATTCTTTAGCAGAGAGGGATTTCTCCAGGAGATTTTGTCAGACCAGGGAATGAATTTCATGTCATCACTGATGACTAATCTGTGGGAGAAGTGCAGGGTGAAACAGCTCTGTGCCTCACCCTATCACCCCAAGTCAAATGGACTGGTTGAGCGGTTCAATAGGACCCTCAAAACTATGCTCAGGATATTTGGTGACCAGCACAAGAGGGAGTTGGACAAATATTTGTGCCACTTCTTAGTTGTGGACAGAGAAGTTCCACAGGAGTCCACAGGGTTTTCACCCTTTGAGCTCCTGTTTGGTCACAAGGTGAGGGGGGCCCTAGCTTTAGTTAGGGATGAATGGGAGGGGAGACCTTGACTTCCAAGAGGAATTTGTTGTGGAGTACATCCTGAATTTCAAGGCCCACCCTAAGGAGCTCTTGGGGCTCACCCAGGAGCACTTAGTCACTGCACAACAATGGCAGAAAGCCTGGTATGACTATGGGGCCAGAGCCCGGGAGTGTGAAGTTGGACAGTGAGTGATGGTACTCATCCCAGTCCAGCAGAATAAACTGCAGGTAGCATGGGAAGATCCATTCTCCATACTGTAGTTAGGAAGGCAAGTAAGGTCAGTTATATAGAGGAACTGCCTGACAGGAGGGGCAGGCAGAGGGTATATCATATTAACATGATGAAGCCCTACTATGATAGTGAGAAAATGGTCCTCATTGTGTGCAGTGTGCCAGAAGAGGAAAATGAGGTGGATCCACTGGTGGACTTCCTTAGGGAGGTGAGGGAGAGATCTTCAGAGGATAACCTCACTCTCTCAGAGCAGATGACACCAGCCCAGGCAGAGGAGATGAGGGAGGTGCTGTGAGCATTTGGGGACATGATCACGGGAAAACCAGGGTACACCATGATGGCTGAGCACTGCATGGACACTGTGAGCCAGGTGCCACTGAGGCAGTCCCCCTACGGGGTACCAGAGAGAGTTAGGCAGACCATGCAGGAGGAGCTCAGAGAGATGCTGTCTTTCAGAGTAATCCAGGAGTCCAGTAGCTCCCAGGACACACCTGTGGTCCTGATCCCCAAGAAGGATGGTACCACATGGTTCTGCACTGACTACCAGAGGCTCAACAGCAGCACAGAGTCAAATGCCTACCCCATGCCCAGAACAGATGAGACCTTGAAATGGCTGTGGGGAGCCCAAATCCTGACCATGATAAACCTTACAAAGGGCTACTGGCAGGTACCTCTAACCTCTGCAGCCAGGGGGAGGTCAACCTTCGTCACCCCATTTGGATATTCGACTTCCAAGTAATGCCATTTGATGAAGAATGCATCTGCAACCTTCCAGTGGCTTGTGGATTGCATTCTGTTTGGGGCAGGAGAATATGCACTGGCATACATGAATGATATAACCATGTACAGCCAGACATGGGTGGATCACATCAGGCACATGAGGGAGGTGTTCTGCAGACTGAAAGCTGCAGGACTGACAGTTACGGAGGAAAACTGCCAGATAGACACAGCAGAAGTGTCCTACCTCAGGTACCAGGTGGGCAGTGGATGCATCTGTCCACAGCCTGTGAAGGTTGAAGCCATCCAGGCCTGGCCCACCCCAACCACAAAGAAACAGGTAAGAGCATTTCAGACGACAGCCGAGTACTGCAGGAGGTTTGTTCCTCACTATAGTGATGTGGCCAAGCCTGTGATAGACCTGACAAAGAAAGAAACTGCTGGAGTAAGTTCTCTGGACGGAGGTCTGTGAATCTGCTTTCTGGTAGTTGAAGGAGGTATTATGAGGTCACCCGTGCTCACTAGCCTGAGTTATGAGCTCAAGTTCACCATGCACCTGGACACCTCGTATCATGAGCTGGGCACTGTCCTGAGCAAGGCTACTCAGCAGAGGGAGGAGCACCCCATAGTGTATCTGAGCAAGATGCTTCTGCCCAGGGAGGAGGCATATGTCACTGTTGAGAGGGAGTGTCTGGGGATAGTGTGAGCCCTTCAGAAGCTGCAGTTGTATTTCTACAGATTTTTTTTTTTTAATTTAGTTGTTTAACCAGGTATAGCACACTAAGCTGAAAGCTTTTTTACAGGAGTGACCTGGGAGCACAAGGAGGTCAAGTGACTTGCTCAGGGTCACACAGTATGCAAGTGGAAGCTGTGGGATTCAAACCCAGGTCTGGTCTGCTGGATGTCACCAGATTTGCAGCTCAGAGCCTTAGACCACTGCTCTATTCTGCCTCCAGATGGGACTTCAGTGTTCACAGATCATAATCCTCTGACATGGCTCCATAGGACTAGTAGTCAAAATACAAAATTATTGTGCTGGGGCTTAATACTACAGTTACATAACATTACCAGCACCACAGTGGTTTACAAAATGCCAATGTGGCTGGGTTGTCTAGGCAGGGGTAAGTGCATGGCAGGACACTTTAGGCACTTCCTAGTCTATGTATGAATGGCAGTGTCTCATGTGTTGCCCAAAAGAAGAAATGTGACTAGATTCATTTGTTCCTTTATTTCTGTTAGTTTAAATATTCTTCTACTATAAGTTCTGTTTGGGATGGACACCCCAAATGGCTTCCAGGTCACATGTTCAGGCAGCTATCAGGAGAAAATACTGGCCAACTGCTAACTACTAAGTTTCCCATGAGCTCATCGAGTTTCAGACCCTGGCAGATGTGAGGGTGCTATTTACAACAATGGAGACATCCTGCAAAATAAGGTCATAAAAGCAGAAAGAAGAATTTCCATTTTGGAGAGTAATGAGTACCAGTGCCTGTAGTCTGGGTAACAAGCTTCCTGAACTAGTGGCCTTGAGCATGGCACTGACAGAAACATGGTACACACAAGACCATGACTGGGATGTAAACATACCAGGGTACACTGTCTACAGGAGGGACAGGGAGGGTAAAAGAGGAAGTGGAGTAGCTCTCTACATAAGGGAAGGAATCAAAGCAATGGAACAAAAGGGTAAACGAAGGAGAGGAAGCACTGTGGGTCAACTTAGAGACAGGCAATGGCACCACAGTCCGCACGGGGGTTGTATACAGACTCCCATTTCTGGAGGAGGAAATGGACAAGGAAATGATAGAAGGTATCCTTAGAATGGCAGAAAAAGGTGAGATATTGTTGATGGGGGATCTGAATATGCCAGATGTTAACTGGAGTGCATTTGCTGCAGCCACATCAAAGAGCGGGGTCATTCTAGATGCCCTGCTGGGGGCATGCCTTAGACAACTAGTATTGGAACCCACTCGGGAGGGAGCAGTCTTAGACATGGTACTCTCAAATAGAGATGGAGAGAGGATCACAGATGTAGAAGTAGGTAGCCATATGGGAACTAGCGACCATTGAACAGCATGGTTCATGATAAACACAGCAGTAGAGTCAAGCCATACAAAGGCAGAGGTCCTGGACTTCAGGAGGGCTGACTTTGCCAAAATGGGTGCGTGCCTAAGGAATGCACTAGCAAATGGGCAGGAAGGAAGAGTGGAAGAACAATGGGGAATAATCAAAACTGCCATCACAGAGGCAACACGCCTTTGTGTGAAGCAAATAAACAAAATAAAATGATGTAAAAAACCACTATGGTTCTCAAAGGAGGTGGCTGGGAAGGTTAGGGAGAAAAAGCATTCAGGAAGTACAAGGAATCACAGAAGGAGCAGGACAGAGAACTGTATCAGTTAAAGCAGAAGGAAGCAGGGAAGGCAGTCAGGACAGCAAAGGCCTAAACTGAGGAAAAGATAGCCAACTCAGTTAAGTAGGGGGATGCAACCTTTTATAGGTACATCAGGGAGTGAAGGAAGACCAAGGAAGGGATAGTGAGGCTTAATAAAGGCAAGGGGGTGGGCAGAGGATGACTGTGAAAAGGCAGAGATACTAAAATATTTTTGCTCAGTATTCACAAGTGAAGAAGGGGAGGTACTGAAACCAAACAACAGAAACACTCTGGATAGGGGGGTGGATACCAGCCCATTCACAGAAGAAAGAGTTCTGAAAGAACTCTTAAAACTGAAGGTGGACAAAGCAGTGGGGCCTGATGGAATTCATCCCAGAATTCTAAAAGAACTAAGTGTAGAACTAGTGATACCACTGACTACCCTCTTTAACAAATCATGGGAGGATGGAGTCGTACCTGAAGACTGGAGGAGAGCAGATGTGATTCCACTTCACAAAAGTGGAAGCAGGACAGATGCAGGAAACTACAGACCTGTTAGTCTGACCTCAGTGATAGGGAAAATGATGGAATCACTTCTGAAGGAGAGAATTGTTGAGTACCTAGAGGCCAGAGGGGCACAGAACCCAAGGCAGCATGAATTCACAGCGGGAAGGTCATGTCAGGTGAATCTAATAGATTTCTTTGTCTGGGTGACCAAAGTAGTAGATCAGGGAGGGGCCATACACTCCTGTTACGCGTACAAAGAGAGCAGAGCTATAACCTGGTAGCTTATTGGTTAAGGCCCTGTAGAACCACAGGAGGGCATTTTTTTGCCTTCTCAATGTAAGAGATGGCCAGGTCAGCTTTTGGTAGAGCAAGCAGCGATGGGTACGACTGGGCAGATCCAGAATAAACCGCAAGGCACGGTGATAGAGGGTGTCTAATTTACATAATGCCTGATTTGAACAGTGGCTGTAAAGAATGTCTGCATAACAGAGGAATAAAAGTTGTAAGCACCAGTGTCTTTCTGGCTTCTAATGTGAGGAGGTGTCTTATGCGATAAAAGATACCTAGACGTTGTCTTAGCTTTTTTGATAGCTCATTCAGATGTACCCCAAAATTAAGCTGGTTATCTAACCAGACACCCATGTGCTTAAATTTATCCACTATTTCCAGAGGTTCACCTAATAGGGTGTAAATCAGTTAGTTCGATGGTGGCCCCTGGGTATGAGCCGCAAGTGGAGATAAGATCATTGCCTTGTTTTTTCTTTTTTGCGTTAAGCAGTAGCTTGTGCTTTAGTAAATTGTGTTGGAGGGTGACAGTTGTGTTGTAGCTCTTCGTAAGCGATGTCCAGGAATGAGTTAATAGTGTAGAGAACCGTATCATCATCGAACAGATGTATGTAGCCTGAGCGTATGTGAGAGCCGATATGGTTTATGAATAATGCGAATAGGATGGGGCCTAGGATGGAGCCTTGTGGCACACCCCGAGGAAGGGTTTTAAGTGGAGACAGTTCCCCTTGAGCTTTAATCTGTTGCAGTCTGTTGGAGAGATAACATTCAAACCGCTTTAGAGCAGTATTGTCTAGGCCAAAGCTGTTCAGGACGTTAAGCAGAAGGCTACGATCCATGGTATCAAAGGCCTTACTAAGGTCCAGAAAGAGGGCATAGATGTGTTTTTTTGTATCCAAAGCATTTTGCCAGTCATTGGAGACTTTGGCGAGGGCAGTTATAGTGCTGTACTTGGGCCTAAAACCTGATTGGGCTGGGTTCAGGAGGTTCTCGGAGTCTAGATAATCCCTAAGTTGATAATTGACAGTTTTCTCCAGGATTTTTGATGGGATAGGAAGCAGCGAAATAGGACAGTAGTTGTTCAGGTCAGCTGGATCTCCAGACATGAAAAGGGGAATGACGTGCGCTGTTTTTCAAAGAGGAGGTAATTCACCCTGAATCAGGGAACTATTAAATAGGTGGGTGATTTGGTTAGTCAGATGGTAAAAGCCTGTTTTCAAGAAAAATGGTTCTATAAGATCAGCACCATCACACTTTTTTGTGTCCAGAGATATTAGAAAGTCCTCCACCTATTTGAATGTAACTGGTTCAAAGCAGAAGGAGGAGTGTCTCGGGTTTGTGCAGTGTCAGAGGATAAGCCATCAGTGGCATTGCAGCTGACATTTAGCTTGCTGAGGGGCGAATCATCAAAAGCAAGGCCTGCTGTGGCAAAATGAATGTTGAGTTGTTCAAGAATATCAGCTCTGGTCACATAAGAAATGTTACCTGCCACTATTATAGCGAGTGACCTTCAACCTCTTTAAGAATGTTTCAAAAATTGGCAGAGCAATTTTTATTTTCTTCAAGGGCAGTCAGGAAATAACATGATTTTTTTGCTCTTATTAACTTGGTGCAGGCATTCCTAGCCACCCGAAAGGCTAGCCAGTTGGCTTCTAACTTTTTCCTGGCTCTTTTCCACAGTACTTCCCTGTCCCCGAGGGCTTTCTTCAAGGTAGGCGTGAACTAGCCAGGGGACCTTTTCCTTATTTTGATCCTCCTAAGTGAAGCATGTTTATTTATCAGTCCCACTAGTAGGTTTTGGAAAATATTGAAAGCCTCAGTAACAGAGGGGGGCCAGATAGAAATTCTGCCAGTTGATGTTACCAAGGTCTGTCACTCGAGGCCAATGACATCAAGACATCTCACTCGTGGCTTCGCCACTCATGAGATATCATGATATCATTGGCCTCTCGTGAAGATAAATATGATATCTTCAGTCAGGCCATGTCGTATCCCCTAGATATATATTATAGTGCCACGGTAGTGGCACTATAGTTAGGGTTGATTAGCCACTTTAATGCAAAACCTCAGATTTTGCACCTTAATATCTTTGCCACTGTATAACAGATTTGCCTGAAATTTTACATGTGCGGTCTGGCACAATTGATCTCTGGATCTGGAAAGTTGCATTATGGTCGGCTCTACGGTTGTGGAGCTATGGAATGCCAAAAAACAGACTTTTTGCGTGTTTCAGTACTTGCACCCACAGCCCACACGGTTTGTCTGTTTGGTCCAAAAACTTCAGGGAAGATGCAGCCTTGGTCACTGATGTGCCTTTCAAAGATTTGGTGCAAAAATATTAAACCATTCAAAAGTTATTCAGAAAACAAATTTCCCATTATAGTCAATGGGAAAAGTTAACAAAAATCACAAAACTTTCGCAAATGTCCGTTTTTACTGTCGCAGATGGCCCTTTTGCTTTCGTGAGTCAGCCATTTTTTTTTCAGTTACTGAACAGAAAAATACCTGGCGTTTAAATTTGGGGCCCTCTAGGAACACACTGCTTGTTGTGTTCACCTAGTCGAGTCCTGAGGATGCTAGACATATGTTTTTTGGGGGTTTAAATCCCCCAGAAATGCATTTTTAAATTTTTTTGGAAAATACTTTTGCAAAATACTTTGCAAATGCGAAAGTTTCGTGATTTTTTTTTGCAAAACTTTCATAATTTGTGAAAGTATTTTGCAAAACTATGCTCAAAAGAACTGCAAATCTTTGCCACTATCCTGCAACAAAACGGTTTGGTCTTGGGCTGAAATTTGCAGGGTGACAAGCCCTGGTCCCACAGATGTGCCTTTTGGTGGTTTGGTGCGAAAACATTAGAGGGGCACAAAGTTACAGCATTCCACATAAGATAACATTGCGGCATCCGTAGCGCCTTTCAGCACCCATATCTCGAAAACAGTTTGAGATACGGACTTTTCGTCGCAACAATTTTTTACTCCTCCTAAGGGGGATTAAGTTCAGAACTAGGCTGGAAGGTCCTGAAACCCATGAAATTTGAATTTTTTTCCTACCTTGTACGGTTCCTGAGATGTTTGCAATTTACTGTTCCAATTGCTCATTTTCATGTCCGAGGACCACTGTTATGGCCACATACTTTGTATTCACAGTGCTTTCTGCTGCCCCTATCTCAGACACAATGTGCGATACAGATTCGGTCCACTCATGTTGTGAGAACTAGTCACTCTCATAATTACAACCACACTTCCATTTCTTTACTAGCTGCTACGGTTCCCCAGATATGGGCAAATTAATGTTACAAGCCTTCCATGACCTATAGGGCTGCTGTATGGCTCCGTGCTTATGTGTAAGTGGGAGCGCAGGGCCCGGAGGGCCCACGCTCCCAGAAACACATATCATTACACAGAAATGGGTAGCTTGGTGGGAGCTCCCACCAACACATACCATTTACTATTTATATAACACTTTCTCAAAAAGAAAGGAAACTCACTGCAAAAAACTCCGTTAATGTATCAGTTAGGGTTGTTTCCACAGCGACAAAAGTGTGGAAATGCGATGTTAGGGTTACCAGACCCTGATGCCCCCCAACCTCCCCAGCCCCCCTCCTCCACAAACTAACAGATGCCGAGGTGTGCCACAGGGTCGTGCAGCATAACTCTCACCCCATTCTCCTTTACTGTACCATGTCAACTTGTTTACATATGGAATGGGGTGAGAGTTGGGATGCACGATCCTATGGCACACCTCAGCATCTGTTGGTCAGTGGAGGAGGGGAGGTGCGATGGTTGAGGGGCCAGGGTCTGGTAACCCTAACATCACATTTCCACACTTCTGTTGCTGTAGAAACAACCCTAACTGATGCTTTAACAGAGTTTTTTGCAATTAATATATATGTGTATATATATATATATATATATATATATGTATGTGTATCTATATATATATATATATATATATATATATATATATATATATATATGTCCTGTTTATTTGTAATACTCATAGTAATTACTGGTAGACTATGTCTTTCTAGAATCAGTGGCTGTGCCTCATTATTGAGAAGGTAATTTTAACATTTCTGCTAGTACTACAAATTCTCTGTTTACAGTCCACTGTCCGAAGTGCACTCTGCATAATATTATTGTGTTTGACCTTCCTGAGTCTGAGCAATGCGGTATTTTCCTAAAATAATCAGGTGGTGGCAGCCCAGTGAAGCAGTATACCTAAACAACTGCCTTGTAAGCTAGTACAGCCCAAGTGGCAGGTTGTCACAGGTACACAGAGAATGGGCGGGCAGATACACTGGTGTGGTGACTGAACACATAAGAAAGAGGTGGCCATACTTATTTCCCATCAAGTGCAATTCAACTGCAATTCTGCCTTCTTCAAGAAATAGGGGATGATGAAGGTAGATACATACTGACCAGAAGGCTAGTTGGACAGAGGGAGATGATCTTGGGATCGATAAGTGGACCCAACTCAGATGACCCCAACTTTTTTGCTAGGTTGCTGGGGAAATTGGCTTCATGGGCTCACCTACCTACACTGTTTGCAGGAGACTGGAACTTGATCTTAGGCATGGACCTTGATAGGTCAGGTAGACATAGACAGGAATTAATACCAGCACACAGAGCAGGTCATGACCTCATGGACAATATAGGTCTCACAGACCCAGGCGAGTACTCCACCCACAAAGCAAAGAAATCATAAGTTTTACTCTCCATCACATCAGTCTTCCTCTAGGCTTGATTACTTTCTCCCAGGGGTGGATTTTCTCTATGGGCTGAACCTGTGTGTGCTTGAAGCTATTATCATGCAACACAATTTTACTAAACTCAATGATCAGGATAAGCAGTGGCACCTTAATAGGCATCTACTCAAAGATAAGGATGTACTTGGGGAAAATACAACACTGCATCACACAATTTATGAGGCACAATGACAATCCTGTTCCAAGGGGAGATAGCCTGTGGGCTGCCTTTAAGGCTAGCCCCAGGGGAGATAATCAGATAGGTCTCCATATTAAAGAAAAAAGGGAGCAATGGGCAGTCACGATTTTGAGTGATGGTAGGACTAACGAAAAAACACTGGGACCCCACACCCCTGAAAATACATGACTTCAACTAAATGGGCTGCAGACACAGTATGGAGAATTTAATAAGAGTTGGTAGAGCATGTCATCAGCAGGTCCAACATTAAATATTTTGACCAAGAAGAGAAGGCAAGTAAGCTGATGGCACTGCGACTGAGACATCAGGAAATGTCTAGGATAATTCTGGGGATTAGGGATCACACTAATACAATAGTTACTAAGCCTCAAGATATAGCAAAGCAGTTTAGGCATTTTTATCAACAACTTTAAAGCACTGAAACGCATTTCACCTCAGATGAAATAGCAAAATACAGATATCAGTGGTCCCACTCCCTCAACTGGCAGACCACCTGATTGAACAACTGAAAGCTTCTATCAGGGACACTGAAATCCAGGCAGCCATGAAAAATCTCACACCCAGCAAGGCACCTGTCATGGATGGGTATTCCCCCAATTTTTATAAAGTATTGGCTGAACCGCTTACAGCACTGCGCTTGCACATGTATCAATATTGCTACAGGCGTTAGGTTGTAGACCCTTTGTTGAAAGAAGCATTCACTACTGTATTGCCAAAACCAGGGAAAGGCCCCACTCTAGTAAGAAGCTACAGGCCAATTTCCCTTATAAACCTGGACATGAAGATATTGGTGAAAATACCGACCCCAAAACTTAATAACACATGGAGGTCACTGATTGGTAAGGAGCAAGTCAGTTTTATGCCCAGAAGGCTTTTATCTGACCACATTCTCAAGGTCATCCATCTCTTTCCGTGTCCAGAGATGGCTAGGAACCTGCAGTCTTGGCTTCTCTGGACGCAGGAAAAGCATTCAACAGGGTGGCATGGGATTATTTATTTCAAATGTTGAAGGCCTATAGCGTTCCTCTAGAGTCAATTACATGGGTTGATATATTATATTTGGGCCCCAGGGCCAGGATTCTGTGTAATGGGGTGTGCTCTGATTACATTACCCTGTACAGAGGAACTAGTCAGAGATGTCCACTGTCACCTTTATTGTTCAGTCTTTTCCTGGCACTGTTTGTGCTTAGAATTAAAATGAATGCAGACATTATTGGTATATGTATAGGCCCTGTGGCGTACAAGCTGTCAGTGTACACTGATGATACGTTGTTACATGTGTAAAGACCAGGGACATCTTTTCCTGCCACCCTACAAATGATTAAAGCATTTGGTTTGATCTCAAATTACAAACTTTATATCGACAAGACAGAGGTTATGCCCTTTATTAAACAAGAAATAACTTACCTGGGCATAACATTTAAGGCAGATCATCTTAAATATCTAGGCATTAAATGAAAGAGTTCACAAGCCCAACAGAAGAAAGTGAACTTTGGCTGCCTGGTGGATCAGCTCAAACAGGGTCTGAACAGATGGACCACCTCCTGTCACCCTCTGGGGAAGATAACAATGAATCTCTTACCCAGGGTTTTGTATCCCGTAGGAGTGTTGAACCAATGAACCCCCCCAAAAAATGGTTCATGGGACTGCAAAAGGATATCTCTAAGTTTATCTAGGCTAATCTGAACCATCCTCTTCCCTCTGGGGGAACTTCACTATCCAGCACTCGAAATGAGGGTGTTCACAATCAAACCATCACCAGTCCAGGTCCAAGAACATTGTAGCACACACACTATTGAGTCTGCAGCCAAAAACTTCACTTTAATAATTTGCAAAGTTCGTAAGGCCCAAACTTATATCAGTACAGGTCCAATTTCAAGTTCCAATTCAGTTCCAGTTCAGACTGCTGAATAAAGTCTTTAATCCACAAGGTAAAGTGAATTTGATGAAGTTAACACTGCTATTGGATGCTCATTGTGCAAAAGTGCAGAGGTGGAGGAAATTTCACCCAGCGCTTCATGATCCAAATATCACTTCATCAGGGGTGATGTATGAATTGGGGGGGGAGTCTTGTATACCACATCATGCTCAGAATAATTTACTTAAGTAATTAATATGCATAAAAGATTTTTTGGCATATACTTCTCTTGAAGTGCCATATTCTTTTATTCATACTGGCAGTCATTTTAATATTTTGAGCCAATAAAAATTTCAGAACAAACCTCAGTTCTAATGTGCCATCTTATCAAAAAGGGCCCCAGACCTTAAAAATACAAACAATAAACTGGAGTTTAAAATAAATATGTTATATTTCACACTTCAAAAGATCCATAAACTGTCTCAAAAAAGTGGCAAAATCTTTTCCATCAAAGGTACGTTGTGACTTACTGTACGTTGTTCCTGTAATCATACTGCCATGAACATGAAAATTAAATGCGGTATGTCATGATTTATGTACGTTTGATGGAAAATATTTTTGCCCCTTTTTATTACAAACACATAAGGTTCTTAGCACAAGCATCAAGTAAGTCTAAAGAGCTTAGTTCTGCTGTGTGGACTTTTTGTGATCCTTACCTTGGTGGGATTTGAAAACTGTTCTGCTTTAATTCTTATCTCTTTTCAAAAAACTTATTTTGAAGAAGCTAAAGAAAATAAAAAAAAAATCAAAGTTAAAAATTCAAGTTTTGGAGACAGTTTATGGATCTTTTTGAAGTGTGAAATATATTTATTTTAAACTGAAATGTATTATTTTTATTTTTAAGGTGTTGCCACTTTTTGATAAGTTGGAACATTAGTATGGGGTTTGTCCTGAAACTTTTATTGGCTCAGAATATTAGTTTTAATTATAGCCAGTAACAACGAAAAACTATGGCACTTGTAATATATAGAGATATGGAGATACGTGTCACACGCTTTTATCTTAGCAAGGGTCTGTGACCCTTGATCTCTCGCTGCGGCGAGATAATGAGTGAGGGAGCAAGAGGGCACAGACCTTGAATGAAGATTAAAAGCATATAACACGCTAACTCATGCCATGTCTGCTTTATACAATGAGCATGATGGAAATAAAATTGCCTGCATCTATTTTTAATATTTTACTGTTACTCTAGTTGTGGGTCCATCAGCGCTATAGGCATCCGCGTGGTGTCATTGTGATGTACCGGATAGTAGAAAGAAAAAATTACTCACCTTAGTAATGTTGTTTCTTCTAATGGAGTCTTGCTATATTATAGACATTAGAAGTTTGTTCCAGCTCTAGAACTGCCCCGGAGTGAAATGGTTAAAACCATTCCAAAATAGAATTTTGGCACGAGAGCGGCTCTATCTGTGTCATTTCAAACTTGAACTGTCAGATCTTTACGAGCCAAACTCACTAAGGTCTGTGTGGAAGCTGTAACCTACACTAGCCAAATGGCTACCTAAATAATAACAACCATTGATGGTCCCAACACCCAAGACTCAAGTCAGGGGACCAGAAATACTAACACCATTCTAATAATATGAAAATGGAACATAAGTATAATAAACACACACACGCAGCAACATACACACTCCCCAAAGTCCCAAAGGGACAAAATGCTAACAGGACATAAGTAGTGCCACACTAAGTTGCCTGCACCCCACCAAGTAGAGGTTCTGAGAGGGGCAGGTTGGGGAGTCTATAATATAGCAAGACTCCATTAGAAGAAACAACATTACTAAGGTGAGTAATTTTTCTTCAAACAACATGAAGTCTTGCTATATTATAGACATTAGCAGAATACACAGCAGTACCTCCATGGAGGAGGGCAGAACCTACTTAGGAACAGGCTCTGAAGAACAGCTGTAGCTAAACCGAGCATCTCTCCTGGCCTGGACATCCAGGGAGTAATGCTCGTAAAAGTGTGTACCGCTTTCCAAGTAGCAGCCTGGCAAATCTCTAATAAAGGGATATCTCTGGCAGCAGCTAGAGACGCAGCTGTACCCTGGAGAATGAGCCCTCAAACCGGGGGCTCTGCCCACTTTCTGATAACAAAATTGGATACAAGAGACAATCCACCTGGCTATTGATCTTAGTGGCAGGTTTGCCTTTCCCAACTTCACCATAGGTAAGGAAAAGTTGGAGGGATTCGAACCTGTGACCTTTGGTACGCCCTATAATAACTAAGAGCTCTCTTAACATCCAGGCTGTGCAACCTCCTCTCACCAAGAGGAGTGATCAGTGAAAAATACTGGAAGGAGATAGATTGATTAAGATGGAAATCTGAAACCACCTTAGGCAAAAACTTCCTATTAGTCCTAACGACTACCTTATCCCTGTGGAAAGAAATAAAGTCAGTCTCCGCTGACAAGGCTTGCAATTCACTTATGCGTCTGGCAGAAGTGATAGCAACTAGAAAAACAGTTTTCCAAGTTAGGTACTTAAGCTCTGCAGAAGACAGAGGTTCAAAAGGGGGTTGCATTAACTGGGCAATACAAACATTAAAGGTCCCAAGCAGGAGCTGGTTCCCGAAAGGGAGGATTAGTATTGTAACCCCCCTGCAAATGGGGGTTCCCAAAAGACTTCCAGGAGCTTGCTTGAATGCTCCAAGCCTGAATGGTGTTTGGCATTTAAGCCATTTATCAGTGAGTGTTTTTAGAGCCTCTGGTACTGTCTCTTTAAGAGCTGTCTGCTTGCAGACATAATTAGTTTGTATGGAGGGACTGTGTGCTTCTCTGAGTACCACTCGAGCTGCTGCCAATTCACTTCATTTTGCAGTCACTAGGAGTGCAAAGGAACCTATCTGAAAGATGTAACTGTTTGCCAGAAATTATTTAGTAATAATGAAATTACAGTTTGTCTAACCTGCTTTCTTTGCAGTCAGAACTGTGTCTGCTAGTTCCCCATTCTAGTTTTGAACTGCTGAACTGGACCAATCAGTGTGGGTAAGCTAGCTCTAAAATGGTGCCTTGGACGAATCAGAACTTGGACTCATAATCTGAGCCAGCCACAAGAGGATTGTATGGGCAGTGACTCTGGGAGATGTAGTTTAGACTTCAGTGCCTTTTGGACCAACAGCAGCAGTCTATTGTGAGTGACAGCCAATCCAGTCAAGAACTGGGAGGAACTCAAAGGAAGTGCCGGTTTTGTCGGTTGGAGTTTCAGTTGAGCTTTGGCAGTGAAGAAGGAAGGAGCCCTGTGCTTTTCAGTGTGCAGTTTTAGTCAAAAACGTGTGTAAGGCCCAGAGTTCCGTCTGCAGCTTGTTAGGACTGAATCCGTCCTGTGAAAGAATCAAAGGATCTCTGAAGAGTAGAAACCAGGCTCACCCTGTAGAAGACTGGAGGAATTGCTGAAAATTACACTCGGTCTGTCAGGAACTGAATCTGCTGTGTGTTCTCGGGTATTGTGCAGTAATTGGGAATGGGGATGCGTGCAGCCTGCCTGGTATAGTGCTTTCTTTATATGGATGTGGAAGAGGTTTGTGCACCTCAAGTGAGCCCTGCTGACATTGAAGGACCCTATCTTATTTGGAGGTCGTGAGTACTAATTCAGGTCGCTCCCTGTTGAATTGCCACATTAAATCCAAATGGAATTACTGTACTGCTGACTGTTTAATTCTCCTTTTCTCTGTGTGAAAGGGCCCCTACCAGCTGCCACGGTTTGGACTAGCCACTAGGGCTTGGGGTACCCAGGGACAGTAACTGATAGGGATAGGCCTGTGCACAGAGCCATAGGTAGATTATTAGAGTGATAAGCTAATTAACCTGATTTCCCCCTGTCCTTGTTATATCCCCCTAAATAAATCAGAGCTGCTTGTTTCAGCAAAGTTATACTGCCTGAGGTATTTGTCTATGTTAAAGTACTGTACTGTGATTGTTGTACTGTATTTCATTTCACAGAGGTCCCAGTGCCAGAACCAGACCTGGGGGTAAGTGTATACTGTGAAGGTAATTCTGATATATTTGTGGGCCACTAGTGGGAAGAAAGGGGTTGCAGTGTCCCAGAGGGCTGTGACCAAGTTAGTTTAACTATTGCAAACCCTGACCTCTGGGTGGAGGCACCGCCATTGGATCCAGGCCCCTCAACCTGTTAGTGGCAAATCAGGCAGGGTAGTAGCCCTGGGATAGCCCATCTAGGGGTTACATCTTGGAGGCTCACCGCTGGGATTGTGTGTCCTCTAGTGGCCATATTTACGAACCACTGTTAAGAAAAAAATGGGTACCCGACAGAAGTGGCTGTGCACCGGCTGGTGGAGTGGTGTACTGGGGAGGAGATCGACCCCAAAATGCTATGCTTATCCTGGACATCCCCTGGTATCAACATGACACTGTGCAGGGAGTACTTTCAAGGTGGAAGGTTTAAAAACCCTGTGGTGGTGGGTCGGCATGCTAATCTGCTCACCCACACTTTCCTAGCCCTAGTAGAGTTTAATGATCCCATAGATAGCTCCAAAGTGCCACAGACCATTACCCCAGAGGAGCCCTCACTGCTTGGAGAGTGATAACTGAGGACAGTAAGACCGGGGAATCAGCCCCACCACTATCTGAAACTTTGAGGAGAAATTTGCTGAATGGTTGCTGGAGAGGAAAACTGTGGAGGACTTGAAGAAACTATTCTTGCCACCTGGGGTGTTCCTCCCCCAACACCCTCTCCTGCTCCAGTACCCGTAATGGTGGCTGAACCAATGCAGACTCCTATTTCTGCACCTGCCATTAGTCACGACTCTTACCGAAGGTTGAGGATCTTCTCTGGCACCCTCCCCACCCCCCAAAGGGAGGATGACTGGGAGACCTGGATAGACTATGTTGCCCCCCAAGTGCTAGAATGGCAATGCTCGGAAGCCGAAAAGCGAAAGAGGGTTAGTGAGAGCCTCCGAGGTCCTGCCCTGGCTACCATCCGTGCTAAACGGGCCAGTAACCCTGAAGCGACTGCACAGGCCTATCTTGAGGCCTTGGAGAATGTGTATGGGAGCCCAGATTCTGATGAGGACCTATGGTGGAGAGTAAGAAATGCACAACAGTACCAAGGGGAGTTGTTGTCTGTGTATGTCTCTCGGCTGGAAAAATTGTTGCAAGAATGCCTCAGAAAGGGTAGTCTGCCAGCGGATTGAACTGGACCGAACCAGACTGGACAGAATCCTTAAGTCTGCCCCCTTCTCAGAACTGCTGTTGCTTCAGTTACGCCTGGCAAATCGACTGGAATCCCCACCCTCCTATGATGAGTTAATGAGAGAAATTCGAGGAGTTGAGAAAAGGTGACCTCGGAGGTACCTGCACCAACAGCTGTGGCTACGACCGAGTGACTGAGGTGACCCATCAAGTGAAGTTCAGGGGCAGAGGTTGACAGTCAATGAGTGCTCTGACAAGGAAAAGATATGCCACAATGGGGCGAACTGTTGAGAGAGATCCGGGAATTCAAAAACAGTCCCTTTATGAAGGCCACGCCTGCAAGTACGGGCCCTGACCTATATCCGACTGCATCTGCTATGGGGGTGGGGGTACCCACCCATGTATCTCCTGCTGATAACAGCTCCAAACTCAATTCCTTGACCATGGAAGTGGAGAAACTGACGAGATGTCTCCAAATGCTTATCACGCCTCAGACAGAGATGGCACCCAGGTTTCCAGTTAGTAATACCCCCGCCCTGGCTCCCAGTGTGGCGCCTCGGCCAGCTCAAACTCCAGAAAGTATGTTTTGCTATAATTGTGGGAAAGATGGGCACATGAAAGGAATGCCAGTCCCCAAGACACTGACAAAGTTGCATATAGGCTACAAGGAGAGCTTGGAGAACAAATCAGTGGTTAGAGGTGCACGGTAGCATCCCAGTGAGGGGCACCAAAATGCTAATTCACGTCCTTTTGTGGCAAGGTCAGTTGCCCAGGCCCCACTACCGCCTCTCCAGACTGGTCCAGAATAGTGGGTCCCTCCATGGAGACCACTGTAAGGTGAATGGAGTGTCTACAAGAGCTGTATTAGACAGTGGCTCCCAAGTGACAATTATGTTCCAGGATTGGTATCAGAAGCATTTGTCAGACGTACCCTTACAACCATTAGAAGGACTGCATGTATGGGGTTAAGTGAGAAGGCCTACCCTATTCCGGGTATATCCGAATTTGGCTGTCTTTCCACCTCCGTGGCTGGGTGGCCGAACAAGTAGAGACCCTAGCCTTAGTGTGTCCCCCACTGGACTGTATGATGGTGTCCCTTTGTTGATTGGAACAAATGCTCATATGTTCGGAAGGCTGGCACAGTTGTGTTATGAAAAACAGGGTCAAAGACTAGTAGAGCTTTAGAGTTCGGCTTTAATTAAGAAGGCCTATGAGGCCAGAGAGATGCTGAAAAACAGAACCAGAGGAACCGGTCGGAATTGTATGGAAGAAGGATCCTGGGTCTCTGATCCTGGCGCCAAATGCCCAGTGTACCTTACAGGAGAGGTCCGTATCAGAAAGGATGTTAAGAATAAAATATTAATGTTGGATGCACCGATGGAAAATTGCCAGAGGACTGCTGGTCAAGCCTAGTATTTTGCCCGCTAGAGCCCATGCTTATGCCAGAAGGGTAATGGTCCAAGTTCATAATGTGTCTGAAAGAGACATTCGAGTAAACAGAGGTTGCATCCTGGCTAATGTGCATTGTGCAGACACTGCAGTGCTACCCAGCAGCAAGAGTTCAAGGAAGAATGACAGAGTAACGCCTGACTTGTTTGATTTCGCGACTCCCGCTGCCAGCTGAATGGAAAGTGAGGATCAGTGAGAAGCTTGCCCAGAGAGACCAGGTGTTTTTCTTTAAAGGAATGGGATGTAGGATGCGTGCAGGAGCTGAGCACAATATCCGGCTGCATGACGAAAGACCATTTCGTGAGAGGTCTCGACGCCTGGCACCTGCTGACATAGATGATGTGAGACGGCATCTGCAAGAGATGTTAGCTGCTGGTGTAATACAAGAATCCAGAAGCCTTATGCTTCCCCATTGTGGTAGTGAGGAAAAGAATGGAACAGTAAGGATGTGTGTGGATTATCGCACCTTAAACCGGGCGGACTATACCTGATCAGTACACAATGCCCCGCATTCAGGATGCTTTGGACTGCCTAAACGGGAGCAAGTGGTTCTCTGTGCTGGATCTCCGCAGTGGGTACTACCAGATCCCGATGGCCCCAGAGGACCGTGAGGAGACGGCCTTTATCTGTCCGCTTGGCTTCTATGAATTCATGAGGATGCCTCAAGGGATTTCAGGTGCCCCAGCCACTTTTCAACGATTGATGGAGCGTGCAGTGAGGGACATGAACTTACTAGAGTGCCTGGTATACCTAGATGATGTTATTGTGTTTGGCAGCTCACTGGAGGAACATGAGAGCAGATTATTTAAGGTATTGGACCGACTGGAGGACTTTGGCCTTAAACTGTCCATTGATAAGTGTCAATTCTTTCAAACATCAGTAAAGTATGTGGGACACATAGTATCCACGAGGGAATAGAGACCGACCCAAGTAAAGTTGAGGCCTTGACCACCTGGCCACAGCCCAAAATCTAAAAGAACTGCAAAGATTCCTGGGATTCTGTGGTTATTATCGGCGCTTCATCAAGGACTATTCAAGAGTGATCCGCCTTTACTTAACCTTACTCAAGGGTATCCCCAACCCACAAAATACCAAAAGTCAGCGTCCTCAAGACTGAAAGAGTGTATTTTCATCCAGTGAAGTATTTGGGGCCCGCTGGACTCCTGATTAATGAGACTGCTTTCATGAGATCATAACTACCCATGCTCCAGTGCTGGCCTATGCCGATCCAAGAAAACCTTACGTCCTGCACACTGATGCTAGCTTGCAAGGGTTGGGGGCTGTGTTGTACCAAGAGCACGAGAATGGCCTGAGACCAGTGGCCTTTGCCAGTAGAAGCCTGACCCCATCCGAAAAGAACTATCCTGTACATAAGTTAGAGTTCCTAGCTTTGAAGTGGGCTATTGTTGACCAATTCCATGAGTACTTGTATGGGGCTAAAATACTAGTAAAAACTGACAATAATCCTTTGACCTATGTGCAGACCTCAGCTAAGTTGGATGCCACTGGCCATAGGTGGCTTTCTGCATTATCTACATATGACTATGCTCTGAATACCGAGCAGGTCTGAACCACATAGATGCTGATGCTCTCTCCGGAGGCCTGTTCCCCAGAATGATTGGGTCGATTGGCAGAACCTGACATTCGGGCACTGTGCCAGAAGTTTGACAGGGAGGAACAAATGTCCACGGACGCAGTGGACTGCATGGTGGATTGCTTGGGAGCCTCTGAGAATTGCATACCTGCTGCTTATTGCCACTTTTCTGCAATAGACATTGGTGCACTGCCTCAGCTGGACAATGACAGTATTCAGCGGCTCAATCTCGCGATCCCATGATCAAAGCAGCTTTAGAAGCCCTCTATGCAGGAAAAGATGTGTCCAAATACGCTCCACTGATTTGAGAACTGCACTGTTATACAAAGAAGGTCCTAAGTTGAAACTGATCAATAAACTGTTATACAGAGAAACAGTAGACAGAGGGGACAAGTAGACAAACAACAACTAGTGCTGCCCACTGCCTTTCGAGACTCAGTACTGAGGTCCTTGCACAACCACATGGGGCACCTTGGTATAGACAGAACACTTGACTTGGTGAGATCCAGATTCTATTGGCCTAAGATGGGGGCTGATGTGGAGCAACACATTCGAACTCATGAGTCGCTGCTTACAGAGGAAAGCTTTGCCCCAGAGGGCTGCCCCCTTGTTAACATCACCACCAGTGCACCCATGGAGCTGGTCTGTATTGATTTTCTGAGTTTGGAGTCAGATCAAGAAATATCAGTAATGTGCTGGTGGTCACTGACCATTTCACGAGATATGCCCAAGCTTTCCCACCAAAGACCAGAAAGCATCCACTGTGGCCAAGTACTTGTAGAAAACTTTTTGTTCACTATGGGGCTCCACAAGAATCCATTCTGATCAAGGAGAGACTTTGAGAGTCGTCTGATCAAAGAGATGTTCTCTGTGGGGAGTGCGAAAGTCCAGAACCACTCCTTACCACCCCCAGGGGACCCACAGCCTGAACGTTCAACCGCACTTTGCTAGATATGCTAGGCACCCTGCACCCAAAGGACAAGCCTAGATGGAGCCAACAAATTAGCACCCTGGTACATGCTATAACTGCACCAAAGGGGATGCCACTGGATTCTCCCCTACCGCCTGATGTTTGGAAGAGAAGCTCGACTACCAGTAGATGTGTGTTTTGGGTCTCTCCTGATGGGGTTCAAGCTGACAACTATTTACAGTATGTGCAAAAGTTAAAGGCCCAGCTAACTCATGCGTACTAACTGGCTCAAACCATGGCTGCCAAAAGAAATCTGGCCAACAAAGAAAGGTATGATAAAAGGTGAAAGCACAGGAACTCCAGGAGGAGATCGGGTATTGCTAAGAAATCTGGGACTGCATGGCAAGCACAAGATTGCTGACAGATGGCACCATCTCCCTCACATTGTAGTGGGCAAACTAGATGATCTGCCAGTGTACAAGTAAGGCCTGAGAATAATTCAAAGATGTAAAAACAATGCATAGAAATCATTTACTGCCCATTGGACAAATCTTAATTGAGTCTGAGCCCTAGAAGATGCCCTCTGGACCAGTGACTAGAGCTGCTGCTAAGAAAAGATCAAGAAAGTCTGCACCTACAGAAGCAAAGTTAAAGTGTTCCCTCCACAAGTCCCAGTTGAGCATGACTGTCAGTCCATATCGGAAGAAAGTGAGTGACTTTGAATACTATCCTTCTTATGAACTGAGTCAATTGTTTGGGGCAATCCCTAGTCAATACTGGAGATGAAGCTGGGCCTTCTGGACTGTCTAAGCCCCAGCTTCATCCCTGAGCCAATGCTCCCAGAAAGTGAAGTGCAAAGCACAGATCAGATGAAATGGAATCATTGTGCATGGTTGAACTGTTTGAGCTTCAGGGGAGGAAATGATAGATTGGGGCAGACTGGTGATACACCCGAACAAGAAGAGTATTTTGAGTGCCTGACAGTCCACTGCCAGTGTCCGAAAGCTCTCCATGCAGCCAAATGTTGTGGACTCAGAAACTGTAACTCCTGGAGCTGAAAGTGCCCCAAGTTCTAGCCTCTCTACCCCATGGAGACTCCCTGACAAGTGAGGACAATGCTGAAAATGAGGCTCAGAGTGCAGAGACTATAACAGTTCCCCCTAGAAAGACTGGTCGAGCTGTAAAGCCTGTGGTGCACCTCAGTTATGATTCACTTGGGAGGCCTGTGGACTTGCCTCTCAATGTTGTCCATAAAGGAGTGTATGTGTCCCCGAGCTCATTGCCCAAACTGAGCATCAGTGCTAACTCCAAGTTACTTGTGTTGCCCTCTAAGTATGGTGCCCTTGCCCCATCCAGCCCAAGGTAACTGATAGGAAGGGCCCTCTTCAGGTTTCATGTACAAGAGGTAATAACTTGAGTTATGGTACAATGTGTATGTAATACTGTGTAAAGAGTGACGACTGCAATGTTTCAGAAATGTGTTCTTGGTAAAATGATATATTGACTGATGATTACATGGAGCCTAAAGCAAATGTATACGGTTGCAGTTAAAACTTATGGTACTTGCTTGACGCGGACGCCAAGCTTTCCCAGGCCAGAAGGGTGTAACCCCTGCAAATGGGGGTTCCCAAAAGACTTCCAGGAGCTTGCTTGAATGCTCCAAGCCTGAATGGTGTTTGGCATTTAAGCCATTTATCAGTGAGTGTTTTAGAGCCTCTGGTACTGTCTCTTTAAGAGCTGTCTGCTTGCAGACATAATTAGTTGTATGGAGGGACTGTGTGCTTCTCTGAGTACCCCGAGCTGCTGCCAATTCACTTCATTTTGCAGTCACTAGGAGTGCAAAGGAACCTATCTGAAAGATGTAACTGTTTGCCAGAAATTATTTAGAGTAATAATGAAATTACAGTTTGTCTAACCTGCTTTCTTTGCAGTCAGAACTGTGTCTGCTAGTTCCCCATTCTAGTTTTGAACTGCTGAACTGGACCAATCAGTGTGGGGTAAGCTAGCTCTAAAATGGTGCCTTGGACGAATCAGAACTTGGACTCATAATCTGAGCCAGCCACAAGAGGATTGTATGGGCAGTGACTCTGGGAGATGTGGTTTAGACTTCAGTGCCTTTTGGACCAACAGCAGCAGTCTATTGTGAGTGACAGCCAATCCAGTCAAGAACTGGGAGGAACTCAAAGGAAGTGCCGGTTTTGTCGGTTGGAGTTTCAGTTGAGCTTTGGCAGTGAAGAAGGAAGGAGCCCTGTGCTTTTCAGTGTGCAGTTTTAGTCAAAAACGTGTGTAAGGCCCAGAGTTCGGTCTGCAGCTTGTTAGGACTGAATCCGTCCTGTGAAAAGAATCAAAGGATCTCTGAAGAGTAGAAACCAGGCTCACCCTGTAGAAGACTGGAGGAATTGCTGAAAATTACACTCGGTCTGTCAGGAACTGAATCTGCTGTGTGTTCTCCGGTATTGTGCAGTAATTGCGATCGGGATACAGATGCAGCCTGCCTGGTATAGTGCTTTCTTTTATATGGATGTGTGAAGAGGTTTGTGCACCTCAAGTGAGCCCTGCTGACATTGAAGGACCCTATCTTATTTGGAGGTCGTGAGTACTAATTCAGGGTCGCTCCCTGTTGAATTGCCACATTAAATCCAAATGGAATTACTGTACTGCTGACTGTTTAATTCTCCTTTTCTCTGTGTGAAAGGGCCCCTACCAGCTGCCACGGTTTGGACTAGCCACTAGGGCTTGGGTACCCAGGGACAGTAACTGATAGGGATAGGCCTGTGCACAGAGCCATAGGTAGATTATTAGAGTGATAAGCTAATTAACCTGATTTCCTGTCCTTGTTATATCCCCTAAATAAATCAGAGCTGCTTGTTTCAGCAAAGTTATACTGCCTGAGGTATTTGTCTATGTTAAAGTACTGTACTGTGATTGTTGCACTGTATCTCATTTCACAGGAGGTCCCAGTGCCAGAACCAGACCTGGGGGTAAGTGTATACTGTGAAGGTAATTCTGATATATTGTGTGGGCCACTAGTGGGAAGAAAGGGGGGTTGCAGTGTCCCAGAGGGCTGTGACCAAGTTAGTTTAACTATTGCAAACCCTGACCTCTGGGTGGAGGCACCCGCCATTGGATCCAGGCCCCTCAACCTGTTAGTGGCAAATCAGGCAGGGGTAGTAGCCCCTGGGATAGCGCCATCTAGGGGTTACATCATGGAGTAATCCCTTAAAAAACCTGGAAAACACAGGATGAGAGGAAAGAGGGGATGACTTTCCTGCTGACACAAAAGCAGACACAGCTGCCAAATGAACTCTCAGGGTAGCTGGTCTGAGACCCAAGGAATTAAGATGTACCATGTAATCTAACAAAATGGGCAATTCAGCAGATTCTGGGGAAATATTTTTCCCAGCACACCAAATGAAAACCTTTCCATTTAGAACTATAAGTAGCCTAGTGGAAGGCTTTCTGGAAGCCTTTAGGATCTCAAGAACACCCTGAGAGAGTGTAAATCAGCAACTCTAACTCCTCAAGAGCCAGGCCTTGAGGTTGAGGGATTGAGGTCCGATACCAAACCCTTCCCTGGGCACAAGTCAACAGATTGTGATTCCTGGGAGGCACAGGGAAGATGGACTGTCAGAGACAGAAAGAGTGGGTACCAGGGCTGCCTGGCCCAATCCGGGGCAATCAGAATCACCCTGCAAGGCTGAGATCTGATTTTGACTAGTACTTTGAATAGGAGAGGAAAGGGGAAAGCATAGAGGAACTTCCTCCCAATCCAGAAGAAGGGCATCCAGGGAACTGAGCCCAGCACTGGAGGCCTGCAACAGAACAGAGGAAGTTTGTGATTGTCTGGGGCTGCAAAAGATCTATCTGAGGGATGCCCACCTGGCAAAAACTATCCCCAGCACTTGAGGATCCAGGGACCATTCGTGATGGCCCTGGGAAATCCTGCTGAAGGCATCCGCTAGGACATTGTCCTTCCCTGGAAGATGAACTGCTATGAGGAAGTGTTCAGGAATAGGCCAGAGACCACAACTTCATTGCCTCGGTGCACAAGGCCAAGACCGAGTGCCCCTCTGTTTGTTGATGTACCACATTGTTGTGGTGTTGTCTGTTCTGACTTGTATCACCTTGTCATGGACAGATGCAGAAAAAGCTTGAAGAGCTAAAAGACAGCTCTGAGTTCCAGCAAATTGATGTGGAGCAGAGATTCCTGGGGACCAAACTCCCTGAGTGGAAAGGTCGCCCATGTGGGCTCCCAACCCAGAAGGGAAGCATCTGTAGTGAGAGTCAAGTCGTGAGAAGGGGAAATGAAGGGGACCCCTCGCTTAATTGCTCTGATCCTGCCACCACTGGAGAGCTAGGATCAGGTTCGAGTCACTGGGACCAACTTGGAAAGGGGTCTCTTCTGAGACCAAAAGGTTCTCAAGTGAAACTGAATGTCTCTCATCTGAAATCTGGCTCCCTGCACAACAGCTGTGGATGCAGCCATGTGCCCCAGGAGCTGCAGAAAGTGTCTTGCTGGTCGAGAGACCTGCAGAGTGAAGGAAGAGGCCAGAGCCACTAAATTCCTTACCCTTTCTGGGGAAGAAAGGCTCTGGCAAGCTTTGAGTCCAATTCTGCCCCTATAAAGGTGAGTACCTGGACTGGTTCCAGAACCAACTTTGGTGGTTAGCAGAAACCCAGGGAGGTGAGAAGCTGCTGGGTGACCTGCAGGTGAGATTTTACCTGTTCTGGGGACTGGCCTACAATGAGCCAGTCATCTAGATAGGGAAAAACAGCAATCCTCTGCCTCCTTAAGTGGGCCACTGCCACTGCTAGACACTTTGTGAATACCCTTGGAGCAGAGGTAAGGCCGAAGGGCATTGCTCTGAACTGGTAATGACCTGAGGGCAGTTCAAATCTGAGGTACTTTCGATGGGATCTTCTGATTAGGACATGGAAATAGGCATCCTTGAGGTCCAGGGAGGCTAGCCAGTCCCCTGGCCTTAGGGAAGGTAAAATCATTGCCAGAGTTACCATTTTGAACTTTGGTTTCAAAGATGCTTGTTCAGATATCTGAGATCTAAAATGGGCGCCATTCTCCTGTCTTTTGGGGTAAGAAGTATCTGGAATACAGACCCTACCCTGATGCAAGGGAGGAACCCTTTCTACTGTTCTGAGAGCTAACAGGGATGAGACCTCTGTTTCCAGAGCGAGGTCTCTGAAGCACTTGCAGGTAGAAAAAGTCTGCTTCTCAACTTGGGAAACTTTTGAAGCTGAGAACCAGACCCTGGCTTACTACTTCCAGAACCCACTTGTCTGAGGTTAAAGAAGCCCAGTTCTGACTGAAGTAAGCCAGCCTGCCCCCCACTGGTACAGGAGAACCGGCCCTGGGCACCCCATCAGGGTGCCTGTTTCGCAGGAGCTTTAGGCTGGGGGGTGGGAGCAGGTCTGCCCACTCCTCGTCTGCCCCTGCCTCTGAAGAAGCCCCCCTGAGCAAAGGCAGAGGAGGCCTGAGTCTGGTAGAAAGGCCTATGAAAAGGCCTACCCCTGGGGGCATGCCTTTGAGGAGTGGCTTGCCGCTCCTTAGCCTGGGCACTCTTGTAAGTAGTCCTATATTCATCCATCTTCTTCATGTAATTCTCTGTCTGCTCTCCAAACAGAGAATTTCCACCACAGGAAAAGCCATAGCCTTAGTCTGGGTATCCTGTGACAAACTAGTACACCTGAGCCAGGCCAACTCTACGAAGCTACAGATGTGGCCATGACCCTAGAGGAAACATCATTAACATCCACAGCAGCATGAAACTGAACCTTAGAGGCTTCAATGCCATCAGCAGCCACCTGTTCTAGTTCACTAGCTAGCTGGCCATGGGCCTGCTTGGCCAATTGCATAACAGTATCCCATCTAGATTTCTGATACCTAGCTACATAAGCCATATAATTTGCTTGCCTGGTCCCAGAGAGGCTGCCATATACTGTTTTTTGCCATGGCATCAATCTTCCTGGAATCCTTGTCAGGAGGATGTGAAGCCAAGGAATATTAGCTTTATCTGAGCAGCAGCCTGAACTACCTAACATGACTGCATTGCTGAGAAAGGAATTCTGTATCAGGGCCTGACAATGTATACCTTCTGTCCATCTTTTATCTACAGGAGGCACAGAATTAGGAGCCTTTAAAATTTTAATTGTTTGTTTCCTAAAGACTTATGTAAAGGAATAGACAATCTCCTAGACTCTGGAATATCCATCATTTCTACAAAATCAGGCTCCTCTTGCTCATCCACAGCCTCTTCTAAAGGAAGCTGGAGGGTTTCAGCAACTTTTTTATAAAACATAAAATGAGATGGGGACTCAGACAGCATAGGGGGAGATTCTAAAGGTCTGTCTGGGGAGATGTCCGGTTCAATGGGCACACCCAGACCTTCCCAGCCACATTCATACTGTTCATAATCCTCCTCCCCCTCCTCTGGTTCATAAAATTCCTCAATATCATAATCCTGAACCATTGGGACCAGACGAACCGACCTTTTACCAGATAGTGGTGGTTCGGACGGACCCTGAGACAGTGACCGGACAATTTGTATGGCTTTTGCTATCTCTGCAGCAGTTGGAGAAGGAATTTTGACTCCAGACCTGCTGATTTTCTTGTTTTCTTTACTGGAATTGGTTCCTCAGAACCAGCTTTTCTTTTGCCCGAGGAAGTCTGGCCCTGGTCAGAGGGCACTCCCTCTGTTCGGTTGGCACCGAACCGGCTGGCCATCTGGGTCAGCGGACTTTTGCTTTCCTCGTTCCTGAGCCTTCCCAATCTTTTTTCCAGGGTGGCTGCAGGGAAATTCTTACATACCTGGCAGTCTGACTGGCGGTGGTCAAACCCAGACAATAAACACATGGTGTGTGGGTCAGCCTTGGCAAAGACTTCCCCACAAACATCACAGTGTTGAAACCCAGTGGGCCCGTTTTTCTTTGGGTTTCTCAGACATAATGCCAGCCTAACCAAAACTTGCCTCTTTTAACGGCAGTGCCAGGCAAGACACATTATCGGTTCCTAACCTCAATAGTATTGGAAAACGTAATAAATCCGCTTTTTAGAACCGATAAGAACTGGAACCACACTCTAAAATAGTAACTTTTAGTTTTAAATGAGTTTTAAACCACTGATCGTTCAAAACCGAACCGATAACTTACAAGTTCCAACAGACAAAACCTTCATTTACTTACGGTTACCACAGATAGAGCTTGAACCGAACGGTTTTATGTTAAATAAAACTATTCTCAGTTAAATCCAACCGAGAAAACACTTTTAAACCGAGAAATGAACCGAGCAGAAGGAGAAATCTCCGGAGCGACTGTTCACTGAGGCGGAGTAAAGAATCGGACAGTTCAAGTTTGAAATGACACAGATAGAGCTGCTCTCGTGCCAAAATTCTATTTTGGAATGGTTTTAACCATTTCACTCCGGGGCAGTTCTAGAGCTGGAACAAACTGCTAATGTCTATAATATAGCAAGACTTCATGTTGTTTGAATAACAGGCATGACGTACCCGATTCACAAGATAGATTTTTTTATCTCTGAATTGGGTACATCAGCAGGCAGGACACAGCTTTTATCTGCCTGAATTTTCCATCACGCTCATTGTATTAAAGACACTTATAAGAGAAGTATATGCAAAAAATCTTTTATGCATATTAATTACTTATGTAAATTATTCTGAGCATGATGGGGTATAAAAGAATCTCCCCCTAATTCATACATCACCCTGATGAAGTGGTATTTGGATCATGAAGCGCTGGGTGAAATTTTCTCCGCCTCTGCACTTCTGCACAATGAGCATCCAACAGCAGTGCTAACTTCATCACGTTTTACTTTACCTTGTGGCTTAAGGACTTTATTCAGCAGTCTGAACTTGAATGAATTTGAACTTGAAATTGGACCTGTACTGATGTAAGCTTGAGCCTTAAGAACTTTGCAAATTAATAAAGTGAAGTGTTTAACTGCAAATTCAATGGTGTATGTGCTGCAGTGTTTTGGAAGCTTGACTGCCTCCAAGAATAAAGTGGGCCTCCATCTGCCAAACCTGTGGCTATATTATCTGGCCCACCATTCTGGCAAGTACTTCTTGCAGTACATGGACCCCATGGAAAGTGAAGAGCAGGCATACACAGCATAACTGGTAGAAATTGAATGCACCTATTAATCATACTTCATAGACCTAAAGGCGCTCTTCCATTTGCTGCCATGCAAACTGCCCATGAGCGTGTCAACCACACCTACAGTATAGAAGCTTCAATAAGGGTACCCCACCAAATATTTTTGGTGCATAAGTTAGATACCATCAGGGACACATCACAACCCCTGTTTCTGAATCTTAATTTTAAAACTGGTAATAGCAAGCCAGCAAGCAAGGTTTTATTAATTAGGCACCCTTTTCCTGAGGCTAAGGGTGCTGTACAGAATACAGGCAGTTGTAAAATTATTATAAGTGCAGAACATAATAAATAATCGATAAATAAAACAATATACTGTACTAAGATCCAAAGGCTTGTCTAAAAAGGTGGGACTCCATTTGAAGACTTCCACCGAGGGGGCCTCCCTCAAAGATCTGGGAAACAAGTTCCAGAGGACTGGTGCTGCCACCTGAAAGGCACAATTGCCAGATATTTTCAACTGGGCCCTGGGAACCACTAGGAGGCCCTCCTCGGCAGACAGGAGCGAGCACAAGGGGAGGGCAGGAGTCAGGAGGTCTTGCAGATAGCCTGGACCTGAACCATATAAGTCCTTATAGGTGAGTAAACCCACCTTGAAGGAAATCCTCCACCTTACTGGCAACCAGTGCAGGCCGCGCAGTACCGGCATCATGTGACAGGACTTCAGGAGGCTTGTCGGCAACCTGGCTGCCACATTCTGCAACAGCTGCAGGTGACACAGGAACCCTCTACTGACGCCAAGATATAGAGCATTGCAGTAGTCGAGTCTGGACATCATAGAAGCATGCACTAGTGACAGTAGGTCATCAGGAGGTATTAAGGCTTTAATGTGGGTTATATTCCTAAAATGGTAAAAAACAATCTGGACAGCAGATGACACCTGAGCTCTAAGTGTCAATTTGCTATCTAGGATCACACCCAGATTTTTCACTTCTGCGGATGCCAGAAGAGGAACTGTCCCAAGCATGAAGTCCATTTAAGCCCTCAATAGCACTCACCTCCATCTAGTGGCTCAGCTCAATCACCAGCACCTCTCTCTTACCTGGGCTGAGCCTCAACCAGTTAGAGGACATCCAGTCCTGGATCTCAGCCAGACATTTGTTTAGCACCGCCACTGCATCACATGTCATAGGTACAAAAGACATGTACAGCTGGGCATCATTTGCATAGCAGTGAAACTCCACACTTTAGCATCTAATGATTTCTCCCAGGGGCAGCATGTAGACTGTGAACAACATGGGTGAGAGGACAGACCCTTGGGGAACTCCACAGAGCAAGGGCTTAGGGTGGGAGGAAAAACTTCCCATCACCACCTTCTGAGTCCTGCATATGAAAAAGGGCTCAAACCAGCTGATGACAGTGCCGGTGAGTCCACATAGCCCTCTCAGGCTATCCAATAACACCATATGGTCCACAGTGTCAAATGCTGATGAGAGACTGAGGAGGACAATCACTGACACTGTCCTCTATCTGTAGCCCTGAGGAGATCATTTTGCATCTTGACCAACACAATTTTAGCGCTATGTCCAGACCTAAATCCTGACTGGAGTGGCTCATAGATGTCTAAGGCTGTGAGGTGTGCCTTGAGCTGCAGAGCCACAATTTTCTCAATAACCTTACCCAGGAAGTGCAGGTTAGAGACTGGTCTATAATTTGGCAAGACGTCCAGGTTGAGAGTTTTTCTCAGAAGTGGTTTTACCAGTGTCTTTTTCAAGGCATGAGGAAATAGACCCCCTGAAAGCGAGAACTGGACTATCTTGGTGAAAACTGGGCCAATGAACTCCACACATCCCACTAGGAGACAGGTTAGGCCTAGGTCCAGTTCATAAAATGTGGTGTGCAACTTTGAAATCATCTCACAGACCTCTTCCACCCCCACCAGTCTAAACTCCAGGCAAGGGGAATGCTCTCAGGGATATCTGACACATCATTGCTGGACTGAGTAAGCCCACTTGGGGAAATCACAGCTCTGATGGAGGACACTCTGTCAGAGAAGAACAGAGCAAACTCCTTGCACTTTGCCACTGAAACCTCACTAACTAGCTGCAGACAGACTGGATGAAGCAGCCTGTCCACAGTCTGAAAGAGTTGAGCCAGTTTGTTCTTCCCTGCAGCAATCTTCCTGGACAGATAAGCTGCCTTCGTTTGGGAGATTGCCCTCTGATACTCACCAAAGTGAGTTCTCAGATAACAGTTTGTCTTCCACTGACCATGAGTTACACCAATGATGCTCCAGTCTCTGACCTTTGGTCTTCATCTCCTTAAGCTCCCCATCAAACCAGGTGGACCTCAAGCAAGAAGACCTACAGTGGCGTCCCCCAGGATGAAACACAATTCTGCAGCATTTTGCAGCACTCTGCAGAATGCTGCAGAAGACCTAATGAATAAAGCAATGCACTTTCAATAGTAATTAGTCCCCTTTGTCATTCAGGAAAATGTGACACTGCCAGGATGAAGTAAATGCCACAGTTTCCTGCATGACAGAGGGGACTAATTGCCATTGAAATTGCATTGTTTTATTCAGTAGGTCTGCTGCAGCATACTGCAGAGTGCGTTAAAATTGCGTTTCATCCTGGGTACACCACTGTAAGTTGTATACGGATTGATGCGACAGAATTAAGTGTGGAGGTGACAGCCCTATTATAGGCCGCCACTGCCTCACTCGAGCTGACTGTACAGGCAGCACTCACTGCCTAGAGGTCCATTTCTGCCATTAGGCCCTCTGGGGAAAATCCCTTTGAAGGACATTACCGTACCAGCTCCACAGGGGAAGGACTCATAGGGAGGTGAACAAGAACCGCACTATGCAGTGATCCGACCAAACAGATAGGATCAGTCTTGAAATCATAAATCTCAAGCCCCAGTGAGAATACTAGGTCCAAGGCATGACCATGGCTGTGGGTCACAGAAGCAATGACGTGTGCAAAGTCCAGCAATTTCATCAGCTGGAGAAAGTCATGTCCAGATTGCAATGATTCGTCATTGATCCAATCATTGAAATCACTCGGGACTAGTCATCTACAGTAGGTGACTCCAGTGTTCACTCGGTGACAAATTCCATGACTTCCTGCAGAAACTCCTTCTCGTATCCCGGAGGCTGGTACACAAGAAGGATTCTGCCGCCTGCACATGGACCCCCGTGCATGACCACGCATTTCAAACAACAAAGTAGATCCCACCAGTTACACAGAGAGGTTCAGGTTGGATCTAAAACAGATGGCCACACCCCCGCTCCTACATTCCCTCCTTGGGCAGTATACCATGGAGAACCTGACTGGGACAGACGCCTCCAAAACTGGACCAGAGTCATCTCCCAGCTAGGTCTGCATGATACAAGCCAGATTGACAGAGGAAATCAAGTACATTGTATAACTGCGGTCTTGTTCCTGATCGATCTTGCATTATACAACACCGCCCACGGGATCAGCCGAGGCTGCCAGTCTGATGGCTACCTGTCAGCTCGGTCTGGTGGAAACCCTGGGAATGGGAACCAACCATGCCTGGCTGCTCCAAAGGTCCCATTTTGCCCCAGGGCACCTCCTGGTCTTGACCACCACTACAACCCCATTACCCCACTGCCTAACATTCCGCCCTTGCACAATCCCAACCTCCCTACAGTGCCTAATAGCTGCAGGTGGCAGAGGGGGTCGGCGAAGAGACAAAGGTCCTGCAGCAGAGATCCCCAGTAGGTCATCCTGTGGGGTCTGAACCCAATGCACATCCTCTTCCACAACAGTAACTAAAATGTAAATTATCCTGTATCCTCCTAAAATCAATAGTAAAATGAAAATAAATAAAATAAGACCTTAACCACCATACACACAATCACCACTCATGCTAATACAAATAAAACCTTAACCTCACACAAGCCATCCAACCCCCCACCACACAGCCCTCCTCCCACCCAGAATTTTATTTCGACTTATAAATAATAATAAAACGATTAGTGATACAATAGGAGAATCCTAGTAAGGTGCTGTGGAGAAGTAATGTTCAAAAAGTTCAGCTCCTATTAAGAAGCAATGTTCAAGCTTAACTGCAAGTGAATGTCCACAGATTAGTAACCAAAAAGCTAAAGCCGCAGCAGTTCACTGGCAGGTCCTTCCAGCATTATTCGCACCAATGTGGAGGAAAGAAATAATGACTTTCAGGTAGGAAAATGGTGCTCTCACCACCAAAATCCAGAAACTGTAAGAAGGGTGCAAAGTTATAAGCTGCTGAATTAGATGAAAAACTCAAACACACGCAGAGTTCAAGAGAAACGCTTCTTCACGCTTCTCAACATTGCTTTCACCAATGTTGAAATAAAGCAGTTCAAAAATGAAGCAGTTCAACTATAACTAAAAACAGAGCTCTCACCCTCAGGATCCGTTGACTGTAGAAGGGAGTTTAAGGGAGACACTTCTGAAGCTTCTCAACGCTTCTCAACATTGCTTTCACCAATGTTGAAATAAAGCAGTTCAAAAATGAAGCAGTTCAACTATAACTAAAAACAGAGCTCTCACCCTCAGGATCCGTTGACTGTAGAAGGGAGTTTAAGGGAGACACTTCTGAAGCTTCTCAACGCTGCTCTCACCAGTGCTGAAACATAGAATTTCAAAGATCAAGTAATTCATCCATAGTTAAAAAAAGAGCTCCCAACCTTGGGATCCAGAAGGTTGTACACTGTAAAGCTGTTCGAACATTTTGAGAGCAGCCACTTAGACCACTGAATACACTTTGTCCGTTCTGATGGTTCCGACCCTGCAGCTGCAAATCAGTGGCTACCGTCAGCACAGTCCATACAGTTCACACATTCACTATGTGCTAACTGTGTGTCTAGCCAGGGAAACAAATCCACGGAAAGCAGCAATGGGAGTCTCAGCAACGGGCATCCCAGTCTGATTTGGACAGCTATTACTCTGTTCAGGTGAACTCTCTTCCTGTATATGGCAGTACGCCATCCTCTAGGCGGGCTCTCCCACAATCAAATTCCAAACAAGGAGAGTGGTGATAACAGCAGCAACTAAATGTTAAACAGCAAACATATGTTAAACTAGATATTAAACAGAAGGTTCCTCCACTCCTCTGTAGATCCTCCACAGCACATTAAAACAGCCCTCCCTAAAAATAAAAAACTGACTCCTACACTAACTCACTGCCCGACCCTGCCTAACCTTGTGTCCTACTCCTCAACTCTAGCTAAAACTTGAAATAAAATGCAATAACTTAACTTACTAGTGCACTCTGGGCTCTATAATAAGCGCATTTGTGCCAGAGTGAGTGGATTCTCCTAGGCAACAGCGATATAGGAGGAATAGTAAGGGAGCAAAATAGTAAAAATTGCGAAAATAGTAGAGTTTGGGCTCCCTTCAGAGCCCATGCAGACAGTGGCCCAGACTAGTGACCACCTTGCTCCTCCCCATAAACTCATATCCTCTGCATTTTGAAAATCCACTAATATTAGATCAGTGGACCAAATGACCCTTGATGGAAAATGAATTTCATTTGTTACCTTTAAAGCTAGATATAATGTCACCAACAATCTTGGTATAAAAATTGTCACTTTTGTGCCATAGGCCAGCTTAACCCCACCCTGTCTCGAATCTTTATGGTCAAATATATGACCTTACTCTGGACAAAACAGATGGCTCTGCCACAGACTGGATCAGTGTATTTCCTAACAAAGACAATCACTACGAATGGGATAGGATCTGGAAAGGTCTTTACACATATGTAAAATTTGATAGGTACTGCTTAATGCAAAGGAAACCTCTGAATGATAGGTACTACACTCCTCAGAAATTATTTAAAATGGGTAAGTTAAACTCTATTATTTGCTGCAAATGTCAGGAGTAATCAGGCTGTCTATACCATATAATGTGGGAATGTGCCACTGTCCAGTCCTTTTGACAATCCATTAACGGCAAACCCAACCCCTTACTGGGTCTGGAGAATACTTTAATTCCTAAAATTTGTATCATTGGTGATTACACAAATAATCTCATAGGAAATCAAAAGCTTCACATGGCACTTATAGCTGCCTATGCAAAAAAACAACAAAAAAATAATTCTAAGACATTGACTGGACAGGGATATTCCAAGCTACAAAGGATGGCATAATGAAATTCCTTTTGCATCAAAACAGAGAAAATGGTTGCTAGCATGTTTCATAGGATGAAAGCCTACCAGAACAAATGGGAAACATTGTATGTGCTGTTGTTATTGTCCCAGTAATGCCTAATGCATCTAAGGAGGACTGGTGATATGAAGTAGTTGGTGGAGCAATAAGTTATGGTACCTCTGATTTACTGTATCTGTTGTATAAGCTGATGTGTAACTAGCAATGTACTATTTACCATTATTGTATGAGGGGGGCGCAGTTGTTTGAGTTGTGGTAAGTCTTGTCTACGTGGGTGTCTCTGTGTAAACCTGGAACTCTTTTGTCAATAAAGTTTATTTAATTTTAAAAAGGAGTTAGAGATCAAGGGCTGAAAGCAAATCCGTGCCAGTTGGGGATACAAAGAAAATAAAGAAGAAAATCTTTTTTTTATAAATCTTTGTAGCCAAGAAAGAAAAGCGTATGACCGAAGATGGCTTCCTGATGTACCTCATGTCTCATGATGGTGACATATTCAACCCAGCTCACAGAAAACAGTACCAGGATATGACCCAGCCCCTCAGCCATTACTTCATTTCCTCCTCCCATAACACCTACCTAACAGAGGACCAGCTGGCAAGTCAAAGCAGCACAAAGGCCTATAAAAGGTATGGTACCCTCTGATATGAATAGTTTTTTTTTTTTATTTCTTAGGATATCTTCTGATCCCTAGTGTATCATATTCCAGTTCTGCACCATTTTTAAATTGTATGGTACTCAGTTGCAAATAGAAATATCTTCCTACCCGGTGGCCGGAGGAAACACATGGCCTTTCCATATGGGCAGCCTGGGTTCAGGACTGCCTCAAGCGCTCGCAGCAAGTGGATAAACATCCTCTGCTGTATAGTACATCAGGATGATGGCAAGATGCTGGCACTTTCTGGCCCCGCATCACTACCCAATCAGAATGTGTGTCTCTGAAGGAGTGGTGCGGGGCCCTAAGCCTGTTGGCCCCACTGCAGAAGCAATACATGGAGGAGTTAGGGAGATGAGTGATGATGGAGCTGGGTGAATGCCGGAGGCAACCAGAAGGCTGGATGGCCTATCAGGACCATAAAACAATCTAATAAAAATAAATATGACTACCCCAGCTGGTCCAGGCTGATCGCTCTCAGTCGTGGCATTCCTCAAAGCTCCATTATTTGTTCCACTGCTGTTTGCAGTGGATCTGCTGCCCCTAGAGGAAGTGATTTGGAAGCATGGTGTGTTGTATTACTATGTATATGATACCCAGCTGTTCTGTACCTCTAATTTGAAGTGGACCACAATAAGTCCATGAATAGGTTACATTGGGCTTTGTCGGAAATTAGTGAGTTTGTTTTTGATACCTGGTAAGATATGCTAGGTATACATATGCCTAGTTTCAGGCACGACCTGGGAGAATTACAGACTTATACCACCATCAAGAGCATTAACAGATTAAAACAACATTGGGAGGTCATAGTAAGAGAAAATTACATACCTGAGGAAAAATACAACAGTGCACAAAATATAACAGCAGGAACATCATTGGTAATTATAACAAGCAGCAAAGTGCAATAACCATCAATGATAAAACACATAAAAGCACAGTTTACGGACAAAAATCACAGTCAGTGACTGTTGGTTGCCATACAAACATAATAGAGTAGGTTAAAATGTGTTTATACAACATGTGAAGGCAGGTGATCTCAAGTAAATTAGCAGTGACATTAACATGATGATAAGGGGAAAAGTGTGCAGTGCTAGGTCAGAACTAGGTCGAAACTAAGCTAGCTGTAAGAGAGACAAGCACAGGGACCTACCAGGCAAAGGAAGCCCTTTAGCGTCTTGCAGAAAATAGAGTGACTGGGACAGCAATGCAAATTTGAAGAAAGGGAGTTCTAGAAATCTGGAGTACATACTACAAAGGCCAGTTTGCCAAGGCCTGTGGAACATCTGCATTCCATGAGTGGTTGAGAGTACATCAGTCTGAATGAATAGCAAGGAGATGCTGATGGCCTCTAACAGGCTGGGACTCAGTGTTAGTAAAATGGAGCTCAACTGGTCAGCCAGGAGTGCTAGGTCTTATACTTGAGTAGCAGTGTAAAACTAGTCATCATGTATGGAACTTGGCACATTTGGGTCACCATTCAGGACACAGTAGTATTATTATGAAAAATCCCTATACTGGCAACTCAGCTAGTCACCCTTTACAACACGTTGCATTTAACTGGTGTTTTTTAGTTGCTTGGTGAGCAAACATGGTCTCTGATTTCCGGCCTGTCACAGAGCCACAGTGTTTCCACAGTCTGCAAGAACAGCAACTACCTCCACCCCTTCTGACCCCCCCCCCCCTTTCAAAAATAAAATCTTATTGCAAATATAGTCGTCCAGAGAGGTCCTGTGTTTTTAAAGACTGAGTGACAGGACTTTAATCACTTAGTGGAATACAAGGTACTGCAGTTTGTTTTGAGTTGGGTTTTATTCAATATCACTGGGATAGTTTGTGAGGCGTGCAGAGCTTTGGGGTTTAGGTCCCAGAGATCAAGTTTTTTTCGCTTGATGCTTCTCTTGTAGTAATGCACACTCTTTTCTGCTTTTACTAAAGATTAGGATTACATTCACTATGAGCGATTAGATTGCTGATGTCATTGCAGATATCAGTGACAGAGGTTAGAGTCAATTTGCAGATCATTGAGTTTTAATTCTATGTTACAGACAGTGAGCTCTTTTTTTTCCAGTATAGTTTATTGAAGTCAAAGAGCATTACAATAGATAGAACTCATTCAGTGCCTTAATAACAATCAATATAGTCTTTGACAGATTTTTTTTTTAATGGTTCCAACATTTAAAGGAAAAAAATAAAACGTAACAATTAATTGTCATAAATAATGGGCCTAGAGTTTGAATACCACTTCTAGGAGATAAGAACTGAATGATCCTCTAAACCGTGTTGCTAGTCTACCACTCAAAGTGTTACATCTGTGATGATGAGAAAATAACATTACAAAAAATAACAATGTCAGTCCATGCACTTAATACCAATTAAGTTCATAAGGCAATGTATTATCCTCCAGCTATCTATATGGCAGGGTTCTGATACATTAGGGTTGATCGACTATGTCAGTGTTTAGGACCCTATGATCCTTTGGCCCCCTCTCCTCAGATAATTGACTAAGCCATCCCAAACCTTAGAGAATACATATTCTCTCTGCTTGTCCCTATAAATGAGTTTTTCCATTGTCATGCATTCTTTCATCATAGTTAACCAGCCCTGGAAGGTGGGTGGATTCTCCTGCTTCCGCTCCCTCAAGGTACCTAGTTACCTGTTTACAGTAGCTGTATTCATCACATTTAAAAGAATGTTATAGAAGCCGGCCCAGTGGCACTGAAGGTTGAGGTACTGGATGACTGGATGCCTCACCTCGAGCCACGCTGGCAACCTGGGTTCAGGAGCGAGCTCTGGTCAGCGAGGGGGAGGGAGGTGCAAGATTGAGCAGCCGTTGGCGAGCTCTCCTCTCCTGGGATGGGGTTCTGTGGTTTCCTCATGCAACAGCGGCACCCAGTGGTGACTGAGAGCCTCTGCAGCCAGGACCACTAGAGAAGGGTACAGGAAGAGGCAGAGGCCTACGTGAGTCATGCGGGAGCACACGACTTGATGTGCTGGTGTCATTGCACACCCTTCTCCTTGGGGTAAAACAAAGTGGAAAAACCCTGGTGGCCAGGAGGACGACAGCGGACACTGAGGAATGGCACACATGCCCACCACTGGTCCACACCTGACCAGCTCTCCCAGATCCTCTCCTCTGTCTGGGGCCATGGTGGGAGAGGACTATGTCCCTGATTTCCTGGTCAGAGGGATTCAGGCAGGGCAGTAGGAACCACTGGAGGGGTGTCTCGCCTGAGGGAGTTCCTGGCAGCCAGCAACAGGAGCAAAACAGAGTTGAAAAACAAAACAATATAAAAAACAAGAACACTGTATGTAGCTGATCCTCATCCTCCCAACTCCCTAGGAGAGCCTTCCTTGCTGAAAGGCACACTGGTTCGTTTAGGCTGGTCGTTAAAACCTAACTGATACCTTTCCAATAAATATTCAGGGCTGCACAGCTATACATCATATGGAGCAAATCTGCCATCTGCCTGTTACATCTCAGGCACTTTCCATCAATCGGGGTATTAGATATAGATATTCTAGCTGGCATATAGTATGTTCTTTGGGCAGTCATGAAGTGTATGCATTTATATTTACTCTGCATGGCCTGTCTCCACCCGTCCTCAAACATATCCTCCCAGTCCTCCTCCGAGATAGTCTCCCCAAGTATATCTTCCCACTTTTGCTTTTGGGAGTCAGAGGAACTGGGGATTGCTTGCATTAACATTTTGTAAATATTGGATACTACACCACTTGTATTTTCAGCTCCATCCAGAGTGCTTGCGAGGCTAGAAAGATCCTGCAATATGTAACTGGGTCCCAACTTATCTCCTAAGAAATGTCTGCGCTGAAAGTATCTGAAAAAGTGCGTTTGGGGAAGGTCGTGTTTCTGACATAATCCCTTAAATGGCATTAAAGTACCCTCCTCGTAAAGATGACCTAATAGCTCAGTAACTTTAATAGCCCAGGTTGGGAAGCCAGTGTTTTGTACAAACTGTGGGAACAGTGGGTTACCCCATATAGGAGTGAGAGCAGTAAAGTCGGACTTGATTGCTATACATGTGTACTTGGTGCCTGATTTGCAAGGGATGCTGTATTATTGGGTTCTGCTCAGCTCATCTTGTGTCCTTACTAGCTAAGCTATATAATAAGTTTGTTAGGCAGGCTGTTTTTGTCCACTCGTTTTCAAGAAGAATGCCTGCATTGTAGCTCTGTAGTTTGTACCAATCCCTGATGGAGGAAATTTGCACAGCCCATTAATAATTTCAAAAATGTGACGCACTAATGCCTCCCTTATTAGGCGTATGATGCAACTACTCATACTTGCCTGCCTTAATTTGGGAGGAGGTCTTATTTTGCTACAGTCAGGTAGTAGCGTATACCCTTAGTTGTTTAAAAATGTCTTTGGGAGCTGGATAGGAAAGATCTGAAAGAGATGTAAGAATTTTAGGAGGATAGCCATTTCCAGTACATTTGTTCAGCCTAATAGAGACGGGTGAATGTTGTCATTTGGAACAGAGGTCCTTAACTTTTTTCAGCACTGGAGGGCAATTGGCCCCATATAGATCTCCCATCTCCCACCTGATTTGGACTCCTAGATAATGAAAGCCAATTTCTGTCTGTAACCCCCCTACAAATGGGAGTTCCTGAAAAGTCTTCCTCCAGCTTGCCTAAATGCTCACTACCAGCCTGGTGTCCTGCATTTTAGCAGTTTAAATGTGATTGCCAGAGAGTGCCTGTATAGCCCCAGTGTACTGTCTCTTAAAGAGCTGCCTGGATTGCAGTCATAAGTAATCTGAGAGGGAGCTCTGTTGAAAGATGTAACTATTTGCTGAAAATAATTTAGAGTGATAATGATAATGTAGTTTGTCTAACCTGCCTTCTTTGCAGCAAGGACTGTTTTGTTTATCTCCACTATCTTGGTCCTGGACTGCAAATTGACCAATTAGTACTGGTGGGACCTAAATGGAGCCGGACTACAGGAGCTGTCTGGAGTCAAAATCTGTAGGAATTGTAATTTTGGGCTTTTGGCTTTTTGCACCTGAAAGGGGAGCCTTTGTTGTGACTGATAGGAGGATCAGCCAACCAACCTTTTGGATCTTGGGGAATTTCCCAGGCTGCTGCAGCTAGTTTCAGTTTTGAGCTGAGAAGTGAAGAAGTAACAGCTCAAGTGATTTTTAAGCAGCAGCTCTGTGTAGTTTTGCATGGGAGAACTGTGAAAGGGATGAGTTTTGGCCTGCCTGTCTGCCTGCTGTCCCTGAGAGGGAAAATAGAGTTTATTCAGACTGAATCCGAGTTGTGAGGACTATTTAAACCACTGGACTGTGACCAGGCTTTAACCTGAAGAAGACGGAAGATTTGCTGAATGCGATCGGCCTGTCAGGATTTCCAGCTGCTTTTGAATACCCGGTTTGTGCAGAGACTTTGCGATCCTGACAGGAGAGCGGTTTGCCTGGTACAGTAGAATTTCCTTACATGTAAATGTGCTGTGTATTGAAAGTAAGTCGTGATTTGGTTCCCCACTGTGTGAATTGTGTTCTGCTTGCTGGAAGCTGTATCCAGCACAAAACTGACTGTATCCGAATTTGTCTCCATTTGGCCGGGGCCTTGCCACACTGGCCCAGCCAGACTACCTGCTGCACAGAGAAAGCCATCGACGAGAGACCTGCCTGGGGATCAGCCCCCTGCTCCACGCTTGAACAGGAACGACGCCTCGGCAATTCATGTGGGCCCTGCTTCACCTGGCACTCCAGATTAACCAGCTCCCTGCAACAACAGCCTAATCTTAAAGTGTGTCATATGATTGTCTTGTTGTTTTCTTTTCACGAACTGAGCCCTCCAGCTCCGGATTACAAATAGTGTGTGTTGTGCATGTTGTTTTCTTCCATCACAGGGCCCCAACCAGCTGCAACGTTCCTGGCTAGCCCTCCATTCTCCATCTAGGTACCCAGAGTGTGTGACTGTTTATGGACCCTGAAGTGCATGCATAACTGTTTGATTGATACAGCCTTTAAGCAAATTAACCTGATTACTCTCCTCCCTTGTTCAAGTCCCTTAAATAAATCAAATCTAACTCTTTTTGCATTTACCCTGACTGTGGTTCCAGTTTGTGTGAGAGTACTGTACTGCTGTTATTTGCTGTATATAATCTTGTTTTACAGGGGGTCCCCAGGGTCGAGCCAGAGGAAAGCCCTGGTAAGTGCAAACAGTGTGGGTACTTGTGTGGTGTATCAGGGGTATTGTGAAAGTGATTATTGTGTATTGTTCCGTCCACTAGTAAGAAAAGATGGGGAGTTACAGTGCCCCGTTGGGCTGTGCCCAGGTTAGCTTGACCACTACCAACCCTGACCTCCGGGTGGAGGCACCCGTTTCAGAACTCAGGCCCCTTAACCTGCTCCTAGCCAAGCAGGCAGGTGTAGTACCCCTTGGGATAGCACCACCTAGGGGTTACATCTTGGAGGCTCACTGCTGGGATTTTGTGCCTTCTAGTGGCCAAAAATTATGAATTATTGTTAAAGATTAGTGGCTACCCCAGTAGAAATGGCTATACACCAGTTGGTGGGGTGGTGTACTGGGCAGGAAATCAACCCCCAAAATGCTCTGCTTATACTGGATATTCCCCTGGGTAACAGTAAGGACACTGTAGAGGGACTACTTTCCAAAGTCGAATGTTTAAATAACCCTGTGGTGGTGGATCGACAGGCTGATTTGATTGCTCAAACTTTCATAGCCTTAGTAGAGTGTAGTGACCTCGTGGATAGCTCTAAAGTGCCACAGACTATTGCCCCAGAAGGGGTTCCAGCTGCCTGGAGAGTGATAACAAAGGACAGTACAGACCCTGGGGAGGATGAGCTCCCACCATTATCTGAGACTTTGAGGAGAAATTTGCTAAGTTGTTGCTGGAGGAAAGGAAAACCATAGAGGACTTTAAGAAATTGTTCCTGCCACTAGGGGGTGTTCTTTCCCCAACACCCCTCCCAGTCCAGCACCTGTTACTCCCCTGCCTTCTGTGCCCGTGCCAATGCTTGCCCCCATATCTGTACCTGCCATTAGTCACAACTCCTACCGAAGGCTGAGAATCTTCTCGGGCACCCTTTCCACCCCCCAGGGGGAAGATGACTGGGAGACCTGGATCAACTATGTTGCTCCCTTGGTACCCAAGTGGTAGTGTGCGGAGGCTGAGAAGCGGCAAAGAATCATAGAAAGTTTGAGGGGCCCCGCCCTTGAAGCCATTAAATTTTTGAGGTCCACGAACCCTGATGCATCTTCTCAGAAGTACCTATCTGTACTTGAAGGCAATTATGGGAGCATTGACTCAGGGGAGACTTTGATGTGGAAATTCCAAGGCACCAAACAATGGAAGGGGGAAAGTTTGTCTGCGTATGTTACTCGCCTAGAGAGTTTTGCAGAAAACTTACCGGAAAGGTGGAGTAGCCACTAGTGATTTGAACCGTGTGAGATTGGGGCACATACTGCAACATGCCAAGCATTCTAAACTGCAGATCATCCAGTTAAGGCTCCAGGATAAGAGAGGTAACCCACCTGACTACTGTGACTTGATAAAAGAACTCCGGGAGGTAGAAGGTGAAGAGGGAGATTGTAATTATGGGGTGAGTGCAGCCCAAGTGAGCATGGCACCGGAAGGCCCTTCCGAAATGGAGACCACTAGAGTGTCCCTATGGGCTAAGCGGTGGGGAGGAGTTGCTGAGGAAGTCAGAAAAGTACAACGGGGTGCGTTCGCTGAGGTATCCCCTGCTGACAGAGACCCTGGTCCCTGTCAGTACGTGACTGTTATGGGGATGGGGGTGCACCCTCAGGCATCCTGAACTGAGGGTGGCTTCTCAGCTGAGCTCAAGGAATTGACTGCCACCCTAAAGGAACTTTTGAAACATGGTACACTACCCACAGAAGTCAGATCACAATCTCCCATCGATGCTCCAGCATCCCCTGCTATGCTTTCCCCAAGGATGCCCTGAGAGCATGTCATTTGTCACAAGTGCGGCAAGGATGGCCTATGAAGAGGGAATGCCAGTCTCAGAAGGACTTAGAGAAAGTAGTAAACAGACTCCAAGGGGAGCTCTGAAAAGCAAATCAATGGCCAAGGGGTGCCCAAAATGACCGCAATGAGGGTTCAGAAACCCTAACTCAAAATTCTTGTGGTTAAATCATCTGTCTAGGCCTCTGCTACTGCTCTCAGACTGGTCCAAAATAGTGGGCCCTTCAATGGAGACTACGGTGACTGTGAATGGTATTCATACTCGGGCTGTGCTTGACAGTGGGTCGAAAGTGACCATTGTATTCCAGGACTGGTATGACAAACACTTATCTACTGTGCCTTTGCAATCCCTGGAAGGCCTACATGTGTGGGGCCTGAGCAACAAGTCTTATCCCTACCTAGGGTATGTCCACCTCGGGTTATCTTTTCCTGCAACTGTAACGGGTGTAGAAGAGCAAGTAGAGACAATGGCCCTAGTGTGTCCCCCCACTGGACTGTATGATGGGGTCCCCCTGTTAATTGGGACAAACACCCATATGTTTGTGAGACTGGAAAGGGTGAAAAGGGACTTGGCAAGGTTGGAGGAATGGTCAGAAGTATGGCAGCTAGGATCAATGCATAGAAGTGCAAAATAATGCACCTGGGAAACAAGAACCCAGGGGAAGAATACACAATGGGTGGGGAGGTAGTAACAACAACAAAAAAGGAAAGGGACCTGGGGGTAATCATATCAGATGACCTTAAGGTTAGCAAGCAATGTGAGAAGGCAGTAGGGAGGGCTGGGGGTATACTGGGATGTATACGGAGAGGCATCAGCAGCAGAAAACAGGAAGTTGTTATTCCTCTGTGCAGACAGCTGGTGAGACCCCATCTGGAGTACTGTGTCCAGTTCTGGAGACCCCATCTCCGCAAGGACATAGACAGGATAGAGGTAGTCCAGAGGAGGGCAACTAAAATGGTGCAGGGTCTGCAAGAGAAGCCATATGAGGAGAGACTAAAGGAGCTTAATATGTATACCCTTGAGGAAAGAAGGAGGGGGACATGATAGAAACTTTAAGTACCTCAGTGGAATCAACAAAGTCCAAGAGGGTAGCATCTTTCAGAAAAAGAGACTTGCAAGAACAAGGGGACACAATTTAAAGATAGAAGAAGGGCGGTTCAGGGGCAATGTGAGGAAGTATTATTTCACAGATAGGGTAGTGGATGCATGGAACAGCCTTCCTGAGGAGGTTGTGGGGTCTAAAACTGTGGGAGAATTCAAGAATGCATGGGACAGACATAAGGCAATTCTTGTGGGGGGTAGGAAGAAATAGGCTGTTGGTTAACTAGGATCTGCGGCCTATCCTGTAGGTAGGGAAATGGGTAGACTAGATGGGCCAAGCTGTCCTTATCTGCCGTCAAAGTCTATGTTTCTATGGTGCAACTCTGTCATGAGAAACAAGGGCGACGGACTGGGAGGGCCCTGAGAATTCCAGCTCTAATCAAGAGGGCCTATGATTTGCAACAGAAACCCGAGGAAGTAGACAAGGATGAACCGGTGGGGATCTCGTGGAAGAAAGATCCCTATTCAATGGTACTGGCCCCTAACGCCCAGTGTACCATTCAAGGGGAGGTTCATCTCTGGAAAGATGTGAAGAACAAAATACTGATGTTGGATGTGCCACGCAATGGAAAATTGCCAGAAGGATTATTGGTCAAGCCCAGCATCTTGCCTGCTCATGCCCACACCTATGCACAATGAGTGATGGTTCAGATTCACAATATGCCAGATCGGGAGATCCGGGTGAACAGAGGGTGCACCCTAGCTACGGTACACTGCGTAGACACTGCAGTATTGCCCAGCAACAAGCATCCTGGTGAAAAGGAGAGAGAGTGACCCCAGACTTGTTTGACTTTGGTGACTCCCCATTGCCAGCTGAATGGAAGGCTAGAATTAGCAAGAGACTTGTCCAGAGAGACCAAATGTTTTTGCTGAAGGAATGGGATGTGGGATGTGTCCAGGGTGCGGAGCATCACATACGCCTGCACGATGAACAGCCATTTCGAGACAGGTCCCGACGCCTAGCCCCAGCAGACATAGATGATGTGAGAAGACACCTGCAGGAAATGCTTACTGCTGGCATGATACAAGAATCCAGGAGCCCATACTCCTCTCCCATTGTGGTTGTGCGTAAGGGTCTGTGAGGATGTGTGTTGATTATCAAACCTTGAACTGGTGGACCATCCCAGACCAATACACTATGCCTCATATACAAGATGCCCTGGACAGCTTGAATGGGAAGAAATGGTTCTCGGTGTGGGATCTTCGCAGTGGATACTACCAGATCCCAATGGCCCTGGAAGACCGTGAGAAAACAGCCTTCATCTATCCATTGGGGTTCTATGAGTTTATGAGGATGCCACAGGGGATATCGGGTGCCGCGGCCACTTTTCAGTAACTGATGGAACATGCAGTGGGAGATATGAATTTGCTGGAATGCTTGGTGTACTTGGACGATGTCATTGTGTTTGGGAGCACCTTAGAGTAGCATGAGAACCGACTGTTTAAAGTCCTAGACCGACTGGAAGACTTCAGCCTCAAGCTGTCCATTGACAAGTGCCAGTTTTTCCAAACCTCCGTGAAGTATGTGGGGCACATTGTATCTACAAAAGGGATAGAGACTGATCCCAGTAAGGTTGAAGCACTGACTACTTGGCCCCAGCCCCATAGTCTGAAAGAACTACAATGTTTTCTGGGGTTCTGTGGCTACTACCGTAGGTTCATAAAAGACTGTTCCAAGGTGATTCACCCACTCTTGAACCTTACCAAGGGTTACCCTCCTTCCAATCGTAAATACAAAAAAGGGTCCATTAAAGAACCAAAAAAGTATACTTCCGCCCAGGTGAACTCTTCGAGTCCCGCTGGATGCCCGACTGCGAAGCAGCCTTCCACTAAATCATATACCAGCTCACCCACGCCCCCATCCTCGCCTATGCTGACCCCACCAAACCCTATGTGCTGCATACTGACGCTAGTCTGCAAGGTGTAGGAGCTGTGATGAATCAAGACCATGAGGATGGTTTGAGACCAGTGGATTTCGCCAGTAGAACATACTAACATACTAAAATGCCAGCAGAATAGGCCTAACGGTCTTTCGTGTCTGCTCGTTTGGTCAGCTTGATCCCATCCGAGCGAAACTACCTTGTACATAAGTTGGAGTTCCTTGCGCTAAAACGGGCCATCGTTGACCAGTTTCATGAATACCTCTATGGGGCAAAGATGGTGAAGACTGACAATAACCCGTTGACCTATGTACAGACTTCAGCTAAGTTAGACGCCACTGGGCACCGGTGGCTTTCTGCATTATCAACCTATTATTATGCTGTCGAATACAGACCAGTCCTGAACCATATTGATGCTGATGCCCTATCACGAAGGCCCACTTCCAAGAGTGATTGGGTCAGGCTGTCCAAACCTAACATCCGAGCATTGTGCCAAAAGTTTGATAGAGATGAACAGATGTCTGCAGACACAGTGGACTGTTTAGTAGATTGCTTGGGCCTTTCTGACACCTGCATATGGGCTGCTTATTGCCACTTCTCTGCTCTAGATATTAGTGCACTACCTCAATTTGACAATGACAGCATTCAGTGGGCTCAATCCCAAGATCCTATGATTCAGCCAGCACTTGATGTCCTGCGTGCGGGAAAAGATGTGTCTAAGTTAGGTTCCACTGACTTGCGAACTGCTTTATTGTTTAAAGAAGGCCCAGATTGAAGTTGCTCAATCAGTTGTTGTACAGAGAGACAGTAGATCATAGTGGCAAAGTAGACAAGCAACAATTGGTCCTGCCCACGGCCTTTAAAGATTTGGTACTGAGGTCCCTCCACAATCACATGGGGCACCTCGGTATTGACAGAACCCTTGACCTGGTACGATCTCACTTCTACTGGACCAAAATGGGGGCATATGTTGAGCACCATGTAAAGACTTGTAGTCGCTGCCTGCAAAGAAAAGCCCTGCCTCAGAGGGCTACCCCCCACCTTGTTAATATTACTACCAGCTCTCCCATGGAACTAGTCTGCATAGACTTCTTGTGTTTAGAACCTGATCAGCGGAACACTGGCAATGTGTTAGTGGTTACGGATCATTTCACATGGTTTGCACAAGCTTTTCCCACCAAAGATCAAAAGGCATCTACCATGGCCAAGGTGCTTGTGGAAAATTTCTTCATCCACTATGGTGCCCCCCAGAGGATCCACTCTGACGAGGACAGAGACTTTGAGAGTTGACTAATCAAAGAAATGCTCTCTATGGAGGGTGCGGAAGTCAAGAACCACCCCCTATCACCCGCAGGGAGATCCCAAACCAGAACGATTTAACCGCATCCTTCTAGACATGCTGGGCACCCTCCACCCAAAAGACAAGCATAAATGGAGCCAGCAGATTAGCACCTTGGTACACGCATACAATTGCATGAAAAATGATGCTACCAGGTTCTCCCCCTACCGCCTCATGTTCGGGAGAGAGGCCCGGCTGCCAGTTGATGTCTGCTTTGGGGTCTCCCCAGATGGGGTCAGAGCCAAAAACTACCTGCAATATTTACAAAAACGGAAAGCTCAGTTAAACTATGCCTATCAACTGGCCCAGACAATGGCCTGCCAAGAGAAATCTAGCCAACAAAGAGAGACATGATAAAAAAGTAAAGACTCAAGAGTTTTGCTCTGGAGACCGTGTGTTATTACGCAATTTGGGACTGCATGGCAAACACAAAATTGCTGATCGGTGGCACCATCTTCCCCATCTAGTAGTTGGAAAGTTGGATGATTTATCTGTGTACAAGGTGCACCCAGAGAACAACTCCAAAGCTGTCAAGACCATGCACCGTAACCACTTGCTACCTATCAGCCAAGTCATGATTGAGGCTGAACCCCCAGAAATTGAGCCCCCTGGGCCAGTGACTCGTGCTGCTGCAAGAAAGAGACAGAGTCAACCTACCCCAGTGGTCACAGATTTAAGGTTTCCTCCGCAGCAGGCCCAGTATGATAGTGACTGTCAGTCCACTTCTGATGAAAGTGAATACGACCATGCCTATTAACCCTCTTAAGAACTGAGTCAGCTGTTAAGAGGTAACCCCCTGATTAATTGTGGGGATGAAGCTGGGCCTTCTGGACTGCCTTACCCCCCAGCTTCATCCTTGGAGCCAGTGCTCCCAGAAAGTGAAGTGCAAAGTATCACGTCTGAAGATGTTGAGTCTCTGTGTATTGTGGAACTGTATGATTTGCCTGAAGAAGGGGCTGAGGGTTTAAGTCTTTCTGGTGACATACCAGAACTTGAAGAACACTATGAAAGTGCTGACCACACCCCTTCAGTGCCTCAAAGCTTGATTGTGCCGGAGCCTTCGCATAATGAGTCAAGTGTTGTAGAAACAGAGCCTGCAGAGCAAGGAGCCGACAGTGCCCCAAGTTTGGACGTTCCCACCCAGGCAGAGGCACCCCTCACAAGTGACGAGAGTCCCCAGACCAGCGCTGAGAGTACAGAGACTGTAGTTGTTCCCCTCAGAAAGACTGGCCAAGCTGTCAAGCCAGTAGTACGCCTCAGTTATGATTCTCCCGGGAGGCCAGTGGATTTGCCTCTCAATATGGTGCACAAAGGTGTTTATGTCTCACCAAGCTCACTGCCCAAATTGAGCTTGACAGCCAATTCCAAGTTACTTGTCTTTCCCTCTCACCATGGTGCTCCTGCCCCCTCAAGCCCCAAGTTAGCTGATAGTGAAGGGCCCCCCTCTTGCATTGTTTAAGGTACAAGAAGTTACTATCTGATTCAGTATAGTAATGTTCAATTTACATGTGTGAAATATGCACAATGTGTTGTCAGAATGGATATAGTATCATGAAGTGTAGTGAATATGTTTAGTAAAGTAATAAGTTTATGTTAACTGATGCATGATGGTACAGACTTGACACAGACACCATGTTTTCTCGAGGCAGGAAAGGGTGTAACCCGCCTAAAAATGGGGGTTCTCGAAAAGTCTTTGTCGAGCTTGCCTAAATACTCACTGCCAGGCTGGTGTCCTGCATTTTAGCAGTTTAAATGTGATTGCCAGAGAGTGCCTGTATAGCCCCAGTGTACTGTCTCTTTAAGAGCTGCCTGGATTGCAGTCAAAAGTAATCTGAGGGGGAGCTCTGTTGAAAGATGTAACTATTTGCTGAAAATCGTTTAGAGTGATAATGATAATGCAGTTTGTCTAACCTGCCTTCTTTGCAGCAAGGACTGTTTTGTTTAGCTCCATTATCTTGGTCCTGGACTGCAAATTGGACCAATCAGTACTGGTGGGACCTAAAATGAAGCCGGACTACAGGAGCTGTCTGGAGTCAAAATCTGTAGGAATTGTAGTTTGGGGCTTTTTGCACCTTTTTGCACCTGAAGGGAGAGCCTTTGTTGTGACTGATAGGAGGATCAGCCAACCGAACCTTTTGGTTCTTGGGGAATTTCCCAGGCTGCTGCAGCTAGTTTCAGTTTTGAGCTGAGAAGTGAAGATGTAACAGCTCTTTTGATTTTTGAGCAGCAGTTTTGTGTAGTTTTGCATGAGAGAACTGTGAAAGGGCTGAGGTTTGGCCTGCCTGTCTGCCTGCCTGCTCTCCCTGAGAGGGAAAATAAGAGTTTATTTGGACTGAATCTGAGTTGTGAGGACTATTTAAGCCACTGGACTGTGACCAGACTTTAACCTGAAGAAGACGGAAGATTTGCTGAATGCGATCGGCCTGTCAGGATTTCCAGCTGCTTTTGAATCCCCGGTTTGTGCAGAGACTTTGCGATCGTGACCGGAGAGCGGTTTGCCTGGCACAGTAGAATTTCCTTACATGTAAATGTGCTGTGTATTGAAAGTGGGTCGTGATTTGGTTCCCCGCTGTGTGAACTGTGTTCTGCTTGCTGGAAGCTGTATCCAGCACAAAACTGACTGTATCCGAATTTGTCTCCATTTGGCTGGGGCCTTGCCACACAGGCCCAGCCAGACTACCCGCCTCACAGAGAAAGCCATCGACGAGAGACCTGCCTGGGGATCACACCCCTGCTCCATGCTTGAACAGGAATGACGCCTTGGCGATTCATGTGGGCCTGCTACTCCTAGCACTCCAGATTAACCACCTGCCATCTCGATTTTTGTCCAGCCTGTGTCCAGTCTTATGTATCGTGAGTAATCATCAGGGTAGCTCCCTGCAACAACAGCCTAATCTAAAAGTGTGTCATCTGATTGTCTTGTTGTTTTCTTTTCATGAACTGAGCCCTCCTGCTCCGGATTACAAATAGTGTGTGTTGTGCATGTTGTTTTCTTCCATCACAGGGCCCCAACCAGCTGCAACATTCCTGGCTAGCCCACCATTCTCCTTCTGGGTACCCAGAGTATGTGACTGTCTATGGACCCTGAAGTGCATGCATAACCGTTTGATTGATACAGCTTTTAAGCAAATTAACCTGAGTACGCCCCTCCCTTGTTCAAGTCCCTTAAATAAATCAGATCTAACTCTTTTTGCATTTACCCTGACTGTGGTTCCAGTTTGTGCAAAAGTACTGTACTGCTGTTATTTGCTGTGTATAACCTTGTTTTAGAGGGAGTCCCCAGGGTCAAGCCAGAGGAAAGCCCCGGTGGTAAGTGCAAACAGTGTGGGTACTTGTGTGGTGTATCATGGATATTGTGAAAGTGATTATTGTGTATTGTTCCGGCCACTAGTAAGGAAAGAGGGGGAGTTACAGTGTCCCGAAGGGCTGTGCCTAGGTTAGCTTGACCACTACCAACCCTGACCTCTGGGTGGAGGCACCCGTTTCAGAACTCAGGCCCCTTAACCTGCTCCTAGCCAAGCAGGCAGGGGTAGTAGCCCTTGGGATAGCACCACCTAGGGGCTACATGTCTATACAAAGGGCAAGTGATTTTGAAGCACTTTATGTTCATGATAACATAGTGGTAACACTATGGTTTTACTGATATTAAGCTTATAGCCTGAAAGGGCTCCTAAATCATGTAACACATCAACCAGGCAGGGCAGGGATATCTCTAGTTTTGTTACACAGACCAGGAGCTCATCTGTGTATAAAAAGACTTTGGCTATGGCCCCCCCAAGTTGTACCCTCTTGTATTGTCATGCCGTCTTAATAACTTGGCTAGAGGTTCCAGAACCAGGTTGAACAAAAGTGGGGATGGGGGGGGGGGCACCCCTGCCTAGTTTCCCTATGGAGGGTGAATGGAGCCGAGAGCCAGGAACTGGTCTGCACTGTTGTCAGTGGGCTGTGGTATAGTGCCTGCACCCAGCCTAAGAATTCAGCTCCAAAGACCATTTTCCTCATCACACACCAGAGGTGGTCCCACTCGATCCTATCAAATGCTTTTTCCGCATCAAGTAAGGCCACCACTGGGCAATGTCTGTCCTTCAGTACGGACCTGTAATAGGGTCCTTAAAGTTTAAGTTGCCCCTCTACCTTTCAACAAGCCAGCCTGGTCCTCATAAACCAGCCTAGGCATCACTCTTTCCATCCTACCTGCTAAAATGTTTGCACAGATTTGAAATCTGAATTCAACAAAGAAATAGATCTGTAAGAGGCTGTCTTACCTCCTGGCTTGTCTAGCTTGGGAATTACTGTTATTCTAGCTTGGGAAAAGGTGGGAAGAAGGCAACTCTCTTTGAATACAAACTTTAAAGTCTCATATAAAGGCCCTAATATGGTTGCTTTTAGATGTTTATAAAGTTGACCTGGATGTTGACCAGGAGACTTTCCAGCAGTAAGATGACTCAGTGCCCTCAAAACCTTCTGTTTTGGAACCTCTGCCTCCAATAGTGCTTTGTCCTCGTACCCAACATGTTCCAGGCCTTCATAAAACATGTCCCTGTCCATATTTGTGAAGGGGGGTAGGACTTTCTTCCCTGTTGGTATATAATTTAGAATAGTACCCCACAGACTGTTTATTGATTCCTTCCTGGCTGGTGATCAGAAGACCTGGCTCTGGTGAAATGCCCTCAGTATAACACTGTGTCTGTTCCTATTTCATCTGATATGTCAGGAACTTCCCACATTTATCACCATGTTCATAAAAATTTGCCTTCTGATACATCAAGGCTCTTTCTATCACTCGGTATTCTTCCCTCTTTCTCACTAACAATCTATATACAGTATCCCTGGGTCTCTGGTAGCCTTATGCTTTTTTTCTGTCTCTATTTTCTTATGCAGTTTGTCTATCTGCTTTTTACTGTCTATTTTAGTTTACTAGCACAAGCTATAGCCCATCCCCAGATATGGACTTTCAAAGAGTCCCATATCATACCCCCGTCTTCTACATACTAATACTAGTTGATCTGCATTTCTTAATTTCATCCCTTAACTGTTCCAGAAAGGCCTTCTTGTTAAACAGTGTGGGGTCTAATCTCCATATTCCTACATTATGAGCCTCTGACAGGTCTGGGGTCCATGCCACGCTGAGTGGGACATGATCTGATATAAGAATAGGAAGGTAATCAGACATTTCCAGTGCTGCATTGCTCCCAGAGAGAGAAGCAGGTCTATGTGAGTGTGTGATTGATAGACATGTGAATCCTATGAGTAGTCTCAGAGAGCTGAGTGTGGTACCCTCAGTGCGTCCACAATTCCCAAGTCCCCCATCTGATTTAAACATAATTTAGAGGCCTTCTGGGTTTGATAGGGGTGAGTGGAGGCTCTGTCTAGAAATGCATCCAAGATGAAATTAAGATCCCCCAAACATCTCTCCATGTAAAGGACACAGAGTAAGGACTATTTATTTTGCACCCCCTTTCTGGCTGCAACATGCTATTATTTTATTTTATATTACTTTATCAGAGTGGTTGGGGAGTGTGACTGTTTAGTTTGACACAGTATAATGGAATGTGTGATGGTGTGAGTTGGGGTTAGGGTGGTGAAGTAAGTTTTGCAGTGTTGTTAGTCTTATTTGTTTTCTTTTGTTTATTTCAGTTTTATTGGTTGGGTAAGGCAAAATGTGCAAGGGACAGGGCATAAAGAGACTCAGCTACAACTTAAACCACCTACAGTTGTTCCATCCCTTCGGGGAGTCTCCAGTGGTGCTGACACTAGTGGTAAACCACTGTGCAAGGCTGGGAATCCTCCAGAGGCAGAACAGTGGTCAAGGGGAGGATCCGACATGGCTGATGGTTGGGGCAGATAGGTTTAGTGAGGACACAGAGACGTCCAGTGAGAAAGGTCCCCCCTACCTTGTTTTTCTCCCTAGGGCCACACCCAATACAATTGGGTAGCAGGTAAAAAGGCCATGTGACTCTGCTCTTCCCCTTTGGGCTGTTCCATGCAATGCAAGGTCAATGAGGAATAAAACTGCAGTTACTTAGAGTTTCATCACTGATTCCTCAGCTGCCTTATTTACATCAGCGAGACCTGTCTGGTTGATGACTCTGGCCCTGTACTGGAGGGATCTGTCCCAGCTGGGTATTCTGTGATGCACTGTCTGAGGCGGCATTGTGGTGGTGGTGGTGGGGGGCAGTGTGATCATCTGTTTTAGATCCACTTTGGGGCTCACTGGGTACTCCGTGGGAGTTTTCAGATCCTTTGAATGTGTGGCCACTAGGGGTGAGTCAGGTGTAGGATGTAGGATCATCCTCATATACCAACCTCCGCGGTGTGGGGGTACTTTTCTTCAGGAGCTCAAAAGGTGCATGGTTGCTCAAGCAATAAAATGCTAAAACACCACAGATGTCTCTTAATTTATTTCTTTATTCAATCATCTGATATGCCAAGCCTCAGTAGTTCGCCTATTGACTTCTTCTGGGGGACTATAGAATAAAAATAAATCATATTTAATACACGTCCTTATATACAGTTAACAATACATTCCATTTTTTTTCTTTTCTCAATTGGAGTCAGATTAATGCACTTCATATTGGTTAGTTATTATATGACATAACAGCTGTTTTATAAAGGCTTAATTTATCTTATTCTAGTAAAATATTATACATGCATTTGTTTGCAAAACCCAACCACCTGTATTTAAATATTGTATCATCAACATAAGACCTGGTGTTTAATGTGGCCTATTGGCTCTCGTGCCTGCCTTTGCCTTGTGCACAGAGCTATGTCATATAATAAGTAACCAGTATGAGGTGCATTTATCTGAATCCAATTGGGAAAAGAGAAAAATGGAATGTATTGTTAACCGTATATAAGGACTTGTACTAAATATGATTTATTTTTATCCTATAGTACCCCAGAAGAAGCCAACAGGCGGAATGTTGGGGCTTGTTATATCAGATGATTGAACAAAGAAATCAATTAAGAGACATCCGTGACATTTTAGCATTTTATTGTTTGAGTAACCATGCACCTTTTGACTTTCTGAATTATTGAAATTGGTCCGCTCCACCTTGAATTACAAACATAGTAACATAATAATTGATGGCAGATAAGGACCGCTAGGCCCACCTAGTCTGCCCGTTATCCCTTCCTGCATCAGCAGCTGCTCACCCTGCTTGGTCAATGGCTTTCACCTCTCATTCCCACCTCTAGGGTTCCCTTATGCCTGTCCCATGCATGTTTGAATCCCCCCACTGTGCTAGTTCCCACCACCTGCTGGGGTAGTTTATTCCATGCATCCATCACCCTTTCTGTGAAGAAAAACTTCCTCACATTACCCTTTATCCTGCCTCCCTCTAATCTCATATCATGCCTCCTCATCCTTGTACATCTCCTATACTGAAAGATGTCACCCATCTGGACTTTGTTCAAGTCCTTAAGAAACTTGAAGGTTTCAATCATATCTCCCCACTCCTGCATCTCCTCCAGCGTATACATATTTAGGTATTTCAGTCTCTCCTCATATGTCTTCTGGTGCAAGCCCCTTACCATCTTAGTTGCCCTTCTCTGGACCGCTTCCACCCTGTCAACATCTTTGTGAAGGTGCAGCCTCCAGAACTGTAGTCCATACTCCATTTGAAGCCTCACCAGTGTTTTGTTCAGTGGCATCACCACCTCCCTTCTTTTGCTAGTAATACACCTTCCTATGCACTCTCACATCCCACTGGCCCACGCCACCAGCTTGTTACATTGTTTAGCCACATTTAGGTAATCTGAGATGATTATCAAATCAGATCAGCTTTATTTATATAGCACCTTTCACAACCAAGGCACTGCACATAAAACATAAACATAAATAGATTAAAACAGCATTATAGTGCGTCAACTGTATTTAAATAAAAGCTAAATTAAATAAATATGTTTTTAAACCAGCTTTAAAACTATCTATGGTTGGGCATTCTCTCAACCAACGAGGTAGAGAATTTCACTGGGTTGGTGCTGAAAAAGCAAAAGCACGTGAGCCTGATGTTTTCAATCAAACCCTGGGAATCTCCAGCAGTCCCTCGTTGGCGGAACGGAGAGGGCGGAGGGGGCAGTAGGGAATCAGGAGATCTTTCAGGTAGCCGGATCGCTGGTCGTGTAGGGCTTCAAAGGTTAGTAAACCAACCTTAAGGGTGATCCGCCACCTAACAGGAAGCCAGTGCAGTTCGTGGAGCACGGGTGTAATATGACTGGTCCTAGATGTCCCAGTCAAAAGCCTAGCCACTGCGTTCTGCACTAGCTGCAGGCGGCAGATATCAACCCCAGGTAGCCCTAGGTAAAGGGAATTGCAGTAGTCAAGGCGGGTAGTGACAAAGGCATGGACCAATGTTGGAAAATCGTCCGACGGAACCAGGTGTTTCACCCAGGTGATATTCCTCAGATGGAAAAAAGAGGTTTTGACGACGGCTGATACCTGAGATTTTAAGGTCAGCCCCTCATCAAAAATAATGCCCAGATTTCGCACCTGATTGGAAGTAGGGAGCGGCATACCACCAAGTAACAAACCTGAGGGTTGTCCAACTCCCAAACCCGCCCCCGGGTGACCTGGGTCCACTACCAGTACCTCAGTCTTATCCGGATTCAGTCTTTGCCAGCTGGAACTCATCCAAAGTCTGATCTCAGCAAGGCAGTTGTTTAGCCCAGAGAGTGCATCACCCTGTCCGGGGGAAAGGACAGATACAACTGGGTATCGTCTGCATAGCAGTGAAAACCCAGACTGTATCACCTAATGATTTCTCCCAATGGTAGCATATACACTGCAAACAGCATGGGAGCCAAGATGGAACCCTGTGGTACCCCACAAGGCAGGGAGTGAGCGCCAGAGGAATATATTCCAGTGGCAACTCTCTGAGACCTGCCTGTGAGGTAAGAATGAAACCACTTAAGGACTGTACCAGACAGCCCACAATAAACCCGAAGGCGGTCCAATAGCACACCATGGTCTACAGTGTCAAATGCAGCCGAGAGATTGAGAAGGACCAGAATGGTACGTGCCTTTCGATCTCTAGCCATTAGGAGATCGCTCAATATGATTGATGAGATGATTGAGATTGATGAGATGATTGAGATTGAAGAGATGATTGAGATGGAGCCTGCTCCAGCACAACAGATAGTGACAGGAGACAGTGCTAAATAGATATTTTTTGGTGTGCAGTGTAGGTGTTGAAGGGACACCACTGATTGCTTCTTTTCACTGCTGTTGTCTCTGTTTGGCTCAGTAGTGTGAGTCAGTCATGTAGACTCTGTAGCTGCAGCTCTAACCCACCTTCCCCTTCCCCATTACTGTCCATTTTTCCTGCCCTTATCATCATTGTAACCCCTCCTTATCTGTATTGCAGGCATACCTTGTAGCAGACAGACAGCAGCATACAGCACCCATTCAAGGCTGGACACAAGACCGCGGAACTCTAGTGCAGCTCTCCCCCACATCATCAGTGTTCCGTGGAGCTTGCTCCAGCACAGCAGATAGTGACAGGAGACAGTGCTAGCCCACTGCCAATGCTCCACTCTCCCGCCCGAGGGACCAGGTCACGTGACTGCACACCCTTACTTCCTATTAGCATATTGTCTGTCCTGTAAGGGGGCGCTACTGCTCCACATTACCCAAGGTAGCATTTTAGCTTACCCCTCTGCTACTATAGTCCTATTGTGTCATTCCCCCAGCTACTGTGTTCCTGCACTTTCTCAGTTATTCCCCGGTTTATCCCTATGTGGGGCTTGAACCACTCACCATTGACACGGTTACTCTCCTGCATTAGTTGCTCCATTCCACTAGACCATGCAATCCAGCTAGTGTTTTTTTCCTCCACAACTACCTCTGTATCCTCCTCCTGGTCCTCTCTTGAACCTATCTCCACACATTCCTACTAGCTCATTATAAGCTTCTGTCACTTGGGGCATTTCAGTCTTTTTTTTCTTCTGCTCCTGCATCCCTTTCTCCTAATTTATTTTTTCTATCCCTGACCCACCCAAGTCATGCTTCTTAAATCATTTTGGGTGCTCCCCCTTTTTCTTCACCTTGTCATCCCTTTCCCCATTTATCTTCCTCTCCTATCCTCCCTCTTTGCTCCCCCCTCATCTCAGAGTTCATACTATTACTCACTTTCCCCCTTACCTCCCCCCTTTTTTCCCCTCTCTTGGACCCACAACTTCTGGCCTCCTGGCCCTTCTGTCCTGCCCCCAGTTTCCATGCTAGCACTTGCTTTTAAACTATTACCCCCATCTTCCCACTCTTGTTTCTTGCACCTTCCCCGCTCTCTACCCAGGAAGTGTTCTTCCCACATTTTAAAGGAGTTCTACTGGCAACAGTGCTCGAGCCACTGGTGCATAGATTGTGGCTCGAGCACCCCAATCCACCCCCCAGAGCCCCAGTATATATTTACTCAGTAAATTACCTCATCGCTCATAAAATTTAATTTCTCAGTCGGTACAGTTGGCATATTGGTTAAAAGGAATGCAGCCCCTGGGAGATCACGCTAGGCAAATACTGTGGTATGATGATGCAGTTTTGCCTCTTCCTGTGTATTGCCCTAATGTATGGAGATATTAAAATCTCCATATTTTCTGTGACCGGTGGTTTATTTACAAAAGGTGCACATATGCCATGTGTGTGTGTGTGGCATACTTTGTTCCTCCTATTAGTAGGGGATATCGAGCATAACCCTGGTCCATTCTCCTACCTGTACGCCCAAATTCCTTGCGGGATGAAATTAGCCATTTAAATATCAGGAGCCTTCTCCCTAATCTCACTTTGTTACAGCCATTAGCCTTAGACCGCTCTCCTGACATTCTAATCATTACAGAATCATGGGTCTCAGTATCTGGCTGCTCGCTTCTCCGCCAGGACCGCAACACCAGAGATGTTGGCATTGCTATGTATATTGCCTCCTTCATCCAGTTCACCCCTATACTTACAATATCCCTCCCAAAGGCCTACGAACTTCTGACAAAGGTCCCCCCCCCCCCGCTTCTTACCCATTTTTACGTCTGCAGTGGGCGGATCCTGCAGACGTTTTGCATCAGAAAAGGACCTACGTCATGTTTTCCATCCGCACAACAGTACTTCTTCCACGGAGAGCCCAGCCCAAGTACTACGCTGACTGTATAAGGCATGGTAGTTAAACAGCCCTATTTTTCTTGCCGCTTCATGTCTCCAGAGGTGCCCTTCCCCACAGAGTATGTTTAACCCACCCCAACTCTGCCCCACACGGAGTTTACTACGGTTGTAAACAAACCCTCCCACAATCTCGCACTGTACACCTCCTCCCCCTTCCCCTCCCCATCGCAGAGAAATTCTAACACCCAATCAGTCAGAGTCCATAAATTATACTCCTTTCTAATCTGTGTGTCTGCTGCTCTGTTTTAAAGTAGTAATATTTAAACAATAGCCTGGTCTCTGAAGGTCCAGTCTTTTACCTTTGACTTAAAAAATACTTTGTCTCCACTAACAAATGGCCGAGCCAAAGAGATACAACTTCTGCTCACTTTTGATGTTTAAAATGCAATGGCTTTTCGTAAAAATAGTCAGTTTGAAAAGTCTCTATATTGGACTTATCTGAGTCATATGGTGTTCTCCACGAAGTGAAGCAAGTAAAGAATATGAGCCATAGTTTACCAGAGTGAATGCCCACAGTGATAATCACTTCAACCACCAGCAACAGCTTTCCTCGCAACAGCTTTTTGTGGCAATGGCAATTTTAAACACTACAACTACTCGCAGTAGCTAGCTTACTGGAGTGAATGCCCACAGTGATAATCACTTAAGCCACCCACAACAGCTTTCCGCGCAACAGCTTTCTGTGGCAATGACAATTTTAAACATTACAACTACTCTCAGTAGCTTTCCATTTGAATACCAACAACCGCGGAGCTAACTTCAAATACTTCAAACATCTGCAGTGACAGCACTGCCCTCATACACCTTGCTGCATTGCATGCCTGACCTAGAGGAACAGAATGCTACGCAGTTGTTTGCTTCTAACAGAAAATCACTGCAGATGTTTGAAGTTGTCACCATTGTTGTTGGTGTGGAAATGGAAAGCTACTATGAGTAGTTGGTGTGTTTAAAATTGTCACTGCCTCAGAAAGCTGTTTCATGGAAAAGTTATTGCACGGAAAGCCATTGTGGGTGGTTGAAGCGGTTATCACCGTGGGCATTAACTCCGGTAAGCTATGGCTCATTTTTCTCACTTCCTTCACTTCGTGGAGAACACCATATGGCTCAGATAAGTCCAATATTATGATTGGGTGGAATATCAGGGAGAATTTCCCTCCCCCACAACTTGTTGTTTATGTTAGGCTAAACCTGATATACAAATTACAAGATATCATTTTTAGAACAGGCATTACAAAAAAAAATGTTTTTTGGCCCCTTGAAGGCTTCCAAGGCAAAGCAGGGCACTTGGGGAGTGTCTCTAGACTCTACTCTTAGTTGTTTAAGGCTCCTTCATTTGGTTTTGGACACAAAAGGGGATGTGATAGAAGAAATTTGCATTTTGTGAAAAGGACAAGTGAAAAAAAGGGGAAAGGAACATCGCATCAAGGCCGCATTGTGTTTGACCAAGAAGCGCAAGAGGGGCTGTTGGAAAGTCAGCTGTAAATCCCTGGCATCCTGTGTGAAGAACTCCGTATTGTGTCTCTGTCAGACAAAAGACACCCAGGGCAGACAATGGCAGGCTGTCTTCCTTTTCAAACAGAAGTTGCTGTGGCCGATACTGTCCCAGTCCTGAATTACCAAACATCTGCCGTGCCTGTATACCTCTCAAACCTTCTTCGCCCAAATGTGGGACTCCTTGCCCTAAAATTCTGGGGGGAAGTGAGGCAAAACACCAAATGTTAGAACACTGTGGGAATGAATGCAAAAAGTTGCCTGTTTATTAAGCAACATTGATTACTGGCTGCTCCCCTTAACAAAAGTACAAGTAAAGTACTACTACTCAGTGCTGGAATTTCTGGGGGGCTTGCCAGGTCTGTCTCGCCCCCCCTGCTCTGAAGTGAGCCCCAATAGCTCACAATCATTGCCATTAACTTCAGATGGTACCAGGGTTTCTGAGCGGTGGTCAAATAAAGGGCTACCCCTTCACATGTGAGTCGGTTGAGATAGATTGACAGTGGGGTTCCAGTTATTGAAATGACTGAGGTACATTCCTCCTGATGTGGCACAGTTGGAAGGAATGGACAGGGACTCAAAGTGGTGAAATGGATGACACCCCTGTCCCCCCATGTGGGACAGTTTTGGGAGGAAAGGGCAGAAGGGTTCTGAGTGATAAAATGAGGGGGATCCCTCCTAATATGGAGGCAGATGAAAGGTATGGACACAGAAGTTCTGAAGGGTAAAACGGATTTTTCTTGTAATCTGGAATTGCAGAACTTGATCTGAAAGGTCACGGGGATGATCAGGTCTCTGTGGGTCTGTTGAGTATAGGCAGAAGGGTTGGGGTCCTACAGGGTAAACTGTGTGATTTCCCTCCTAAAGCAGGACAATTGAAATACAAGGAAGTGAGGCGCAGGAGTGTGTTTTTGTTTTTTAAAGAAAACATTGTAAGTGCAGCGATGATGGGCGGGCACACAAAGGTATTAGATGACAGACACATCAATAAACTAAAAGAACCAGAAATGGACCAGGTTTAACAGCGTTCAGGTTATGTTCTAGAAGAAACATAAACCATACAGCTAATATTCTTCAGGTGAAGCTACCTCTGGCTGGAAGCTGCAATACTGAACATAGGATTTGCAAGAAAGCGAGTTGTGCTCACAACAGAGGGAGGTGAACCTTACAATTGTCTTTGGTTTGTAGCAGATATTCTGCAGGTGGAGGCTACTTCTAACTGAAAGGTGAAATAAGGAACTTAGAATTATCAGGAAAGACAGTCTTTCAAGCAACAGAGGGAGGTGGATCTTGCTTTACCTTTGTTACAATTGTTAAGATTTTCAGTGCAGGAAGACTTTAAACCCTGGGCTAAGAATTTGTCATAAGTCCTGAAGTAAGTGCAGGTACAGGCTGTGTATTTGACCCAGACAGTGCCCCAGGGGGTGGAAACTGTTTTTTGTGTTTATCTGTGTGCGCCTTAAAAGGCCAGACCAGACTGTGTCAGGAAGTGCTTACATCATAGCTACTTATCATCCAATAGCTTTGGAAGAGTCTTACAGACCTGAGAAAAACAGTATTATAAGCAAGTGTTTTATAGCAAACTCATCAGAACAGCTAATATTCTTCAGGTGAAGCTACCTCTGGCTGGAAGCTGCAATACTGAACACAGGATTTGCAAGACAGTGAGTTGTGCTCACAGCAGAGGGAGGTGAACCTTACAATTGTCCTTGGTTTGTAGCAGATATTCTGCAGGTGGAGGCTACTTCTAACTGAAAGGTGAAATAAGGAACTTAGAATTATCAGGAAAGACAGTCTTTCAAGCAACAGAGGGAGGTGGATCTTGCTTTACTTTTGTTACAGTTGTTAAGATTTTCAGTGCAGGAAGAGTTTAAACCCTGAGGGATGGAATACTGTTTACTGTGTCTGTCCTAGTACACAGCTGACTTATTTTGGGGTTGACTGCTTTCAGAGCACAAATCACTAGGCTGTTTTGGGGCTGGGGAGGTTTACCTGTGTCTGACTTGGATGTCTGGATTTTTCTCTGTTTGATTAGCAGGGTATTTTCTCTGTCAAATTGTTGTGTAGGGCATCTTGCTGACAGGAAGGCACTCATCATGGTGGGGTCAGAGCTTAGCTGATTGTTTCTTGAGGGCACAGTTTAGGCCCAACCCCTGCCCACCCTCACCCCACCCACCCTGGAAATAGTTCTTTATACCTGGGGTTCTGACATCATTTCCTCAAGAGTGCAAGTGTATATCACTGTCATATCCTCTCTAGCACACTGCACTGACAATATAAGCATACACATTGTATAATATATATATTTCTATATAACAAACCAATCACACACACACAAAAAGAAAGTAGATAAACATGTGGGGAGTAGTGCAGTGTAATGGCTGTGGGGCAGCAGTCTTCCAGGAGTCTTTCTGGAGGCTGAGATGCTGCCCTATTTGCAGACAACTCTCTGCCCTGAGGGAGGAAGTTGCCCGTCTTCAGGCCACACTGGCAGTAGTAAGGGAACCTTCCCCCAGGCCACACTGAACAGTAGGAAGGGAACCTCCCCCATCCAGGGAGCACTAGAGCCACCACCACTACCTCAGAGGTTGCGAAGAAAGCACAGCAGTTGGACCACAGTGGGCTCAGGGAGGGTGAGGATGGTGGAACAGAGGCAGACCCAGTCAGTTGTTCCATTCCACAGTCCATACACCATTCTGGGGGAGCATAGTTCCCCTATGGATGCACCCGCAGAGGAGACTAAGGAGGCTGAGGACAACTGTCACAAGGGAGGCCCACAGGAAGGAGGCAGAGGACACCACAGGGAAAGGAAGCAGCTCCTGGTGGGGGACTCAATTATTAGGGGGATAGAACTGGGGGGAGCAGGGAAAACTGAAGTAAGGTGCCTGCCTGGTGCCATGGCTTGAGGGACAGGAAGCGATCCTCAGGATCATGAGAACAGCTGCACGGGAGTCTCGAGCTGGACGCCATTGTCCACCTAGGGACAAATGACTTGGCTCATCATGAAATTAGAGCAGTGCAGGAGGACTTTGTAGAGTTGGGGAGGGGCCTAAGACAAGTAGCACACACAGTATCCTTCTCAGAGGTGCTGCCTGTCAATGGCATGGGTGAGGCGAGGGTACTTTGCACCATGCAGTTTAATGAATGGTTGAAAAAATGGTGTGGAGCACAGGGGTTTGGCTTCACTGGGGACTGTGGTTCCACCTGGAGGGACACCAGCCTATACTGGCAGGATGGTCTGCATCTGTCCAGGAAGGGAACAAGTCTTTTGAGCAATCGGTTTAAATGCTTCATTGGCAAGCTTTTAAACTAGTCAAGGGGGGAGGCACTGATAAGCAGCAGAAAAATCCCAGCCTCTCCCTACAAAACAGGGTACTAAGTGAGAAAAAGACTGAGGTAGAAAGGTCAGTGGGGGTTGCTGCAACAGAAGGTAAAGCCATCAAAAAATGGAGAGCAATGAGTACCAATGCCCGTAGTCTGGGTAACAAGCTTCCTGAATTAGTGGCCTTGATGGAGGAGGAACATCTGGATATCGTGGCAGTCACAGAAACATGGTGCACACAAAAGCATGACTGGGACGTAAACATACCAGGATACACTATCTACAGGAGGGACAGGGAGGGTAAAAGAGGAGGAGGAGTAGCTCTTTACATAAGGGAAAGAATCAAAGCAACAGAACAAAAGGGTAAACAGGGAGGAGAAGGAGCACTGTGGGTCAATTTGGAGACAGGCAATGGCACCACAATCCGCACAGGGGTTGTATACAGACCCCCCCTCTCAGGGGGAGGAAATGGACAAGGAAATGATAGAAAGTATACTTAGAATGGCAGAAAAAGGGGAGATATTGCTGATGGGTGATCTGAATATGCCAGATGTTAACTGGAGTGCAGTTGCAGCAGCCACTTCGAAGAGTGGGGTTATTCTAGATGCCCTACAGGGGCGAGCCTTAGACAACTAGTATTGGAACCCACTCGAGAGGGAGCAATCTTAGACCTGGTTCTCTCAAATGGAGATGGAGAGAGGATCACAGATGTAGAAGTGGGTAGCCATCTGGGAACTAGTGACCATCGAACAGTATGGTTCACAATAAACACAGCAGTAGAGTCAAGCCATACAAAGGCAAAAGTACTGGACTTTAGGAGGGCTGACTTTGCCAAAATGGGTGAGTGCCTAAGGAATGCACTAGCAAATGGGCAGGAAGGAGGGGTGGAAAACAATGGGGAATAATAAAAACTGCCATCACAGAGGTAACAAGCCTTTGTGTGAAGTAAATAAAACAAAACGATGTAAGAAACCACTATGGTTCTCAAAGGAAATGGCAGTGAAGGTTCAAGAGAAAAAGAAAGCATTCAGGAAGTACAAGGAATCACAGAAGGAGCAGGACAGAGAACTGATATCAGTTAAAGCAAAAGGAAGCTGGAAAGGCAGTCAGAACAGCAAAGGCCCAAACCGAGGAAAAGATAGCCAACTCAGTTAAGAAGGGGGATAAAACCTTTTATAGGTACATCAGGGAGTGAAGGAAGACCAAGGAGGGATAGTGAGGCTTAATAAAGGGAGGGGTGGGAAGAGGGTGACTGTGAAAAGGCAGAGATACTAAACAAATATTTTGCTCAGTATTTACAAATGAAGAGGGGAGGTACCTAAAACAAACAATAGAAACACTCTGGATACAGAAGTTGATACTAGCCCATTTACAGAAGAAAGGGTTCTGAAAGAACTCTTAAAACTGAAGGTGGACAAAGCAATGGGGCTTGATGGATTCATCCCAGAATTCTAAAGAACTAAGGGTAGAACTAGTGACACCACTGACTACCCTCTTTAACAAATCATGGGAGGATGGGTGGTACCCGAGGACTGGAGGAGAGCAGATGTGATTCCCCTTCACAAAAGTGGGAGCAAGGCAGAAGCAGGAAACTACAGACCTGTTAGTTTAACCTCAGTGATAGGGAAAATGGTGGAATCACTTCTGAAGGAAGGAACTGTCGAGTATCTAGAGGTCAGAGGGGCACAAGATCCAAGGCAGCATGGATTCACAGCAGGAAGGTCATGCCAGACGAATCTGATAGATTTCTTTGACTGGGTGACCAAAGTAGTAGATCAGGGAGGGGCTGTGGACATGGCCTACCTAGACTTTAGCAAGGCATTTGACACAGTCCCACACAAAAGATTAATATACAAGTTAGCTAGCCTGGGAGTGGGTCCCAAGATGACAGCCTGGGTAAAGAATTGGCTGGAGAATAGGACACAGAGAGTAATAGTAAATGGAGTCCACTCTGAAGAAAGGGGGGTTACTAGTGGGGTACCGCAGGGTTCAGTATTAGGACTGGTCCTCTTCAATGTCTTTATAAGCGACATTACTAACATACTAACATACTAAAATGCCAGCAGAATAGGCCTAATGGTCTTTCGTGTCTGCTCGTTTGGTCAGCCCCCACCCTGGGAGCTGACCTTGCTGCCCCCTCACCTTCTCTGGCTTCTCCCTTCCCAGTTCCGGACATTCTCGCTGCACTGGATTTTGCTTCCAGAACCCTTCCCCTGTTCATGTCCCACCCCCTCTTGAACCCCTCCACCGTCTCTGCCTCCACCAGCCCCCAAGCAGCATTCCATGCTCCACCCTCTCAGTGAAGTAGCACCTCCTCCTTTCTCCCTGAATCTTCCCCTCCAGCTTCCACCCATGCCCTCTAGTGGCCCCTCCTCCTTCCTTCAAGCACCCTGACTGTTCCTCCCTATTTACCCCTTCATGTACCTGAAGACCTCTATCATGTCCCCAGTCCCTTCTCTCTTCAATGTGTACATATTTAGCTCTTGAGCCTCTCCTCATAGGTCCTGTCTCCCAAGCCCCAAATCATTTTGGTTGCTCTCCTCTGGACCCTCTCCAGGAGTTTAATGTCCCTCTTTAAGTGTGGCCTCCAAAACTGCACGCAGTACTCGAGGTGCGGCCTCACCAAGCAGTTATACAGAGGGAGTATCACTTCCCTCCTTCTGGAGGTGATCCCCCTAGCGATGAATCTCAGCATCCTGTTGGCCTTGGCTGCTGCCCTCCTACAAGTCTCCAAGTTGTTCATCTTGACATCCACCACCACCACCCCCCCCAGGTCCCTCTCAGCCATCGAGACTTGTAGCATTTCCCCCCCAGGAGGGGGACTGGAAGGAAAAGTATGGCTCTTTGCAGATGACACAAAGATCTGCAACATAATTGATGCACAAGGTGGGGTGGAAAGGATGAGAAGGGACTTGGCAAGGTTAGAGGAATGGTCAAATGTATGGCAGCTTAGATTCAATGCTAAGAAGTGCAAGGTAATGCACCTGGGAAACAAAAACCCAGGGGAAGAGTACAGAATGGGGGGTGAGATACTAACAACAACGAAAATGGAAAGGGACCTGGGGCAGTCATATCAGATGACCTAAAGGTTGGCAAGCAATGTGAGAGGGCAGCAAGGAGGGCTGGGGGGATGCTGGGATGCATAGGGAGAGGCATCACCAGTAGAAAACAGGAAGTTATTATCCCTCTGTACAGACAGCTGGTGAGACCCCATCTGGAGTACTGCGTGCAGTTCTGGAGACCCAATCTCCACAAAGACATAGACAGGATGGAAGCTGTCCAGAGGAGGGCAACTAAAATGGTGCAGGGTCTGCACCAGAAGACATATGAAGAGAGACTAAAGGAGCTTAATATGTATAGCCTCGAGGAAAGAAGGAGAGGGGGGACATGATAGAAACTTTCAAGTACCTCAAGGGAATCAACAAAGTCCAAGAGGGTAGCATCTTTCAAAAAAAGAGGTGTGCAAGAACAATGGGGCACAATTTGAAGATGGGGGGTGGGGGACGGCTCAGAGGTAATTTAAGGAAGTATTTTTTCACAGAGAGGGTTGTGAATGCATGGAACGGCTTTCCGGAGGAGGTTGTGGAGTCAAAAACAGTGGTGGAATTCAAGCATGCATGGGACAGTCATAAGGCAATTCTAGGGGGTGGGGGTAGGAAGAAGTAGGCTGCTGGTTAACTAGGATCTGCAGCTTATCCATTAGGTAGGGAAATGGGCAGACTGGGTGGGCCAAGTGGTCCTTATCTGCCATCAAATTCTATGTTTCTACGTTTCATAAAGCCTAACCTGTAATTAATTTTGTGCATTAAAGGACTTTCAGTAAGATCTGTAAAGCCAGGCTATATTCTGTCTAGAAAATGAGATCAAATTAGACCTAATGAACTGAGCGGGAACATAGACGTCTGCAATGGGTCTGCGAAGATACGCCAGCTGAATATAAAATATTGTATTCCACTCCATCACGTAAGAATATAAGTTAAAAAAAAAACACTGAGCCACTAGACAGCTCCTTGGCTGGATGGCCATCTCACATCTCCTCTGGTGTTTGGGGAGGGATGTAACATTTTCTGAATATTTGGAAAGTGTTGCCGGGCACAAACAGAACTTACTCAGCTATGTCTGACCCGCCCTTTCAAACTGCGATTTCTTTGCCAATCTATAGGGCCTCTGATGAATCCCTAGGCGAGTGCAGTTAACAAACAGTCCTAAATTAATTTGCAAATTAGAAGCCCCGTTAAGAGCAATTTGTTTTCTAATTACACCCTTCCCTGTCATAAAACTCCCTTTAATTGCTCCTTTTATCCTTTCAATTGGATTGAGATAACCAAGATCCCCGCGAGTATGTAGCGGGGCTCCTGCCTGCTAATGCACTCTGTTGTGGGAAGCTCCAGGCAGCCTCTCTGGGTTTTTAGTGTTACATGTTCGGCAGGGAAGGGGGCACGGTCATTCAAAAATAAGTATTGTGAACAGAAAAATCTGAGGCGATCTTGTTTTCTGTGCTTTCTGTTCGGGTTGACTAGTACTGGCTATGTGTAAACCGGGTGCTTCACCCTGAGGCTATCCTGGTGTGGAAAAACATAGCAACACAGTAGTTTAAGGTCGGTAAGGACTAGGTCCAACAGGGCCAAAAACTAACTAAATAAATAAGAATAAAAAAATCTTATCTTTGAATGTATTTATTTTATATTTTTTTGTTTTTGTTTTGTTAATGTGGTATGTCAAACATAGCCAAAATGTTTGCAGCCAAGTTAGGCACTGGAAAACCAGATTTGTTGAATATTGTGATACCTTTTATGGGACCAACAGAGAAATTTTAAATACATGTTCTAGGAGCGTGGATATGTTGTTCATCCACACTGTCTGGCATGTCCCTTTCCCCTTTAAATCTTGCCAGAAGTCTTCAAGCTGGCTTCTCCCACCCACCCGGGTGGTATATACCTCGGCTCTGCCCCATGACGCCAGATCTTCCTTTCCACTGGAAGATACAAGTCCCTCATGCTACTTTTCAAGTACCGTAGGCCCTGGAGTCTAATCGATGGTTTTCGCTGCATTTGCTCTCTTTAAAACTCGTTAGAGTTTACGACTCGGATCCGAGCGCTTTGGACATGGAGGACAAGTCGTCCGCAGGTTTCGGCGGTGTCCTTGCAGACAGAAAATGTTTTGCACCGATCCCCACCTCTCATGTGTTTACTGCTTAGGCGCTGTGCACGATACCTTGACTTGCACCATCTGTCTGGCCTTCCATCCCAATGTCTTGGACGATCGAAAGGCGCGCCTTCAGCTTGGGAGACTGGAGCTTCGCAATCCACCGATAAAATCGAAAGAGGCCAGGTGGGCAGTTTCCGCGGCTGCGGGATCCGCCGAGCGGCTCGAACAGATGGCGGCTTTCGAGGAGGAAGCTGCCCAAGCTTTGGCTAGCCAAAGCTTTTTCGTGCCGCTCAACCTGGGCTCCACCTTTACTGGGTCTTTTCGGGAGTTGTGCCAGTCTCTCCCTACTAAGGGTGAGGTGCCCTCAGGCTCGCACTCCTCCCGCTCCAAAAAAAAGGACAAGGACCCCAAATCTTCTTCTTCTAGTTGAAGAAGACATTCCTGGGGCTGAGAGCAGTCTGATACACAGGATCAGGCGGTCTCGGCCTTGGTCGAGATCGCTTCCTCGGCTGCCGGCTTCTCGGACCTTCCGTTGGCCCAAGGCACCGAAGCTGAGGATACGGCAGAACCGGACGAGATTTCTCTTGACCCGATCGAGCCGTTGTCGCCGACTCCTGTCGACGACTCTTTGGAGAGGACTCCCATTCTTTCCTTCCCTGATGAGTAGACCCATCCTTCGGGCATCCCGATCGAGGGACAGGAGCTTGAACCTCGGTTTTCGCCAGATCCGGCTTCTCCCGATTGACAGAGCCGACACCGTTGGTCTCGATCGAGGAGTAGGACCCCGTCGGTCGAAAAGCCAAAAAAAGGGTCATAAACACTCCCACAAGAGGCGTGCCGCCGTTCCTCATCTTCCTCGGACAAGGAGAGAATTAGACGGAAGCTCCGTCGACGTTATGAGGATCTCAAGTAGCAGCAGCTACTTTTGACCAGTCAAAAGCCATCTACTCCGGCTGCACCGGCCATTACTTGGCCCCAGCTTCTTCGGCTGACATCAACCCCTCCAGGACCGAGGACTCCGGTGGGACCGGCACGTATTCCGGTTCGGCCTGTTCTGGTCTCCCCACCAATTTTGGTGGAACCACTGATCAAGCAGCCTCAGGGAGGGGTTCCCTCAAAGGAGGATCGTACGGATACGGGCTTGCCCTGTCGGCTATCCATCACCGTCGTTCCCGATCGCCCTAGGCGTATTGAAGGGGACGTGGGCTGGAGACCCTTGTATCCCGATTCTTCGGACTCGGATAACACTGGCCTTCACTCACACCCTGATGATGAGCTGTCAGTGACAGGCCTGGAGGAAGGGCCTTCCTCCTTCCAGGGCATCCTTCGACTTATTTCTGAGTCCACGGGCATGCCTTTACAGCCTATTCAAAAGAAGGTGGAATATCCGCTCACGGATATCCTTAAGAGGGGGGATACCCCGACGGAGGCCTTCCCAGTGGCTGAAGCCATTGTTGACCCAGCCCTAGAGCTATGGCAGTGCCCTGCCTCTTGCCCGGCTCCGTCTGCCCGCATGGCTCGTAAGTACACCGTACCCATGGGGTCCTTGCCGGGTTTCACTGAACATCCCTCGGCCGAGAGCCTTGTGACTGCCTCAGTGTTTCAGCGCACGGGTAGCTCTGCGGATACTGACCGCCCTCCGGACAAGGAGTCCAAAATATAGACCACTCTGCCTGGAAAGTATATGCGGCCTTATCCCTGGGCCTTCGTCAGGCCAGCTCGGCAGTGATTATGGCACACTTCTCTCACGCCCTACTGGGGTCGCTGGATGAAGTCCTCCCTCATCTCCCAGCAGACATGCAGACCATGGTCAAGCAGGTCCGTGACCAGGGTCGTTCTGTTGCAAAACAGCAGCTCCAGATGGCTCTGGGCATTGGAGATTCCTGTGCCCGTTCACTAGCTGCCACAGTGGCCAGTCGCCTCAGGGCATGGCTGAGATTATCCTCCTTTCCAGCGGATACTCAGCACAAGCTAGCTGACGTGCCCTTCCTTGGCACCGACCTCTTCGGTCCGGGAGTAGCAGGTCATCATCAGCGCATTGAGCAGTCTAATGCCACCTTAGATGCCACCTCTGCTAAGGGTTCTTCAGGCAAGAACCAGCAGAAGCACAAGAAGAAGCCCTTTCGGCACTCTTCCCCTGCAGTTAGGCAGCCCTCCTTCCAAGGAGGTCAGCAGCATCAGCAGGCTCAAGCTTGGCACCCTAGGCCCAAGGAGCGTCCCCAACAGCACCGCAAAGGAGGCCGAGGTGCCGGTCCAGGAGCCTCCTCCTCCTCTAAGCCTGCACAGTGACGGGTCGGGGGTGGCCACCCCTACACCCGTCATGCCAGTTCTGGGTCCTCCTGTGGGGGGCCGGCTCCGCCACTTTCTTTCTACCTGGTCCGGCATCACTTCGGACAGGTGGGTTCTGGAAGTGGTTGGTCAGGGACTGCCTCTAGAGTTTGAGCAGTACCCCCCCAACCGAGCCCGTGCCCCATGGGAGGCAAGGATCTCAGTTGGCGCTCAGTCGGCCCTTCGGGATGACATTGCTCAGCTCCTCTGCAAAGAGGCGGTAGCTCCAGTGCCGGATCCTCCTTCAGAACCAGGCTTCGTGTCCAGGTACTTCCTGGTGCCCAAGCAGACAGGGGGTTGGCGTCCCATCTTAGATCTCCATGACCTGAATCAATATCTCAGGTCTCGCACCTTCCAGATGGTAACTCTGAACCAGATCATACGATCTCTGGAGCGAAACATGTGGTTCTGTTCACTGGATCTACAGGACGCGTTCTTTCATGTCCCAATCCGTCCATCCCACCAGCGGTTCCTCCACTTCAGGGTCGAAGGGACCCTATACAAGTTCCGAGCCATGCCGTTCGGCCTGTCATCGGCCCCACGGGTCTTCACCAAATGCATTGCAGTGGTGGAAGCCCATCTACGGCGTCAAGGTTCGCATATGCCCCTATCTCAACGATTGGCTCCTGGAGGGTTCCTCCCTGCAGGAGGTGGAGAGGTCCAGGGACCTGGCCCTCCAAACCTGTTCCCATCTAGGCCTCCTGATCAACGAGGCCAAGTCAGAACTCGTGCCCTCTCAGGTGATGGGCTTTATCGGGACAGAGCTGGACTCTCATCAAGCCAGAGCTCGGCTTCCGGCAGACAGGGTGGAGGTTCTTTCCCCCTTTGCCCAATCATTTCTGGTTGGGCACTTCCGCCCTGCCCAGGACTTCCTGCGCCTTCTGGGTTACATGGTGGCATGCACCTCAGTGGTCCGTTGGGCCAGATTGCACATGCACCCCCTCCAATGGGAGCTGGCCGCTAAGTGGACTCAGCGCCAGGGTTTTTTTGACCTGTTGGTCACTGTCACCCAGAGGATGTGGGACACTCTCCAGTGGTGGTCCGTCCCAAGTCATCTGCGGGAAGGGATCCCATTTGTCCGCCCTGAGCCGATGGTCGTCCTCATGACCGATGCCTCTCTCATGGGCTGGGGAGCCCACATGGGGGACCACAGAGCCCACGGGTTCTGGACCCCCGAGGAGTCCCATTGCCACATCAACCTGTTGGAGTTCAGAGCAGTCACACTGGCACTGTCAGCTTTCGCTCCTCAGCTCCGGGGTCAAGTGGTTCAAGTCCAAACAGACAATACCACGACCATGTACTACCTCAACAAACAGGGCGGCATGCACTCCCGTCTGCTATGCAAGGAGGCGCTCTGGATCTGGAGCTTCGTCAGCCAGCTGGAGGCGGAGCTCCTTGCCATCCATGTGGCAGGAGCCTCGAACCAACTGGCGGATGCTCTCAGCCGCGTAGGCCAGACATCCCACGAGTGGTCTCTCCATCCAGAGGTAGCTTACAGTCTGTTCTCCTGTTGGGGCAAACCGTTGGTGGACCTGTTTGCCTCCAAGGAAAACACCAAGCTGAGGCTGTACCATGCCGCCCCCTCAGCAGGGCTCACTGCAGGGAATGCCTCTCAAGGCCGTGGACCCCAGGCCTCTTCTACTCTTTCCTCCATTTCCCTTGATCCACAAGGTGTTACTCAAGGTGAGGAGGGACGAGGCGAAGGTGATCCTGGTAGCCCCAGATTGGCCCCGCCAGTTCTGGTTTCCAGATCTCCTCAGCCTCAATTGCAGGGCCCCGGAGTGGCTTTGTACACATCCGGACCTGATATCATTGAACCAGGGGAAGGTATTCCACCTGGACCTTCAATCCCTACACCTCACAGCCTGGTTGCTAAGCGACTAGAGTTCCAGGCTCTGGGTCTTTCCGAGGATTTCTACACTGTGGTGGAGGCATCTTATAAGGAATCGACCAGGAAATGTTATGCCTTCAAATGGAAAAGGTTTTCCATTTGGTGTCAGGGTAAGAGTCTGAACCCCTTATCCTGCTCTGTGGCTAACATTTTAGACTACCTTTGGTCTCTCTCCAAAGGGGGTCTACGGTCATCGACCTTTAGTGTGCACCTGGCAGCCATTTCTGCTTACCGGGCGTGGGCCGGTCAGTCGACTTTGGCACGGGAGACAGTGGTCGGGTGCTTTTTCAAAGGCCTGGATCACATATCCCCTCCAGTGCGTGAACTTCCACCTCCATGGGATCTTTTGCTGGTTTTGGCAAAGCTCATGGGAAGCCATTCGAACCCATGCACAAGTGTGAGCTCTCACACTTGTCGTGGAAGACTGCCAGTAGGGAGGGCTGGGGTATACTGGGATGCATAGGGAGAGGCATCAGCAGCAGAAAACAGGAAGTTGTTATCCCTCTGTACAGACAGTTAGTGAGACCCCATCTGGAATACTGTTTCCAGTTCTGGAGACCCCATCTCCATAAGGACATAGACAGGATAGAGGCAGTCCAGAGGAGGGCAACTAAAATGGTGCAGGGTCTGCAAGAGAAGCCGTATGAGGAGAGACTAAAGGAGCTTAATATGTATACCCTTACCTTGAGGAAAGAAGGAGAGAGGGGACATGATAGAAACTTTTAAGTACCTCAGTGGAATCAATAAAGTCCAAGAGGGTAGCATCTTTCAGAAAAAGAGGCGTGCAAGAACAAGGGACACAATTTAAAGATGGTGGGGTCAGGGGCAATGTGAGGAAGTATTATTTCACAGAGAGGGTAGTGGATGCATGGAACAGCCTTTCTGAGGAGGTTGAGGGGTCTAAAACTGTGGGAGAATTCAAGAATGCATGGGACAGACATAAGGCAATTCTTGTGGGGGGTAGGAAGAACTGGGCTGTTGGTTAACTAGGATCTGCGGGCTATCCTGTAGGTAGGGAAATGGGCAGACTAGATGGGCCAAGCAGTCCTTATCTGCCGTCAAAGTCTATGTTTCTATGTTTCCTGGTGGCTATCACGTCAGCCAGAAGGACAGGGGAGCTCCAGGCGCTCTTGGTGGACTCCCCTTATCTGGTCTTTCACAGGGACAAAGTTGTCCTGCGCCCCCACCTGAAATTCCTTCTGAAGGTGGTGTCAGAGTTTCACCTTAACCAGGTGTTGACTCTGCCGGTATATTACCCTAACTACACCTCGGACGCCGAGTACAGGCTCCATACCCTGGACCTTAGACATGCTTTCTCCTACTACAAGGAGAGGACAGCGGAAATTCAGGGAGAGGTTCGCCAGCTGTTTGTCACCTACGCTGAAGCCGCTTCTGGCAGACCTGCAGCCAAACGGACTACTGCAAGATGGATCACATCATGCATAGGTCTGTGTTATGAGCTGGCGGGCAAGGAGCCTCCCAGAGGGATAAGAACTCATTCTACCCGCCATACTGCTGCATCGGTGGCTGCTTCCAGAGACATATCTATCCAGGAAATCTGCAGGGCTGCTACCTGGAAGTCAGCAAATACCTTTATTTCCCACTACCACATCGACCTTGAGTCACGCCGAGATGCTGGTTTTGGGGCCTCGGTTCTCCAATCTCTGTTTCCTAAGTAGAGGGTGTGCGCCTTGCCTCCCTCCTCCCGGAGAACTGCTAGGAGTCTGCCAGACAGTGTGGATGAACAACATATCCACACTCCTAGAAAAACAGGTTGCTCACCTGTAACAGTAGTTCTAGGAGTGGTATATGTTGTTCATCCACACGCACTCACCCGACCTCCCCGGCTTTAGGCGCACCACCTGGCTTCCAGCGGGCTAAGATCTGGCATCATGGGGCGGAGCCGAGGTATATACCACCCGGGTGGGTGGGATGAGCCAGCTTGAAGACTTCCGGCAAGATTTAAAGGGGAAAGGGACATGCCAGACAGTGTGGATGAACAACATATACCACTCCTAGAACTACTGTTACAGGTGAGTAACCGGTTTTTACAGTACACAACCATGGGGGCCACACCGTCCCTTCTTCAGGTGTAACAGCAATCCATTGCTGCTAATACGCTTGAAGGAGAAGACCTGTGTGGCCCCCAACATTTGTGTACTGTAACATCTAAGTACAACTTGATTGTTAGTCCAATAAGAAGCATCACCGTATTCAGCCACTCTATTCAAACATACACAGCACTGGATTCAAACCCTGTGGTTGCTGCCTATTTATTAATTAGTTTTGGTTACTGGGTAGGCCCACTAGGGGCAGCAGAAACAGAAAGAAATTATATTAGACATGGATTATATTTATGCTAAACAGGGGTGTAAAAGGGGCAAACTAAGTGGGCCACTCGGTCCTTATCTGCCTTCACCTTCTATGTTTCTAGTAACCTCCCAGTGTCTGTATTTTCATTGTCTCAATTCAACTATTATCGCACCCTTTGTACCTCATTGTTGTCTTTGCCACTTTTGCTGTAACTGTACTCTCCCGGGTCGTGCCTGAAAATAGACAGGTTTCTTGCCTAGTGCACTTACCCTTTCATCAAAAGCTACTAAATAAATAAATGCACCCCCAATGCCACATTGGAACTTGTATAGCGGCTCCTTCATGGGTGCTCTACATATCGCGTTCTTTGCATCCTCCTTCCTGACTTTTCAAGTAATTAAGAGAGCACCTTTGAGAAACGTCAGACCATTCAGATAGTAAAACAAAAGAGACGGTCATCGATTCTAGGGAACAACCAGATGCAGAACACGTGTTTAGTTTCCAAGGTGGAGAAAACGGCATGAAGACACGGCAGCAGAAATTTGAGTAACCGGTTTCCCCCATACTAGGCCTTTGTTAAAGGCATGAAAAGAAAAATTGAGGATACGTCACTATTTAGCTTCTAGATCCCCAAGTCAAAAGTATTCTTATACATCAGTAGGAGGTAGCTCTGGTGGCCAGAGCACTGGCGACCCCCTGGTAAAATCCCATCCCAGCTACTTACTCCAAGTCAGTGAGTTAGTTAAACCCTTCATGTTTCTATCACCCCACCAACTGTAAAAATGTGTGAAAACAGGACTCCTCTGGAAAGGAAATGTTGCATTTCACCTTGGCTATACATGTTAAATAGGAAACAAATTACAATCAAAATTAAATTATACAACCATTAAGAAAAGATTACACATTTAGTGCTCTTCTTGAGTTGTATGTGTCAAATTATGTTGTCAATTAAGACCTCTAGCTTATAATTTTTTACGAATTCTGCCTGTGTCGACTGCCGAGTATAAGCCACACGACAATGCCTCATGGGCTCGCTTAGCTTGTGGCATCCTATGTGGTATTGAGCCTCAGCTAGTGGAAAATTCACCAAAAAATCTCCGCTTATTGAAACTGTTCTGCTCTCAGTGTGGGGTGAGGAGACGGCGCTCTGAGTCATTCTAACTTGCTCTATTAGCTTCTTTTTTACATCTGCAGTGGGCAGAGCCTGCAGACGTTTTGCATCAGAAAAGGACCTACGTCATGTTTTCCGTCCGCACAACAGTATTTCTTCTGCAGAGGGCCCAGCCCAAGTACTACGCTGACTGTATAAGGCATGGTAGTTAAGCAGCCCTATTTTTCTTGCCGCTTCATGTCTCCAGAGGTGCCCTTCCCCACAGAGTATGTTTAATCCACCCCAACTCCACCCTACATGGAGTTTACTATGGTTGTAGACAGACCCTCCCACAGTCTCGTGCTATACGCCTCCACCCCCTCCCCACACCCATCACAGAGAAATTCTCTCTAACACCCAATCAGTCAGAGTCCATAAATTATACTCCTTTCTAATCTGTGTGTCTGCTGCTCTGTTTTAAAGTAGTAATATTTAAACAATAGTGTGGTCTCCGAAGGTCCAGTCTTTTATGTTTGACTTAAAAAATATTTTGTCTCCACTAACAAACAGCCGGGCCAAAGAGATACAACTTCTGCTCGCTTTTGATGTTTAAAATGCAATGGCTTTTCGTAAAATAGTCAGTTTGAAAAGTCTCTATATTGGACTTATCTGAGTCATATGGTGTTCTCCACGATAAAGGAAGTAAGGAATATGAGCCATAGCTTACGGAGTGAATACCCACAGTGATAATTACTTCAACCACCCGCAACAGCTTTCAGAACAGCTTTCTGTGGCAATGGCAATTTTGAACGCTACAACTACTCGCAGTAGCTTTCCATTTGAATACCAACAACCGTGGAGCTAACTTCAAATACTTCAAATGTCTGCAGTGACAGCACTGCCCTCATGCACCTTGATGCATTGAATGCCCGACCTAGAGGAATGGAATGCTACGCAGTTGTTTGCTTCTAACAGAAAATCACTGCAGATGTTTGAAATATTTGAAGTTGTCACCATGGTTGTTGGTGTGGAAATGGAAAGCTACTATGAGTAGTTGGTGTGTTTAAAATTGTCACTGCCTCAGAAAGCTGTTTCATGGAAACGTTATTGCACGGAAAGCTATTGTGGGTGGTTGAAGCGGTTATCACCATGGGCATTAACTCCAGTAAGCTATGGCTCATTTTTCTCACTTCCTTTACTTCATGGAGAACACCATATGGCTCAGATAAGTCCAATATAGTGATTGGGTGGAATATCAGGGAGAATTTCCCTCCCCCACCACTTGTTGTTTGTGTTAGGCTAAACCTGATATTTGTTGTGTTCCTCAAATATGAATTCATTATACATCAGTACGTCTGTGGAAAGGAAAAGGTTTTCTAGATTTAAATTGCTTGGTTGGGACTTTTGAGAGTGATTGCTTCCTTTCCCCTTCCCTCTGATTTATTTACAGAAATGCTGAAATCCAGAGCCTGGTGTGTAAAGATGAGAGAATAAGCTGCTGTGTGCCGCTAGGTGAAACAGTGCGCCCGTGGGGGGCGGGGAGTGAGCCCTTCCCCCAGATTTATTTACAGAGATATTGAAGTCCAGAGCCTTGTTTGTAAAGATGAGAGAATAAGCTGCCGTGTGCCGCTAGGTGAAACAGTGCACCCATGGGGGGCCGGGAGTGAGCCCTTCCCCCTGATTTATTTACAGAAATATTGAAGTCTAGAGCCTGGTGTGTAAAGATGATAGAACAAGCTGCCATGTGCCGCTAGGTGAAACAGTGTGCCAGTGGGGGGCGGGGAGTAAGCCCTTCCCCCTGATTTATTTACAGAGATATTGATGTCCAGAGCCTTGTTTGTAAAGATGAGAGAATAAGCTGCCGTGTGCTGCTGGGCAAAATAGCATGCCCTCGGGGGGCCAGGGAGTGAGTGCACTATTTTGGAGTTATGGAAGGATCTTTCTGAAACTCCATAATGGAAGGTTCCACAGTGTCAATCTGGTAGCTCATTACATCTGCAGTGGGTGGAGCCTGCAGACATTTTGCATCAGAAAAGGACCTACGTCATGTTTTCCGTCCGCACAACAGTATTTCTTCTGCAGAGAGCCTAGCCCAAGTACTACGCTGACTGTGTAAGGCATGGTAATTAAACAGCCCTATTTTTCTTGCCACTTCATGTCTCCAGAGGTGCCCTTCCCCACAGGGTATGTTTAACCCGCCCCAACTCCACCCCACACGGAGTTTACTATGGTTGTAGACAAACCCTCCCACAGTCTCGCACTGTACGCCTCCACCCCCTCTGCACACCCATCGCAGGCTCGGCTATTTTTTCTTGTAACATTCCCTGATACAAATAAACATTTTACAAGGCCCAATTCAGCACATAAATAAAATGTAAAGAATGTAATTACTGATGAACTGATAGTTTAATAAGGCATTTAATATTATACGTTCAACTGAATGGTATTTCATACAGAACCATATAAACGAAAGCCACGGTCATAGAACAAAATAGCTGGCAGGCCTACTGACACCCAAATATAGCCCAAATGACATGTTCGGTGATGCTGCTAAACCTTGCATGACTAAACTTTAAGAGCTAGTGTGCCTAAATCTATTTCCTACCTTATTTGCAAAAAAAAAATTGATGCCGCGTTACGTTCATTCAGCAATCGGGGATTTCAGTTGTTGCAGGCTCTCCCATTGAGAGCATATCTATAAAGGCTTGGGGGCGGATGCACGCTGTCAGTCTATTGGCTCCATGGAGATGTGCGCCCGCCAGCTTATGAGGGGAAAGGGAACCTGGAAGAATGGATGCAAGCAGTGTGAGAGTGAGTATTTTACCAGCCCCACAAAGTAAAGCACAAAAGTACTGGCCGTGAGCCAAGCAGTGTCAGGGGCTATGAGTCCCTCCATAGTGTGCTAGCCCTCCTTTGGTCTGCAGGTCGTGTTCAGATAGGTAATATGGGAGAGGAGCAAAATTAGTATTGTCTCCCTGGCTTAGTCTTGCATCTTTTGATCTCCCAGTCTCCCAAATGGCAGTGACATTTTCTCTGCCCGCTTCTGCGTTTGTACAGCACTTTTGGGGTATCGTTGAGAAGTTGGGGTCTGCACTGGAGGCGTGAAGGTTGTCGGTTCAAGCCTAATTGGAATTAAATACTCTAGTCATGTGACTTAACGTCACTATCTGAATTTACAGCCACAGTTTGAAAGCATCATTAGTGTTAAGCAAGAAATAAAGGGGAGGATTGCTTATGTTGCATAGAATATTTGTAATCAATTCCTGACCTAGGCGTTTTCAGTGTCTAGTTACAGTTGCCATCTTTCCTGGTCACTCATTATACAACAGTTCCGTTAGAATATTAGCATTTATTATTAACCTGTCTTAATATGAAATGTCTTGGAAATCTAGGTTTTCTGAATGAAATGTTTTTCATTGTGCCAACTGGAAGTCTTTGCCATTAGTATTAAGGATTTTCCTAGTAGAGTAATTGTTTGCAATAGTATAGTTTTAGAGCACTTCAGCATTTTCAGTAATATTCAGTTTAAACTGATACGACTCCAACTGTCTAAAGCTTTACTTGCCCCCTCACAGTATCATCCCTCCGTGAATGTAAGACAGAGCGCTGCATTTACTGAAAACACCCTCCGACACCCCCCAAACACACACACACACACAAAGGTCTCAAACAGCTGCATTTTGCAGAAATTAAGGGACCCATGGATTTGTTTGCTCAAATTAGAGAATCCCAAACTTCTTTTGATTGTTTACTATGTATATATTTTTCCCCTTTGACCATGCCTGCAGCACTGCTAAGTGAATGGAGACAGGTGTGCAGTAAGCCATTACTGATGGCTGGGTTTTCATAGCTTACTGTTTCTTTGATGGCTTTTCTGGCACAACTCCCTACTCAGGCAATAAAACACCAATTCAGTGTTCCAAAAAAAGGCTCCATACAAGACTTCTTATTGTTAATGTGTGCTCCTATTATAATTGTAGTTACCAACACAGCCGTGTCACGGTCAGTGTGGGCAGGAAATTCTTTCCACTGTCAAAATTCCACATTAAGTACTTGAGTAGGATAGTTGATATGTTGTGAAATGTTGGTCTTGTGCAGTAAAATAAAGACCCTGTTCTGCGCCTTCTATGTAGAGGAGTTTCCGGACGATTCCTTCCTGACAAATGCGTCTCCTGAAATTGTGCATAACGAGTTTTTGCCACACTGCGCAATTCCACATTTGACTGCTAGATGGCGCCAGATCTCTGCAGAACAAGCAACTTGATGGGGCACTGAAAAGGCAGGAACCGAGGTCAGAAAATCAAGGAATGAGAATGGAGTTCCTTCACAGGCTGTATTTCCCCTTACTAATAGGAATGTTTTTTTTCCTTTTTATGACTACCCCGAATTTAACCTGGAACATTTGAACTACTCTGAATAATGTTAGATGGTATTATCTCACTATAATTTGTACGATAGATGGCAGGCGTATTTGTCTTGTACAAAAAGATCAACAGAATGGATGATTTGGTGCTTACTAAGTCACCCACTTTGTAAAACTTGTATTGTCAATCTCAAGTATTCGACATGTACATATTATTCTGCCTTGGACAGCCCCAAGCTGTAATTGTATTCATCTAGTTATGATTCAGAATTCAGCTGAGGAGTGACTCCGAAGGGACACCATGGAGAAAACCTTCAAAACACCTCATATCCTGGTGTAATTCTGCAGTTATATACTCCCTTTTGACACACCTCCCACCACCCAGGACAGACATGCCTCCAGATATGACAATTCACCAGTTTCTGACTCCATGAGATCACTGCTTTTGTCAATTAATTCTTCAACTCATACCCCGGCTACGCAGGAACCTGGTCCGGCAGGCAACTTAGTGTCACTGATGGGGAATTTTCTCGTCAGCTGGACAAGGTCTCGGTTTTGTTGCTCCACAGGTGAGTGGAGGGGGGCAATGGGAAGGTGAGGCCTGGTATTAGTCGGTAATACTTCCTTTGCCTGCCTTGCTAACAGTGTGCCAAACAGCTCGGAGGTGCTGCTGTTTACTTTGCACCTTCACATGAACCTGACAGCACCACAGCTGCAGCCCAGAGGGTGTCGCAGCCAGCAGCAGGACTGATCACATCGAGTAGCATGGGTCATGCACACTAAATGTATTCCTTATCAGGTCAAATCCTGCAGATGCTTTGGCTCTGACCAGACCTTGTTGGAGCAGGGATTTACTGCTGCCCTAATTTTTCTCCTTCCTCTGTCACTACTCTACTATCTGCACTTCAGTCTCACTCCTCTTCTGGTGAACTGTATATAGTGGGTGATTTTAACATTAACTGGCTTTCACCCACTCAAAACAAAACTTGTAATGAAATTGCATTGCTTAACCTAACCCAATTAATAAAGGAACCCACCCGTCTAAACTCCAAATCCCTAAATCACTCCTTAATTGGGTGGGTTCTCACATCCCACCCACATCACACTATTGCTGCTGGTATACTACCTGACATCTTAAGCGATCACCACCTGGTTTACACTGTTCACAAAATCCGTCGCCCAAAAGCCCCCTCCCACTGAAAATATTACTGATCCCCTCATATAAATCCTTGGATCTGGCCCTTGTTCTGAATGACCTTTCTAATACTGATTGGTCCCCAATCTCCCAGTCTTCCTCCAATGATTCCACCCTGGAATGCTTTAGCTCCAAGTTACTCACCATCTGGGACCACTATGCCCCTCCTAGGACATACCCATGTTTGGGGCTTCCACCTCCCTTGGGTTTTGGCTGAACTGTTGGCCTGCCAACATGCCAGGGGTCAGGCTTTGAAGTTGCAAAATCAAACTGGCTCCTCTTTAGCCCTCCAAAAATACCGCACTCTCAGAAATGCTTGCACCAGGGCAATTAGACTGGCCAAAGCTGAATACTTCTCAACCACGTTCAATTCTAATATCAACCACCCATCTAAATTCTGGAAGGTGGTTCCCTGCCTGTTCTCTCCTTCTTCTCACCCTCCGCCTCCTGTCCTGAAAGTGGATGATATCTCCCTAGCTGATCCCCTCCCTGTGGCCATTGAGTTTAACAAGTTCTTTACCTCTTGTGCCCCCTCACTTCTTTCCACTCTCCCTTCCTTCTCAGCTCCATCCTTCCCCCTCGATTCCTCTCATGCGGATTCTCCCTCATCCTCCTCTTTCTCCTTCTACCCTTTATGCCCATCTGATGTTCTAAGTGTGCTTCTGTACCTTATCCCTACTAAGGGTAAGTGCTCCTCAGGTCTCTACTCCAGAATATTTTCCCTCTCTGTTCTTGCTACTCCCCTTGCATTTTTACTAAACCTATCTGTCTCTCTTGCTTCTATCTTTTCTCTCTGGAAATAAGCCACTGTTATTCCCCTTCAAAAAGGAGGTGATCCCTCCTTCCCTGGAAACTACCGGCCTATGTCTCTGCACCTTATTCTTGCCAAGCTACAGGAATGCTTAGTTCTATCCCAGCTTTCTTTCTACCTTGATTCCTCCTCTTTCTTCATGCATCAACAGTCTAGTTTCTGCAAACACCACTCCACCACCTTCTCCATCCTGAGGCTGTCTGATGCCATACTCACTGCAATGGACCAGGGTTTCATTACCTATGCTATCGTTATGGAGCTAGCCAAGGCATTTGCTATGGTCTCCCACCCCACTTCTGCTTGCTAAACTCACTGCTGCAGGGCTTTCTACTGCAGCCACCAACTGGTTTCATTCCTTCCTTGTGAGCAGAACACAATCCGTACAGATTAGCGATGCAAATTCCTCTCTCCTTCCCATTAACACTGGTGTTCCTCAGGGCTCTGTGATGGGCCATCTACCTTTCTCTATCTTCTTTAATGACCCGCCCTCCACTACCTGTCCTCTTACCTCTATCCACATGTATGCATATGATACTGTCGTATTTGCATCTGGCCTGTACCCCTCTGTTGTAGCTTCTAAACTTCTACATAATTTTGATAAAGTACAGCTCTGGTTTTCCTCTAACCAGTTATTTTCAAAAGCTAAAAGAAAAAATTACTCACCTTAGTAATGTTGTTTCTTCTAATTGAGTCTTGCTATATTCTGACATATGCAGTGAGTCCCAACCTTCGAACTGCTCCGGAGGTGAAAGAGTTAACTTTCCATGCCAGGCATGGAACGCTGAGCTTAAGCTCGGTTGAAATTCTGTCTGTTGTTCTTCAAACTCAAACCATCAGATCTTTATGAGCTAAACTCACTGAGGTCCTGTGTGGAAGCTGTAAACCTACACTAGCCAACTGGCTACTAAACATAAGAACACATTTTTTGGTCCCAAAACAAAGACTCAAGTCAGGAGACCCAAAAATGAAAAACATAACACCAAGTCACCCCAACAAAGGAGGGGTGAAAACAACAAGGTGGGCACCTACTAAGTGCCAACACTGCACTGCCCAGCCACATCCCAAAAACAGAGGTTCTGAGAGGGGCAGGCAGGGGAGGAGGTCAGAATATAGCAAGACTCCATTAGAAGAAACAACATTACTAAGGTGAGTAATTTTTTCTTCAAACAACATGAAGTCTTGCTATATTCTGACATATGCAGACTACAAAGCAGTACCTCCATAGAGGAGGGACGGAACCTACTTAGGAAATAGGCTCTGAAGCACAGCTGTGCCAAACCGAGCATCACTCCTAGCCTGGATGTCCAGGGAGTAATGCTTGGTAAAAGTGTGAACTGTTTTCCAGGTAGCTGCTTGACATATCTCTAGAATAGGGATGTCCCTGGCAGCAGCCAGGCAAGCAGCTATACCTCTGGTAGAGTGAGCCCTCAAGCCTGAGGGAGGAACCTTACCCAGTTTTTCATAGCAAAATTGGATACAAGAGACAATCCACCTGGCAATGGATCTTTTAATGGCAGGTTTCCCTTTACCAACCTCACCATAAGTGAGGAACAGTTGGAGGGAGTCAAACCTGTGACCCTTGGTACGCTCTGTGTAGTAACTAAGGGCTCTCTTCACATCTAAGCTGTGCAGCCTCCTCTCGCCAGAGGAGGAATGGTCAGTGAAGTACACTGGAAGAGATATAGATTGATTAAGGTGGAAATCCGAAACCACCTTAGGCAAGAACTTCCCTGTTAGTCCTGAGGACCACCTTATCTCTATGAAAGGAGATAAAATCAGGCTCCACTGACAAAGCTTGTAATTCACTTATGCGTCTGGCAGAAGTGATGGCTACCAGAAACACAGTCTTCCAAGTCAAGTACTTAAGCTCTGCTGAAGACAAAGGCTCAAAGGGGGTTGCATAAGCTGAGCAATGCAAACATTAAGATCCCAGGCAGGGGCAGGGTCCCTGAATGGAGGGTTGGTGTGAAGCAATCCCTTGAAAAACTTGGAGAATACAGGGTGAGCTGAAAGAGAAGAGGGCTTACCTGCTGAAATAAAAGCAGACACAGCTGCCAGATGCACTTTTAGGGTAGCTGGCCTCAGCCCCAAGGTATTTAAGTGGACCATATAATCCAGGACTGTGGGTAAATCAGCAGACTCTGGGGAAATATGCTTTCCAGAGCACCATATGGAAAACCTCTTCCATTTGGAATTATAAGTAGCCCTGGTGGAAGGTTTTCTAGAAGCCTTCAGAATATCCATTACACCTTGGGAGAGGTGTACATCAAACTCTAACTCTTCAAGAGCCAGGCCTTGAGATTGAGAGATTTGAGGTTCTGCAAAACCTCCCCTGAGCACAGGTTAACAGGTTGTAATTCCTGGGGAGACACAGGGGAAGATGGACTGCTAAGGACAGTAGGGTGGATACCAGGGTTGTCTGGCCCAATCTGGAGCAATCAGGATCATCTTGCAGGGTTGAGATCTGATTTTGACTAGCACTTTGAACAGGAGAGGGAAGGGGGGAAAAGCATAGAGAAACTTCCCTTCCCAATTGAGAACTAAGGCATCCAGAGGGACTGAGCCCAACACTGGGGGCCTGCAGCAAAAAAGAGGAAGTTGGTGATTGTCTGGGGCTGCAAAAAGATCTATCTGCGGGGTGCCCCATCTGGAAAATATCACCCCCAAGACCAGGGGGTCCAGTGACCATTCGTGATGGCCCTGAGAAATCCTGCTGAGAGCATCTGTCAGGACATTGTCCTTGCCTGGGAGGTGAACTGCCGTAAGGGAGGTGTTCGGAGAGTAAGCCAGAGACCACAACTTCATTACTTCGGTGCACAAGGCCATAGACCGAGTGCCCCCCTGCTTGTTGATGTACCACATTGTGGTGGTGTTGTCTGTTCTGACCTGTACAACTTTGTTCTGAACAGATTTGGAAAAAAGCTTGAAGTGCTAGAAAAACTGCTCTGAGTTCCAACAGATTGATGTGGAGCAGTGATTCCTGAGGGGACCACAACCCCTGGGTGGTGAGGTCGCCCATGTGAGCTCCCCACCCCAAGAGGGATGCATCTGTAGTAAGGATTAAGGATGAGACTGAGTGACAAAAGGAACCCTTGTCTCAGATTGCTCTGATCCTGCCACCACTGTAGGGCCTGGATCAGGTTCGAGTCACTGGGATCAATTTGGTTAGAGGGTCTTTCCTTTGAGACCAAAAGGCTCTAAATGGAACTGAATGTCCCCCATCTGAAATCTTGCTCCCTGCACTACTGCTGTAGAGGCAGCCATGTACCCCAGGAGCTGTAGAAAATGCCTTACTGGTCGAGACACCTGCAGGGGTGAATGAGGAGGCCAGAGAGACCAGAGGTCCTTACCCTGTCCAAAGGAAAAAAGGCTCTGGCTTTCTCTGTGCTCAGCTCTGCGCCTATGAAGGTGAGGAGCTGGACAGGCTCTAGAACTGACTTTGAAAGATTCAGAAGGAAACCTAGAGAGGTGAGCAGTTGCTGAGTTATCTGTAGGTGTAACTTGACTTGGTCTGGGGACTGGCCTACTATGAGCCAATCGTCCAGATAAGGGAAAATGGCAATTCTTTGCCTTCTTAGAGAAGCAACTGCTACTGCCAGGCATTTTGTGAATACCCTTGGAGCAGAGGTGAGGCCAAAGGGCATTGCTCTGAACTGGTAATGGCCTGAGGGCAGCTCGAACCTGAGGTACTTTCGGTGGGAGCTTCTGATGAGAATATGGAAGTAGGCATCCTTGAGGTCCAGGGACACTAGCCAGTCCCCTGGCCTTAGAGAGGGTAGAATTATTCCCAGAGTCACCATTTTGAATTTTGGTTTCAAAGGTGCTTGTTTAAGTATCTGAGATCCAGGATGGGTCGCCATTCTCCCTGTCTTTTTGGGGTAAGGAAGTACCTGAGTACAACCTTTGCCCTGGTGTAGGGGTGGAACCTTTCCACAGCTCTGAGAGCAAGGAGGGAAGAGACCTCTGCCTCTGAGGCAAGTGCCTCTGATGGATTGCAGGTGGAAGAGATCTGGTTCTCATCTTTGGAAACTTTTTGAAGCTGAGAACCAGTCCCTGGCTTACTACCTCCAGGACCCATTTGTCTGATGTCAGAGACTTCCAGTCCTGGACAAAGTAAGCCAGCCTGCCCCCTACAGGTAGCTGAGAATCGGCCCTGGCAACCCCATCAGGGTGCCTGCTTGGCAGGTGCTTTGGGCTGAGGGGTGGAAGCAGGCCTGCTTGTACCCCATCTGCCTCTCCCTCTAAAGAACCCCCTCTGGGCATAAGCAGAAGAGAAGGCCTGGGCTTGGTAAAAAGGCCTATGAAAAGGCCTGCCCCTGCCCCTGGGAAGCTGCCTTTGAGGAGTGGCCTGCCTTTCCTTGGCCTGTGCACTCCTATAGGTGGTCCTATACTCATCCATTTTCTTCATGTAATTCTCTGTCTGCTGCCCAAACAGGGAATTACCCACAACAGGAAAATCCATAGCCTTAGTCTGGGTATCCTGTGACAGGGCAGTACATCTGAGCCAGGCCATTCTGCGAAGTGCCACAGATGTAGCCATGACTCTCGATGACACATCATTTGAGTCCACTGCAGCATGGAATTGCACCTTGGATGCCTCAATACCATCAGCAGCCACCTGCTCCAGCTCCTTGGCAAGCTGGCCAGGTACCTGTTTTGCTAGAGCCATGACAGTGTCCCATTTGGATTTCTGATAGCTAGCAACATAAGCCATATAATTTGCCTGTCTGAGTCCCAAGGATGCTGCCATGTACTGTTTCTTTGCCATGGCATCAGTCCTCCTGGAGTCCTTGTCCGGGGTGTGAATAAGGGAATATTTGCCTTGTCACAGGCTGCAGCCTGCACAACCCCAACATGGCTGCATTGTTGTGTAGGAACTCCATATCAGAGCCTGACAATGTGTTACCTCTTGTCCATTCTCTTATCCACAGGAGGTATAGTATGAGGAGTTTTTGAATTTTAAATGTCTGTTTCCCAAAGATTTATGCAAGGAATAGACAGTCTCCTAGACTCTGGGATGTCCATCATTTCCACATAGTCAGGCTCCTCTTGATCTTCCACAGCTTCCTCCATAGGGAGCTGGAGGGTTTCAGCCACTTTTTTATAAAACATAAAATGAGAAGGGGACTCAGAAAGACTAGGAGGAGACACTCCTGAAGGTCTGTCTGGGGAGATGTCCGGGTCAATGGGCACATCCAGACTTTCAAATCCACATTCACTCTCCTCATACTCCTCTTCCCCCTCCTCCAGTTCATAATATTCCTCTAAATCATACTCTTGAACCGGAGGAACCGGCCAAAACGGGCGCTTACCTGACGGCTCCGGTTCGGTCGGAACCGGGGAAAGCGACTGGACAATTTTGATCGCTTTGGCTGTTTCTTCAGCGGTTGGAGAGGAAAGTTTTGGCTCCACACCAGCTGATTTCCTAGTCCTTTTTGCTGGAACCGACTCCTCAGAGTCAGATCTCCTTTTGGCCGAAGAAGTCTCGTCCTGATCAGAGGGCACTTCTTCTGGTTCGGTTAGAACCAAACCAGGCTGGCCATCCGGTTCAGCGGACTTTTTGGCCTCCCTTTCCCTGAGCCTACCAACTCTCTTTTCCAGGGTAGCTGCAGGAAAACTTTTACAAATCTGGCAGTCTGCATTGAGGTGGTCAAACCCCAGACAATAAACACAGGTGGTGTGGGGGTCAGCCTTGGCAAAGACTTCCCCACACACACTGCAGTGTTGAAACCCAGTGGGCCCGGTTTTTCTTTTGGGTTTCTCAGGCATAGTGCCAGTTCTATCCAAACTTACCCGTTTATGGAAATCCACCAGGTAAGACCCTCTTATCGGTTCCCAACCGTGTCACGGGTCATGGAAAAAACCGTAATAAAATCCATTTTTTTAGAACCGATAAGAACCGCTAACCACACTCTAAATCACAGATTAAGATATTTTAAACCACCTGATCGGTTCAATCTGAACCGATAAACCGTTTACAAGTTCCACACAGAAAAGAATTAATGTAAAACCTATCTAGTACTCACAAATACCACAGACAGAGCCTGAACCGACCGGTTGCGGTTTAAATTCTGTCGAAAACCGAGAAAAACAATACTTTAATCGACAAAATGAACCGAGCAGGAGAAATCTCCGGAGCGACTGTTCAGTGAGGCGGAGTAAAGAATCTGACGGTTTGAGTTTGAAGAACAACAGACAGAGTTTCAACCAAGCTCGAGCTCAGCGTTCCATGCCTGGCATGGAAAGTTAACTCTTTCACCTCCGGAGCAGTTCGAAGGTTGGGACTCACTGCATATGTCAGAATATAGCAAGACTTCATGTTGTTTGAAAGACTGTTTCCACTACCGTTGGCACTAAGCAGAGACTCTCTCAGCTACACCCCCTTCCTTCTTACCACACTCTAGATGGGACTTTACTGGAGGCCTCCTCCTCCTCATTCAGGTACGTTGGGGTCTAGCTTGACCAGCACCTCACCTTTTCTAGTCACATTGATGCCATCCACAAAAAGCTACACCCTAAACTGGGTGCGTTATACAGAAATTGTGCTTTTTAATTCCTCTGCCGGCTTGCCATGCCCTGGTCCAGAAAATGATCCTACCTATTTTTAACTATGGAGATGTAGTCTACAGTGCTGCTCCCAAATCTCCCCTAACTAGGTTAGACTCTCTTTTCCATTCTTTCTACTGTTTTGCTGTTGATAGTCCTCCCCACACCCATTACTGCTCCCTTTACCAATTTCTCTCTCTACCTTCCGTAGCTGACAGGTGCCATATTCACTGTGCCAACTTTGTTGCCAAATTCTGGCTTCACTCTTTCCCTATCTCGCCTCCTGCTTCTCTCTCAAACCCTCTTCTTATCACTCACTCAGAAACCATGACCACCGCACTTTAACTATCACACCCAGGATGACCTCAGTTGGTCAGGCTACATTCTCACACTGTTTCCAAAAAATGTGGAATGTCCTCCCCTCCTCCCATCCATCATGTTGCCTCCCCACACATCCTCAACTCCCTTCTCAAGGACCATTCCCTCCTTGTAGATGTGTGTATGTTTAATTTTACTCTTACTATAATTGCCTTTGTAGTAGTGCTGATTAGTACCATCCTATATTAATTCCTAAAATTATTTTTTTAGTTTATCACCTTCCTTGTTATTGTTGTTGTTTAATGTAATAAATTGTTTCTATTTTGCTCATAATGTGTATGTTTGTACTCTACTGCCTTTTTGCCATTTTAACATTGCTGCTGCTGTATTGTGTATTTCTCTCCCCTCTCCCCCAGAACACAACTGTAAACGAGCTTGTCTGCTCAGTATGTCTTCCCTGGTAACACTTTTAAATAAATAAATAATCCCTAAATCCCTTTCTTCCCTGGTGACCGTTAGTAACTCCCCATTCCCACCCCATCCTGTAACTCTCCATAGCATTTTTGCACCCCAGGCAAATGATTTTGCACTTCTTTGCATTGAATTTTAATTGCCATATTTTGGACCATCTTTCCAGCTTATCTAGGTCCCTCCTTATCCTTTCAACCGCCTCTGGAGTATCTACCCTGTTACAGATCTTGGTGTCATCTGCAAATAGGCAGATCTTCCCCCCAACCCTTTTGAAATACCACTAATGAAGACGTTGAAAAAGACTGGCCCCAGGACAGATCCTTGAGGCACCCCTCTGGACACCCCCCTTTCTTTAAATTTAATGCCATTTACCACCACCCTTTGCTTTCTGTCCCTCAACCAATTTCTAACCCAGTTCTCCACTTTGTGGCCCATCCCCAGGCTACCCAACTTGTTTACCAGCCTTCTGTGTGGAATGGTGTTGAAGGCCTTACTGAAATTAAGGTAGGCGATATCCACCGCTCCCCCTGATCCACCTCCGACGCCCAGTCAAAAAAGTCTATCAGGTTTGTTTGACATGACCTTCCTGCTGTGAATCCATGCTGCCTCAGATCCCGTGCTCCACTGAATTCCAAGTGTTCCACAATCCTTTCCTTAAGCAGGGCTTCCAAAATCTTGCCCACTGCTAAGGTGAGGCTGACCAGTCTTTGGTTACCTGCTTCCTCCCTGCTTCCACTCTTGTGAAAAGGGGCTACATGTGCCCACTTCCAGTCCTCTGGAGCCATCCCTGTATTGAGCGACTCACTAAACAGGGCTGCCAGTGGTGCTGCTAGCTCCTTCCGAAGTTCTTTTAGTATCCTGGGGTGTATACCATTTGGTCCCATCGCTTTGTCTACCCTTAGTTTTATGAGTTCCTCCAGAACTATCTCTCCTGTAAACAGACTAGTGATTACCTATCTCCACCCAATGTTTCTGTTGTCCAGTTGTGGTCCCTGTCCCTTGCCCTCCACAGTGAATACCAAGCAAAAGTATTCATTCAGTATAGATACTTAATCTAGGGCCCCCACCACACACACCCCTTCCTCTCCTCTGAGTCTTACAGTTCCTCCCCTGGTTTTCCTTCTTTCACTAATGTACCTATAGAAAGTCGTGTCCCTTTCTTTATTGACTGTGCTAATCTTTGCTCTGTTTTCAACTTCTCTCTCTTTACTGCCTTTCCTGCCTCTCTCTGCCTTTCTAGGTACACCACCCTATCCTCATCTATCTGTGACTTCTTGTATTTTCTGAAATCCACCTTTTTGTCCTTAACTTTCCCTGCCACCTCCCTTGAGAACCATATTTGTTTGCCTCTTCCTTTTCCCTTCCTTCTCAGCCTAATGCACTGAATTGATACCTCCACTATGGCTCCTCTTAGGTGTTCACACTGCTCCTTGCCCCCCTCCTGCCTTCTTGCTTGCTAGGGCTTCTTTGATCCCCCTCTCCATCCTTGCAAAATCCACCCTCCTGAAATCTAGGACCCTTGCCTTTGTGTGGCTCGCCTGTGATGCTGTATCTATCTTAAACCACACCATATGGTGGTCACTGAACACTAGGTAACCATCTACCTGGACTTCCACAATCCTGTCCCCATTGGTCAGTACAAGGTCTAGAATTGCCTAACAAAAAGTTGTGTGATTTCCCTTGGGACCCTTCTTTAGAATTCCTTGAGGAGCAGCTGGCCCAGTGGTGTGGAGGTCTGAGGCATCCATGCCTTACCTCTTGCCACACCAGCGACTTATGTTTGCAGTGCGAGCATGTTGCCAAGTGCTGGCCAGGGAGGGAGAGGATTAAGCATCTGAAGAACTACTCTCCTCTCCCGGGGAGGGAAGATTGGCATTCCTGCCGAATGACTGCCCCCAGATGGAGGCCAGAGGGTAGTGCGAGATTGTAGGGCACCAACCAAGGGAGGGTGCTGCGGGACTTCTGCAGTGTCTGCGTGCCTCCACGTATGCATGCTGACATGTGCATCCCAGCAATGGGTGGGAGGAATGAGGAAAAACACCCCAGGCTGTGGATGACACCGACTCTTTGCAGGCTCTGCACTCAGTGGCTGGGCGCCGCCACAGCCCTGTGGCAGAAGGCACAGGTGATGGCAAGTCCCAGAGGAGCCAGAGTGACAGGGCTGGGGGGGTCAGTTAGAAGGGGCAACCAGGGATGTGAACAGACACTAAAATGTGTATGGAAAAAGAATTCCTTCAGGAGCTGGCAGATTTCATGGTTGACCAGGTCTTGGAGGCTCCCAGATTGTTAGTGCTGGGGGACCTTAATGCATGGGTTGATGATGAAACCTTGCCGTTTGATCAACTACTCCTCTAGTTGATGTCATCACTGGGCCTTACACAAGCAGTTGCTTTTGTTACACACCTACAGTACATGGCCAGACATTGGACCTGGTATTCTTTTTTGGGCTTGACATAAGTGTGGTCAAGGCTGATCCAGTCATTTGATCGGATCCTCATGTCCTGATGTTCCTCTGTAGGGCCCCTCATTTGAATTCCCCTTCTCTGGAGGTAATTTGACCACCTGAAACAAAATTTGGAGCCTTGCAAACTCTAGGCAGTGCTGGATGTCTCGGGTATGATGGCGGCTCATGCTCAGAGGACCAAGAATGCCATGGAGAACCACAATATGGTTCTCTCAGACGCCCTGGATGCCCTAGCGCCCTACTGTGCCTGTCCCTTGACCTCCCACTGCAGTTTACTGTGGTACTATGATGAGGCAGTTGAAGACTACGGGTGATAAATTGGAGTGTTATTGGTGGAGATCCCACTCCAATGAGGCGAAATTGGCGCTGCAAACTTGCTATGGTGAATATCAGAGAGCAATAATTCTGAAAAAGACAGTGTTACTGTCAAATGTGATTGCTGCAAGCAAAAATTGACTAGCTCAGCTCTTTCGCACTGTGGAAAGATTGATAAATCCAGTCTGTCTACAATCTGATCAAGCTTTTTCAGCAGAGAAGTGAAAAGAGTGTAGTCAGTTTTTCCTTGACAAGGTGGACTCCATTTGGACTGGGATCTCCTCAAGTGGTCCAGAGAGGCAATGGCACTCTGCCATCCTGGGGGGAGTTCCTTCTAGTTGTTGAACAGGAGGTGGTCCGGTTGATCTTGGGCTTGCGCCCTTATTAATTTACTCAACTCCTGCCCTATTAGGCTGCTTATTGGCAGCCTTGAATCACTGGAGCCAGTATACACGGAGATCATTCAGTGTTCCCTGATGGAGGGACCTTGACTGCCTGGTGAATTACAGGCATGTCTCGAACCTTCCTTTCCTGGGGAGTGTAAGTGAGAGGATGGTAGCGGCACTGCTTGAGGCCCAGCTGGAGTTATTTGACATCTATGAGCCTCTCCAATTAGGATTTAGGCTCGGTCACAGTACTGAAACTGCTCTTGTCAGAGTGCTCCATGATCTCCTTATTGCAAGAGACCAGGTACATTGTACCATTTTGGTCTTTTTGGCTCTCTTGTCAGCATTTCACATGTTGGATCATGGTGTGCTGATTAATCACCTGAGAATTTACATGGGACACACTGGTTGGTTTGAGTTCCACATTACTGGAAGATCATAGCAAGTGGCTGTAGGAAACTTCATTTCTGGAGTGGCTGTGGTCATCTGTACGGTTCCTCAAGGAACAATCTTGGCACCTCTGCTCTTCGCTGTGTTTATGCTGCCATTGGGTGAGATCATCAAACAGTATGGGGCTGAGTTTCACTGCTATGCAAATAATACTAAGTTCTATCTGTCTTGCATGCCTTACTGGTCGAATGCAGCAAAGGTGCTTGGGCAGTGTCTACAAGAAATCAACAATTGGATGGCCTCCAACTGGTTGTGTCTCAACCTGGATAAGATAGAGGTGATAACTGTTGATCCAGGCTGTTTGGGTCGGCAGTGACAAGTGGAGACAATCTTTTGCCATCTTTGAACAGTCATACACTTAGAATTGTGGATGTGGTGAAAGATCTGGAGGTTGGTTTGGACTGTAGGCTGACATTAGGACAGCAGGTGTCAGCTGTAATCCAAGCTGGTTTTTACCATTTGCGTAATATTGCCCACATCGAGGCACATTTAGCACCAACTGACCTGGAGGTGACAGTCCATCTCTTTGTCACCTACAGACTGGATTAGTGTAATCTTCTTTACTTAGGGTCACAGGGTAGTTTGAGGTGCCATCTGCAGTTTGTCCAGAAAGCAGCATGCCAGCTGGCTGTGGGAACTTGTTGGAGGGACCATATCACACCAGTGCTGAACAGTCTGCACTGGCTGCCTGTTTTGCAGTGTATCATCTTCAAGATCTGCTTGTTAACATTCAAGGCCCTACACGGTTTGGGCTCAAGCTACCTGAATGTCCTCTTATTGTCCTACACATCTACTTTCCCCTCCACTCCACAGATACAGGCTTGTTTCTGGTCCCTCATTCCAGCTTGAAACAGTCAGGGGAAAAGGCTTTTGGGGTTTCTGCCCCCCTCCTCTGGAGCGCATTCCTATTAGACCAGACTGTGGAGGACTTTAAGATTATTTTAAAAACCTATTTATTGGCACATGTCTACCCTGAATAGACATAGTTATTGTTTATATTATTTACTGCTTTATTTACTGTTGTAAGGCCATCTGATACTGAAGGAAAGGGTGCTAAACAAATAGAATTTGCCTTGCCTTGAGTAGTTGAAGGGAACCTTAGTGGCTCCTTACCAACTGTGTCTGGACTTGGAATCAATGGTCCCACAGGCAATCAGTGGTAACTGAATTGTTTTGACACACCCTGGATGTCCATCTGGTTGTACTTTGCATACAGACAAATTTCTGAGTTGCTCCAAGACAGGGAGTGTCACCCCAGCAGTTGATGATCTTGTGCTTGCCAGGCAACAGGAGGTTTCTCATGAGGATTATATCTAAGCCAATAGTTCTTAAACTCTGACTTTTTTGCCACAGCATTCCTTGATAACCTGATTCCTCTAAGAAGCAGTTTTCAATGCTAAACTGTAGGCAGATGTTAAATGGTCCTTCATTTTGCAAATGTATTGCAGGTAAGTCTCTGGACTAGCTCCATCTGCAGAGACTCCAACACCAAGATCTGTGTACAGCCTGGCTTTCTATCCAAACATCAGATAGTACAGAAAAAAATCCCATTGCATCACTCTTTCTGTACATTTGTAAGCATAGACCTTGGTGCTTAATTGTTGGCTCTGTCTGACTTTTTCTTTGATGTTCCCAACATGTTTAGAACAGTGCAGTTAAACCATTCAGGTTGTGGATCACCTTAAGGGTGATAAAGACACAGTACTAGATATGAAGATTCCTCACTGGGATAGCAACTCTTATTTTTTTGCTGTGAAAGTCTAGGTCTTGATACTTGTAGATCTATTTGGGTGCTCCATAATGCACAAAAAACATTTCACAAACACCATGGCCATGGTTGCAGGCCTTTGATACTTTTCTGGAAATGCTTGAACAATTCTCATAAGCGGGGTCAGTCACCACTAATGCTGATGTTTTTGCTGTCTGGCTCCACACTTAGGAAGTCAATGCACACAAGTTCTGTTGAGATATGGGGGGGGGGGTAATGTTCATTTGGTAGAGTCTTCCTCAGAACTCATCAACTGCACTACATTCTACATCTCTCAGTTTGGGCTCCCATCCTGAGTCAGCAAAACTTGAGCTCAGGTCATATCCAGGCTTCAGTCATTTCCCAAATGTCCCATACCATCATGTAGTGAGTTCATGGCATATTTTCTGTATTTGGTTGGCAACGGCAGGTGGTGACTAAACCCATTAGGTTCTTGTGTTTTCTATAAAGAAGCTTGTCTTTAAATTTGAATTTGGGCTATTCTTGCAAGCATTGGTTTATGTCTTGGTGATTCGAGATGACTTTGGATATGTCTCATCCCTTCTCAATGGTAATAATGATGTCTTTGAAACTTGGTTTGGTTCTTTGCTCTCCTTTTAATTTCTCATGACTTATTCTGGGCAGAGAGGTCATATCCACAGTGGCAAAACTGCAGCAGATCTTAGAAGACAATCCACAGATGCTCCCAGGGTGTCCACAAGTCTCTTGGAATTTGCAGGAGTGACTTACTTATACTTTTATACGTTTCTCAGGGGTCCCCAGGAAAAGGCATCCACATCAATGTGATTGAGTCCTGGACGATACTCCACACTTTAGTTATAGGCTGAAAGAGGCAATAACCAGCAATGTCCAGCTTAACAAACTTTACTGTAGTTTTTACACATGTCAAGGTACTGTTGTCTTCCTGATGGTTATCAGGCTGCCTCAGGCTGACTAATATTTCCTTACAGCCTCCTGCTGAGATGCATTATAACCCTGTCTTGTCTGACTGGTTCCCATTCCAATCATAATAACATTGGCATTGAGTTTGTTTACTTGATTGTACCATGACACTCACTGTTTCTTTATCATGTACATGCATTCAAAATAGACTGAGGAACCCTTTTCTCCAGTTTACCACTACTGCAGTTATTTTTTAATATAGCGCCCACCTCCCATCTTCCAAAATGTGCTTTGTGGATGCAGCACTACTATTGTACTATTAGTGTGCTTCCATTTCCCTTGTTTTACATAATGCTGCCTCACCGTGAAGGCATGAGCCACCAATTTTTGTGTTCCAACGTCATATTGCCTGATGAAATGTTCAATGGCTAGTACCCCTCGAGCAGTCACCCACTCACACTTTCTTGCCTTAGCACAAGCTATGATCTGCCCGGCTAGCAATCATGCACAGCTATTTGTGGTACCTGGTCACCCCAACTGCCATGCTCTTACAGGCCATCTCCCCAGTGGAGCTCAACAGCATTAGCCATGTTGAAGAGCCCATAGCCTAGGATCACTTGGTCTGTGCTGAAAATGAGTCTCCTACCTAATATAGCAGCTTTCCTCACTACTAGAGTGTCACCTGTAGTCATCGGGAGCTGGAACTCAACACCAGGCACTTAGAGATTGCTCTCCCACCACCAGGTCTCCCTTGATATGTCCTGGGAAACTTACCACAGGCTAGTTGGTCATCAGGTTGTTTCCCTTGAGGGGTTCCCTCACCCTCCTGGTACTCCCACTACAAATACTCTATTTCCTGATGATCTACCATAAACATCCCCAGTTCCCAGGATCTATCCAATATCAGAGGTGTTTGTGTCAATTTCTCATCTTTAACACTTCTTCCATTGAGTAAAACCCTCTGAAACCTCAAGGCAAAGGCAATTGTGCCCGGCACCATGAAGGCACCCTCTTTTTCTTTGCTGTGCTCCTCTAACTGAACTATTCCATCAGAATTAACACCAAACTGTAAGCTCTGAGTCAGGCACTTACTGGTGAACAACCTCCTCCGCTTACTGGTAGGAGGCTGTTGTTACATATATACTCTTGGAACTGATACATGATGAACCATTTGAGAGATAACTCCAGCCTGGTCTGTGAACTGGATAGTTTTCTCAGATGACAAACTTCTACCTGAAAATGACACCATCCTCACACCTTCAGGGTGTTGCTCCAATTCTACTTAAGTCTGGTGTCAGTGTGTAATGTGTATGCTGCTGCTGGGTAGTAAAGGTGCAGGTGTCACCCAGGGAAGATCTTCTTGAAGACACTATTATGGAGTACACTTAGGCATGGGGCTAGTTGCTGTCCATCTAAGGACCCTCACAGCAAAGTAGTCTTATGTTACATGTAACTGGGTGTAGGAGGGGCTCTCTAGAAGACCTTGTAGACTGGCAGTCAGCAGTCAGTCAGAGGCTATGCCTCATGATGTGCAGATGTGACCTATTTTATTTTGTCCATCCGTCTCAGTTATTTGCACAATCTGGATAGCAGAGAGGGATGGGGATGGCAGACCTGAGGAGAAGGTAAGGGTCCTAGTGGCAGACCAACACCAAAATACCACACATGGTGGAGAATGCAGCCCTTCTTCTGCCCTCTATCTCATCTGCACCATAGTCTGGATGCAGAAACCAGGAAATTACCACTGCTGTCTGCTTTTGGAAAAGACTGTACTGAACTCCTCAAGGGACATTGACAAGCTGCCACTGCTTTACTGAGGGGCATCACAAGAAGACTGTACTCCTCCAGCAGCTCTCCTCTAGTTGTAGTATTCATTTTAAATTCTGTTCCAACAGGCAACAGCTATGCCATATTTTCTTTTTAACTGCATATTGCTCCATTGTGCTCCTAACTCCTTAAACTACTTAAGCGCCCTTTCCCTGCCACCTGCAGTGTCTTACTTAATCCAGAAACATATGGCACATTTATCCGACAGCAGCACTGTTTTCTGTTATTTTTAACTTGCTGTGCATTCCAATAAAAAGGTTCACAGCTCTGTCTGAAGAATGATTCCAGGCATTTGAAACAGAAGGGAGCAATAAATCACTCACCCGCTACTAAAGTGGAAGCTCCACATGTATACTGGGGCCATGCACATCAGAACCATAAATCAAATACTTTAGATAGCCTGGGAGCCAAACAGACTGACAAACAGAAACCAAAGAAATACTGTAACCGTCTTTGTGCCATTCACCCAAACCAAAGCCTGCCATTTCTCTTTTGAACAGACTGCAGAATTGCCATCTTGCATTCCTCTGCTGCCCCGAGATAAGCCACCTGCTTACAGTGGCAAAACAGGAAGCAACCTTTACCCCCGTTGGCAGCCATATTGGGAATGGCAAACTAGACAGGGAGTCTATGCTACAGGTCCAGCAGCCATTTTTCTGAGGTGCACCACTATCTGCAATTGAGGCTATACTCCACATACTTCAGTGGTGGCCATCTTTGTGCAGAGCAGTCTCTATTAAAATGAATGGACAATGAAACAAACCCATGAGTCTGCTCAGACATCTTTACTTAAATAACAGATACAAGGAACTTGGCCAGAAATTGTTGTTAAAGATGCCAATACATGGACTCTGCTTACACATAATTGTACTTGTCTGTGCTGACAAAGCTTTCACATTACAACCTTCCCTCTGTCAATCAAGGTTATCCCCAACCACAATGTCTGAAGAACCCATGGCAATGGTCCTACAACAGTTCAGAGGCCAACCCTCACCCACTGTGGCACCCATACAGATTGCCCCAGAATCTTTAAGAGGCCTATCTTCACCCACCAGGTAGGCAGTGAAAGCCGCAATCGAAACCATCTTGCAAGCAGTTCAGTCCTCTAACTTGGCTATGCAAGCCATTCAGGATGACCTAGCCTACATAAAAACTATCTCACCACAGTCCGCGGTCCATACTAACCTACAACCAGTACCCTTCTCAGCCTTGCCTCGTGAAGGTGCTGTGGACTGGCTCCAGCAATTCCAACCCTGAACTGGCTTTAATGGCTGGGCTGATCCCCAGCATATTTCCAATGCCTTGCATTTACTTATGAGAGGGACTTCCATTACATGGTTTGATGCATTTCCCGAGGAGGTAAAAGAATTTATTGCCACTCGATACACAACTTTTAAAGAATATTTTCTCAACACACGTCCATCATGGATGTTAGAACAACAACTATGGGAGTGTACCATGCAGCCCTCAGAATCCTTAGAAGCTTTCATAGTGGACATTGCATCACACTGCGAATGCCTACAGAAAACAGAGCAGGACCAAATCACGGCTTTCATACGAGGACTGCTCCCACAACTCCTTCCTTACGTAATCTAACAGAAGCCAATGACCTGGATGGAAATTATTCAAGCTGTATGACTTGTGCAAGAATCCATAGCCATATTCCATCCACCAATGTGCAAGGACCACAGTCCCAACATATAGCTGTACTCGCCACATGTATCCAGCAGCAACAAGCAATATTTGACAGGCTCATCACAGCTGTCAATAGTTTACACTTGAGCTCAACTTCTTCCTCTGCTAACCCTGTCAATGCTGTGGAGCCACCTCAACAGCCACCTGATCCACCCCCACCGTCTTAGGAGCCCGTTGGCTGCCTGCGGTGTGGATTGAGAGGACACACTGCTGCAGTGTGCAGAAAGCTAAAATATGACAATAGAAATAACAGGAACCAATGACGTCCTCCACAGTATCAACAGCAAGATGAACGCAACTACTCCCAGGATCAGGAAACTAGTGCCGCCCAACATACTAGGTGCTTTTGTTGGGCAAAGGAACACTACTAACCACCCTTCTGACTCTCACTACTCACCCAAGCTACAACCTCCAACTACCATTTCTGATGCCATTGCACTTTCAGGGGCAAATGTACCTGTCATCATATCCCCACTCCTAGCAAACTATGTCCCCGTGACCATTGGAGATTGGTCCAGGCGTGCCTTGATTGACACTGGAGCAGAAATCTCAGTTGTCAACAGTAGTATTCTGAATGACCAAGCTCTTCGTTACTTGTCTAGTGTCTCTCCAACTGTCCTAAAGTACGTTATCACAGCAAATCCCGGTACAGTACTTATCACAGGCATGGTCCATCTCAAGCTACATTTTGGCTTGCAGCGAGCTTCTGTCAGGTTCTACCTAGTGCCAGATCTACACCCATCAGTGATTCTTAGCATTGACTTCCTTAAATCTCACAAAGCCATCCTAGATTTTGCATCAAACAAACTGTCACTAGACCCTTGGAGACAACTGGCAGCTATCGATACAATCACTGTGCCTCCTACAGTAAGACAGAGATGGTTTTGATTTCCAAGATTCAGGGCAAATCAATCCCACAAGGTGTTGTTGGCATTGTCATGGAATCCCTTCCTCTGCATTCATCAGGTCGGCTCCTGGGAAATTCCTTGTCAGCTGTGCATGGCGGCACAGTATTCCAAAAATTCTGCAACTTTACAGATGAGCCGGTCGTTATCTCCAAAGTGGCCAATGTTGGGAAATTCATCTACCTTTCCAAAGGGGAACAGCTCCATCTCATATAAGAGCCTCAGTCTGGTCCCATCAACTCTAGCCCTGTCACTGCTACCCCCACCACTCCAGTGTCACCAGAGTTATCCCTCCACAAACGCAAGCAACTATACTCTTTCAAACTCCCAGCCTGTCCAACAGTGAAAGCACAGCTTTTAAACCTACTGGAGGACTACCCAGATGTTTTTGTTGGTCCAGATAACAAGCTCAGATGTTGTGATATCCTGCAACATACCATTGAGGTGCAGCCCAGTCAGAAGCCCATCCGTCAGCAAGCCTACAAGGTGAGCCACAAACAAAAACAAGTCCTAGAGGATGTGACCAAAGAGATGCTTGACCAAGACATCATTGAAGATTCTACAAGTCCCTGGGGTGCACTATGCCTGCTGCTGGTAAAGAAGGACAAGGGGTATCACTTTGTAATGGACTACAGAAAGCTCAGTGTCTGCATGGTGCAGGATGCTCATCCCTTACCCACAATACAGGATGCCTAAGAGAGTCTTGGTGTGGCCAGCCCAACCTACTTCATCACAATGGATCTTCAAAGTGGCTTCTAGCAAGTCTCCATTGATCCAGCTTCTCATCCATACACAACCTGGCGCTGTCACTTGGGTCTTTTCTAATTCAAACCTCTGTTCATGGGCCTTCGGAACAATCCAGTCACATTCCAGTATATTATGGAAGCCGTACTACAGGTGACTGTCTTGGAAATCACGCCTAGTCTACTTGGACGATGTTATCGTCTTCAGTAGAACTTTCCCAGAACACCTCCAACATCCAACATCTTAAAGAAGTGTTCAACCGCCTCTGACAAGCTAACTTCACATTTCACCCAGAGAAGTGTTGTTTTACACAGCATCATCCGGGACATGTTGTTAGTTCTCAAGGAATCTCTCCAGACCCAGACAAACTCTTAGCAATCAGAGACTACCCAGTACCTAAAAACCTCAAAGGCCTTAGAGTTTTCCTAGGCTTGTCTGGATATTACAGAAAGTTCATCTGTCACTATGCCCAGATTGCAGCTCCACTATATGCCCTCACCACAAAGGGATGTGAATATACATGAACTTCTGCGTGCAGAGGCCTTTGAAACCTTGAAAGACAAAATGATTTCCACTCCAGTATTGGCCTACCCAAGGTTCGACCAACCCTTCTAACTCTACACAGACACTAGTTCCTTTGTAGTGGGTGCTGTGCTATATCAAGTGCAAGACGGAACAGAACAAGTTGTCGCCTATGCCGGGCACTTCCTTTCTTCAGCTTAGCTCAATTATGGCATCACAGAAAAGGAATGTCTAGCCATGGTATTTGCTGTAAAAAAAATTTGACTGTTACGTTCGCTACTCCTCATTCACAGCTATCGTCGATCATTCTGCCTCAGATGTTTTTTTGAAATGAAGAAACAAGTAGGAATGATTTGCCTGAAGAAGTGCAATTATTCAGTCCTACAACTCTGAAATTCAATACAGGCCAGGTCGAGTTCACACCAATGCTGATGGAATGAACGGATAACAGTATCTTAATGAATCACCCCCAACGGATGAGGAATCTTCTTTGTAAACTCTTCCTTTCCATGCCACAGATGGGCTTCCCGTGGTCACTGCTGCTTCACCTCACATTGCTTTGCTGATTCCTGATGCTACTTCCGAAAGCTGCACCAACCCTCAGCTGCTACAGTCTGTAGAACAGTTCCGTACCTCTTCTGCATCTGCTCTTTCCCTTGCAAATGTTAAAACGCAACAAAGACAGGGCTCCCATATCTACAGGGATTCCTGTATTTTACAGGGATTTGGCGGGGTCTACAGGAAAACTTTTCCCATAGACTTGCATTGGTTATACAGGAAAACAGGGCAATCCAACTTCCATTGGAAATAATGTAATCTACAGGAAAACACAGGAATATCACCCTGGAGTTACAGGGAAAATGCCAAATCAATATGGGAGCACTGCAAAGAGCAGACCCTCAGTTCACATAATCAGCTACCTAGAGTCAGGAAATCTTCTGCAGTAAAAGCAACATCACCAGGATGTTCTCTTCCTAGCTTCACAGTACTTCCTCAATGACGGAGTGCTTTTCCATATCTGCACTAAGGAAGGCAAGGACCACTGCATGGAGAGAACTCCTGTACAGTTCGTTGTGCCAGCCTCACTAGTTAACAAAGTTCTTCTCTTCACACATGCCTCTTCACTTTCCAGAGGTCATATGGGGATTCACAGAACTCTTGAAAAGACAAGGCTTCACTTCTTCTGGCCTCACACGAACAAGAACATTCTCCAATTTGTTAAGTCCTACCAGCGCTAGTCCCAGAGAAAGCCTCCTGCCAAACTAATGAAGGCACACATCATTCCAATGCCAGCAGCCACAGAACCATTCTGAAGAGTCAGCACAGACATTCTGGGACCTTTACCAACATGTACTGACTCTGGCAACAAATACATTCTTGCTTTTTGTGGTCTACCTCACCAAATATCTCAAACTAATTCCCCTAAAAGACATCAAAGCTGCTACTATAGCAGATGCCTTCCTCAACACAATTGTCTGTTATCATGGTACCCTCTTGTACCTGGATTCAGACAGAGGCACTAACTATTTTTCAACAATTCTTTGAGAGACTTATAAACTCCTCAACATAACAAAGACTCACACAACAAGCTATCACCCCCAGTGCAATGGACAAAGTGAAAGAATGATGTCTACAATCCCAAGTATGCTCTCTAAGTACCTGGATAAAACTCAGGACACTTGGGACTGCTTTGTTCCCTTTCTTCAGTTCACTTACAATACAAGCCCTTGTGTCGACAGTGCAGAGTACACTCCATTCTTCCCGGTCCATGGACACCATCCCAGAACTCCTTTGGACATGGATCTTTCATTGCTAGAAGTTCCCAAATCAGCTTCCTCATACCTCATCCCTGTATTTGAACAACTTGAACTTGCCAGACATGTTGCAATAACCACACTGGGAAAAAGAAAATCTGCAATGTAGAAAATGTCACCAGCCAAGTCTCATGAACAGTCATTTTCTGTAGGGGACACTGTCTACTTGTGTAAACCTGTCTTAGTTCTGGGCGTAGCAAAGAAATTGATCCACCCTTGGACTGGTTCTTTCTACATTGTGGAAAACCTTCCTCCAGTTCATGTCCATGTACAACATAAGTCAGATGGGAAGCTTGTGCATAACAAAGTCCACATCAATCATCTGAAGCATGGGTACCGGAGTAACACTCTCCCAGATGACACCACTTCCCCCAGTAATGAAGCTGCACTGGAGCCTGCTGTCCTTTCCGAATCAGAAATTCTTTCTGCCAACTTCCAACCAGTTCACTCACAGCCTCACACTCCTAACTGTCTTCAGCCAGATCCTCTTGCACCGGTGTAACCCCCCTGCAAATGGGGGTTCCCAAAAGTCTTCCAGGAGCTTGCCTGAATGCTCCAAGTCTGGGCAGTGTTCGGCATCTGAGCTGTTTAAATGTGGTTCCAAGTGAGTGCTATTTGAGCCTCCATGTATAGTCTCTTTAAGAGCTGTCTGCTTGCAGACTTAATTAGTTTGTATGTGGGGACTGTGTATTTAATGCTCGAATCATGCCCGAGCTGCTGGCTACTTGCTCCATTTCTGCCATCGCTAAACGCGCAGAGGGAGCTTTACTGAAAGGTGTAACTGTTTGCTGGTAATCTGTTAGAGTGATAATGAAAATATAGTTTGTCTAACCTGCTTTCCCTTCAGCAAGGACTGTGTAGTGTAACTCTTTCATTTTAGTCCCGGACTGCCGAGTGGGACCAATCAATATGTGAGAGCCCTAAGATGAAGACTGCTTGGGCCAACCAGAATAGGGACTACAAGCTGGGGCTTGCTCAAAAGGGGTCTGAATGGAAAAAGCCTCTGGGTAATGTAGTTTTGGAATCCTTGGCACCTTTTTTCACCAATAGAGGGAGCCTGTAGTGACTGACAAGAAGGATCAGCCAACCGAACTGGGAGGAAATCAAAGGAAATGCCCTGTTCTGTTACTGGAAAGTCAGATCAGTTGTGACAGTGAAGACAGAAGGAGCTATGTGCTTCTGCGGTGTGTAGTTTAGCACAGGAAGCACGTGTGAGGCCCTGAGGTTCAGTCTGCAGCCGTTGCATGCGCCAGATCGGACTGAATCTGACTTGTGAGGAGAAAGAAGGAGATCTGAAGAGTAGAAACCAGGCTCACCCTGTAGAACACTGGAGAAACTGCTGAATCGCGCTCTGTCTGTCAGGAACTGAAGCTGCTGTGTGTTCTCCTAGGTATCTTGCAGTAATTGTGGTCGGGATCGAGGAGCAGCCTACCTGGTATAGTACTTTTCTTTTACATATAAATGTGTGTAGTGCTTGTGGGGAATCGCTATTTCAAATCCCCTGTACAGTGAATTGTGTGCTGAAGCTGGAAGTAAACCTCCAGCTTAATTCGGACTAAATCCGTTTGCTATCAACTGCAGTGGGGTCCAGTCACAAGGACCTTGTCCCCATGCCCTGTTCTTCTGGCAATCCAGAAGGACATTCTCCATCCGATCCTCAGCTTGGGTATTGTGAGTACAAATCAGGGTATTCCCCTGCAGCTTGTATTTCAATCACAAGTGTGTCATCTAATTCTTGTTGTTTCACTGCTTCATGGACTGAGCCCTCCGGCTCCGGATTACAATTGGGTGTTGTGCATATCTTTTTTCTACAGAGCCCTATCCATCTGCACCTGCCAGCCAACCCCGGGCAACGGACCTGGCTAGCTCTTCCCCAACCTGGGTACCCAGAGTGTGACTTTTCAGACTCTGTATGTGTGCAGAGCACTGTGATTTAATGCCACTAAATAACCTGATTTCCCCCTCTCGTGTTACTGTCCCCTAAATAAATCAGATTTGTTGTTATACTATATACTGTCTGTGGTGTTGGTACTTGTGGAAATAGTATTGTGTTTTGCTGTGTATGTTGTTTAACCTTACTTTACAGGGGGTCCTCAGAGACGTGCTGCAGAATCAGTCTCGAGGGTAAGTGGTATCTATGTGAGTGAACAGTGTGTATACGTGGGGTATTGGGGCTGTAACTCCAGTGTACTGTGAGAGCCACTAGAGGGAATAAAAGGGGGTCTCAATGTCCCAGAGGGCTGTGACCAAGTTAGTCTAACCACTACAAACCCTGACCTCTGGGTGAAGGCACCCGCCGTAGGACCTAGGCCCCTCAACCTGTCTGTAGTCAAACAGGCAGGGGTAGTAGCCCTTGGGATAGCACCACCTAGGGGGTTACATCTTGGAGGCACTGCTGGGATTAGCGTCCTCTAGTGGCCACATTTACGAATTACTGTTAAAAATAAATGGATACCCCAACAGAAGTGGCTGTACACCAGTTGGTGAGGTGGTGTACTGGGCAGGAGATCGACCCCAAAATGCTATACTTATCTTGATATCCCGCTGGGTACCAGTACGGACACTGTAGAGGGAGTACTTTCCAAGGTCGAATGTTTATTTAGACCCTGTGGTGGTGGAGGTGACAGGCTGATCTGCTCGCCCAAACTTTCATGGCCCTAATAGAGTGTAAGGACCCTGTAGACAGTTCTAAAGTGCCACAGACTATTACCCCAGGGGAAACCCTCACTGTCTGGAGAGTGATAACCAAAGACAGTAAGGACCCCAGGGAGAACGAGCCTCCCCAACTATCTGCAACTTTTGAGGAGAAATTTGCTAAGTTGTTACTGGAGGAAGGGAAAACTGTGGAGGATTTAAATAAACTATTATTGCCACCTGAGAACGTTCCTCAGCCAACACCCTCTCCCCCTCCAGCACCCGTTATTGCCCCTCCTTCTGTGCCAGCGCTAGCCCCTATGTCTGTACCTGCCAATAGTCACGGCTCTGCCCTGGCTACCATCCGTGCCAAATGGGCCAGTAACCCTGAAGCGACTGCACAGGACTATCTTGAGGCCTTGGAGAATGTGTATGGGAGCCCAGATTCCGATGAGGACCTGTGGTGGAGAGTAAGAAATGCACAACAGTACCAAGGGGAGTTGTTGTCTATGTAAGTATCTCGGCTGGAAAAATTGTTGCAAGAATGCCTCAGAAAGGGTAGTTTGCCAGCGATTGAATTGGATCGATCTAGGCTGGACAGGATCCTTAAGTCTGCCCCCTTCTCAGAACTGCTGTTGCTTCAGTTACACCTGACCAATCGACTGGAATCCCCATCCTCCTATGATGAGCTAATGAGAGAAATTTGAGGAGTTGAGAAAAGGCGACCCCGGGAGGGACTTGCACCAATAGCTGCTGCTACGACCTGAGTGACTGAGGGTGACCCGTCAAGTGAAGTTCGGGGCAGAGGTTGGCAGTTAATGAGTGCTCTGAGAAGGAAAGGGGTGTGCCACCATGGGGTGAACTGCTGAGGGAGATTAGGAAGGCAACAAACAGTCTCATCATGAAGGCCGCTCCTACGAGTACTGACACTGACACTTGCGCGACTGCTTCTGCTATGGGGGTGGGGGTACCTACCCAGGCACTTCATGTTGACGACAGTTCAAAACCTATGTCTTGGCTATGGAGGTGAGGGAACTGAAGAGATGTCTCCAAATGTCCAACCCACCGCTGGCTGAGGTGGTACCAAGGTTTTCTGTTGATAGTACCAATGCCACCAACCCCAATGTGATGCCTCGGTCACCCCAAACTTCAGCTGACATATTTTGCAATAATTGTGGGAAGGATGGGCACATGAAGAGGGAATGCTGGTCTCGGAAAGACTTAGAGAGAGTGGTGAGCTGGCTACAAGGAGAGCTTTGGAGCACAAAACAGTGGGTAAGAGGTGCATGAAATGACCGCAGTGAAGGTCCCAAAAATGCTAACTCACATCCTTCTGTGGCTAGATCATCTACCGCCTCTCCAGACTGGTCCAGAATAGTGGGCCCTTCAATGGAAGCTACAGTAAAAGTGAATGGTGTGCCCACCAGAGCTGTGTTGTACGGTGGCTCCCAAGTGACAATTATGTTCCAGGATTGGTATCAGAAGCATTTGTCGGACGTACCCTTATAACCATTGGAAGGACTGCATGTATGGGGGTTAAGTGAGAAGGCCTACCCCTACTCTGGGTATATTCGAGTTTGGCTATTTTTCCCTACCTCCATGGCTGGAGTGGCAGAGCAAATAGAGACCCTGGCCTTAGTGTGTCCCCCTACTGGACTGTATGATGGGATTACTCTACTAATTGGGATGAATGCGCATTTGTTTGGATGGTTGGCGCAGTTGTGTTATGAGAAACAAGGGTCAGGGACTGGTAGAGTTTTGAGAATCCCGGCCTTGATCAAGAAGGCCTGTGAGGCACAGAGAGATGCTGAAAAAGTGGACCCAGAGGAACCAGTTGGAATTGTCTGGAAGAAGGATCCTGAGTCTCTGATTCTGGCACCAAATGCCCAGTGTACCTTACCGGGGGAAGTCCGTATCAGAAAGGATATCAAGAATAAAATCCTCATGCTGGATGCACCAGGCAATGGGAAATTGCCAGAAGGACTGCTGATCAAGCCAAGTATTTTGCCTGCCAGAGCCCATGCTTATGCCAGAAGGGTAATGGTTCAAGTTCATAATGTGTCTGATAGAGAGATTAGAGTAAATAGAGGTTGCACCCTGGCTAATGTACATTGTGCAGATACTGCAGTGTTACCCAGTAACAAGTGTTCGGGGGAGAATGACAGAGTGATGCCCGACTTGTTTGATTTTTGGGGACTCCCCATTGCTAGCCGAATGGAAGATGAGAATTAGTAGAAAACTTGCCCAGAGAGACCAGGCGTTTTCTTTAAAGGAATGGGACGTGGGATGTGTGCAAGGAGCTGAGCACCACATCCGGCTGCATGATGAAAGGCCATTTCGTGAGAGGTCTCGACACCTGGCCCGTGCTGACATAGATGATGTGAGATGGCATCTGCAAGAGATGCTTGCTGCTGGTGTAATACAAGAATCCAGAAGCCCATATGCTTCACCAATTGTGGTGGTGAGAAAAAAGAATGGGGCAGTAAGGATGTGCGTGGATTATCGCACCTTGAACCGTCAGACTATCCCTGATCAGTATACAATGCCCCGCATCCAGGATGCTTTAGACTGCCTGAATGGTAGCAAGTGGTTCTCCGTGCTGGATCTTCGCAGTGGGTACTACCAGATCCCGATGGCACCAGAAGACCGTGAGAAGACAGCCTCTATCTGCCCGCTTGGCTTCTACGAATTCATGAGGATGCCTTAAGGGATTTCAGGTGCCGCAGCCACTTTTCAACAACTGATGGGGGACATGAACTTATTAGAGTGCCTGGTGTACCTGGATGATGTTATTGTGTTTGGAAGCTCACTGGAGGAACATGAGAGCAGATTGTTTAAGGTGTTGGACCGACTGGAAGACTTTGGCCTAAAACTGTCCATCGATAAATGTCAATTCTTCCAAACATCTGTAAAGTATGTGGGACACATAGTCTCCACCGAGGGAATAGAGACCGAACCAAGTAAAGTTGAGGCTTTGACCACCTGGCCACAGCCCCACAATCTAAAAGAACTGCAAAGATTCCTGGGATTCTGTGGCTACTATCGCTGTTTCATCAAGGACTATTCAAGAGTGATCCATCCTTTACTTAATCTTACTCAAGGTTACCCTCCTACCCACAAAAAATACAAGAGGTCGGTTTCTTCTGAGCCTGAGAGAGTGTATTTTCATCCCAATGAAGTATCTGGAGCCAGATGGACACCTGAGTGTGAAGCTGCTTTTCATGAGATTATATATCAACTTACCCAGGCTCCTGTCCTTGCCTATGCAGATCCAGCGAAGCCCTATGTCTTGCACACTGATGCTAGCCTGCAAGGCTTGGGGGCTGTATTGTACCAAGAGCATGAGAATGGCCTGAGACCAGTGGCCTTTGCCAGTAGAAGCCTGACCCCATCCGAAAAGAACTATCCTGTACATAAGTTAGAGTTCCTAGCTTTGAAGTGGGCTATTGTTGACCAGTTCCACGAGTACTTGTATGGGGCTAAGATACTAGTAAAAACTGACAGTAATCCTTTGATGTATGTGCAGACTTCAGCTAAATTGGATGCCACTGGCCATAGGTGGCTTTCTGTATTATCTACATATGACTATGCTGTTGAATACAGAGCAGGTCTGAACCACATAGATGCTGATGCTCTCTCCCGGAGGCCTGTTCCCTGGAATGACTGGGTCAGACTGTCAGAACCTGATATTCGAGCACTCTGCCAGAAGTTTGACAGGGAGGAACAAATGTCCATGGATGCAGTGAACTGTATGGTGGATTGTTTGGGACCCTCTGAGAATCGCATATCTGCTGCTTATTGCCACTTTTCTGCACTAGACATTGATGCACTGCCTCAGCTGGACAATGACAGTATTCAACGGGCTCAATCCCGAGATCCGATGATCAAATCAGCTTTAGAAGCCCTCTATGCAGGGAAAGATGTGTCCAAATTACGTTCCACTGATTTGAGAACTGCACTGTTATACAAGGAAGGTCCTTAGTTGAAACTGATCAATAGACTGTTATACAGAGAAACAGTAGACAGAGGGGGACAAATAGACAAACAACTAGTGCTGCCCACTGCCTTTCGAGATTCAGTACTGAGGTCCTTACACAACCACATGGGGCACCTTGGTATGGACAGAACACTTGACTTGGTAAGATCCAGGTTCTATTGGTCTAAGATGGGGGCTGATGTTGAGCAACACATTCGCACTTGTAGTCCCTGCTTACAGAGGAAAGCTTTGCCCCAGAGGGCTGCCGCCCTTGTTAACATCACCACCAGTGCACCCATGGAGCTGGTCTGTATTGATTTTCTGAGTTTGGAGTCAGATCAAAGAAATATTAGTAATGTGCTGGTGGTCACTGACCATTTTACGAGATATGCCCAATCTTTCCCCACCAAGGACCAGAAGGCATCCATTGTGGCAAAAGTACTTGTAGAAAACTTTTTTGTTCACTATGGGGCTCCACAAAGAATCCATTCTGATCAAGGGAGAGACTTTGAGAGTCATCTGATCAAAGAGATGTTTTCTCTGTGGGCAGTGCGAAAGTCCAGAACCACCCCTTACCACCCCCAAGGGGACCCACAACCTGAACGTTTCAACTGCACTTTGCTAGATACGCTAGGCACCCTCCATCCAAAGGACAAGCCTAGAAGAAGCCAACAAGTTAGCACCCTGGTACATGCCTACAACTGCACCAAAAGTGATGCCACTGTGTTCTCCCCCTACTGCCTGATGTTTGGAAGAGAAGCTCAACTGCCGGTAGATGCATGTTTTGGAGTTTCTCCTGATGGAGTTCGAGCTGACAACTATTTACAGTATGTGCAAAAGTTAAAGGCCCAGCTAAATCATGCATAGCAACTGGCTCAAACCATGGCTGCCAAAAGAAATCTGGCCAAGAAAGAAAGGTATGATAAAAAGGTGAAAGCACAGGAACTCCAGGAGGGAAATCGGGTATTGCTAAGAAATCTGGGACTGCGTGGCAAACATAAGATTGCTGACAGATGGCACCATCTCCCTCACATTGTAGTGGGCAAACTAGATGATCTGCCTCTGTACAAAGTAAGGCCCGAGAATAATTCAAAAGATGTTAAAGCAATGCATAGAAATCATTTACTGTCCAGTGGAAAAATCCTGATTGAGTCTGAGCCCCCAGAAAATGCCCCCTCTGGACCAGTGACTAGAGCTGCTGCTAAGAAAAAAATCAAGAAAGTCTGCACCTACAGAAGCTGAGTTAAAGTGTTCCCCTCCACAAGTCCCAGTTAAACATGACTGCCAGTCCATGTTAGAGGAACGTGAGTGTGGCTTTGAATACTACCCTTCTTACGAACTGAGTCAATTGTTTCTGGGCAATCCCCTAGTCAATCCTGGAGATGAAGCTGGGCCTTCTGGACTGTCTAAGCCCCCAGCTTTGTCCCTGGAGCCAATGCTCCCAGAAAGTGAAGTGTAAAGCATCAAGTCAGATGATATGGAATCATTGTGAATGGTTGAACTGAGCTTTCAGAGGAGGAAAATGATGGACTGGGACAGACTGGTGATATACAAGAACAAGAAGAGTATTTTGAGTGCACTGATGATCCACTGCCAGTGTCCGAAAAAGCTCTCCATGTGAGCCAAGTGTTGTGGACTCAGAGATTGTAACTATTGGAGCTGAAAGTGCCCCAAGTTCTAGCCTCTCTACCCCAATGGAGACTCCCCCTGACAAGTGAGGACAATGCTGAAAATGAGGCTCAGGGTGCAGAGACTGTAACAGTTCCCCCTAGAAAGACTGGTCGAGCTGTAAAGCCTGTGGTGCACCTCAGTTATGATTCCTCTGGGAGGCCTGTGGACTTGCCTCTCAATGTTGTCCATAAAGGAGTGTATGTGTCCCCGAGCTCATTGCCCAAACTGAACATCAGTGCTAACTCCAGGTTACTTGTTTCACCCTCTAGATATGGTGCCCCTGCCCCATCCAACCCCAAGGTAGCTGATAGGGAAGGGCCCCCTCTCTTCATGTTTCATGTACAGGAGGTAATAACCTGAGTTACGGTACAATGTGTGCGTAATACTGTGTAAAAAGTGATGTACTGAAAAGTTTCAGAAATGTGTTTCTGGTAAGGTGATATGTTGACTGATGATTACATGTATAAGCCTAATGTGATACTGATGTAAATGTATATAGTTGTATTGAAACTTATGGGGGTACTTACTTGACGCGGACGCTAAGTTTTTCCAGGCCAGGAAGGGTGTAACCCCCCCCCTGCAAATGGGGGTTCCCAAAAGTCTTCCAGGAGCTTGCCTGAATGCTCCAAGTCTGGGCAGTGTTCGGCGTCTGAGCTGTTTAAATGTGGTTCCAAGTGAGTGCTATTTGAGCCTCCATGTACTGTCTCTTTAAGAGCCGTCTGCTTGCAGACTTAATTAATTTGTATGTGGGGACTGTGTATTTAATGCTCGAATCCCGCCCAAGCTGCTGGCTACTAGCTCCGTTTCTCCCATCACTAAACACGCAGAAGGAGCTTTACTGAAAGGTGTAACTGTTTGCTGGTAATCTGTTAGAGTGATAATGAAAATATAGTTTGTTGCTTTCCCTTCAGCAAGGACTGTGTAGTGTATCTCTTCCATTTTAGTCCCGGACTGCTGAGTGGGACCAATTAATATGTGAGAGCCCTAAGATGGAGACTGCTTGGGACAAACAGAATAGGGACTACAAGCTGGGGCTTGCTCAAAAGGGGGCTGAATGGAAAAAGCCTCTGGGTAATGTAGTTTTGGAATCCTTGGTGCCTTTTTTCACCAATAGAGGGAGCCTGTAGTGACTGACAAGGAGGATCAGCCAACCGAACTGGGAAGAAATCAAAGGAAATGCCCTGCTCTGTTACTGGAAAGTCAGATCAGTTGTGACAGTGAAGAGAGAAGGAGCTATGTGCTTCCTGCGTTAATGGACTGGCGCTTGAGAGCGTGTGAGACCCTGAGGTTCGGCCTGTAGCCGTTGCAAGCGCCAGATCAGACTGAATCCGACTTGTGAGGAGAAAGGAGGAGATCTGAAGAGTAGAAACCAGGCTCACCCTGTAGAACACTGGAGAAATTGCTGAATCGCGCTCGGTCTGTCAGGAACTGAAGCTGCTGTGTGTTCTCCCGGGTATCTTGCAGTAATTGCGGTCGGGATCGAGGAGCAGCCTGCCTGGTATAGTGTTTTCCTTTTACATATAAATGTGCGTAGTGCTTGTGGGGAATTGCTATTTCAAATCCCCTGTACAGTGAATTGTGTGCTGAAGCTGGAAGTAAACCCCCAGCTTAATTCGGACTACATCCATTTGCTATCAACTGCAGTGGGGTCCCGTCACAAGGACCTTGTCCCCATGCCCTGTTTTTCTGGCAATCCAGAAGGACATTCTCCATCCAATCCTCAGCTTGGGTATTGTGAGTACAAATCAGGGTGTTCCCCTGCAGCTTGTTTTTCAATCACAAGTGTGTTATCTAATTCTTGTTGTTTCACTGCTTCATGGACTGAGCCCTCCGGCTCCAGATTACAATTGGGTGTTGTGCATATCTTTTTTCTTCAGGGCCCTATCCATCTGCACCTGCCAGCCATCCCCGGGCAACGGACCTGGCTAGCCCTTCCCCAACGTGGGTACCCAGAGTGTGACTTTTCAGACCCTGTATGTGTGCACAGTACGGTGATTTAATCCCCCTAATTAACCTGATTCCCCCTTCCGTGTTACTGTCCCCTAAATAAATCAGATTTGTTGTTATACTATATACTGTCTGTGGTGTTGGTACTTATGGAAACAGTATTGTGTTTTGCTGTGTATGTTGTTTAACCTTACTTTGCTGGGGGTCCTCAGAGACATGCTGCAGAATCAGTCTCGAGGGTAAGTGGTATCTATATGAGTAAACAGTGTGTATACATAGGGTATTGGGGCTGTAACTCCGGTGTACTGTGTGAGCCACTAGAGGGAATAAAAGAGGGTTTCAGTGTCCCAGAGGGCTGTGACCAAGTTAGTCTAACCACTACAAACCCTGACTTCTGGGTGGAGGCACCCGCCATAGGACCTAGGCCCCTCAACCTGTCCGTAGTCAAACAGGCAGGGGTAGTAGCCCTTGGGATAGCGTCACCTAGGGGTTACACCTGACTTTAACCCAGATGAATGTCCTGGGACTTCTTACTCCTCTCCTCTCCCTCTCCCTCTCAGGACTCTCTTGTACACACCCCTGTGTCCAGATTGAGAAAATTCTCTGCAAGAAATTTGTGAATGGATCCTGGATTTGTAGAATCAAATGGTGTGATTTTGACAGTTCTCATAACTCTTGGGTTGCTTTTGTGGGCCTTACCCTGTCCTGTCAAGATCTGGCTCAAGCAACCCATAAGTCCATCCCTGCCAACCAGACACAAGTCTTGAACCTTTGTGCCACCAGGACTCAAACCTTGTTGTAACTCGAGATTCCGCTACTCATGGTATTCCTCACTGTCTCCGCCTGATTGTTCTTCTGCAGTAAATGTCCTCGTGTGCATGTTTCTATGCATAACTGCCTTGCTAATGGTACATGACACTGCATCCACTGCATAAACCTCTTTTTGTTCACAAAACTGTATTCCTTAAATGGACTTCCATGTTGTTCACATGTAACATTTTTTTGCAAGTTGTAATGCTTGCTAGTGTTCAACTGTTTTTATTTTTCATGTCATGTTACTACTTGTGGCACTCACTTTCACAACCCCAAGGGTGATGTGGAGTAAACATAGGCATGGGGCTTGTTGCTGCCCCTCTAAGGACCCTCACAGCAAAGTAGTCCCATATTACATGTAACTGGGTGTAGGAGGGGATCTCTAGAAGACCCCGTAGGCTGGCAGTTAGCAGTCAGTCAGAGGCTATGCCTCATGGTGTACAGATGTGACCTGCTGGGAATAAAGCCTTTTGCACTTTTATTTTGTGCGTTTGCCTCAGTTATTCACACGGTCTGGATAGCAGCAAGAGATAGGGATGGCAGACCTGAGGAGAAGGCAAGGGTCCTAGTGGCAGACCAACACTAAAATGCCACACTATCACAGGAGCTATCAAATTATGGTTCAGATGGGTTGTGCACTTTGTAGTAACTCCTGTGCTCCATATTATTCTAAGACAGGTGTCTCTGCTTTTTGGTTGGGGTAGCCCTGGATCAGGTTCAACAATGAGCACACCAGTTTGATGTAGTCTTTTGTGAAGTGCTGGTAGTAACCACAAAAATCAAGGAAGCACTGTAACACCTTCAGATTCTTGTATCTAGGCTGAGACATGAGAGCCTCTAACTTGTTAAGTTAATCCTGATTCCTCCTTACCTAGTTACATAGTGATTTACAGCAGATAAGGGCCTCATGACCCATCAAGTCTGCCAGATTCTAATTTGTGACTTGTACCCTACTGGACTTTCACTCATTTACCATGTTTACTTGCCCTACTCATTTTCACAATACTCATATGTCTGTCCCATCTATGCTTAAATTCATTAGAGTATTAAAACACACTGCTTCTTTCGGAAGCCTGTTCCAATTTTCCACCACCCTCTCAGGAAAATAATACTTACTGACATCTTCTTTGAACATTCCTCCCACCAATTCATATACTTTCCCCTTGTGCTAGTGTCTGCTTTAATTTTAACTAACTTCTTGCATTCCACTTTGTTTATTCCATTTAAAAACTTAAAGGTCTCTAGCATATCATCCCCTCCCTGCTGTCTCCCAATGTGTACAGGTTCAGGTCTAATAATCCTTCCTTGTACAACTTTACCTGTTGTCCTGGTATCATTTCTGTTGCTGTCCTCTGCACTGCTTAAACCCTATCCCTATCTTTTTTCAAGTGTGTGGATTCCAAAATGGCAGGGTCTCAGCAAGGATTTGTGTAAGGGTAATAGAACCTCCTTTCTTCTATGACTGATTCCCTGTCTATACTACCCAGCATTTTATTTGCCTTCCCACTGCCTTATTGCATTGCATCAATTTATTAACATTCCTAAGTCTCTTTCTTTGCCTGTTTCATCTATTTTTGTGCCATCCATCATGTAGGTTACTCTAGGATTTTTTGTTCCAGTATGCATAACCTTTTTTTTTTTTTTGCATTGAATTTCAGATGTCAAACCCTAGACTATTTCTCAAGTTTTTCTAGATCCTCCCTGAGTAATTTTATATCCTCCTCCTCTACTCTGCCATAGATCTTGGTATTCTCTGCAAAGAGACCTGTCTTTGAATTTATTCCCTCACCTATATCACATATAAAGACATTGAAAAGAACTGGGCCAAAAAATGGGTCCTTGTTTTTTTGGGTTGTCTTGTTTCTTCTTAACATTGTGCCTGGTATACTTAACTGAATTCTGGAAGAATTGGCACATGTGGATGTAGAGTTTGAGCCCAAACTCCTCCAGTTGGTCCAGAACTTTCAGTAAATGAACCTAATTATTCTAAAGCATCTTGCCAAAGATGATCACATCATATAGGGTAAGTACTGGACAAGACCCTCGTTGGCACCAGGGAGATATCCCATGGATAACAGATCCAGGAAATGAGTGTTCATTTTGCAGTGTAAAACCCCAATGGGACTTCAAGGTACCTCTTCCAGGCTCTAGGGAATTGATCGGCATGGTGATGGATGTCCGTGCTCTTCAGTGAGAGTGAGAGTGCTTCCAAGATGGTGATCTGGCACCAGGACTCAGACCGGAGTGTAGCTGACCATAAAATCATAAAAAGGTGACAGGCAGTGGAGCTTTCCAAACTACATCTGTTTTCCATTTTGCCAGGGTTTGAGGAGTAAGGTGCCAGAAGGATGTGTGCAGCTCACAATGAAGTGAGTTAACAGGGCATCAGGGGGCAAGAAGAGAGCAAGTAAGAGTATCTGAATGTTAAACTTTGTTAAGTAAACAGTTAACAAGTGAAGCAAATGGCAGGCAAATATAACTTAGGACATAAATGGCTGCTGTAACCCCAGCAATCTGAACTGAAATTCTAAGTAATCTAATTATGCAAACTATTTGATGCTCATGTTGTGGGGTGCTTCTGTTTGTTAGCTTTGAAACGTGTGCAGTCCTCAGAATGTGTGTGGCAAGCCCTGATTAAGGACATTGTCTAGCATACATGAAATTAAAGGAGACTGCACTTGTTTAAACCAAGTTTTTTTTTAAAGATTTTTTTTTTTCCGTTTGCATGAATTTAGTGCTCGTGAAAGGTGCTGGACTGACAGTATTAGAACCTAAAGTCTTCTGCTTATCCACATGACAGGTACAGAACAGGTGGTCACAGTGCATGCTTCCCCCCACTGCCCTGCAAATGTGCCTTAACTCTGCCAAGGAGGGACTGCCATGCTGGTAAGAGGATAGTTCAGACACCATGCACTGTCAATCCGTGGACTCTCATGTGAGATGGGAAACAAGGGTGCCAGCTAGTGCAAGTTGTGTTGTAGTTTTGTGATGTGGACACTCATCTACTGAGAAGTGGACTGAGATCATCACAACTCACTTCACATAGTCAACTGAACAGACCTCAGATGGTAATGACTTTTGGCCACTACCAACCTGTGCTGGATCTGACCCAGTGACCTTGAGCTGGAAGGCTCCTTAACCAACTGCTAATTCACTGAGCCATCCAGTTCCCCTTTAACTAAACCAAGCTTGTGTGTGGACTGATTTTCCTTCTCCTGGAGAATTTCCATTAAGATCCAGGTGCGAGAGCCCCCTCAGTGGGTAGGATGGCAGGCGCAACAAACAACTCAGCACAATGCAGGAAGGCAGCTGCAAAGGCCAACAAAATGCCGGGTTGTATTGCCAAGGGTATATCTTCAAGGAGAGGCAAGGTGATCCTGCCATTGTATAGGTCACTGGTTAGGCCACACCTGGAATACTGCATGCAGTACTGGTGCCTATACCTGAAGAGGGACATTAAGTTACTGGAGGGGGTGCAACACAGGGCAACAAAGATGATCCAGCAACTAGGGGACATACCCCACGTGAGCAGGCTGAGGGAGTTGAATATGTACTCAGTGGAGGAGAGGAGAGATGGGGGGGGGATATGATTGAAACCTTCAAGTACATGAAGGGAATAAACAAGACAGGCACAGAGGGACTATTCAAGTTAAGGGGGGGGTAGGGACACTTGAGGTCACGATCTCAGATTGGAAGGGGGAAGGTTCAGGAGGGAACTGAGAAGACACTTTTTTATGGAGAGAGTGGTGTCTGGGTAGAACGCATTGCCTGCAGAAGTGATATCCTGTAGAACAGCGGACTGCTTCAAAAGGGGATGGGATACGGTAAGAGGGCGTGTCAAGCGAGGGGAGGGAGGGGAAGCTGCAGTATAAGGTTTGCTAGGTGCACACTCCAGCAGACTCGATAGACCATAAGGCCTTTATCTGCTGGCAAATTCATATGTTCATATGTAAATAAATCAAAGTGCATCCTCAGACTGAGAGAGGTTATTGTGTGAAATGGATCCCACTACAGTTCCCCAACCAGGACTGTGTCAGACTGAGCTAAAGTAACCCTAGCTGGTTTCCGCAAAAGAGGAAGTATCACCCTGGGGTTCTGTTATTGCATGCCTGTGTAAATAATTATTTCAGAACAGGGCCCATTTTGCCTGCTCTCAGGATTTATGCTCCGAGTAAGGACCTGAATGGTGATTCTGGAAAAAAGTTCCTTGCATTTAGTGCCTTTCAACAACAAAAAAAAAATCATTCATATTACATTCTACCAATTAGTGAAGTGTAGTTTAAACAAAGAAATAATGCTTGACTTTTGTTTTCTTCCAGAGTCCTCCGTAAAGGCTGCCGCTGTGTGGAATTGGACTGTTGGGATGGCCCAAATGATGAACCAGAGATTTATCATGGATATACACTCACCTCCAAAATCCTCTTCAAGGATGTCATCCAGGAAATTAAGGATAATGCCTTCAAGGTATTCTTTTGTTTTTATTCTTCTGCATCTTGTATGCAACAAATTACAGTGCAAGTCAAGAAGAATTAGGAAAGGGTGTGGTTGCTGGCCCATTGGTGCAATGGTAGCATTACCTTTCAAGATGCTGGTAACCCATGACTGGTAGTGAAGATACTTTCCTCCTCCAATGAGGGAGGGATGTATACTCCCCCAAAACATTGCCACCTGGGTGACCACAGGTGGCAGTGCAACTGGAAGAACAAGTATGGGGGAAGGCGGCCACTGACGTGCCAACATGCTCTGAGTGCATACATCATGAGAGAAGGTGGCCACTGATGTGCCAACATGCTCTGAGTGCACACATCATGGAAGAAGATGGCCACTGACGTCCCAACATGCTCTGACAGCGTGCATCATGGGAGAAGGCAACCACTGATGTGCCAGCATGCTCTGAGTGCACACATCATGGGAGAAGGTGGCCACTGATGTGCCAATGTGCTCTGAGTGCATGTATCATAGGAGAAGGTGGCCACTGACGTGCGGTGTTCTGAGTGCACACATCATGATGATGGTGCAACTACATGCACCTCTCGAGACCAGGGAGAGGGAGAAAATGGAAAAAGAGGCCCTGGCTCCGGGGACAAAGCTGCCCTGGTATATCCCCCCCAAACCTTGACCTGGCTATCTCCTTCAAGGATGATTATCATCCTGTCGGGGGGTATCCCCACCTTCTACCTCAACTGGAGAGTTATCTAAGGCACCAGTTCAGTCCCAGTAGAGGAGCTGAGGTAATTGACAATGAGGGTCCAGCCAACAGTGATAGGAAGGGGGTATAAATGGAGTGAAAAAAGAAAAGGGTGTGGCTCTCACAGTATACTTCTAACACTTGACTCTAGTAATTTTGGGAACTGTCTTTTTCCCATTTTTAACAGAGGATCTTGAAAGGTTTGTTTCTGTATGGTTTAAATGCATCAATTAAGCAATAAGGCATGACAAGGAATGCGTTATGGTAGGATAACGGCCCAACTTAGGTGGGTTGAAGCACGAAGCAAAGCTGAGTGCTTCCACCACTTGAAAAGGACCATTACCCCTCCATGATGCACTCCTTGGAGTGCCTTATTGTGATTATGAAACAGGTCCTTTTTAGTAAACTGGATTTATTTTTTAAACATATTTATTGTTGAGCTACTTTCAGCTGGGCTGTTGTGCTGGGATAACAGCCCAGCTGAAAGTACCTCTTGACCAATCAGGAGTTAGCATTCTTTTTACCCATTTGTAGTTGAGGCATAGGTCAGGAAGCATAGGAAAACGAGGAGCAGTTGTAGAATTCACCAAACATGTTTATTTGTACTAGCAGTAGCATAAAAAATAAAATTGTTCAGTATAACTATTTACAAAGGCAAAATAAAATAGAGGAGATCCATCAGAGTTTTCCTTCAGCCTCTGTGTCCAACTTGCAAGCAATTGCAGCTCTGTCTTTTAAGTCCTTCCTACCCCTCCCCCATTCTTAACAAGCATCTTCCAAAGTGTTCTTGTATGTTTCAGGCAGGTGCTGCCAGGAACAGTGTACCTGAGCTGAGGCCCCTTTTTCTACAGTTCTTCTGCAAAAGGCTTACAAATTGCACTCAGGTAACCCCTTGAGTTTCCAATAGCTTTTTGCAATCATCTCAAACTATAGTTATATACATTTCAACAGTAACACTATATGTTTTCTAAACAAAAGGATCCCAATATCAGTTACATTTCCACATAATGATTTACATGTATTTTTATAGCAGCAGATATGCAAGGGAGAAAAAGACAAACAGCAAGGGAAGACTGAGAGACAGTGAGAGGAAAAGAATTGCAAGACTGTCGGGATGATCAAATCCTAAATCTCACAGGAAAATTTGGTTGTGCAACCACACAGACAAATAGACAGGACAAGAGAGAATAGAACAGATCCTTGCATTCAAACTCTTTCCATAACAACTGGGACAGGGTACTATTCCACCCTGTCAAATACACCCCTTCCTTAAGAGGGAACCTGTTTTATCAGACAGGTTTCCAAAACTTTCCATTAATTCTCTAATAATATAAGCTTCAAACTTTCAGAAGTTAAGCACATGTGCAGCATCCTTTTTTTCTATAACAGTACAGCAAACAGTAAAGTTTAAACTCATAAATTTGTTTTTCAACCTTCAGAACCCTCAATTCCTGATCCGTATCTTGACAGAAAATCAGCATTGCTATTCCCTTTACCAGATTTGTGTATCACCGTGAATTTAAATGGCTGTAGTGCCAGGTACCTCCTTGTGATGCTGGAATTTTTATCTTTCATTTGGTTAAGCCAACAGAGCAGATTGTGATCTGTTATAAGCACAAAGTCAGTTCCTAGCAAATAAAACTTAAGGGACTACATGGCCCACTTTACTACTAAACATTCCTTTTCAATGGTGGAGTACCTTTTCTCTCTGTCATGCAACTTCCTACTTATGTACAGGATAGGATGTTCCGTCCCATCTATATTTTGACTCAGAACTGCACCTAGGCCTACCTCTGATGCATCTGTTTGTAACTAAAATGGTTTCTCAAAGCCTGGGCTTCTCAAAACGGGCTGAACATAATGCAGCCTTAAAGGCTTGAAAAGCTTCATCACACTCTGGGGTCCATTTCACATTATTTGGGTACCATTTTTTCATGAGTTCAGTGAGGGGAGTAGCTAACTCAGCAAAGTTGGGGACAAATCTCCGATAATTACCAGCTAGCCCTAAAAATTACCTGACATGTTTCTTTGTTTTAGGAACAGAGCTGTTAGCTACAGCTTCTATTTTAGAAACCTCTGGCTTAACTTCTCCATTTCCCAACACATAGCCCAAATATTTGGTTTCCTGCATGCCCAATGCACATTTGGTAGGATTAATAGTCAGACCTGCATTTTTGATAGCTTGGACAACTGCTTGTAGGTGTTCCAGGTAGGTTTTCCAGTCTGAACTGTACACCATGACATCATCCAGGTATGCAGCACAATAACCAGTGTGAGGTGATAAAATTACATCCATGTACCACTGGAATGTAGCTGGCGCACCATGTAAACCAAATGGCATGGTGGTGAACTGATAGAATCCAACAGGAGTGGCAAATGCAGTTTTGTCTCTGGATTCTTTAGCTAAAGGTATTTGCCAGTAACCCTTGGTGAGATCGAGGGTACTGATATACTTTGCACTCCCCAGTCTGTCCACCAAATCAGCTATCCTAGGCATAGGATAACTGTCAAATTCTGACACTTGATTAAGTTTCCTAAAATCAAGACAGATTCTAACACCCTTTCTTTTTTGTTTACAATTACTATGGAGTTGACCAAGCACTCCTCAACTCCTCTGTGATACCCAATTCTTTCATTTTTTTGTATTTTCTTAACCACGTCAGCTTCTAACCACTCTGGTAACCTATATGTCTTTTGTCTAATAAGACGAGCATTCCTTGGCACTATGACATGCTCAACCCCTTTTACTTGGTCTGGTACTGTGGTAAAAGTACTGTTAAATGTCTTTAACACATTATGAATATCTGCAGTTTGTTCTGAGATTAAGGAAACATTCACCTTTACAGCATCAGTTTTATAGATTGGGTACTAACTAGCCATCCAGCTCGCACCTCAAACATCTCCATCCTTCCTGATGCAATACGTGACCACTCCCCAGTCATCTGCAAATGGTCTAACAAATTTAGCATGCCTCCGCCCTTACTCATCTCTAGTAGAGTCCTTCCCAAAGGGCAGCTGAAACCAATGTTGGGTAAGTTACTTTTTCTATTACTTTCTATTATGTTTGGAAACTTGTTCCAGGAAGCTCTGTGCAGTCGCTAGCAAGGATGGAGAAGTACTGAAAAAGTAATACATCTTACAGTTACAGTTACTTATTTCTTTTAATACAAAAATAATAAATAACTATAACAGATTACATTTTTTTAAAGTAATAGGTTAGTTACTAGTTACTTTCAAATAAATGTAAGCAGTTACAGTTACAAATTTCTTTTGTATAAAAAGACATAAGTAAATGTAACTATAAGATGTATTACATCTTCCAGTACTTCTCCATCCTTGCTAGTGACTGCACAGAGCTTTCTGGAACAAGTTTTCAAAAGTAATAGAAAGTAATAGAAAAAGTAACTTACCCAACACTGGCTGAAACACCTAAAAACCCACCTAAGACAACAAGATTGGTCTCCTATTTACAACGCTACTGATGTCAATTCAGCCCTGGAGTTTTTCATTAGCATCTTTAATTCTGCCTGTGACTCTTATGCCCCCTTCAAAAAACGTAAAATCAAAGGACTATGCAACCCCTGGCTCTCTGCTGAACTACTTGCTCAACTAAAAGCCAGGGACTGTCACTGGATGAAGGCTCGGGCCTCAGGAATGCAAGTTGACATCCAGAACTACAAACATGCCTAAAATGCCTGCACAAAATCAATTTGACTAACGAAAAGCTGCTATTATAATGAAGCTCTCACAGATACCTGGGGACATGGCAAAGCTTTCTGGAACAATATAAAAGAAGTTACTGGGAAACAGCATAAAACTTCCCCCACGATGCTGAATATTGATGGGGCAACTATCATGGACCCCTTAACTATAGCAGATACCTGCAACACAGCCTTCCCAGACCTCAGCAGTGTTCTCCCCCCAGACTTTTTCAACAATGATGACGCTACTGCACATGTCGCCAGCCCACCCCCTCCTTCTAAATACCTGCCCTTCTACTTCAAGGCAGTCAAGATGCATGATGTACACACATACATTAGAAAAGCAATTGCCAAGACCCGAATAAGTGGGGACCCACTTGATCTTAAACTGCAGTCCCTCACTCTTGAAGAAGTTCTACCCCCTCTAACTAAAATCTGCAACCCCTCCCTCAGCCTCAGTCAGTTCCCAGATAGTTGGAAAACTGCAACTGCTACCCCTGTCCACAAAAATGGAGACCGGGCCCGCCAAATGAACTACCAGCCTATCTCCATTTTGCCTCCCCTCTCAAAGGCAATTGAAAGGATTGTATCAGACCAACTCACAGATTACCTGGATAAATATAATATCTTGTGCCCTAAGCAGCATGGGTTCAGAAAGGGCCACTGCACCACCTCAGCCCTACTGGAGTACACCGGAACAATCCACAGTTCCCTGGATAATAGTCTACTAACTGGCTCTGTCTACATTGACTTAACTAAGGCTTTTGACACCGCCCATCACTGCCTTCTGATTGACCAGCTGCTAAATGCTGGGCTCTCACCCGTAGCAACAACATGGTTTAAAAGTTACCTTGAAATCTGATCCCAAAGAGTCAAAATTGGTGGTGTCCTCTCTGATGCTAGACTGGTTCAGTCTGGAGTCCCTCAGGGATCCATCCTAGGTCCTTTTCTTTTCAGTCTCTTTATGAATAGCCTCCCTCAGTCCTGCCCTGAGTAAATACTACTCTACGCCAATGATGTCGTGATCCACTCCACCCACAAGGAACTCCATCCCCTACAGTGCAAACTACAGCTTCGCATCTCTTCAGTTGAAAACTGGTTCACCAAACACAAGCTAGTCCTCAACTATAAAAAAACAAAGTCAATGCTCTTCTGCGGCACTCACAACAAGTACAGGCACCATCCTTTGACCATCTCTAACCGCAGTGGTGCTGTCCTCAAACAGGTACACTCCTCTAAATGTCTTGGAGTCACAATCAACAGTCACCTATCCTATGGTCTACACATTGGCAATGTTGCTAAAGCTACTAATAATTGTATCAGACTTCTCTACAGGCACAGGCAATGCCTTACTCCTGAAGCTTTAAGCGTTTGCAGTTCAGAGCTCTGTGGTCTCACTGATTGACTATGGCTTTATAATTTACGGCTCCGCCACTGCCACTGCAATCCGATGCATTGCTACAGCCCTCAACAAAGCCTGTTGTCTCATCTCTGGTGCCCACTGTCTCACCCATACATGTGACCTCTGTGCCCAAACTGGCTGGTTACAACTCTCTAACCACATAAAATACCAAACCTGCTTAATGACCAAGAAGACAATCCTGGGCTTTTCTCCTCCTGGCATCCAAGCTCTCCTTTCTTCTGCTCGTAACTCACGCCATACAAGGGGCACTGACTCTCAACTCTTTCTGATCCCTCACTTCCATTCCTCTCAGGGGCAAAGAGCTTTCGCCTGCAGGGCCCCACTCTGGTTGAATGGTCTCAGTAGTGACATCTCCTCCCTTCCCAAGCTTGGCCCCTTCAAATCCAGGCTGCATCTACAGTATCCCTCTCAGCATCCAGCACCTGCGACTGTTTCTCTTGAACAGCCATCCCTCCACCTTCCTCAGCTGCCCCTGCCCCTTACTTCAGCACTCACTTTCTCCCCTACCTATTCTCCCCTCCCCCTCTCCCCTTGTCCACCCCCCCTCCACTCTCCTCTGCACTTCCAGTGCACTGCTGACAATGCCTCTGGCTGCTACGCCTCCATGTTTACTGTAACCCAATGTTTATTATAAATTCTGTACCTATTGTCCTGTGTTACATTGTATCCCTCCTGACGTGGAACCTTTGCAAAAGAGCCTCGGCTCAAAGGTACTTGTAATCCTAGATTCAAATAAACAAAATAAACAAACAGTTTATTACAGTCCCATCATAAGCTACATCAATATCTTTATCAGTTTCTGGTAAAACTAGCAAAGTAGCTTTTGGCATTCTTTCAACCCATTTCTTGAGGAGGTTAGCATCGTATAACTTAGTAGGATTTTTCCTGTCAGGGGTCTCAATCTCGTAGTTAACAGTGCCAGTACGTCTAAGCACTGTATAAGGCCCTTGCCACTTAATTAACAGTTTATTTTCTGTTGTGGGTGACAGTAGCAAAACCTTTTCACCTGGCTCGAGAACTTTTTCTGTTACCCCATGGTCATAATATACCTTCTGCTGGTTTGGAGCCTCTTCCTGATTACTATGGGCAATTTCAACATATTGTGCCAGCTTCCTTCTTAGGACACACATATGAGAAGTTATAGATTGTTTCTGAGTGGGGTTATCATCCCACATTTTTTATCACATCCAGTGGCCCTCTTGGGTGCCTACCATACAGCATTTTAAATCGTGAAAACCTTGTTGATGCCTGTGGCACTTCTCTGTAAGCAAAAAGTAGGTAAGGCAAGTATTGATTCCAATCTTTCCCTTCCCTTCCCCTTTTACAAACCTTTTTAACATGCATATTAGGGTTTGGTTAAAATGCTCAACAAGACCGTCTATCTGAGGGTGATGGGGGAGGTTCTTATGGCAGTGATACCTAGCAGTCTGTACAGCTCTTTAAGCAGTGCAGCACCAAAATTACTACCCTGGTCAGTAATCATTTCTTTAGGTATGCCCACTCTACTGAAAATTTTTGCAAGCTCTGCTGCCACTTTTGAAGCTGTGACAGTACGCATTGGAACTGCTTCTGGGTATCAAGTAGCATAGTTGCATATTACCAGGATAAATCAAGTACCCTTTTTGCTTTTGTCTAAAGGACCAACCACATCCATTGTAATTCTCTCAAAAGGCACATCTATCAATGGTAGAGGCACCTTGTCTTTTCTAATAACTGGGGCTACTTTCTGACACTCAGCACAGGAATTACAATAGGTAGCAACATCTTCATGAATTCCAGGCCAGAAAAATCTATATAGCAATCTGGCAAGGGTGCGATCCCTCCCTGAGTGACCAGCGATAAGATTATCATGTGCTATCTGTAACAATTCTGTTCTATACTTCTGTGGTATAACCAATTGTCCTGTCTGTTCCTGTGTCTGAGGTTTAACACAAACTCTGTACAGTAACTCATTACATTTTTTAAACTTTGATCCACTGTGCTTTGCTTTCACCCCAGCTGCTTAAAATAACCCTAGAGAGAAACATCATTAGCTTGCTCTGAAAGAAAATCACAATCAGTTATCAGCTTAGTTTCAACATTTTCATATTTTAAAACTTCATGTCCATCAGTCATTTGTTGCCACAGTTTCTTCAGGCATTGTCTTTCTTTCCTGGATTTCCAGGTCTTGGAGTTGTGCTCAAACAAGTCCAAATCAAAATCACTGAAAGTTAAAGTGTCCCCACCATCTGAGATTTTCTTTGCCTGAGCTTCTGTCCCCACAGCTGCTGAAACATCAGGATTTACTCCTTCTTTGATTGACTCAGAAAATCCTGGAACGTTATTTCCAACAATCACAAGTATAGGTAACTTAGGTACTACCCCCACTTTCATTTGTTGTGACACACCCTTAATAGTCAGAGTCACTTGAGTGGTGAGATAGTATTGAGTGTCTCCATGGGTGCAGATGACACCAGTACCTGGTCCTTTTGCACAGTGTTTTCCCAGCACTTCAACATGTACTAGGGTCTGTCTGCTTCCCAAATCAATGAGTCCCTTTACAGTCTTATCCCCCACCTTCACATCTGTTAAGTACTTGTCCCAATTTGCCAAGGACAAATCTGTTCCAGCGTCACTCTTCTTATGGCATTTTCTTGCAATATGACCTGGCTTATTACAGTTATAGCAATAAACGTCTTTGGGCACAGGTTTGTTACCCCCACCAGCGTTCTGATGATACTTGGAGTTTAAATGAAATAAAGAGTGTCTTACCAGTGCTTGGCTGTTACCTCATTGCTATGGCATTTGTCTTGCCATTTGGTAGTCCTCTGCCAAAAAAACAGCCTTTTCCCCACTTTATGGTCGATGTTCCTGTACCCAAAGCTGTCTATCTGTAGGAAGAATGTTAACAAATTGCTCCATGGCAAATGTGTTGATGATCTGTGGGACTGTTTTGCATGGAGCCATTTTATCAGAAGGTCCCTGAGTCAGGTGAAGGCTTCTCAAGGATTATCGACTGAGCTGTACTTCAGAGATCGAAATCTCTGCCTGTAGGTCTCTCCTGAGATGTCATACCTTTTCAGGATTTCACTTTTCACCAGGTCATAGTTTTCTGACTGTGCAGTGTCCATATTGCTGTAGGCAAGTTGGGCTTTCTCTGTCAAGTAGGGTAGCAGTCTGATTGTCCATTGCTACTTTGGGCACTGGCAGGCAGTTGTTGGATATGCCTCGATGTTATCCGAGGGACACAACTTTGTAAGTTTAATGGCTCTTAAGTTGCTTGTGTTTTGTTGCTGGTCCGGATGTTTGCCAGATCCTCTGCCTTTGATAGCTTGCACGGCATCCAGCCATCGCTGCTCCTGCTCGCTGCATTTCTTCTTTTCGCTGTGCTTCTAAACGTTAAATTTATTTTTCTCTCTGCTTTTCTGTCTCTTTTTGTTGTATAGCTCACCATTTGAAAAAGTCCATCAGGCTTTCAGGTTCTGTCACTGCCTGTTCTTTTTCCATAACTTGTGCTGGCTGTACAATCTCAGCTTGGACTTCTGTCTCTGCTAGTTTGGCTGCCATTCTCCTGGTAACCACTCCTGGACTTGCTGCTGTAGAATCCATACCTTTCTCTATGCTTCCCTGGTACTAGGTCCAGTACCCAAACACAAAACTACTGGTTTAGAGTATGCATGGCATAAATCTCACTGTTACCACGATCTGTCATTGAGGCACAGGTCAGGAAGCATAGGAAAACTAGGAGCAGTTGTAGAATTCACCAAAAATATTTATTTGTATTAGCAGTAACATAAAAAATAAAATTGTTCAGTATAATTATTTACAAAGGCAAAACAAAATAGAGCTCCATTAGAGTTTTCCTTCAGTCTCTGTGTCCTACTTGCAAGCAAATGTAGCTCTGTCTTATAAGTCTTTCCAACCTCCCATTCTTAACAAGCATCTTCCAAAGTCTGAGACGCTAAATGCTAGATTTTTTGGAAGGGGGGGGTTAGCTCTTGCCTTCACTTCTTTTCTTTGTAATAAGAGGCGTGCCTGAAAAGAGAGTATACCACACAGATGAACTGTGCATCGACAGAAAGGAAAATTGGTGTTTTTCCAAGCTCCACGAAATATGAGACTTTCGTACATTTTTATGGAGAATACCAGTCATAACGGAGGCTGGGTACAATGAGACTGAATAATTAAATGAGATGGGGGGTGAGACAACACTGGATATAAGTCAGAAATACTGGTTGCTTCCCATGTGGCTCATGATAAGCAATTATTTGTGGGAGATTCCGGGGGGCCCCAAATGAGCCTGGAAATACATTTCAATGCAGTTTGAAATGGTAGAGGGGGTAGGACTCGGGCTATAGGGCATTGTGGGGGCTGCTCAGGGGGTCGTTGTTGGGGGGGGACCTGCTTCTTCTGGGCCCACTGCCGGATCCCTGCACAGACTAAACCAAGAACATGGACTTGGGGGAAGGGGGCCCGCAGGGAGGCTGTGACCAGCTTAAATCAAGCTTGCAGAGGAGCACATGTTAACTAAAAGTGGCTCCCTATTTTGAATAATTAAGACCATTAATCCATAAGAATAAGAAGATTACAGAAAGGGGGAGCTGAAGAGATCCTCCTGACTACTCGAAGCTAAAATAAAATGAGCATTTAAGATTCCAGAATGGGCCTGGTCTCGTCCTAGGGGGTTCAGTTTTCAGAGTCCTCCCATGAGGTGGCCCTCTCCCTCCCAATGGAAACTGACATAAAAGAAAAATGGACAAATCATATAGTCTAGGGGGCCTGGTGGGTGTTTCTGGGACAGGGGTAACCTCGGTGGTGATGGCTCTCAGGCAGAATTCTGCTGGCATGTGACTGAATGGTGACCCTTCCACCTTAAGTAAGATTCAACCCCAATAACAATCACATTAATTTAAATAATAAAACAAAATCCAAAATTGGGAAGCTGGGGCCCCTGTGTGGCTACCTCCAGGACATGATGGTTTGCTCGTGGGCCACAGGGGGAACACAAAATATAAATCAACTAAAGGGGAGCATGAAAGTGAGTTGAAGTTATCATTTATTGAAACTCGCAGGCGACAGCTCATAGTCCATCTGGAATAGCACCCGGTCAGAGTGGTAGCGTTCTGAGAAGGAGGTAGTGAAATAACAACCTCCTACCTCACCTTGTAGAACACATCTGGGGAGGTGAGGAATTGGGTATAATTCAACCTTGAAGTCCCATCAAACTGAAAAGGCCACACCTACAGTGGCAAGATGTATATAGTTATGTTAGATATTGGTTTAAATGTTGTGATGTTATGTTTTATGTTTAAAAGGGAACCCATATCTTCCAGAGACTTAGGAAATTTCCAATATAAAATGGGGGACTTAAAAGTAGTTTTTTGGAATGTCAAGGGGATCAACAGCCCAATAAAATGGGCACGAATTATCCAAGAACTGCAAAGGCAACATGCAGGAGTGGCCTTCCTGCAAGAGACACAGTTGGGGGCCCAAGAACATAAAAAACTGCGTAGAAGTTGGGTGGGGGAGGTACATGCCTCATACTACCAGGCACATCCACATCGTAGGGGAGTGGCAATTTTGATACGAAGGAATACCCCACTGAAGATTATACAGGTGGACACAGATTTGGAAGGGAGATTTGTAAGGGTACATGGAGAATACAGGGGCCAAAACTGTATCCTCTTAAACATATATGCCCCAAATGAGGACCTAGAAAGAGCTGCTTTCTTAACAAAAATCATTACAGAGACAGTAACAGACTGTCAGACTCTGATTATCATGGGGGGGGATTTTAACTCTGTGGCAGATTTGCAGTTAGACAGGGTGGGATCTAGGTCAGCAGGCCCCTGCCGTTCAGGTAGAGTGTTAACTAGACTATGCACAGAACTATCACTAGTAGACGGATGGAGATTTACCCATCCGAGAGAGAGAGACACAGAGATAGAGAGAGAGAGAGAGAGAGAGAGAGAGACTACACCTATTATTCTCCCAAGTACAGAATGTACTCTAAGATAGTTTTTTTCTTGGTATCCTGTAACTATTGCAATATGTCATAGACACACGTATAGGGAATATCATTGTCTCAGACCATGCGCCAATCTCATTGGAGACTGAGATAGCCCCAAGACCACCAGAGTCCCTTTGGAGACTCAGTGTCAGTTTGTTATCACAGAAAGATTTTAAAGAATTAATATACAAAACTACTGAAACTTTCCTGAGGCAGAATCCTCCTGGGGAGACTGAGGTAGGAGTAAGATGGGACACCCTTTAAATGTTACTTAAGAGGGGAATTAATTAAATACTCTTCCCAGAACAAAAGGGCTAAAATAAAAGAGAGAATAGATTTAGAACAAAAAATTAAACAGCCTGAGAAACTGCACCAACTGATTCTAGAGGATTCGATAAAAGAACAGTTAGACCAAACTAAATAGAAACATAGAAGTTGACGGCAGATAAGGACCACAAGGACCATCCAGAATGCCCATCTTAACAAACTTAACAAGACAGTAGATGCCCTAATAGAAGGGCAATTCAGATACTTTAAACAAAAGTATTACGAACAGGGCAACAGGGCAGGGAAACTGCTAGCGTGGCAACTGTGAAAAGAAGCGATGTCCAGAGCAGTGCTATGACTGAAAGATCCTGGAGATGGTAGCCCTACCATATCTCCCTCCCAAATAGTAAAAGATTTTTAGAAATTTTATGGGGAACTGTATACGGCAGAGAGAAGCCAAGACCATCAGGAGAAAATCTCTAGCTATCTTAACAAACTGCAAATCCCGAAATTATCAGAGGAACAATGACTTGGTTTGCTGGCCAAGGCACCTAGCTTCACCTGAGTTCTTTCCTTCTAAGACTGCTTGAAAGGCAGAGTAGAGAAACTTACCAGAGCAAGGGAAAAGGATTAAGACTTATTTTGGCTAAGCAGATTTACTGTGTTTTTGTTTTTTACTCACAGGGGTTGCTACTATTTGTTGCTAACATTTCATTGTTTTATTTTTCTCTGTAGCAAAGTGTTTCTTACAGCGTATATATTCTCTGAAATTATTACAGGTGGTGCTTTTTTATCTAACATTAGGATAAGCTTTCAGGGTTTCTGCATTTGTTGTTGACTGATTGTTTCTGCTCTTACCTCCTTGTTCTTTCGTCCATGGTTCTTCTTTTTCGGCAGGGGAAGGGCCCAGCCACCCACCCCCATCCCCAACCACCCCACACTACACTCCCTTTTATAGGGTACCACAGTTGTGACATTTCCTGTGGCAGAGCAGGAAGGGTGATCAGTGGGCCTACAAGGTGAGCTCCAGTTACAGGGGCACTAGTAATTTAACTTGTTATAACAAGTTAAACAAAAACAAAACACAATCAAACCATTACTTGCATTTTTTTCCTTTTTTTTCCTTCTAATTACTCTGACTAGGTTATAAACCCAGCAACTTATCTGGAATGGATATCATTAACTGCATGTACTGTGGAACAATTTTCAGAAGGACAGCCTTACAGGATTTAGGAGACTGTCCTACATGCTGGGCCTTTGGAGATCTTAGGGCTCGGCTCGGGGCAGCATGGGCAGAGATTGCACGCCTCAAATTTCATATTCAAGAGGAAATACATTATAAGAACCACCTGCCATTTCCCCAGCATCCAACAGAAAAACCTCGACCGCAGAGGGTAGTTGGTCCAGGAGGTTGGCAGGTGGTTAGGAGGGGCAAATCGGGTGCCCCATCACTCTCTGCTATCCAGCATATTACCTCCAAAAACCATATAAACACTACAAACAGGTACATACCTCTATCTCTGAAATCAAACAGAGGGGCAGAAGACACTGCAGAGCAGGACACCGCAGCACATGAGCCAGCACAACAAAACTCACCCAAATCAGGAAGCAAAACAAAAAAAGCAAAAAGGAAATCCAAAAAACTTCTGATCATAGGAGACTCCATGATTCGGGAGTTGATACCCATCTCCAGTTAGGGGTAATGGTCAGATGTCTCCCAGGTACATCAGCATGGAGAGACACTGACCGCATTGCCAAAATTGTTCACAAAGCAGGAGAAAACATTGATGTCCTAGTACACATAGGGACTAACGATCTCGCCAGCCGGTCAGTTGTGGAGACCAAGGAGCACCTGACCAGGCTGGGTGACAAACTATCATCTATTTCGTCCGGCATCTCCTTCTCTGAGATCCTGCCAGTCTGGGAGAGGGGAGCAGATGGACGGAAGGTCAGAGAAGGGGAGATAGGGGAGCTAAACACGTGGCTCAAGGGCTGGTGCCAGGAAAAAGGACACAGATTTGTAGGGAACTGGCAACAGTTCTGGGAGCGAAAGTTCTTTAAATTTGATGGACTGCATCTGACTAAGGAGGGAGTCAGTGCATTGGGGCAGAAGTTTGACGTCTTTGCAGAATATTTAAACTAGCAAATGGGAGGTGCAGCACCCCATACGCCGAATGGGAAGAACACCTCCCTCAGCTAGTGGTCAAACAGGGATTCAGCATGTTTGCAGTTCATTTTATCACCAGGTAAGAAAAAGGTTTGTCTCCCATATGACGACAGGGTAATGCCAAACCTCACCCAACAACTAACACACCAAAATCTGGCCAATGGAAAATCATGTACACAATGCTCACAGCCTGGGAAATAAGATCCCAGACCTGCAGGCAATAATGTCAGAGGCTAAACTGGACATAGTAGCAATTAGTGAGACGTGGTTTACCAGTAACCACACTTGGGAGACTTCAGTACCTGGCTATGTATTGTTCAGAAGAGACCGAGGTGCAAAAGGGGGGGAGGAGTGGCCCTGTATGTCAATGAAAATATCAAAGCTACAGAAATTCAGAATACACATAAGGAGCCAGAAGAACTGTGGGTCACCCTGGAAACAGGAAATGGAACAGCTATAAGAACTGGGGTTGTCTACAGGCCCCCAGACCAGGAGGAGGTCATAGACACATTATTGTTAGAAGATATACAAAACATGACAGCTAAAGGGGAGGTTCTGATAATGGGAGACTTCAACATGCCGGATACAGATTGGTCAATACCAGCAGGAACATCTGCCAGAACTAGACACATAGTGGATTCCCTGCAGGGGGAGGGCCTCAAACAACTGGTACAGCAACCCACAAGAGACAGGGCTATCCTATATCTAGTACTGACTAACAGGGAAGGGATCACAGATCTCCAGGTATAAGGTCACCTGGGGGCCAGTGACCATCACATGGTGTGGTTCAATTTGGCTACTACATCTAAATCATCCCATTCCAAGGCAAAAATATGGGACTTCAGATGAGCTGACTTTGATAAGATGGCTAACAGAGTTAAGCTAGCCCTGGCAAAAAGAAACACAGGTGAGGGGGTACAGGCAAAGTGGGCAGGCATTAAGGATGCAATACTTGAAGCAACATCCCATTGTGTTAGACAGAAAAGGAAGTGCAAAAGAAGAAGGAAACTGCTTTGATTCTCAAATACAGTAGCAGAAAAGGTCAGAGCCAAAAGGCTGGCCTTCAGGAAATATAAGGGAACACAGCGGGATGAAGATAGGGAGGCATACCAAACTGCCCTAAGGGAAGCAGGGAAGGCAGTAAGGCAGGCAAAGTCCCAAACTGAGGAAACACTAGCACGAACAGTAAAAGAAGGTGACAAGACTTTCTATAGATACATTAGTGAAAGGAGAAAGTCCAGAGGGGGTATTGCTAGTTTAATGGAGAAAAGGGAGCATGTGAGGAGGAGGACCCTGTAAAGGCATCTATCCTAAATAGATACTTTTGCTCAGTATTTACTGAAGAGAAGGTAGGGCAGGGCCCACAGCTCAGCATCATGGACACGGGGGAGGTGAGCACTACCCTCTCACAAAAGAAAGGGTCCTACAAGAGCTAAGCTCAGGGTGGATAAGGTAACGGGACCTGATGGCATACATCCCAGGGTACTTAAGGAGCTAAAGGTGGAACTAGCAGAGCCATTAGCAGAACTGTTTAGTGAGTCTCTGAGCACAGGAGAGGTCCCAGAAGACTGGAGAAGGGCTCATGTGATCCCACTCCACAAGAGTGGTAGCAGGAGGAGGCGGGAACTACAGACCAGTCAGTCTTACCTCAGTAGTGGGCAAGATTATGGAGGCACTCCTTAAGAAAAGGATAGTGCAACACCTGGAATCCATAGGGGCACAGGATCCAAGACAGCATGGGTTTACAAAAGGAAGGTCCTGTCAAACTAATCTCATAGATTTCTTTGACTGGGTAACCAGAGTGGTGGACCAAGGGGAGCAGATATCGCCTACCTTGACTTCCAGCAAAGCTTTTGACACTGTTCCACATAGAAGATTGATAAATAAGCTGGTAGGCTCAGGGTGGGTCAGAAGTTGGTCAACTGGGTGGCAAACTGGTTGACGGCAGAAAACAGAGAGTGGTGGTAAATGGTATACAGTCAGAAGAGATACAAGTCACAAGTGGGTACCTCAGGATCAGTCCTGGGCCAGTCCTCTTCAACATCTTCATTAGTGACCTTGCAGATGGACTAGAGGGTAAGGCTTGCAGATGACACCGAGATCTGCAACAGAGTAGATGATCCAGATGGGGTGGGCAGAATAAGAAGAGATCTGGATAAACTAGCAAAATGGTCAGAAGAGTGGCAACTGGGATTTAATACAAAGAAGTGCAAAATCATGCACATAGGGAAGAGAAACCCTGAAGCCACCTATAGGCTGGGAGGGGAGTTGCTAGCAGTCACAAAGGAAGAAAGAGACTTGGGCATTATCATCACTGATGACCTGAAATCATCCAAGCAGACCTCTAAAGCAGTAGGTAAGGCTAGTGGGGTGTTAGGGTGTATTAGTAGGGTATCACAAGTCGAAGAGGGAGGTAATAATCCTTTTACAAGACACTGGTTAGGCCCCATCTGGAGTACTGCATGCAGTATTGGAGGCCACACCTTCACAAGGACATTAACCAAATTGAGGCAGTCCAGAGAAGGGCAACCAAAATGGTGCAGGGACTGCATCAGAAGACATATGAGGACAGATTAACAGAGCTCAATATGTATACCCTTGAGCAAAGGAGGGAGAGAGGTGGTATGATCGAGGCATTCAAACACCTTAAGGGCATTAACAAGGTGAAAGAGTCTAACATGTTTAAATATAAGAAAAATAGCAGGACAAGAGGACACAGCATGAGATTAGAGGGCATATTAAGGGGAATGTAGGAAATTTTTTCACAGAAAGGGTGGTGGATGCATGGAATGGCTTACCACAAGAAGTGGTGGCTATGAATACAGTGCAGGGCTTCAAACAGGCATGGATAGGCATAAGGAGCAATACAATGACTATGAATAGATAGGCCACTGACAGAGCAAAGGCCGATGGCACATTTATAAGGTAGAAAAAGAAATGGGTAGGCTGATGGGCCTCGCTGTCCTTATCTGCTGTCAACTTCTATGTTTCTATGTTTCTGTGTCTAAGTTTAGAGTCCCAAATCACCAAACTAGAGATACAACAGAAGATTAAACAGCTAAAAAATGGGAAATCTCTGGGGACGGTAGGATTTGCATCAGAATTTTATAAGCATTTTTGTGGCACATTGGTCCCCACACTGGGGGCTGTGTTTAATGAACTAATGAGAGGAGAGGGGGCAGCCCCGAGGTCCTGGAATCAGACACAAATTTCTGTTATCCTCAAACCGAATAAAGATCCTGAGGACTGTAGATCTTACCGACCTATTTCCCTACTCCCAGTTGACCTCAACATTTTTACAGGGATCCTGGCGGATTGCCTACAAAAGATCATAGACTCATTGGTACACAGATCAAACAGGTTTCATTTCGGGCAGATATTTACATGATAATATTAGACGCCTGTTAAATGTCGTCTCGGCCCAAAAAAAGAAGATAGAATTCCAATTAGCCATTAGCATGGACACCGAGAAGGCATTTGACAGAGTGGACTGGTCCTTTTTGGATTTAACTTTAAAACAATTTGTCCTGGGTGATAAATTCTCTGGGTAGTAAGGGCACTATATGCGGCCCTAGAGGCCCAAGTAAAAGTTAGTGGTCACTTATCAGATAGAATCCCCTCACAGAGAGGCCCAAGACAAGGCTGTCCCTTCTCCCTCTACTCTTCGCCTCTCCCTGGAGCCTATGACTATTGAAATCAGAACCCAAGGCAACATAAAGGGGGTAATGGTGGAGGGAACAGAACAGAAAATAGCACTTTATGCTGATGATCCTCTCTTCTTTGTGGCAGAACAAGAAACATTGGTCCCATTGCTTCTGCAGACACTGGAGTCATACTGAGCATTAGCAGGATATAAAATTAATCACACAAAGTCTGAAATGCCGATATTAAGTGGTACCTCCTCCCGAGGATTAAAACCAACTTTTCATTAGCATGGGCACCTAAAAACACATTCCGATCCTTAGGTATTAGAATATCAGTAGATATTTCTCAATTATACAGCAATAATTATCTACAACTCTTCCAGGAATTACAAGTGGCCCTGGCCAGATGGCATCTACTGCATTGACCCTCTATGGCAGAATACAAACCTTAAAAATAAACGTCTTACCCTGACTTGTGTTTCTTTTTCAGACCCTCCCAATCTCAGTCCCTAGGGGCTTTTGGATACAGCTGCAGAGGGAAACACAGAGTTTTATATGGGCTAAGAAATGCCCCAGAATAGCAAAAAACATTTTACAGACACCCAGAAACAGAGGGGGCTTGGCCCACCTGAATTTTTACCAATACTACCTGGCCGTGAGAGGGGCACAACTATGCACATGGGCGAAGTGCAGAGAAGACTCAGGCTGGTATCAACTAGAGGAAGTGGCCCTAAAGGGCTGGCCCTTATGGGCAATACCAACAAATACCATACCCACTCAAATCTGGGGACCACAGACAACCCTTGGATACAGCATTCCCTCAAGATACTGACTAGACTACGGAGGGACACACACACCAGAGGGCCTGGGACCCCTGTCTTTGATCAGATATAAGCCAGCTTTCGAGCCTTCCAGTACAGATCGAGGGTTTAGATTTTGGGCTATTCTGAAGCTGTCAACTTTTGTTCAGTGCCTCGACAACAGGGGTTGTCTGTCACTTGCCCAACTTGCAACTAAATTTTCCCTACGCAGAGAAGATCATTATAGATACTGTATTTTCAGATATGACACTTCCTAATAACACCAGGGGTTAAGGCACAAATATGTAGAGAGAGAACAGAGCTAGAATCTTTTTTTTATTACTCTGTGACACTTAAAGAGAACTCCCACTATCTTTCGCAGCTATACAAAGTTTTAACCCCACAGGATCCCATACCACTTAGTAAGACGAAGGAGAAAAGGGAACTAGAACTAGGCATCTCCATACCACTGAATCACTGGGCCAAAAGACTTTCAAGGGGGTGGGGAGTCACAGCCTCCCCCACGTGGAAAGAATTCAACTGGAAGATTGTGTTGAGATTTTCCTGACTCCAATGGCCACAAAACATTTTGGCACCCACCACTCAGACCTATGTTGGAGGGAGTGTGGAGACAGAGTAACCCATACCCATATATTTTGGGACTGCCCCAAAATCCAGGAATTCTGGAAATCAGTACATGCACATTTACAGAAGCTTACAGGTCTCTAAATTCCATATACAGGAGAGGACTTAGTATTAGGCCTCCCAACATTACTTTCAGGTAATAAGATAACAAACACACTAGCACAGATATTAAGAGTGGCGGCCCTAAAGTGCATAACATCTAGATGACTATCCCCCCTTCCTCCCACAGAACAGGAGTGGAGATCTAGAATAATAGATCTCGAAAGAATGGAACACATCACCATTAAATTAAGACTGCAGCAGGAAACATTTTCACAAGTCTGGATCCCCTGGCACCTGGAGATAGGTGCTTCTAATCAGAATATCTAATTATAAGTGAAAAAAGTCAGATCTGGAAATCTTGGTTTAGGTTGCCATCAATAGTTAGTTAAGAGTTAGCTGTTTTATACAGAGAGATCGATATTAAGAGAAGCAATTTTGAAACAGTATGTGTAATTTAAAAGAGGTTTGAAGAACCAGCTGGTATAAAACATATTGTAACTAAAGAAAGAAAATAAAAGTCTGGAGATGAGTAAGAGGAGATAGTCAAACAAAACAAATGCTTATAACACTAATATATGTATAACATGGACATAATGTACTGTATTGTTGACTATATATATGAGGATCAATAAAATGAAGTTAAAAAAGACTCTGAGGTCTAAGATGGCTGCCACTCCCATTTTTTCTTTATGGTAAGAAAGATCTGGAATAAAATCCTTTCCCTTTAAATTGGTTGGCATTGGTTCGACTGCTTGAGACAGAAGCAGTTTTTGAACCTCTGCTTCCAGGAGTTTTCTCTCTGCATTTGAGAATGGCTTGTAAACTCAAGTTCTTAAGGGAGGAAGGATTTGAAAGTTAGAGACAGTCCCTGGCTCATTACTTCCAGGACCCACTTGTCTGTGGTGATGTTTTCCCAGAGGTATGAAAAGTGAGCCAGTCTGCCTCCTATAGGCAGTAGGGAAGTGGCCTGTACAGACATTTCAGGTGCCTGCTTTGCTTGGGGCTGAGCTTGGACCTGAGAATCATGCCTGAACCCTTCTGCCCTATCCCTGAAGTATCTCTGCTGTGGATACTGCTGGTATGGGGTTGTAGCCATGGCCTGGAAAAAGAGCCTGCTTTGAAAGGATTTACCCCACTCCCCTTCCATAGGGTCTAGTGGATGGGGAAGCTTTCTTGCAGAGTTGCTTTGTTGGTGGTCTTATACTCATCCACCTTCTTCATGCAAGCCTCTGTCATTTGCACAAAGAGGGAATTTTCCTCTAATGGGAAATCTAGTGACTTGGTCTGTGTATCCTGGATAAGGTTTGTGACTCTTAACCAAGCAAACCTTCTCTGAGCCACAGTGCTTGCCATCCACCTGGCAGCTGTGTCATTCGTATCAGCAGCCATTTGAAATTGATATTTGGCTGCTTCTATACTGAATCTAGCTGCTTCAGCTAAGTCAGCTGAAATAAGAGACTGCACCTTATCTGTCATAGCAAGGACTGATTGCCTGAGAGATTTCTGATATTGTGCAGCATAGGCCTAGAGTTGGCCTACCTGATAGCCAAAGAGGCCGAAAGGTAACCCTTTTGGCCATGTTTTCAATTTTCCTTAGTCCTTGTCTGGGAGGTGGAGGCTAGTGGAACCCTTGCCTGTTGTCAAGGCACAGGTCAAGAAGCATAGGAAAAAACAGAAGCAGTTTCGCAACAAGAGTTTTATTTGTACTAGCAGTAACATAAAAAAATAGAATTGTTCGGAATAACTATTTACAAAGGCAAAATAAAATAGAGAAAGTCCATCTGAAATTCCTTCAATTTCTGTGTCCCTTTTCTCTTTCAAGCATGTGCAGCTTAGCTGTCTTACAAGTCCTGGCAACCTCATTCTTAACAAACATCCTGTTTCTTCCAAAGTGTTCTTGTATGTTTCAGGCAGGTGCTGGCAGAAACACAGTGTGCCTGAACTGAGGCTCCTTTTTCCACAGCTCTTCTGCAAAAGGCTTACAAATTGCACTCACATAACCTCTTGAGTTTCCAGTAGCTTTTTGTAATCATCTCAAACTATAGTTATATACATTTCAACAGTAACACTATATATTTTTAAACAAAAGGATCCCAATATCAGTTACATTTCCACATAATAATGTGCATATACTTTTACGGCTGCAGTAGGCAGAGCCTGCAGATGTTTTGCATGTACAAAAGGAGTGATGTCATGTTTTCTGTCCGTGGAACTAACTGAAGGTGTAAATAGTCTCCTCCACCTTACCGTCTTCCAAGAAATGTTTTCTGCCCTCAAATAAATAGGCTTTTATGTTAGTCAGTGTTTGCAGGGTACTATTTTCTTTCTTAAATGGGCGGTACAAGAACTGGAAGCTGAGTGGTGGGAAGCAGCATTCGTTTTTTGGGGGGCGTAAGATCCACCCCCACCTCCAATCGAGAAGCTCTTAAAGATCCACCCCCACCTTTTTTTTGATTCATGTGGGAGGGGCATGAGGTGGATCTATCATGTTGAAACAAGACACACTAGTTTGGGATCTGGACCAAGCAACAGAACTAGTCTGTGGTGTGATCGAGTTGTGGAGCCCTGCATTTTATTAATGACTAGGAGAACAGAAGATACTTAATGCCTTCAAACTGACTTAAAACCATTGGAACAAATGATTATCAGAGACACCTGGGACCTCAGAAGGAAAGAGTAATTAAGGAGTGCCAAAACTACAGCTCCCAAGGAAAATAATAGACACAGCGTTCTGAATCAGGTTGAAAAGAGCCACAAGTTTTCTTAAACATTTATATACTAAAAACATAAAAGTTTAGCTTTTGGGATTAACAATATTTGTTTACCATATTATATATATATATATAGAACAAGAAATAATTATCATGTCTCATAGTAAGCATCATGGTTGTACTGTGAATACTCAGAATATGTTGGTTCTTCATCTAAGAATGATGTACAGTAGCTGAAAGCTTAGCACAGTACATAGACATGTAATTGATGAAACACGTGGTTCATGCTCTCTGTTGGCACCCTTGCAAACTGTGTGTGAGAGGGCCTTTCGCACCATGCATTTCTGCTTAAAGTTGAACCAGTATAATATTCTGTGGTGATTTGATGATGCAGCCCATGATGCTTTGTATTGTGGGGCATATGTAATTTTGTATTTCTTTGAAACTTGGCTTCCCGCCAAATGCCCTTTGAGGTAACAATTGCCTCACTGCCTGTGCACAGAGGTTGTCTTATACACACATATATATATATATATATATATATATATATATTGTCTTTAGTAGTTTCAAAACTTTGAAAGCATTGGTGTTAATAATGCATTTAGAAATGGGCAACTCCATGAAACGGGGTTACCAAGGTGTGACATGAGTATCAGTTTTTAAAATCCAAAGTAGATGAATTTTGTTATGTGTTTTATGATGCTGAAATGGGAAATTGTTTAACCAGGAAAGGCACATTAAGCCGGAGCTTGTTTCCAGGTGCGACCTGGGAGCACAAGGAAGTTAAGTGACTTGCTCAGGGTCACACAGTATGCAAGTGGAAGCTGTGGGATTCAAACTCAGGTCTGGTCTGCTGGATGTCACCAGATTTGTAGCTCAGAGCCTTACACCACTGTGCTATACTGCCTCCCTGACAATGCCACCTTCCTGGCTGCTTCACCTCCCCCCCATATCCTTACCTACCCCCCAACTCTCCTCTCTTCTCATTTTCTTACCTCCCGCCTTTGCCCCTCCCATTTCTTTCTACCACCCCCCTCTTGTCCTTTTCCTTTACACTTTACCCTCTCCCTGTCTGTTCAAAATTAATTTGATATCCTTTACCCTTATTGTGTAACAATTTTGTCTGTTGTTATGTGATACCAATGTATTGATGTGGAACTTTTGTAAAAGAGCCCTGGGCTCAAAGGTAATTGTAATCCTAGAATTGAAATAAATAAATGATGCTGCTCCCCACCACTTATTTAGGTGAATATATTGGGAGATAACTTCTTGATCGGTGCATGAGAAAATGGGTCGTGAAAGCTGCACATGTAACAAAGGACACCAAAGAATTGTGACATGCATGTGTGTTTTTGTAACTCATATTAGGAAACATTTATTTGGCTTAACATGTGTGCTCTACCAGTGAATATGGGGTGTGGTATTTGGTAACTCCCTTATATGGGCATGAGGTTAATGCATCTTTAAGGATGCACACGTAACATGGACACCAAAGACGTCTTTGAGGGGAAAAGATTTTGTTAAAGCTACTGTTCATTACGTAATACTAACACTATCCATTACAATACAAACTATCCAACATCAAACAAAAGAAATGTGAAATATTTACAAGATCTGTTTTAAAATCATCCTTCCCTGCACTGCACTGCATTTAAGCGCATTGTGTATGGCTGGACAACAAACTATTCTTGTCCTGCAAGCAAATGAAAATTATTTCAAAGCATTTTAGCTAAGTGTATTTCATTTAATTTGTAAAAGACTGTTAATTGTTTTGGTCAGCAGACATGTCTTTCAACTCTTGTCACAAGCTCCAATACACTCCTAATCCCATTTCTGCCTCAGTCTGGAATACTTTCCACATATTTGTTCCATACTTCAGTGCTAATTTTAAAGTTTCTATCTCCCTGTAACTGTAGTAGCCTCATAAAATATTCGGTACATTTTATTTTCTCATAGTCAAAAAGTGCATATGTAAATGTTGAATCCCTATGCTGATGCAGGAATTTAAAGGTGTACAGGTGCTTATGTACTGCTATGACCTCACCAATGTAGAATGCATTTGTTTAATAAACAGCATACACTTTGTTGACTTCAGTTGGGCCTAAGGGCATGCTTCTTGTTTTGTTGGTTGCACACTGTGTGCGGTAGTGTCAGGTAGCAGAACACAAGGATCCTCAGGAAAATCAGTTTGGGTGCTTGTTGCGGGGCTACATCATTTGGAGCAATGTAATTTGATTAGTACAAATGGCCCCTGATATAGGGATGCTGAAAGTAGTTTCATTTGGTGACCACTGGTTTCAGAAGATTCTGGTGTTAGCTCATATGACTGTTCCATGTGCAGCGGAAAGGCAGGTCTTCTGTGAAGTAGACACAGAAGCCATTGTTAAATGCCTGACTGTCCATTGTCCTACATACCTTCTGTTGTCACATGCTAGCTCTCATTGACATTGTGTACAGAAGCATGTTAAGTCTCTGACTGCAACGACTTCTGCTTTCCCTGACTTTACACTTACTAATTGGCGGGTCCCTGGTATCGCTTTTGATATTACCAAGCATGTTTTGTTTAATATCATTGCTGCCAAAACAGAAGAAAGTGTGAATGGAATGGCTACACCTAACACTGGCTGGCTTTTAATTAGATAGTTCTTGCAGTATGTATACAAGAAATCTGCATTAGCAATGGCAACACACAGTTAAGGAGGAGACTACACTACATATTGTTAAGAACTGTTACAAGACACATGCAAGGAAGTGGCAATGGATTCCAACTTGGCAAACACACAGATAAGGAGGAGACTGCATGTTTTAAAAACCATTACAAGATGCGCATGCAAGAACGTGGTAAGTGTTTTCCACCAAGACTCAAAGGTAAAGAGCTGTTGGAGCCAAAACAGGCAGACAGGAAAACACAAATTTGAACTAGTAGTCCACAGTAACTTTCTATTCACTGAAGTATATTTATTTTCTCATCAGAAAGTCGTGATGTGATAATACTGAGCTGGATGTATTAAACAGATGTTGGACTGGCAGTTGACAACTCTACTGCCCCACAATACATCATCAACATTATGATCTCAGTGACTTCACAGGCGATTGCCCTGGCAGTCTTTTACTTGTTGTTCCTAAGTAGCACTGATGTCACAGTCAGCTAGGTGATATTGCTGATATATTGTGGGGCAGTAGATCATCAGCTACTGTGCTAACCACTGTTCCACATTTTGCAGTCCAAGTACTTTCCCCAACCCCACACCTTGGCAATGTGGGCAAATGTGTGTGCTTACATGCCATTTTGGCATCTTGTCACCACGTGAAGAAGAGATTTCATAGCTATTTCATACATAAAGCATAAACCATTTATAGTAAATCCATGCCTCCATGCTCAGGGAATATTGTGCCAATTCATGAATGAATGGCACCAAACTACTCACAAGCCCCACTTTGTTTGTATGCAAGCCTTGGTATGAATACCAGGAAAATCATAATGGGTCACAGAAACAGCATTAAACAACACTCCCTGTGAGCAGAAAGATGGCAAAATGCCATGGCAATCAACACATTACCAACATATTGCATGAGGTACGGTGTTGTGGAAATTCTTGGCCTGCTGCCAGCATCAAGGTGCCTAAAGTAACTAAGACCACAAAAGTAGGCAAAAATGCAAACTCTGAAAAAAATAAAACACAGATAATTGCTGAATCAAGCCCCAAATAAACAGAAAGCTGAAAGATATCATACCACCAGCACAGTTTACTTGAAGGGTTCTTTATTTTACTAAAATACAGTTTATGGGTGGCTAACATAACGGGAACCCCAAGCGCATGGTGCCTAAAGTAACCAAGACCACAAAAGTATTCCAAAATGCAAACTCTGAAAAATAAAACACAAATAATTGCTGAATCAAGCCCCAAATAAACAGAAAGCTGAAATACACCATCCCAATAGCACAGTTTACATTTAGGGTTCTTTATTTTAATAAAATACACCGTATGGGTGGCTAACATAATGGGGACCACAAGCACATGGTGTTGAAAGTAACAAAGACCAAAGATACTGACAAACAGCAACACATTTGCCTAAAACACACTTGGTAATAACACAGACTGCATCTGTAGGTTACATTTCTCATGCAATACAATTACTGTATCATTTTTATTAGGAAAGCACTTCAAATAGTGACTACAACTGCACGATTTGTGCAAGAACAAGGAGGTCTAAACTTCAGCCAAATCACACAGCCTTAGAAATAATGTGAAAAAAATTATTTACCAAGAACAAAATCACTTCTATGAACCCAATTATTTTTGTTAAGGCTGCATTTAAACAGACAAACACACACACACACACACCTGGTACTTGGCCTTGGGGCCCTTAAAACTGTATCACCAAATCCCCATCAAAAACAACTTAACTTGCCTAAAAGAAATATGCCACTGATTAAAACTGCTGTATAATGCTAGACTGCATTTGTACTTTTATCACTGCCCACTGGAAGATTGTAAAAAAGAAAGAAGCCAGAGTCATGTAATGTTGGGGGTCTCCATTACTTAAACTGAGTCCCTCTCCAATAACACAATACATCCAAGCCTTATTTCTCAAGAAAAAATATATATTAAAATGTTCACATTTGTACTGCACAGTAAGTGCACAGAAACATTTTGTTCCACCAACCTTAGAGCCTGATACACACTGCAATACTGAGAATGAGCCCCATTTGGTGGTGAACACACAGAGATTATAATTCATTTGTAGTCCCTAAACACTACATTAGGCTCTAATACTCATTAAAATCATCAAATCACTATACTATTTGCTAGAATAAGCCCCCAAAATATGTACCGATGTACACTGTACTCTAAGCAACATCCCATTTGTATGAGCCGTTCTGTAGCTGTATTCTTAGACCTGACAGTAACAATGGCGTACCTGCTAGATGGCAAGAGCAAGATTGGTACTCTGATGTAAATTATTGTGCTTTTAAGCACTCTGAGAGCCTTCTCCACTCTTGGTGCACATAAGTGCACTAACATGATTATTGGGTTGGGGGGACACTGGGATGGGAGTGAACAAACATCCAGGATTTCTGGACACCAGGAGACCATGGGGACAAAGGTCAGACACAGTGCTCCTGCAGTACAATATTCTCCAGTGAAACTTAGTGCTGTGTCTTTTGCAGAAGCTCCCTGATCAAAACGCAAGGCAATTTCTGGAGGATTTCTAAATATCAGTACATTTTGGGGGCAAAGGATGAATGTAACCATTGGAGACACAAGTGGTTACTTTAGGTACCGCATTTACTCTGCTGTGTAAGCGTTATTCAGGCACATTTAAAATTAACTAAATGGTCTGAAAACAAAGTCTGGACACAGGACAATAGTTCAAAGCAGTTTATTGTGGTAAAGAGGATTTTTTTAAATTAAAATAATGAATGCTGTTTACAGTGTGTGCCACAATGTTACAAATTAGGCACAAAAAATTCACAACTTTTATCACAAATCATGTTTCTTTCTTGAGGAAATTAACAACTGGCAGCATTCATATTATGTAATTTATCTCTCCCCATCACATATTCTCCTACAGCATAGTCATTCACTGGGCACAGGTTTTACATAGTTTATAGATGGCATGTACATTTTGGGACACCATTGGTAACCCATTTTCATGGAGTCACCCATATACATTTTTTAATTGTCTTTACAGTTAAACATGCAGTTTCATGTGAGGGCACTTTTTTGGGGAGAGGGTTCAAATTATTTTAATCATGGGCACATTACTTGGTAAATACAGACTTTGATGATGAAGTGTATTTTTTCTTTTAAGTTTGAGAAGTATATATTATATATAAGTGTAACCATGTTGTAAATGGGACTGGGGAATGAATAATGGTTTTGTGCCTATAATTTATTTTTAATATAATTGAGTTTATATGTGGCAAGTAAGTAGGGGATAGTGTTTTGAATGTGGCAGTAGGCTTTAGCATGTGCACTGCTTTCAAATCAGTTAACAACGGCAGAGCTGTGTAACTATTCTTATCCAGTGAGCATAAATGGCAACAGTTACAGTTCAGCAGATACCTGAGAGCTAGCTAACTGGGGTTTCTATAAGACAACAGCTACTAAATAGCTCTAATTCACTATGTTTTTCTATGTGTGTCAGGTCTAGCTAGCAGGAGTGTTTCAATTTTAAAACTTTTCATTTTATCAAACTATACACAACCATAAAAGCACAGAAACTGCCCAGATCATCAATGCTATAATTAATAAAGACTCTAGCTGTTTTCTTACAGAAACCCCACTCAGGTAGATTTCAAGTATTTGCTAAACTGTAAATGCAGGTATTAGCATTCTATTAGCAGTTAATGCTGATTTTGCTCCATGACAAGAATTTCATTTTTTTTACACATGAAGTGTATGGTATGAAGCTGCAGCCTAGAAACTGTAAAATACTTTGAAGTCAGTTTTTCTCCTGTGTGTGGTATGGCATGAAAGCAATAGGATGACAGTGACTATTTCAGCTACACATTTAATTCCATATTACAGTGGTTCACTGCAGTACACATTTAGTGTATCACACATTTTCAAATAATAAAACAAATATTCTCCAAACTAAAGAACTTACGCATACATATTTTTATACTTTAAAAAGATACTTCACATTTGTAACAAAAAACCAAAAAAATGAAAATCATGTCACAGAGCAAAATCACCCCTAACTCCCAGTTCCTTCTAGTAGAATGATGGTATCTACATTTACAGTTTAGCAAATACTTAAGAGCTGAGTAGGTGTTCTGTAAGAAAACAGCTATAGTCTTTACTAATTACAGTATTGAGGATCTGGGACAATTTCTGTGCTTTGTATTGTTGTGTGTAGTTTGATGAAATAACATTTTAAAATGAAAACACTTACTACTGCTAGCTAGACCTGACAAACACCGAAAACACAAATAATGAATTAGAGCTATTTAGCAGCTGTTTTCTTATAGAAACCCCAATTAGCTAGCTCCCAGGTATCCGCTAAACTCTAACTGTTGCCATTTGTGCTCCCTGACAAGTTCATTATATGGATGTTTTCTATGTAAAATAGAAATTTTGTTAATGTCATGTCTGTAGCATCGTTTGTAGCCAGTAAACTATCATTTACATAGGTACTGTAAACAACATGTTTTAATTCAGAAATCCAGTCTTGATAAATCATTTTTTAGCAGTTCTGTAAGATTTATGCCCCTCTGATGTAAGAGTGCATAGCACAGAAACGAAAGGGTTTCTGTAATTGATTGTTGTTTGCATGAGGTTTGGGCATGACAGTGGCATGCAAGAGTGAAATCTAAATTGTTTCTTGGCCATTCTGGGATCTAAAGTTTAACAGTAATGTGTGAAGAGAATAAAGTCTTGTGTTTTTTGCGTTTGAATAGGTTTAGTGCTTTGAAGTTAAAAGATATAAATATATATACATAGTGTCATGGGCACCTGAAAAGAAAGAAGATACTACTAAAATAAATGCTTTTCTGATATTTTATTTATTTATGTGTGAGATTTTAAGTGTAGTTTTGCCTAGGTCACAGACACATAAGCTATAAATAAGGATGGATGTATTAGTCAAAGCTTGTAGTAGCAACATAAAGTAAGAAAAATAATATATTGTTGTTTTTTTTTCTTTCAATTGTTTAACCAGGAGTGACACACTAAGCTGAAAGCTTGTTTACAGGGGCAACCTGGGAGCACATGGAAGTTAAGTGGCTTGCTCAGGGTCACCCAGTATGCAAGTGGGGGCTGTGGGATTCAGACCCAGATCTCCAGATTTGCAGTTAAGAGACTTAAATCACTGTGCTATACTGCCTCCCTAGCTATGGCAGTCATCTGTTTTATGGTTCATGATGTTGGCGTAGTAAGCATACTAACATACAAAAATGCCAGCTGAATAGGCCTAGTGGGCTTTTGTGTCTGCTTGTTTGCTCAGCCCCCACCCTGGGAGCTGACCTTGCTGCCCCCCCAACTCTCTTGGTCTTCTCCCTTCCCAGTCCAGGGTATTCCTGCTTCATTGGACTTTGCTTCCACAACCCTTCCCCTATAGGTCCGACCCCCTCTTGAACCCCTGAAAGTCTCTGCCTCCACCAGCCTCCCCCGGGCAGCGCATTCAATGGTTCTACCACCCTCTCAGTAAAGTAGTACCTCCTACTTTTTCCCCTGTGTCTCCCCCTCTCCAGTTTCCACCCATGCCCTCTAGTTGCCTCCCCTCCTTCCTTCAGAGCACCATGACTGCACCTCCCCTATTTACTGTCTTCATGTACTTGAAGACCTCTATCATGTCCCTCCTGTCCCTTCTCTCTTCCAGTGTGTACATATTTAGCTCTTTCAGCCTCTCCCATTAGGTCCTTTCCCACAAGCCCCACATCATTTTGGTTGCCTTCCTCTGGACCCTCTCCAGGAGTTCAATGTCCCTCTTTAAGTGTGGCCTCCAAAACTGCATGCAGTACTCGAGGTGCATCCTCATCAAGCAGTTATACAGAGGGAGTATCACTTCCCTCCTTCTGGAGTGATCCCCCTAGCGATGCATCCCAGGATCATGTTGGCCTTGGCTGCTGCCCTCCTACAAGTCTCCGAGTTGTTCATCTTGACATCCACCACCACCCCTAGGTCTCTCTCAGCCATACAGCCATAGCAGCAGTACATTGCATAGCAGAAGTAAATTGTCAATAAGGTCATGCAACAGATGTGCTGAGCAGTTACTGAAGGAAGAAATGTACAGCTGTCATTTTTTACAACCTGCTCAAAATGTGTTTTTGCACCTGTGGTGCCAAATGGTACAGTTGCTGTGCAAAATCTCCTTTCAGCTAATGAACTGATAGTGTTACTGTTCATGCGGTGGGGTCACAAAAAGCCCATGCTGAAAACTTGGAGTGAAAATACCAAGAAAGGCCCAGGGCATTAGGATTTCTGACCACAACACCCTGCACTGTAGGGACCGACAGGCATCAGGGGTGTGACTTGGGATTGTCAACAGTAATGCTCACGCCATTCCACCACCATCCCCACCCTGTAGCCAGTGACAGGTATTGAGGTGTGCCTTTGACTCTTCAGCCCTTCAGCGTACTTCCTTATGGAAGGGGGTGAGTGTAAAGTTTGAAAACCCCAAGGCACACCTTGACTCTTGTCTGCGTCTACAGGGTAGGGTGAGGTGAAATGATGTAACCGTTATGGGCAATGACCCAAAGGCACACCCCAGTGCCTGTCCATGTCTGCAGGGTGGGGGTGGGGTTGGCGTTACTTCAGTACTGCACTGCCATTCCTATTCTGCCTGTCTGTCTGTCTGTCTCTCTCTCTCTCTCTGTATATGTCTATGTAATTATCTATCTATCTAGTAATTGCGTGTATCACTATTTTTACCTATTTGTAAAACAAACCTGCATATCACATTTGCCTGCACTCTGAGCACATACTTATGAAACTGTGCATATTTGTACTCCACTTCTGTATAGACCTCATACTGTACTTTCCTAATATTCCCATGATCACAAGCATAACTGCCCTGCCCTTATCAAAAGCAACTCCCTCTGAAAGTTAATATCACATTTTCTCTAACAGTCCATCATCATTACACCTGACTTACTGACATCAACACATTACTTAAATATAACTTACATCACCTCATGGGCAAAAACCCTGTTTCTCTTAAAAAAAAAAAAAAAAAACTGTGTAAATAATCCCAAGGCTGAACATATGCCAGCCATTACTTTTTCATGTACTGCCACCTTCTGTATCATCATGGGGATTTGCATATGTTTCCCTTGATGCTTTGCATTATTGGGATATGTGCAATTTTGTTTTCTTTAAAATTTGGCTGTCTGGCCAATATCGTCCGGGATAACAAATACGTCAGTGGCATTTGCTTTGGGGTTCTTTTGTAGGCTTCATATTCCTTCCATTAAAATGTACACCTCCATATATTTTCCTAATAATGTGTATGCCTTCCTTAGAACAGAAACTAAAACAAATCTTACTAATTACAAATCATTGTGCTGTTTCGCCATACCGCCTTAACAATTTCACACAACTTCACTAACTTTATTATGCAGCCGTGGTGGATCTGACCAGAATTTGTTATATCAGCAGATATGCAAGGGAGAAAAAGACAAACATCAAGGGAAGACTGAGAGACAGTGAGAGGCAAATAATTGCAAGACTATCGGGTGATCAAATCCTAGGTCTCACATGAAAATTTGGTTGCGCAACCAGACAGACAAATAGACTGGAAAGGAGAGAATAGAGCAGATCCCTGCATTCAAACTCTTTCCATAACAACTGGGACAGGGTCCTAGTCAACCCTGTCACAGCATTTCATAAGTAAGCAATAAAACACAACAGGATGTCTGCATTTATGTGTCAAAATCATGCCCAGGTGCATTGTTAGGTAAAAGGCATTTATACAGAGTGCCTTCAGCATCAGTAAGTACAGTTGTCATATAACTACCCACACCCTGATGTGTCTTATTGTTCTTATAAAATGGGTAAATTATAACAAGTTAAAAGCAAACAAAAAATTTCAACATTCTTTTATCAAAAACAGGTATTTTCTTTTGTTAAAAGTAGCTGGTAAAGAGTAGTCCACCCCACCTGTCTATTATCTGTCTTTCCACACATTCTATAGATGTAATGTTTATTGTGGAATGCAGAAAATAAAACTTCTGCAGAAGTATACTGGCTGAATGTTCACCTCTCTCCTCACAAACACACACAACAGTAAAGCCAGGGGCTCAAGTTTCCAATGCTGCTTAGATCGACAAAAGGTGCACCAAACCCCTGCTTGTGGCAATGTTGGGTGCACCAGGGACCCTGCAGCAGATTTTGGTAGATTACTGGTTCAGGTGCCAAAGTCCCCACAGATGCCACAAGCAGAGATGTATGTCCAAAAGCTGGTGCACAGGAGGGGATTGACGGAGGCTGCCATAACCCCCTGGCAAGTGAAATGCAGCCACATGTGTAGTTGCAGATCATAGTCCAGTGCTCAGGACCTGTGCAAAGCTGAGCCAGTAGGGTGTGACTGAACCGAGGTCCTACTAAACACAGTGCATCAGTATCTGTGGCCTGGAGTGGTACTGAGTGAGTCCACAATCCCATTTGATTGGTGGCATAGCATTTGGAGCAAGCTATATCCAGTAATTTCTGATCTTGATAGGACCCCCCCTCCCTGCACAGGCAGCACTGTGTAGCATGACAGCAACACATGGAGAGGATGATATGGCCATCACAGTACCAACTGATGTTGGTTGGCATGTGACAATGCTGATATTGTGAAGGTTAGGAGAGGGTGCACGGTGACAGTGCTGTGGGCTAATGGAATCCTGGTTGTTTAGGCAGCCACGTTGACTCCCCTACACTTCGTTGAATGGACAGTATCCACTTGTGGCAGGCAGGTGATATGCACAGTAGTGCCACTGTCAGTTACCAGCCTCTGGTGCCTTATGTCTTGGTGGGGATGAGGTGTGTAGACACCAGATGCACACGACATGCTCATCACAAGTCTGTTGTGTCACTCATGTTGGCATGCATCGCATTCAGTGCATCGAGAACAATGGCTTTCCAGTACACTCTCATTGGGCACCCCCCACGATGACATGTCAAACTGTGGCCACACTTGTGAGTGTCCAGTGACATACTGACTGTCCATCATCTGGCAATCTGTAAGTGGATCTGTCATGATGGTGCTCCCATGTGGGATGGACCAGGTACATTCATGGCTGTCATACAAGCACACAGGAGAGAAAGAAGTAAGTGTCTCAGCTGAGACTTGAACCCAGGCCACCCAGAATACCATTCCGATTGTGCTAACCAGTTGCACCACTGAGACAACTGGAACCTGGGCTGTCCCTGAGCACATTACTCTTTCTCAAATGCACAACTCAATGTCTACACAAATATTTACTTTTAACAATTACACAGGAGTGTGGTGTGCATATTATGGAACACATACAAACACACAGGAGAGAAAGAAGTATGTGCCTCAGCTGGGACTTGAATCAGAATGGTATTCCAGGTGGCCTGGGTTCAAGTCCCAGCTGAGACACATACTTCTTTCTCTCCTGTGTGTTTGTATGTGTTCCATACTATGCACAGCACACTCCTGTGTGATTGTTACAAGTAAATATTTGAGTAGCCATTGAGTTGTGCATTTGAGAAAGAGTAATGTGCTCAGAGACAGCCCAGGTTCCAGTTGTCTCAGTGGCACAGTTGGTTAGTGGAATCAGAACAGTATTCTGGGTGGCCTGGGTTCAAGTCCCAGCTGAGGTACTTGCTTCTTTCTCTCCTGTGTGTTTGTATGTGTTACATAATATGTACACCACACTCCTGTATGATTGTTACATTCATGGCTGGTCCATGGCAACACATGGGAACAGGGACAGGCGATCATGGTTGGCAGACTACACAACCTTACGGTGGCATGTTGAAGCCCTATATTGGGTAGCATCAGCGCTGCCTTCCTATGCCTGCCATATCCTGGAGTCTCCACTGTACCTGTCGATCATGTCCTACCATGCCATAGCTGTTGCTCCTGGATGGCCTGCCACCTGGCACATTAGCATCACCAGGCAGCCTTCTGTGTGGGATATGTACACCTGTGGTTGCACCCTCTCTCCTGAAGCATGTGAATATATGATGTAGACCACAACAGAGCTGACACCCGCCTCCGTCTGTGTAGCCTCTGATGCTGCAGTGGGCATTAGATCTTTCCTGGTTTGTCTAAGCATGGCCAAGCCCTGTAGCTTTCCAGACTCAGAAAAAAGGGGATGTTGAAGCTCAAGTGATGTGCTCACCCCCTTCTGGCATGGCATAGCAGTGCATCTGGCACAAGCAGAGTGCACAGCGCTTTGGCACAAGCACCCCTCGGGATGCTGCAGGGTCCCTTCCAAAATCAGGATTGGCACAAGCTTTATGCAGGGTGCCCCTCGCATCAATTCTTTTGGCTGCAAACACCTTGTGTCATTCCCTCCTGTTTGAAAATTGAGCCCAGGGATTCCATTTTATCTGGGCTGGGAAAGCAGTAAAGATTTCTCTGGAAAGCAGGAATGCTAGGAAGGGGGTATTTGTTGATCAGGAAAGACACTCATGAGAGTAAAGCTATGAATAGTACTTAATTTTTGCGTTCACTTGCACTTGCGCAAAGAACGTCTTGGGACTATATGGCAAATGAGAGATGTGTCACTGCCAAGCCAATTACAGCTGAAACTGTAATGGGTTTGGCAGTGTACACCAATGACCAGGCACTCTGGTCATGACAGCAGTTCAACTTTGCTGACGTGGCACATGCTGGACTTGAAGGAAATGAACCGTTCCAATGGAAGCACTTCATTTCTTTCTGTAGTTCAAACTCTGGCCATGCACATTAGAGTGCACACTAATGCACATGGCTGGAGTTACGGATGCTGTATTGTCTCTTCCTGTCTTCGCTCCTCTGACCCCCCCAAAGGCTTCAACATTGCCGTGGTGTGGCTTTCTCTCCCAGTGCTCACTTTTCAGCCCCTCCCCACCTCAACACTAACCGCAGTGCGGCTTTCTCTCCCCACTCCCAGTGCTCACTTTTCTACCCCTCTCAACATTAGCCATGGTGCGACTTTCTGTTAAAGCCAACATCAGGGTGCCCAGTCCCCGTGTCAGCAATAAAAAAAAGAAAAAATCAGTACCACCACTGAGGGACACTGGCAAGCCTACTCTCAGTGTCCCCATATCTGTACCCCCCAATATTCTGGGATAATGGGACAGCCACTCCCAGTATCACCATATCTCTACCCCCCCCTTTAGAAAAGGCCAGACTGGGTGGGCCAAGTGGTCCTTATCTGCTGTCAAAGTCTATGTTTATGTTTCCCTGTAAAAAAGAAAACAGTCCCCGATTTTTTTTTTATACGTGAAAAAAAGACAATGGTCTCTCATCGTCTTCCCCCGTTCTCCCCTCCCCCATCCTGGCCCTCCCATTGTGCATCCACCACCCAGCACCCCTCCTACCCCATACTTACCTCTGGAGGTCAGGAGCTGGTCCCTATTGTTCTTATACAATTCTGCCCAGTATCTGTCTTGACCTGGTGAAGTCATAGTTTTTAGGGCTATGGGCAGAGCCTACAGCCCTATTGAGATCAGATTGAAGCTCTAAAAATGGCTGATCGTGGAACACCATTTTTGGACATTTGGAAGTATTCCTCCACAGCTGCAAAATAGTGCACTCCCCCTCTGATTTTTGCTATTTGCTGCTTTATGTTAAAGGCATCTTAAGGGCGGGGGGATGTTACTGTATTGTACCTCCGAACTTCTTAGGATTTTAACAAACAAAACTTTTTTAAACTGCTGTTTCTATCATCTGTGCAGCTCAATCTAATTAATTAATTTTATTTCTTTCAGCAACCTAGGGGTTAATTCATTATCTGTTGTACTGGAATTTATTGCAGCTCTGAAACAGTCAGACAGACTACAGTGTCAGATTATGGACAGTGCAGCTGCAAGCTTTGTTAGCTCTCTCATTCCTATGGGCATAACAGGTTGCATGCTCACACACTCATAGACACACACAGCAGCAGCATGTACACTGACTAAATAAATTCAAGAGGACTGAATTAGCAGCATGCCCATTTTTGATGATTGTGACTGAACAGCACTATACAGTACCAATAAGAAAATAACAAATTGCTATCTGAAATGTTTATCCAAAATAATATTTGAGTAAAAGTATGGAAATCATTTTTTAACAAAAGATGTTTTCCATATTTGACCATTGCTTCTTAATAGTCACATAATGTTACTTCGATATATAGTGTGCATTTAAAATATTTAGTAAATACTGTTTATACTTGTTGTTATGACCATGTTATGTACAACAGCAAAATAATCACTTTCAAAATAAAAACTCTGAAAGGGAATATGTTTGTATTGGAGACAGAGATATTGTAAATTTATAGTTTGCCAGTGATGTTGGTAAAAATCTGGGAATGTCACACTTCCCGAAGCATTGCAAAGTTCCCCAACCTCATATCAAGTCCACTACTAATTTCTGAATATTAAAAAATAGCACATTCGCACTGAAAAATCACCTTTCATGACAACTGAACAAAATCACACTGGCACTCTTCATGAGGACAGTCCCAAAAAGGCCATGTTTAAAATTTGGTGCAATACCTCCAAAAAATGGTCAAGTTACACCCAGGCGTTGCATAATTTCTATGCCATTTGTAACTTCGGTCATTTGAAAGCTCTTCATAGCCCTATTGGCTGGCTAGAGTTTGTTATTCTAGCTACAGCAGCTGCCCCCTCCATGATTGTTATGGGGTGTGTTAACTGTTCTCCTTATGTCTGTGTGAGCTGGGGAAAGGAAATTTGTTCCAGATATGTGTTGATGTTTGCTTGAGGGGTTAGTGTTTCTGGGGTGTATAGCTCAGTACAGTAGGACGTGAAGCCTTCTGTGATGTCATACAGTCTTGTGAGTAATTGGCCATCTATGGGGCGTGCCACACTGGTAATAGTTGAGTTTTTCTTTTTGTTTATGCTTTTGGTAGGCCGGGAGATGCGTCGCCCTTGGGCCAACCTCATAAAATGTTTGTCTTAGGAAGGTTAAAGCTATTTCTGTTTGCTGTTTAGCCAATTCATCTGAGGCAGTTTGAGTTTGTTTCAGTAACGGCACTACTGAGTTGTCCCCCTGCTTGTGGGCCATTTGGAGAAATTACAGTGTCCTCCAGATGCTGCTGCTTTTCTCTACAAGCCCTAGTCTGTGCTGTGGTGTATTGGATTATATGTCCTCGTAGGACCATTTTCAGAATATCCCACTGTATAGCTGGTGTTACAAAGGTTACATACTGTAGGTTGTTCAAGCTTTATTAGACTTGCGTCCATTGTTTGCTTGCCTCAGTATTTTATGTAATTTCGTATTTATTTATAGCACACATATCAAGCTTAATTTTGAAGAGATTTATGGTTTTGCTCGCAACCACCTCTGTTGGTACGTTGTTCCATATGGGGGCTACCCTGAGGCTAAACCAATGCCTCCTCTTTAGTAAGTTCCATTTTTCAAGTGTTAACTATAATGGATGGCCTCTGGTTTGGTATGTTCCCTACTTGAGTGTCAACCCATAGCTATTTGATGTTAGTTCATTCTGCAGTGCTTTGTAGACCATACACATATCCCCCATGTTCTTCTGTATTGGACAGTAAATAGGTCTAGTTCTATTAATCTTGCTGAATACATAAGCTGTTTGCAGCTAGATATAACCTTTGTAGTCCTCTTTTGGACTTTTTCAAGTTTGATGACGTCTCCTTTTTTGCAGGGTGACCATACCTCGGCCCCATATTCTAGATGTGGCCTGACCAGTGAGCGATACAAGGGGAGCATCACCTCCCTATCCTTGCTATTAATGTGTCTCAAGATGCAGTTCAAGTTCTGACTTGCCTTACTTGCCACTATGGTGCAATGGGTACTGAATTGGAGGTTAGGTGTTATTGTTATTCCTAGGTCCCTTTCCTCTACAGTAACTGGCAGATTCCTGTTTCCCATAGTGTATGCAATGTTTAGATTGTGTCTCCCCGTGTGCATGATAGCACATTTAAATACATTCAGGACCAGTTATATTTGACTGTCCAGTTGTAGATTGGGCTGGCAGTATAGTCTAGAGGTTAGAGGAATGAGGTGTGAATGAACTTGGTACATCCAGCAGCCCAGATCTGAGTTTGATTCTCACAACCTCCACTTGCATACTGTGTGACTCTGAGCAAGTCATTTAATCACCCGGTGCTCCCAGGTTGCCCCTGAAAACAGGCACTTGTGCCTAGTGGGCCTTACCTGGTTACCAAAGACTAAAATAAAAAAAAAGATTACATTTAGCACTGTTTGCAGTGATTGTCCATCCCCAGTATTGTTTGCAATTGCCCCAATTCTGCAATCGTCTGGATATTTTGTGATCCAGATGTTAGAATGTGAGTAATTTACGGATGCCACATATATATTAAATAGTCAAGGACCCAAGATGGAGCCCTTTGGGACCCCGGTCGTCACCCCTGCCCAATCCAACAAAACCCCATTGACTGCTACTCTCTGTCTTCTATTGGACAACCATGCTTTCACCCAGTTGATTATATTCAAGTTCAGTTTGTTTGATTCCAGGACATCTATTAGTTCTTCACGTGGGAGTTTGTCGAAGGCTTTTGGAAAGTCTAAATAAGCCTCATCCGCTGAGTCTCCCTGATCTATTGCCCTACTGGCTTTTTCATAAAAGACGAGCATGTTTGTCTGGCATGACTTTAATTTTATGGACCCATGCTGTGACAAGTCCAGTAGAGTCTCCTCCTCTAGATGCCTAATTATGAGGTCTTTGAGTATACCCTCCAGAATCTTACCCAGCACTGAAGTGAGGCGCACTGGTCTAAAATTCTCTGGTTTAGTTTTGGATCCCTTTTTCAGGATTGGTACTACCAGTGCCTCCTTCCAATCCTGTACCACCTTCCCCTGTCTAAGGATAGCTGGAAAATATGCAATAGGTCAGTGGGGGTGCTATATAATCAGAGATCTCTCTCAAGACTGTAGGATGCATGTTGTCTAGTCCTGGGGATTTGTTTATGTTAATTTTTTGCAGTCTCTCCCTGACCTCTTCAGCGTCAATTTGCATTCCCCCTAGTGCAGATTTGGCTATGGAGTCTGGTTTGCCCGGTTTGGGGTGGTTGAATACTGAACAGAAATATTAATTTTGGATGTTTGCAATTTCCTTGTTGTCTGCAGTGTTGCTTTCATTGTTTATATGTGGTCCGATGTTATTATGGCCTTGCTTGTTTTTGTTTATATGCGCAAAGAACAGTTTATAATTATCTTTAACTTTATTTGCCAATGTTAGTTCGTATGCTGCTTTTGCTTTTTTAATAGCTCTTTTTACTGACTTGGCCAGTTCCATATACATCAGCATGCCTGAGTGTCCTTTGTTTGTTGTACTAGTTTAAAAACTTTGTTCTTGGGGGGGCGTGGCTTTGCCTGCAGCCAAAATGGCAGCTTAACTCTCTAGCTCTTTCACTGTGGGTCTGCATCCTTCAGCAGCCTACCTGTTTGGGCTGTTTTTTCTCTGCTGGAAGCACTGATACAAGCAAAGGAACTTACCTGCTATTCCACTCTGCTCTCCTTTCTTCATAGCTGGTCAGCACAAGGAATCCAGGAGCCCTCTCTTTGTTCTGGGCCTACAGGATGACATCCTCCTCTCCGGCCCAAATTGACCCTGCAAAAATGAAGCACATGTTTCAATAATTGTTGAATCTCAAATGACCCTTGCACTTAACAACAACACCCAAACTCTGCAGGCAATTGAGACCCATCAGTTTCACACAGAGCAACAAGTTAAAGCCCATGACTCTGCTTTACAAGAACTAACTGCCACTACAAGAAAACAGGTCTGACTCATCCACCTTCTTCAAGATAAAGTGGATGACCTGGAAAATCGTAGCCGCTGCAACAACCTGAGGTTTGTCAGCTTCCCTGATAGGGCAGAACAACGAAACACAATCCAGTTTTTGCAAGATACTCTGCCTCAGATCCTAGACCTGCCACCAGCTACGATTCTCCACATCGAGCGGGCCCACCGCTCCTTAGCCCCTCTACCAAAACAAGGGGAACGTCCACGTCCTATTCTAGCCCGTTTTATAGACTTCCAACAGAAAGAAATGGTTGCTGCAACAGCTAGGGAGAAGGGATCCATCACTTGGAGTGGCGCTCTCATTTCTATTTACCACGACTATTCTCGGGAGCTGTCTGACAGGCGCAAGGCATATTCGACCTGTCGGAAAATACTGCATGCCCACCGTATCTCCTTTTCACTAAGGTGCCCTGCAACCATGCGGGTGATCATCAATGAGGCTCCTACCTTCTTTGCTTCACCCGACAGTCTCATGGACTATCTCAGGAGAGAATTTCCTAAGGATTTCCAATATCCGGAAGTTTTCAGATCCTCCCTTGGGACATCGGCAGCCTTCAGCCGCGTTGAGGATATACCCGGCTCCCCCTGCCGCATTCTCTGCGGCCTACGGTCCAGCATTTTGAGGCCTCCCTACCACCACAGAGCAGGAAACGTCACTCGCCACAGCAGCACGAGCGATGGCAGCACCCAACCTTCAGACAGGCGGACGAGGGGACCACAGAGTCTAGCAAGGACAGAGACCTGCATCATTACCACTCGCCAAATAAATTCTCTCCCCTGCTGACCCTATCAGACACAGTCCTGGATGATGGTGAACATTGGAAGCTCTCCCTTCCTGCCGCGGCTCCAAAATCATGGGCCACAGTCGTCGCATCAGATGCACTGCAAGATCCGCCAAAACAATCTTTTCAGGACTCCACCAGTCCCTCTCGATCTCAGGAATCTAGCAACGCTGCGGGGATTTGCTCGCCCACTCCGCAGTCAGTAGAAGCTTCTCCTTGAACAAGCAGATAAGCGCATTGGGATCTCATTTTTCTCTCCCAGAAGGTGTAAACAAGGTCTGGCCCTGCTACTTTCTGGTACTGTTTGCTCAACTTTGTTTTCTCCTTTGTAAAGTCTGTTCAGGGTTAAGTATCCAGACTGTTAAACCGTCTGGGTCTCAGCTGCTCAGCTGTTGTGCTTGGCTGTTGGCACTTTCAAGAGTTCTAATGACTCTGCCAGGTGGATGTATTCACAACAGTTTGTGGATCAATCCAGAGCTTTAACCTGCCCTACCAGTGTAACAGAATAATCTAAGCGGGTGTTTGTAAACTTGTGAATTTGTCCTGATGTAATCATTATGACCTAGCTCAGGGGGTTTGGGTTTTAAGTCGCTGTCTCCCACGGCTGTTATGCTCTGTGCTTATTATATCTCTTGCCCCCCCTCCATGTGGTGCATCTGTAAGATGGATCCCCTTAACACAATCCTCAGGACGTATATTTGGGCTGAGGTGGTGTAGATAAGGATCATTCTCCCACCACCACCTACCCCAGGTGGGGGCATTACTCCCTTCTTCTCCCCCATACCTCCTTCCCCACAGGAGAAAGGAGTGACACCGTTTGTTTTCCGGGCAAATCCTAGATGATCTTACTGCCACGATCAGTCTTCCCTTTGTCACTTTCCACCCCACGAGAGAGTGATGGGTGGCCTTGACAGCTTGTTTGCCGGCCTGACCGTCCACCTCCATTTACTGAGCTGTTGCTCTATCCTGCTATATCTGTTAATTGTTTCTGGGCTGGGCCATTTGCCTGGCATGTTTAAGTGTTTGTTGTGGTGATCTGGCTCTTTATGGCACAAGGCATGCTGCTAATATTTCATGGCTGGTGTATATATTGAATGGCCGGGTGCTTCTGGGATTCTCTTGACGGTAAGGCCAGCTCTCCCATCAGCCTCAGTTCATGTTAAACCCATCTGGCATTTATGTATGCTCCCTCCTTTACTTGATCATGGCTGACCTCCATGCATACACCTGGAACGTTCGGGGTCTGAACACCCCGGTAAAGCATAAACAGGTGTTATCACATTTAAAGAGGCTAAGGGCTACTCTGGCTTTCCTGCAAGAGACAAACTCACAAAGCAGGACCACAAATTGATGGTTAGGGACTGGGTGGCGCAGATCTTCTCTTCCTCCTCATCCTTCAAGAAAAGAGGGGTGGCTATACTCCTCCATAAACGACTTACATGGTCTCCTAGTTCGATCCGGATGGATCAGCATGGGCGGTGGGTGCTGGCGTTGATGTCCACCCCTGAAGGCCTCTTGCTGCTAGGATGAATTTATGCCCCAAACGAAGATGATCCCTCCTTTTTTCAATCCATAGCCCAGGAACTGAGCTCCCTAGCAGCTGCGTCCACGCCCGTCATTTTGGGGGGAGATTTTAATCTGACCCATATGCCTCACTTGGATCACATCACCCATACCTCCTCTCTACACCCTAGAGGCCGCTTAGCACTGTAGCAATTAATGGCAGAACTTGGCCTAACGGATATTTGGAGAACTTTTCACCCGAGGGCAAGAGTCTATTCTTTCACCTCATCCGTGCATGGGTCGCACAGTCGGCTTGATTTCTGCCTGGTGTCGGCTGATATCTGCCAGAATGCAGTTGACGTGGTGTTTCTCCCTAAGGTCATTTCGGACCATGCTCCTGTACATCTACACACCCTATGGGGCCCCCTCCCAGCCAAATCTGTCTCCTGGAAGTTAGACCCTCTTCTTAAAGACCCTGATTTTATTCAATGGGTAACTTCTGAGGCTGTCTTTTTTATGGCGGAAAACTCCCCTCAGGAAACCCCCCCAGGCACCACCTGGGAGGCGTTTAAGGCCACCCTCCATGGGGCAGTCATGGGCTATGCCTCCAGGCGCCGAAAGAAACGGGAACATCTTTTGTCCTCCTTAGAAACAAAGCTCAAAAATCTTGAAAATAGGGCCAGTCTTCCCATTTAACACCTGATTCCCCCCTGCACAAAGAAATGCTTGCAGTACTCTTGGACGTTAATGATTTGCTAGCCCGCAAAACTAAAATTGCATTACTGAGGCTGCGACATCAATACTGGGAATGTGGTGAAAAAGTCAGTAAACTTCTGGCCTATCAGCTACGCAAACAGCAGGCCGAGCGCTGTATCACAGGGTTAAGGGACCAGACTGGTGCAACTAGAACATACCCTAACCACATAAATGGCATCATGAAGCACTTTTACACAGAGCTGTACTCCTCTTCCAAAACACAAGCACCTCATGCAATAAAGTCTTTTCTTGCTCCACTCCAACTCTGTGTCCTTCCCCCTTCTCAGGCTGTGCCCCTGGACCTGCCCATTACGCCAGAGAAAGTTGCTGCAGCACTCAAAGTCCTCAGTCCCGGCAAGACTCCAGGAGGCGACAGTTTTCCTATTGAATTATGGCAGATACTCGCCCCCCCAAATCTCTCCCCTTCTCTCCATGGTATATAATGAAGTACTAACCAATGGCATTTTCCCCCCACCCTCCAAGAAACAACCATTACGGTTTTTCCGAAAAAAAGGCAAGGATCCCACACTTCCCTCTAGCTATGGCCCCATCTCGCGACTTTGCTAGAATTTTGGCCACCAGGCTAAGCCCACTTATCCCCTCTCTTATCCACCCCTCGCAGGTGGGCTTTGTCCCAGGATGCTTCAGTCATGACCACATTAGGTCTTTGATCAGTGTTATTTACCATGCTAAGACTCTCTCCACCCCCACTGCTGCAGTAGCAGTGGACTTCGAGGAAGCCTTTGACTCTCTTGAATGGGTCTACTTGGAGAAAGTGCTGCAATGCTTTGGCTTTGGAGAGCCCTTCCGGAACTGGGTGAGGGCTATATATCACCAGCCCATGGCAAGAGTTAAGACCAATTCAACTATATCCAGTCCCTTCCATTTAGGCAGAGGTACCCAACAAAGATGTCCCCTTTCTCCCCTTCTGTTCATTCTGGCAGCCGAACCATTGGCAGCTGCTATCCGACAGCACTCTATTGGGGTGCATGCATATGTCACACTATTATATGCGGACAATCTTTTGGTCCTGATGAACAACTTCTCAGCCTCCCTCCCAGTGCTCCTCTCTCTCCTGGCAGATTTTGCAGTAATATCTGGCTTGAAGGTGAACAATGCCAAGACCGAATTGCTCTGTCTCAATGCTTGCAGCACTCAAGAGAAGGTTCCTTCCACCAGGCTCACATGGGCCCCAGTCTCTCTAGTTTACCTGGGTATTCATATCTTTGCAGGCCTCTCCAAAATTTGAGATTTAAATACAACCCCTCTACTAGACAACCTCAAGACGGAGCTAGAGAGGTGGAAGCTACTCCACCTCACCTTATCCGGCAAAATTGCACCCCTTAAAATGATATCAGTCCCCAAACTTTTATATCCTCTTTCGCATATCCCTCTGGCCCCTCTGGTGAAAGGGCTCCATGCCATCGATAAAGTGGTGAGGAACTTTATTTGGGACAACAAAAAGCCTTGATATAGCAGGGGTAAGCTTCACTCTCACTGGAAGACAGGAGGCTGGTGCTTGCCGTGGCTTGAGGGCTATACCTGGGCATACTCCATATCACAGTCTCTGAAATGGTTCTTTACCCCGTCTCCTGCTTGCTCACAATGGCTCCATATGGAGCAGGCCACTGTCCAAGTACATACACTTCTCCTTTTACTGCTTACAACCCCCTTCTCAAGCAAATTTGGGACCATCCCACTATTGCCCCAGCGGTTCAAATTTGGAACAAGATGCACAATCGGCTTAAGGCTAATCCCACCCACCTGCCATATACCCTGATTTTCCATAACAAGCACATTTTGATAGAAAATCACCCCATTCACTGGCCCCAATGGAAGCAGATGGGCATTCGGGTCTTAGCTGATGTTCTGGATGAAACGGGGCGTCAGACCCAACCCTTTACAGAGCTTGCTAAAGCTAAGGGCCTTGGTAAATCTGACTTCTGGAGATATCTTCAGTTGCGCAGCTCTCTGACTGAATTTCGTAAACGATATTTGCCCCCCATGACTCTGCCTCAAAAGCTATCCACCTGGCTCAAGACTGGCAGGGGTCGGGCTAGTAAAATTTATGCGGATCTTCGAGAGAGCCCCTCCTTGCAGTGAGCTGACTCAAAACAGAAATGGGAGAAAGTCATGCAGGTGAGTTTAGAGGATGCTTAATGGGCTCTCTGTTGGAAGCTGGCACATTTGAGCTACCCAGATGCATGTAGTAAACTCATTCAGAATAAGCTCTTGCATCATTGGTACTGAACGCCTGCTGTCCTGTACCAAGCTAAACTTTTGGATAACAAGCACTGCTGGAGGTGCCAGGCCCACACTGGAGACCTTCATCATATCATATGGCAGTGCCCAGTACTGGCCCCCTTCTGGCAGGCAGTGAATCACCTTGCCACGCAAACTCTCGGTATTACCAGCTGGTTGGACCCCCTGGTCTGGATTTTGGGCCTACCTCCTGTAGGCTCTCGTCTCAAACACCATCAGCTCCGCTGGCTAGCTCTACTTAGTATTTCGGCTAAGCGCTTCATTTTAAGCTGGTGGCGCTCAACTGAAATCCCCTCCCTCCTTGAACTTCAACATGCTGTTACACTCTTGGCATCGCTGAATCGCATGTCCCATGCTGTAGCCAACAGACTTGCAATATATATTGCCTGCTGGTCCCCCTTTCTTGAATACTTGAAGCCTAGGACTGGGATAGGGTGAACTCTGTGTATGATCCTTTTGGAGTAACCTCCTTATTGCTCCCAGTGGTGCAGCCCCCGCCAGGACTACAGGCTATGCCAGCCATCACTCTTGTTTAATACTCACAAGCATGCAGTTCATTAGTATCTTTTAACAGCATTATCTGGTCACCCAATATTTGTGAATTGTTGGCATCACTTTGGGTAGAGAATGGAGGGGGTTCCCCCCTCCCCCCTGCTATTAGCCTATAACGCCTTTTAGATCTTATAAGTGCATGCTGGAAGTACATGGCTATAGTATTGATTTGTACTCTTTTCTGCTGTTGATACTTACAGTGTCTTGTCTGTGGACGTTGTCTGTAATATGTTAAAACTACAATAAAAAGTACTAACTGGAAAAAAAAAATGTTGTTCTTTTGTTTCATCAGTTTTTTTATGTTGTTGTTGAACCACCCCGGTGTGACCTTTCTATTTCCATATTTCATTTTACGTAACATGAAAATGGACACTTCCTTTGATATTTTCTTTGATAGGATCCCCCAAGCTTCGTCAACATTACTGTCTCTGAACTCAGTCTCCCAGTCCCAGTTGCTCATGTCTCTCTTCAGGGATGCAAAATCTGCCTTTCTGAGCCCGTAATAGTATGTTTATTTGGGATTTCCTTGATGCGAAAAAACACTGAGCAGTGATCACTGGTACCTAGGAGGGTGCTTACTTCTATATCTCCCACCCGATCCCCCATATTTGTAAATATGAGATCAAGGATGTTGCTTGCTCTGGTACTCTGGAGTAACTTTTGCTTCAATCCAGCATGATCCATGACCTCTAGGTATTGTTTCTCAATGCTGGAGCCACCTTCCAGGTTCACCTAGTTTATTCCTGTTAGGTTGAAATCCCCCAAAATGATATTATTTTCAGAGGAGTCTAAACTGGAAATATGTTTAAGTATTATATTATCTGATTCTAATGTGCTTGAGGGGGGTCTGTATACAATCCCTTCGTTTATCTTAGCATATTTAGGTGGTAGTAATTTGACCGATAGCATCTCCACATTGTTATATTCTTGGACTATTTCTTCACTTTTCATTATATCCATTAGATATATATATATATATATAGCTATACCTCCTCCTTTTCTGTATTTCCTAGATTTAGAATATAAGTTAAATCCTGGGATGTTTTTCCCATCTGTATCTCCATCCTCCCACCAGGTTTCTATTATTATGGCTTTTTGTATATTCCTGTGTTCCAGTAGGTATTCAAATTCTTCCATTTTATTTACCAGACTTCTGGCATTTATCAGTATTCCTTTCCAGTGGTTGTGGGGTTTAGCTTTCTCATAGGATATATTGATTATGTTATTGGGAATCTTTCCCTCCCTCCCTACCCAGTTTAAATGGAGCTTGATTACCTCATTTATTTCTGTGCCCAGTATTCTTGTTCTGATTTTATTCAGATGTAGCCTTACATGTTTGTATACTGCCTTGTTTTGGAATGTTGTGAAATTGTCCATATAGCCAATCTTTTGTAGTTTACATAAATGTCTTAACCAATTGTTAATCCTGAGAATTACTTTGTTTTTATAATTGTTTGCTCCACAAGTTGGTAGGATGCCTGATATTATTACTTCACCCCCTTTGCTTATTATTCTGTCTACTATGTGTTTATAACTGCTTTGGATGGTTTTCATGTTATTTTTTCCTATGTCGTTTATTCCAACGTGCAAGATGATAGGGTGTTTTGTCTCCCCCCCATTAACCCCTCCAGCAATCCATCTATATCCGTCAGCTTAACCCCAGGAAGTGTGCTCACCACTGTGTTTTCCTTTCTGCCATTACATATTATGGTATCTGTTCCCCTGGTAATAGGGTCACCTATAATGAGGATATCTTTTTTAAGATGGTTACTGCTTAGTTGACGCATTCCTGTATTATTTTCTATATCTGTATCCTGCTGGCCATCTACTGTCATAAACTCAGGTTCTATGTGCATACTAGCTTTTTCCAATTTATTCTGTTTCAAGGGGTACCTGTCCGATAAAGCTTGGGCCTCTCCATCTAATGCTCGTTGAACATCCATTTTTTTTCTAATCTCTCCTCCTGTCCATCTTCAGCTAGTACCTCAAATTTATTTGGGGTCTTTAAGGACTCCTGTAGGGATTTATGTCCTGTTATATCTACTTTTTTACATCCCTTTTTGACCGGTTCCCAACTATCAGAGTCCTCCTTGGAAGTAGGGGGTTTGGGATCCTGCTTTACAAACCTCGGTGTACTTATTTGGCTGTTTTGTCTTGTATAGATATGTTTTGCACTACTGTGTCTAGAAACTTTTCTAGTTCATTAATTTCTTTGTGAACCACTAGTCTTTTATGTAGCTCATTTATTTCCTCCCTTAATGTTTCTATCAGCATGCATTTATCACAGCAAAACTCCTTACATTTTAACCATTCGGTGTAGATATTACATTTTGTACACTGTTTTTTTAAGTTTCTTTGCCTTAGTTTTAGATTAAGCCATTGTTTCCTAATGTGTATTTATGGTTTTGGTTTGTATTTACTGTTTAATTTACAGTTACCCACCAACTTATCCCTATGTCATTCTTAAACGCTTTCTCCCTATAGCAGTTCGTATCCAATTGTATATATATATATATATATATATATATATATATGTATTTATATATACCTTTGTTGAGGTTTGTTTTAACTGTACCTTTTAGTTCTGTATAGCTGCTAAAGTGTCAGGGCCTGTTTCCTGGCTTCCTCGGCTGACACGACAGATACACACAGACGCGCGTGTCTCTGCTCACATCTCCACGTGCGTGCCCGCGCAGTGCCCCGCTCGAGCTCGCCCCGCTCACTCAAGGGCTCAACTAAATAGAGTGGCTACCAGATATTACTGTGCCTGGCCTCCAGTCTCAGCATGTCACTGCAGCCCCTGCAAATCACCAGCTAAGTTTAAATAAAATAACAGCACAACCACCTCATGTGGTGGGTAAATTAACAAAACACTTGCTGTACTCACAGCCTCTGCTGCAGTTTTCAGTGGTAGATATTGTCCGAGCCCCTCCTGGTTGCGATGTTGGCCCCCTCATATCCCAACTGCTACCGCAGGCTCATGTTGCTAGGCAACAGCCTCGCAATTCACCACCTCTCCCCAGAGGTTCACTCGACCACAGGTTGTTCACACAAAAAAAAGACAAGTTTTAAAAACTATGCATAAAGTTAATAATTTGGTAGGCTTCCCAGAGTGCCTGCACTCCCAATCTAGTGTAGTGTGTCCCCCACCAGGTTGTCTGCATGTATCTCCTCCATTTTCTCTGTTAAAAAGTCCTTAAATTGTGGGGTCCTCAGGTGGTATGGGTTTGGCTTCCAGAAGGTGTGCCATTTTTGTAGGCCCATGTCCCACCAGGTCATAAACAGGGAGTGGCCCAAGTGTACTATATCTCCCAGTCAGGAGTCCACCAGCCATTGGGTATTCTCTACCTGTGCGTCACATTGGTTGATCCTAGACTATGTCTGGTGGACTGCTGAGTAGAATGTGTAGTTTCTAGACCTGGTGTGAAAGTGTCTCTATGTGTCCACCCATCCAACCTCCTTCACAAAGTGTCTAAAGTACTTGTGGGCTGGGGTCTGTCTAGATGGTCTAGGATTAATGGTGTCCATTGAGGGGTTGGGATTGATATTAAAGTCTCCCTATCCCACCAACAGTAGTGTCCCATTAGTTAGCTGGACAATCTTGTCTAAGAGTGATCGCATTTGGGGGACTCTGAGTCCCGGAAGGAAGAAGGCATTGGCCAATGTAACCCCTCTGTTGTTAATGGTCCTCTGCACTATTATTAACTGTCCCTCTGGGTCTTCCCAAGTTACAGAACCAAGGAAGTAGAGCGCACACAAAAAGCAGATAGGAGCCAAATATTTTATCAAAAAATCAAATCAGTTTATTTCCATGCTCCTAGTACAAATAACAAAATCCAAGCTGTGGTGCAGTGATTACCCCAAGCACCTCGACTCAAATGGAGTCTTCAAGGAGATCAAATTACCACTGGCCAAAATGGTATGCTTGGTGATATTAAAATGGCCGCCCCCTCTCCTCCTACATCCTCGTGCCGAAGAGGAGTGCACCTTGCCCAGGCCAAACTTAGAGAGCTTAGTGTGTTCCACTTTAGATGTGTGTGTTTCTTGGAGGTAGATGACATCAGACTTGGTTTTCTTTAAGTATGACATCACTCGTGCCCTCTTTACTGGGGATGAAAGCCCATTAATGTTCAGGGAGAACAGTTTTACATTTTGGTCCGTCATTAGTTTGCATTAACCTACTGTTTTCCCTCTCTGATGGTAGAGCTCCGCAGGCATCCGGCCAGCAGGATCTGCCCTGTCTCAGTGCATCTCTGTAGCATCTTAGGACCATGTCGATACATATCCATTACAAACAAGTACATTTCATATCACTTAACAACAATAGTGGGTTACATAAAACAAATAACACATACTGAGTTACCCCTGAATTTGGCCCCTCAGTTTCTGTAAACTTCTGTCTAATATCTACTAATAGGGAACCTGGGCCAATGTGCAGCGTGGTCAAAGGGGCCTCAATTTCCTGAGTGCTAAATACTTGAGCTTCCAAAGTGTGAATCGTATGTGATACATCGAGCAGGGTCTGTGCCCTGCTTGGAGGGTTTGCCTCAGATGAGGACCCTCCAGACATCTGATATGTCAGTTAAGTTGGATAAACCAACTTAGGTTTGGTGACGTCCTTTCCCTTTCAGGACTGAACTACTTTGGCAGTGTTTCTGGGATACATTTTATGTTGTTCTTCCCTAGTTGGGGTTCAGGGGCTACAATTTACCTCCAGGTTGGCACGTTCCTTTTCAATGATGCCACTCAGAGTTACTCTCCAGTTGTTTCCTCCCACCTCTGGGTTGTGTCTACCTATCCAGGTAAGGGCATCACTTGTGTATATTACACATTTTTCCTCTGTCTCCCTCCCCCCCAAGATCAGGGGACCAGGTCCATTTCTTTACTTTCAGAATGTTACATAACATATATACACTGTATTCCGTGGCTTATTCAGGGAGATCTCTTCCTGTTACCCCCCCCTTTATACTTTACCCCTCCACCCATTCCCTCCCTCCCTCCCCCCTTTGTCCCATTCCTCCTGGTTCCCCTACTGTCCCACATTTAGCATTCATAGTACTTAAATCCCAAGCTCAATATTAGTGTTCATTATTACCTTCTCGAATTCTGCAGGCCATGGATACACAGATCCCAGGGGCTGATCCTCCAGAGTCCATTCTTCAGGGTGTGTAGGGTCTCTGAAGATTGTCCAGGCTGCCATAGGCATGGATGCTCCAGATCAGACCATGACAAATATATACATTAGTCAGGGGCAATCGTTTCATTTTACACAGGTATCTTTGCGATAAGAATACTCTCCAGCATGCATGTCTCTACCCCATTTTCCTGAAGGAGTTGCTCTTCGACTTCCTCCCTGCTTCCCATAGGAGCATTGTATCAGGAGCCAGATATCAGCTTGGTCTACAAGCACAGTCTAAGTACTCTTCCCCCCATTCCCATAGCACTCCCCCCCTTTTTTAGTTGTCATGAATATCACGTTTGTGTTGCTAGATACCCCCTTCTCCCCCTTTCCCTCCCCTCTCTCTTTTCCCTCCCTTCCTGGGGTTTACCACTTCTCTGACCTTGCCGGCACCCTGCTCCCATGTCTTCAACTCCATAGTTGTGGTCAGTGCACTGTTCTCTCTGTTGGTCTGTAAAAGTAAAAACAAGGAAACAGGCAAAGAGTACCTTGCTCAGTATGGTGGTCATTCTACAATGCCCTCCCCTCTCCATCCACTCTTTGTTTTGGCACTCATTAGCCCTATTCCCCCCTTTCCCCTACCCTCCCCAATCTGTTTATGACCCAGGTTCAATTCCAATTGTCCCTCCAACATTTTTCTTGTTTGACTCGTTTTGGGTCTTCTTGCTTAAGCTATGCTCTTCCCTCCACCTGGAATATGATCCAAAAATCACTAAAGCTCTCACAAATTGTTAACATGTCAGTCTCCAAAGTTTTACTCACCAACTTGCTAAAGGATACCTGCAAATGTTTCAAGCACCAAGCTCCCCCTAGTCTGTACCCTTCACTGCTTGTCCTAGTTTCCTCTCTGTTCCTTCCCCCTCATGAATTTGTACATATTTTTTTATACTATTGTACAGCTCGTACATTTTTATTATCTCTGTATAAAGTGCCATCTAGTTTTGCTTATTCTGTAAGCTCCCCCTCATGAATTTGGACATATTTTTATACTATTGTACAGCTCGTATATTTGTCTTATTATCTCTGTATAAAGTGCCATCTGTTTTTTGTTTAAGCTGTATGCCTGTGTCTTGTTTATCCTCTGTATACGTTTTTCTTTTTTTACTATTGTATTGTATACCCAGGACCACTTTGCAAATGAGTCTTCTCTCAATAGTGTTTCTCCTGGTTATATAAAGATCGATTGAGTGATTGATTCAGCCCCCACCTCCCCCTTTATACTGCACACAGATTCCAATTTAGCATATCTGGCAATCCCTCTCCATTTCCCCTGCTCCCCCACTCATTTCTGGACCCCCTTATGTTGCCCCCCCAAAAAAATTCCCTATTTGCTAGTCATTCAATTGTGCTTACGCAACTAGATGAGATGAGATGATGCTTGTTTGACTTGATTTACTTTGTGGCTTTCCACCTCTCTATCCATGGGATATACCACTCTGTAGGGATACGATGCAAGGAACCCTAGAAGAGGGCCCCCCCCCACAGGTGCCACGGGAATGATTGCATCGACTAAAGATAGCTTAGGAAGAAGCCCATGGATAAGAGAGAGACCAGCTGCTGGAGGAGGAGGGGGTGGATGGTCGGCAACAAGAATGAATCCTGGAGAGGCCCAGGATGAGTGACCTTTATAAGCTTGATGGGAGAGTGATGTAGTTGCTCCACCCATTGCACATTGAGCTTAAAGCCCTCCCATTAAATTGTGCTTACACAACTAGACGAGATGAGATGATGCTTGTGTGATTTGATGTACTTTGTGGCTTTCTGTATATCTATCCATGGGATATACCACCCTGTAGGGGTAGGACGCAAGGAACCCTAGAGGAGGTTCCCCCCCTACAGGTGCCACAGGAATGATTGTGTTGGCTAAAGGTAGCTTACGAAGAAGCCCAAAAAGAATACCCAATCTGGTGTTGAGCATCAAAGAGGCGAGGATGATGAATGAATGAATTCCGTAAAGATGATTAAGGGCAGACTTCCTAAGGAGAGGGGAAAGCTGGGGCCACCATCTGCCTCCATCCAACAGCAGAACCTAACTAATTAACCTAAGAAAACACTAACGCTAACTAATATTATGACCACTGGCATGAAGGAGAGGGAAAAAACCCTTTTAAGGAGAAAACCTCTGGGGATCCAAGACCTAGGCCGCCTTCCCTCCAGGCTGACGATGTTTGATTTAAGGATGTATGTCATTAAAGAGAAATATATAAGTAGGGAAGATGATAACAGGATAGGGAAAACCACCCCAAAAGAGGCACAGAGCGAAGAAGGAACATGAGGCAGCAGGGACCCAAGAGGAGTATGCTTGAGGAGTCAATGGGAAGGAGTAGATCCGTGTAGAAGCCAGAGGAGCAAGGGGTATCCAGATGCACTCATAAAAAGACTGAGGATGATGAACACTGAGGATGATTGCCACGGGAGTGCAGCAGTCCAATATGAGAAGACTGAGGATGATGATGATGGACGAAGATGAGCTCTGCAGGAGCGCAGTGGGTCGATGAGGTAGCATAGCTCAATTGATCGATGTGAATAAGTAGACTCTGAGGCCAATAAGGCATGCTTGGAACCAGATATGTACTCAGATGGGCGTGAGAAGACAGAAGGTGAGAATAACTGCAGGAGAGCATAGGATTCAAGGATGGAAATGCTCAAGTAAGCGATGTAAATGGCTGAACCATGAGGTAAGGATGAGTGAATGATGACCGAAGTCAGGAACCTGATACATGCGGCAGGAAGGCCATGATACGGTGAGGTGGCATATGAGTCAGGATAGGTATGCCCAAAAGAATGATTGATAGCAGGCCAGATGGAGGCAGCCTGCCAAGAAGACAATGATGGAGAGAAGCCTTGAAGGCTGGAACTGGAAGGTGAGGTATGAAATGGATGGGGTACGGTGAAGGAGAGCAGCCTTGATTGGAGTGAATCTTTGATGGCCGGCATGGGATGAGAACTGCAGAAGAGCAGCGCTTTGATGAGGAACCATAGGATATGATGAGAGGCATATGGAATGAGCGAAGGAAATTGATGAACTATGAGGTCAGCATGAGGGAAAGAGAACTGGACTCATGAACTCGGACACATATGGGCGAAAATTGAAGGATATGAGTAGAGCAGCAGTGGAGACAGGAAATGAAGGACAAACTGTGATGGCTAAAATCCAACTGGCCCCCAGCAAGGGGCAACAGGCTAGCCATGGGCAGTAGCAAACTAGTAGGAGGATCCAGATAACAGTGCAGGAAGATTAGAACCCATGAGGAACTGGGGCAGACACAAGCCACCCAACTGAGGTATGGCAGCATATACTGCAAACACATCAGAGGCCGAACAAGAATGGTTTTCAAATGACGGGACTTGACTGAGGTTGCAGCACTAGAAAAACTGTATAACCCAGTAATCCTAACTGTCAGACAGGACGATGAAAGGGTTTAGAGAGAGGAGAGAGTATGATACTGAGAAAATATCAGGTGAAAGACAGTCTTAAATCCCTCCCCCCTTCCCCGAGGAAACCCAAACAGGAAAGCAGTTGAAAACGTAGTGATAAGAGAGGTTAATAACTTTCAGTAAAATCAGAATCGGCGACCGCTAAAATAAAATCCAACCCCCTCATTGAACAGATTGCTGGAAATTAATTGTGAAAGGAAATGAAGGAGGACCGGGACCAAAACGAAATACGAGGTATGGGGAAGGGTCGAAGGAAAACGGAGATGCAAGGAGGAAGGAGTGATGAGGCAGACCGCTCAATGAGGGAATACAGGAGAGGTCCCTTTTTTTTTCATGTGCATGGTCAGAAGTCAGCACTGCAAGCGAAGGAAGGAGGACTGGCAGAGTGGCACAGAACGGAGTCCCAAGGGACACCAGAAAGCTGAAGCATTGCAGTAGAAGATGATAAAGAGCATCGGCCAGGCAACCCCTGCTCTTAGCTGCTGCTGCTGCTTAAAATCCTGTAGGCACAATCTTTGACACGATCACAACAAGGTTTCGTTACTACGGTGTGGTACATACCTTGAAGAAGCTGGGTCGTGGGCCGGTGCAGGCTGTGGTACGGCCGGTAGGAGCAGGAGCTAAAATGATGAGCTGGTAGCATCGGAAGGAGACCAAAGACATGGGAGGAGGGGCGAGTCAGAGAACTGCAGATGTCCAGCTGCTCTTCCCCTCCACCGTTGAGTTGCTTGTTGCCAGAAGGGTGAACTGCAGAAGCGAGGGCAGCAAAGAAACTGGAGCCACTCGGCAGAAGCAGGGGAGGGAAGCACCAAACAAGAGGCAAGGAAGACGCTCCAGGCAGGGTGGGGGAACAAAGGGGAGGGGGGAGCGAGAGAACAACAAGGAAACCAAGTGTGGGAGGCAGAGGCAAAGCCGCGGTAGCGGTGGAAGGGTAATGGAGGGGAAGACAAAATGGGAGATGGGAATGAGCACCTGGATGTGCCAAGGAAATGGACGAGCTCAGAATGAAGGAAGGTGGTGCCTCCAGCCGCAATGAGAACAAATCATGGAGAGGCCCAGGATGAGTGACCTTTATAAGCCTGATGGGGGAGTGATGTAGTTGCTCCGCCCATTGAACCTCAGGCTTAAAGCTCTCCCATTATATATCTGTAGGAATCACTACCCCCCTTTGCCCATATCCATTGCTTTGCATTATTTTGTACAAGTGAAGCAGAATGAGTCCGCTTATCTGATTCTCACTGGTGCTGCTGCAATACGTCCATTGTCTGTCTCTCATGGCAGCCACCTCTTGTACTGCTCCACACACCTCAGTAAGTCAGTGGTAGCTGCCTAGGTGCTTCCCTTCCTCATTTCAGGTTGGTGGATCAGTCCGGAAGTTACAGTGCTTCACTATGATGTTGCACATTGTGGCTGAGAGGAGGAGCATCAAGAAAGTTCAGGAGACAGGCTTTTCTTCAAGCAGTAAATCCAGCGTGTGGCTTCAGCTAGTGAGCGTAGGCCATGATTGCGATCCAATTGCTGTGTGTGGGGTCTGGGTCTTCAAGGTGTCTGCAATTTGCTGCAGCACTTGAGTGCCCTGTCACCCGGTCTTCTGTCTGGCCTTAGGACCAGACTCGCTGTGATAGCATAGATGCTAAGGTTGGTTTTGAAGGAGCCTACCTGTCAATGACTGGGATCTCCCCCTTGACAAGTTCTGCCAGTACCTCTGCAGCTGTATTAAAGGAAAGCATCCCATCTGGAAAGAACACCACCATCCGGGCAGGATATAGAGTTCTAAACTTCAACTTGGCTGCCTTCAGGTCCTTCATCAGTGGAAGGTAAGCCTTGCGTTTTTACATTATTTCAGGCGCATAGTCATTATCAAAAAATGTGCGCATGTTTTGGAATACATCGTACCCATCTGCTATGCAGTGTGGAAGATAGTTTCCTTCTCCTGATACCACAATATGTGGATCAGGACAGTCCGGGGGCTCATTCCTGCCGATGGCTTAGGGCCCAAGGTTCTGTGGGCTCTATCAGTTTCCAGGGTATTGTTTTCTGGAAGTGACAGAGTCGTCCGAAGCAAGTTCTGTACAAAAGTTATAATATTTGTACCTTCTGCTTCCTCCAGGACTCCAAATAGCCAGATGTTATTCCAGCAGTTACGGATCTCCACATCCTCAGCTCTTTTCTGCAGAGTTTTAATCTGTTGGTGTAGCTGCATGATTGCAGATTTGGCCTGGTCCACGCGGCCATCGTTGATCAAGAGGTGTGATTCATAGTCCTCGTGACGTTTCTTCATTTTATCCATATCTGTTCTCAGGGCTGTCACCATGGAGCACATTTCTTTATGAAAGTCTTGATTTCTGTCAGCATCCTGTCCAGTTGTCTCTGGACACTGGTGTTAAGTTGGTGATTGGGCCTGACATGGCCATGCCTGGAGGAGCACGAGGTCTGGGAGCTCTCACTTTCTGAGTCCCGGTCAGTCAATCGCTCGGAATCCTGTAACTCCCCACTGAGATTTTTACAGGATCCTCTCTGGGTAGTCATTATCTTGCCTTTTAGTGTATTTTTAAGAGATTTTGCTTGAATCTGGTTGTATTAATGAAGGTTTTCTGGCAGTCCTGATGGGAGCTGTCACAACTGGCTGGTTGCTAGGTGCATGAAGTCACCAGAAGTCCCCCGTTCATTGTTTCAACTACACAGAGTTTCCGACCATAGACTGTGAACCACTGTCATGCTTAGCTTGCATGATCATTGGTCTGTCAGGGATGAGCCCAATGTAGATTTCTCTGCATTGGACTAGTCAGTGACACACCTCTGAAATGCCTGTTCTCTGTAGCAAAATGTTTCTTGCGCAAGTGCAAGTAACGTAAAAAACAATGGGATTAATCATATTTTATCTGGTAAATAGGTGACACTTCTTGATTGGGTTCAAGTGGCTACCTCATAAATAACATCTGGAAAAAAGGCTGCAAATTATAGCTTACAAAACAGGACAAGCAAAGCTTAAGAATGTGAATAATGATAATAAAAAACGTTCAATTGCATGTACCCACTTTAGTTTGTTGAATCTCCAAGTTTTCCGTATCTTTAATGTTTGGGCAGATTATTCCACCTGTGCCATCCAGTTAAGAGACAGCAGGTCTCCTGGACCACACTGTATCTGTAAAATCCATTTTGGTGCATCGGAGTCACTTACATCAGCAACAGTCTATAAGCAGAGATGGAGTACCATCTCGCATGCCTACACTCTTGGTTCTGTTTATAGCAAAACCCAATAATTGTGAATAAGTATCTACAGCCCACACAGCCCTTGTTCCTGAGTCCATTTTAGCTACAAACAGGCAAATGTCATCGGCCTAGGCTGAAATTTTCAGCTGCGGTATTGGGCCAGGATATGCAAGGTCTCGTATGAGTGGATCAGTAGCAACTATCTTAAGCAGTGGATCAGTCAAGAAGGTATACAAAAGGGGGTTGAGGGGGCATCCTTGCTACACCCCTATCTTAACTGGATAAGGGGTGCCCAAGGGGCCATTCACAACAGGGAGTATCATGGCCCTTTTTTAGAACTGTTTGATCCAATAAGTGCAAAACTTCAAACAGGTGTTGGTGGGAAACCTTGTCGAGGACCTTTTCTTGATCTAATGACAAAGTGCATTTGTCGACCCCCTTTGGAGCACCTAAATCAAAACCACTATTAAGTAAGAATAAGTTTTCCTGAATCACTCTACCAGGGGCTCAACAAGTTTGAGCCAGGTCAATTAAGACTTTCACCGCAGTTTATAAACACTTGCAGAGCAATTTTGACAAGATCTTCAAATCAGAATTTAACAAGCTGATTGATCTCCAGTTCTGCAAATCCAGTTTATCTCCTTTATTAAAAAGGAAAATCAGCAAAGCCTTTCCAGAAGAAGGGTACAAAGTAGGAGCAGACAAAAAGTGTTTAAAAACCAGAACCAAAAATTAACTTAGCATTATCAGAAAAAAATTTATAAAACTCATTGGGCAAGCCATCGTCTCCTGGGGCAGAACTGGTTTTCAAGACTTATATAATACCTACAACATCTCCCACTAATATAGGGATGATAAGATCTGATTTCTGGGCCTCTGTCAAATTTGGCAGGGGAAAATTCAAAAAAGAAATCCAATCTTGATCTAATGTACTTGCAGAGCCAAATGTATGCATCACAAATCTGTTCACCACACGAAGATGTTCTGCCATAATACTGAAACGAACACTAGTCACTATCTTTTGTGGACATACAAGTTGAAAAAGGGTGTCCAAAGCCAGGTGTTCCTAGTCCCAAATTTCATTAGGGCTTCTAAAGAAGTGGCCCAATCATATTAGAGTTACACATTTGCTCCTTTAAAGCTTTGTAATTCCTTTTCCCTTCCACTATTTTAGTGAGTACTGTATATAATTGATCGCGCAAGGCTAAGTATTTCAAATACGTTTTCCTTTTGGCCTACTTCCCATAAGCAGAGAAAAAAATTCCATTTTAGTGTCTAAGCGACCACTGAACAGGATAATTGTATATACACAACACAGTGGCCCTAGCCTGTAGTAGCTGCTGTACTTAAAGCTTAACTGCAGGGAATTCCAGCAAAGAAGTATTTAAGTGACATCTCTGTGAACCACCCATAGGGGGAGTTAAATCAGTAGTATAGATATACTTTAAAAGCAGGTAGTCAGAAAATCCTACCGGACATAGGGTAAAGGCTACCAAAGATAGATTTGAAGAAACGAAAAAATAATCTATCCTAGTAGAGCGTATGCAAGCAATAATACCCAACAGGGTGGATGATATTGGGCAATACCAGACTGCCCAGGGGTGTAATGAAGCCCGACGCCGCAGGTGGAGGGCCTTGTAGCCACTGGAAGGTCTGGTATTACCCATACCGCCCACCCTGGAGGGTATTAATGTGCTTAGAAGATAGGCTACCTAAGTGTTGAAAGAGACAGGACAAGGTTTTTTTGTTTTTGAAGAAGATGAAATGTCAATTTTATTAACTTTTTTTCACATTGAGAAAAAGTAGTTCCTTTAACTTTGAAACTGTTAACTAAATGAACTAGGGTGTGGTCAAAATAAGAAAGTTGAGGCCACTATTTTGCATGAGAGATAAAGTTGATTGGGGAATTAAATATGCAGCCTTGTGGGGTAAATATGTTGCTTGTTCCTGTTGGTGCTGCTAATGAGATGTGTCCTGCTTCTGCTGCTTGATTATTCTGGTCTGCTTGTGTTGCTGTTGAGTTGTTTGCTTCTGTCTTCAGTTTGGGTTTGCTTCCTGCTAATATTTGGCTCCAAAAGTCTTCTGTCTTTAGTTGATGCAAACCAGTAACTTGACAGGCTCTGTTCAGAACAGTGGCCTGTTACAGCGGTGATTTCTCAAGGACTAAGCCCAGCATTTGACTGGAGGTATACCACCATCACCCATATGCTGTGATTGGTGTAGCGATGGGAGAGTTCTGCAGCTGTGCTTAGATGAGACATCATTGAACCCAGGTAATTTTTACCCATGGGTTCCATGGTATGCCAGCAGACTTATGTATTTAGGCAATCTTCTTGGATGCAGGTATAGTGAGGGAGCATTGGCTGGAATTTTACTTTGATAATTTTCAAAGGAGTGGATGGGGCAGAGTGGGCTACCACGCTGCTCATATATGAAGCCACGGTATTCTTGTTTGTTTGGCTCACTGGGATTTTTATGATTCTTTGTCTTTTTGTTTACTGACGTGATGCATCTGACCCCAGAGTCATCTGTCTCTATTTTAAAACAGTCTGTAATGAGCTCCCGCTGCTCTTCTGTACTGTGCCTGGTCATAAACAACTAAAGGTCGAAGCAGACCTTTGCCACGTGCCCAGGCATGGTGTCTGGGATACATGGAGTTTCTGAGCTTTTCTAGGTCTGGCTCTGTGATGGCCGGATGATATGTTGCTCTATCCTTGTGTTCCTTTCTAAGCTTTTTTATTATGGCATACAGCACGTTATTCGCCGTCTTAAAATGAGGATCCAAAATTATGCTTATGTTCCAAGCGATCTCAGGGCTATTGAGATGCCAGCTGAATCCCGCACTGAGCGCGTAGTACCCTGCTATGGAATACTGCTCCCCTGTGTTACTTTTGACTTCAGCATAACATTTTCTGAAATGGTTTGACAGAGTTTCTAAGCTGTCTTCTTTGAAGTTTACTTGTAGTTTGTTGTGAGCTGCCCACTGCTGGAACGCAGATAGTGCCCACTGAGTATTTTTGTGGGTATTTGGCTCTTTGTTTAGGTTTCAATTGTGACTAAATCACTGGTACTAACTGTGATAAAACTCTCCAGTGTTTGTCTCTTTTCTGCTTCGTTTTGCTGGTGGTTTCTGAGTTAATATTTCTTCAGGGAACAATTCTGTCACGTCTCTGTCAGCTGTCATTTTGTACTGGACACTGTAGTTGTCGGACATTTTTGCAGTTTTTTCTGTCTGAAGTGGCCTCAACTGCCAAGATGGTTGTCATTTATTGCCAAAGGCACAGTGGCACCAGGATATTAGTTATGAGGCTGGCAGGGTTGGCATAGCTGGGACTTTTTATTTACAGGGCTCTCACGTAAGCAATAAGGCATGACCAAGGGTTATGTTAATGGTCTGTTAATCACCTTCTAGGGGTGTACTGTGGCACGAGGTGTAGCTGAGTGCCACATGCCCCTAGAAACATAGAAACATAGAATTTGACGGCAGATAAGGACCGCTTGGCCCACCTAGTCTGCCCATTTCCCTGCCTACTGGATGAGCTGCAGATCCTAGTTAACCAGCAGCCTACTTCTTTCTACCCCCACCCCTAGAATTGCCATATGACTGTCCCATGCATGCTTGAATTCCACCACTGTTTTGACTCCACAACCTCCTCGGAGAGAGCCGTTCCATGCATCACAACCCTCTCTGTGAAAAATGCTTCCTTAAATTACCTAAACCGCCCCCCTCTATCTTCAAATTGCTTGCCCCCTTGTTCTTGACACCTCTTTTTTTGAAGAGTGCTCCTCTTGGACTTTGTTGATTCCCTTGAGGTACTTGAAAGTTTCTATCATGTCCCCTCCCTCCTTTCCTCGAGGCTATACATATTAAGCTCCTTAAGTCTCTCTTCATATGTCTTCCGTGCAGACCCTGCACCATTTTAGTTGCTCCTCTGGACAGCTTCCATCCTGTCTATGTCTTTGTGAAGACTGGGTCTCCAGAACTGCACACAGTACTCCAGATGGGGTCTGACCAGCTGTCTGTACAGAGGAATAACAACTTCCTGTTTTCTACTGGTGATGCCTCTCCCTATGCATCCCAGTATCCACCCACCCTCCTTGCTGCCCTCTCATTACTTGCCCACCTTTAGGTCATTTGATATGACTACCCCAGGTCCCTTTCCATTTTGTTGTTGTTAGTATCTCACCCCCCATTGTGTACTCTTCCCCTGGGTTTTTGTTTCCCAGGTGCATTACCTTGCACTTCTTAGCATTGAATCTAAGCTGCCATACATTTGACCATTCCTCTAACCTTGCCAAGTCCCTTTTCATCCTTTCTACCCCACCTTGTGCATCAACTCTGTTGCAGATCTTTGTGTCATCTGCAAAGAGACATACTTTTCCTTCCAGTCCCTCTGCAATGTCGCTTATAAAGACATTGAAGAGGACCGGTCCTAATACTGAACCCTGTGGTACCCCACTAGTAACCCCCCTTTCTTCAGAGTGGACTCCATTTACTATTACTCTCTGTGTCCTATTCTCCAGCCAATTTTTTACCCAGGCTGTCATCTTGGGACCCACTCCCAGGCTAGCTAACTTGTATATTAATCTTTTGTGTGGGACTGTGTCAAATGCCTTGCTAAAGTCTATGTAGGCCATGTCCACAGCCCTCCCTGATCTACTACTTTGGTCACCCAGTCAAAGAAATCTATCAGATTTGTCTGGCATGACCTTCCGCTGTGAATCCATGCTGCCTTGGGTCCTGTGCCCTCTGGCCTCTAGATACTTGACAATTCTTTCCTTCAGAGTGATTCCATCATTTTCCCTACCACTGAGGTTAAACTAACAGGTCTGTAGTTTCCTGCATCTGCCTTGCTCCCACTTTGTGAAGGAGAATCACATCTGCCCTCCTCCAGTCCTCGGTACCACCCCATCCTCCCATGATTTGTTAAACAGGGTAGTCAGTGGTGTCACTAATTCCACCCTTAGTTCTTTAGAATCTGGGATGAATCCCATCAGGCCCCATTGCTTTGTCCACCTTCAGTTTTAAGAGTTCTTTCAGAACCCTTTCTTCTGTAAATGGGCTGGTATCAACTTCTGTATCCAGAGTGTTTCTACTGTTTGTTTTAGGTACCTCCCCCTCTTCCTTTGTAAATACAGAGCAAAAATATTTGTTTAGTATCTCTGCCTTTTCACAGTCACCCTCTGCCCACCCTCCCCCCCTTATTAAGCCTCACTATCCCTCCCTTGGTCTTCCTTCGCTCCCTGATGTACCTATAAAAGGTTTTATCCCCCTTCTTAACTGAGTTGGCTATCTTTTCCTCAGTTTGGGCCTTTGCTGTTCTGACTGCCTTCCCAGCTTCCTTTGTTTTAACTGATACAGTTCTCTGTCCTGCTCCTTCTGTGATTCCTTGTACTTCCTGAAAGCTTTCTTTTCTCTTGAACCTTCACTGCCACTTCCTTTGAGAACCATAGTGGTTTCTTACATCGTCTAGTTTTGTTTATTTGCTTCACACAAAGGCTAGTTACCTCTGTGATGGCAGTTTTTATTATTTCCATTGTTCTTCCACCCCTCCTTCCTGCCCATTTGCTAGTGCATTCCTTAGGCACTCACCCATTTTGGCAAAGTCAGCCCTTCTAAAGTCCAGTACCTTTGCCTTTGTATGGCTTGACTCTATTGCTGTGTTTATTGTGAACCATGCTGTTCAATGGTCGCTAGTTCCCAGATGGCTACCCACTTCTACATCTGTGATCCTCTCTTCATCTCCATTTGAGAGAACCAGGTCTAAGATTGCTCCCTCTCAAGTGGGCTCCAATACTAGTTGTCTAAGGCATGCCCCCTGTAGGGCATCTAGAATAACCCCACTCTTCGAAGTGGCTGCTGCAACTGCACTCCAGTTAACATCTGGCATATTCAGATCGCCCATCAGCAATATCTCCCCTTTTTCTGCTTTACTAAGTATACTTTCTATCATTTCCTTGAGGGTGATTAACTGACCATTAACGTAATCCCTGGGAGTGCCTTATTGCTATTATAATAAAAAATGTTTTTAAACAGTGTTAAACCTTGTTCAGCATATGGTTAAGCTCTACATGTATGTTAATAAAAGATTAACATAAGGCTGTTAGAATGTTTGCAGCCAATCAGAAAGCTCCACTTCTCAGATTCTTTTTATAATGTAAGTTAATGTACCCCTGCCAGCCAATCACACTTCTAGAATTTTTAAGCCCATTTTATAATCCAAAAATACATATTCCTTCCACTTGGATATAATGTACAATAAGCATCTGCAAGGCCAGCAACTGATAAAGCATTTCTTAAAGCAACCACATTGTAATAAACCTTTTTCTGTTCAGAATCCTGGATTCTGACATCCACCCCACAGTTGAAATCACCCCCAATGACATTTCTGGCTGTGTGAAGATAGAATCTTATATTTTCAAATAAGGCTACCCTAGTCAATTTCAGCTGAGGTGTGTACATGTTAATTACCTGGAATAAAGAGGACTCACATTTAAAGTCAAGTAATAATACCCTGCCAGGGTAGACATCTACTGTACCAGCCTTGTAATAGTATATTTAGTGGATTTGAAAAGAATCCCCATACTATTAGGCCTGTCTTCTCCTATCAACCAGAAGGATGGGCCCCAAGACCTTGCTCTCTTAACTTGAGCAAATATCAAAACAGATGACAGACGAGGTTCATGTAACAGTATATTATCAGAATTTAAATTATTAAAACACTGAAAAGCAATCTGTCATTTCTTAAAGTTCTTTATACCGCACATGTTAAGGGATGTCAGATTAATTTGGACCATGGGAAATTATAGGGGCATTAGGAAATTAGTTCCACTTCTGGAAAGGAAACTTCAGGCCCTGTTGAAAGGCCATTGACCTCCATTTTCTTGATTTCTGCTTAGGCCTGCCCACTTCTTCTTCGGCCTCTGATTGAGTCTGTGACCTTGTCAAGGAAACATCAGATTCAATATCTGAGTCACCACAGTCCTTATGGTGTTGCAGAATATCAAACCTGTTCTGCAGAGGCAGATGCAGAGGTTATTTATGTCTGGCTGTTGACTTCATACTGTAACGCTCCTATGTACCATAGACATACTGCCAGAAGGAGGGGGCATAATGATATGCTGATTCTATGAATCCTGAGGTGTAGTTGACAGTTGAAGTTCATCTGCTTCTGGCAGCTGGTCACTCTCTGTACTATCAGTCACTTTTAAATCCACACTTTGTGGGGACGGGGCTACAGTAATACCTACCTGGTTGAGAATCTGTTGACCTAACTGGTTCTGTGGACCAAGCATGGAGGCCTTGCTGTAAGCTAGGAAACTGGTTGTCTGAAGAGACAGTTCTTTCCCGATCTTTTACCCTAGTATTGGTTACCAGGGTGTTGGTACTAGATGACTGTGCCTTCCTAACCAGATGCTCTTGGTCAAAGCCACCATCCCTGTTTCTGGCTGCCCAAGGGCATTGTTGGTAAATATGCTCCATTTCTTCATGCAGGTTGCATCTCATCAAATTCCTGCAGGCCACTCCCACATGGCCAAACTTTCCACGCAAGCCACAGCATGATTGCCTTTAGGTTGGCCTACGAGAAGCAGACCCCACCCCACCCCACCCCTGTCTCTGTCAAGAAAAAAGCTGTTTGGTAGATTTTCAATACCTGAATTGGATTGTCTCAGCTTAACTTTGAACTGCCAGCCGCCAGTCCTGGCTGGCTGAGGGGGTAGCAATGCTTCTCTGACCAGTAATGGATATTACTAACATTGACACCCTCATTACGGAACATAACTGTGACAGTCGTGATCAAAGGCTTGGTCAATGGAATTGCCACGAAAGGAATCCAAAGCGGTGAGGTCTTTAATTGATAATATTTTATCCAGAACTGTTTTAATCCTTAGCTGATTTAAAACTAATATCAAAAGGGCCTTCTCCTGAGATGTGAATAAGGACATGAATTTCTGATGCAAAAAATTGCATGGAGTCCTTCAGTAACTTGCAAGCCACCACAGTCCTGTCAGGATGTTCTTTTAAACCACCTCTGTACTTAAGCCTCACTGCATTACATCTGGGAGTAGGGTGTTTAAAAAAAATCAGAATATCTAGGTTCAGTGTTAGAACATCCAGAGTCTGCACTGGAAGGGGCCAGGATTAGGATTTCAAGTGGATGGGCCAGGATAATTTCTCTCAGTGGAGAGGCCAGGATCCTTAAAGCAGGTTCTACCTGGTCTGTGCACCCCATGAAGGAAGTTTTTCTGGGATGGACTAGCAGTGTCAGTCAGTATGAGACATATATGCAGCAATTCCATCTACAAGTCATAAGATTGACCCACTGTTACAGTATTGAGCTGCCCTTCAGCAATCTCTGTGGGCAGAAAGCCATCAAATCATCAGCCACAACTGTTGCATTATGCATTCCCCCAGGTTCACTAAGGGGGCTTTATAATACCTGTTTGAGAATCAGGAGTTAATGAATTAGGGCTGATAACTGTGGGAAATGCAAAGTTCAGTCTGCAGCAATGCCCGTTGGCATTTTGGTTGTGTTTGCTGACTGAGCCATGCCTGAGTTAGCCTCCCCTTCCAATTCCACTATGGTACCCGTATTCAAACCATGATCTTTGGCAAAATGAGTTACACTATCCTGGGCCATCAAACCCAGAATATCTGATGTTTGCATTAGAATAGTGTGAGCAGTGACCATTGCAGTTCCGACTCTTTCCTGGCCAAGTTTCTCCATCCAGAACTGATCCACAAATGTAGTAAGCTATTTACCATCAATAGTAGCAGCAGGACTGAGCTGGGTTTGTGCCCGAGAAACCAGCTTGCAGGAGACATCTGTTACATTTCCTCCTGGAGAATTCAGTAGTTTTAAATCCTGGGTTCCACTGGTGCAGCTGTCATTCTGTGATGCATTAGGGCTAACAAAGTCCTGTGGCACCGTAACCAACAACTGCACCTCAGGAAGGGGGCTGGCATCCCCCTCAGGGTCTAGTATACACTTGTCACTTTTGTCCTGCATCTACACCACACCTCTCAGGGCTTTCTTTGGAGACCATTCTGATGACTGAGAGGATTGTCCAGTAACGCTGAACACATTAATCATCTGACATCTTGGTGACAAAATGTCAGGCTGTTTTGGCTGAGAGTCCTGCCTTGTTAATTTCAATGGTTTGTCACTCGGGGTGGGGGGGGCAGCTGAGATTGAGGTGGCCCCAGGTGATGAATCAATTTGTTTAGTGCCATTATCTTCCAACTGCAAAGGCTTCTGTATGAGTTTTGAGGAAGCTTTCCTCTTACTATATCTGTCATCCTCTACCAGCATTCTCAGCAGATGTCTTTTTAATTCCAGCATTCCTGCCTCCAACTTTTTTCTGCAGCCAAAAGCACTGCAGATTAATCATCAGCTTCCATAGGGAATGAAGTTAATTCATCAGTCTTTTAAATCTATTACCATAGTTTTCATTAGTTCTGTAGAATCTTTGCCCTCTGGAGAAAAACAGACTTGAGTCGAGGACTCACATCCAGCCTGCAGCAGCACGTCGTTCTCCTCCAAGTCACCAGGGTCTGCCATCTTGGATTCAGGGCGAACAGCACCCCTTTCCAACAGCAGAGGAGTTTCCCTGGTGTCCGGGCCAAATTTTCCCCATTCACCAAAATACCACCAACAGCTTAATCTGGTTCAATTTCATGTTGGATTCCATGTGTGCCCTCACAAAGCTAAAAATAGGCAGAATTGCCTAGTCCTCCTTTCCTGGTCAATAAAACCTAAAATGAAAAATAAAATGTCACCTACCTTATGCCCAGTGGTCCATAGGTGCATGGGCTATTGTATGTAGGTGGGTAAAACACAAGAAGTCCAGGATGCCTCCTCCTTATCCTAGGAGAAATAGAGGTTCAAGTATTGGGGATGCCCATTGCTGATAATAGTATGTGACGTAACATAATAAGGGCCAACTCCACATAGTAGTGAATAATTCTCATCTTCATTCTTTATTTTTCTGGCACAAATCAAAGCTTTGTGACATTTCAGAACACCACCCCTTTGTCGGGACGTAATACTGTTGTCACATGCACCCTACAGTTAGGGTTGAGTAGCCTGTTTAATGTTAAACCTCAAATTTTGCTCTTTAATAACTTTGCAACCGTTCAACGGATGTGCACAAACTTTGGTATGCACTGTCCTGTAGGGAAGATCTCTTGATGTAAGTTTCATTCCAGCTAGATGTTCGGATAGTGTAAAAAAGTTAAAAGTCACCACTTTTTGCAGTTTTTTCCTCATCACCTTGTGCCCAGATGGTGTGGAATTTTGGTTGATTTTTTATGGTAGAAAGAACTTGGGTAACAGAACTGCCAGTGTTTGTTTGGTGCAAAAATATTAACCTGTTGCAAAGTTATTCCGTTTTTACGTTCCCATTATTTCCTATGGGAAGTTCATTTTTCAGAACAGAAGTAAAAAGTTCGACAAAGGAATTGATCTCATGAAAAGGATTCAATCTTGTGAGATCATTTTCTTTATCGTGAGTACAAAATCCTTTTTCAAAAGAGAAAATTCCTTTTTCACGAGCCACCATCTTGTTTATGTTTTTTTCTTAAATTTTTTTTGTTTGAAAAGCCACAAAAATTACATCATGGAGAGAGACCACCACAGTTGGCTCATTGTGACCCCGTTAGGTGCAATCTGTACTTCAAAGTTAGAAATATGCCCTTAAAATATCTTTTTTAAATATAGTAAATCCTTTTTCGGGACTGTGTGATACGAAAAGAGAGTCCTTTTTCATATCATGAGTCACTCGAGAATCATTCCTTGTCCCTTCCATTGCCATCCCCAGTACTCTACTGTTTTCCCCTGCTGTCTAGTGGCTCCCCCCTCAAATGCCCCTGCATCTTTCATTTCGCTGGTGTCTAGTGGCACCCGTCACTCACTCTCTGATCACTGTCCCTGTAAGGAAAATAATTTCCCTGGTGTCTCATGCCACCCCTCACCCTCTGATCGCCGTGCTGGTAATAAAACTAATTTCCCTGGTGTCTGGTGGCACTCCCCACCCTGCAATTGCTGTCCATGATGTTTCCCTGGTGTTTAGTGGTGCCCCCCTCCCATCATTGTCCCGATCTTTCCCTGGTGTCTAGTTGCACTCCTCACCCTCTGATTGCCGCCCCCTAGTCCCTTGTTTATTTAAATAAAACATGACGCCGGGATGCCCAGCCCCAGTGTTGGATGCCCCCCTCCCCATAGCCTGTTGTTCCTGTAGTTTTATTTATTGGCCAGCATCTGGGTGCCCAATCCCCATGTCAGCATTTAGAGCCCCCCCCAGCAGTGTGGGACACTGGGGCGCCCACTCCTTGTGTCCCAAAATATTTTATCAATGAAATCCTGTAAAAAGAAAACAGTCCTCCAGTGTCTTTTTTTTTTTGTTAAACCTGAAAAAAAGGAAACGGACCCTCCCCATCCCAAACCTCCCACTGAGCACCCACCACCCTACACCCCCACTTACCCTATACTTACCATCGGAGGTCGGAGGCTGTCATCTTCTGTGGACCATGACATGTCTGCATACTTCAAAGCTGAACAATGAACTGAGGAATCAAGGTAAGTGCCGTATAATGCATTTCAGTGGTGTTTTGAACTTATGTTCATAACTTTGCCATTTTTTGGAATTCACACACCAAATTTTCAACATAGCCTTTTTGGGACTCCACCTCATGAACACAGGCAGTGTCATTTTGTTAATTGGGCCTGAAAGGTGATTTCATAGTCAGTGCATGAAATCACTTTTTGGGACCAAATAATGAAATTTCACCAACAGTGTTCATGAGGTGGGGTCTCAAAAAAGCCATGCTGAAAATGTGGTGAAAAAATTCCTTAAAATGGCCAAGTTATGAGCATCCACTGGAATGTTTCTATGCACGCACATATCTTTGGTAATTTTCAATATTTTGAGTCCAAATTTTAAACATAGCCATTATTTCACACCACCTCATGAACAGTACAACTGTTATTTTTCACATCCTATCCAAAGAAAAAATTATTCACCTTAGTAATTGTGTTTCTTCTAATGGAGTCTTGCTGTATTCTGACAATCTGCAGTATGCTCCAGCACTAGAACTGCCCCGGAGAGTGAAGGGTTAAAATTCTATGCCAGGCATAGAAAGTTGGTCTCAAGCTCAGTTGAAAACTCTGTCTGTGTCCTTTTGAAACCAAACCGTCAGATTCTTACGAGCTAAACTCACTGACTATAAAATGTGGAAATTGTAAAAACTAAGAGCAGCCAACTGGCAACACAGACTCTGGATTCCCTAAAAGACTCAAGTCAGGAAACCCAAAGAACAAAAACCAGGCAATAAGAACTAAACACTTTTAATTAAACAAATACCAAGCACCCAACACAACAGGAGTAGGCTAAAGACACCCCTGGGGTGCAACATTGCACCTGCCCACCCACTTCCCAAAACAGGTTCTGAGAGGAGAGGCAGGGAGGGAGGTCAGAATATAGCAAGACTCCATTAGAAGAAACACAATTACTAAGGTGAGTATTTTTTTCTTCAAACAACATGAAGTCTTGCTGTATTCAGACAATTTGCAGACTACCAAGCAGTACCTCCAAGGAGGAGGGACAGAACCTACTTTGGGAATAGGCTCTGAAGTACTGCTGTGCCAAACCTAGCATCACTTCTAGCCTGGATATCCAGAGAGTAATGCTTGGTGAAGGTATGAACTGTTTTCCAGGTGGTTACTTGACAGATTTCTAACAAGGGGATATCCCTAGCTGCAGCCAGAGATGCAACAGTACCTCTAGCAGAATGAGCCCTCAGGCCTGAGGGTGCAGTTTTTCCCAGTTTTTCATAGCAGAATTGAATACAGGACACAATCCACCTGGCAATGGTTCTTTTGGTGGCAGGTTTTCCCTTACCTACTTCCCCATAAGTGAGGAACAACTGGAGGGAGTCAAACAGTGACCCTTTCTACGTTCTATATAGTAACTAAGGGCCCTTTCAACATCTAAGCTGTGTAGCCTCCATTCCCCTGAGGAGGTGTGATCAGTGAAGAACACAGGAAGAGACATAGATTGGTTTAAGTGGAAATCAGAAACCACTTTAGGTAGGAACCTTCTATTGGTTCTAAGGACCACCTTATCTCTATGAAAAGAAAAGAAGTCAGGCTCCACTGACAGGGCTTGCAATTCACTGACACATCTGGCAGAAGTAACAGCAACCAAAAACACAGTTTTCCAAGTCAAGTACTTGAGATCTGCTGAGGACATAGGCTCAAAGGGGGGTTGCATCAGCTGAGCAACATAAATATTCAAATCCCAGGCAGGAGCAGGATCCCTAAAAGGGGGATTGGTATGAAGCAATCCCTTGAAAAATTTACAGAATACAGGGTGAGATGACAGAGAGGAAGACTTTCCCACTGACAGGGAAGCAGAAATAGCTGACAAATGAACTTTGAGAGTAGTTGGTTTGAGGCCTAGGCCATTAAGGTAAATCATGTAATCCAGAACTGTAGACGGTTCAGCAGTGTCTGGGGAAATGTGCTTCTTGGAACACCAAATACTGAACCTTTTCCATTTGGAGTTGTAGGTTTTTCTGGTAGCAGGCTTTCGAGAAGCCTTGAGGATATCCAGAACCCATTGGGACAGATGTAAATCTGCATACTCTAACTCTTCAAGAGCCATGCCTTGAGATTGAGTGACTGTAGATTGGGGTAACAAATCCTCCCCTGAGAGTAGGTTAGCAGATTGTAATTACTGGGAAGAGACAGGGGAAGATGGACTGCTAAGGACAGCAGCAGGGGTTACCAAAGCTGCCTGGACCAGTCTGGAGCAATCAGGATCACTTTGCATGGTTGTGACCTTACCTTGACTAGAACCTTGAACAATAGAGGAAAAGGAGGGAAGGCATAAAGAAACTTCCCTTCCCAGTTCAAAATCAGAGCATCCAGAGGGACTGAGCCCAAGACTGGGGGTCTGCAACAAAACAGAGGAAGTAGGTGATTGTCTGGGGCTGCAAAGAGATCTATCTCTGGAGTGCCCCACCTTGAGAAAATCACCTTCAATACCAAAGGATCCAGAGACCATTCGTGATGGCCCTGGGAAATCCTGCTCAGTGCATCTGCTATCACATTGTCCTTTCCTGGGAGATGGCCCGCTACTAGAGAGGTCTGCAGGGAATAAGCCAGCGACCATACTTTCATGGCCTCCGGGCACAGAGCCGTGGACCGAGTGTCTCACTCCTTGTTGATATACCACATGGTGGTGGTGGTGGTGGTGGTGTTGTCCGTCCTGACCTGAACCACCTTGTTCTGCATTGACTGAGAGAAAGCTTGTAGGGCAAGAAGTACTGCCCTGAGCTCCAGGAGGTTGATGTGAAGAAGGGATTCCTGAGGGGACCACAGCCCCTGGGCCGTGAGAGCCGCTAGATGGGCTCCCCACCCCAAAAGGGAAGCATCTGTGGTAAGAACCACAGAGTGAGTCTGAAAGACAAATGGAACACCTTGCCTCAGATTGCCCAGGTCCTGCCACCACTGAAGGGCCTGAATTAAGGTCTGAGTAACAGGAACTAGCTTGGTAAGAGGATCTTTCCTTTGGGACCAAAAGGTTCTCAGATGTAACTGAATGTCCCTCATCTGAAACCTGGCCCCTTGGACCTCTGCTGTGGAAGTTGCCGTGTGGCCCAGAAGCTGCAGAAAATGTCTTGCTGGTCGAGAAACCAGAGGGAGAAAGGAAGAGGCCAGCTGAGAAATGGCTTTTGCCCTTTCCAAAGGAAGGAAGGCTCTTGCCTTGAGAGTGTCTAGTTCTGCTCCTATAAAAGTGAGGAGCTGTACTGGTTCGAGAACTGACTTGGGAAGATTGAGAAGGAACCCCAGGGAAGTGAGAACTTGCTGGGTGACCTGCAGATCTGACTTGACTTGGTCTGGAGACTGGCCCACAAGAAGTCAGTTGTCCAAATATGGAAAAATAGAAATCCTTTTCCTTCTTAAAAAGGCCACCACTAATGCTAGGCACTTTGTAAACACCCTTGGAGCTGAAGTTAGACCGAAGGGCATTGCTCTGAACTGATAATGGCCTGAGGGCAATTTGAACCTGAGGTACTTTCTTTGGGAGCACCTGATGAGAATGTGAAAATAGGCATCCTTGAGGTCCAGGGAGGCTACCAAGTCCCCTGGCCTCAGAGAGGGAAGAATTGTTCCCAGAGTCACCATTTTGAATTTGGCTTTATTAGGTGCTTGTCTAGGTATCTTAGATCTAGGATGGGTCACCACTCCCCTGTCTTTTTTGGGGTAAGGAAGTACCTGGAGTACAGACCTTTGCCCCTGTATGGAGTAGGAACTCTCTCTATGGCCTTTAAGGCCAGAAGAAATGAAACCTCTGTCTCTAGAGTAAGGGTTTCTGTAGTATTTGCAGGTGGAAAAGATCTGGGTCTCAGTTTCGGAAAATTTTTGAAACTGAGAACCAGCCCCTGGTTTACAACCTCCAGAACCCACTTGTCTGAAGTAACAGATATCCAGTCCTAGACAAAGTAAACCAGCCTGCCTCCTACTGGAATGGGGGAGTCGACCCGGGCTGACACATCAGGGTGTCTGCTTGGCAGGAGCCTTAGGCTGAGGGGTGGATGCAGCCCTGCTCATCCCCCTTCTGCCTCTCCCTCTGAAGAAGCCCCTCTGAGAAAAGGAAGAAGAGGCCTGCGCCTGGTAGAAAGGCCTGTGAAAAGGCCTGCCCCTGCCCCTAGATTGCTGCCTTTGAGGAGTTGCCTGCTTCTCCTTGGCCTGGGCACTCCAATAAGTGGTCCTGTACTCATCCATTTTCTTCATGTAATTCTCTGTCTGCTCCCCAAACAGGGAATTACCCACTACAGAAAAATCCATGACCTTAGCCTGGGTATCCTGTGAGAGACTAGTACATCTGAGCCAAGCCATTTTCTGAAGAGCCACAGATGTAGCCATGACTCTTGATGACACATCACTGGAGTCCACAGCAGCATGAAATTGTACCTTTGATGCCTCAATCCCATCAGCAGCCACCTCCTCCAGCTCCTTAGCTAGCTGGGGGGGGAGGCCTGTTTAGCCAGTGCCAGCACAGTGTCCCATCTGGACTTCTGGTACCTGGCTGTATAGGCCATATAGTTAGCCTGCCTGAGTCCCAAAGATGATGCCAAGTACTGTTTCTTTGCCATGGCATTTATCTTCCTGGAATCTTTGTCTGGGGGGTGTGAAGTCAAGGGGATGTTTGCCTTGTCACAGGCAGCAGCCTGCACTACCCCAACATGGCTGCATTGCTGATAAAGAAATTCCATATCTGAGCCTGACAAGGTGTACCTCTAGTCCATTCTCTTGTCAACAGGAGGTACAGAGTTGGGAGACCTAAAATGTTTTGTGTCTGTTTCCCAAATGACCTATGAAGGGGGAATAGACAGTCTCTTAGACTCTGGGATGTCCATCATCTCTAAGTAGTCAGGCTCCTCTTGATCCTCTACAGCCTCCTCAATAGGAAGCTGAAGGGTTTGAGCCACTTTTCTGTAGTACAGAAAGTGGGGAGGGGACTCAGAAAGCCTAGGAGGGGAAACACCAGAAGGTCTGTCTGGGGAGATGTCCAGTTCCACAGGCACATCCAGACTTTCACCGTCGTAATCATCCTCTTCAAAATCCCCTCCTCATCAAACTCCGGTTCGTAAAAATCTTCAGGGGAATAATCCTGAAATGGGGGAACAGACTGAACCGAACCCCTGCCAGAAGGCGCCGGATTGGTCGGAACCAGACAAAGCGATTCCACAATCCGAATCGCTTTGGCTATTTCTTTGGCGGTCGGAACATGCGGTTCTGGATCTGAACCAGCCGACTTATCCTTTCATTTTCTTTTTGTAGGAAGCGATCCCTCAGGATCATCTCTCCTCTTGCCCTAAGAAGTATCGCCCTGGTCAGAGGGCACTCCTTCTGGTTTGGTAGGAACAGAACCGGGCTGGCCTTCCGGGTCAGCGGATTTCTCGGCCTCCTTATCCCTAAGTCTACCTAACCTGTTTTCCAGGGTAGACTTAGGGAAATTCTTGCAAATTTGACAGTCTGAATCGAGGTGGTCAAACCCCAGACAGTAAACACAGGTGGTATGGGGATCAGCCTTAGCAAGACCTCCCCACACACACTGCAGTGTTGAAACCCATTGGGCCCGGTTTTTTTCTTGGGTTTCTCAGACATGGCCAACCTAACCAACATCCCTTTATATGGCAACCGCCAGGCAAGACTCTCCTATCAGTTTCTCACCATGTCATGGGTAATGGAAAAAAAACGTTCAAATCACGTTTTTTTTTAAACCGATACAGAACGGTCGGTAACCACACACTAACTTTTTTACAAGGATTTTACTACAGGATCAGTTCTGCCGAACCGATTGAACAAATTTACAATTTCCACACAATAACTGTCCACAATACTAATCTAAGTACTTACGGTACCACAGACAGAGTCTCGAACCAAAAAACGGAACGGAAAATCGGACTAAAGTCGACAATTTTACCGCGTTTGAACCGAGCAGAAGGAGAAATCTCGGGAGCGACTGTTCAGTGAGGTAGAGTAAAGAATCTGACGGTTTGGTTTCTAAAGGACACAGACAGAGTTTTCAACCGAGCTCGAGCCCAACGTTCTATGCCTGGCATAGAATTTTAACCCTTCACTCTCCAGGGCAGTTCTAGTGTTGGAGCATACTGCAAATTGTCAGAATACAGCAAGCCTTAATGTTGTTTGAAACATGTTTTTGCATCTGTGGCACAGAATGATATTTTGGAACATATTTGAACATTTTCACCTACAGGGTTTATGAGGTAAGGTCACAAGAAGACTATGTTGATCACAAGAAGACTATGTTGAAAATGTGAGGTCAAAATATGAAAAAATGACAAAGTTATGAACATTTGTTGCAATTCCACTACGCCTGCTCATAATTTTTGAAATGTTAAGTATTTTGACCCCAGATTTTCAACATAGCCTTCTTATTACCCCACCTCACATACAGATATGACAGCCTAATGCTCACCCCATTTTCATAAAGTCTGCACATCTGACCATATTTACAGATGGGATGGGGTGAGTGTTAGGCTTGAGAAGCCCAAGGCACACCCTACACCTGCACTCCTGCCTGGTTTGGGAGGGTGGGATATTAGGTAAATCCTAATGCCTCATTTGCCAACTTTTGTCGCTTTGACCCTAACTGGAGCATTAATGAAGTTTTTTTGCAACTTATATATATGTATATATATATATATATATATATATATATATAATGTATATATGTGTAGAAAATATTTGAGAGAATTTTATCTACAATTATATTCATGTCATTATTTTACTAAAAAAATTATAAAAATGCTGATGTTGTGCTCTGTTATGTTTTGCATATATTAAAGAGATAGTATGTATAAAAAACAGTGCATGTCTTTTTATGTTATGGTGATACCCTTTTCACCCAGAAAATACCCCTTAAAAACGCAGTGATTTTGTGACATGGATTTGCTAGACATCTCTGTGATCACTAAGTAACTGGGCTATGTTTAAACAATGAAAAATAGCATAAAAAGCTGGTTTTCTGCTGTTTAAACAGCAAAAAAAGGTACCATATCCTGCCACCTTGCAAAATAGTCCCTAACAAATAATAGATTCTGCATTACTGTTATGCACATAGAACTGTCACAGATACACTGCTAATATGATCTGTGACATCTCCTGTGCATAACAGTCACTCCTACATGTTCTGCTACAACATGCACCCCAGCAACATACACATACATACAACTGTGCTCTAACAGCAGTCCACTATGCTGTGCATCTCTGTCTTTCTCTGCAGCATACGCCAGAGTTGCAAGTACTGTGCAGTTAGCAACTTGTGTGCTCTCTAAAAATTCTGTTTTGGCTGTATGTGAACAGCAAACATGCATTTTTAGGGACAGGACAATGAACTTCTGGATACATTGCATTGTCTAAGTGCTCCTTTACTTCACGGGCAGCAGAGAGAGCATGGAGACCAGGAGTGGCAAGAGCAGGGAAATGGTCATCGGACACTGTTGTGTGCAGGTGTACAACTGTTGGTAGCACTGTCAAACACACACCCTAACTGAAGCAGCCAGCAACAGCCATACCTCTGTACTGTCTCTCACTGCTGCTCTCCTGCTTCTGCCTCACTCTCTCTCTCTCTCTCTCTCTCTGCCGGAATGCATCTCCTGCTCTACTATTGCTGCCTCACTGTGTCTCTGTGCCCACACTGCGGCTCCTGGTCTCCCGGTGCTGTCTTGCTCTCTCCCCCTCCCACACCGCATCTTCTGCTCTCCCTGAAACACAAAGAGTGGACAGACAGACACACAGCTGACACTCAACTGCACACACTGGGGACCTACACGTCCGGAGGACGGGGAGTGAACATCTTTGGGTGTGCTAGCCCTGTCGGAACATGATTCTTTAGGAGAGGCACCTAATGATTGCCATGGCACTTCAGGAACCTAACAAAATGGCCATTATGGGTAACACAGCTCCCACTCCCTGCAACAGGTCACACACACTGCAGCACTGAGGACTTTACTGCCTGGGTGCATGCCCCCCCATAGCACAACATGCTGCCACTGTCCATCACCTGCTGTGTTCCGACACTGCACAGGACCAGAAGTGACGACTTGGGGGATCAGGCACTCTTCATAGTACTGCGGGTCCTGAGGATGGGGCCCAGACATTGGGGGAAGGGAGTAAGACTCAAATACTATCCAAGGTAGTGGCACAGACAGAAAGAGGGAGAGACACACACACACAGAAAAGCACACATACAAAACAGTGCCCATTCTCTGCTCTCTTGACTCTCTCTTTCTCTGTGGAGCACTCCCTCTTCCCAGTCATTGTGCACTACCTGGTGATCCATGGGGAGGAAAAGACAAATACCTGATGACTGACAAGGCAGGGGAGGACAGATCTCCCTCTCTGGACTTCCACCAGAGATGCAGTTCTTGTGTAGGGGACAATAATTGTGCAAAGGCATCTCTTTCTTCTGCAGTAATACAGCCAGTAGCTTAGCAAGGATTGCAAATGGTGGTTCCATGTCAAGACAGCGCATTATACACAGCAATTACAATCTGGGCGAATATTACAGAGTGTAACACACTATGGCGACCGGCAACACCGACAAATGCTAATTACGGCAATGCCATGAACAGCTCACTATACCAGTTAACGATTACATACCATATTACACATTAATATGTACATTGTAGGTGACACCATGTAGATACTCCAGGCGGGGTCGGGAGGAGTATTCACCCACAACTTGGACCATTCACTCTGTGAGGTCCTGATACCATCTACGGCTTAACCTGTCAGCCGCACCTGAGACAACCTGCTCCATCCTCATAACGGACATCCTCTCCTCCTCCTCACGAATGCAGTCCAAGAACTGCCATACTGTATGTCAGGATGACATGCCCCCAAGCAGATATTGAACCCACAATGCCATCCCTCAATGGCGTTATTCGTACAGGCACGCCCCAAGATAACAGCCTTATAACAGTTCCACATGGCTATGCCATACATAAGTCGCCTCCTCCTGGACCTGCTGATCAATCTTCCAATCCATGTCTCCTCAAAGTACTCCACCCGTGGATTCAGGGTCTCCTCATGCTACTTTTAAAATGAACATGGATAGACCTCTTCAGATGAATCAGTGATATCTGCAACAGGAACAAACACTAATGAAAGTAGCAGTCTAATGTGTAACGCACAGTCAGCATCCTAACCATAACATGCAGTCACATCCGGACACTGCTGAACATGGCGCCAGACACATTGAGAAAAGTGAAAATAGCACCCCTTAATAGTAGCAGTCGGGAAAACAGTTGAAACATTCCAGACTGCAGCCCACTTAAAATCTATCATGAGAGATGCAGGGCCCATTTCAGAACACCAGCCCTTCACATGAGACAGTACCAGTTGATAGGTACCTGAGCACCGGCAGGTCATTAATACAAAGACCGCCCGAGTTAAAAAGCCCCCCCCCCAGTCTGTGGATTGTATATAGCTGGCTAAACATCAGCGGACAGGCACGGAATGTGCCGTCTATGAACCACTCACTCCTGTTTGCTAGAAAACTCAGGGTTCTATCAGAGGTGAACAACAAGATCCTTGCAGAACCATCACCATTGTCCCACAACAGAAAACGCTCTCCTTGCATCATTCTCATATATGCATAGGGCAAAATAAGCTCACCTGCTGTCCTAGGTGAGACGGGACACATCCTTTCGGACTGATGGATCCGCTGCACAGTCTGACGCAGCAAAAGAACGTCAAGCAGCATTCCAGCTACCACCTCTGGAGCACCGGAGGTACTTTCCACCACTACAGAACTGTTTAATGAGTCTCTGAGCACAGGCAAGGTCCCAGAAGACTGAAGAAGGGCTCATGTGATCCCGCTGTACAAGAGTGGTAGCAGGGAGGAGGCAGGGACCTACAGACGAGTCAGTCTTACCTCAGTAGTGGGCAAGCTTATGAAGGCACTCCTTAAGGAAAGGATAGTGCAACACCTGGAATCCATAGGAGCACAGGATCCAAGATAGCATGGGTTTACAACAGGAAGATCATGTCAAACTAATCTCATAGACTTCTTTGACTGGGTAACCATAGTGGTGGACCAAGGGGGTGCAGTTGATGTCGCCTACCTTGAAAGCTTTCGATACTGTTCCACATAGAAAATTCATTAATAAGCTGTGTAGGCTTGGGATGGGTCAGAAGTTGGTCAGCTGGGTGGAAAACTGGTTGGCGGGCAGAAAACAGAGAGTGGTGGTAAATGGAATACAGTCAGAGGAGATGCAAGTCACAAGCTGGGTACCTCAGGGATCAGTCCTGGGGCCAGTCCTCTTCAATACCGTCATCAGTGAAGTTGCAAATGGACTGGAGGGTAAGGTTTGTCTGTTTGCAGATGACACCAAGATCTGCAACAGAGTAGATGATCCAGATGCAGTGTGCAGAATGAGAAGAGATCTGGATACACTGGTAAAATGGTCAGAAGAGTGGCAACTGGGTTTTAATGCAAAGAAGTGCAAGATCATGTACATAGGGAAGAGAAACCCTGAAGTCACCTATGGGTTGGAAGGGTAGTTGCTGGCAATCACAAGGGAAGAAAGAGACTTGGGCATCATCATCACAGATGACCTGAAAACATTCAAACATCTTAAGGGCATTAACAAGGTGAAAGAGTCTAACATGTTTCAATATAAGAAAAATAGCAGGACAAGAGGACACAGCATGAGATTAGGGGGAGGCCAATTAAGGGATAATGTGAGGAAGTTCTTTTTCACAGAAAGGGTGGTGGAAGCACGGAACGGCCTACCTCAGGAAGTGGTGGCTATGAATACAGTGCAGGGCTTCAAACAGGCATGGGATAGGCATAAGGGAGCAATACAGATGAGTATGACTAGATAGACCATTGACAGAGTACAGGCCTATGGCACATTCATAAGGTAGAAAAAATGGGCAGACTGGATGGGCCTTGCTGTCCTTATCGGCCGTCAACTTCTCTGTTTCAATTTTTCTATGTTTCTATGTTACTTGCGCTGTTCTCCTGGTAGATGTCCTGGCCCTCTCCCTCAAATCTGTGAGAACACGCCGCGCTGCCACATCAGCGGTGTTGGGAGCATGATTATGGAATCTTCCCTCATCTACAATGGCATCAGCTATTGTGTGGAGCCATGCGAGACACCGGTACCGGTGATATTCGCCGTACCCCCAATAGACCTTCTGCCGCACCTCCTTATAGCTGCGGAACATGAAACCACGATACACAATTAGGGAAATTCCCCTCTGGCTCTGGATAAATTCCACAGATATCTTCAACACTACCTGAGGCGGCCATCTCTAAGGCGCACCTTAATGCATGCCACTCCACCCATCCTGTACCTGTCATACAGGGGGGACTCCACCCCTGCATCCCCCCACAGGAGCTATGCCCCAGACCCCCATCTTAAGGTTACCATACCACATCGCACCTGGATCCTTAGGGTAAGCTGTTTTCCAATGGAGGTAAGTGAGTTCCCTTTTTAACTTCTGGCATCGCTGTTTGTGGTACTGCGCCTTTTATACGCGCTCTCTGTTTTTTACCCTATTAGCACCATTGCCCTCATGGCAGAGATGCTGTCATTGTCATATAGCTCCATTTGCATCTCGCTCAACACAGACAGTTGCCCTTAGTGTATTGGCACTATAATAGTCACCCATATGACGTCGCTAAAATAGCATCGCTGTAGTGACGTGATACCGCAAATGGCTGCCTTTGCAAAATTATTTTCCCCTACACAACAAGTGTAGGTCTGCCCAGGGATCTCCCTCAGACCCCTTCACCTAACTATGCTGATAATGTACAGCAACTGCGCCGAAAAGGGTGCATTAATGCACGGTCACCTGATAGCACTCCACCAATCACCGCTCTCCCTCTCCCTACCCCGTGTTATAATTATGCTTTACTTTAATCACAAGCCTAACAGTATTGTGGGGTATTGTTATAATACATGTCCAACTATTACCCTGTGTGTTCTGTTTTCATGTTGCTTTACTTTTATTCACATGGCACCACATGTGATATCTTACTTTTGTGCATCACATGTGATGTCTTACTTAAAGGCACTGCTTATATAAGTGATGTAGTGCTTCTGTTATACTTTATATTCAGAGTGCCCATTTACATTTGTATGGTTATTTTCCCCAAACAAACTTCTCATTTTAACTTTTCCTCTAGTAGTGCCTGTTGCAAGTCAGAGAAAAAAACATTATTGCTGCTTGCTCCATGTCCAGCAATGATGCACGTGGATCATGACACTGGTCTCGGTCCACAAAGCCAAGACCTAGAAGTGACACACTGCGTTCCGTGCATTGACCTCGAACCCCTATAAATTGGAGCTCTTTTCACAGCTTCTCCCCTTAGGTGAAGAGCAGTAAAACCAAAAAGGCACATTGTCCATTTTGCGATTTGTGTGCTGCACGGGAGCAAGGACGCAGGCGACTGCTGTGCAAAGAAAGTGACCAAGGGACCAGTTTCATAGGCAAACAATGGCAGTGAGTGGACTTTACAGATGGGGTCAGGAGAGAAAAGCAGCACTGGCTAACACCTGTATTTTGATGATTTATTTTGGGGGGTTTACAGGTATAAAAGGGTGGCACAGCTCATTTTGTAAAGGGGCCTAGCAAACTGGACCACACGCTTATAAAAATGCACACTCCTGAAGTAACAGAACGATTGTGTTGTGTGCAGTGTTACTACAATCACTGAGACAATACTTAATTTTTTAAATGTGATTATTTATGAGCCTGTTTTTTTTTTGGGGGGGGAATGATCCTGTCTGTGAGCATACCCAGTGGAATACTGGGGGAATCTGGCAATCATTATTTTTATGCTTATTTACTTTATTATGAGCCTGTTCTTTATTAAATGGGGTCAGGAGAGAAAAGCAGCATTGTCTAGCACCTGTATTTTGATGCTTTTGGGGGTGGGTGGGTGTACAGATGTAAAAGTGTGACGCAGCTCTTGTTGTAAAGGGGCCTAGCAAAATGGACCACCAGTTTATAAAATGCACACTTCTGAATTAACAGAATGATCATGTTGTGTACAGTGTTACTGCAATCACTGGGACAATCCTTAGTTTTTTTAAAGATCATGTGCAACGGTTTTTACGTATTTTTTATAAAAGCTTGAAAAGCTAACAATCAAGTCCTTGTGTCATGATTAGTGTTTCCTGAAAATTTCATGTTGTTTGATTTTGTGGTTTTCTTTAAATCAGCATTTGTTAATTTGCTCTACAGTGGCTGAAAACAGTGGAGTTATTTCTGTCCTCTCAGTCTAACTTAGAGTGCGATTACATCATTTTGAAGTAGCTTACTGTTTCAGATTCCCAATCCGAGCAGTACTTTGTAGAGTTAATGGTTTGCTGAGCTCGCCCAAGTTTCTTACAAACCCAGTCTCTGGTTTGTGTTTAGATAGATCAACTTAAAACATATCATTATCTTCTGATAAAAAGCTGATCATTTCAGTTTCAATGCTAAATTGAAGTAGTGGAAATCTTTCTCTGTGAGAAATCAGCTTGTCTGTATCATAGCTTTCAATTCTTTCTAATCAAAAAATCTGATTTTTTTTTTCTAACTATATAGCACAGGGCTGTTTAATGAATATAAAATAAATCAACATTTTGTTCATTCACAGAAACAGTTTGTCTTTGATGTAGCCTTTTATAAATATGTTCATGTAAGAACATTTTTTATGTCAGATTGACAAACAGCACACGTGCTTGAAATACTGTAGCAGAGTGTGACAGGCACCAGTCTGAACTCACAAATTTCAGTTCTTTGGTGGTTTCAATGTGAAAATATATCATGTATGTGTACAACTGGAAACACTATGTGGCATCCTGATGCACCGTGTCTCTGCCCCACAGTTGAGGCAGCTGCAGTCTACTGCCACCTGTCCCTGCCCCACAAGCCCCCTGCCTTTCTGCTCTACATGCGAGACTGCTGCATCCTGCTGCCCACTGTCTTCTCCCACTCAGTCAGGGATTGTGCACCCTGCTGCCCCCATCCCCTGCCTAAGGAATCAGGGCTGCTGCACCCTGCCACCCTCTGCCCAGACAGCTGGGGTTGCTGCACCCTGCTGCCATATCTCCCCTGCCCTCACAGTTAGGGAAACTGCACCTGCTACCCCCTGTTCCTGTCTCCACAGTCAAGGTTGCTGTGCAGCACCTGTTTGTCAATCTGACATGAAAAAAAAATGTTCTTACATGATTGTATTTATGAAGGCAATATCAAAGACAAACTGTTTCTGTGAATGAACAACATTTAGATTTATTTTATATTGATTGAACAGCCCTGTGTTATATACAGTAGTTAGAAAAAAAATTGAGATTTGATTAGAAAGAACAGAGCTATGATACAGACAAGCTGATTTCTCACAGAAAAAGATTTCCAGTACTTCAATTCAGCATTGGAACTGAAATTATCAGCTTTGTAAAGGAAGAGAATTATATATTTTAAGCTGATCTACCTAAACACAAACCAGAAACTGGGCTTATAAGGAACCTGGAGAGCTCAGCAAGCCATAAACTCTGCAGAGTGCTGCTCTGATTGGGAATCTGAAACAGCAAGCTACTCAAAAATGATATCATCGCACTCTAAGTTTGACTGAGAGGACAGAAATAACTCTACTGTTTTCAGCCACTGTAGAGCAAGTTAACAAATGCTAATTTAAGGAGAACCACAAAACCAAACAGCATGAAATTTCCTGGAAACACTAATCATGACACAAGGACTTGAATTTTAGCTTTTAAAGCTTTTATTAAAAATATTCAAAAACCATTGCACATGATCTTTAATGTAATTGTAACCCCTAGGTGGCACTATCCCAAGGGCTACTACCCCTGCCTGCTTGGCTAGTAGCAGGTTAAGGGACCTGAGTTCTGAAACGGGTGCCTCCACCCGGAGGTCAGGGTTGGTAGTGGTCAAGCTAACCTGTGCACAGCCCTCCGGGACACTGTAACCCCCCTCTTTCTCCTCTAGTGGCCTGAACACTATACAATAATTACTTTCACAATACCCCTGGTGCACCACACAAGTACCCACACTGTTTGCACTTACCACCAGGGCCAGTTCCCCTGGCTCAACCCTGGGGAACCCCTGTAAAACAAGGTTATGCACAGCAAATAGCAACGGTACAGTACTTTGAGCACAAACTGGAACCACAGTCAGATTACATGCAGAAAAAGTTAGATCTGATTTATTCAGGGGACTTGAACAAGGGAGGGGCAAAATCAGGTTCATTAGCTCAAAGGTTATATCAATCAAGTAGTTATGCATGCACTTTGATTCCCCCCACACAGTCCACCTCTGGCTACCCAGGTGGAGAAGAGATGGGCAAGCCAGTACAGTCGCCCGGGGTTGCAGCTGGTTGGGGCACTGTGATGGAAAACACAACATGCACACATACCTCTCAACTGTCCCTGATTTTCAGGGATGTCCCTGATTTTGCCTCAGAATTTTCTTCTGTCCCTTGTAAAATTTGTGATTTTGTGACAGAACAGTGGGGATTAAAAGCACAAAATAATATCAAACATTAAAGTAACATACTTGTTTTTCTTCAAAAAATGCATCTTAACACAAATCACTTTATTCTGTTAGCTTTCTGAGTGAATAGCACCAGTTTTTAAGATGTGTCCCTGATTTGGGATCTTTGTCCCTGATTTTTTTAAGCCTTGTCCCTGATTCATGAGGAAAAAGGTTGAGAGGTATGCATGCACAGTACACAATATTTGTAATCCGGAGCCAGAGGGCTCATTTCATAAAGGAAACAAAACAACAAGACAATCAGATGACACAGATTAAGCTGTTGTTGCAGGGAGCCACCCTGGTATTTACTCATGATACCCAAGACTGGACACAGGCTGGACGAAAATCGAGACTGCAGGTGATGAATCTGGAATGCCAGGAGACGCAGGGCCCACACGAGTCGCAAAGGCGTCGTTCCTGTTCAAGCGTGGAGCAGGGGGCTGATCCCCAGGCAGGTCTCTCGTCGATGGCTTCTCTGTGCAGTGGGTACTCTGGCTGGGCCAGTCTGGCAAAGCCCAGACCGCATGGAAACAAATTCGGATGCAGTCCATTTTGGGCTGGATACAGCTTCCAGCAAGCAGAACACAGTTCACACAGTGGGGAACTAACTCACAACCCACTAGCAGCTCATAGCACATTTACATGTATGGGAATTCTACTGTACCAGGCAAAGCGCTCCCTGGTCACAATCGCAAAGTCTCTGCACACACGGGAGCTTAGGGGTAGCTGTAACTCCTGACAGGCCGATCGATTCAGCAAAATCTTTGGACTTCTTCAGGTTGAGCCTGGCCCACTTCAGTAGCTTACTTTAGTCACACAAACTTGGATTTAGTCCACAATAATTCTCTTCTCTCCCTCTCAGGAGCAGCAGGCAGACATGTAAGCTAAAAACTCAGCTTTTTCACAGTCTTCCCATGCAAATCCCCTCAGGATTGCTGCTCAGAATCACTTCAGCTCCTCTCATTTCACATCCCAGCTCAGAACTAACTGAAAACTGCAAGCAGCCCGGGACTTCCCCAAGATCCAAAAGATTTGGTTGGCTGATTTGACTGTCAGTCAAAGCAAGAGCTCCCCTTTCAGTTGCAAAAAAGGTGCAAAAATCTCCAAACTAAAGTTCCTTCAGATTTTGAATTCAGACAGCTCCTGTAGTCCAGCTACATTTTAGGTCCCACCAGTACTGTTTGGTCCAATTTGCAGTCCAGGACCAAGATAGTGGAGACAAACAAAACAGTCCTTGCTACAAAGAAAGCAGGTTAGACAAACTACATTATCATTATCACTCTAAATGATTTTCAGTAAATAGTTGCATCTTTCAACACAGCTCCCTCTCAGATTACTTAAGCTGCAATAGGCAGCTCTTAAAGAGACAGTACACAGAGGCTATACAGGCTCTGGTAATCACATTTAAACTGCTGAAACGCAGAACACCAGCCTGGCAGTGAGCATTTAGGCAAGCTCAAGGAAGACTTTTTGGGAACCCATTTGTAGGGGGGTTACATAATAATTTATGAGCCTACCTTTTTGGCAAAACAATCCTTTCTGTGAGCATACCCATTGGATGTAGTGGGGCATTGGGGGGGGATCTCGCAACCATTATTTTTATGCTTATTTAATTTATTATGAGCCTGGATTTTTATTGTAAAAGCTTGAAGGTGGATGATCCATTTACTGGTTATTTGCTTGAGGTATCTAGTGGATGTATTTGGGCATGGGTGGAGTAATCTGGAACAGTCTGAACAGAAAACATGAGCCTGTTTTTCCATGTGCAAAGAGATCCTTACTGTGGTGAAACAGATAACACAGCATTTGGGCATACATTTTTGTGAGTTAGGGGGTAAGGATGTAAAAGCTTGAAGGTACCTCGTGTTTCAGAGGGGCCTACCACAAAATGGAGGAACAATTGATTGGTTAATTACTGAGGTACCTAGTGGATGTAGTGAGCCATGGGTGGGAGAGTGAACCTGTTTTTTGTGCAAAAGGATCGTTACTGTGGTGCATGCCTGACACTGCTGGCTCATAATAAGTAAGCAAAAAAAAAAAAAAACATGATTGCCAGATTGCTCCACCCTCCCCATGACCCACTACATCCTCTAGGTATTTACCACAGAAAGGAAGAAAACATAGCATCTGGGTATGTGTTGGCACAGTCTTATAATAAAAAATAAAATACAGCTCCTGTGATATGTTATTGAAATCTAGCAAAGCTGCATTTTTGTGAGTTGGGTAAGGATGGAAAATCTTGCTTGTGCATCAGCCTGCTTGGGTTACTTCCGAGTGTTTTCGGTGACTCTTCCTGATCTCGGTATGGCTCCATGGGGTTAAAATGATGCCAAAATAACAAAATGTGTCACTTGGCACTGCAGTGTAACATCCATCCATCTCTGGCCTTGCCATTTGTTGTTCATGGGGCGCTTTTGTGCATTGTTTTGACTCATTTAGCAGTTTGGATGTGGCATTGCATGTGCAGTACAAGAACCAGGCAGCAGTGGTATCCTTGTAAAGTACATGGTGGTGTGCCCATAGTGGGCCCTTGTGATATTTTGACCTCATTTTCTCCCCAAATCTGGCACAGAGTTTCTAGGGGAGGCTTCATGCTGTACTTACATCTACAGTCATCAGCTTTTAACAGCCTGCCTGGGTCACTTCTGGGTGTTTTTGGTGGCTCGGCCTGGTCTCAGTATGGCTCTGTGGGGTTAAAATGATGCCAAAATAACAAAATGTGTTTCTCGGCACTTCGGTGTGTAACATCCAGCCATCTCTGGCCTTGCCTTTTGTTGTTTATGGGACACTTTGGTGTATTGTTTTGACTCATTTAGCAGTTTGGATGTGGCACTCCACACGCAGTACAAGAACCCTGCAGCAGTGGCGTCCTTGTAATTTTATTTATTTATTTTATTTATTTGTATTTCGGATGACACCTTTGAGCCAAGGGCTCTTTTACAAAGGTTCCATGTCAAGGCAATAAGGACAATAAGATACAAAACATAACATGATCATTACAATGGAACTTACAAAAAAAAAAAAGACAAATAAGGTTACAATAATAGCAGCCAAAGGCATTGTCAAGGAATTGTGTTGCAAGTTAATTATACAGTACAAGTCATAGGCAGCTAGTGAAGCTTTGTTAGGAGTGAGTTAGTGGGAAAAGAGAAAGAAGAGTGGTGGCGAGGGGGTGGTATGGGAGAGAGAGAGAGGGAGGAGGGGAGAAATGGGGAGGGCATTGCGTTGGGTATGTGGTAGATGGGAAACAGCAAGGGAAGACGAGGAAAGGGGGGATGAAAAGGAGACAGATTCATCCAATACCCAGTAATGGGGGGGTAGGAGAGGAGGAGGAGGAGGAGCTGAGGCAGTGAGGAGGGATGCTTGAGGGTAGTCTGCCTGGAGGGGATTATAAGAAGCAATCACAGAAGGCACTAGCCACGAGGTGTTGACACAGTTTACACTTAAAAGCACCAATCGTGGCAATGTTGGAGATTTCTGTAGGTAGCAAGTTGAACAAGGTGGAGGCTTTGACAAGGTAAGAACGCTGAGCTTGAGAGGTCCGACAGCGAGGTATTGTAAAGGTTAGACTGTCCGATCTTCTAGTTGGGCGTGGACATGCTGCGGGGTCAATATTGATTGGACTCAAGGCATAAGGCCCAGTGATGTCTTCTTAGCTAGGATGCAGGTCTGGTACTTTAGCTGCCGGATAGCTGAGCCAGTTAGCCTGCTCATAAATGTCACACTGTGAGAAAGGCAGCTGGAAATAAGGAGTCTACATGTTTTATTAAGGGCTACAGCTATGCACCGGAGTGCAGTATCAGTAGCAGATCCATAGATAACGAGCCCATACTCAATAGTTGAGATAACAGAGCTCTGGATAGCGAGGTTCAAGGCTTTAGCCATTAGGCAATGTTTATGCTTGTATAGTAGCCCTATACGGGAGTTCACAGTTTTAGCGATATTGTCAATGTGTGTGGTATACGAGAGGGAGCAGTCAAGGGTCAGGCCCAGATATTTAAACATAGCCACCTGCTCAAGAGTGATGCCTTCGTGGTTGTTAATTATGAGCTCATGGTCCTTGTACTTGTTGTGGGTTCCATGGAACAACATTGTTTTAGTTTTTTTTTTGTGGTTAAGGATGAGGTTATGTGAGCAAAACCAGTCTTCCACTTCTGTGAAACTTTTCTGTAGTTGAGACTGAAGGAAGGTGGGATCGGTGTGGCAAGTGAAGATTACTGCATCATCTGCATACAGTAACATTCTGTCATAGCAGGAGGCAGGGAGATTGTTCAGGAATATGCTGAATAACAAGGGACCCAGGATAGAACCTTGGGGTACTCAAGAGTGGATTGGTAGAGATGACGAGAGGAATTCACCAGTCCTGACCTGTTGGGTCCGGTTACTGAGGTAGCTTTGAAACCAGAGGGTAGTTTCACCTGAAAGACCAAGGAGGAATAATTGTTTGAGGAGAATGGAGTGATTGACAGTGTCAAATGCCTTAGTCAGATCCAATAAAAGAGGCGCCGACCAACTGGCCCTGATCAAGTGCATGATGGATATGTGTGGTGAATTCGAGGAGTGCCGTGGTAGTGCTGTGCCCTTTGCAGAAGCCATGCTGCTGGGAACATTGCAGGCTGTATTTTACAAGGTACTCCATGAGCTGATCAGCCACTATCCGTTCCAAGGCTTTGGATAGAGGAGGGAGGATGGATATAGGCCTGTAGTTGTTCGTGAGAGTCTTGTCACCACTTTTATGGACTGGAGTCTCCACTGCCAGTTTCCACTTTTGGGGGAACTGGGAGAGCATGAGGGAACGGTTGAGGATTTTAGTTAGTGGGAGCAGGACTTCGTCAATGGTGAGGGTGAGAAGTTTAATATCCAGTGAATCACCACTGACCCTAGACTTTCCAAGCACTTTAAGAATGTGTTTTTTAGCTAGGCTTTCCAGGATTGCTTTGAAATGGAAAGGAGGGTGCCCTGGTGGCAAACCTGAACTAACAGGAGCTGGGTTGACTGTGGTGGGGTCAAAAAAGTTAGGGGGTAGTACATGACTAAGGTCAGCAAAAGTGGTGTTAAATGCATTGACAATGATTACATGGTCAAGAGTGATGGTACCATCTATGTTCAACATTGTGGGTGTTGTTTTGGGATCCTTTCCAGTCACTTCAGCAAGGTTACACCAGAATTTACTCGTGTCATTCCAGGTGCTGGCTCAGGTGTTCCTGTAATAGTTAGCCTTCTCATGGCGGATTGCTCTGGTACATGCATTCCTTGCTGTTTTGTAGGCCTGGATATCAGTCTGGGTGCCAGTAGCCTTAGCACGATACCAGAGCTGATCTCGAGATTTCATTTGTGTAAGGAGGCCTAGTGTCATCCATGGGTTATTGATACCCTTGATCTTACGCATCTTGAACGGAGCATGAACATCACAGGCTGAGTTGAAACAGGTGATAAAGTATTCAAATGCTGTGTCTACTTTGGGGGCTATATCTATTGGTGACCAGTCATGTTCACAAAGTAGTGTTTTAAGTGACTCAAGATGACCGGGGGTCAGCATTCTCCTGTTAATAGCTTTGGGGGGGAGTTTGGTGTATTTGTTGGTCCAGATACACAAGATAGGGGAATGATCACTTAAGGAGTCTGGGAGGACTGTTGCTTCGGAGATGTGCTTTGGACGATTAGTTAGCACCCAGTCTAGAAGTGTACAGGTCCCTGTTCTGTAGTTTACTCTAGTAGGTGATTTGACCATTTGTGAGAAGTTAGCAGCAGCTAGGGCATCCTTATAACTATCTGAGCGGGAAGCCAGCCAGTTGTTGTTGAAATCACCAAGTAGGATAACTTCTGTATTCTGATCCAGGGAGTTGATACAGTCAAGGAGGGAGTGAAAGCCCAGATTGCTCAATTTGGGTGGTATATAGACAGAGACAACAGTCAGGATCTTGTTATGAGTTCCGAGAAGTACTTTGGCAGCAAGGATTTGGATGTCATTTCCGGGGATGGGCACGGGCATGACATGACCCATGAGGGACTCTTTAAGGTAGAGGGCACAGCCTCCTCCTTTCTTGGTAAGTCTGTCCTGTCTGAAAATGACATATCCGGGAATTGCTATTGCGGAGTCAAGTATCTTCGGAGACAGCCATGTTTCCAGCACTGATAGGATGTCTGGATTGTGCTGAGAAACCCAGGTAGAGAGGGTATCAAGTTTGGAGAGGAGGCTGCAGATGTTAATACTTGCCAAGGAGAATGACCCTGCACTGCTGGTAACCTCGTGGCCAAGTTGTGGTGGGCCGGGGTTACAGTGAATGTTGCCTGAGAGGAGCAACAGCAGCAGTATTAGATGGTTTAAAAGGGGTTTAAAGTTGCTTCTGTGGGGCAGCAGGGCCCTTTTTTTAACAGGTCCCTTTCCATAAGGATGATGCATGAGGTAGTGGCCAGTTAGTAATAGCAAGGAGCTGTAAGGGCACAGTTGCAGTGGTTTTGAGAGCAGGCCAAAAGTTTCATTTGATTCTCCAAAATGGCTGTTGGATAGATAGCCGTTAGAGACAAGTACATTAAGAGTTGATTTCAATTGAAAATGTTTGATACCTGGTGGTTAAGTCAAAAGCAAAAAGAAATGATCAACAGCTGAGGTCCAGAGTCACAAAATGTGTTAGAATTCCTGAAAGGGATGAACTCTGCCTGTGCATATGCAGGGTGTGAAATCCTTTTGTCTGTATGCATCTTTGTCATTCAAAGAGGTCTTGAAAAGCCCAAATACAGATCATGGGTCAGGTCAGACGAAAATGTGGGTTCAAGCAGGGCCCAGAGTCAATGAATTTGTCAGACTTCCTTGCGTCACTTATGTTTTGCTTGGGATACCTTCCAGCAAGTTGATTTTAAAATGAAAAATGCAGATACCTGGTGATGATGCTTTGTAGAAATCCAGTCCAGGAGACTTTCACGGATGTAGTGAGCAAGAATGGTGTAGTTAATCCAACCAGAAAACCATGTAAATCCACAAAAGCTAAGCTACAGACACAGACAAACACAAGCAGCCACCACACAGACCCAGGAGGCAGAGTTACATGATGCATGTGGCAGTGTGCCCGGAGTGGGCCCTTTTGATATTTTGGCCTCATTTTCCCCTCAAAAGCCAGCATGGGGTTGCCAGGAGGCCTTCATGGGGTACTCGCATCTGTAGTTATCAGATTTTAACAGCCTGCGTGAGTTACTTCCAGGTGTTTTTTGGTGGCTTGGTCTGGTCTTGGTATGGCTCCTAGGGGTTAAAATGATCCAATATAACAAAAAGATGTGGCATGTGGTTGCAAGGTAGAAACTCAGTAATATAAAATCTGACGGCAGATAAGGGGCACAGGCTCACCGTGTCTGCCTTGTTTTGTATCTAGTGAATCCCAGATTAGCCTAATGGTTAATCCCTCAGTGTCCTTAGGCTTCCTATGTGCCTGTCCCATGCCTTCTTGAAGCCTGTAACCGTTTCTGCCACCACCACCATAGCCGGAAGACTGTTCCATCTATTCACCACCCTCTCTGTGTAAAAGTACTTCCTCACATTTCCTCTTAGCCTCCCCCCTTTCATTTCATGTTGTGATCTGTAGTTCCTGAGCACTTTTTTCTTTGGAAAATTTCATCCACTTCTACTCTGTTTCTTCAAGTAAGGTATTTATATGTTTCAATCATGTCCCCCCCCCCTTCAATGAGTACATGTTCAGCTCTCTCAGCCTGTCTCCATAGCATTTATTGTGTATGCCTCCCACCATCTTGGTTCCCCTTCTCTGTACAGCCTCCACTCTGTTTATGTCACCCTGGAGATGGGGTCTCCAGAACTGGATGCAATACTTGAGGTGAGGCCTCACCAATGATCTATACAGTGGGGGTATAACCTCCCTCCTTCTGCTGGTTATACCCCTACCTATGCAACCCAGCATCCTGCTGGCTCTTGCTACTGCCTTGTCACATTGTTTGGCCTTCTTCAGGTTCTCTGAAATGATGACACCCAGATCCTGCTCCTGTTTGGAACCTAACTGCCTTCCCTTACTTGGTAAGTCTCCCTGTCATCTACTGCCTGAGTCTGCTTGTAAGTCCTGAAGGCCACCCTCTTATCTCTAACCTTTTTTGCCACTTCCCCAGAGAACCAAAGTGGCCTCCTTCTTCTCTTTCCTTTGGTTATCTGTTTGACAAAGAGTTTTGTTGCATCCTCTAAGGCTGCCTTAATTGTTTTCCACTGCTCCCCCACTTGTGACTTACCTGTGACTCCTCCTAGTGCCAACCTCATGAAATCTCCCATTTTGACATAGTCCACTTTTCTAAAGTCTAGGGTTTTTGTCCTTGTGGGGTTTGTTTCATGCTCAGCAATTACCTTGTACCACACTGTCTATCACAAGTGTCTTCATATCTCGCATTCTTTGTCCCTGTTTCTTCCTGTGTTAGACAGAGGCACAAGGGTACTGCATTTGCACATAAGTTGCAGACAAATGTGGAGCTGCAGATGATCATTAGAACTCCACTCTCTCTCTGTTTCTCCCCTTCCCCTTGGTTATATGGTGGTGTAGTGGTGATTGTTTCAGAACACACACTGTATTTACGATGGCGTCTTGTTGACATCAACAGCATGGATTTCATTTGATCATTTCAGACAGAGTTTCTAAGAATTAGCCTAAGACCATGACAATCGAAAGACAAATGTGTGAATTCTTCAAGTGGAGATTGTGGTGGTGTTGGCGTTGGATTGGAAGCAAATCCATCAGTTTCATCAGCAAATACTTCTTTTGATGGAGAGAGTTCAGAAAGATGATCTGATAAGGAATTCATGAGCCAGTACCGTGCATGGGTAAAGGATGATCCTTAGGCATATAAACTCTTCAGACAGGCTGAAAATGAGCGTATTACACTGTATAAGACATCAATGACTGAAGACAAAAAATTACAGTACAAGGAAAAAGCAAAGATTCGAATGCGAAACTACCATGCAAGGAAAAGAGCAAACCTAGAAGCCAATGAAAGTAGAAAGCAGACAAGGGCAGAAATGGAAAAACTGAGTGCACAATGGAGAGAACAAAAAAAAAAGAATAGAGGAAAAAAATGTTCAGAAAAGAAGAATCAATGAACGACAGCGAGCACAGTATTCTTTGAAGAAATTGGGGACCACACAAAGAAATAATTCTACTCAAATAGGCACTGACCTGTCCAACACTGACACTGATTATAATTTGCCATCTGCCTCGATGACTTCGAATGACACTGTGCAGGACACCATTGTTGCACAAAAACCCTATAGCACTAAAGTGGCGAAGAGAAAAATTGTATCATAATCACTGAGAGCCATGCCTAGAAGTCCACGTAAGTTTGTTGAGGTTCTGTCGTGAATAATATCAAACACTACTCCACGAAGAAAGAAGGCATTGTTAGAGAAAGGCATCCTTGCACCATCAACAAAGAAACACTTAGATTTCTGTGAAGAAACAAGAGTCAAAGCAATACTAGAACCCATCAAGATGTCCCAGAAGAAGGACAATGTATGACTGAAAAGACTGTTACATAAATCTGTGAAAATCAAAAAGAAATTTTAAAAATTTCAGCTGCACAGGGAGTTTGGATTTAGCTGTAACTTACTCTGTGACAACTCCATTTTTGATGAAGACTAATGAAACGGAAAAAAGAAGTGATTTATTACCACCATCAACTATTGCAACTGTAAACCATTTTTATCAAAGGGGTGATGTGTCAAGAGAACTGCCGTATTCTAACGTTTCTGATAAAGAAGGAATGCTTCCAAAAAAGATACTTGAATCATCGTTACAAGCAACATATGAACAATTCAAAGATGATTTCAATCAATCAATCAATCAATCAATTCAGGTTTATTGGATAGCAATTTGAGATAAATAATGTTTATAAATGTGTCCAATCAAGGTACAAACTTATGACACTACATGACATACAATTCTATACAAACATACAACTACACATACAAATATAAAATAATATTAGGATAATCATCAGCAAGTAGTTAAAACGTTAGCGTTTATCCATAACAATTGCAATGCTTGTTATATAAACTAGCTAATGAAGTTCTAAAATGCCCCATAGGTAATAATGCTTGTACTCTCAATTTTTTTTTTATTTTGTTCCATGTTCTGGGGACCGCTATGGCCAATAACCTTTCACTATATTTGGATCTGCCTCCCGGAACCTGGTGATTAATATCCTGATGTGGTGATCGGGTATGGCAAGTTTGTGAAAATGCACCCTAAGAACATGAGCCCAGTGTCGAAACATAAATTGCTTTAGTGTTTGTGTGAATATTGTTTTAATATTGAACTAAAGTTGAAAAGCACTGCTACAAAGTGTACTTGGTTCAAAATTCGGGAGTCAGCCATCATAAATATATTTTAGGCATCTTCACTTACACTTTGTCCCAAAGAAGGAGAATTCTGCAAACTGAAGTGCATAGACAGAGAATGTAAGACTTGTGGTGTCAATGGCTTTAGAAGAAAACTGTTGCCATTATTAAGTGACCACGTGGATTCTGCAGTTACATGGCGACAGTGGCAGTTGGAGGATGTGAAAAACAGAAAAGAGGGGACTGTAAAAGAATTAAAACAGATGCCCCTAAAACAACATACTGGAATGATCTTCAAATTAGTCAGAGAACCAGAAGAAGGATTGGAAAACTTCTCAAAACATATTTTCACTTCCAAATGGCAGGCCAAGCACTTTGATTATATCAGAAGAAATGTTCCCGATGGGTGGCTATATTGCTTGGATTTTGGTGAAAACTACAATTGCCATTTTCAAGATGAGGCACAGAGTGCACACTGGGCTTACAGTCAAACCACAATTCACCCAGTCGTTGCTTACTACAGGTGTCCACAACCAGACTGTGGGATGGTAATGCATAATGCGCTGATGTGTATCAGTGACAACCGTAAGCTTGACTTTCATGCAGTTTATCACTTCACACGTCTAGCAACAGAATATCTGAAAATTCAGGGAGTACAGATATTAAATGTCATCATTTTTTCTGACAGTGCCCAACGCAGTACAAAAGTATGGGGAACTTCACTGATGCATCGTTTGGAGTGACAGACTTTGGATCTCCAATAGAGAATCACTTCTTTGGAAGTTGGCAAGGAAAGGATCCATCTGATAGAGAAGTTGGTGTGCTCAGAAAGAGTGCTAACACAGCTGTAACAGCAAGACATGTGGTGATTAGCAATCCACATGACTTATTTACATATGGGAAATCAAATCTGGTTTGTCCAAAGTCGGAGGATGCGCACGTCCATGCTCAAAGAACATTCTTCTTTGTTAAAGAAAGGGAAATCAGTCACATACACAAAGAAGCAGCGTTAAAACTTGACCTAACACGTGCATGATGCACTGTGTCCGAGGTCTTGAGCCGTATCTAATTTATGTGATGGAAATGAGCTGCTTCTGTGCCAACTGCATACTCAATGATGGACAATGTGAAAATGCACCTTTAACCAGAGATTGGAAAATGTATTGTTTAACATCTATGAATGAGATGACTATAGCGGCACAGAATTCAAGACCATCACCACCACCACCACCCTCAACACCACCGCCAACACCACTACCACGGCCCTCGCCCTCATCACCATTGCCAACACCACCACCGCCATCAACTCCACCAGCAGACGCGTGCTCAAGTTCAGAAACTGTACCAATGTCACAAACACTAACACACCCATCAAAGAATATAACGAAGACTAAAAGCACATCAATGCACATGTAAGGTCAAGTAGAGCGAAACAAACTCAAAAATCAACTCTCATGTCTAGGTCACCAAAATGGTAAGTGTTAATCATACATTTTTTTCTGTTGTAGTTGAGGGGAGGGTTGTCTTGCTGGAATAAGATTTATTCAGTGCCAACAATTATTTTTTTGCAAGGAGTTCCATGCAGGGACCTTTGTTGAAGGCAAGTTTCCAACAGGAAAACACGTTATTGTAGTTTACCTTGGTGAGGTGATGTCATCAACCACTACAGAAGTCACAGTCCAATACCTGTTGAGGTTAGAGGCAACACATGCAGTTAGCTGATGAAGACATGACTGAGTATTCAACGTAACCATTGGATGACATTTATGGAAATTAAGTGATCCCGTAAAATCAGACTCTAAAAACTTGTCATTTTCCGATGACAACTTCAGGCAACTGATGTCAACAATGTCGGAATATAGAATATTGTTCAGATGATGAATAACTGTTTAAACTGTCACTGTTGTTAACGTGTGCTGGACAGTGCTGGTAATACTGTATATGATTATAGTATGTTATGAAGTTGTGTTTTTTTCATGGCTATTAAGTATTAATGTAATAGGCATGATATCATTTCAGGGTGTTGGAATCCGGTGATAAATGCATAGCGCCATGGTTTCAGCGATGATATTGTCTCAGGGTGTTGGAATAGGTCGAGAAATGCATAGCACCATGGTGTCATGCACCTTTGCCCTTTGGGCTACCCATTTCAGGGTTTTCTGGAGTACAGTATATCTCCCATGTATCGCATTCTCAGAATGTCACAATGGCCATGATATTGCCTCCAGGTGTTGGAATCGAGTGAGAAATGCATAGAGCCATGGTGCTATGCACCTTTGCCCTTTGGGAGACCCATTTTGGGGCTTTTCTGGAGTATGTCTCCTGGGCATCACATTCAGAAAATAAATGTGTTTTACTTTATTTAGCTTTAAACTGCCTTTCTATACACTGATACTTCTCTATCTGGCCCATTGTTCTCTGTGTTCTATTTCCAGAGTCTAAGTGTAAATAGCATAGTGAATGGTGAAAGGTTGCTGTGTATGGAAATCCATACACAAAGTACTGTTCTAGGATTGTGGATATGTTGTTCATCCACACTTTTTGGCATGCCCCTTTCCACTTTAAGGCTTGCCGGAAGTCTTCAAGCTACCTCCTCCCACCCACCCACCCGGTGGTATAACCCTCGGCTTCACCCCATGACGCCAGGTCTTCCTTTCCGCTGGAAGATTCAGGTTGCCTCCTTTGTGCTCCCGCATTTTGTAGGCCCTGGCTTCAAAATCTTCGGTTATTCTGACGTCTAGTTCACATTAGCGATCGCGACTGCTTATCTTCGATTATGGAAGACAAGTCTTTCCCCTGGATTTTGCCGGTGTTCGTGCAGCCAGAAAATGTCACACACCTAGCCCCACACCGCATGCGTCTATTGCTTGGGTGTCGACCATGACATCTCGAAGTGCAATTTTTGTCTTGCATTTCACCCTAAGGTCCTTGATGATCATCTCACATGCTTGAAGTTGGGGAGGCCGGAAAAACAGAATCCTCTGATGAACTCAAAGGAGGCTCAGTGGGCGGTTTCCGCAATCACGGTATCCATCGAGCAATTGGAACGCATGCAAGCCTTCGAGGAGGAAGTGGCTTATGCCGGGGAATCTTCCTCTTGGAGCTTCTTCGTTACCCTCAGCCTGGGCTCCACCTTCCCGGGTTCCTTCTGAGAGCTGTGCCTGTCTCTCCCAACTAAGGGAGAGGGTCCTGGGGGTGCGCACTCCTCTTGGTCCCATAAGTGGGAAAAGGACCCGGATTGTCTTCGTCTCGGTGAAGACATTCCTGGGATTGGGAGAGATCTCAGTCCCAGGAACCGGCAGTCTTGACTTCGGTCGAAATTGCCTTTTCTGCTGCTGGCTTCTCGGCTTTGCCATCTGGCCAGTTGACTGAAGTGTCGATTGACTAGGTTGAAATAATCATCGACCGATCGGCCCACTGTCACCGATTCCGGTTGACAGTTCTCTCAATCAGACTCTGGTCCTTCCTTTCCCCAATGAGGAGACCCAGCCCGCTAGGAATCGTGTCGAGGAAGTGGTCCCTGACCCTGGGAAATCACCAGTCCCACCGGTGTCTCCCGAGCGACCGAATCGGCTCGTCCCATCTCGATCGAAGTCTAGGATCCCCTTGACCGACAGGCCAGGAAGAGCCACAAGCGCTCAAAAAAGAGGCGACACAGTCAGCCTGGTGGCACTGAGGGTTGAGGTGCTGGATGCTACACCTCGCACCACGCCGGCGACCTGTGTTCGGGAGTGGACTCAGGTTGCTGGTGGGTCGGCAGGGGGGAGATAGGCTTGAGCTTCCTATGACAGCTCGCCTTCTCCACGGAGGGTACAGGCTGATATCCGTACACTTGCCTGACTCTGAGCAGAGCTTCGGAGTACTGCAAGCCCTTTGAGGGATGGCTGGCTGCGGTACAGCGTGGATGTTGGCACTTGTGCCATGACATCAGGGGAATAGCACGCTGTATGGGGAGGGTGAAAATGGAAACTGAGCCTGCCACCGCTGGGAAGATGGGGAACTGTGCCGTGCCCACGATATGCCTCTACCTGCCCGATGGACCCAGGACCGACAAAATGTAAGTTACGGGGCATTCTGCCCCCACCTCGTCCCCACCCGGGGGACATAACCACAGGTCCATGGAGATCTGGGGTCTGTCAGGGCAGGGTGGAAGGCAGTGGGATGTCAGTTGTCTCCCCTGAAGGGTCGGACGTGGCAGGCTGGGGAAAGGAGGCAGAAAAATGCAATAAAAAAAAAAAGAGGCGCGACGCCATTGGTCATCCTCGTCCTCCTCAGATGAGGAGAGGCTCCGGTGGAAACTCTGTCAGCACTATGAGGACCTCATGTGGCAACAGCTAATTTTGTCCAGGCACAAGCTGACCCCGACTTCTACCCTGGCCATTACTTGGCTTTTGCCTCCCAGGCCGAAGCCAACTCCTTCGGGGTCGATTAAGTCAGCTCCCCCGCCTGCAGAGCTGGTGAAACGTCTGGTTGAGCCTAAACCAGTCTCTTCAACGATCGTGGTGGAACCACCGCCCAAGCAGCCTGTGGGAGGGGCTCCTTCTAAGGAAGATAGACCAGACACCGGGCTTCCCCGGTGTCTTTTGGTCACTATCACCCCGGACTGCCCTTGGCAGGTCGAAGGTGACCTGGGCAGTTGACCATTGTATCTGGATTCCTCGGATTCGGATGAGACTAGCCTACATTCTCATCCTGAGGATGATGAATCAGCTGGTGGGCTAGAGATGGAGGGGCCTTCGTCCTTTCAGGGCATTCTTCGCTTCATCTCTGAGTCTACAGGGATGCGCCTGGAACCTATCCAGAAAAAGGCAGAGTACCCTCTCATGGACATCCTCAAGAGAGGGGATACCCATGATGGAGGCCTTTCTTGTGGCCAAGGCCACAGTTGGCCCGGCCTTAGAACTTTGGCAGCGTCCTGCCTCCTGTCCAGCTCTGTCTGCCTGCATGGCCCACAAGTATGCGGTGCCCATGGGGTCCCTTGAGGGGTTCACAGAGCACCCTTCAGCCGAGAGCCTGGTGACAGCCTCTGTGGTTAGGTGTACTGGCAGTTCTGCCAACACTGACTGGTATCCCGAAAAAGAATCCAGACTCTTGGATCATTCGGCTTGCAAGGTCTATGCGGCCTCATCTTTAGGCCTTCATCAGGCAAGTTCGGCTGTCATCATGGCACACTTCTCCCAAGCCCTCTTGGGATCTTTGGATGAAGTCCTCCCACACCTTCCCATGGACATGCAGACCATGGTCAAGAAGGTCCAAGATCAGGGCTGGCCTGTTGCCAAACAGCAGCTTCAGAGAGTCCTGGACATTGGGGATTCTTGTGCCCACTCAATGACAGCCTCAGTTGCCTCTCGTCACAGGGCTTGTCTGAGACTCTCCTCTTTCCCGGCAGATACTCAGCACAAACTAGCTGATGTGCCTTTCCTGGACACCTATCTTTTTGGTCCAGGTGTGGCTGGTCACCTTCAGTGTATTGAACAGTCCAATGCCACCTTAAACGCTACTTCTCCTAAAGGTTCTTCGGGCAAGAAACAGCAGAAGAAGCCTTTTTGGCACTCTTCCCCTGTGGCACAGCAACCCTCCTTTCAAGGAGGGCAGCAGCAACAGCAGCAGCAGGCTCAAGCTTGGTGCCCCCTGGCCGAAGCCTGGGCCCTCCCAGGCCCGTAAAGGAGGCCGAGGTTTAGGTCCTGGATCCTCCTCCTCCAAGTCTGCTCAGTGACGGGGTGGGGGGGGCCGCCACCCCCCTCCCGTCACACCAGCTCAGGGTCCTCCCATGGGGGGCCAGCTCCGCCACTTTCTTTCCGCCTGGTCCATTATCACCATGGACAGGTGGGTTTTGGAAGTAGTCGGTCAGGGACTGCCTCTGGAATTCAAGCAGCACCCTCCAAGCCGAGCCCGCGCCCCTCGGGAGGAAAGAGTATCCATCCATACTCATTTGGCTCTCTGAGACAACATTGCTCAGCTCTTCCTCAAGGAGGCAGTAGCTCCAGTGGTGGATTCTCCAGCAGACCCAGGCTTTGTCTCCAGGTACTTCCTGGTACCCAAGCGGATGGGTGGTTGGCGCCCCATTCTAGATCTGCATGACCTGACTCAGTAGCTCAGGTCTTACACCTTTTGCATGGTCACTGTGTCCCAGATCATACCATCCTTGGAGCGAAACATGTGGTTCTGTTCACTGGATCTGCAGGACACGTTCTTTCACATCCCAATCCGTCCGTCTCATTGGCGGTTCCTCTGCTTCAGAGCCAAAGGGACCCTATACGAGTTCCAAGCCATGCTGTTTGGCCTGTCATCGGCCCCATGGGTCTTCACCAAATGCATTGCAGTGGTGGTAGCCCATCTCAGGTGTCGGGGGGTCAGAATTTACCCCTACCTCGACGATTGGCTCTTAGCAGGTCCCACCCAGCAGGAGGTGGAGAGGTCCAGGGACCTAGCCTTCCAGACCTGCTCCCAACTCGGCCTCTTGATCAACAAGGCCAAGTCAGAACTCGTGCCTTCTCAGGTGATGTGCTTCATCGGGGCAGAGCTCAATCTCGTCAAGCCAGAGCTCGGCTCCTGGCAGACAAGGTGGAGGTTCTCTCTTCCTCTGCCCAATCATTTCTGGTTGGGCATTTGCGCCCTGCCCAGGACTTTCTGCGCCTTCTGGGTTACATGGCGGTGAGTGCCTCCGTGGTCCATTGGGCCCAGTGGCACATGCGCCCCCTCCAATGGGAGCTGGCCACCCAGTGGGCTCAACACCATGGTCATTTTGACCAGCTGATCACTGTAACCCAGAAGATGTGGGATGCTCTCCAATGGTGGACCGCACCAGACCGGTTGCAGGAATGGATCCTGTTTGTCCACCCAGAGTCAATGGCCATCCTCATGACCGATGCCTCTCTCATGGGCTGGGTAGTCACATGGGGACGAAAGGGCCCATGGGTTCTGGACCCCCAAGGAGTCGTGATACCATATCAACCTGTTGGAGCTCAGAGCAGTCAGTCTGGCACTGTCAGCTTTCGCTCCTCAGCTCCGGGGTCAAGTGATTTAAGTCCAGACGGACAATATCAGGACCATGTACTACCTTAACAAACAGGGTGGCACGCACTCCCGTCTGCTTTTCAAGGAGGCGCTCTGCATCTGGACCCTCGCAGCCATCTGGAGGCGGATCTCCTAGCCAGTAATGTGGCAGGAGCCTCAAACCATCTGACGGATGCTCTCAGCTGCTTAGGCAAGACATCCCACAAGTGGTCTCTCCATCCAGAGGTAGCTTACAGCCTATTCTCCCACTGGGGCAAACCAATGGTGGACCTGTTTGCCTCCAGGAAAACACCAAGTTGAGGCTGTTTCATGCCCAACCCCCACCAGCAGGGCTCACTGCAGAGGGATGCTGCCTCAAAGCTGTGGACCCCAGGCCTCTTCTACACCTTCCCTCCATTTCCCTTGATCCACAAGGTGTTTCTCAAGGTGAGGAGGGACAGGGAAAAGGTGATTCTGGTAGCCCCAGACTGGCCGCGCCAGTTCTGATATCCAGATCTCTTCAGCCTCAGCTGCAGGCCTCCGGAGTGGCTTCCAGCATGCCTGAACCTGATCTGTCTCAATCAGGGAAAGGTGTACCATCCGGACCTTCAGTCCCTGCACCTCTCAGCCTGGTACCTGAGCAGCTAGAGTTCCAGGCTTTGGGTCTTTCCGAGGATGTCCTCACCGTGGTGGAGGCATCCAGAAAAGAATCGATCAGGAAATGTTATGCCTTCAAATGGAAAAGGTTTTCCATTTGGTGTCAGGGCAAGGGCCTGGACCCTCTGTCCTGTCCAGTGGCTAACATTCTCAACTACCTTTGATCTCTGTCTAAATGGGGTCTTCAGTCATCGACCCTTAGGGTGCACCTGGCAGCCATCTCTGCTTACCGGGCGCAGGCTGGTCAGCCGACGTTGGTGCAGGAGACAGTGGTCGGATGCTTTTTCAAAGGCCTGAATCACATATCCCCTCTGGTGCATGAACCTCCACCTCAATGGGATCTACTGCTGGTACTGGCAAAGCTCACGGGCAAGCCATTCGAACCAATGCACAAATGTGCGTTGTCAAACTTGTCATGGAAGATGGCCTTCCTGGTGGCTGTCATGTTTGCCAGAAGGACAGGGGGAGCTCCAGGCGCTTTCGGTGGACTCCCCTTATCTGGTCATCCTCAGGGACAAGGTTGTCCTATGCCCCCACCCAAAATTCTTTCCGAAGGTGGTGTCAGAGTTTCACCTTAACCAGGTGGTAACTCTGCCAGTATACTACCCTAATTACACCTTGGAGGCTGAGTACAGGCTCCATACTTTGGAACTGAGACGAGCTCTCTCCTATTATAAAGAGAGGATGGCGGAAATTCGGGGAGAGGTTCACCAGCTGTTTGCCACCTACGCTGAAGCCACTTCTGGCAGACCTGCAGCAAAATGGACTATTGTGAGGTGGATTAGATCTTGCATAAGTCTCTGCTATGAGTTGGTGGGCATGGGGCCTCCCAGAGGGATAAGAGCTCATTCTACCCGCCATACCGTTGCATTGGTGGTTGCTTCCAGGGACATCCCTATTCAGGAAATCTGTCAGGCTGCTACCTGGAAGTCAGCAAACTCCTTCATTACCCATTACCACATCAACCTTGAGTCATGCTGGGATGCTGGTTTTGAGGCCTCAGTTGTCCAATCTCTATTTCCCAAGTGTGTATCAGTGGGGGTGTGCACCTTGCCTCCCTCCTCCCAGAGGACTGCTATGAGTCTGTCAATAAGTGTGGCTGAACAACATATCCACAATCCTAGAAAAACAGGTTACTCACCTGTAACAGTAGTTCTAAGAGTGGTATATGTTGTTCATCCTATCGGACTCACCCTCGACCTCCCGGCCGCGGACACACAAACCTGGCTTCCAAGGGGCTAAGATCTGGCATCATATGGAGCCAAGGGTTATACCACACGGGTGGGTGGGAGGAGCTAGTCTGAAGACTTCCAGCGATCCTTAAAGGGGAAAGGGACATGCCAGCAAGTGTGAATGAACAACATATATCACTTCTAGAACTACTGTTACAGGTGAGTAACCTGTTTTTCTGCAGCAGTAATGTAACTACTAATGCAGAATGACCATTCGCTCTGCATTAGTAGCTATGATGCAGTGCAACCGCACCCAACAGCGCTGTTCACAGGTAGCAGTCAACGCACCATGTTTGCAATCGAGTCGGTGGGTAGGTGGACATGGAATGTTGGTCCCCAGGAGGCAAACTCTGACAGAAAACAATAACCAAGTAGGCAGCCATGTTTTTTGGCACCATACACTATATAGAAAAGTGTATGCGAGCCCAAATACACAACCAAGCAATTCTCAGTCCTTGTGGTTTCGCTATCAAGAACCTTGTTGTCATGGAAACTGTTTGATATGAGAATACCATTTCTCAGATTTAATTAAAGTGTGTTCTAAGAGAAATAAATGGTGTTCTTAGTAAAAGTAAATGCAGGGCTTACATTAACCCCCCCACTGAATCCCTAAATGGGATTTGTTTGAGGATTTGAAGCACAAAAATAAAAGCAGTGCTTCAGCACTGACTGTATATTGAAAGGTTTTCACAGATATCCTTGGCAGAAAAAGTATTGAATAATGTTGTGCAAAGCCAATCCAAAAATTTCTGACCCCAAGACTTTTTGGTCTTACCACCAACATTTGAAGCAGAGGGTCAAACTGACTCCCACTTTACTAGTGCTAATGCACGCCCTGTAAACATCCCAAAATAAAATGATTTATTTAAACAATTTAACCAATTTATTCACCACTGGCACGGTACTTATCAGTGTGTTTGGCTGGTTGGTTGCTAATAAGCCATTGATAAAAGTACTACCTTGTATGTCACATCTTGCAAATGTCACACTGCTGCTGTGGTGTCTGCGTTACCCACAGTAGTAGTAGGAGACAAAGATGGTCACATAATAAATCAAGTGTAACCAAGTGATTTATTCATGTTTATCTTTCTGCTTATGGTCCTGCATAACTGTGAAAGGCATACAGATGAGAAAAACAGAATAAACATGAAGTAACTAAACTTTGACATCCTCTTATTTGTATTCTTAATGGTGTCTACATTGCAGGATAAATAGTGACACATAGGTATGGAAGATCATTGAATCATTAAATGTTGTAAACTAATACACCTAAATAGAAGACAGACACTGCATTTGAAAATATAATTTGTTACTAGAAATGGAAAATAATGCATAATAGACACCGAGTTACCCACAAAAGTAGTTTCCATATCATAACTAACTGTGCCATTTTTCCAAACTTAGAAATACAGAACTATCTATATATTTTGCATTATGCAACTACCACATATAGACATTAAAATTAAGGTTGAGTCAAGACAAAGTCTAAAACTTTTTTTGAGTGTATGATTGTCACACTTTGTCTCACAATTATGGGCCCAATTCCAGGACAGCGTATGCCGGTGCAAGCCGAGGTATGCCAAACTCCATGGCGTAACTCACGACTTGCGCCATGCGCTACGCCAGTCCCTATTCCAAAAGGTGCCTTGCGCCATGTCAGCAGTGGGCTATGCCAATCGTGGGATACGCCACCCACTATGACGCAACCCACAATGACATTGCACAAGGGTGGGTTACGGCAGCAACTGCGCCCTATTCCAGAAGGGCGGCTGCTGTAACCCACTACCGCAATTCCAGGAGCCGCACTGGTGGAGGTAACTTAGAACATCTCAGAGATGCTCTAAGGGGCATCCGTCAGTGCCATCTGATGGATGCCCACTCCGCAGCGCTGTGGCAAGGGTCCAGCAATGCTCCCTGTGCCCCCACAAACACGACCATGCCCCCCACCCCAACTGTCGGGGACCCCCAAGGGTCCATTCTCCACTGTGCCCCCCCAGACTCCTGTGCCACCTGTCCTGCCTCCATGCCCCATGGTGCGTACTGTGGTGTTCCGGGGTGGGGGTGCTCCGGGGGGGCAGTCTGCAGTGGGCTGTGACTTGCGACATGCAGGGCTGTTATGCCCTCTGCATGACGCAACTCACAAGTTATATGTTCCGGGACCCTGCCACTTCTGGAATACATTGCAGTGTCTCAGGCATAGTGGTTAATGTCGCAACTCGCATACGCCTGCAAATTGCGACATTCATCCTGGTATTGGCCCCACTGTCCATAAAGTTATACATATAGTTAAAGTTGCCTGGCCACATCTATGTTAAACCCAAAATTTTGCACTTTAATAATTTTGCAACCATACAACTGATGTCCCCAAACTTTTTAATGCGCTGTTTGTTACCATAGATCTCTGGATATGGCAACTTTCGTTCCGGTCAATGGGGGGAGCTGCGGAGTGCCAAAAAATATGAAATTTACTATTTAGGTGCAAATTCTTTGCTCGGCCGCATCTCTGAAACAGCTTTGGGGTCTGGTCTGAAATTGTTAGGGTTTATGGGGTCTGGGCTGCAGATGTGCCTTTTGAAGGTTTGGTGAAAAAAATATTACTCTGTTCAAAAGTTATTAAACTTTAAAGTTTCCCATTATAGGAAAAAATAGATGTGCCATGCTATAACACTTTTTGCTTTCGCAAAAGCACTTTTTACTGCCAAAAATGGGTTCAGTAGTGTTGTGCTGCCGCCATCTTGTTTTCAGTTAGCGATGGGTAAAAAATGCTGTAATTAAAAAAACTGTGCCCCTTTGCAAACACCAACAGTTGTGTTTACCTAATCGTGGCCAGAGGAACACGATTCTGTGGTTATTTTTTTAAAATACTGGCCAGAAATATGATTTTTGCATTCAGCTGTTGGTAGTGTTGCAAATTTGTGGCACTACTTTTGCGAAAGTGCTGCAAATTTGTGGCAGTTTTCGCACAACTAATGGCACTATTGCATGAAAACTGCCACAAATTTGCTGCACTTTTCGCAAAACCCGCCACAAAATTGTGGCACTACTTTAACAGAAAAAAACACCTGCCCCTGTAAAAAAACAAAAACCACTTCTGCCCATTTTTAACAAATAATAATAATTTCATTTAATATAGCACCTTTCAAAATATCAAGGCACTTCACAAATACAAACACACAACTGTACAATAAATAAGAATAAAATCAAGAAAATCAGGAAATGCTTTTACCCAAAGAAAGTTCTTCAGTGCCTGCTTAAAACTCCCCACAGTCCTGCACTCCCATAGCTGACAAGGTAGAGAATTCCAGAGGGATGGGGAAAAATGAACATAAAAGCCCGAGCCCCAGATGACTTCAATCTAACCTTCGGAATCTCCAGCAACCCCTCGTCAGCCAAGCGGAGTTGTCGCATAGGGTTGTTAGGAATCAGAAGTTTTTTCAAGTAGTCAGGACCCAGTCCGTGTAGGGCCTTGTAGGTTAACAAACCTACCTTAAAGGTGATCCACCACTGAACTGGCAGCCAGTGCAGATCACGCAGCACTGGGGTTATATGAGATCTCCTTGATGCCCCAGTCAATAAACATGCAGCCGCATTCTGCACTAGCTGCAAGTGGCGGATATCAACCCCGGGAAGCCCTAGGTAAAGGGAGTTACAGTAGTCAAGGCGCAAGGTCACAAAGGCGTGGATCAGAGCTGGCAAGTCACTGGATGGAACAAGGTGCTTGATCCTGGCAATGTTCCAAAGATGGTAAAAGGCTAATTTGACGACTGCAGACACCTGATGATGGAGGGTCAGACCGTCGTCAAGTATCACTCCCAGGTCACGCACCCATTCAGAGGTAAGGATCTGCTCGCCCCCTAGAAATAAACCAGAGGGCAAATCAGTCCCCAGCTCCTCTATCCCGTGACCAGGGTCCACCACCAAAACCTCAGTCTTTCCTGCGTTCAACTTTAACCCGCTGGAACTCATCCAATCTTGGATTTCAACGAGGCAGCTGTTAAGTACTGAGAGGGCACACACCTGGTCGGGGGTGAAAGACAGGTAGAGCTGGGTATCTTCAGCATAGCAGTGAAACCTCAGCCCATACTATCTTACAATGTCTCCGAGGGGCAGCATATACACTGCAAACAACATGGGAGACAGCACAGAGCCCTGGGGTACCCCACAAGGCAGAGAGAAAGACTTGGAAGAAAATATTCCCGCAACAACTCTCTGAGTTTGACCGGTGAAGAAAGATGAAAACCATCTGAGCACTGTACCCGTCAGCCCACAGATGAACCTCAGGCACTCGAGCAGAACCCCATGGTCGACAGTGTCGAAAGCTGAAGAGAGATCAAGGAGTACCAAGATAGAACAGTTCCTCTGATCTCTCGCCATCAGGAGATCATTGAGCACCCGAACCAGAACTGTCTCAGTATTATGCCTCTTACGGAAACCCTACTGGAGAGGTTCGTATAAATTATGGATGGTTAAATGGTTCTCCAGTTGAATTGCCACCACTTTCTCGATAACCTTTCCCACAAAAGGGAGGTTCAAGATACAGTAGGTCTGTAGTTTGCCAGAGACTCCAGGTCCAAAGAAGCTTTCTTCAGAAGAGGTGTCACCACCGCCTCCTTCAGGGAGCTAGGAAACTCACCTGATTCCAGGGAGCACCGGACAATCTGAACTAAGACCGGGCCAATAGCATCACTACAACCCAAAATTAGAGAAGTAGTGCCTGGGTCTAAACTACAGCACATGCGGCGCATCCTCTGGACAATCTTCATAATAGCAACAAAATCCGGCAGGTCAAAGGTACTCCAGGAAGCACTGGGCATAGTGACCGAGCACTGACCAACCATATCTCCCATAGAACAGAATGGATGAATCTCTTGCCTGATGTCGGCCACCTTATTCGTGAAGAATCGAGCGATCTCATCACACTCAATTTGTGAAAAAACTCGACGGAGCTGCAGACAGGTTGGGTTGCACAGCCTGTCCACAGTTCAGAAGAGTTGAGCCGGTCGGTTCCCAGCAACAGCGATTTCCCTGGACAGGAATTCTGCCTTCTTACGGGAGATCACTGATTGACAGAGCTGATAATGCTCTAACAAAATAAGATGGTTGGTATCCAAGGCGGATTTACGCCAGTGACATTCTAACCTGCGTCCCAACTTCCGGATCTCCCTCAGCGACCTGTCAAACCATGGGGTCCGAAGGCGAAGCGGAAGAGGATGAACACGGACCGGAGCAATCCGATCAAGAGTGGAAGTAATAGCCTTATTATAGGCCACCACTAAGTGTTCTGGATCAGTGCTGGTCTCATCGAACACCGAGAGGTCAATCACCGCCGCCAGGTCTTCAGGGACCACATCCCACAAAGGGTGGTAACTGACCATCTCCACAGGGGCAGACCTACTCAGGGGGACAGAAAAATTTAACCCAATGGTGCAGTGATCGGACCAACCGACAGGTTCCACCGCCAAGTCGGCGGCCTCGATCCCCAGGAGGAAGACCAAATCAAGAGAGTGACCACCATTGTGGGTAGCTGAGGAAACAACCTGTGTGAAGCCCAGTGATGTCATCAACTGGAGGAAATGCTGTCCAAAAAGCGAGGATTCGTCATTGACCCAGGCATTGAAGTCGCCCAGAACCATCAATCTGGACGACTCCAATGCCATGTCAGCGACGAAGTCCGCTATTTCCTGCAGGAACAGCTTTCATCCCTGGTGGATGGTAAATGAGAGCTATCCTGCACCCCACACCAGTTACCACAGCACTCTTAATGATTCAGTCTCCTCAACTGGTACACAGTGAGGCCCAGTTGGTCTTAAAATAGACCGCTACCCCCCAATCCCTCGCGATCAACCTGGCGATGTGTCACGAGTACATGAGAATAGCACTCCTTGCCTCCAGAACTGGGGCAGCATTACCGTCCAACCAGGTCTCTGTGATGCAAGTCAGATAAGGCCAGAATTGGATTCCTCAACCCCCGTTTAGGTAAACACCCATTTATTTATTTATTTTGATTTTGATTTTGGTGACCGTGTAGGCCCACTGGAACCATCACAGTCCCTTTTTCAGGGGTGACCCGGAATTAATTACAGATAATGTTGCAAAGACATTTTATAGGGTATGAAAAAGGAAAATAGCTCACATTACAACAAACATTAGTCAAGGACAATTAGTTAATACAATCAAGACAATTGTGGGTTTTGACAGGGTATACAGTATTGGTAGACAAACAAGTCAAATCACAACGTAATGTAAGTTCACAATTAATACATAAACCAGGGGTCCGATTCCAGGACAGTGTTCACCGGCACAAGCCGAGTTATGCTAAACCTCATGGCGTAACTCGCAACTTGCGTCATGCGATACGCCATGTGCAGTTCCCAAAGGTGACCTATGCCATGCTGTATGCGGGTTGCGCCAACTGTGGGTTATGCCACTCACTATGCCGCAACTCACAATGCCATGGCACAAGGGTGGCTTATGGCAGCAACTACACCCTATTCCACAAGGGCAGCTGCCTAACCCACCTACACAATTACAGGAGTCACATTGGCACAGTGGAGTTAGGACATCTCGGAGATGCTCTAAGGTGCAACTGTCAGTGCCATCTGACAGATGCCCACTCTGCAGTGCCATGGCAAAGACTCTGCTGTGCTCCCTGTGCCCCCACGAACACATCCATGCCCCCCAACCCCCAGCTGTCTGAGACCTCTGGGGGTCCATTGTGTAATGAGCCCGTAATGTGCCCCCCAGACTCCTGTGCCCCCTGTCCAACCCCTGCTGTGCCCCCTGGTGCCTGCCGTGGTGTCCCAGGTGGCGGGCTCTGGGGGCAGTGTGCAGCAGGCTGCAACTTGTGGCATACAGGGCTATTATGCTATCCCTGTGGTGGTAACTGACGAGTGCCACAAGTTGCAGGTCGTAAGTGCCGGGACCCTGACACTCTTAGAATATGGCTCAGGGTCCCCAGCATAGCAGTGACTGTCGCAACTTGCATACACCTGCGAGTTGTGACAGTCATCCTGGAATCGGCCCCCAGGTCTCTAACTTGCTAACCCATTAGTCAAGACAATGTTCATTGGGGTTGTTCCATTCTGGAATTCTTAGCTAACATGGCAGTTATACTGGTCCAGGCATGCATTCACCCTCCCCCTGAGCACTAAGAGAACTATTGTGGAGAATTAGCGGCAGCAAGTGCAGAGGCTCTGCTCCCTCAGGTGAGCCTTAAGTCCTCTCTTAAATCCCCTGAGTTGAATTCTTGGAGCTTTCCTGGCATAGCTTTCCATAGGCGAGGTATATAGACAGAAAAGGATCATTGTCCATGGGGGATTTTACTTTTGGAACTTGGAGGAGTTGGAGGCCGGATGATCTGAGATGCCTACTGTTATGTTTGTCCTTTAGTGTACCAGCCAGGCTGGGGGGAAGGAACATTTTCAAGCCTGAGTTTGTAGGCTAGGCATAGAGACAGATATTTTAGTCTGCCTTCTAAGAATGGCCAGTTTAAGGTTTGGAGCACTCATCAGTGATGCTCCATGGGTGGGGCTCCTGTGGCAAACCAGCTTATTCTATGGTATAAGATTCTTAGGTTTTGGATCGCTGTGCTTTTAACTAAAATAGGGCCGATGTACTATATGTCAGGGAAGTTGCAATCTTTAGTCGCGAATCCATTGTTAGGAAAGGACAGAGGTGATAAAATAGCCTTATCTTCTGGTTCAAGGTCTTGTTTCACTGGTCAGTATGTGCCTTATCTAGGATTACCCCTAAGTTCTTAATAGTATCAACCATTTCAACCCTTGTACTATTTGGGAGAGTAGGTGTTAGCAATTGAAATCTATTAGGTCCTAGGTTTTTGGGGCCAAATAGTATGCTCATTGTCTTTTTTCTGTTCAAAACAAGTTTGTTGCTCTCCAGCCAACCTTCAAGGAATAATCCGTCATTCATCAAAGAGCAGTTCAATTGGGCAGTATCCCAGGAGGCTCTGTACAAGACTGCATCATTCGCGTACAAGGTCAGATTTGCATCACCACAGTTGTTCGGCATATCATTAATAAACAGTGAAAATAACAAAGGGGGCACGGGATCATAATGTTGCAAGTCATTATGCCACATGGCTAAATCGCGCTGCCAATACAGCACGATTTATGCCATGCAGCATAACTCTTTTTTCTGTGGGGGCTTTGCCCCCCACACACCTGGGGGCTGTGCCCTCAGACACCCCCACTAAACATTCCTCAATTCCGGGGAGAGGGTACAACTCGGGGAGTGCACACAGTGCTGGTAAAAATAAAATGTCTGGGACCAGGAATCAAGCCTGGGTTCCTGCTGCTGTGCCTCTGTCCAGTGAGCCACGGCAACTGCTCGGTGGATCCCACTCCCAGCAGAGGTCTTATCCTCTTCCTGGGAGTGTGTGAATGGTGCAATACCGCATACAGCAGTATACGCAGTATTGCACCATTCGTTGTCCTAGACAGTGCTCTTAGAGGTTAGCTAAAATGTTGTACGCTATCAAGCTTAAAACATTATGACCCAGTAGGACAAAGGGCTCAGAATAGACCCCTGGGGTACTCCATCAGGTATCTGACATTTCTCAGAAAGGGAGCCTTGCCATCTAACTAGCTGTGACCGTCCCTGGAGATAGTCTGAAAACCATTGTACCATCAGGCTATCATGGCCTAAGTCATTCAACTTCATAGTGAGTAATTGGTGGTCCACCAAGTCAAAGGCCTTGGTGAGGTCAATAAAGACCGTACCAGTTTTGAGGCCATTATCTGAGTATATGTCTGTGATGAGGCTGACTAAGGCAGTACTGGTTACATGTTTTTCCCTGAAACCATGTTGCTGATCAGTTAGTAGCTTGTACTGCTCAATCTAGCTAATTAATTGATCGTAAATTATCCTTTCTAGGAGTTTTTGACTTGGTCCCGTGAACCCCCTTCGTGGATAGGCATGACCAGTGCCACTTTCCATAGTGCAGGGACTTTCCACTTGAGGAGGGATCTATTGTAGAGCCAGGTAATAGGGGAGGCTATCACAGGAGCTGCAGTGTTGAGTAGTTTGGGCTCCAGTTTGTCATACGCTGCAGACTCAGAAGTTTTTATATTTTTAGAAGTTTCAGCACCTCTTTTTTTGGTTTTATCTTAATGTGGAAATTGGGAGAGAAGAGAGTAGCTTTAATAATGTGTGCAGAGGGGGGTGCCCCCGATTTGTGAGTCTTAAATGTATCAAGATTAGTAAAAGATGAGTTTATATTGGCCCGGTGGCACTGAGGTTGAGCGCTGGATGCCACACCTCGTGCCATGACCGACTCCATGTTCGAGGCAGACACGGTTGCCGTGGGTCGGCAGGGAGAAGATGGATTGAGCGTCCAATGGACTGCTCTCCGGGAGGGGGATTCTGGCGGCCGGTGCTTGCCTGACCCCTAGCGGAGGCTGGGGGTCAGTGGCACATAGCCGCAAGCCATGGGGGCAGGATGTGGCAGACACCTGATTGGGGCACGCACGGGAATGTGCACGCACCCAGTCACTGGCATCATTGCATGCCGTGGCCTGCAGGGAGAAAAAGCAGAAAAAGAGCCCGGCAGAATGAAGTTGTGCCCTGCAGCACCGTCCTCGAGAAGGTACCTCCCTGGCATGGATCCATTGGGGTGGGTCGAGTCATTCCCCACCACCCTGCCGTGAAGGGTAAGTCACGGGTGCATAAGGGAGGGGTCTGATCTTCGGGGGCCGGCACTGGGGGGACAACAGATAGCAGGCTTGCAGCTGGAGCTCCAGAAGAGAAATAATGATAAAAAAAAAAGATGAGTTTATAGCCTAAGTGGCATCCTCTGGGTTTTTGTGATGAACGCCTTCGGTTATTATATCACATTCATCTTGATATGACTTCCCTTTAGAAGGGCATTGATTTGTGACCAGAACTTTTTCAGATCAAAGAGATTCTTTTCCTGCAGGTCCCTGAGATATGTTTTTTTTTGCCACCTTAAGTTCCTTTTTACCTTTATGTCTGAGCTCCCTAAATCTCTGCCAGTCCTTATTCTGATTAGAAGATCTGAATGTAGCCCATGCCCTGTCTCTCTCTCCCTCATGAGTTTTTTTAGACAACGAGATAGCCACTTAGATTCTTGCCCTTTCACTCTGAGCTGGGGCATGTCTATTTGCTGCTGACAGGAAATTGTTGACAAAGAAATCTAATGCTAGATCTAGGCTAGGGGTGTTGTGTAAATGGGGCCAGTCCACTTCTGACAATGTTTTAAGAAATGTACCTATGTCAAAATTGGAGTAATCCCAGGTCCAGAAAATTATTGGGGGTGGGAAGTTGTTTTTCCATACTCTGTATGTGGGAGAGTGGTCACTCAATGAGTCAGCAGAGGTTCCAGCTAACTTAAATCTATCTGGTTTAGATACCAAGTTCCAATCCAAAGTGGTGTGGTTGCCTGTTTTTGTATTTTGCCTTGTGGGTTCTTGGATTAACTGTGTTAGATCCGTCTCTTGTAGGATAGACTTTAGTTCTCCATTTTTACGCGCCCCCCAATGTATGTTAAAGTCTTCAAGAAACACCCTCTCCCCTGTGGGAGATTGGACAGGGCAGTAATTAGGGACTTTATGGAGTTGAGTGCTACCTTGGGAGGGTTACTTACACACCCTATCACCAATGACTTAGAGATAGCCAGCAGCAGTTCAATGAAAATCACCTTACAGGCAGAATTGACTAGAGCAGGTATCGTCAACATTGATGCATTTAGTGAGGACTTCATATAAATTAGGACACCACCTCCTTTTTTCCCCAATACTATCTTGCCTAAACATCTTAAACCCATTACTCAAAACCTCATGTGTTAGAATATGAGGTTTGAGCCATGTTTCAGTAATAGCAGTGACATCTGGGAGTACAAGCTGGCCCATGCTTTAAATTCATGCATCTTTGGCCTTAAGCTGTTGACATTCATGTGGGTTATTTTCAGACCCTTGGTGGTGGACCAGTTTGCCATATTTGCCGATGTAATTCTGACATTTGACAGAGGAGGGCTGGGCTTTAATTCTATGTCACCTCCCAGCAGACATTTTAGGCACAAATAGAATTTAACTAGAAACATAGGCACAGCGAGAAAGGTCCTTCGCGTTTGCTTCTGAGATATTCAATTATATGACAGAAATTCCCTCCTTTTTTAGACCCTGCATGTTGATGATAGCTAGATTAACTACTTCAGAGGGGTATGGGCTAAGGTGCTGGCATTGTGATAGTACCTCATGCTGCTCTAACACCAGTGGTGCATGAGATAATATTTTACCTGTCCCTAGGACAATTACAATATACAGGCATACATATATAAGCCCCAAATTCATTTTAGTGTGGGGTATGTTGTTCCTATATGGTAGGAGGTAGGGAACAAAAATAGGCACCCTTTTTTCTTTTAAGACAATCCTTGAGGCTTCTATGTATTGTATAGGGTAATGAGCTAAACGGCACCCATTTTCTCTGAGAGAAATTCAGACAGTTCCTAACACTCCTATGTATAACAATACCAACAGCAGTTCATCAGGTAAGACTGCCCAACATTCATTAATGCCTCAAAAGGCTGAAGTTGCATACACTACTTAGACCATGAGCAACAGTTGTAGTACCTTAAATATTTGCAGTGATACATTAGACCTAATCAACAACAGTAGATTATATGTATGGGGCAGTGCCTCCAGTACTGAAAGCCCTTTTAAAGAGTGTTGGGGGCTGGAGAGGGTAGGTGGGACAAAAAATCACCACCTCCACCACCAACCACAGGGATCACAGGTAATTACAGTGATTTTTATCAGAAAAAATTAAGTCCTGCAAAATTAAGACCAGCAAGCTTCCGAAAGTTCCTCCCAGTAGCAGGACCTCTCAAAATGTGCCAATATGTCCCGTAACCTCGGCTGAGCCAGTTAGAGAGAATGGAACTTGGTTTTGTTCCAAAGTGAGAAAGTAAATCAAATCAGACTGATGTGGGGGGGTGCCAGTCGCCTTCTATGGTACTCACTCAACCCCCGATGATCCACAGTGCTGAAGATCCTGGGCAAGACTGTGGCAAAGAACAACATCCCAGCTATTAAGTTTCAGAATTGGCGCCTTTTTTTGGTGCAAGACAATTGGGTCCCAGTTTAAGATGCAGGCTGCGGACGTTACGGTCGATGGTCCCAGGGCAGACAACCAGCAAGCCTCCCTCCTCCCTGCCTAGTCACTAATATTCCCATATTCCTATCCCACACATGCTTGAAACCCCCTACTGTTTTCCCCTTCCACCACTTTCACTGGCAGTCTATTCCAGGCATCTACCACTCTTTCAGTGAAGTAGTACTTCCTCACATCCTTCTTAAACTGCTCACCCTCCAGGTTCGTCGGATGCCTTCTGGTCCTGGCGCTCATTCTTATTTGAAAGAGACTCCACTCCTGCACTCTGTTTACCCCTGTGAGGTACTTGTAGGTCTCTATCATGTTCCCTCTCACTCTCCTCTCTTCCAGGGTGTACATGTTGAAATCCCCAAGTCACTACTTTTAGGGCTTTTGGTGCAACTTCTGCACCATTTTTGTTGCCCTCCTCTGGACTAAATATTAATGGATGCAAACCCTCCTAACATATCAATGGCAATATCACAAACTCAGAAGCCACCATGACATCAGTGGTAACCCAGTGGCTTGGTAGGGTTGTAGTGCCTGGCACCTCTGTGGCATCCAGGAAAGAGCTCACTGTGGGAATAGGAAGACTCTTCCCCTTGGGGTACCTTACTGTCATTGAGGCATAGTTCAAGAAGCATAGGCAAACCAGAAAAAGTTATAAAATTCACAAGCAGCATAGTATTTTATTATTATTAATAACAATAAAATAAAATTAAAGTTGTACAAGATAACACCTCACAGAGGCAGTATAAACAAAAAAAAAATAAAGTCTCTCTCTCTCTCTCTCTCTCTCCCTCCCTCCCTCTCCAAGCAAAACATTCCTCTCTTTTTATAAGATGTTTTCCCTGGCAATCAAATTATGCATCATGTTCTTATTAGCTATATCTCCTGTTTTCACACAGTGTAACAAAACTTTGTCATTGCCCTTCCTTTGATCAACCTGACCAGTACATCTAGATTTCTTAATGGATGCTACCAATTAATAAATTCTGTCCAAAGCTGGCTTCCTGCTGATAACTCTGTCAACAAGCTTGTGAAGGTCAAAAGGTTTCCTAAGGTCCACCCCCTTGTGTTCCAAATTGCTAACTTTTCTAACAGACCCAAGTAACTGTCTCCATGCATTTCAACAATACAGTTATAGAAACAGCAAGTGAAGAAAGGGAGATAACGGGAAAACTGTGGGACCATAGGATGGCCAAGCCCTAGGTGCCACAAGAAAATCTGACTGCGCAATCAGACAGGCAAGAGATAAACAAGTGACTGAATAGAAGAGGACAAATAGATCTTTGCTTTTAACTCTCTGTCCATAACAAATACGACAGGATGTTGTTCAACCCTGTCACACTTACAAATATGAACTTTAAGCTCCAAAACTAAGTTTATAACTGGCTGGGATTAAGAATCATTCTAATAAAGTTTTGCACGCTGTTAGCCTATCAGAATGGATTATTTTAGTATATATACCAATAATGACTGGAAGAGAGTTGTCAGGGAGAGTGTTCAGTTGGTGGAATCTGTTGATGGAATCAGTTGTGTCTAGGCAGAAGCTTTCAGTTCTTTGTGCTACTGGTTTCAAGATGTCCTTGACTGAGCCAGACATTGTTCAGATCAAATTGGTGCATGAGGCCATGCATTCCAGTAGCTGAATAATGTCCCCCACCTTTACTTGTGTGCTGCTGATCATTTTCTAGCAATGTGTGATGCTGGCTTACCTCTTCTCTGATGGGAAGAGTCAGCCTTGATGAGTGCCGAAGATGGTCCCAGGTGCTCTGTTCTCCCACTGCAGACAGGAGGGGACTTTTTACTACTAGTACAGATGGGGGGACAAATGAAAGAAACTCCCATGTCCACAACAACTCCACAGCAGGGTCTCTCTAATCTCATTTAACACCCAAGGGCACCAACCCTGGGTGCCCACTGACTTCCATTACAGGTGAGTAGCCATTGTATTTCACTTGACAAGTTATGAAATCAGAATGTCTGCTACCCCGTTTCCATAAAACAATGAGCTGTTTTACTTGTCTGTAATGTAATCTCATTTTGTTCCTATAGGTTTCACCATACCCGGTGATACTGTCCCTAGAAAACCACTGTGTAGAGCAGCAGGAAGTGTTGGCCCAACATCTGAAGAACATCCTGGGGAGTATGTTACTGACAGTGCCTATAAATGAAGAACTGACCGAACTACCTTCACCTGAGGTAGGTGGTCTGGTCTGCTCACTAGGTGGTGAGCCACTGTACAGTGGTTGCTTACTGACTATTCTGTTGCATATGGCAGGCACTATAGATTCTGCATGTGTTTGAATTTACGGATTTCCATATGGTTGTCTTCTGACAGCCACATAACAAGGACCTAGCCACAACCACTTCTGCATATCCAGTCTAAGGACACTAGTATGGATTTTCAAACATCTTAACTTAGCACTTATAACAGTTGTATTGACACAGCTGCATCCATGTAAAAGTGGCAGAATGGTTACGTGCCATTTTCCAAAATTTTCACACATTTACAACAGTTTTGCACAATTCACAGCTGAAAAATTATGCATGCATCAAACATTTGACACATGCATTGTTTTCGGTGTGCAACTCATGGTACTTATAACAAGGGACAGACGACATTTTCTTTGATCTATCAGTCTTGTTGCAAGCATCATAATTGTCTGAAAGTCCAGGACATTAAATGTATTTGAAATTTGTATCAGATTGATGGTGGATGGCCCCTATAAAAAATATTACCATGTAGTGTAGTACAATATGATACACAAGTGCTAGTTCAAAAATGAATTGCATGTTACTGTACTAACTATGCAAGAAACACCAGGACAACAGTGATGAACAATCATGCATGTGGCACAAAAGGAGTTATACAGTATAGGAGCATATGGTTCAGTGTTGTTGTGCATGGAAATCCACACACTTGCAGATGCTGCTGTACCATAGTAGTGATGTCAGAATGCTGCTTTTCCACAGTAGCTATGCCATTACTGTGGTACAACATCACTGAAGATTCCTTATGCTTACTTGCACTCTGTATTCCCCTTAACAAAGATAGCAATATTCACCAACACTGAAAATACCCCACGTGACCTGTTTGTTAAAAGATGAAGTACTGAAAATGTTGCCGGCTCATGTAGATTACTTAAATGATGTAATAGGAAATCTTCTGGAGACTGCGGTGCTGACCCATCTGCATGCACCTCTCTGGGTTGAGGGAGAAGGTCACTAGACTCCTGGCCAAGTTGGCTAGGATTCCGGGGATGTCTTCCCCCACCCAAGGGCCACCAAGTCTGCCACCGTTACCTCAGAAGATGCCAGGGAGGAGGAATGGCTGGATTGTGGTGGATTCTGGAAGGGTGGGTGATGGCGGGTCAGAGGCACATTCCTCAACTGGTGCAACCACACATAGAAACATAGAATGTGACGGCAGATAAGGACTGCTTGGCCCACCTAGTCTGCCCATTTTCCTACCTAACAGATAAGCTGCAGATCCTAGTTAAGCAACAGCTTACTTCCTTCTACTCCTCACTAGGACTGCCTTTTGTCTGTCCCATGCATTCTTGAATTCCCCCACTGTTCTTGACTCCACGACCTCCTCAGGGAGGCTGTTCCATGCATCCACAAACCTCTCTGTGAAAAAATACTTCCTCACATTACCTCAGAGCCTTCCTCCCTCTATCTTCAAATTGTGCCCCCTTCTTCTTGCACATCTCTTTTTCTGAAAGACGCTACCCTCTTGGACTTTGTTGATTCCCTTGAGGTACTTGAAAGTTTCTATCATGTCCCCCCTCTCTCCCTTCTTTCGTCAAGGGTATATATATATTAAGCTCATTTAGTCTTTCTTCATACGTCTTCTGGTGCAAACCCTGCACCATTTTAGTTGCCCTCCTCTGGACAGCTTCCACTCTGTCTATGTCTTTGCGGAGATGGGGTCTCCAGAACTGCACACAGTATTCCAGATGGGGTCTCACCAACTGTCTGTACTTAGGGATAACAGCTTCCTGTTTTCTACTATTAGTGCCTCTCCCTATGCATCCCAGTATCCCCCCAGCCTTCCTTACTGCCTTCTCACATTGCTTGCCCACCTTTAGGTCATCTGATATAATTACCCCAGGTCCCTTTCCATTTTACTGTTGTCAGTATCTCACCCCCATTGTGTACTCTTCCCCTGAGAATTTGTTTCCCAGGTGCATTACCTTGCACTTCTTTGCATTGAATCTGAGCTGCTATACATCTGACCATTCCTCCAACCTTGCCAAGTCCCTTCTCATCCTTTCCACTCCATCATGTGTATCAATCCTGTTGCAGATCTTTGTGTCATCTGCAAAGAGACATACTTTTCCTTCCAGTTCCTTTGCAATGTCACTTATAAAGACTTTAAAAAGGATCAGTCGTAGTACTGAACCCTACAGTACCCCACTAGTAACCCTCCTTTCTTCACTGTGGACACCATTTACTATTGCCCTTTGCGTCCTGTTGTCTAGCCAATTTTTTATCCAGGCTACCACCTTGGGACCCACTCCAAGGCTGGCTAACTTGTGTATTAATCTTTTGTGTGGGACTGTATCAAATGCCTTGCTAAAATCTAGGTAGGCCATGTCCACAGCCCCTCCCTGGTCTACTACCTTGGTCACCCAGTCAAAGAAATCTATTAGATTCGTCTGACATGACCTTCCCATCATGAATCCAAGCTGCATTGGGTCCTGTGCCCCACTGGCCTCTAGTTACTCAACAATTCTTTCCTTCAGATGTGATTCCATCATTTTCCCTACCACCGAGGTCAAACTAACTGATCTGTAGTTTCCTGCCTCTGTCCTGCTCCCACTTTTGTGAAGAGGAATCACATCTGCCCTCCTCCAGTCCTCAGGTACCACCTCATCCTCCCATGATTTGTTAAAGAGAGTAGTCAACAGTGTCACTAGTTCTACCCTTAGTTCCTTTAGAATTCTTGGGTGAATCCCATCAGGCCCCATTGCTTTGTCCACCTTCAATTTTATTAGTTCTTTCAGAACCCTTTCTTTGTAAATGGACTGGTATCGACCCCCGTCTTCAGAGTGTTTGTCTTCTTGGGTTTAGGTAGCCCCCTCCTCTTCCTTTGTGAATACTGAGCAGAAATATTCGTTCAGTATCCCTGCTTTTTCACTGTCCCCCTCTACCCACATTCCCTTCCCTTTATTAAGCCTCAGTATCCCTCCTTTGGTCTTTCTTCACTCCTAATGTACCTGTAAAGGTCTTATCCCCTTCTTAACAGAGTTGGCTATCCTTTCCTCGGTTTGGGCCTTTGCTATTCTGACTGCCTTCCCGCCTCTTTCTGCTTTAACTGATAAAGTTCTCAGTCCTGCTCCTTCTGTGTTTCCTTATATTTCCTGAATGCTATCCTTTTCTCCTTAACCTTCCCTGCCACCTCTTTTGAGAACCATAGCATTTTTTTCTTTTGTTGTGTTTTGTTGATTTGCTTTACACAAAGGCTTGTTGCCTCTGTGATGGCTGTTTTGATTACTCCCCATTGTTCCTCCACCCCTCCTTCTTGCCTGTTTGCTAGTGCTTTTCTGAGGCCCTCTCTCATTTTCCCAAAGTCTGTCCTCCTAAAGTCCAATACTCTTGCTTTTGTATGGCTTGATTGTATGGCTGTGTTTATCGTGAACCACACTGTTTGGTGGTCGCTTGTTCCCAGATGGCTACGCACTTCTAAATCTGAGATTCTTTCTCTGTCCCCATTTGAGAGTACCAGGTCTAAGATTGCTCCCTCCCAAGTGGGTTCCAGTACTAGCTGTCTGAGGCATGCCCCATGTAGGGCATCAAGAATGACCCTGCTCTTGGATGTGCCTGTAGCAAAGGTGCTCCAGTTAACATCTGGCATATTCAGGTCCCCCATCAACAATATCTCCCCTTTTTCTGCCATTCTAAGGAAGCCTTCTATCATTTCCTTGTCCATTCCCTCCCCCTGAGATGGGGGTCTGTATACAACCTCCATGCGGATTGTGGTGCCATTTCCTGTCTCCAGGGTAACCCAGAGTGCCTCATATGCTCCCTGTTTACTCTTTAGTTATGTTGCTTTAAACCCTTCCTTTACATAGAGAGCTACTCCTCCTCCTCTTTTACCCTCCCTGTCCCTCCTGTAGATTGTGTATCCTGGTATGTTGACATCCCAGTCATGGTACTCTGTGTACCATGTTTCTGTGACTGCTACAATATCCAGGCAACCCTCTTCCATCAAGGCCACTAGTTCAGGGAGCTTGTTACACAGACTATGGGCATTGGTACTCATCACCCTTCACTTTTTGATGGCCTTACCCCTTTTAGCCCCATTCCTATCCTTACTGCCTTTGCCTTTTTTTACATTTACCTCTGTGCTTCTCCCTAATAACTTCTCTACCTTAGTGTTTACCTCACTAATTACCGTGTTTTGTGGGGGGAGGCTGGGATTTCCTGTTCCCTTTGTGCCTCCCCTTGGTTAGGTTTAAATGCTTGCCAGTGAAGCATTTGAGACCTCTCCAGGGATCCTGGTTTCCCCTGGACAGATGCAGACCATCACACCAGTATAGGTCTGCATCCCTCCAAATGGCTCCCAGTCCCCAATGAAGCCAAACCTTGAGCTCCACACCAGTTTTTCAACCATTCATTGAATTCCCTGGTGAGGGAGTACCCTAACATCACCCTTGCCATAGACAGGCACCTCCGAGAAGGTTACCGTGTCATGCTTGTCTAAAGGCCCCTCTAACTCTAGACTCCTCTTGCACTGCTCTGATCCCATTCCTAGCCAGGTCATTTGTCCCTAGGTGGACAATGACATCCAGCTCTCTCCCTTGTGCAGCTGCTGCCACGATCCTGAGGATTCGCTTCCTGTCCCTCCAAGCTGTGGCACCAGGCAGGCACCTTACCTCCCTCTCCCCTTCCTCACCCATTTCTGCCCCCTAATGATTGAGTCCCCCACCAGGAGTTGTTTCCTTCCCCTGTGTGGTCCCAAGCCACCCACCTGTGGGTCTCCTTTGTGAAGGTTCCCAGCATCCTCCTTGGTCTCCACTGCAGGTGCCTCCATAGAGGAACCACTATCCACCACAAGAGTGAATGAATTGTGGAAAGGTACAGCTGGAGGGATGCAACTCTGTTCCATCATCCTCTCCCTCCCTGAGCCCACCCTGGTCCAGCCTCTCTACACAATTCCTATGCTGCTGTGGCAAGATGGAGCTGCCAGGAGGAGGCACCCATGGTAGTGGCCAGGGAGGATGTGAGGGTCCTCTGTAGAGAAAACCCCAAGAAGGGTGGAGTAAGACCCCAGAGGAGGAGGAGGAAGCAAGTTCCGTGGGGTGGATTCAATTGTGAGGGGCATAGAGTTGGGAATAGGAAGGGGACAGGAAAGAGATGTTAGGTGCAACACGGCCTGGAGGGATGGAAAGTGGATCCTGAGAATTCCTAGGGCAGCAGGATGGGAGGCAGAGCTTGGAAGTCATTGTCCACCTGGGAACTAATGACCTGGCTGGGAACAGGGCTGGGGTAGTGCAGAGGGAGTTTAAGGAGCTGGGGAGTGGTCTTAGATAAGTAGCATGCTTGGTGTCTTTCACTGAGGTGCTCTCTGTCTATAACAGGGGGAAGAGAGGGATCTGAACACCAGGACCTTCAACTAATGGTTGAGCGAATAGTGCAAAGAGGAGGGGTTTGGCTATTCTGGGGACTGGGGATCCACCTGGAGGGATAAGGGCCTTTACAGGGGTGATGGCCAGCATCCATTCATGAGGGAAACTGCAGTCCTCAGTGGATGGTTTAGATGTTACTTTGATGAACATTTAAAGTAATCGAGGGGATGGCAGAAAGAATCGGGGAGACTGAAACTGCCCCACCCCGAAGGCTGAAGTAGAGAGTAGGGAGAACCCAAGGGGAGTGGAATTCCCCATGGTGCAAATTAATAAAGGATGCAAGGTGGTAGATATGAAGTGAGATTGGATGGAAGCAGTAAAAACAAGCATTTTTCAATGCCAAATGTTTGCTTGCTGGCATTGGCATTGGTAGTGCAGAAGTTACAGAGCTGCATAATGGGACTGGCAGTGAAGTACTGAACTAAAGCCAACCCCACCACCACCCTGCAGAGAGTGACAGGCATTGGGGTGTGCCTTCGGGTCGTCAGGCATAATGGCCATGCCATTTCACCACACCCTACCCTGCAGACACTGACAAGTGTCACGGTGCGCCTTGGGGTCTTTGGCCCTTATGCGCACCCCATTCCATCAGGAAATACAGTGAGATGGGTGCGGTATAGGAAAATGGGGTGAACTTTGGGGCCGAAGAGTCCAAGGCATACCTCGATGCCTCTCACTGGCTGCAGGATGTGGAATGGTATGAGCATTACAGGCAAGAATCCCAAGTCACACCCCTGATGCCTGTCATTCTCTACAGGGTGGGGCATTATGGTTGGAAACCCTAACACCTCAGGCATCCGTTATATTTTCACTCCAAATTTTCAACATGGTTTTTTTGTGACCCCACCTCGTGAACAGTGGCAATATCAGTTGGTTAGCCGAAAGATGCTTATGCACAGTGACTACGGCATTTAGCAGCACAGGTGCAAAAACACATTCCGAACAGGATGTGAAAAATGACAGCTGTACTGTTCATGGGGAGGTGTAAAAAATGGCAATGTTGAAAATCTGCAGTAAAAATATTAAAAAAACTGGTGAAGTCACGAGCGTGCATAGAAACTGTGCAACGCACACCCGTAATGTAATTAGGTGTGGGATTTTTTACAGCAGATTGTCAACACAGGCATTTTGGGACCTCCGATCATGAACAGTGTCACTGTGATTTTCTTTATCTGTCCCGAACAATGATTTCCCACAGCGACCACGCATCGCTGCGCTGAAAGTGTGAAAACACATTTCGGCCATGTTGTGAAAAATGACAGCTGTACTGTTCATAAGGTAGTGTGGAAAATTGCCACTGGTGAAAATCTGGACTGAAAATATTACAAAGTCATGAACTTACGAGAGTGCGTGGAAACTGCGCAATGCTCACTCATAACACAGTCATTTTATGGACTTTTGTCACCAAATTTTCAACATAGCCATTTTAAGACCTCTGCTCATAAACAGTGTCACTGTTATTTTCTTAATCTGTCCCAAACATTGCTTTCGCACACCAACTGCACCATTGTGCGCTACATGTCCGGAAACACATTTGCGGCGACATGTGAAAAATGGCAGCCGTACTGTTCATAAAAAAGTGTAATTAAATGGCAATGTGGAAAATCTGGAGTGAAAATATAGAAAATTCGCAAACTTACGAGCATGCGTAGGAACTGCACAACGTGCGCTCGTAAAACAGTCATTTTGGAATTTTTTCACCAAATTTTCAACATAGCCATTTTAAGACCTCTGCTCATTAACAGTGTCACTGTGATTTTCTTAATGTGTCCCATACATTGATTTCGCACACCGACTGCGCCATTGTGCACTACATGGGTGGAAACATGTTTTGACAAGATGTGAAAAATGACAGCTGTACTGCTCATAAGGAGGTGTGGTAAAATGGCAATATTGAAAATCTGGAGTGAAAATATTGAAAATTCACGAACTTACAAGTGTGCGTAAGAACGGCGCAACACACGCTCGTAAAAGTCATTTTTAAGAATATTTCCACCAAATCTTCAACATAGGCTTTTTGAGAGCCCACCTTATGAACAGTGGCAGTGTTGTTTCGTTACTCAGTCCCGAAAGGTGATTTCATGCAGTGACTGCAAAATCACCCTTCAGGCCCGATTAACGCCACGACAGTGACATTCATGAGAAGGGGTACCAAAAACTCTATGTTGAAAATTTGGTGCAAAAATTCCAAAAAATGGCTGAGATATGCAGCAAAGTTGAAAAAAACCTATCTATCCCATTATACAGCTTACCGGCATTTCCTCAGTTCACGGTCAGCTTTGAAGAGTGCAGACGTGTTCCCGGTCCACCAAAGATCGTCGCACCAGAGTCCGAGGTAAGTATGGGGTGAGGGGTTGTGGGGAGGCGAGGTGTGCAGTGGGTGGGCGCGGGTGGGGGCAGAGACAACAGCGACCATTTTTAAGTTTCAGTTTTGTTTTTTTTAAATGACAGCGGGACATTTGCCACGCTGGGGTGGGCTCCCAGCGTGGCACAAGGACGACTGGTGGGAGGCATGGAGCTGACGGAGTTGGGCACTCCCGGCAATAGCATCTGTTGCCACACTGGGGTGGGCTCCCAGCGTGGCACCCCCTATACTCGGGGGGACAGTGTGCAGCCACGCTGGGGTGTTTAGCGTGGCATATGGAACTCTGCTTTGAGGCGCAGCACAGCGATGGGGATTGGGCACTCCGTCGGCTACACAGTGTGTGCGTGGGGGGGTGAGCACGCAGTATGCGTGCGTGTGTGTGTGTGTGTGTGTGTGTAGGGGGAGCGTGCATGAGCAGGTGATACCTTATCGCTGCTTACTGAAGCGTAGCTCCCCCTTTCAACTGTACTCCACTGCATTTTGGACTGCTGTCATAGACAGATCCAGCAGGCATTGGAGAACTGCGGCCGCGCCTGCAAACACACTGACTGAATTGGAAGAGGGCTGCCACACCTCCGAAAACTCGGATGATGGCACTATGTTTCTTGCGCATGCATGCAAGCAAACATAATGAGAAGGCAGAAGGAGGGATGACAAAAATGAAAGAAGGGGAGTAACAAACAGAGTGGTAAGTTTTGGAAGAAACACGGAAGCATAGATTTTGATGGCAAATAAGGACTGCATGGCCCACCCAGTCTGCCCATTTCTCTACCTATTGGATAAGCTGCAGATCCTAGTTTTACCAACAGCCTACTCCCTCCTATCTCCCACTAGAATTGCCTTATGTCTGTCCCATGCATTTTTAAATTCCTCCACTGTTTTTGACCCCACAACCTCCTCAGGAAGGCCGTGACATGCATCTACCACCCTCTCCATGAAAAAAATACTTCCACACATTACCTCTGAACTGTCCCCCCTCTATCTTCAAATTGTGCCCTCTTGTTCTTGCACATTTCTTTTTCTAAAAGATGCTACCCTTTTGGACTTTGTTGATTCCCTTGAGGTACTTGAACATTTCTATCCTCCCCCCCCCCCTTTCCTCGAGGGTATACATATTAAGCTGTTTTAGTCTTTCTTCATATGGCTTCTGGTGCAGACCCTGTACCATTTTAGTTGCCTTCCCCTGGACTGCCTCCATCCTGTCTATGTCCTTGCAGAGATAGGGTCTCCAGAACTGCACTCAGTACTCCAGATGGGGTCTCACCAACCATCTATACAGAGGGATAACAACTTCCTGTTTTCTACTGGTGATGCCTCTCCTTATGCATCCCAATATCCCCCCAGCCTTCCTTACTGCCTTCTCACATTGCTTGCCTACCCTTTGGTCACCTGACATGACTACCCCCAGGTCCCTTTCCATTTTTGTTGTCGTTAATACCCCCACTGTGTACTTATCTCTTGGGTTTTTGTTTCCAAGGTGCATTACTTTGCACTTCTTTGCATTGAATCTAAGCTGCCATACTTCTGACCATTCCTCCAACCTTGCCACATTCCTTCTCATCCGTTTCATACACACACACACACACACACACGCACACACCCTTATGTATCAACCCTGTTGCAGATCTTTGTGTTATCTGCAAAGAGGCATACCTTTCCTTCCAGTCCCTCCTCAATGTCACCTATAAAGCAATGTCATCAAAAGCAAATAAATAAATACATTAAAGAGGACCAGTCCTAGAACTGAGCTCTGCGGTACCCCACTAGTAACCCCCCCTTTCTTCGTACTGGACTCTGTTTACTATTACCCTCTGCATCCTGCTGTCCAACCAGTTTTTTTCCCAGGTTACAACCCTGGGACCCACTCCCAAGCTGACTAACTTGTTTATTAATCTTTTGTGTGGGACTGTGTCAAAGGCCGTGTGTGTGAATGCTAGAAGACCAAGCCATCATGGCAGAGACTGCCCTGGATATTGTGGACATTACTGAGTGATGGTGCACTGAAAATGATGACTGGGATATGACCATACCAAGCTATTCCCCCCTGTTCAGGAAGGAGAAGGTGGGAAGACAAGGAGATGACATGCTGCTTTATGTGAGGGACGGCATAAAGGTGATGGAGATTCAGAGAATACAGTGGGGCAAGAGGTACTGTGGGTCACCCTAGAAATGGGGAATGGAGCCTCTGTTCATACTAGCATGATCTACAGATCTCCAGCACAGGAGAAGGAGTCAGATACGGTACTAGTGGAAGTCAGTGGCGTGAAGGCAGAAAAGGGGGAGGTGCTGCTGGTGGGGAACTTCAGTCTGCCGGATGTAGATTGGAGCCTCACAGCAGTGGCTTTATCTAGAGGCAAGGACATCCTGAACTCCTTGCAGGAGGCTTCCCCAGGCAACTAGTCAGTGAACCCACTCGTGATGGGGCAATACTGGACCTAATATTCACTAACAGGGACAGTGTTGCAGACGTCAAGATGGGAGGCCACCTGGGGACCAGTGATCGCTGTACAGCATGGTTCAATGTATGGATGGCTGTGAAATCGAAACACACAAGGGCAAGGGTCCTGAACTACAGGAAGGCAGATTTTATAAAGATGAGTGAGTATCTCAGGGATGACCTGGCAGGGAGGATGACCTGAGTAGGGTGGAGGAACTGTGAGTGAAGCTAAAAGGGAACACAGTGAAGGCAGCAAACCTCTGCATCAAACAAGTGAGCAAAAGCAAGAGGAAAAAGAGACTGCTATGGATTTTGAAAGCGGTGACAGAAAAGGTAAATGCTAAAAGGGTAGCATTCAGAAGGTACATGGAGGTGCAGAGGGAGGGGGATAAGGAAGTGTATCAGAGGAAACAAAAGGAAGCAGAGGGAGCAGTAAGGAGCACAGAGGTGCAAACAGAAGAGAGAATAGCTCAGGGGGTAATGAAAGTGGGCAAGACATTTTGTAGGTATATAAACGAAAAGCAGAAGACCAGTGATGGGATCGAAATGTTAAAAAGGAAAGTGTGGGGGGGGGGCTGTGCAGAGGAGGATCAGGAAAAGGCAGACACCCTAACAAAATGTTTTTGTTCAGTGTGTGACAGGGTTGGTTAAGACCTTGTCCCATTTGTCATGCAGAGAGAGAGTTAAAAGCAAGTATCTGTTTTGTCCTTTCCTACTCTGTCACTTGTCTGTCTTATGACTTCTCCTGGTTTGCCTATGCTTCCTGACCTTAGCCTGTGTACAACAGTTGGTGTTACAAGTGAGATTTACGCCATGCATACTGTAAGCCAGGAGTTTTGTGTATGGGTACTAGACCTGGTACCCAGGGAAGCATAGAAGAATGGTATGGATCCTACAACAGCAAGCCCAGGAGCAATTACCAGAAGAATGGCAGCCAAGCTAGAAGCAGAAATAAAAGGCCAAACTGAGACTGAACAGCTGGAACCAGTGATGGAATTAGAACAGGCAGGAACAGAACCTGAAACATGTCTACCTTCTTCAAATGGTGGGCTATACAACAAAGGCAGATGGAGAGGCAGAGAAAAGAAGAGTTGCAGTGACAGGAGCAGAAGAGAAAAGAAGAGGTGCAGTGATGACTGGATGCCTTGCAAGCTATTGAAGCTGGAGGACCTGGTACAGGTCTGACAGATTAGCAAAACACAAACAGTTTAAAAGACATTAAACTTACAAAGCTGTGTCCCTCACATGATATTGAAGCATACCTGACAACTTTTGAAAGCATGCCAGTGGCCAAAACAGCAATGGAAAATCAGGCTGGTACCTTATCTGAGAGGTGAAGCCCAACTTGCCCTCAGCAATATGGACACTGCACAGTCAGAAAACTATGACATTGTGAATAGGGAAATCCTTAAAAGGTATAACATCTCAGGAGAGACCTACAGGTAGAGACGCAGATCCCTGAAGTACAAGTCAGCTGACAATCCTCAAGAAGCCTTCACCTGACTCAGTGAACTCCTCATTAAGTGGCTCCAACCAGACAGCAAAACAGTCTCACAGATCATCGACATGTTTGCAATGGAGCAATTCATCATCATCCTTCCCACAGATGTGCAGCTCTGGGTAAAATAAACACAGACCAGAAAGTGGGGAAAAGGCAGTTTCTTTGGCCAAGGACTATCAGATGGCCAGACAGACACCATAGCAGTGAAGTAACAGCCCAGGAATGGTAAGGGCCGCTTTTCCCAATTTAACCCCAGATCAGATAAGAACTCAGAAGGGGCTACTAAATGAAGGGGTTGTAAATGAGTCCCTGACTCAAAGGTTGTAAATCCGACTTTCAAAATAAATAAATGAATACTAAATCTGCACCCAAAGACTTTATTTGCTATAACTGTAGTAAGCCTGGCCGTATTGCAAGAAACTGCTATAAAAAGGTTTTATGTGATAATGGGGACTCCTTATGAGTGCTGATCACATACAGTGAACCAAAAACTGCCTGACACAAGCAGGGCGACGGACTCCAGGATGACCGTCACAAATGGCTATGAATCCTTCCTGCTCCAAAGAAACATCACCAATTCTATTTTTATGCATCCCCCGTGAGGGAAAAGCCCCCTGTGCTCCCCCAAATAAATATTATCAACTCCGTGGGGGGCACGGACTTAGAAAATAGCAAAGGACAGAAAAAAAATACTTTTTCATCAGGCAGTAGACCTGAACCTAGGTCCCTGGCTCCAGGGCTGGTAGCATACTCTGCTATGCTACACGGCCAGCTCGGTGGGGTTAGGCAAACCATCATCCCATATCCTGCTGTAGTGAGTGTAGCTCCCTGCTACACTCGCTCTGCAGGATATAGCAACATTTTTCACCAGTCACTGTTCTTATGAGCACTATTGCTGGGTCGCTTATCTTGACTCGCTCAATAATAGTCACTCATATTGGGTGCTACCCTATAAAAATAAGGAAGGTAACACTGGAGCAAATTTGGACTGAACAAATTGGGGCAAATATTTAACAGATGTCAAGATGGGTTAGACTGTGAAATTACTTATAGATTCAGGAAGCTGACAAACCCTGGTACATGCTGAAGTTCTCAGAAAAGACTGTGCAAAAGGACCAAGTACTGGGGTCATCTGCATCCATGGGGACACTTGAAACTACCCCACCATCAAAGGGACTCTGAATATTAACGGGGTGTCACAACAAATGAAAGTGGGGTTAGTACCTAAGTTACCTGTACCTGTGATTATTGAAAATTACTTTCCAGGATTTGTGAAGTTAATCACAGAGGGAGTAAATCCTGCTGTGTCATCAGCTGTTATACCAGGAGCACAGGCAAATAAAATCTCAGATGTTGGGGACTCTTTTCCTTTTGGTGCCTTTGATTGCGGCTTGTTTGAGCCCAGGTTGAAGATCTATAAGTCCAGCAAAGAAAGAAGATGCCGGAAGAAACAGTGGCAACAAAAGACTGATGGACCTAAGGGGCTGATATACGAAAATGCTGAAACTAATTTGTTAAGAGATTGTGATTTTGCTTCTGCACAAACTGACAATGTTTCTCTCCCAGGTTATTTTAAAAAGCTAGGGGTGAGACAGAAGCAGGGTGTACCAATGTTTAGACAGTGTAATGGATGACTGTACAGAGTTTGGCTTAATACTCAGATGCGGGAACAGATAAAACAATTGGTCATACCAAAGAAGTATAGAATTGAGTTGTTAGAGATAGCACGTGATAATCCTTTGACTGGTCACTCAGGGAAGGGACCACATCTTTGGTAGACTGTTGTACAGATTTTACTGGCCTGGGATTCATGAGGTTGTTGCTACCTATTGCAGTTCTTGTGCCAAATGTCAGAAAGTAGCCCCAGTAACTAAACACCACAAGGCCACTGGTGCCCCTACCCTTGATAGATATGCCTTTTTATGAAATGGGAACCACAAATAAAAAACAATCTCATTGGCCAGTAGGAGTGTGTTAATATCTCTTAACACATATGAAAAATATCTGGTATTATTACATGTGTATTGATTCCAGTAGTTTGCCCAAATAGAATGTTCAACATTTAAATTGGGCCATCTTGCTTTCCCCACTAAAACCACACACTGTACTAGCTAAAGCAGTACAGAAAAAAATAACTGAAAATGACCTCTGCTAAGGACACTAGCTTTGAAATAAGCACCAATTCCAACTGTAACACAGAAAAGTACCTGTGTTACAATACAAAAAAAAAACTTGCGAGTGCCGCAATCTGTTCTCATTGCACCCAACTTTCTCCTCACTCAATCGCAGTTATCCACAATGACCAACCTGCCAGCTGCTTCCTACTTCCATCTCTTCCTCCTATTTATCAAATTTTCGCCATCATGTACTGCTCACGGTCACAGGTGACCTTCTTCACTTGATCGCAACACTTTGTAATAGAAAATAAAGTGAGGATTACTTTTGGTTCTGCCCACTTGCTCAGCTTGCAGTGCTTTTCAAAGAATGACCTGCCTCCAGCTCAATACTTTCATCCCTTAGCCCTGTCATTGCTTTCATTTTTTTATGCCGAAACTTTATATTGCTCCCTGTTGTTCCTATGGGGGGGGTATCACTATGACAAGTACACAAGAATAAAAACTACAACTACACCAGTCTTCCCAGGTCAAACGTCCTCAAGTCCCCCCCTCAAAAAAAAAACACACAGCAAACTGAAGGTGGAGGAACTATTTTATTTACATTAAAGAAAAAGATTTAGGTTTGTAATTACTTAAAGCAGCTTTTTTACCTTTCACATGCATCTATAATATAGATGCCCATTTCATAAGTGCAATAAGCCACTCCAGGGTGTGTGTTAGATACTTTAACACATGGTTAGGAGGCTGGATGCACTTGGCCAGTGGCCTCACGCCTCACTGTGCCTCTTAGCCATGTTCTAAAGTGTCTAACACACACCCTGTTGTGTCTTATTGCTTACTGAGAGAATTGCAGTAGATGTGGTTGGACCCTTAGACAAATGTACAAAGGGTAATTGATTAATTATGGTAGTATGTGACTGTGCTACTTGATACCCAGAGGTAATTCCAATGCATGCTGTCAAAGCTTCAAAAGAGGCAACAGAGGTTGTCAATATTTTTAGCAGGGTGGGCATACCTAGAGAGATTTATACTGCTCAGGGTAGTAATTTTGGTGCTACATTACCAAAGAAGTTATACTGACTACTAGGTATCACTCCTATGTGAACCTTCCCTTCCTACCCTCAGACAGATGGTCTTGTTGTAATTAAACCCTAAAATGCATGTTAAAAAGGTTTGTGAAAGGGGAAAGGAAAGATTGGGACCAATATTTACCTTACCTGCTTTTTGTTTATAGAGAAGTGCCACAGGCACCAACGACTTGTTCACCCTTTAAAATGGTTTATGGTAGACAACCTAGAGGGCCACTAGATGTAGTAAAAGAGACATGGGAAGATACCTGTAACCCTGCTTAGAAATAATCTTTTACATCTTATATGTGTGCACTGAGAAAGAAACTGGCAGAATATGTTGAAATTGCCCACAGTAACCAGGAAGAAGCCCAAAACAGCAGAAGGAGTATTATAACCACAGGGTAAAAGAAAATGTTTTGAGCTATATGAAAAGGTCTTGCTACTGTTACCCACTACAGAAAACAAACTGCTAATGAAGTGGCAAGGGCCTTATAAAGTTGGTAGACACGCTGGTACAGTTAACCATGAGACTGAGACCCCTGATAGGAAAAATCCTACCAAGATATACCATGCTAACCTCCTCAAGAAATGGGTTGAAAAAACACTAAAGGCTGCTCTGTTAGTACTACCAGAAACTGCTAAAGATGATATTGATATAGTTTATGACAGACTGGAACAAACTGGAACTTCTGACGCTGTAAAGGTGAATGTTTCCTTAACTTCAGGACAAACTGCAGAAATGTGTAACTTGGTAAAGACATTCTGAGCAAAAGGGATCGAGCACGTAATAGTGACAGAAAATGCTCGCCTTATCAGACAAAACATATACAGCTTACCAAAGCAGTTAACAGCAGACGTGGTTAAGAAAATACAAAAAAACGAAAGAACTGGGTATTGTAGAAGAATCAAGAAGTGCTTGGTCATCACCAACGGTGTTTGTAAATAAAAAAGAAGGGGGTATAAGACTGTACCTTAATTTTAGGAAACTTAATCAAGTGCATGTGTTTGACAGCTATCCTATGCCCAGGACGGATGACCTGGTGGGCAGACTGAGAAATGTCAAGTACATGAGTACCCCCAATCTCATCAAAGTACTGGCAAATTCCCCTAGCTAAAGAATCCAAAGACAAAACTGCATTTTCCACTTCAGTTGAATTTTATCAGTTTACCACTGTGCCGTTTGGTTTACATGGTGCACCTGCTACAATTCATCAGTACATGGATGTAATTCTAGACCCTCACACTGGTTACTGTGCAGCTTACCTGGATGATGCGTAGTGTACAGTCCAGACTGGAAAAGCCACCTGGAACACCTATAAGCACTTATCCAGTCTATCAAAAAGGCAGGTCTGACAATTAATCCTATTAAGTGCACATTAGGCATGCATGAAACCAGATATTTGGGTTATATTTTGGGAAAAGGAGAAATAAAGCCAGAGATTTCTAAGGTAGAAGCTGTAGCTAACAGTCCTGTTCCTAAAACAATGAAACATCTCAGGTCACTTTTTGGTCTTGCTGGTTATTACAGGACATTTGTTCCCAGCTTTGCCCGGTTAGCTACTCCCCTCACTAAATTTACAAAAAAACAGTATCTAGATAATGTGAAATGGTTCCCAGAGTGTAATAAAGCTTTTAAGGCCATCAAGGCTGCATTATGTTCAGCCACTATTTTAAGAAAGCCAGACTCTGAGAAACAATTTCTGCTACAGACAGATGCATCACAGGTAGGCCTAAGTGCAGTCCTGACTGAGTCAGAATATAGATAGGAAGGAACATCCCATTATGTATATCAGTAGGGAACTGCATGATAGAGAGAAAAAGTACTCTACTATTGAAAAAGAATGCCTTGCTGTGACAAGGACAATGGAGTATCCTAAGTTTTATTTGCTAAGAGCTAAATTTGTACTTATAACAGATCACAGTCCTCTCTGTTGGCTTAATCAAATGAAGGATAAAATTCCCAGAATCACACGGTGATAACTGGCACTGCAGCCATTTAAATTTAAAGTGATGCACAAATCCAGATAAAGGAATGTCAGTGCTGATTTTCTGTCGATATGTGGTTCAGGGCTTGAGAATTCAGAAGGTTGAAAAAAAGTATGTGCTTAACTGAAATGTTTGCTGTAACAGATGTGATCAAAAAGGGGATACTGTAGATGCAAAGAACAATAAATGTTGTAGGGTAATGTTAAAAGAATAATAATAATAGAACATTTTGGAAACCTGTTTTTAAAGAGAAAAAAAGACAGGTTTCTCTTAAGGAGGGGAGTATGTGACAGAGTTAGTAAAACCCTGTCCCATTTGTTATGCTAAGAGAGTTAAAAGCAATGATCTTTTCTGTCATCTTCTATTATGTCACTTGTCTGTCTCTTGCCTGTCAATTGCGCAATCAAATTTTCCTTGTGGAACCTCAGAACTGCCCACTCTATCCCTTCCTTTACTTGCTGTTTCTGGTCTTTCTTTCTCCCCTTGCTTCTCTGTCATTGAAAGAAATGTGAATCTTTGTGAAACTGAAATCCTTTGGTTTTCAGATGTATATCGTTATACTGTTGAAATGAATACAGAAAGCTTTGGGTTTATCTGGAACATGTGGTGATAAATTTGAGAAACCTTTTGACCTTCCACAAGCATGTTTGCAGAGCTGTCAGCAGGAAAACCAGCTCTGGTCAGGATGTCTAATTGGCTGCACCTGTTAAAGACTGGCTGTACTGGTCACAGGAAGTAAACTGGCAAGATTTGGCACACTGTGTGTGAAAACAGGAGATATGGTTTAACCAAAGCAGGATGCAGAACTTTATTGCTGGGGGAAAACATCTTAAAACAGACAGCAATGTTTGTTTAGACAGATTTAGATTTAGAGATGCCTTCAGATGAAGGACTTTGTTTTGTTTGAACTGTCTGTATAACAGCTATCCTGCACAATTTTGTTATTTTATTGTTACTGATAATATTAAAATGCTGCTTGCAAATGTTATGACTTTTCCTGGTTTGCCAATGCTTCCTGACCTTTACCTCTATACAGTGCAGTGTTCACAGAGGAACAAGAAGGGGAAGGGCTCCAAAAAAGTAACAGAAGATAAGATGTGGAGGAAGGGACGTGGACACTACTCTGTTTTCAGAGGAGAGATTCCTGAAAGGACTCGCTATTCTGAAAGTGGACAAAGCAATGGAGCCAGACAGGGTGCATCCAGGTGTATTGAGAGAGCTCAAAGAGGTACTGGCTTCACCTGTAACAGTCCTGTTTAACTGCTCATAGGAAACAGAAGTGGTTCCAGAGGACTGGAGGAGGGTGCATGTAGTCCATCTTCACAACAGTGGTTGCAGGGAAGACATTGACAACTGTAGGCCAGTCAGTCTGACAGCAGTGGTGGGAAAGTTAATGGAATCACTACTGAAGGTAAGGATTGTGAAGTATCTTGAATCCACTGGGTTTCGTGACCTGAGACAGCATGGATTCACCGGGAGGGGGGCATGTCAAGTGAATCTCATAGATTTCTTTCACTGGGTGACCAAGGAACTAGGTCAGGGTAGAGTGGTGGACATAGTCTAGCTAGATTTTGGTAAAGTATTTGACACTGTTCCACATAGGAGACCATTAAGCAATGAGGTAGCTTAGTAGTTGGTCCAAAAGTGGTAAACTGGGTAAACATTGGCAGCAGAGGGTGGTGGTAAATGGAGTTCACTCCAAGGAAGGAGGGTGACCAGTGGGTGTACCTCAGGAATCAGTGCTGGGACTGGTCCTCATTAATGTCTTTATAAGTGGTATTGCAGAGGAGCTGGAAGGGAAAGTCTGTGTCTTTGTGAATGGCAACAAAATCTACAATAGGGCAGACAGTCCAAGGGGCTGAAAGGATGAGCAGTTACCTGAGAAAATTCAATGAGGGGTTAAGGGTATGGCAGCTGGTTTCAGTGTGCAAAACTGCAAAATAATTATCTTTGGGCAAAAACCCAGAGGAGAGTATAACATGGATGGGGCGATACTGATGACCACCAAGCAGAAAAAAAAGACCTGGGGTAATCATATCTGATGAACTAAAGGTGACCAGGCAGTGTGACAAAGCAGTTGGGAGGGGTAGCGGAATGCTACGGTGCATACAGAGGGGCGTCACCAGCAGAAAGAGGGAGGTGGTATTGCCTCCATATAGATCACTGGTAAGACCCCACCTGGAGTATTGTGTTCCATTCTAGAAACCACATAGACAGAGTGGAGGTAGTCCGAGGAAGGCAACTAAAATGGTGCAGGGTCTGCATCAGAAGCCCTATGAGGTGAGAGACTTAAGAATCTAAATATACAGACCCTGGAAGAGAGGAGGGAGGGAGGGGGGATGTGATAGAGACCTTTAAATACCTCATGGTGATAAATACGGTACAGAAGGGAATTACTTTTCAGAAACAAAGTGCTCAAGAACAAGGGGATATGATATGAAGCTGGAGGGGGTAGATTCAGGAGATATGTGAGGAAATACTTTTTCAAAGAAAGAGTGATGGATTTCTGGAACAGCCTTCCAGTGGAGGTGGTGGGGACAAAAACAGTGATGGGGTTCAAGAATGCATGGGAGAGGCATAATGGAATCTTACTGGAAAGGAAGGGAGGATAGGGGAATGGGCTAGAGATTAAGTAGGATCTGAGGTGATACCATAGGCAGGGAGTGGGTAAATTAAGTATGCCAATGTGTCCTTATGCAATGGCAAATTCTATGTGTCTGTTACATGTTTTTAGTTCTGTCCTGTTTGTTCTGCTTTCCGTTTATTTGACCACACTTCAAGACAGAGAAAGAAGGTACAGTAAATGAATTAAAACAAACATATACTACTTAAAATAACGTATGGGCAACCATACACAAGTCTGATGTTTCCATCTATGATGAGATGATCAGAAACCTCTCAAGCTTTAGTCTCAAGGTCTATGATGTCCTCCAACCCCTTAATGGCAACATAGGTTTGTTGTGTATGGTTGCCCATACATTATTCTATATTTTAAAAAGATGATCATCCCATGTTCCTTGTGGTTTCTGAAGGCTTTAGCTTCTTATGTATGTGCCTTCACAAGACTGTTAACCTGTGAGCTCTAGTAGGCTCAAAGAGGAAGTGCACTCCAGTGACATGGTCAGACTCAAGCAGAATTTGCTTCTGTGGTCAACACTGTTTCCAGCAGAAACAGCACAGATGGTGATTTTTTAGTGAGTGCCAGTCCAGGTACCCGCAGCTGTGCCTAACAGTTTGCCATAACTTGTGCCAAATCTTAGTACCTTTGGCACAGTTGTGACAGTTTTCTCACTTTACGGCAGCCTGACAAAGGTTTGACGCAACTCCTGTAAAATGGCTCCCCCCATGGTGCAAACGTAGACTGGGGGGAACTGGTCAAAGTCCTATGTCCGGCACATGGGACTTACGCCAGGGAGTTATGGCTGAGTTTTTTGTAAAATCAGAATTGCCACATTGCTTGACGCAATTTGCCACTTGTGTCAAACTCCCTTTGTCAGGTGGTGTAACCTCAGTAGTTGTGGTGTTATAGCAGACTTATCTCCCTTTCACATATCAGATGTGGTATGGATGGAATAGCTGCAACAAGATAGTCCCAGCCTCTGTGCCAAAATAATTCTGCAATGGGTTGTGGCTCATATGGGCTAATGTTATATGCCTAACGTTAGTCCATTTGAGTAACGCAAGATAATATCTGCACAAGGCTGAGATGCTAAAGATAAGGCAGAAGGAAACAAGTAAAAAAAATCCAGCACTCACAAACCACAGTAGAAAATGCTGCTCTCAGGTATTTTAAGGTGCCAAAATATTTATTCATGTGCTGACAAAAAACTCCTTGGTGTATTTTGGACCAAAAGTCTTTTATCAAAAGTCTAAGGCAGCAAGAAACAAGTACAAAAAAATCCAGCACAAATCAGACGTCATTGATAAAGGACTTTTGGTCCGAAATGTGTCAAGGTGCTTTTTATGAGCACCTGAATAAATATTTTGGCACCTTAAAATACCTGAGACCAGCGTTTTCTTTTGTTGTTTGGTGAGTGATGGATTTCTTGTACTTGTTAGTCCATTTGAATTGCAGCCAGTATCGACCTCCAAGGTTCCTAACCTTATAACTAGTGGTAAATCTGCTATTTGTATTTGACCTTTTTCCACTGCATATACTCATGACTCATTCTGAAGAGTTTGCCCTGGCTATTCACAAGCTAATGAACCCTTCCTGGTTGAAGGTATTGTTCCTGCATCTGTTAAGGTAGCCATTAGTGCTGTGCAGAATGCAGAATTCTGCTGGTGGAATTACCGTGGAATGAACATTCTGCCGGCAAAATTTCCACCAGAATTTCACTGTTTTTGCTGTGGAATTCCACCTGCTGTGATCCAAGGACTGATTATCCGTGGAACAGAATTTTTTCTGCAGAAAATCATTCCACAACCATTTTAGTGGAAAATATTGAGATCTGCGGAATAGAATTCAGTGGAAATGTGGAAATCTCATTCTGCATGTTTCTGCTGCAGAAGTCTGTCATTCTGTATCTGGCGAAATTTGCCACAGTCATTGCCACTCTAATAACACAAAAAAAAACCTCAAAACAAAAACTAACCTATTCTTGTTTCAGATAATTGAAAAGAATTAATGATCCTTTTTAAATTTGTTGTTTGCCTCCAAACTGCTGGAGTGTGGTGCAGGAAAAAAAGATTACTCACCTTAGTAATGCTGTTTCTTCTAATGGAGTCTTGCTATATTATAGACATTAGCAGTTTGATCCAGCTCTAGAACTGCCCCGGAGTGAAATGGTTAAAACCATTCCAAAATAGAATTTTGGCACGAGAGCAGCTCTATCTGTGTCATTTCAAACTTGAACTGTCAGATCTTCTGAGCCAAACTCACTAAGGTCTGTGTGGAAGCTGTAACCTACACTAGCCAAATGGCTACCTAAATAATAACAACCATTGATGGTCCCAACACCCAAGACTCAAGTCAGGGGACCAGAAATACTAACACCATTCTAATAATATGAAAATGGAACATAAGTATAATAAAACACACACGCGTGTACATACACACCCCAAAGTCCCAAAGGGACAAAATGCTAACAGGACATAAGTAGTGCCCACACTAAGTTGCCCGCACCCACCAAGTAGAGGTTCTGAGAGGGGCAGGTTGGGGAGGTTCATAATATAGCAAGACTCCATTAGAAGAAACAACATTACTAAGGTGAGTAATTTTTCTACAAACAACATGAAGTCTTGCTATATTATAGACATTAACAGAATACACAGCAGTACCTCCATGGAGGAGGGTAGAACCTACTTAGGAATAGGCTCTGAAGAACAGCTGTGCCAAACCGAGAGCATCTCCTGGCCTGGACATCCAGGGAGTAATGCTTGGTAAAGCGTGCACTGCTTTCCAAGTAGCAGCCTGGAAAATCTCTAATAAAGGGATATCTCTGGCAGCAGCTAGAGACGCAGCTGTACCCCTGGTAGAATGAGCCCTCAAACCGGGGGGGCGGCTCTGCCCACTTTCTGATAACAAAATTGGATACAAGAGACAATCCACCTGGCTATTGATCTCTTAGTGGCAGGTTTGCCTTTCCCAACTTCACCATAGGTAAGGAAAAGTTGGAGGGATTCGAACCTGTGACCTTTAGTACGCTCTATATAATAACTAAGAGCTCTCTTAACATCCAGGCTGTGCAACCTCCTCTCACCCGAAGAGAGTGATCAGTGAAAATACTGGAAGGGAGATAGATTGATTAAGATGGAAATCTGAAACCACCTTAGGCAAAACCTCCTATTAGTCCTAAGGACTACCTTATCCCTGTGGAAAGAAATAAGTCAGTCTCCACTGACAAGGCTTGCAATTCACTTATGCATCTGGCAGAAGTGATAGCCACTAGAAAAACAGTTTTCCAAGTTAGGTACTTAAGCTCTGCAGAAGACAGAGGTTCAGTAAAGGGTTGCATTAACTGGCAATGCAAACATTAAGGTCCCAAGCAGGGCCGGTTCTAAAGGGAGGATTAGTATGGAGTAATCCCTTAAAAACTTGGAAAACACAGGATGAGAGGAAAGAGGGATGACTTTCCTGCTGACACAAAAGCAGACACAGCTGCCAAATGAACTCTCAGGGTAGCTGGTCTGAGACCCAAGGAATTAAGATGTACCATGTAATCTAACAAAATGGGCAATTCAGCAGATTCTGGGAAATATTTTTCCCAGCACACCAAATGGAAAACCTTTTCCATTTAGAACTATAAGTAGCCTAGTGGAAGGCTTTCTGGAAGCCTTTAGGATCTCAAGAACACCCTGAGAGAGGTGTAAATCAGCAAACTCTAACTCCTCAAGAGCCAGGCCTTGAGGTTGAGGATTGAGGTCCGGATACCAAACCCTTCCCTGGGCACAAGTCAACAGATTGTGATTCCTGGGAGGCACAGGGGAAGATGGACTGTCAGAGACAGAAGGAGTGGGTACCAGGGCTGCCTGGCCCAATCCGGGGCAATCAGAATCACCCTGCAAGGCTGAGATCTGATTTTGACTAGTACTTTGAATAGGAGAGGAAAGGGGGGGAAAGCATGGAGGAACTTCCCCTCCCAATCCAGAAGAAGGGCATCCAGGGGAACTGAGCCCAGCACTGGAGGCCTGCAACAGAACAGAGGAAGTTTGTGATTGTCTGGGGCTGCAAAAGATCTATCTGAGGATGCCCCACCTGGCAAAACTATCCCCAGCACTTGAGGATCCAGGGACCATTGCGTGATGGCCCTGGGAAGTCCTGCTGAGGGCATCCGCTAGGACATTGTCCTTCCCTGGAAGATGAACTACTATGAGGGAAGTGTTCAGGGAATAGGCCAGAGATCACAACTTCATTGCCTCGGTACACAAGGCTGAAGACCGAGTGCCCCCCTGTTTGTTGATGTACCACATTGTTGTGGTGTTGTCTGTTCTGACTTGTATAACCTTGTCGTGGACAGATGCAGAAAAAGCTTGAAGAGCTAAAAAGACAGCTCTGAGTTCCAGCAAACTGATGTGGAGCAGAGATTCCTGGGGGGACCAAACTCCCTGAGTGGAAAGGTCGCCCATGTGGGCTCCCAACCCGAAGGGAAGCATCTGTAGTGAGAGTCAAGTCGTGAGAAGGAGAAATGAAGGGGACCCCGCTCTTAAATTGCTCTGATCCTGCCACCACTGGAGAGCTAGGATCAAGGTTTGAGTCACTGGGACCAACTTGGAAAGGGGTCTTCTCTGAGACCAAAAGGTTCTCAAGTGAAACTGAATGTCTCTCATCTGAAATCTGGCTCCCTGCACAACAGCTGTGGATGCAGCCATGTGCCCCAGGAGCTGCAGAAAGTGTCTTGCTGGTCGAGAGACCTGCAGAGTGAAGGAAGAGGCCAGAGCCACTAAATTCCTTACCCTTTCTGGGGGAAGAAAGGCTCTGGCTAGCTTTGTGTCCAATTCTGCCCCAATAAAGGTAAGTAACTGGACTGGTTCCAGAACCGACTTTGGTAGGTTTAGCAGAAAACCCAGGGAGGTGAGAAGCTGCTGGGTGACCTGCAGGTGAGATTTTACCTGTTCTGGGGACTGGCCTACAATGAGCCAGTCGTCTAGATAGGGAAAACAGCAATCCTCTGCCTCCTTAAGTGAGCCACTGCCACTGCTAGACACTTTATGAATACCCTTGGAGCAGAGGTGAGGCCGAAGGGCATTGCTCTGAACTGGTAATGACCTGAGGGCAGTTCGAATCTGAGGTACTTTCGATGGGATCTTCTGATTAGGACATGGAAATAGGCATCCTTCAGGTCCAGGGAGGCTAGCCAGTCCCTGGCCTTAGGGAAGATAAAATCATTGCCAGAGTTACCATTTTGAACTTTGGTTTCAAAAGATGCTTGTTCAGATATCTGAGATCTAAAATGGGCCGCCATTCTCCTGTCTTTTTTGGGGTAAGGAAGTATCTGGAATACAGACCCCTGCCCTGATGCAGGGGAGGAACCCTCTCTACTGCTCTGAGAGCTAACAGGGATGAGACCTCTGTTTCCAGAGTGAGGGTCTCTGAAGCACTTGCAGGTAGAAAAAGTCTGCTTCTCAACTTGGAAACTTTTTGAAGCTGAGAACCAGACCCTGGCTTACTACTTCCAGAACCCACTTGTCTGAGGTTAAAGAAGCCCAATTCTGACTGAAGTAAGCCAGCCTGCCCCCCACTGGTACAGGAGAATCGGCCCTGGGCACCCCATCAGGGTGCCTGTTTCACAGGAGCTTTAGGCTGGGGGGTGGGAGCAGGTCTGCCCACCCCTCGTCTGCCCCTGCCTCTGAAGAAGCCCCTCTGAGCATAGGCAGAGGAGGCCTGAGTCTGGTAGAAAGGCCTGTGAAAAGGCCTACCCCTACCCCTGGGGGCATGCCTTTGAGGAGTGGCTTGCCGCTCCTTAGCCTGGGCACTCTTGTAAGTAGTCCTATATTCATCAATCTTCTTATGTAATTCTCTGTCTGCTCTCCAAACAGAGAATTTCCACCACAGGAAAATCCATAGCCTTAGTCTGGGTATCCTGTGACAAACTAGTACACCTGAGCCAGGCCAACCTACGAAAAGCTACAGATGTGGCCATGACCCTAGAGGAAACATCATTAACATCCACAGCAGCATGAAACTGAACCTTAGAGGCTTCAATGCCATCAGCAGCCACCTGTTCTAGTTCACTAGCCAGCTGGCCATGGGCCTGCTTGGCCAATTGCATAACAGTATCCCATCTAGATTTCTGATACCTAGCTACATAAGCCATATAATTTGCTTGCCTGAGTCCCAGAGGGCTGCCATATACTGTTTTTTGCCATGGCATCAATCTTCCTGGAATCCTTGTCAGGAGGATGTGAAGCCAAGGAATATTAGCTTTATCACAGGCAGCAGCCTGAACTACTAACATGACTGCATTGCTGAGAAAGGAATTCTGTATCAGGGCCTGACAATGTATACCTTCTGTCCATCTTTTTATCTACAGGAGGCACAAATTAGAGCTTTTAAAATTTTTAATTGTTTGTTTCTAAAAGACTTATGTAAAGGAATAGACAATCTCCTAGACTCTGGAATATCCATCATTTCTACAAAATCAGGCTCCTCTTGCTCATCCACAGCCTCTTCTAAAGGAAGCTGGAGGGTTTCAGCAACTTTTTATAAAACATAAAATGAGATGGGGACTCAGACAGCATAGGGAGATTCTAAAGGTCTGTCTGGGGAGATGTCCGTTCAATGGGCACACCCAGACCTTCCCAGCTCACATTCATACTGTTCATAATCCTCCTCCTCCCTCTGGTTCATAAAATTCCTCAATATCATAATCCTGAACCACTGGGACTGGACGAACCGACCTTTTACCAGATAGTGGTGGTTCGGATGGACCTGAGACAGTGACTGGACAATTTGTATGGCTTTTGCTATCTCTGCAGCAGTTGGAGAAGAATTTTGGACTCCAGACCTGCTGATTTTCTTGTTTTCTTTACTGGAATTGGTTCCTCAGAACCAGCTTTTCTTTTGGCCGAGGAAGTCTGGCCCTGGTCAGAGGGCACTCCCTCTGGTTCGGTTGGCACCGAACCGGGCTGGCCATCCGGGTCAGCGGACTTTTGGCCTCTCGTTCCCTGAGCCTGCCCAATCTTTTTTCCAGGGTGGCTGCAGGGATATTCTTACATACCTGGCAGTCTGACTGGAGGTGGTCAAACCCCAGACAATAAACACATGTGGTGTGTGGGTCAGCCTTGGCAAAGACTTCCCCACAAACATCACAGTGTTGAAACCCAGTGGGCCCGGTTTTTCTTTTGGGTTTCTCAGACATAATGCCAGCCTAACCAAAAACTTGCCCTTTTAATGGCAGTGCCAGGCAGACACCCTTTATCGGTTCCTAACCGTGTTTACAGGTATGGAAAAAACGAAACTGCTTTTTAGAACCGATAAGAACCGGGAACCGCACTCTAAAATAGTAACTTTTAGTTTTAAATGAGTTTTAGACCCACTGATCGGTTCAAAACCGAACCGATAACTTACAAGTTCCACACAGACAAAACCTTCATTTACTTACGGTTACCACAGATAGAGCTTGAAACCGAACGGTTTGCGGTTAAATAAAACTATTCTCAGTTAAATCCAACGAGAAAACACTTTTAAACCGAGAAATGAACCGAGCAGAAGGAGAAATCTCCGGAGCGACTGTTCACTGAGGCGGAGTAAAGAATCTGACAGTTCAAGTTTGAAATGACACAGATAGAGCTGCTCTCGTGCCAAAATTCTATTTTGGAATGGTTTTAACCATTTCACTCCGGGGCAGTTCTAGAGCTGGATCAAACTGCTAATGTCTATAATATAGCAAGACTTCATGTTGTTTGAAATCAACTTTCTGCTATTTCGTGTCAAATAATCTGCTACATAGCCTCCAGTCAGGGTTTTGTGGTAGATTCAGTACTGAAATACTTGCTAGGCTCATAAATGACCATTTATAGTCTTCAGACATATGTTTCTTGTTCGTTTTGCTTTTTCAAACTACACTCAGCATGGACTCCTTTTATATAGGTTACAAAACCATGGCTGGGGTATTGGGTGCCGTCCTGTCTTGGTTTTTTGTCTGTTTTAATTTATTGTACCTTTTCCCCTGCAGTCCTGGACTGCCCACCATTGCACTACCGCTCACCCAGCCCCATCCTACCTTCCCTGTGACTTGCCTCTTCAATGTTCCTCCTGGCTTACCCTCAGGGCAAAGTCACTGGGGGCACCATACCACCAAATGAGTTAGTGTTCATGTCGGGAGAGTACCTTAGTTGGTGGTGCAGGGCCTGCTGTGACAGGTGGGGTGTCATCTCTGCTATGGTCAGAGGTGTTTCCAGTTTTATGCCCTGATTCCTCTTGATGCCAATGGAGAACTCTTCCATGTATACACACACTGACATGTACCTTGAGGGCACCTGCATCCACTATCCTTGATCCTTGGCTCCTGCCTGCACCACCATCACCTGTGGTCACCCTGTTGGTGGTACTGTGGTGAAGACCAGAGCCTTTTCTCGCCAAGGTGGAGAGCGTCCTTCTGGGAAATTCAACCAATCTCCCCCCACTGGCCCTCCAATGGTCTAGGCTCATTCCTGAAGCTGGGCTGTCAGCATCCCAAGCAGTAGTGCTACTGCTGCCCCAGCAGGTCGGCCATGCACTTTTTTGGTTTTATTCTTTCCTTACTTCCAGATAATTTTTTTTGTTTTTTCTTTGGGGAAATAATAGTTTGGGGGTTTTATTGTGTTGGATAGTTTGGGGGGTTGGGTATTTGGGTTTTTGGGTTTGTGTTTATGGGTGGAAGTGTGGGGTTTATATTATTTTCTGGGAGGGTGTTTGTGGGTTGTATTTGCTATGGCTGGTGTGATAGTGTGACGTTATGTGTTGGCAGAGAGCTCTCCCGATCAGCTGCTACTCTCCTGCCGAGCTCTGGGACCTCCAATCATTTAGCTGCCCCCCCCCCCACTGTCCGCAGAAGTGCATGGACTTTTTCCGGCACTGGAGATAGTGGGGAGGAGGTGAGGATGGGGGGCCTTGGAGCTGGCGGGAGAGTGGAGTCGAGTGGACGGATTGGGGTGGTGGGTACCAGAAGATGCACTGGGGCAAAATAGGTACTGGAGAGGGGTCCTCCTTGTCTAGTGCCCATATCCAAGAGCTCCACTTTTAATGGGCAGGTATCACAGTTGGCCTCAGTGTCCCATCCTACTCGAGCGGTGTTATGCAATGCCAGGTCTATTAAAAACAAGACTGCGGTGATCGCTGATCTTGTTGAGTCATCAGACTTGGCTTGCATCACCGAGACCTGGCTGGATGAAAACTCTTGCCCTGTTTTGGAGGCAGCCATTCTGGCTGGGTTCTCAGTGATACACCACCCGAGGGAGGATCGTAGGGGCATGGTGTAACCATATGTTTTAGATTGGTACTGGACCTGGTAGAGGTGCCAGTGGGGGAGACCAGTTCCTTCGAATGTATCATTGGTGCAGGTGTGGGGTGTAGGATTCTTCTTATCTACCATCCATCCGGGGGTGAGAAGCAATTCCTGCAGGAAGTCGCGGACTTCATCATCAACATGGTGTTGGAATCCCCCAGATGGATGGTTCTGGGAGACTTCAATGCCTGGGTCGATGATGAACTCTCACAATTTGGACAGGACTTCCTCCAACTTTTGAATTCTTTGGGCTTCACATAGGTAATTATGTCTGTGACACATAAACATGGTCACTCGTTAGACCTGGTCTTCCTATTGGATATGCAGACCTCTGACCTGGTGGTGGAACCAGTCAGATGGACTGACCATCACATGATCAGGTTCAATTTCCAGGCTCCCCCCATAGGCCTGCCCCTACGGAGATGGTTCACTATTGTCCGTTGAGGGGTTTGACCCCAGATGGTCTGATGGCGGTGTTGGATTTATTGGTCTTTTGAGTGCAAGCTTAGGTCCAGAAAATATCTAATCAGCCTATAATAAGGCTGTGACTGAGGCTCTGGATTCCATAGTTGCTATCCTTGTTTGCCCTCTCACCCTTCACCCTTAGTCCCCTTGATTTGACGGGACCTTGAGGGAGCTGAGGGGAGTTGGACAAAGGGTGGAACGGTGTCAGCGGAAATTGGGCCCAGATGTCTACAGGCTTAGATTGATGGCCCATTATAAGGTCTATCAATCAGCCATCTCCCATAAGAAGGCAGAGTTCCTGCCCAGGGAGATCGCTGCCTCACAGAATTGACCAGCTAAGCTCTTTAGAACTGTAGACAGACTGCAGTCCAGCTTGTCTGCAGTCTTAGAGAGTGTTTTCACAAGAGAGGTGTGACGAGTTTGCTCGATTCTTTGTGGATAAGGTTGCTGACTTCAGGTCTGAGATCCGTGCAACCCATCCCAATGGAGGTGGCGGTGGTCAGTGGGAAGTTTCAGAAGGTCGGTATGTCTGGTCTGACTTTGACTGGCTGGAGATCGCTGATATTGTGAGGGTCATCCAGAGTATGCAGCCAACCTGCTGTAGCTTGGACCCAGGCCCAACACGTCTTCTTGTAGGGTGCGTTGAGGTCATCGGCCCAGTCCTAGCCAAGATAGTCTGGAGTTCCTTAGAGACAGGTGTGTTTCCGGACATCCTGAAAGAGGCGGTTGTTAAACCTCTGCTTAAGAAATCCTCTTTGGACCTGGACAGTCTTGCTAACTACAGGCTTGTCTCTAACCTTCCCTTTGTGGGTGAGATTATTGAGAAGGTGACTGTGCAGCAGCTTGATGATCATCTTACCATCCACAATATCTACGATCCTCTCCAGTCAGGATTTTGGAAGACACATAGTACTGAGATGGCCCTAGTTCCGGTACTTGGTGATCTCCTGATAGCAAGAGATCAGAAGAGCCACCCCATCTTGGTATTTCTTGATCTCTCTGCAGTATTTGACACCGTGGACCATGGTGTGTTGTTAGAGTGCCTGCAGTATATCTGTGGACTGTCTGGTACAGTCTTCAGACGGTTTCAATCTTTCCTAAAGGGCAGAGAGTGGTATCGGGGATTTATTCCTCTGGCACCTTCTCTCTGCCCTGTGGGGTGCCGCAGGGCTCTATTCTATCACCCATGTTGTTTGCGGTGTACATGCTGCCATTGGGAGACATTGTAAGGCAGTATGTGCTGAGTTTTCACTGCTATGCAGATGATACTCAACTATACATGTCCTTTGTGCCTGAACATGAGGATGCCATCTTTGTATTTAACAATTGTCTCTCGGATATCCAGCACTGGATGAGTTCCAACTGGTTGAGGTTGAACCTGGACAAAACTGAGGTATTGGTGGTGGCCCTGATCGTCAGGTAGAGAAGCTTTTAGCAGGGCAGCCGTCTGGGTTTAGACTTAGAGGCAGTCATCTGATGGCCTCCGAGTGGGTGCGAAGTCTGGGTGTTATTCTTGATGATGGATTGAGAATTAAATCTCAGGTGTCATCCGTCGTCAAGACCTTGTTTTATCACCTCAGGAATATTGCTCGGATCAAGCACCTGGTTCGGCCTGACGATCTTTCAACGCTGGTCCACGCATAGAGAAGCATAGGAAGCACAGAGACAATCCAGGAGCAGTTGTAAAATTCCACAAAAGTGTTTATTTGTAGTTGCAGTAACATAAAATAAAATAAACCTGTTCAGGAGAACTATATACAGAAGCAAAATAAAATCTCTTGTAAAAAAAAAAACATCTACTTTGCAGCTCAGCTTAGCTGTTTTTATAAGACTTATTCAACCCCCATCCTTTGTAAGCATCCTGTTCTTTGTAAATTTCAGATGCTGCTTAGAACATTGAGAACTTCCTGAGGTTCCTACAGCCTTTGTAAAAGGATCAGGCATTTGCACTCAAATGGCCTCTAGCTTTTTACAGTTATCTCAAATCACTAATATATACATTTCAACAGCAACACTAAACGTCTTTCAAACAAAAGGGATCCCACTATCAGCTTCACTCCATACATTGATTCTCATAATTTTACATTAGCAGATCTAGATATGCAAGGGAGGAAAAACAGACAGCAAGAGAAAACAGAGGGACAGTGAGAGGCAAAGGATTGCGAGACTGTTCGGGTTGATCAAGTCCGAAGGTCTCACAGGAAAATTTGGTTGCGCAACCAGACAGAGGAGAGAGAAAAGGAAAGAATATAGATCCTTGCATTTACACAATTTCTTCAAAAAAATGGGACAGGGTCCTATTCTACCCTGTCACAGTGACCACTTGCCTTGACTACTGCAACTTCCTGTACCTAGGGCTACCAGGGATTGATATTCGCTGCTTGCAGCTGGTGCAGAATGCGGCAGCTAGGCTGTGGACTGGTCTTTCATGATCTAACCATGTCACGCTTGTGCTGCGCAGCCTGCACTGGCTGCCTATTAAGTGGCGGATTACCTTCAAGGTTGGCTTGCTGACCTATAAAGCCCTACACGGACAGGGACCTGGCTAACTGCAAGAGCTTCTTCATCCCTATCGCCCCCTCCGTCCACTCTGCTGCACCAATGAGGGACTTTTAGAGAAACCCAGGGTCCATTTGAAGACTTCTGGAGCCCAGGCATTTGCATTTGCAGCCCCGACCCTGTGGAAATCTACCTTGTCGGATAAGGGAGTCCCTGACCGTGGAGAGATTTAAGTCTGCATTAAAAAAACATCTTTTTAATCTTGCATTTTTAGTATCTATTTGAAATAGAGGTTATTACTATACTGTATTTATTTAGTAGTTTTTGTCTGATTTTAATTTGTTAAAGCACTTTGATACCCTGTGAAATGTGCCATAGAAATAAAACTTGATTGATTGATTGATTGAATATAGTTTTGCATCCTCATTTTAACAGAAGAGGTTTAGCAAGGCCTCATGTTAGGGCCTTTACTATTTCACATACCCTATATATGTAGCCTTTAGCAGAAGTGTTGCATCATCTGGGAGTGTCATTCCATTTGTATGTGGGTGACAGCCAGGTGTACATTACAGTTAATTCTTTGGATGAGGCATCTGCCTTGCTTACTGTATTTCTTGTTTGAAAGAAATCTAGTTTTGGATGGGCCAAAACAGGTACACCGTCGTTATAGCGACACCGGTACACTGAACCCCCCACAGCGAAACCCCCAGCATGGCTATATTGGCAGCAACAGAGGTTTTGCGTCAAGACACTTTAAGACGAGGAGGGGTTAATATCTAATTCCACTGTTTGTGCGACATGGAGTTAGATATCTATAGTGGGTGTGGGTGCGGTCCCCCGCATTGTGCATTGCAGTGTTGCTGGTCGGTTCAGGGTCAGGTCTGGAAATGTGCTGTCATACCTCCAGTTAAACATAGAACATAGAAACATAGACATTTGCCAGCAGAAAAGGACCCCTTGGCCCATCTTGTCTACCCAAAATACCACCCCCCTCTAGTTCATCTTACGCCTACTGTTCACTTCCCCTTCACTTTTATTTAGCCCCATGTAGTTGTCCCAGGCTCTTTTGAATTTATCCACTGAATCTACCCCCCAACCAATTCTGGTAGCTTGTTCCATGGACCCACAATCCTCTCTGTGAAGAACTGCCCCCTTACATCTCCTCTAAATCTACCCCCCTCCAGCCTGAATGCATGACAACTAGTAGATTTGTTCTCACTCATCCCGAAAATGCTACCTTCCCTGACTCTGTTTATACCATATCCCCCCTTTCCCTCCTCATCTCCACTGTATACAAGTTTAGTTTTTTAAAATGTATTTTTATTCCAGAGTTTTACAGAGAGAGATCCGATGACATCATACAGTATTGTACAGTACAATAAATAAAAGACAGGAAAAACACTTTTTTTTTTTAAATATTAGTCAGGGGTTACATACTGTACCCTGAATACCACGAATGTATAATTTCTTGATCACTTAAATTCTTCCCAGTGGCAATCCCAGGTCTAGGTAGTTTATTGTTTCTCCTGTATGGGATTAAATCTGGTTTATGTCCGGATACCCACAGCCACCATTTAGTCCAAAATGATATGCATCTTTGAATTTTTAGGTTTACATGAGCTGTCAAGAGCTCCATTCTGTATATATGGTATGTAATGTCTTCCCATTCGTGAAATGTTGGTGGGTCTCTTTGGAGCCATTTCTTCGTCACAGCTTTATGAGCTGCAAGGAGCAATATAGCCAACAAAAACCTGGGATTACCTTTCCCAATCCCTGTAGGGAAATCTAAAATAAGTGCACGTTCAGGTGTCATAGACACTATTTCTGGAAACAATACCTTCAAAGCACCTCCCACTTCTCTCCAGAATGTTTCCAGGGCTGCACAGCTCCAGAACACATGTGTATGATTAGCTGAAGGTTCCCTACGTCTTCTCCAACATTCTGATCCCATCAAACTTTCCCACTATTTGTGATGTTTTAAAGAATATTACTAAACACTTCAAACCAAATTCTCTCCATATCAAGGACCTAGTGGTTCTATGCCTCAGTGCTTGCGTGCAGAAGTTCTTTGTCTTTTACTTTGTTTTTTATCTTTATTGGGTTCACCACAGCATAACCCAGATAGACCATCTTAGGGTAGCTGGTTCATTTCACTGGGGTGTCACACAGACGAGGCACACTGATGAGTCCTGGTAGGACGAAACACGTGTATGTGTTTTCTGTTAGCACCCTTTGCAGACTGTGTGAGAGACCTTTTGGTACCATGCATTTCTGTTTAAAGTTGAACCAGCATAATATTCTGTGGTGATTTGCATATACAGCCCATGGTGCTTTGCATTATGGGGGTATGTGTGATTTTGCAGTTCTATGGATAGTTGAGTATACCTGTTACCACCTCCCTTCTTCTATATTGATGCCCACCTCTTCCTCCCACCTCTGTTGTGAGTGTAATATAATCTCTTTCTGGTCTTTATTTAGGGCCTGATATGTCCCAGAAATTACATGGTCAGGTATGGCTGTCTCTATCGCTTTCATTATGATTCCTGCCAATGGGTGCATCCCCCCAGAGTCCCAGGAAATGCCTATCAAATTCCTGCAATAATTTCTTATCTGAAGAAATCTATAAAAATCTTTTTTCAAGTGATATTTGTTTTCTAATGTCTGGAATTAGCAGAAGGTTCCCTGTTCATACAGTTGATAAAATGTGGTAAGTCCAAGGCATTGCCACCTTTTAAAGGTATAAGCTAGCCTGGCTGGGTCAAAGCTGGGGTCTTCTGTGATTTTAGGGTCTTTAGTTTTTTTAATTATTGTTCTCCAAATTCGCAGAATCTTTCTGGTTTGTTTAAATCTGATCTCTCTGTCTAACAGTGCTTTTGATATGGGCTGTCCAAACAGAAATTTCTCAATTTCTACTGTCTGGTTCCCTTTTTTCTATCTCTTTCCAATGTGGGTTCGCCCCTTCATCTAGCCAGTGTAGTATATGTGACACTACTGCTGCTTGCGCACATTGTTCAAGATTTGGTAAGGCTAGCCCTCCCTTGTTCTTAGATAGTTGTAGGGTCCTGTACCTTATCCCTGGCTTTTTACCCTGCCATATGAACCTAGAAATCATACTGTTCCATTGTTTAAAATCCTTCTTTGATAGGAAGACAGGGAGAGTCTGGAAAAGGTATAAAAACCATGGGAGAATGGTCATTCTTGTAACATCAATTCTTTGATTCAAAGAAAGAGGTAAGGGGTCCCAGCTCTGGAAGTCCTCCCTAATGGGATGAACTAGTGGTGTATAGTTAGCATCATATATATTTTGGGTATCATTTGTAAGGTTTATCCTTAAGTATCTAAATTTGTTACTTTTCCATCTTAATGGAAACCTAGACTGGATCTCTGTGCTAGGTTGATAGTTAAAGGTCAGTACTTCTGTCTTGCTTGTGTTTAATTTGTATCCTGATAGAGATTCAGACTCCCTTAAAAGGGAGAACAACTTCAGCAAGGAAGTTTCCGGGTTTGTTAAATATATTAGTAGGTCATCGGCGAAGAAGGACATTTTGTGTATGGTGGCTAAATATTGTACTCCTGTGATCTGTGAATTTTCCCGGATGGCTTGGGCTAAGGGTTCTGTGTATAAAGCAAAAAAGGAGGGCGACAGCGGGCAACCCTGATGGGTACCTCAGTTTAAAGAGAAACAGGCCAAGTGTGAACCATTCACTTTTATCATGGCCTGAGGGGATGTGTATAGTCATTGAATTATATTTAAAAAGGGGGCAGGGAAATTAAATTTCTCGATGGTATATCTCAAAAATCTCCATGAGACCCTATCGAACGCCTTCTGGGTGTCCATGCTCAGAAGGATAGATGGGGTTTGTTCCAATTGCACTACTTCTAAAAGAAACACAGTTCGTTTAACATTATCAGCTGTTTGGCACTTTATTATAAAGCCTGCTTGATCTTTGTTAGTAATATGCGGGAGTATTTGCACTAATCTTTTGGCCAGAATTGCTGTAAAATATTTATAATCCTGATTAAGGACTGATATAGGGTGATAGGATTCACAATTTATTGGATCTTTATCGAGTTTAAGTATTGTAGATATATTAGCATATTGCCAACTATTCAGGGTGGGGGAGGTGTCCTCCTGTATTGCATTGAACAATTTAGTTAACGGATGAATCAATGATTTCCTAAATGTTTTATAAAATTCTGCGTTATAGCCATCTGGGCCGGGGCTTTTGTTTGGTTTGGAATTGTGAAGGGCTAGGTCTATCTCCTGGGATGTAATTGGTCTAGTTAAGCAACTACGTTGTTCCTCCATAATGTGGGGTAACTGTATGTTTGTAAAAACATCCTGATATCTCTCTTCGTCCGGTTCCTGGGGTTGATTGTACAATTTTAAATAAAATTCCCTAAATCCTACAAGTATATCTTTAGTTTTACTCAATATTTTAAGTTGTGTAGGGTGTTTAATTTTAGTTATCATTGAACATGATTGTTGTTTTCGTAATCTATACATCAAGACCTTAGCTGCCTTACTACCTCCCTCGTAATATCTTTGTTTCACATACATCAGAGCTGGTTCTGTCTTTTGATTTAATAAGTCTTGTAACTGGGTCTTAACCTGGTTTATCTGTGTAATCGTAACACTACTACCCTCTGCATGCAAATGTTGTAATCTCTCTAGCTCTTTTTCTAATTCTTGCTGCTTCCTAATTCTCTGTTTCTTTTGATGGGTTGCATATGCAATAATCTCTTCTCGCAGTACCGACTTTAATGTGTCCCATAGTGTTCACTCAGGTATTTCTGCCGTATTGTTCTCTTGTAAAATTCGAGGAATCCATTGTTGGACTTTTTCTTTAAACTGTTTATCCTTAATGAGCATATTATTAAACCTCCACTGTCTCAGTGTAACTTCCTGACCTGATTCTAGTTACAGAGTAATTATGGCATGGTTGGATAAATGAATTGGTAAAATAGCTGTATTATGTATTATATCCAAGGACTCCGCAGCTACCAAGAAGTAGTCAATATGTGGATAAGTATTATGGACCCCGGAGAAGTGTGTGTAGCTACGAGATGTTGGATCACAGTGCCATCATGCATCTATTAGGGCTAAATCTTTTATCAGTCTCCTGCCATGTTTTTGTCCTCTCATAGCCCTGGATGGGTTAGGGTTAGAGCTATCTTTCGAAGGATTCATATGGAGGTTCAAGTCTCTCCCTAATACCAATACCCCTTGCTTAAATGCTATGATTTAATCAAAGATGGTCTGATAGACCATGCTCTCCACACCTGGAGGAACATATACACTTCCCACTGTGTACTCTTGTCCCTCCCAGACCCCTCTAATCAAAACCAGCATGCCTTCGCCATCCTGATATGTTTCCTGAATTTGAAATGTTGAAGACCTTGGAATAAGAATTGCTGAACCCCTCCTTCTTCCCCTAGCATGTGCACTAGCTACTATATCCAACACCCCATACTTAAGCAGTTTCTGGTGCTCGTCTTTGGATAGATGTGTCTCCTGTAGGAATATTATCTGGGGGTGCATTTTTTTAAGATGAGAAATTATTTTGGACCATTTTATGGGACTACTCAACCCATTGATATTCTGGGATACCACTCTGAAGAGTTTCTTCTTCATGGACATCTAAATAAACTTGATAGTAATTCTTCTCTCCCATTCTTTTACTTTTATTATACTATGTTTCTCTTTCTCTGCTTGCGCTCTAAGTTTCCCTGATTTGGCTTTCTCCATGTTACTCTGTTTTTGTGTCTTATCTGCCTGTTTATTCTCATCAATGTCCCGTATCTCTTTTTATTACCCCCCAAGCATGACCTCACAACCTTTGTCACTGAAATGAGGGACACTGAGATTTTGGACACTCAAATGAGGGACAATGAAGGACACAGACCCTCAGAATGAGGGACCCATCCTCAAACATGAAGATACAGGCTCAAAACACTGTGAAAACCATAGTTTTTACTTGTACAAAGTTAATGTTTGATTTAATATTTTAGAATATTAAGAATTTGTGCTTTAAAGTCTCAATTTGCAGCACATTCTCCGTGTAGGCAGCACCTTTTTCATGAGGGACTGATGAGGGACACAGCCATTTTAAGGGGTAAAATGAAGGATGTCCCTCGTAATGAGGGACACTTGAGAGGTATGCCCCTAAGTAATACCCTACTCCCCTCTCTACTAACTATGTACAAAATGACTTCCAGTGTCAGAAGTACCTCTGACATTGACAGAATATTCTGTTGAGGGTGGGCTGCTTGCCGTACACTGTAGGCCTGCCCGGGGGTTGCACATATCCCCCATAATGAAACCAAAATTGACTTTGGACCCTATCCAAAACTTCTGTTTGATAGTCTGGCCCATTAAAAAAAAAAAGAGATCAAAAATAAAAGCACAAACATAAAATATCTCCAAACTGAGGTAGTAGGTACAGGTGCATAACTCTGGTCTCTTCATACATCCTTTTCCTGTGCCCCCCCTCCCGAACAATACTTCCAAGGAACTATATAAAATGAAGATATTCAGTCCTTATTATTTGCAGGTATTCCATCGAACATTGGATCTCCCTTCAAATTGTATGTTTCAAGTCTTGTTAATTGGCTGTGTAGCAAATTCAGAGTTTGATCAGTCTCTTTCCCTCCAGATCTAATTAGGAATGCCCCTTCTAGGTAAAGTTCCCCTGGCTCTCAGCCCCGGGGAGTGTGTGCCACCTAGTGGGTATTACTGAGAACCTTTAACTTCCCCATATATTAGGGTATTAGAAATTACTTTTCCAACACGTTTCCTAAGGGTAGTGGGTCCCCCCTCCTGCCCCCGCTGCTTGTGAGGGGTGCTCCGGCTCCGGTCCAGGGGGCCCCCCTTCGGGATTCCATGTCAAGGTCCAGAGTAGGCCTTCTTTGTCTAGACCTCCATGCCTTCGCCCTTCGATTGTGCCACATTATTAATTAATGTATTAAACAGCCTGGAATGGCAGTCGCCATGGGTGTGCCTGCCCTCCCAGACTCCCAGTATCATTCTGACCCATTACTTCAATAGGGAGCGAAGGCCAGCTACCCAACACCCCTCCTCTCACTTTTAGTCCTTTCCTGGTGTCTGATTTAAGGGCACAGAAACACAACATCTGTGGCCAATCAGGCCCTTAGATTTGTTATGGCACCACTCAGCAGCAACGCACCATGGAGGCATCCTTTCCACCAACACAGCCCTTGCTGGGCCTGCATTTAAAATAGAACTGTCCATGTAGTTCCCCGCTGAATGTACACAGATACACATGTTATGTGTTCAAGAAGAAGATGATGTAGATGTTATGATGAGGCACCAAAGGTCCAAATTAAATGTGGATAGGATAACTGCTATCCAGACAAGGAGAGGCAGGAGTCAACTTAGTATTTCGATGCCCGCAGGGCATTTATTTGGTACCAAGGGGTAGACAGACACAGTCACAAGAAGGAGGAGAGGTTACCCGATTAACAATAGGGCAATGGAACAGGGAAATACTGAAATACTTATCTACCACTTTTACAGTTACCACTACAAGCATAAACTTTAGGCCTACTGCCACTCTTATTCTAATACTAGTTTATGCTGTACTTCTAAACTCTAAACAAGAATCCAGTTACATAGGCTACTCAGCACTGCATTATGGTGATCAGCATCACACATCTACAAAAGAGTCCAGATTTTACAAGAGTCCAGAGATCCGGCGTCTTCGTGTACACCGTCGTTCTTCGTTGGTAGCTACAAGGGAAATAAAACAGAACTGTGGAACCCTAATCTCAATTCCCAGCAAGGATCTAGATAAGGCCACTGGGGTCGTGAGAGGTTTGGTAAACAGACCATATATCTTCGGCAAAAGACCACTCTCTCCGAGGCTGCCGGAATGTAGAACCAAAGCAACTGGTTCCTGAAATAACACACTGAAGCAAGAGGTTCCTCAGCCAAAACCCACTTCTAGGGTTGCCAAGGATGAAGGAAGACCAAGATCTGCATGGCAATGAATCCAATGGAGGACTACCACAATCCGACTGATGCTGCATCACTCCAAGGGCCAGCTGGACTCAGAAGGAACTCTGACAGGACCAGGAACCATAAGAATCTGAAGAGATGATTGTTGACTCTGCAATCCTCGGATCAGGAACTAACACAAAACAAAGAAACGGCGGACGCGTCCCGGACTGGGCTTCGACGGACTCGACTTTCGGCGAACGACCAGGTGGGGGGGCGCAGAACAGGTTCTCCAGGATGAGCTCTCTTCTGTAGAGGGCGACCAACTTGAACATCTGGAACAGGAACCATACGGAACGACACTGGCACGGCTGTCGTGATGCGTTTTGGCGGACGTACTTTCAAGCTGTGAAAACAAGAAAACGGCGGGTACGACTGGTACGACTGACGATGGACTCGACTTCGGTGGATGACACAAATGGACAGGATGAGTTGATGGATGATCTTCCTGGAGTGAAGAATGCTGGAAGGACGTCTTCTTCTGAGTAGAGACTGATTCTGAGCACATGGTGTTACAGACCACACTATGAGACTGCAGTGTGGTAGAAGATTGAGACTGTCTTCGTACAGTAGTAAACATATAACTGAAGAATGCCCAAAGAACTGTGGAATGGTACAATAATTTGCCGGAGGAGGGCAAATTATAACTTCAGGGGTAATTGTTACTGATAAGGGCCAATGTTCAGGTGCTTAGTGCAGTAGTTCAGGTACTTTGGACAATAGTTCAGGTACTTAGAACAATAGTTCAGGTACCTCGGACAATAGTTCAGGTACTTAGGGCAATAGTTCAGGTACTTAGGGCAATAGTTCGGGTACTTCGGACAATAGTTCAGGTACTTAGGGCAATAGTTCAGGTACCTCGGACAATAGTTCAGGTACTTAGGGCAATAGTTCAGCATAAGCAGTACAGTAATTACAGTAATTTCACAGTATAGGCAAATAGAACAGTCTCAAATGAACCCCTGTTTCTATAGGTAGGGTATTCTGGGATAGGATCCCTTACTGTGCGTTGTGGCCAGGGAATCCTTTAGTACCACTAGGCTGGTTTGCCCTATTCCGCTTGGCCGGGGCCTCCCTTTAGTACCACTAGGCTGGCTTTCCCTATTCTGCTAGGCCGGGCCTCCTTTAGTACCACTAGGCTGGCTTGCCTATTCCGCTAGGCCGGGGCCTCCCTTTAGTACCACTAGGCTGGCTTGCCCTATTACGCTAGGCCGGGGCCTCCCTATAGTACCACTAGGCTGGCTTGCCCTATTCCGCTAGGCCGGGGTCTCCCTTTAGACCAGGCTTTACCTCGGGCCTAATGCCCTACCTTTACCTCGGGCCTGAAGCCCTACGTTAGCTTGGACCTGGTGCCCCACCTTAGATTGGGCCTGGTGTCCCACTTTACAATGGGCCTGGTGCCCCTCGAAATACTGGGCCTGGTGCCCCACTTTGTAATGGGCCTGGTGCCCTACTTTAAATCTGAATGGAATAGCCCTTTTAAATACGTTGCTTACTAAATTTGCAGGCTCCAGTGCCTGCTGTCATTACTAGCAAAAACCTAGCCTCTGTTCGCCCAATACATATTCATAGGCCTTTAAAATGGCCTTATCGCTAGCCCCCTCCCGTGGGCGTCGCTAGCCCCGCCTCCCTTATGAATATTAAAATAGCGGGTCCTAATGACCCGATGCTCCCTGCGGCGCTCGGCCGCCTTCTGCAAGCGCCTAATGCGCTTTTAAAACAAAAATGCAGTCCCCTATGCATACAGGTGGTCAGCACAACGTGTGCTGCCGCCGACTCACCGCTCTGCGGTCTCCGGGAGTTCTTGGCTGCTCTGGGAGGCGGGAGGTGAGCTGCAGTGGGAGGGAAAACAGCAGGCAGAGAGAAGGACGGCTCCGGGGGGCCTCCGACGGCCAAGGAAGATGCAGCTTGCTTGCTGCCGACGAGGGACCGGTGAAAACTGTGGAAATTACCTCAGGGGCCACAAATAATAAAACGGAGGGCAAAACAAATAAACGAAGGGCTTTTAAGCCCGTACAGCATGATGGGACGGCCGTTGGCTTCTTCGTGGTGCCCGATGGCACCACCGACGACTGCACACCAAAGCAGGCTTCTTCAGGCAGTGGAAGCAGAGCAGGCACACAGCTAAGTCCTCAGGGACGGCTTCAACCCCCAGGTAAGCCCTTTCCTTGTCCCTTTGACTTACTGTGTCCTCTCTCCTCTACAGCTGCCCAGAAACTGACCAACTGACTAGTTATAGAATTATTTTTAATTATAAAAAGGCTCTCAGAAATGCTGTAATCTGATTGGCTGTTAGGATTCCAACAGCCTTACATTAATCCATGTTATTCTGTCATGTACAGCCTGATCACCATGGCACATGGATTCTTCCTGTTAGCATTCCATCCTCTAGCACTGCTGAATGTGTGGAATGATGCATTCTAATTTTTAACCAGCATTCTTAAACTGTTGGTGGAAGAACTATTTTATTAAAAATCTCCCTCTAAATGAGGAACACATTCAAAAAGTATACTTTTAACACATTTCTTTTGGAACCATTTTTATAATAGCAATAAGGCACTCCCAGGAGTTAGATTAACAGTCAGTTAATCCCCCCCTAGTGGCAATATGGCACTCGGCTGCGCCTCATGCCACATTACACCCCTAGGGGGTGATTAACAGACTGTTAATCTAACCCCTAGTCTTGAATTATTGCTTAAAAGTTAAAACTGACTGGGTTATAAAATGGCTGGATTGGAATGCTGTGCATGAGCCACTCAGCACAGCATTCCATCCAATCCATTATGACATGGAATGCTTACAAAATCTGTCTTTTTACCAGCTATAAGTGTACAGGGCACTTTTTCTAGTATTTACAGTGTTTTGTGTGTGTAGGGAGGTTGACTTTTTATGTCTAGGGGTCCCTTTGTACAGTACCCTGCTGCCTACCCCTGCAGCAGGTACTCTAAGCACCTGTATATTCTGTGTTCATTTTAATTATTTTATTTCTTTTCTGTAATGACCACCTTTGGGGCATTACACACAGAAATGTGACAGCAGAGAAAGGGCCTACGGCCCATCTAGTCTGCCCAACACCCTACCTCCCCCCTTCTGTTACGCTTCCACCCTCTTTTCCCAATCTCTTAAATCTATCCCAAGCCCTCTTGAACCAATCCACCATTTCAGCTGCCACTACCTCCTCTGACAGCTTGTTCCAGGCCTCCACCACCCTTTCCATGAAAAACTGCTCCACGACATTACCTCTGTATTGCCCACCTTCCAGTTTGAGTCTCTGTCCCCTCATGTTCGCTCCCTTCTTCAATTTGAACAAGCTATCACCCTCCACCTTATTTATTCCCTTCAGATACTTAAAGGTCTCAGTCATGTCCCCCGTCTTCCTCCTAGTCTCCAGAGGGTACAAATTCAGTCCTCTCAATCTTCTCTCATAAGGTACATCCTGCATCCCTCGTACCATTTTGGTTGCCCTTCTTTGTACCCTCTCCATCAATCAACATCTCTTCCTAGGTGAGACCTCCAGAACTGCACCCAGTATTCCAGATGCAGCCTGACCATGGTTCTGTATAATGGCATTAGCACCTCTCTCTTCCTGCTATTAAAACCCCTTGCAATGCAGGCCAACATTCCATTTGCCTTTCCACCACCCTGCTACACTGACTGCCCACCTTGAGGTCACGCAATACCATAATCCCCAGGTCCCTTTCTGTTTCCTTCCCCTTAATCACCTCATCCCAAGGGAGAAAGTTTCCCTCCTATTCCTCCTCCTCCCCAGATGCATCATCGAGCACTTTTGTGCATTAAACTTCAATTTCCAGGTGTCAGACCACCTCTCCTCCTCTCCAGGTCCCGCCTTATGGCTTGCACTCCACTAGGTGAATCCACCCTATTGCAGACCTTTGTATCATCTGCGAATAGGAACACCCATGCCTCCAGACCCTCCACTTGGTCACTAAAATAGATGTTAAAGAGTACTAGTCCTAGTACCGACCCCTGTGGTGCCCCACTGGTCACCGCCCATTCCCTGGAATGTGTCCCATTTACCACCACCGTCTGACTCTTTCCCTTCAACCAGTTTTCCACCCACCTGGTGATCCTGTGATCCACCTCTAGTCTGTCCAGCTTATGCACTATTCCACCATGCAGAACAGTGTCGAAGGCCTTATTGAAATCCAGATAGGCCTCATCCACTGCTCCTCCCTGGTCCACTATCTGTGACACCCCATTGAAAAACTCTATCAGGTTAGTCTGACAGGACCTTCCCTTGGTGAAGCCATGCTGCCTGTCATCCTACATGCCATTCATCTCTAAGTATTCTATCAACCTGATCTTTAGTAGTGTTTCCATTACCTTCCCCACCACCGAGGTAAGACTAATGGGACCATAGTTTTTGACCTTGTTCTTCCACCCCCCCTTCTGTAGTGTGGCCACCTCTTCCAGTCCGTTGGCACCACCCCTGTGACCAAGGACGAGTTAAACAGCCTCGCCAGATGCGGCACCAATTCGTCCTTCACCTCCTTGAGAACCCTTGGGTGTATTCCATCAGACCCCATTGCCTTGTCCACCCTAAGTCTACCCAGCTTTTCCCTTACTCCTTCAGCTGTGAATTTTGCCACACCCACCTGCCTGTTGCTGTCACCCTCCCCATCCCGTCCTGATCCCCTGCCCTCTCTTTCCTCTGTGAAGATTGAGGTGAAATAGCTATTTAATGCCTTGCTTTTTTGAAATTCCCTTCCAGTATTGTTCCACTTCCCCCCCTTATCTTTCCAGTCCCATGCTGTGCCCTCCTCCTTTCTCCAGCGTACCTAAAGAAGGTTTTGTCCCCCCCCCCTTGCCTGCTTCGCTATCCTCTCCTCAGTGGCCTCTTTTGCCCTGCCTCCTTTCTTTTTTCCCTGTAGGTTTCCCTGTCCTCATCCTTTTGTGTCCTACTATAGCTCTTGAATGCTCTAGTCTTCTCTTTGACCCCCTAACGCCACCTCTCTAGTGAACCATAGAGGTCTTTTCTGTCTTCTGTTATTTCTTACCCGTCTTATACATGAGTCCATGGCTTTAAATACCCCTCTCTTGATGGCTGCCCATAATTCCTCCACCCCCTGCACATCCCTTATCCTCAACATTTCTTCCCTAACTATCTTCCTCATTCCATGAAAGTCAGCCTTCCTGAAGTCCATTGCCTTGGTTCTCATCCTAACCCTCTGCCTGCCTGCTCTCACCCTGAACCTGACAGCCCTGTGGTCACTGGTGCCAAGCTCTTCATCCACTTCCACCTCCACACTGTCCCCATTTGTGAGGACCACATCCAACAAGTTTACAGCCCTAGTGGGCTTACTGACCCTTTGCTGCAGGAATATGCCCTGAAGAGCCTCTAAAATGCCTCTGCTCCTTGTGGAGATTGCTGTCTGGGCCTCCCAGCTGATGTCTAAAAGGTTTAAGTCTCTAACTAGCACAATTTCTTCTTTCTGTGCCATCCTTGCTAGTGATTCTACAAAGTATCTATCCCCTTCCTGCCCCTGCATAGGAGACCTATAGACTACCCCAACGCACAGGTGTGCCCCCTGTCCCCTGTCTAGGGTGACCCATATTATCTCTGTTTCCCCCTCTTCATGCTGCCATTCCATGGCCCTAGTCCCTTCCCTGACATATAATGTCAACCCCCCTTCCCCTCCTGATCCTTCCTAAACAAACGATACCATGGGATCACCGTCTTCCATTCATAGTGCTCATTCCACCAAGTCTCACTCACTGCTACAATATCAAGGTCCTCCTTCGTCATGGTGGCCTCCAGTTCTCCCATTTTGTTCCCCAGACTCCTGGCATTTGCAACCAAAGCCCTCCAACATGTAGCCCTGTTCCATCCTTCCCTGCTGCTAAGTGTTCCCTTGATGAGTGTTGTGACTTGGGGGGGAGGCTGATAGCCTCTCTGATCTGCCTCATGTAAGGATGGCCCTGTCCTTAGCCCCCCCCCATTTAGTTTAAATTGAACTTCCTTGCTATGAAGTCCCCCAGTTTACTGTTTAGTGCAGCTGCCCCTGAAGGTCTCAGGTGCAGCCTGTCTTGGGCATACAGCCCCTCCTCCTCCCATGTAGAGCCCCAGTCACCTATCCAGCTGAACCCCATCTGACTGCACCAACCTTGTAGCCAATTGTTGAATGCCCTTATCTTTTCCTTTCGGTGTGTGCTAGCTCTTGGTACTGGCAACACCTCAGAGAAGGAAATGGAAGGAAAAACAGTGTTGCTCCTACAGAACCTAGTGAGTTCCTCAAACCTTGCCTGTACCTCCATCAGACTGTTCCCCTCCAAGTCATTTGTGCCCAGGTGAAACACCAGATGTGTCCTTTCATCCTGCTGCTTACCCCAGGAAGGAATATGATGCCTCACCTCCAGTGCTGTCATCCCTGGCATGCACTGTACCCATACTGCATTGTTTTTTTGCTCCCTTCCTTTCCCATTTTAGCCCCTTAATTATTGAGTCCCCCAAGAGTGCCACCCTAATGCCCCTTGCTTCCTGGGTGTCCTATTGGCCTCTAGCTTTGTGTCGTGGGGTTTGGCTCCCTTTGGACACCTCCTCGTGTTCCATCCTGACTTTGTTTCTGTCTCTGCTCATATTTCATTCCCCATCACCTAACCTAGCCTGATTTTTTACCCACACCCAGCATCTGTCCCTCTTCACCCTCTCCCTTTAGCCTTTCCTCAGACCCCCCCGTCCTTCTTCATCCCTTGTGCTACTGCCTGGCCTCCTTCATCCCTGCAAACCCCTCTTGCATCACTGTTTGAGCATGAGCCAATTTCACCTGACCTCCCTCTATCTGCTCCTGGCCTTCCCCCATCTGCCTCACTGTGTGAGATTGTGCCAGCTGTGCTTGATCCCCCTTCAACTATTCCTGTCCCGCCCATCTTTGCAGTAGGTTATGAGCACCATACCCCACTTGGAGAAGTATTCCTCCTCACCACCTGCCTTGTCTGCATATTTCCCCTCTCTCGCACCCTGCCCGGCACATGCCCCAGCCTCCTACTGCAGCTTCTGCCCTGCAGGGTTTCCTTCCATTCATCTTCAGCCTCCCAGGAGCTCAACTCCAGCTCTTCCAGTGCTTCCTTCCTGCCCTTTCTTATGCCACAGTTCCCCTAGTGCCACCCTCTGGTGTGTCCCTAATGTGCCCGCTCTCCTCTACACGTTCCCCTGCATGCGATGTCGCCCCTCCTCCCCTTTCACTGCATGAGGTCTTTCCCCCCATGTCCCCAGCCACTCTGCCCCCTTCTTCTGATGGCCCCTGCCAGACCCCTACCTCCCAATGTCCTTGACTAGAATACCTAGGGTGGCCAAACTATTTGTTACTTCTACCCTCTGGCCCATTTCACCTATGCCTGTGTCGTCCTTCATTCTTAGCATCCGTCTGCCTTTTCCTGAGCCTACTGTCTTCCACTGCTCCTGATCCCCGGCTGACCTCTTTTCTCTAGCTGTAGGTGCCATTTTTGTGCCTCCAGATTTCCTGCTGTCAGTTCCCACTGACCCCTTTCCTCCTGTCTCAGGCTTCCCTGTCCCAACTCTGGACTTGCTACTGTCTGTTGCCACCTCTGATCTATCCCCTCTGGATCCCCTTCCATCCTCACCCTCCCAAGACCTTGACTTCCGGAACAGTGTATCTGATCCTCCAGTGAATACACTCAGTCCTTCAAACTCCTTCATTAGCTTATACGGTCCCGGTCTCTCTACCCCCATTTCCAAGCTCCCCCCCATTTAACCCCCACCTTAGCCTCGCCAGTTCTTCCCTCAGCTGAGTGGGCTCCTTACACATCATACAACCCCCCCATCCTCCAAGCCCAATTTAGGATCATAGCCATTCCACAGCCACTGCACCCCATCACCCTGCCAAAGATCACCCTCCCTTGATCGCTCCTCCCTATGTGCTGCCCTACCATTTCTTCCGTGATGCTCAGATACAGTCCTAAAATCACACCTTATGTATTTTTGGGCCCCCAACACTCACCCCCTCCTCAGCCCCAACCCACAGTCAAGACATTTTATAAATAATAAAGCATGTGCAAACCATATGCATCTAGTCACCAAGTTCAAGTCCAAGTCACCAAGTTCAAGTCCAAGTCCCCAGCACCTCCAGCGTCAGTAGTCCAAGATCAAGGTCCCAGCACCTCCAGTGTCAGTTTTCTCGACCCAGTTCATTTTACTTCAATTTCAGCTCTTTTGTGAAGGATTTCTTTGTATCCCCATATCCTGGCCCAGAGCTCCCCCACCCTCTGAGCCACAGTATTATCCAGGCAGGGGATGCATCCCCTCTCATGCTGGTTTCTCCCCTCACCAGGGCACTGCACTCAAACACGTAGACCTACTCACCAGAAAGAAACAGTCATTTGGTATTATTGGCAACTTGACCCAGGAGTTTCTTGATCTCATCGAGCACTGCTTGTTGCGAGTCCCTCCCGGGCGCTTGTCCTTATTCAGTCCCAAGTCCACATTATTTGACCTGCCCGGTAATTTAGATGGTAATTCAAATCCTGTCTGTCTCAGATCTTCCATCGCACTTATCACCATATCATAGGTAGCTTGGCCATTAGGATATTGTATCATCAGCCTCGAGGGGTAGGGTGTGCGAAATTTTAGCTTACGGTGTCTAAGAATTGGGAATAAGGGCACATGTTCTCATCTCCTCTGCATTGTGACCCTCGCATAGCCATTATCGAAGAAAAGTCTTTGCTTGCCAAGAAATACTTTCCCCATAGTCCATGCCTTCTGAAGCAGTATTTTTGTGTGATAACACTGGAATTGAACAATTTTAGAGTGGGGACGTGTCTCCAGCCCCAGTGACTTGGGGCCAAGTGCGTGGTGGACCCTCTATCTCCATGGGAAATTCTTGTTCTAAATCTAGTACTTCTCTCAACATTGTTTCAATGAATCCCCTCATATCTCTCCCCTCACTATTTTCCGGTATTCCATAGATCCGTATGTTCTGGGATCTCTGTCTGTTCGCCGCATCTTCTTGCTGTTCCCCCAAGGCCTTAGTGATATTGAGAAGCTGATTTAATGTGGCTTGAATCTGGGAGGTCTCTGCAGCCTGCTTTGAGTTAGCCTGCTCCAACATTACTACCTGGGATGCAAAGTCAACACATCAGCACAAAGAAGGTCATGGTCCGATTGAAAGTCTTGGAAATCTTTTTTAATATCTTGCAGGCCAGTTATTATTCTATCCAGCTTACCATTCATGATGATATCTTTGTTTTTTGGGGTTTTTTTTGAGAACTTACTTCTTGCCTGAGGAAATCACTGGGGCCTGCAATATGTCTGTGGTCTCCGAGTCCGATTTTTCACATTCCTTTTTCTCTAATTCAGTCGGTAGCACTGCAAATCTGTTTGTAGTTCCCTTGTGAGTATTTGATGCCATCTGTATAAATTTCTCCATCGACTGCCTGTTTTAATAAGTTTTGTGGCTCTTTGGTGAATTTGGGAGGGAGTGGGAACGGAGCTCCGTTCTTAGGCTGCCATTAGCTTCAGAGATGCACCGGAAGTGCCACTGTATACAAGTTTAGTTCCTCCAACCTTTCCTCATATGACCTGCCATGTAGCCCTTGAAGCATTTTGGTTGCCCTTCTCTGGACCCTCTCCAGCCTGTTCCTGTCCCACTGTAAGTGTGGCCTCCGGAACTGGACCCCGTATTCTAGTTGTGGTCTGACCATTGTTTTGTATAGTGGCATGATCACATCCTTTTTCCTGCTTGTAAAGCCCCTTCCTATGCATGCCAACACTCTGGTTGCCTTCCTCACTGCCCTATCACATTGATTCCTAACCTTCAGGTTATCCAAAATAGTGATTCCTAGGTCCCTTTCCTGCTCTGTAACTTCCAGTCCCCCCCCGAGCAAGTATCTTGCCCTTGGTTTTTTACAGCTTATGTGCATGATTTTACATCTTTTTGCATCAAACTGAAGTTGCCACTTCCCTAACCACTCCTCCAGCCTGGCCAGATCCTCCCTTAGTTGGTTACTTTTATCCATGCTTTCATTTTTAATTATCTTAATTATTGAAACTCTCTGCTGGCTGGGTTGCCAAGTGTAACCTTGGATAGACAGCAGCACCTCCCGAATGCTACAGCTTGTGTCCTAACTAAACTTCACAATCATATTACTCCCATTTTGAGGACCTTACATTTTTTTTTTTGTCCGCAGAAGATAGCCCTTATTGAACAATGCTGTCTGCCAAGATCAAGCACTTGTATCACAGCTTTTGCTGTGATATCTAGTAAGAATACTGCTGGTACAGTGTACTTCACTTATACCGAACCCGCTTAGTGTGAATAGTTGGGTGTACTGTAGCATAAATGTTTCAGGCTCCAAAACCTTTCCCTATTCTCACCCATTTTCAATAATCATATTATAATGATCAGTAGCAGTCATCTATAGTAGACAACCATCAGCACTAACCCTCTGCAAAAAATTCTGTCCCACCATTATCTGACCACCAGGTGTCACTGTATATATGCAGAGTCCAACTGAGTGACAGCATTGAAGTGTTAGCCTTATTTAATTGAATTCCCAATGATTCCCTCAATCTCTGTCATACTGTAAAACAGCAAAATAATGGCACTGTATCCTCAGTATCGAGGGAACACATCAATTCATCCTGGTCATTTCGCTCCATGACAATTCAACCTGGACTATTAGCTCAGTCGTTAGTCGGCTCCCACGTTAATTCATCCCTGGACAATTCACTTCTACTGCATATCATACTGTATTCCAACAAAAATTACAGTATGACTTCCACTTCTAAAACCCTCAAGCACAATGTCTCTTCTGGTGGGTGACTTGCACCAACTTGGAGTTTATTTTATAATATTTCCACTGGCAGCAAAATTGTCCGGGGATGAATTGATACGGGAGCCAATTGACACGAACTAGTCTGGGGCGAGTTGTCACGGTGTAAAATAACTGGGACGAATTGTGATGTACAGTGACCCACTCAAATGGTAAGTCCTCTACCAGCAGCATACTTGTAGCAGCTCAGCAGTGGCTGTGCGGGGAACACAGCAAATGGCTTAAACAAATGTGTGAGTAGAAAAACCCCAGTGTGAACATCGGCACCACTGTACTGTGATCTCCCCTACACACCATTCATACAGTAAGCCATGACTGGGAGTAGGTATGAGGAGGTCAGCAGAGCGGTTGAGTGGTGGCTGTGCTGGAGGATCAAGTGGCGGTATAACTGTTTAAACAATTTCTGTGCAGTAGCCAAACAGTGTCTACACAGCCTCGATGCCACTTTACAAAGGTCTTCCCCGAGCTCCAATCTCCAGTCAAGTTCTGTATTGGGGATGGGTGCCATGAGGTCAGAAGAGTGTGGAATATGTGTAGCGTTGAGTTGCAACATGGGGGGCAGTGACAGAATTGTAGCTGAAAATGTAAAATGTTAATGGAAAAACTGTAAAACACATCAAAATAAATTAACTACCATACTATTCCAGAGCCTGTATAAATCAGTCAACAAGGGTGGGCATGTGGGCAAAAGAGCGTTCAGCAATCGAAGTGACAGCCAAAACAGTTCTTTGGATACCTCGGGCAACTGCTTATAATGGACAAAGGGGCGCTACACAGAGTAGTCCATAATAAGTGGCTTTGACAGTACTCCAGTTTGTCATGCAGTAAACTGAAATCGCAGATGGAGCACTTGATCCCAGTGGACAGCACTGTACTCTCACTTGTTTTCAAGGAAATTAACCTATGTACCTTTCTGAACTGTTTATCTCTTCCTCTACAGTTAGAACTACTTGCTCTAGCTCCTTGGATTTGTCTAGCCTTATAACTAGAGAGGTGACAGCATTTCGCATTCATGGTCCCAGACTGGTAATATACCATGTGATATTTGCTCCTCACCTACTTTGACTCTTTTATTGCATACTGTGGGGTGTTTGATATTTGCTTACTGTGATGCACTTAGATTCGTTTTTATTTATTTATGCTATACAAAAATAAAATTAATTGAAAAATGTATTGAATTTAAGCAAACAGCTGCATTCAAAAGCTACATGACGCTCACAATGTGTCATCTTTCACTTTCTTGGGGAGCACTTTGTCTCCTCATAACAGGTTTTCATTAGGTTGTGGGCCCCCCCCAGCTTCAATATAAATAACCTTAATGTGTGGTGTCAGGGATTCTTGCCACATTTTATAAAAGTCATCTGGAAAGCCATCTGGGCCACTTGCTTTTCCAAGCTGGAGGGAATGTTTTGCCTCAGCTACCACAGTGGGTGCCCCCAACATTTCTGCCTGCTCCTCAGAGACCTTAAGAACACTGCATTTTTTTAAAAAAGGAGCCTTACATTATGTTTCTGTCTCTGTATACAGTACATATCTATATATATCTTTATTGTTGGTGATCTATTCTCTGTTCTGGCCCATTATTGCTGCGATATGGTTAGAAGTATGCCTCCCTCAGCTGGCCCAGTAGCACAGCTGTAGCACTACTGCCTGCCACTCAGTCAACCCAGGTTCGGGAGAGAGCTTGAGTCGCCAGTGGGGAGAGGTCCGAGCATCCAGAGGACTATTCTCTCATGAGAAGGGTGGGTTCTGCTTCCCACAGTATGCTTGACACCTAGCAGAGGCTGGATGTCAGGCCAGTCAAAAAACCCAGTAGGGTGGGAAGAACAACCAGGCACCCTCACTGTATCCTGCTTTGGAGGAGCAAGAGCAAACCTCTCTTTCCATGCTATCAATCATACTGTAAGTTGTGGGGTTACAAAGGTGAGTAAGACCTGGAGATGGTGGTGACTGGGTTTGGGAGAGCTACTGGGTTAGGAGCTGGCAGAAGAGACTGGGAGGATAAATCTAGGGATTAAAAAAAATGTGTGCCTCCCATGAGCTGCCCTATTGGCACTGCAGCACACTGTCATGCTGGAGACCAAGCACTGGGAGCGAACTCTGGAAATTGCATTAGGAGGCAGACTGTTGGGGCAACAGCTGCTCCATTGAAGAGAGTTGTTGGCAGAGCTCTGGCCTCAAAGCAGCCCTGCAGTTTGGTCAGAGATCTTGCTCTCTCTCTCTGTCTCTCTCTCTCTGTCTCTCAAGGAGCACATTGTGCATGCACAAGCTCAACAGACCCTGCGCCCATGGTGAGGAGAGGAGGGAGGGCTTATGGAGAACAGACATGATGCCAATGGAGTGATAGCGACTCAGGTCCTGCTCAGTGGACCCTTAACCAGTGTAATTAATAGGTTTAGCAGCGATCTTGGCTCTGTAGTTCTGCCCAGGGGTACGCTCCCAGGCCTGAGGACAAGACAGGTGGCACTGGAAGAGAAAAGCTAAATGGTTATAAAAGGAGTGCTCCTCCTCCTTGCCAGTCTTGCAATCAACGGCCCAGGCATAGTTGTGCAACAAATAGAGATGACAGTGACCGACCTGTGAACAGTGAGTCCAGCGCCATTCATGTTGCTGTTGTCTCTCTAACCTTTTTTTTTTCTTTATTTGTTTATTTTCCTTGGCTGGGGGGGTTGTACCAATGGTTCCCCCTATCTAGCTATCTCTTTGGCCCCATCCCAGCTGCAGCCAGAGCTCTCTTACCCCTAGGACCCACCCCTCCTAGCCACATCCTGGTGGGTACTTACTCCACACACCACGGAAGGCCATTGAGCAGACACCAGGAGCTGACAGGTGCACCTCTCCACGGCCGATGGAGTGCCTTCACTATGCACATGGAGGCTTTCTGACTTTGGCCCCGGCTGGCATGCAACGATGCCAAGGTACTCAGATGCTTCCACGATGGCACATCCGCCAGCCCATGCCAGCCCACAGCTGACCGTGGCATGCACCGAATCCCTCAGTCACTGCCAGGAGCCAGTATGACCATGGTAATCCTTCCCCACCTCCCTGAGGAGGAGAGCAGTCTCTGGGATGCTCGATCCTCCTCCCCCCCCAGCCAACCCTCCAGCACCTGAGGTCACTTCTGGCCCTAGGTTGCTGGCATGATGCAAGGTGTGACATCCGGCATATCAACCCTCAGCGCCACCAGGCCGGCCTCTCTCTAACCCTTTTGACTTCCATGTAGCCTCTATTAGGAATGCGTGATCTCCTTTTACCTCTAAGCCCCACTTATATTCCATGTCTGCCTTCACTCCTGCTTCACAGCTTCCACCACAACCCCACCCAGCCTCCTCATTGATTGTGGAATTCTCGCAGTCACTTTCGCTTGCACTCCTCATTAGAGGTAACTTGTTGACAAAACCATAATGAGCCTTTTTGGGAGCAGAGTTTCGTCTTGTATTACTGCTGCATCTATTTTTTCTGAATCAGTACATTTCCCAGCAAAAGGTAAAAAAACAACAACAACAAAAGAGAGAAATAAAAAAAGGCACGGAGTGTAGAGTGTCCCAAGTTACTGATGCTAAAGGTCCCCTTGGAAGAAAGAAGATTACTGCAGTGAGTAATTTTTTCTTCTTACCCCAGGAGTCCTTTAGCATCAGTAACTTTTTTGCACTTAGCTGGTTGTAGAATTGGGATCTATACCAGTACCAATTTTAATAGAAACCCTATAATACTGGTCAACTGCACACAGGTGGCTGCTGGACCTTTAGGGACAGTCCAGACACAGATGATACCAAGGTCCAGTTGTAACCCCTAGATGGCGCTATCCCAGGGGCTACTACCCCTGCCTGATTTGCCACTAACAGGTTGAGGGGCCTGGATCCAATGGCGGGTGCCTCCACCCAGAGGTCAGGGTTTGCAATAGTTAAACTTACTTGGTCACAGCCCTCTGGGACACTGCAACCCCCCTTTCTTCCCACTAGTGGCCCACACAATATATCAGAATTACCTTCACAGTATACACTTACCCCAGGGCTGTTTCAGGCACTGGGATCTCCTTAAAATAAGATACAGTGCAACAATCACAGTACAATACTTTAACATAGACAAATACCTCAGGCAGTATAACTTTGCTGAAACAAGCAGCTCGGATTTATTTAGGGGAATATAACAAGGACAGGGAAATCAGGTTAATTAGCTTATCCACTTTACTCATCTACCTATGGCTCTGTGCACAGGCCTATCCCTACAGTTACTGTCCCTGGGTACCCAAGCCCTAGTGGCTAGTCCAAACCGTGGCAGCTGGTAGGGGCCCTTTCACACAGAGAAAAGAAAAATTAGTTAAACAGTCAGCAGTACAGTAATTCCATTTGGATTCAATGTGGCAATTCAACAGGGAGCGACTCTGAATTAGTACTCACGACCTCCAAACAAGATAGGGTCCTTCAACGTCAGCAGGGCTACTCTTGAGCTCCACGAGACTCCTCACACATTTATATGGTAAAAAGAAAGTACTATACCAGGCAGGCTGCTTCTCTATCCCGATCGCAATTACTGCACAATACCGGGAGAACACACAGCAGATTCAGTTCCTGACAGACCGAGTGCAATTCTAGCAATTTCTCCAGTCTTCTACAGGGTGAGCCTGGTTTCTACTCTTCAGATATCCTTTGATTCTCTTCACAGGATGGATTCAGTCCTAACAAGCAGTTACACAAGCTGCAGACCGGAACTCTGGGCCTTACACACGTTTCCCGACTGAAACTGCACACTGAAAAAGCACAGGGCTCCTTCCTTCTTCACTGCCAGAGCTCAACTGAAACTCCAACAGTCAAAACCGGGCACTTCCTTTGAGTTCCTCCCAGTTCTTGACTGGATTGGCTGTCACTCACAATAGACTGCTCCTGTTGGTCCAAAAAGGCGCCAAAGTCTAAACTACATCTCCCAGAGTCACTGCCCATACAATCCTCTTGTGGCTGGCTCAGATTATGAGTCCAAGTTCTGATTCATCCAAGGCACCATTTTAGAGCTAGCTTACCCCACACTGATTGGTCCAGTTCAGCAGTTCAAAACCAGAATAAGGAACTAGGCAGACACAGTTCTGACTGCAAAGAAAGCAGGTTAGACAAACTGTAATTTCATTATTACTCTAAATGGTTTCTGGCAAACAGTTACATCTTTCAGATAGGTTCCCTTTGCACTCCTAGTGACTGCAAAAATGGAGTGAATTGGCAGCAGCTCGAGTGGTACTCAATCAAAGAAGCACACAGTCCCCCATACAAACTAATTATGTCTGCAAGCAGACAGCTCTTAAGAGACAGTACCAGAGGTTCTAAAAACACTCACTGATAAATGGCTTAAACGCCAAACACCATTCAGGCTTGGAGCATTCAAGCAAGCTCCTGGAAGTCTTTTGGGAACCCCCATTTGCAGGGGGGTTACACAGTAATATAACAAAAAGGTTTCCTCACAATTGCCAATGTAGAGAGAAAACCCCCAGGCACTGTATAAATTTGAAATCCACTGCAGGTGCCTCACGGTAAACCCCGCGAGGTCAGAGGTAAAAAACAAGGCAACTGTCCCTAATTCGATGGTTCCTACAAGAATTTCCCCAAAAATTAAAGGGGAACCATCAAAAATAAGCACCCGTGATAAAATTAAGAGTTTAAAATGAAAGTCGTGGTAAAAATAAAGTCAAAACAGCACGGTTGCACTAAAAATACAAAATTTGCGCAGCACTAATGAAAAAGTAAAACTTTCACTCTGCACACTAAAGGAAATAAATTATGAGGAAAACTTTACCCAGATAAGCACTAGGAGGCTGTCAACAAGGAAAGTTGAGAGACACTTCAGGGGCAATGTTGCTCAGTCCAGCAGAGAAAAAATTCGGAAGCCTGCACCTAGCCAGCTATCTGACAGTAGTCTCGCTCACGCACTGTCACACTGAATTTTTTTTTCTTTTCTAGCCAACTGCAAACAATTAAATCTCTGAAAAAGACAAATAAGTTAAATAGATTGGTATACTGATGGCAATGATCAAGAAGAACAAAATATTGGCTTTGAATAGGCAGACAATGCAACACGGCACCTGGAAAAAATGTTTAACTCTGAGCCAGTTCAAATGTCAGGTAGATGTGGTGAAGTTCTTTTATGAAGATACAAGATGGGTTGTCAAACATTCAGGTGCTGAAGAGCAGTACTTCGGCCGCAGCTGTAAAGGGGAATTAATTCATCAGCACACACCACGGAGACAGCACACACGCAGGACTGTTTGACGTCACTCCTTTAATGATGTCAGAAACTGACACGGCAGACAGGTCTCGAAGAAAAAATCTTGGAGCTGACAGTACAACAGGAAACATATTGCAGAGTGTTGAACTATGAGCATGAAGAAAAAAGACAGCAGGAGTCACTTATTTCTTGTTAAAAACACAGGGCTGGATATTCAAACTGCGCCCAAAATGTGCGCAATAGCAGGAGCAAGCACAAGTCCATTGCGCACATGTGCAATAGACGCGATATTCAAAAATGGAGCAAGCCAAACTGTGCAACCAGCCAATGTCTGAATATCGCATAACCTGCGCCATAGCGCAACCAGGAAGGGAAAGCTGAGCAGATACGATGCGCTATAGCGCAACAAGAGCAGCCCAGCTGAGCAGCCCAGAGGTGCCATAGTGCAAGCAGGGAGCCCCCCAGCAGCAGAACAATGGAACTGCACAACCAGGGAGGTAGGCAGGGGCCCACCACCCATGCCACAGATGGGCACAGGAACACACTGCAGAACTGACAGTGCACCCCCACACCCCAAGCACAGCACAACTGGGGGAGGGACGGAATATCCACCGGCCCATGGGGACAACCAAACAAAGCACAGCTGGGCCATGTTGCCCCAGCACACCCACTGGCAAACTGAGACTGCCACACAAGGGGGGGCGGAGCACCCCATTGTACAGCAGCCCCCCCCATGCACAGCACACCCTGCACTGTGACCCCAAGACACCTCCATGAGCAGTGACCACACTGCAGGAATCCCCATGCATACCCCCCCCGACACATTGCAACCTCGTGTACCACAGAACCATACAAGCCAGAGCCACCATGAGCACCCAGCAGTGGGTGGGAGCACACGGCAATGCAACAATGGCAGACACAGTGCCAACACGCACAGCCCCCCTGAGGCACAGCTGAAAGACCGAACATGTGTCGCCACAAGTGGTACCCCACACGGGAAAGGGCGTGCCCCTGACACCACTGCCATTGATACAGCACAACCCCTCTGAGGCACAGCTGAAAGACCGAACATATGTCGCCACAAGTGGTACCCCACACGGGAAAGGGCATGCCCCTGACACCACTGCCATTGATACAGCACCCTGCACAGTAGACAGGTGTCACAGCGCGACCCACCACGAGCCACAGCAGCCAGCACAGACATCCACAGTGGTGCGTGGAAGCATGCAGCAACGGATGCAACACAGTGCAGGGCAAACACACCCATACCCTCGGGACACCAACACAGGGACGCAGTAGTGTGGCAGCCAAGCCCCCAGTGTGGGCACATGTAAACTGTGCACACACAGCCTGCAGTCCACCATGGCACAGGGTGACACCCACCCTGTGCATGTGAGCCTGAGCCCTGTCGCCACCAGCATACGCCTGGATCACAAGTCACAGACAGTGCTGCACAGCCCCTGCAACACACACAAGACACAGCATGGAGGTGGGACAGCAACTGTGGAGGCCACAGTGTCACCCGAGGCAAACATGCACCCCAGCGGTGACAGGTGGCAACCCAGCATTGTGACGGTCACAGTGGATGACCTGCAGGGACAGCACCCACTGACAAGGCAGCAGACCTGGCAGGCCACAGACATGCAAGGGTGTCAGCTGCACAGGCCAAGGACAGCTTGACAGGGGCACAATGGACACAGAGCAGGCACCATGGAACACTGCACACAGCAATGCAATGCACAGAGAACAACACACACCACAGATGCCGACTGAAAGCCACTCCCACACCAGAGACACCTCCCCATGCACACACACACACACATACCCATGATTATACCTCCCCAGATGCCATGCACTCCACTGCAACTGAGCACCTATAGCCAGCTGAAAATCAGAGACCACCACAGTATTCATATCAAAATATCTGTATTAGAAAACCAACAACAAGTACAACAACAACATCAACAACTATTTACATATATACAAAACTGGGGTGGAGGTACGGGTACAAGGTAGGGGTGGGTAAGGCAGGGTGAACAACTGGGAGAGGGAAGGCGGGGTGGGAGGGTTAGTCCAAGGGGAGGTAATGCCCAGCTACTGGTCTCCAGCCTGCTCCCCTGCTGCCTGGTGCCGGTCCCGGGGTCTCCGTCTCCTCCACACCCCATGCCGCTGGAGGTCCTGCAGGATTTCCAAGGAGTCTGTGGCCACCCGCAATAGCTGCTGCATGGATCGCTCTATGCGTAGTAGTATCCGGACACCTAGGACAAGGGATCAGAGTCAATGGGTGTGACTGTCCATCTCCCTGCAGCCCACCCATCATGTATGGCATACAGCCAAGTGCCCCGCTCCTGTGATGGTGTGCACCCACCCACAGTGCCCGTGTGCACAAGACATGCCCAACCAGGCAGCAGCAGCCATGTGTACCACTGCACACACACACCGCCCATGTCCAGCACAGCACAACCAAGGCCATACAGTAACGTGGCTATGCGGTGGGCAGGCAATGCCACAGCCATGTGCCCAGTGCACGCATGGACCACCATTGACGCACTCCCAGACATGCAGTGTCACTGGACAGTGCTGACTGTCACATGTTGCGTGCATGGCAGTTGTGTCCATGGATGGTGGCCATGCCCTGCTCCCCACCCTGTCACACAGCATGCAATAGCAATCATGTTGTCATGGCACTCACCCTCATCAGGCTGTTGCTGGCGTTGTGGTTCTCCACCACCACGCTCGGGTACTGCAGCCACCACCCTCTGCTGCTCAGCCATGGCCCTCTTCCGGTCTGCCACGCCTGTGGGAAACAAAAGGTGAGAAACACATCAGTACAATCCCAAAGCATATTCCCCCTGCCCCAATGAGTGTGCCCACCCACCCAGCCAGACCCATACATCACATGCCCTGTAAACACTGCCACAGCCAACCCTAGACCAACCCTCCCCCATGTGCTGGACACAATAGACAGTGTTACCCATATGGACCATACAGGTGCGTAGACGGATCACCCACCTGGATGAGGCGCCACACCCCTCCTGGCACGCGACCGCAGATGTGCCAGTAGCTCCGGCTCCCTCCTCCTCAGGTCCCCATAGCGGTGCCTACTTTGTTCTGAGGTCCTCCTTCGGCCAGTGGCCACCTCCAGGTCAGTGGCCACCTGTTGCCACACCTGAGTCCTGGCCCTGTCATGGGGAACCTCCCCATACAGTGGGCCATAGTGAGGCTTCACAATGGCCACCAGGTTGTCCAGCTCGAGGGCACTCCATTGGGGGGCTCTTCTGCGTGCCATCTCCAGATCTATAGTAGGCAATATGGCGCTCCACAGCACGGCAACCCCACGTGGAATTGCTGTGCAATCCAACGCCGCTATTCCCTATCACGCTGTCGGTACAGTGCCGCCATTCCCTATCGCGCTGTCACCGAACAGCGCAATAGAGCTGCAGACATGCCATACGTACAGCGCCAAGGGGGCAAAGGTCAGGCACAGGGTCATGGGTCTCTGGTGCAAGGCCATGCACAGCGCCATCGGACGTCTATGCGTCGCCAGCGTCCGGTCACCTGTGTGCCATTGCACAGCTAACTATTGCGCAGTTGTGCCACAGCGCCATGTAGTGACCGTCACCGTAGCGCCACTGGCACAATGGTGGCCATACCCTGAATTGCCTACCGCGCACAGCACGTCATCAGCGCGGCAGACGCCTGCGTAAGCTACCTGGGCATGTGCATTGTGGTATACTATGCAGTCACAGAACTGCGCCATTGGCTCAGCATGTTCAACCATATTGCGCAAAGCGCAACAGCGCGATATTCAGCCGTCATATGCAAATCATCCGATCAGCCATTCAATGGCACAGCAGCGCAATTTGCATCTCATTAAAGTTGCTCCACACCTAATTTGCATGGATTGCGCTATAAAAACTGCGACACTGTTCTGCAGTGGGCATATTCGGTTACTGCAGTTGATAGGTGAGTTGCATACTGTGTGCTGTTCTGGACTGTGGTCTCAGGGAATTGCTGTGTACTGCACAGCCACAGGTGACCACTCTCACCCATACAGGCTGAGAAATGACCGAGCCAGGACTGGGTGAGGAGGATGATGGTGGGCGGAAGAGGAGGCCTAATTTTATGAAGGCTGAGACGGAGGCACTCTTCGAGGCCTACCTGGATGAAGAACCACTGCTCAGTGGACGGCGGGGCACCCCTCAGGCCCGTGCTGCTGCATGGGAGGGGTGGGCGATGCGTCAACCTGCACAGCAGCCACCAGCGCTCTGTGCAGGAGTGTAAAAAGAAGATGGGAACCAACAGGAGGAGGGTGAAGGAGAAGGTGGCTGCCATCAGGGCGGCATGTGATGCAACAGGCGGGGGCCAGAGGTGGTGCAGCTGACACCGGCAGAGGACAGGCTCGCTGCAAGCATGCAGCGCGAGTGCCGATGAGGCATACCTGGAGGTGGCTTCCAGACAGGTGGTAGCCCATCACTGCATGGTATGTCATGGTCTGTGGGGGGGGGGGGAGGTAGATCCCATGCACTCACGTGTCTTTGCTTTCTGTTACAGATCCTGTGCGTCTGCAGGGGTCAGTGGTGGAGGGCCTGTCCACTGCGGACAGCCATCTGGAGTTGGAGGAGGGACCATCCACCTCCGCTGGTAGCCAGCGTGCATTGCAACAGTGTGTATGCCTGGCTGCCAACACTGAGGTCTTTGAGACAGGTGTGAGGGGGTGCCCTTCCTGTGTTCCAGCGGTCTGGCGTCCAAGCATGCCAGCACGCTGTGGCTGTGACACAGACCTGCACCATTGATGATGCAACGACCATTATGGGCATTGACATGTGTGTGTCACAGAATGGACACACAGCAGGACAGCACACGCCCATGGATCTGGCTGGTTCCGACGTGTGTGCCAGCACGTCAGCACAGTCCCAGGCTGCACCTGTCAGCACTGGTGGGGCAGCACCGGTGGCTGTTCAGGTCAGTGGCACTGTTGCGGCCACAGCGGCGGGACAACTGATCCCTTGGGCACAGCAGGCAGAGGGGCAGCAGCAGCAGTCACCCACCGGGACTGGGGGTACAGGGTTCAGCGATGGCATATGTGCACCGCCTGTGGACTTGCCCATACCTGGTCCTGGTGAGCAGCGCCCACCCTCAAGGGTGCTGTACATCCAGGCCCTTCCATACCGGAGGGACAGGTTGCTGATGTGGCAGATGACCTCTTTGGCGAGGCACACCCGCCTGCTGCAAGCATCAGTACAACAGCAGATGCGGGTTGCAGCGTCCGTGGAGGCAATGTGTGGCTCTGGGCGGGTTGAGGAGGCGACACAGCAGGGACACCGAGAGGATCCTGTCTCGGATTGACCATTTGCGGATGGATGTGACTGCAGCCATTGACAGGCTGACACAGGTGGTGCTCGCTGTCGTGGCCACATTGGGCACACAGTCAGGTGCCCCTGTGCCATTCACACCACGCAGTACGCTGTCCACTCCCCATTCCTGGTGTCGTGCGACACCCACCCTGTCGACACCGGGTTCAGCTGTGGGCATCCCGAGCACTCCCGGTGCAGGTATGTTCGGTCTGCTGCAGACACCTGTGCGGGCACAGTCGCAGTCGCGCAGTGGAACCCCTGGTGGACCATCGGTGCCACCCCGTGAGGCCTGTGCACAGCCTGCCAGTGCTGCTGGGTCTTGGTGGGGCCGCCCACGCATCCAAGGCGGCCATGGCACTGTGCCACAAGACTGAGCTGTTTCCCAGTGCGGGCCCTGTCTGGTGCTGCCCTGTGTGCAATGTGTGTTTTGGTGGGCAGTGCACCGGTGGATGCCCAGCCCTACTCGCAGACACATGGACTACCTGCACACCCTCCCGACTGCTGTCCACAGGTGTGTGTGCATGATAATGCCTGCATTGCGCTGTACACCAAAGTGCGGTGGTGCCCAGCATCTGACACACGCACATGGACAGTCACTGGACGTGGTGGCCTGTGGACATGTGTGTCTTTAGTGTCTGTGTTCCGGCTCTGTTTTGCACCTGACCTCTGTGCACCTTGTGCCTATTGTGTGTGTCCGTCCATGTGGCGTGCTACTGTTCACCCCTCCCTGGTTGTCTGTGTGTGCCTCTGTGCCCTGCCACTTCCCTTGCCGTCATGCACCCCTGGTGTGTTTCCATGTGTGTACGTGGGTTGTGCCCTAGCTACTGGTGGTTGCACATGGCCCCATGACTTACCTGTGTTGGCTGAAGTGCTCCTCTATGATGGTGTCCCGGTGCAGCTGCGCCAGCCGGATCAGTCGGGGGTCCCGTCGTCCAAGGGGGGGCTGCCCATCCCTATCTTCACCGGCATCACCGTTGTCCCCATCGCTGTCCCCCTCTTCGACCTGTACAGCTATCCTACAGTCTTTGGCCATGTTGTGCAGGATACAACAGGCCAGGAATATTGCACAAGCCTTTGAGGGGCTATACTGTAAGGCACCGCCGGAGGTGTCTAGGCAACGGAAGCGCGCCTTCAGCATCCCAAACACCCGCTCAATGATGTTGCGTGTGGCGGCATGTGCCTCATTGAAGCGTTGCTGCGATGGGGTTGAGGGCCACCGGTAGGGTGTGAGCAGCCAGGGACGGAGTGGGTATCCACTGTCACCTGTGTGGAGATAGTGGAGGTTAGTGTCTTGTTCAGGCTCAAATTACCCCAACCCTGTGTGCCACACCCATGGCACCTGTGGCTTACCCCCCCTTGCCCCCGATTTGTCACTTCTACATGCATACTCACCCACTAGATGTCCTGTGGGGATGTCCCCACTCTTGAATCGATGGCACAGTGCCGACTGGTACCATATGAATGAATCGTGTGCTCCCCCAAGGTGCGTGGCCCAGACATTGATGATGCGCCCACTGGCATCACACCACCTGGCAGTTGACACTGGCATAACCCTTCCGATTCATTTAGGTGGCCCCATCGGGGCCAGGTGGCGTGTGAATGGCCACATGGGTGCAGTCTATCGCCCCTAGCATGCCAAACATACGTGCTACCCTGTGGAACTCCTGTATGTTTGCTGTGCACTCCGCTGCGGTGCTGGGGAAATGGATGTACTCCGCAGCATGTGGCAGCAGTGCGCTGAGGAATTGGGTGAGGATGCATGACGTGGCCGACTGCGTTATGCCTGTGGTGTCCCCTGTTGGTCTCTGGAAGGTACCCGTGGCAAGCAAGCACATGCAGGCTGTTACCTTTGTCTCCACTGACAGGCGTGACTCCGTCGTGTGGTGCCTGCATCACATCACTGCACAGCTCACAGAGCACGCCTCAGTATTGCCCTGTTCAGGCGGTACTGGCCCCAATCTCGACATCTGAGTAAGCTCAAAAGCTGAGTGCGGGCTCAGCCTGCTGCCTGTTGGGGCTTCCGCCCGGAGCCCTTCCACGGCCACGTACCCCTGCAGCATGTCTTCTCACCCCCCTCATTACGGCTTCCATGTGGGAGGTGGCACTGTCCATGTCCCTGGCTTGTGCCCCCCCCAGCTGTTGTTGCTCTGTTCCCCCTGCTGTCCTGACTGCTACCTCCATTGCATCGGGTACACCTACTGGCCTCTGCACTCTGTGGCCCCACACACCTTCCCTTGCCCCTATTTTGTCCTCTGATCTCCCTGGCCTGCCCTCTTTGTCCCTCTGGCCTTGTCTCTCTCCCTGCCTCATGTGACTTCCCTGTAGCGTTCTTGTGCTCTTCCTTGCTCCTTTTATTTTGGCTCATTTCCCGCTATGGTGCAACTTCCGCCTGATCCACTGTTGCGCATTGCGCAAGTCTTTGAACATCGCACTGCGCACTTTATGCTTGGTTCCATCCCCTTCAGTTGCGCATGCCTTCATTAGCATTGTGCTGTTGCTCAGCATGTTTTCAGTGGTGCAACTGCCTCCTGCTTAATATCGCAGAATGGCGCATTTTCTGACTTGTGCAGGCGCAACCCTACTGCGCATTGCGCAACCCTTTTGAATATCCAGCCCATAGTTTATTGTTCTACCATACAAAACACATGTGGAAAATAAAAATATTGTATTATATTTGCCATTGATCTTTAAAGAGCCCCTAATGTTGTTGCGACAACTCTGAAAAAATATCTAGACACAATTTAGCTTATATTTCACCCTTTTTTGTAATTGTTGCCCTTATTTGTTTATTACTAAGGACATTTGCATGGAAACAGGATCTCTGCCCTATTTGCTGTGTCTGCTTATCTATTTCTGCAGTCACAGTTTAGTGTATGACATCCCAATCTGTTGCTGTGGAGATAATTATGATGTCTTAAACAGGGCATTATGATGTCACGTGTAGACAAGCAGCCAAAGCTAATGAAGTCCAAGGGACAGTAATCTTGGTTTATGTCACATCTCTCAGTAATAAAGAAAAAGGAGAAAGAATTGCAAAAATATAGTTTTGGTTGAATGGTACAGAGGAGAAAAGGACAAAACTGTAAAACAGTGCGTTGCAAGTTCAGTGCCCCTCAGGACCATAAACAATATTGTCCAAAAGAAATCTGTGCTACAATACACTTGTAGCGGGGCCAGTGGTGCAGTAGGCTGAGGCACCGGATGCCTCACCTTCCTCCACACTGGTGACCTGGGTTTGAGAATGCACCAAGGTCGCTCAGGAGCTGGTAGGGGGAAGAAGGATTTAGCGTCCATCTATGGAACACCTCCTTTTAGGTGTGAGGACAATGTGTACTGTGGCTTGGCTGCCACCTAGTGGAGGGTAAGTGACAATGTAGTGGTCACCAGAATTGAAAGTTGGAGCCGGGCATTGAAAGTGTGCATCATCTTCACGGTCTACATGTGCACCATTGCACACCGCCAGCTCTGAGTCAAGGGGAGTAACAGGTGGAAAAGAACCCCTGTCTGCAGGATGATGCTGTAACCCTTAAGGTACCACACCACCAACATCTAATGCACTCACTCCCACAGTGAGGTAAAAACTAGATGGTGTAAGTCTTGGAGGTGGGTGAATGGGCTGGGGTTCTACAGCAGAAGGGGGTCAATAGGGAGGGGGCACAAAGATAAAGTCCATATGAAAGAACATATGAAGATAGGAAGAAGCCAGTAGAGGAAGACCATTTGGTCTATCAAGTCTGCTCATATTGCAAGGTCCTCAGCTTAAGCTACTGTCCCTGCTCCCTCTCCCCACTCCTCCCATCCTCCCCACCCATGACCCTTGCCCTCCCCTCTACCTGTCCCGCCTCTGTTAAAGCTGCCCACTTTCTTCAATGAGATGACCTCTTCCGGCAGCTTTCAAGTACTTGAAAGTCCATGTCCCCTCCCTCCCTCTCTCTCTCTCTCTCTCTCTCTCCTGTCTTCCAGGGAGTACATGTTCAGTGCCCTCAACCTCTCCTCGTATGCCTTACCCTGCTGACCCACTATCATCTTTGTAGCCCTCCTCTGGACCTTCTCCAGCAGGTTAATGTCCTTTTTGAGGTGTGGGCACCAGTAATGAACTCCATGCTCTGGATGTGGCCTTACCAGTGACCTGTACAAGGGCATTATAACCTCCTCTCTCCTACTGCTGATCCCCCTAGATATGCATCCCAGCATCTTGCTTGCCTTTGTTGCTGCTTTCTTGCACTGCGTGGAGTGCTTTCAGTCACTAGTAATCATCAATCCCAGGTCCTTCTCCTCCTCTGATGCAGCTACTTGGACTCCACCCAGGTAGTTCATGGTTCTGAGATTTTTGGCTCCAGTGTGCATAACTTTACATTTCCTGGCATTGAAGCAAAGCTGCCAGACCCTGGATCACCTCCCCAGCTTTTCCAGATCTTCCTGTAGGTCCTGTATCCCTTCAGCTGTGCCCACTCTCCCACAGAGCTTGGTGTCATCTGTGAATAGGCACATTTGCCCTTAGTGCCATCCCCAATGTCACTGATGAAGATATTGAACAACACTGGCCCCAGCACCAAGCCCTGTGGGACCCACTGGTTACCTCTCTGGTGCCAGAGAACTCTTCCCCCCATAACCACCCTCTGGGTTTTGTCCCTCAGCCAGTTTTTCACCCATCTGGCCATCTTTTCCCCAAACCTGAGATCCACCAACTTCCTGATCAACCTTTTGTGGGGCACAGAGTCAAAGGCCTTGCTGAAATCAAGATAGAGAATGTCTACTGCTTGCCCCCTGTCTACTGTCTTAGTGACACATTCAAAGGAGTCAATCAGATTCATTTGACATGATTTCCCCCGCCCATGAACCCATGCTGCCTCTCATCCTGGAGACCGTGCTCCTCTAGATATTCCACATGATAGATACTTTCAAGTACCTCAAGGGAATCAACAAAGTCCAAGAGGGTAGCATTTTTCAGAAAAAGAGATGTGCAAGAACAAAGGGGCACAATTTGAAGATAGAGGGGAGATGGCTCAGAGGTAATGTGAGGAAGTATTTTTTCACGGAGAGGGTTGTGGATGCATGGAACAGCCTTCCTGAGGAAGTCATGGAGTCAAAATCAGTGGGGGAATTCAAGAATGCATGGGACAGACATAAGGCAAATCTAGTGGGGGTAGCAAGAAGTGGGCAGTTGGTTAACTAGGATCTGCAGCTTATCCATTAGGTAGGGAAATGAGCAGACTAGGTGGGCCAAGCAGTCCTTATCTACCATCAAATTTTATGTGTCTGTATAACCTTTCCTTTAATGTGGTCTTCATGAGCTTGCACACAATGGAGGTCAGACTGACAGGTCTGTAATTCCCTGGGTCATCCTTAGGACCGCTTTTGTGGAGGGGCACTGCATGTGCTGTTCTCCATTCCTGTGGTACCATGCCTGACTCTAGCTAACTATTAAATAGGTCTGCCAGTGGCCCTGCCAGCTCCTCAGCCAGTTCCTTTAGTACCCTTGGATGTACTTTGTCCAGGCCTGGTGATTTGTCCACCTTCAATACCAGCAGCCCCTTCTTCACTCTATCACTACATCTGTGTCTCTCCCCCCCCCCACCCCGCTCCTCTTTTCCTTCCTGAAGACAGTGGTCCGTTCTTCTCCTTGGTGAAGATGAAACAGAAGTATTCATTTAGTATCTCTGCTTTCCCCTATTATTCTCCATTCACTCCACCCCTTTCTTAAGCCTAACATTCCCTTCCTTCTTGTCCCTTTTCTCACTTATATAGCAAAAGAAAGCCTCCTCCCCCTTCTTAATTCCTTCAGCTATCTGCAGCTCCTTCTGTGCCTTTGCTCGCCAGACTTCCTTACCTGCATCACTAGCCAACCTTAGGTAATTTTCCCTATCCATCTCTCTCTCTCTCTCTCTCTCTCTCTGAATTTTCTATAGGCCAACCTCTTTTCCCTTACTGCCTGGGTAACCCAAGAACTGAATCAGCTGGGCACTTTGGCCCCTGTGTTCTTCCCCCTGAGCCTAACGCACTCATCTGTGGCAACCAGGATTCCTTCCTTAATGATGGACCACCTTTGGTCCACCCCCATATCTGCTCTGATGCCCACCAGATGACTCCTTAGCACTTCGCCCATTTTTCTGAAGTCTACCCTCATGAAATTCAAGATTTTGGTCGTAGTTGGAATGCTTTCCCTGCCCATATCCAACTGGAGCCACACTATGCAATGGTCACATCCACCCAGTGGCTCCTTGACCATTATTTTCTGTACATGCTCCCTATTTGTGAGCACTAGATCAAGAATTGTCTCCGCTCTTGTTGGTTCAGTGACACCCTGAGTCAGGAACCCACTCTGCAGTCCTTCCAGGACCACCTGACTCCTAGCACATGTTGTGGCGGGTATGCTCCAGTCCACCCTGGGCGGGTTGAAGTCCCCCACAATTACCACCTCTCCTTTCTCCAATATTTGTGAGCTCAGTTCCCTGTGCCTCTCCTCGTCCTGATTGGGTAGTCTGTAAACCACCCCCAACCTCACCTTTCTCCCTGTATTGGAGCTTAACTGAACCCATAATACCTCCACCTCCCCTTCCTCCGACTTCCCTCGTGCAAGTTATTCCTTCCCTGAAACTGTCACCCCTCCCCCTTTCCCAACTACCTGTTCAACCTGTATAGCTTATATCCAGGGATCACAAGGTCCCAGTCATGGAGTGATGTTGCCCAAGTCTCGGTTATTGCAGCTATGTTCACCCTCCTGTCTGCTAATAGTTCCTGTAGGTCGTCCATCTTGTTTTCAAGACTCCACGCAATCAGAGATACCACTCTCCACCTAGAATCTGACCTTCCTTCTCTTTCCTCTATTCTTCTATTCACATTTATTCCCTGTATGTGCACCACTCCACGTACCCATGTTATGTGTTCCTTGTCCCCTTCATCCTTTGCTAACTGTGAAAGAAAAGAAAAGGACTGCAAAAATATTTTATCAATAAACTGCATTGTGTCTAACTCTCATGTGTTTCAAAGTTATCCAACTGGTATCACGGGCTCTTTAAAGAGACTATATCAGTACAGAATTTACATCCGCTGTTTCTGGTGTTTTCTGTTCAGTATGAACATGCTGTTAACATATCTGAAATTATTACATTTGCATTCCGCAGGCTGTTCCCATATCTGCTTAGTGCTTTGAAATAGGTGCTTCCTGTCTGTAACTAGAGGGAAACACACATACACACACACACACACACACACACACACACTAAGGCTTGGTGCTTATCTTCAAATCCTGAAGATGTCTGCTAGCTGGGTAGTTGGCAGAAATCAATTTGATTTGTGGGACTTTTCTCCTTTGAACTAAAAGAAGTTTACACCCATCAGTCAGAAGAAAACTGCCTTTGTCAGCCTTCTCAGCATTGGCTTTTGAAAAGGCAAGCTTCCTGCAATTCTGCATCCATTGGCTTATACAGTACACACCTACACCCCCCCCACCCTACAGTAACAATACGTTCGCTTTGTGCATCCACGCAGTAAACATAAAAAACTATTTGCATAGTCTAGTCTAGTACAATGTGGTATAAGTCCGAATATAAAATGGGCAAAGAAACCCCTGTGTCCTGATTGGCTGAGACTTGGTTCTAGCAATTCCAGTAAGAGAGTGCCGCCACTGGCTAAAACAAGTCCCTGCCAACCAGGGTAACTCACAGAATTCATAAGCCACCTCTTTCCTAGTTTCCATCACAAACATGGCTACAGCCTTTACTCAAATATAAAAAACTTCAACTAGGCCCTAAAAATAAAAGTCTATTAAATTAAAGTAAGCAAATAATTTAATGTTATTTACACTCATGAGCCTCCCCCCAACACACACACACACACACTCACACATAAACAAATTTGAAAAATAAAGTACTATTCAGAGTTTCCATTGCTGGTGCTTCTTTGATGATCATGAACAATCCCCCACCTATCCCTACCAGTCTGTCAGAGAACTCCCTGCTCCTTACCTGGCAACAGATAAAATTAAGGTTCTGGCTCCACTTAAGGCCTGTGTGTGTGTTTTTGTTTGTATGCCAGTTGAGCTCTGAAGAATGCTGAATTCATGTATTCCATGTTACCATTCTCTGTGTGTGTATGAGGGGGAGCATTCTACTACTGGAATAATGCAGAACTTTGAATTCTTCTATTCCATGGTAAACAATCACAGAATGTATTGAGTGTGAAGAAAGACAGATGACTGACAGGTGAAAAATATCTGTGGAAGGACTAGTTTACATTATTTAGCAACATTTTAGTATATTTTTGGGGACTTTGAAAACTTTTAGAATGTTCTTTTTTAAAAGTTACCTATGGGACCATTTTATCCTTAAGCAGTTGCTTCATTCCTGTTTTCCATTGCCTTCTCTGTTATCCTCTGCTCTTGCTGCCATCTCACACCTCTCTGTCCCACTCCTCAGTATGTATGAAGGCCTTCCTGTCCTCTAAAGTTTGGAAGGTAATTAGTAGGTTGATCTTTTTCATCTTTAATATGCTAAATTTAACTTTAAATGTGTGTATGTTTGTTTTTTTTTCAACAATTTCGACAAGTGTTTTATGCTCAGGTCTAGGTTTACCAGAGTAGTAATTCATGGTAGTAGAGAGTTCAAAAGGTAATTTTGTTTTAATTAAATGTATTTTATTTGTTTTAGCCAAACACTACAAACAGGAAACATTATCAGTAATACTGCACATGTAACCCCTACCAGGTATGCCATTTCTATCTGACAGCTCTATCTGGTGGGCTGGGTTCGGGGAGGAATATGTCACTCGGCGCATTGGCTAGGTTTGGCTACTCTGTACAGGGGCACCCAAGTAACTCTGGACAAAGGAAGCAATAACTGGAATGTCCAATACCAGAAATGGGATTCTAAAGTGTGGCTTTTATTCACATCCAACAGAATAAACAAAGCATAGATGGACCCCCACGGGGCTACACTCCTGGTAATGCAGATTAAAGAAGACCAGAACACATCCTCATCACTTTAGCCCTCAGGCTCTGAAACACACTGGGCTCACAGCCTGAACTTATACACTGCTCTGGGTTTTCCCTGGCTCGGCTCCCTTGCCAGCCACTTGGACACTTTCCATATAGCATGGAAACATTTACTGGTGGCTCCCTATACCACCTAAGAGCACTTCTGCTCCATAAGGGAATCTTCTTCATCAATCCCACATCTGGGTATTTTCCTCAGACACTGGCCAAGTACCTGAGAGAAAGCAACAGGTGTCTCGGAGCAAATCCATAGAGGTGGATTTGGTTACTACTGATGGGGGGTCTTCCACCTCTTGCTCCCAAAATTCATACCCGGCCATTTTTCTGGACTGTAACACCTCATACTTTAACACACTTTGCTGTGTAGATTCTTGCTAAATGTATTTCACATTCAATCTGCTGTCTTTTCTTCCCATTTGTGCTGGACTTGAACATACTTATAAGTGGCTTTGTCCGTTACTCTAGACCCCCTTACATAGTTATGCAGTCCAATCCCCACATCTTCCAAATGTACTTGGCTGTCTTTTCCTGACCCCACAGTAACCGTCCCTTTAGTTTCATTGTGATGCCGATGAAAACACATGGCCCTTTAGCAGAGCGAACTCACCCTTCGGTTGCAGGTGCCCCACAGGCATTTTCTCTGCAAGGAATCTTCATTCCAGAGCTTCTGGTGCCTCAGCACGAACTTAAACAGGCAGCTTCTTTTCTCCCTAGCCGGACCAAGGGGGGTTGCCCCTGGAAAACAGGCTGATACCTTCCCCCATCCCTGAACCATTGAAAGCGGTCTCCACCTCTTCAATTTACAGTTCCTGTGTTCCTCTTCAGGTGGAAACACGTACCTAAAACAAAAGTAGCTCTTTGAGAGAGCTTAAAGCTCTGAGGGCCTGCCCTCAGCAGAGCACTTCTGCTGCACTCTACAGACTCTCTCACAGACTGACTTCAAATTCCCCAACGTTCTACTCTAACCTGCAACTGCAACATTCCAGTGTGGCTTATGCAGGTGCAACAGTTCTAAATAATGTCATCCCTCAGTCTTAGCTGAGACTGAGAACAGAGTGAGACAGTGTGAAATCCATTTGACTGGAGTTTCACAAGCTGCCTTCCCTGCCTACCATTAGGTCTTACTGGGATTCTAGTAACCCTGGGTAACAGAGGGGTTACACTCACCTTGGGCCAGGAAAATGACTGTCTGCAGTCATTAGTCACCCGGCTTAGGCCATTTCACCCCATGTGTTGACTACGGGGAGGTAGTGCTACCTTCTCCCCTACCATGTGCCAGCACAGGCAGGTAATACTAAGGGCCTAGAGGCCTTCGGCTGACACATCAACCTCTACTCTACCCGCTGACTATGGGTACCTAGTGGCTCCAGTAGAATTGTCCAGAGCATAGCCCTAATAGATCAGTACGGCAACCCCTACTGCAGGTCAGGGCCACAGCCTGTCTATCCCCCCAGCACTCTAGGGAAAATCTGTCTGCCTCTAACTTAAAACTCCCAAAACTAAACAAATAGGGGACCTCCCCGACCATGGACACCATGCAACCACGCACCAGGAGCTAATACCATACACTATGCATTACTCCCACATTCCTCCACAACCATACATGTGGAAGGAAAAAGTTACACACAGTAACAACAACAACAGTACTTTAAACACTGCACTCTAAAGTACTACTGAGGAACTCCGCTGAGTCCCTCCTCCTCTTCTTGTCTTCTTCAGGAACACCTGCAGAGAAAAAAGAAAGACAACACACACTCCTAATCTGCATACACAGTCTATCTAAAACCCCTACCATCAAAACACTGGAGAATCCCAAAAATATTTTTTTTAGAAAAGTAGAAAAAACAGTATAAACATTAGAAAACAGTAGAAAGCAATGACATTATTTACAATACACAATATTTGGGGGATGGAGTGCCATAAAAGTCCTATCTAATGACCACAGTGCCCGAAAGCAAGTCCATTAAAGAGTCTCTCCTGGGCCGGATCCCAGTGAAGCACAGTTCTAGCAGGCCAAAGTCCCGAAGGGGAGAGTCTTTGAGGTCAGTTCAAACATCTGGAGTCTGCTAGTGTAGGGTGTGTACTGCAATGTCATAAGAATAGAAAAGTCTGGATTTACCAGTCCCTTATAGAACGAAAATGGCACCAAACCTGGTCCTCAGCCGAAGACTCATCCTGGCAGCATTCTTCTGATACAGCTGGGCAGACATGTTCTGGGAAACGACAGGAGGGCACATCTGGAAACTGCTGGATTGATGTCATCTCTGGAGATGGAACCTTGGAACAGGAACAAAAAGGAAAACAGCTGGTCTGAAGTCATCCGATACCCAGGCAATGGATCAGGATACAGCTGGGCTGTTGTCCTCTCTGGATCTGAAGTCATCTGGTGGGCCAGTCGATGGATTCTGGAAAGTCAGTACACTGTAGAACTGATGAATGTGGGGCACCTGAGTCCTGGATGTCCAGACTTGCGGAACAACATAGGTACTGCAACAGCTGTAGTGGCAGCACTGGCTACCACTGCTCTGCTTTCTATTTGGTAGGCATGGGCACATTCTCAGGAAGCTCTTAGCATTGTGGCCAATAGCACAACGGGTCAGGCGCTTGAATTATTACCCCGTCTGGGCGCTCATAATTCACACTGTGAAGGGTTTCATGTCCCTCTCCATCCACAATTCGAACAGTGTCCATTAACAGTGTCCTGCCTCTTTTCCACTGGCTGTATTTGTCATGAAACATTCTGTTCTTGACATGTTTGTTTGCACCAGGATGCACACATTTCATTGCTTCTTCCCAAATCCAGGATTTCCTGCTTTTTTCAGTCTCCTCCCAGACTCCGAGGAAAGGTAGGAAAGGACATCTCATAGATTTCATTCGCTTTCCTACGAACAGTCTTTCCTCCTTACTAGCTTTGGTCAACCTGAGACGTCTGGCCTGGCTTGGGGATGACCAGTCCTGGTTCTGCCAGCTACACATTCTTAATGACACAAAAAATGGATCCCTGGCTTCTTCTTGCACAGCCAGGGCAGTGGAATCACCACTCTCTTCCATGCGTTCCTCTGAGGCAAGAGCTTGAGGCTGTGTACCAGTTAAATTTTCACAAGGCCACATAGGTTCCCCCTCTTCTTCTTAAGTTCTTCCTCACTGAAAATCTGTGCCCAGGAGTGAACAGTCATCCTCACTCCTGAGACTGTCCACTCTTCGCTGGGTGTGGCGGTCGAAACCTCACATTCAAAGGCCTCCCTCATCTCGCCTTCACCTATGAGACTTGGGCTAGGCCCCTCTCTCCAAGGGTCTACTGGTACTCTTCCTGAAATGTCTCTTTGTGACTCAGACTCTGAAACATCAGCACATTGTTCTGTCTGTAAATCTGCACCCTCTTGCTTTGTGCCACACTCTGAGGGGCCTTCTCCAACAGGCTCCGTCTGGTGCTTTGGGCTGCCAACTGCAGATTCTTGAACTTTTGTCCATGTGGGAGCCAAACGAATCTTGGGCGCTTTAAACAAACCATATTTCTCTAGGCACCCAGAACAGTGAGGTACCACAAAGATGTCCCTTCCAGCATTTAAGCACATCAAACATACTCGCACCGGATATCCAGGAATCGCCACATGAGGAGGCAGTCGTCCCCCGTAGTAACATCTCTCAGTGTCCCTTAACTTGTTAACTGCTACTGCTATCACAGCCCGGGTATCAGGGCTAGAAATAATTTTTTTAGGATGGCTGTCCAAGGGACAGGTGGTATGCAAATGTTACCTGTCCCACAGAAAAAGTACCTGTCCTGTAAATTAAGTAATTTTAAATATCTGTTTCTGAATAGGGCTTTCAAACTGGTGCCTGCTGGAATGGAAACATGTGCCTTAAATAGGGCTAAGTAACTGGCATCTGATGACTGGACAGATTTGTGCCCTAAACCACTGATCGTAACTAGCACCTCAGACAGACAGACCAGTGCCCTCAGTTTTTTAATTTGATCCCCCTCCACCCGTTCTGCCCTGCAGACTGCTAACTAAAGTGTTGTCTGAGACCCCCCCCCGTTTGCTCGATCAGCCCAGAAATGGTCTTTTAATTCCTTCCCCTCCTTTGTCAGCCTGCCCTTCCATTTTAGCCTTGACAGAGGCTTTTATATTGACCCTTTCTTTGTTTAAATTTCATTTCTGTATATCTTATCTGCTGCTAGTTGCTGTGTTGACAACCCTGAATTTTGTGTTTGCTTTTCCTTTCCATCGATTCTCTCACCCACTGTCCCAGGGACACTCTCAGCTTCCGATGCTAATTTTATGGTGTCAGCACTCAATACACCTAGAGGAAGCACCGTCAGTATGCAAAGCAGTGGTGGCATTACATTTTCAAATTACATCAAGAATATGAGTTATTCTTCCTAATCTGTATTAGGAGTGGTCAGATTAAAATCCGCACAGTGCGCGCCCACGAGCAGGAATGGCACCAAGTTGCAGGTACACTCGTCCGTGAACAAGTTTGTCATTTAGTGTCATGTATCAGTAAAATATTGCAGTGCCTACCTTGTATAACACTGATGAAGTGCAAGTAATTCTCCTAGAAAAACGAGCACCCTAACGCATTAAATTGTATTTATGAAAGCTGAAGTCGTGATTCCAGGCATGCGCATTAGTGTCAGCTCCAACGTGCATGCCTGGAATCCCAGCTTCGGCTTTCTTAAGCAGAAGACTGCCTGCCTTGCATACTCCTTAGCCCAGATAGGGGCTTTTTTGATACTGCTTTCATTTCCTGCTGCTTTTGGTTAGCCCTGAAAATATTTTTAAATAACTGCTCCCCAAGCCTGTTAAAGTGAAAGAAAACTGTGTTCTCTTCATGCTCACCTCCTGTTGTTGCCTTTCCTCGGACTGACTTAGTTTCAATGAGGAACGCAGCGGAGGCAAGCAAGGACTGGCTACAGTGCATGCGCGATGACGAGATCTACATATGCAGCTGCAGATTTGTCCGCCAAAATGCAAACTAAGTGTAGAACTGGAGTAGATCTGGTGAGGTCATGTTGTACTGGGATGGTATGCATAACGTAACACTTGACGTGGCGCTTCCGTTACCACGCATTCTCACAGACAGCGTGAGGCAGGCTGACTCTGCTAATGTGCTCCAGGGTCCTAGTGTACATAACTTACAGTAAAGCTTACTGCCTGTCCCAGGGACAGGCAATAGGAACAAAATGCGTGCCCTCTGTGAAAACTGGCTGTCTGGGACAGGTGGACAGCCGGTTATTTCCAACCCTGCCGGGCATGATCTGGGTAGCGGGCTGGTCCTGAAGCCATGACTGCAGAGAAAAAACAAACAACGCTCACTGTTATTTCAAGTCCCACATCACTGAAAACTTTCTTTCTCTTTCAAAATGATTCCTCTGATGCTGTGTTTACATTACTACCCCACCCTGTAATGGCGGCGACAGCACTCCTACGCATCAACATTCTGTAACTGGGTCAAGCCTCTGCGCATCCGATTTACACACACTACTGATAACTTTGCTCAAACTGCACAAACTTGCACTGTTCTTTTTCGTAGCACGTTTATATGATTTACCATGGACTTTTCACTTGCTGAAGACATTGCTCTAGCTTACAGTCCCTTAAAGCCTCAGTATTTCATAGCACAGGATTGCCTGTAATTCTTGCTGCATAACTAATACAACACACAGTCTCTCTCTCATGGCTTTGAAACTTATACTGATGCTGAACCTATAATTATGCTCACAGTCGATTGCTTAGAATGCTTGCTTTTGTTGGTAAAACTTAACATAGTCCTTATTTGCAAAGCGATTACACTGCTACACACAGATTCAGCTGATTTTTGGCAAAATCACTTAGTTTGAGCAGTTATTTCTGTTGGTGCTCACTGTTATCAGTAGCTGTTTGCTGTGATGGAACACGGCCTGCAGCCAGTGTTGGAGGCCTCTGGAAAGAAGCGGATTGGCAGTCCTGCCGATCGTCCCTCTGAACACCACACTCACAGTCCAGTCGATCAAGGTGCGGGTTGAGCCCGAATTTAAACAGAAAAGTCAGTTTTTTACACTTTTACAGCACTTTCAGTCACCGCGACTCTCCTCCTGGTAAGCCAGTTCGCACACTCCACTCACTCTCCCTCTCAAATGCTGTGCAGTCACTCTAGAGCTGGCTTGGGGGCGGGACTGACTGCAGTCTCACCAATCACTCGACGCCATGCAAATGAGCCTCTTTTCCTCTTGTGCTCTTCTCCTCATGGCGATCGTCCAGCAGGCAAATTTAAACTGCAAAACCACACTTTTTTTTTTCCTTCAACTGACTCCACGTCGGGAGCCCATTTCAGCCATTTTTCATGGCCATTAAGCACAACAAGTCTCTAAGTTCACAAGAAAGCATTTCCAACATCTAGGACACAATTTTCCTTTTGCTACCCACACTTTTCTTTGTCACAAACACTTTTAAAAGCTGGAAAACACCGTAATTTTGATGCAGGATAACAGCATACACTCTCAGGCTTTACTGCTCCTTGGTAAACAGTTGGCATTTTAATGGCAGCACATGGATAACAGCACACAGCGGCACATTAGTTAACATTGCTTCAGCTTTTTTGGGCTACCCACTGCCAGATAACCAAAATGCTAGCCTTTGTCCGAGTGACTTTTTTTACATTCCTCCTAAATTCCAAACCCAAATCCTCAGCAGTGCCTCCATTTTTGTAACCCTACCAGGTATGCCATTTCTATCTGACAGCTCTACCTGGTGGGCTGGGTTCGGGGACGAATATGTCACTCGGCACATTGGCTAGGTTTGGCTACTCTGCACAGGGGCACCCAAGTAACTCCGGACAAAGGAAGCAATAACTGGAATGTCCAATACCAGAAATGGGATTCTGAAGTGTGGCTTTTATTCACATCCAACAGAATAAACAAAGCATAGATGGACCCCCACGGGGCTACACTCCTAGTAATGCAGATTAACGGAGACCAGAACACATCCTCATCAATTTAGCCCTCAGGCTCTGAAACACACTGGGCTCACAGCCCAAACTTGTACACTGCTCTGGGTCTTCCCTGGCTCGGCTCCCTTGCCAGCCACTTGGACACTTTCCATATAGCATGGAAACATTTACTGGTGGCTCCCTATACCACCTAAGAGCACTTCTGCTCCATAAGGGAATCTTCTTCATCAATCCCACATCTGGGTACTTTCCTCAGGCACTGGCCAAGTACCTGAGAGAAACCAACAGGTGTCTCAGAGCAAATCCATAGAGGTGGATTTTGTTACTACTGATGGGGGGGTCTCCCACCTCTCGCTCCCACAGTTCATACCCGGCCATTTTTCTGGACTATAATACCTCATCCTTTAACATATTTTGCTGTGTAGATTCTTGCTAAATGTATTTCACATTCAATCTGCTGTCTTTTCTTCCCATTTGTGCTGGACTTGAACATACTGTACTTATAAGTGGCTTTGTCCATTACTCTAGACCCCTCTACACGGTTATGCAGTCCAATCCCTACATCTTCCAACTGTACTTGGCTGTCTTTTCCTGACCCCACAGTAATAGTCCCTTTAGTTTCATTGTGATGCAGGTGAAAACACATGGCCCTTTAGCACAGCGAACTCACCCTTCAGTTGCAGGTGCCCCACGGGCATTTCCTCCGCAAGGAATCTTCCTTCCAGAGCTTCTGGTGCCTCAGCACAAACTTAAACAGGCAGCTTCTTTTCCCCCTAGCCGGACCAAGGGGGTTGCCCCTGGAAAACAGGCTGATACCCTCCCCCATCCCCGCAGGGATGAGGCCCTGAACCATTGAAAGCGGTCTCCACAACTTCAATTTACAGCTCCTGTGTTCCTCTTCAGGTGGAAACACACACTTAAACAAAAGTAGCTCTTTGACAGAGCTTAAAGCTCCGAGGGCCTGCCCCCAGCAGAGCACCTCTGCTGCACTCTACAGACTCTCTCACAGACTGACTTCAAGTACCCCAACGTTCTACTCTAACCTCCAACTGCAACATTCCAGTGTGGCTTATGCAGCTGCGACAGTTCTAAATGATGTCATCCCTCAGTCTCAGCTGAGACTGAGAACAGAGTGAGACAGTGTGAAATCCATTTAACTGGAGTTTCACAAGCTGCCTTCCCTGCCTACCACTAGGTCTTACTGGGATTCTAGTAACCCCAGGTAACGGGGGGTTACATACAGATATTGAAAAAACAATACGGAACAACAAGATAAAAAGGTACCTAAAAATAAAGAAGGAAAAAATGCCATAATATTACCCCCCCCCCCCACCAATCCTGGAGCCCAACAGTCAATAAATAGGAGAACCACATAATCAGTATTATTAAAAAAAGACAAATATATTAATTTAAATATACACCTACTAAACATGGGATTTTAAGAGCTTTACAAAAATGTCATAAAGGCCCACAAAAGAGAAAGTATTAAGATTACCATGGAAAAAGATAAAGCATGGTGTAAGCCCCCTACAAATGGGGGTTCCCAAAAGGTCTTCCTTGAGCTTGCCTAAATGCTCACTGCCAGGCTGGTATCCTGCATTTTATCAGTTTAAATGTGATTACCAGAGCCTGTATAGCCTCTGTGTACTGTCTCTTTAAGAGCTGCCTGATTGCAGCTTAAGTAATCCGAGAGGGAGCTCTGTTGAAAGATGTAACTATTTGCTGAAAATCATTTAGAGTGATAATGATAATGTAGTTTGTCTAACCTGCCTTCTTTGCAGGAAGGACTTTTTGTTTGTCTCTACTATCTTGGTCCTGGACTGCAAATTGGACCAAACAGTACTTGTGGGACCTAAAATGTAGCCAGACTACAGAAGCTGTCTGAATTCAAAATCTGTAGGAACTGTAGTTTGGAGCTTTTTGTGCCTTTTTTGCAACTGAAGGGGGAGCTCTTGCTTTGACTGACAGCCAAATCAGCCAACCAAATCTTTTGGATCTTGGGGAAGTCCCAGGCTGCTTGCAGTTTTCAGTTAGTTCTGAACTGGGAAGTGAAGTGAAATGAGAAGAGCTGAAGTGATTCTGAGCAGCAATCCTGAGTGGATTTCCATTGGAGAACTGTGAAAAGGCTGAGTTTTTGGCTTACATGTCTGCCTGCTGCTCCTCAGAGGGAGAAGAGAGAGTTATTGTGGACTAAATCCAAGTTTGTGTGACTAAAGTAAACTACTGAAGTGGGCCAGGCTCAACCTGAAAAAGCTTGAAGATTTTGCTGAATGCGATCGGGCTGTCAGAAGTTACAGCTACCCCTAAGCTCCTGGTGTATGCAGAGACTTTGCAATTGTGACTGTGGAGCGCTTTGCCTGGTACAGTAGAATACCCTTACACGTAAATGTGTTATGAGCTGCTAGTGGGTCATGAGTTAGTTCCCCACTAGGTGAACTGTGTTCTGCTTGCTGGAAGCTGTATCCAGCCCAAAACGAACTGCATCCGAATTTGTCTCCATGCGGTCTGGGCCTTGCCAAACTGGCCCAGCCAGACTACCCGCTGCACAGAGAAGCCATCGATGAGAGACCTGCCTAGGGATCATCCCCCTGCTCCATGCTTGAAGAGGAATGATACCTCTGCGACTTGTGTGGGTCCTGCTTCATCTGGCATTCCAGATCAACCACCTTCAGTCTCAATTTTCATCCAGCCTGTGTCCAGTCTTGGGTATCATGAATAAATACCGGGGTAGCTCCCTGCAACAACAGCTTAATTTGAGTGTGTCATCTGATTGTCTTGTTGTTTCATTTCCTTTACGAACTGAGTCCTCTGGCTCCGGATTGTGTACTGTGCATGTTGTGTTTCCATCACAGGGCCCCAACCAGTTGCAGCTCTGGGCAACGATCCTGGCTAGCCCATCTCTTCTCCACCTGGGTACCCAGAGGTGGACTGTGTGGGGGGACTCAAAGTGCATGCATAACTGTTTGATTGATATAACCTTTAAGCTAATTAACCTGATTTTGCCTCCCATGTTCAAGTCCCTTAATAAATCAGATCTAACTTTTTCTGCATGTAATCTGACTGTGGTTCCAGTTTGTGCTCAAAGTACTGTACTGTTGCTATTTGCTGTGCATAACCTTGTTTACAGGGGTCCCCAGGGTCGAACCAGAGGAACCGGCCCTGGTGGTAAGTGAAAACAGTGTGGGTACTTGTGTGATGTACCAGGGTATTGTGAAAGTGATTATTGTACAGTGTTCAGGCCACTGGAGGGGAAAGAGGGGGGTTACAGTGTCCCAGAGGGCTTTGCCCAGGTTAGCTTGACCACTATCAACCCTGACCTCCAGGTGGAGGCACCCGTTTCAGAACTCAGGCCCCTTAACCTGCTACTAGCCAAGCAGGCAGGGGTAGTAGCCCTTGGGATAGCACCACCTAGGGGTTACATCTTGGAGGCTCACCGCTGGGATTTTGTGTCTTCTAGTGGCCGAAACTACAAACTATTGTCAAACATAAATGGCTACCCCAACAGAAGTGGCTATGCACCAGTTGGTGGGGTGGTGTACAGGGACAGGAGATCAACCTTCACAATGCCCTGCTTGTACTGGATATTCCCCTGAATATTGGTAAAGACGCTGTAGAAGGAGTACTTTCCAAAGTTGAACATTTAACAAATGCTGTGGTGGTGGGGTGACAGGCTGATTTGATCGCCCAAACTTTCATGGCGTTAGTAGAGTGTAGTGACCCAGTGGACAGTTTCAAAGTGCCATGGACTGTTGCCCAAGAAGGGACCCCAGCCGCCTGGAGAGTGATAACTAGAGACAGTAAAAACCCTGGGGAGGATGAGCTCCCCCTATTGTCTGAGACTTTTGAGGAGAAATTTGCTAAGTTGTTGCTGGAGGAAGGGAAAACCATAGAGGACTTTAAGAAACTATTCCTGCCACCTGGGGGTGTTCCATCCCCAGCACCCCCTTCCACTCCAGCACCTGTTACTGCCCCACCTTCTGTGCCCATGCCAATGCTGGCCCCTATATCTGTATCTGCCATTAGTCACGACTCCTACCGAAGGTTGAGAATCTTCTCGAGCACCCTCCCCACCCCCCAGAGGGAGGATGACTGAGAGACCTGGATAGACTATGTTGGCAATGCTCAGAAGCAGAGAAACGAAAGAGGTTGGGTGAGAGCCTCTGAGGTCCTGCCCAGGCTACCATCTGTGCCAAGCGGGCCAATAACCCTGAAGCAACTGCGCAGGACTATCTTGATGCATTGAAGAATGTGTATGGGAGCCCGGATTCAGATGAGGACCTGTGGTGGAGAGTAAGAAATGCCCAGCAGTACTCAGGGGAGCCATTGTCGGTGTATGTACCTCGGCTTGGAAGGCTGCTACAAGAGCGCCTCAGAAAGGGTAGTTTGCCGTCAAATGGATTAGCTCGAACTAGGCTGGACTGGATCCTTAAGTCTGCTCCATTTTCAGAATTGTTACTGCTTCAGTTGCGCCTCGCGAACTGACTGGAATCACCCCCCTCTTATGACAAGCTAATGAAAGAAATTCGGGTGGTTGAGCAAAGATAATCCCGGGGGGAATTTCACCAATATCTGCTGCTACTGTGCAAGTGACAGAGAGTGATCATCCAAGTGGGGGTCAGGGGCAAACATCTGCACCTAACAAGCACTCTGAGAATGCAAAGGGCTTCCCGCCCTGAGCCCAGTTTTTGAAAGTCGAGCTGTAACATGAAGTCCGAGAGTTGAAGGCGGGTGCCTCTGCAAGAGTTCCCCCCATGGAACGAGATTCTGGTTCCTCTCAGGACGTGACTGCCATGGGGGTTGGGGTGCACCCTCAGGCATCCTCTAACGAGGATAGCTCCCACGCTGAAATCAAAGAATTGACTGCCACTCTAAAGGAACTATTGAGACACATTGCACCCCTCTCACTGCTGCCAGCAGATATTGGACCCCGATTCCCTGCTACTACTTCAGTTCCTCATGTAATGTTCTCTCCAAGGATGACCCAGGAGTCTATCATCTGTCACCACTGTGGAAAGGATAGCCATATGAAAAGGGAATGACAGTCTCAGAAAGACTTAGAGAAAGTGATGAACTGGCTTCAAGGAGAGCTTGGGAAAACGAATCAGTGGTCAAGGGGTACACAAAATGACCGCAGTGAAGGCTTCAGACATCCTAACTCAAACGCCTTTGTGGCTAAATCGTCCATCCAGACCCCTGCTGCTGTCCCTCTAGACTGGTCCAAAATAGTGGGCCCTTCAGTGGAGACTACTGTGGCTGTGAATGGCATTCCTACTCGGGTTGTGCTGGACAGTGGGTTGCAAGTGACCATTGTATGTAAGGACTGGTATGACAAACACTTATCTGCTGTGCCCTTACAATCCCTGGAAGGCCTACATGTGTGGGGGCTGAGCGACAAGTCTTATCCCTACCTAGAATATGTCCACCTCTGGCTGTCATTTCCTGCAGCTGTAACTGGTGTAGAGGAGCAAGTCAAGACACTGGCCTTAGTGTGTCCCCCTACTGGACTGTATGATGGGGTTCCCCTGTTAATTGGGACCAACGCTGATAGGTTTGGGAGACTGGCACAACTCTGTCGTGAGAAACAAGGTTGACGGACTGGAAGGGCCCTAAGAATTTCTGCTTGATCAAGAGGGCTATGGTTTGCAACAGAACCCCAAGGGAGTGGATCAGGATGAACCGGTAGGGGTCATGTGGAGGAAGGATCCTGATTCAATGGTACTGGCCCCTAACGCCTAGTGTACCTTTCAAGGGGAGGTCCGCCTCCGCAAAGATGTCAAGAACAAAATACTGATGTTGGACTGGCCAGGTAATGGAAAATTGCCAGAAGGATTATTGGTTAAGCCCAGCATCTTGCCAGCTCGTGCTCATGCCTATGCACGATGAGCGATGGTCCAGATTCATAATGTGTCAGATGGGGAGATCCGGGTGAACAGAGGATGCACCCTAGCTACGGTACACTGCACAAACACTGCAGTGTTGCCCAGCAACAAGCACCCTGGCAAGACAGACAGAGTGACTCCCGACTTGTTTGATTTTGGTGACTCCCTGTTGCCAGCTGAATGGAAGACTAGAATTAGCCAGAAGCTTGCCCAGAGAGATCAAGTGTTTTCATTGAAGGAATGGGACGTGGGATGTGCCCAGAGTGCAGAACATCACATACGCCTGCACGATGAACAGCCATTTCGAGAGAGGTCTCAACGCCTAGCCCCTGCAGACATAGACGATGTGAGAAGACACTTGCAGGAAATGCTCACGGCTGGTGTGATACAAGAATCCAGGAGCCCATATGTTTCTCCCATTGTGGTTGTGCATAAGAAGAATGGATCTGTGAGAATGTGTGTTGATTATTGAACTCTGAATCGGCGGACCATCCCTGATCAATACACCATGCCCCATATACAAGATGCTCTGGATTTTTGAATGGGAGCAAATGGTTCTTGGTGTTGGAGCTTTTCAGTGAATATTACCAGATTCCAATGGCTCTGGAGGACCATGAGAAGACAGCCTTCATCAGTCCTTTGGGGTTCTATGAATTCCTGAGAATGCCACAGGGGATATCGGGTGCCCTAGCCACCTTCCAGCGACTGATGGAACGAGCGGAGGGAAGCATGAATTTGATGGAATGCCTGGTGTTCTTGGATGATGTCATTGTGTTTGGGAGCTCCCTAGAGGAACATGAGAGTCGACTGTTCAAAGTAGTAGACCGACTGAAAGATTTCAGCCTCAAGCTGTCCATTGAGAAGTGCCAGTTTTTCCAATCCTCTATGAAGTATGTGGGGCACATAGTGTCTACAAAGGGGATAGAGACTGATCCTAGTAAAGTTGAAGCCTTGACTACTTGGCCCCAGCCTCACAATTTGAAAGAACTACAACGTTTCCTGGGATTCTGTGGCTACTACCGCTAGTTCATAAAGGAATATTCCAAAGTGATTCGGCCACTCTTGAGTCTAACCCAGGGTTCCCCTTTTACCAATTGGAAATACAAAAAAGGGTCCTCAAAGAACCAGATAAAGTATATTTCCATCCAGGTAAACTTTTCGGGTCCCATTGGACACCTGACTGTGAAGCAGTTTTCCAGGAAGTCATATACCAGCTCACCCACGGCCCCATCCTCGCTTATGCTGATCCCACTAAACCCTATGTGCTGTATACTGACGCCAGTCTGCAGGGTCTAGGAGCTGTACTGTATCAAGACCATGAGGATGGTTTGAGACCAGTAGAATTCCCTTACATGTAAATGTGCTATGAGCTGCTAGTGGGTCATGAGTTAGTTCCCCACTGTGTGAATTGTGTTCTGCTTGCTGGAAGCTGTGTCCAGCCCAAAACAGACTGCATCCGAATTTGTCTCCATGTGGTCTGGGCCTTGCCAGACTGGCCCAGCCAGACTACCCGCTGTACTGAGAAGCCATCGACGAGAGACCTGCCTGGGGATCAGCCCCCTGCTCCACGCATGAGCAGGAACGACGCCTCTGCAATTCGTGTGGGCCCTGCTTCTCCTGGCATTCCAGATCAACCACCTTCAGTCTCGATTTTTGTCCAGCCTGTGTCCAGTCTTGGGTATCATGAGTAAATACCAGGGTAGCTCCCTGCAACAACAGCTTAATCTGAGTGTGTCATCTGATTGTCTTGTTGTTTCATTTCCTTTATGAACTGAGCCCTCTGGCTCCGGATTACAAATATTATGTACTGTGCATGTTGTGTTTCCATCACCGGGCCCTAACCAGCTGCAACCCCGGGCAATGGTCCTGGCTTGCCCATCTTCTCTCCACCTGGGTACCCAGAGGTGGACTGTGTGGAGGGACTCAAAGTGCATGCATAACTGCTTGATTGATATAACCTTTAAGCTAATTAACCTGATTTTGCCCCTCCCATGTTCAAGTTCTCTGAATAAATCAGATCTTTTTCTGCATGTAATCTGCCTATGGTTCCAGTTTGTGCTCAAAGTACTGTACTGTTGCTATTTGCTGTGTATGACCTTGTTTTACAAGGGGTCCCCAGGGTCGAGCCAGAGGAACCAGTCCGGGTGGTAAGTGCAAACAGTGTGGGTACTTGTGTGGTGTACCAGGAGTATTGTGAAAGTGATTATTGTACAGTGTTCAGGCCACTAGAGGGGAAAGAGGGGGTTACAGTGTCCTGGAGGGCTGTGTCCAGGTTAGCTTGACCACTACCAACCCTGACCTCAAGGTGGAGGCACCCGTTTCAGAACTCAGGCTCCTCAACCTGCTACTAGCCAAGCAGGCAGGGGTAGTAGCCCTAGGGATAGCGTCATTTAGGGTTTACAATTGAATTAACAATCTGGGAACATTGAATCAAGTGAAACATATAAAGCTAACAAATTCTTCCAGTAAATATGAATCCGATCATTCGTGGCAGCTGTCTGGTGCTCTGACTATCTAGCATCTGACTGATGCAATTAAAGACACTGGAGTTATGGTATCACACACCAGCTCTTCTGCATAAGATGAACTTGCCACATTAGATTGCTGGCATTGCACTGCCTCAGAGGGTAATCTCCTTCATCTCTGATGGGATTGTCCTATGCTTAAAGCTTGGTGAGGCCAAATGATCTCCTTGATAGGGAGAGTCCTGGCCATACCCATCCTGCACAATGCTTCCTTAATTATCCTGGGGAATACTATAAGACTACCAATGGAATTTAAACCCCACCGGGATTGGTTTATGGCAGTTATTACAGAGGCTAAGATGTTGCTACTCAGATGCTGAAGGACAATTTGTATTCCTAAGCATGTTACATGGATGGACAGTATGGTTAAGCTTGCAGGATTCTCATGTTGTATGACTCTCCTGATGTGAACGCAGTAGGGATAAAAAAAACAGAGGACCCCCTAACTGTAGGCCATATAGGTGGGATGTGCATTGTTAAGTTTTTTGGCTGTGGCTTGATGCAGCTCCTTGTCTGATGGTCCCTTCTGCCCTTCTTCCTCCTTCACCACGACCTGTCTGTTGTGGTGGGGCCAGACAGCAGTACACAGTTTGTTTTGTTTGTTTACTAGCTCATGGTATGGTGCTTGTTAGCTCTGTTTCTATTCCAGTTAACGTGGGGTCCAGTGTTTGTGGCTCATCGTCTGTCTTTATCTCCAGTCTCCAGGTCTCTAAGACTCAGAGGTGGTGGGCGTTGGTGGCTGAACATTTGTCAAGTCAGTCCTGTGGGTTATAGTGGTGTGGTATGCAGATGCAATTAGTTCTCTTTGTGCATCACTAGCTTTGCTGTATAAATGTGGATTAATCTCTGTTACAGTTCCTTAGTCTGTAATCGAAGGAGCAGGTGTATATTCTGCTGAAGCCAGGCTGGGAGATTTGTTTGGATATAGCTTGTCAAGTTGTACATTTGTAAAGCAAAACCTCAGTAAAGAATAAATTAAAAAAAGTAAAACACTGTAGATTTATTTCTCCCTCTGCCCCTCACATTTCTAAGTGTACCAGTTTTCCACAAGTTTAACAGGCTGGAACATTTCCTCCTGAGCAAATATAAGCCTACTGAGGTTATACCCAAAATGATATTTCCCCTAGAGCAAAGATAACGGAGGCTGTACCCAAAATGATATTTCCCCTTGAGCAAAGATAACGGAGGCTGTACCCAAAATGACATTTCCCCTTGAGCAAAGATAAGCCTACTAAGGATGTACCAAAAATGATGAGTCTCTGGTTAAAACTAAAGAAGACATAAAGGAAAAAAAAAACAGGGTTTACTATGGCCAGGCCTCCCTCTTTTACTTCCTTGTACATGTGATACAGTTTAACTGGGCTTAGTCTTATTGTCCCATAACAATCTAAAGAAGGCACTGTGCAGTTCAGTCTCCAGACGTGCAGGTGGGGGGAAAAACAAAACTTAAATAAATAAAAAAAAACTGCTACCAAAAAGGATTCAGTTAAATAAAACTTTTTCAGTTTAGACAAGGGCCAGGTACACTATTTTGTGACCAAGACCTCCACCATTTCAAGTTTTGCTTGCCAGTTAACCTCTGCTATAACCATATTACCAAACCGCACCCTTAGTATTTTAACAGGTTCAGAGGTTATCATAATTCCTGCTACATCCCAGATTGAATGTTCCTTCCCATGTCCCAGTACCAGACCGGTACTTTTGTCGATATTTAGCTGGGAGACAGAAATTCTGATGAACTCCACAAAAAGGTCAACCATTTTCTGACCAGCAATAACATCTCCTAAAAGGACACAAATATCAGCAGCATAAGCCAATGTTTTTTACACAACAGGAGCCGCTTCAGTCTGAAAGTGAGTTATAGGTTAGTCAGCCTATATTTTCTGTAGAATAGGATCAGTACAAAAAGTGTATAGTATAGGGTTGAGCAGGCAGCCTTACTTGATCCTTCTGAACAAATTGTGTATGGTACTGTACCAAAACGTTTACAAGTGGAACTACTGTAGCTGTCATATACAGCATTTTAATCCAATTTATAAACTTAGGAGGTATCCTATAGAATTATAAAACCAAATGCAAAAAATCATGCTGTATCCTGTAAAAGGTCTTCTTCTGATCTGATGGCAGGAGAAGGCATTTGGATTTCCTCCTCTGCCCACTATCAGAAACTTCCCTCTGTAGGAAAAGGTTATCTTACATTTTCCTACCTAGTATGGCACATGTTTGGAAACTAATTATTACTATTGAAATAGCTACAGCTAGAAGTCTCTTATAATTTTGCTTAAATCTTAATATCTGTGTTCAGGAGGGCTAAAGGCTTCCAATTCCTTGTATCCACTTGTCCGCCTTTTTTATAGTATATATAGAAAGAAAACCATCCCCTTTAACAAGCTTGAGAATTCCTGGTTATCTGTAAGAAAAGAATTCCAGACTTCAACCAATAATCCCCCAGTTCTTAAATATATGGGACCGGAGTTGTTTCAAAGGGCCCTTAGAATTATGCAAGGTGTGTCAAACATCCTCCCTGCATCCAATACAAGTTCACCAAAAACACTGTGCACCTTATTTTGCAAGAAATGCATTCTCTGTGGCAAAGTCCCACAAAATGACACAAGAGGACTGCTGCGTCAAAAATACCATGCATGAAGAAGCAGGCTGAAAATGAGTCAAAGCAGACACAAGCTGAGAATGAGTCAAAGCTGCAGCAAAAATACAACACCGAGAGCGATGAAGTGAAAATGAAGCAAGTTGAGTCAAAAAATGGTGCATGGAGCAAAAATGATGCAAGCTGAGTAAAAAATTACTGCAGACGACATGGCCAAGCCAATGGCATGTTACACCCCCAAAACACTGTCAAGTAGTCCTACAGGGGAATATTGGCTCTATAATCAACCTACTACATAGTCTACCCTCACCTTTATATGCTCCAGGGTCAGTTAGACCAGCTTCAGCTGGTCTAACAGCGGCATGCATCTTTGGTGCAGTGCCAACAGCCTCCAGCTTTGAAAATCCAAAAAAAGGAGATGGTGTAACATTTTGTGACACAAGCCCCATTGCAACATGGCAAACTAATTTTTTTGACACAAAGTTTGATGCAAGCCACTTTGGTGTAGGCAGTTCTGCTTTTGATACAACTAGCGTTACAAAATTAAGCCTGATGCAAATTTTGACCCAGATTGCTCCTAGTGTCATTCTCGTCTGGTGCAAGCATCTTGCTTCATTCTCAGTCCTTTGATAATTTAAGAAATTCCCCAGCCACTCCATTATTTAAGGATTTAATAGCCTCCAGTGCCTCTTGCAGAGAGATGAGGGCCGGTAAAGTCTGTAGGTCTTCACTTGACAACGATGGTATAAACATTTCCTGATATTTTTGTCGGAGTTTACTAGAGTCAAACAAGTTATATACATAATTATATACCATCACCAATATTTTAGGCTGAGTGGTATGTATGTGCCCCTGATCATCCCTGAGTGTTGTCATTAGCTAATTCCTGATTCTGTCAGTACGGGTATCAAAAGGGTTTACTTGTCCCTTTGTATCTTGTGTCCCAGACATCTGTTCCTGGGTAAATGTGGTCATTTTCTTGTATTGATACTTATCCATTTCTAATTTACGGTAATCAGTTTGGGGACCATAATTGTATGTGGAACTTTCTGCTAGGGTTCCATTTTCTTGTAACTGGTGGTATAGGTTCAGATACTTGCAATAGTTGAGGTGCTTTCTATTTTTTGGTAGACCAATGAATAAGTTCTTGAGTTCAGTTCTAAAGCCTTCCCACCACTCTATTTGGTTGTCATACATTTCAAAAAGGGACAATTTATCCTTATTAAACTGTCTCACATGTTCTTTAAACTGAGGATCTTCTAGATGGGCTGTGCTAAGTCTCCACAAGCCTTGGATAACTGTCGGCCTAGAGGAGCCCCCAACCATGAGGCAAAGTGCCCTGTGCTCTGAAGTTTCTACTGGGAGGAATTAGACTGCCCTAGATTCCACCAAAGAAGAGACAAATACATAGTCAATTCTGATTGATTATGCCCCTTTATAAAAGGTACCTCCTGTGACTTCATGTCAACCTGCTGCTGCGTCCACTAGGAATGCGGAAGCTATTATGTGTGACACATAGGTAGAATCACAGTACTTTTTGTTAGCTGTATGAGTATTAGTCACATATCCGCAGTTGAAATCCCCTCCAGTATAATTCCTTCTGATGTATATAAGTGATCCCAGTAGCTGCACTGATAAACATCTGACCACATTTTTTTCACTGCTCATCAAGCCTCCCCCTCGAGGAAAAAGTGCTCTTGCTCCTGTGCGACCATCACGTACCATCTACTTTGCTCTCTTGTCCTCCTGTTGCTGCTTCTATCATTGAATGTGAACCCAACCCTCGAGCCACCCCCACTAGACTGCCTAAACACAAACGGCAACTCACTATCGTCTTTTTAAACATCAACAGTCTCCTATTCAAGTTCTCCCAATTCCAGGCTTGGGTACAGGTGACTAACCCAGACTTTATTGCACTCACGGAAACCTGGCTTTCCCCGAAAATCCTGGATGCATCAATCTCCCTCGATGGATACAACTCCTTCAGGCAAGATAGAACCACTAAACGTGGGGGAGGGTGCCTAGTCTATACCAAATCTGGAATAAAGGTGCAGGCCCTTGACTCCAGCCTACACACAAAAGAGGTCCAAATCCTGAATCTCAACCTAAGAATAGGTCAACAGAATAAAACACTGCTGCTCTCTGCAGTTTATATACCACCTGGGCACCAAACTACCGGACTAAAACTAGTTGCAGATGTAACCCCTCGGTGGCGCTATCCCAAGGGCTACTACCCCTGCCTGCTTAGCTACTAACAGGTTGAGGGGCCTAGGTCCAATGGTGGGTGCCTCCACCCAGAGGTCAGGGTTTGCAGTAGTTAAACTAACTTGGTTACAGCCCTCTGGGACACTGTAACCCCCTTTATTCCCACTGGTGGCCCACAAAATGCATTAGGAATATCTTCACAATGTACACTTACCCCCAGGACTGGCTCTGTCGACTGGACTCTGGGGACCCCCTGTAAAACAAGATGATACAGTGCAAAAACCACAGCACAATACTTTAACATAAATGAATACCTCAGTCAGTGTAACTTTGCTGAAAACCAACAGATCTGATTTATTTAAGGAGCTGTAGCAAGGAAGGGGGAAATCAGGTTAATTAGGTTAAACACATTAATAATCACAGTACTGTGCACATATTCAGAGTCCCAAATTGTCACTTTCACTGGGTACCCAGGATGGGGGGGGGGACTAGCCAGGATCGGCGTAGCTGGTTGGGGCCCTGTGACGGCAAAAACACTTGCACAATACCCAATTGTAATCCGGAGCCGGAGGGCTCAGTTCGTGAAGAAATGAAAAAAGCAACAATTAGATGACACACGTGCAATTCGATAAACAGATGGCAGGGACCTACCCTGCTTTGTACTCACAAACTCAGTGCTGGGAACTGGATGGAAGGCAGATTGTGCTAGATTGCCAGGAGGAGCAGACCATGTGTACAAGGTCCTTGTGACTCGACTCCACTGTAGTTTAGAGCAAATGGATGTAGTCTGGATTAAGCTGGGGTTTACTTCCAGCTTCATGCACTCAATTCACTGTACAGGGGATTTGAAATGCGATTCCCCACAAGCACTACGTACATTTATATGGAAAAGGAAAGTACTATACCAGGCAGGCTGCTTCTCAATCCTGATTGCAATTACTGCACAATACCCGGGAGAACACACAGCAGATTCAGTTCCTGACAGACCGAGCGCGATTCAGCAATTTCTCCAGTCTTCTACAAGGTGAGCCTGGTTTCTGCTCTTCAGATCTGCTTGATTCTCTTCACAGGTCGGATTCAGTCTGAACAGGCGCTTGCACAGGCTGAAGACTGAAACTCAGGGCCTTACACATGCTTACTGTGCTAAAACTATACACAGCAGAACCACATAGCTCCTTTTCTCTTCACTGTCTCACCTCATCTGACCTTTCCAGTAGGCAGAGCCGGGCATTTCCTTTGAGTTCCTCCCAGTTCAGTTGGCTGGTTTGGCTGTCACTCACAATCAGACTCCCCCTGTTGGTGCAAAAAGGTGCCGAAATCCAAACTACAATTCCCAGAGGCATTGGCCATACAGCACATAGGTGGCTGACTCCACAATTAGAGTCCAAGTTCTGATTTGCCAGCAGCAGGCTCCATTTCAAAGGTCCCCCCACACTTATTGGTCCAGTTCAGCAGTTCAAAACCAGAATGGAGGGCTAGGCAAACACAGTTCTGACTGCAAAGAAAAGCAGGTTAGAAAAACTGTATTTTCGTTATTACTCTAAATGATTTCTGGCAAACAGTTACATCTTTGAAAAGTGCTCACTCTGCCCACTTAGCGACGGCAGAAACGGAGCGATTTGGCAGCAGCTCGAGTGGGACTCAAGCAGGGAAATACACAGTCCCCCCATAGAAACTAATTATGTCTGCAAGCAGACAGCTCTTAAAGAGACAGTACCAGCGGCTATAAAAGCACTCACAGATAAACAGCTTAAATGCCAAACACCATTCAGGCTTGGAGCATTCAAGCAAGCTCCTGGAAGACTCTTTGGGAACCCCCATTTGCAGGGGAGTTACACCCTTCCCGGCGTGGGAAAGGCGTCCGCGACAAGCAAGTACCCCCATAAGTTTCAATACAACCATATACATTTTCAATCAGTATCACATTAGGCTTATACATGTAATCATCAGTCAGTATATCACTTTACCAGGAACACATTTCTGAAACTTTTCAGTACGTCACTCTTTACACAGTATTACACACACACTGTACCATAACTCAGGTTATTACCTCTTGTACATGAAACCTGAAGAGAGGGGGCCCTTCCCTATCAGCTACCTTGGGGCAGGGGCACCATACCTAGAGGGCAACACAAGTAACTTGGAGTTAGCACTGATGTTCAGTTTGGTCAATGAGCTCGGGGACACATACACTCCTTTATGGACAACATTGACAGGCAAGTCCACAGGCCTCCTAGGGGAATCATAACTGAGGTGCACCACAGGCTTTACAGCTCGACCAGTCTTTCTAGGGGGAACTGTTACAGTCTCTGCACTCTGAGCCTCATGTTCAGCATTGTCCTCACTTGTCAGGGGAGTGTCCATTGGGGTAGAGAGGCTAGAACTTGGGGCACTTTCAGCTCCAGGAGTTACAATCTCTGAGTCCACAACACTTGACTCACATGGAGAGCTTTTGGGCACTGGTAATGGACCGTCAGGGCACTCAAAATTCTCTTCTTGTTCTGGTACTGTATGTCACCAGTCTGTTCCAGTCCATCATTTTCCTCTTCTGAAAGCTCAAACAGTTCAACCATACACAATGATTCCTTATCTTCTGACTTAATGCTTTGCACTTCACTTTCTGGGAGCATTGGATCCAGGGACAGAAGGCCCAGCTTCATCTCCAGGATTGACTAGGGGATTGCCCCGAAACAACTGACTCAGTTCGTAAGAAGGGTAGTATTCAAAACCACACTCACTTTCCTCTGACATGGACTGACAGTCATATTCAACTGAGACTTGTGGAGAGGAACACTTTAACTTTGCTTCTGTAGGTGCAGACTTTCTTGATTTTTTCTTAGCAGCAGCTCTAGTCACTGGTCCAGAGGGGGCATTTTCTAGGGGCTCAGACTCGATCAAGATTTGTCCAATGGGCAGTAAATGATTTCTATGCATTGTTTTAACATCTTTTGAATTATTCTCAGGCCTTACTTTGTACACAGGCAGATCATCTAGTTTGCCCACTACAATGTGAGGGAGATGGTGCCATCTGTCAGCAATCTTGTGTTTGCCATGCAGTCCCAGATTTCTTAGCAATACCGATCTCCTCCTGGAGTTCCTGTGCTTTCACCTTTTATCATACCTTTCTTTGTTAGCCAGATTTCTTTTGGCAGCCATGGTTTGAGCCAGTTGTACGCATGATTTAGCTGGGCCTTTAACTTTTGCACATACTGTAAATAGTTGTCAGCTCGAACTCCATCAGGAGAGACCCCAAAGCACACATCTACCGGCAGTCGAGCTTCTCTTCCAAACATCAGGTGGTAGGGAGAGAACTCAGTGGCATCACTTTTGGTGCAGTTGTAGGCATGTACCAGGGTGCTAATTTGTTGGCTCCATCTAGGCTTGTCCTTTGGGTGGAGGGTGCCCAGCATATCTAGCAAGGTGCGGTTGAAACGTTCAGGCTGTGGGTCCCCATGAGGGTGGTAAGGGGTGGTTCTGGACTTTCGCACTCCCCACAGAGAAAGCATCTCTTTGATCAGATGACTCTCAAAGTCTCTCCCTTGATCAGAATGGATTCTTTGTGAAGCCCCATAGTGAACAAAAAAGTTTTCTACAAGTACTTTTCCCACAGTGGATGCCTTCTGATCCTTGGTGGGGAAAGCTTGGGCATGTCTCGTAAAATGGTCAGTGACCACCAGCACATTACTAATATTTCTTAGATCTGACTCCAAACTCAGAAAATCAATACAGACCAGCTCTATGGGTGCACTGGTGGTGATGTTAACAAGGGGGGCAGCCCTCTGGGGCAAAGCTTTTCTCTGTAAGTAGCGACTACAAGTTTGAATGTGTTGCTCCACATCAGCCCCCATCTTAGGCCAGTAGAATCTGGATCTCACCAAGTCAAGTGTTCTGTCTATACCAAAGTGCCCCATGTGGTTGTGTAAGGACCTCAGCACTGAGTCTCGAAAAGCAGTGGGCAGCACTAGTTGTTGTTTGTCTATTTGTCCCCCTCTGTCTACTGTTTCTCTGTATAACAGTCTATTGATCAGTTTCAATTTAGGACCTTCTTTGTATAACAATGCAGTTCTCAAATCAGTGGAACGTAATTTGGACACATCTTTCCAGGCATAGAGGGCTTCTAAAGCTGATTTGATCATGGGATCTCGGGATTGAGCCCGCAGAATACTGTCATTGTCCAGCTGAGGCAGTGCACCAATGTCTATTGCAGAAAAGTGGCAATAAGCAGCAGGTATGCAATTCTCAGAAGGTCCCAAACAATCCATCATACAGTCCACTGTGTCCGTGGACATTTGTTCCTCCCTGTCAAACTTCTGGCAGAGTGCTCGAATATCAGGTTCTGACAGTCTGACCCAGTCATTCTGGGGAACAGGCCTCCGGGAGAGAGCATCAACATATATGTGGTTCAGGCCTGCTCTGTATTCAACAGCATAGTCGTATGTAGATAATGCAGAAAGCCACCTATGGCCGGTGGCATCCAACTTAGCTGAAGTCTGCACATAGGTCAAAGGATTATTGTCAGTTTTTACTAGTATCTTAGCCCCATACAAGTACTCGTGGAACTGGTCAACAATGACCCACTTCAAAGCTAGGAATTCTAACTTATGTACAAGAGAGTTCTTTTCGGATGGGGTCAGGCTTCTGCTGGCAAAGGCCACTGGTCTCAGGCCATTCTCGTACTCCTAATACAACACAGCCCCCAACCCTTGCAAGCTAGCTTCAGTGTGCAGGACATAAGGTTTTGTTGGATCGGCATAGGCCAACACGGGAGCTTGGGTAAGTTGATATATGATCTCATGAAAAGCAGTCTCACAATCAGGAGTCCAGCAGGCCCCAAATACTTCACTTGGACAAAAACACACTCTTTCAGTCTCGAGGGATGCTGACTTTTTGTATTTTTTGTGAGTTGGGGGATACCCTTGCGTTAGGTTAAGTAAAGGGCGGATCACTCTTGAATAGTCCTTGATGAAACGACGATGATAACCACAGAATCCCAAGAATCTTTGCAGTTCTTTTACATTTTTGGGCTGTGGCCAGGTGGTCAAGGCCTCAACTTTGCTTGGGTTGGTCTCTATTCCTCGGTGGATACTATGTCCCACATACTTTACTGATGTTTGAAAGAAAGAACTGACACTTATCAATGGACAGTTTAAGGCCAAAGTCTTCCAGTCGGTCCAATACCTTGAATAATCTGTTCTCATGTTCCTCCAGTTAGCTGCCAAACACAATTACATCATCTAGGTATACCAGGCACTCTAGTAAGTTCATGTCCCCCACTGCACGCTCCATCAATCATTGAAAAGTGGCTGGGGTGCCTGAAATCCCTTGAGGCATTCTCATGAATTCATAGAAGCCAAGTGGACAGATAAAGGCTGTCTTCTCATGGTCCTCTGGGGCCATCGGGATCTGGTAGTACCCACTGCGGAGATCCAGCACAGAGAACCACTTGCTCCCATTTAGGCAGTCCAAAGCATCCTGATTGTGGGGCATTGTGTACTGATCAGGGATAGTCCATCAGTTTAAAGTGCGATAATCCATGCACATCCTTGCTGTCCCATTCTTTTTTCTGACTACCACAATGGGGGAAGCATAGGGGCTTCTGGATTTTTGTATTACACCAGCAGCTAGCATCTCTTGCAGATGCCATCTCACATCATCTATATCAGCAGGTGCCAGGCGTCGAGACCTCTCACGAAATGGCCTTTCATCATGCAGCTGAATATGGTGCTCAGCTCCTTGCACGCATCCTACGTCCCATTCCTTTAAAGAAAACACCTGGTCTCTCTGGGCAAGCTTCTCACTGATCCTCACTTTCTATTCAGCTGGCAACGGGGAGTCACCGAAATCAAACAAGTCAGGCGTTACTCTGTCATTCTTCCCCGAACTCTTGCTACTGGGTAGCACTGTAGTGTCTGCACAATGCACATTAGCCAGAATGCAACCTCTAGTTACTCGAATCTCTCTGTCAGACACATTATGAACTTGAACTATTACCCTTCTGGCATAAGCATGGGCTCTAGCAGGCAAAATACTAGGGTTGACCAGCAGTCCCGCTTGCAATTTTCCATCGCCTGGTGTATCCAACATTAAGATTTTATTCTTGACATCCTTTCTGATACTGACCTCTCCCTGTAAGGTACACTGAGCATTTGGTGCCAGGATCAGAGACTCAGGATCCTTCTTCCAGACATTTCCAACCGGTTCCTCTGGTTCTACTTTTTCAGCATCTCTCTGTGCCTCATAGGTCTTCTTGATCAAGGCCGGAATTCTTAAAGCTCTACTAGTCCTTGACCCCTGCTTTTCATAACACAACTGTGCCAGCCATCCAAACATATGTGTTTTAGTCCCAGTTAGTAAAGGAACCCCATCATACAGTCCAGTAGGGGGACACACTAAGGCCAAGGTCTCTACTTGCTCTGCCACCCCAGCCACGGAGGTGGGAAAAGACAGCCAAATTCAGATATATCCAGCGTAGGGGTAGGCCTTCTCACTTAACCCCCTGACATGCAGGCCCTCCAATGGTTGTAAGGGTACATCAGACAAGTGCTTCTGATACCAGTCTTGGAACATAATTGTAACTTTGGACCCACTGTCTAGTACAGCTCTTGTAGACACTCCATTCACCTTTACAGTGATCTCCATGGAGGGACCCACTATTCGGGACCAGTCTGGAGAGGCGGCAGCAGGGGCCTGGGCAACTGACCTTGCCACAAAGGGACGTGAGTTAGCATTTTTGGATCCTCACTGCGATCATTTTGTGTACTCTGCAACCACTGATTTGTCCTCCGAAGCCTCTAGCCTAATATACAACTTTGTCTGTGTCTTTTGGGGACCTGCTCTCTCTTCATGTGCCGTCCTTCCCACAATTATAGCAAAACATACTTTCTGGAGTTTGAACTGGCCGTGGTGCCACACTGGGAGCCAGGATGAGGGTACCACTAACTGGACACCTTGGTGCCATCTCTGTCTGCGGCGTGATAAGCATTTGGAGGCATCTCGTCAATTTCCCCACTTCCATGGTCAAGACATTGAGTTTTGAGCTGTTGTCAGCAGGAGATGCCTGGGTGGGTACCCCCACCCCCATAGCAGATGCAGTCGGATATAGGTCGGGGCCTGTACCTGCAGGCGCGGCCTTCATAAAGGGACTGTTTTTGAATTCCCTGATCTCTCTCTCAGCAGTTCACCCCATGGTGGCACACCCTCATTGGTCACCACTTCACATGGACCTTCCGATGCTGTGATCACTTGGGCTGCGCTCACCCCAAAATTAGAATCCCCCTCCTCATCTTCAACCTCTCGAAGTTCTTTTATTAAGTCACAATAGTCCGGTGGGTTACCCCTTCTGTCTGGGAGCCTTAATTGAAGAAGCTGCAATTTAGAATGCTTTGCATGCTGTAGTAGGTGCTCCAACCTCACACGGTTTAAGTCACTGGCGGCTACCCCACCTTTTCGGTAAGCCTTCTGCAGAGCTCGCTCCAGACGAGTAACATATGCAGAGACTTTCCCCTGCCCACTGTTTTGTACCTTGAAATTTCCACATCAAGCTCTCTCCTGACTCAATGCTTCCAAAATTGCCTTCAAGCACAGATAGGTACTTCTGGGCTGATGCATCAGGATTTGTGAACCTCAAAAATTTAATGGCCTCTAGGGCAGGACCCTTCAGACTTTCTATGATTTTTTTTTGCTTCTCAGCCTCCACACACTGCCATTCAGGTATCAGGGGGCAACACAATCTATCCAGGTGTCCCAATCATCCTCCCCCTATGGGGTGGGGAGGGTGCCAGAGAAGATCCTCAATCTTCAGTAAGAGTCGTGACTAATGGCAGGTGCAGAAATAGGAGCCTGCATTGGTTCAGCCACCATAATGGGTACTGGAGTGGGAGAGGGTGTTGGGGGAGGAACACCCCCCAGATGTCAAGAATAGTTTCTTCAAGTCCTCCACAGCTTTCCCTTCCCCCAGCAACCATTTAGCAAATTTCTTCTCAAAAGTTTCAGATAGTGGCGGGAGCTCATTCCACCCCCCCAGGTTTTTACTGTCCTTAGTTATCACTCTCCCGGCAGTGAGGGCTCCCTCTGGGGTAATAGTCTGTGGCACTTTGGAGCTATCTACGGGATCCTTAAACTCTGCTAGGGCCAGGAAAGTGTGGGTGAGCAGATTAGCATGTCGACCCACCACCACAGGGTTTTGTAAACCCTCCACCTTCGAAAGTACTCCCTGTACAGTGTCCGTATTGATACCCAGAGGGATGTCCAGGATAAGCATAGCATTTTGGGGGTCAGTCTCCTCCCCGGTGCACCACTCCACCAACCGGTGCACAGCCACTTCTGTCGGGGTACCCATTTATTTTCTTTATTTTTTACAGTGATTCGTAAATGTGGTGACCAGAAGACATACAATCCCAGCAGTGCCTCCAAGATGTAACCCCTAGGTGGCGCTATCCCAAGGGCTACTATCCCTGCCTGCATAACTACTAACAGGTTGAAGGGCCTAGGTCCAGTGGCGGGTGCCTCCACCCAGAGGTCAGGGTTTGCAGTAGTTTAACTTGGTCACAGCCCTCTGGGACACTGTAACCCCCTTTTATTCCCACTAGTGGCCCACACAATGCATTAGGAATATCTTCACAATGTACACTTACTCCCAGGACTGGCTCCGTCAACTGGACTACGGGGACCCCCTGCAAAACAAGATGATACAGTGCAAAAAACACAGTACAATACTTTAACATAAACGAATACCTTAGTCAGTGTAACTTTGCTGAAAACCAACAGATCTGATTTATTTAAGGAGCTGTAACAAGGAAGGGGAAATCAGGTTAATTAGGTTAAACACATTAATAATCACAGTACTGTGCATATTCAGAGTCCCAAATTGTCACTTTCACTGGGTACCCAGGATGGGGCTAGCCAGGATCGTGCAGCTGGTTGGGGCCCTGAGATGGAAAACACTTGCACAATACCCAATTGTAATCCGGAGTTGGAGGGCTCAGTTCGTGAAGAAATGAAAAAAGCAACAATTAGATGACACACTTGCAATTCGATAAACAGATGGCAGCGAGCTACCCTGCTTTGTACTCACAAATTCAATGCTGGGAACTGGATAGAAGGCCGATTGTCCCGGATTGCCAGGAGGAGCAGACCATGTGGACAAGGTCCTTGTGACTGGACCCCACTGCAGTTTAGAGCAAATGGATGTAGTCTGGATTAAGCTGGGGTTTACTTCCAGCTTCATGCACTCAATTCACTGTACAGGGGATTTGAAACGTGATTCCCCATAAGCACTACACACATTTATACGTAAAAGGAAGGTACTATACCAGGCAGGCTGCTTCTCGATCCCGATTGCAATTACTGCACAATATCCGGGAGAACACACAGCAGATTCAGTTCCTGACAGACCGAGCGCGATTCAGCAATTTCTCCAGTCTTCTACAGGGTCAGCCTGGTTTCTGCTTTTCAGATCTTCTTGATTCTCTTCACAGGTCAGATTCAGTCTGAACAGACACTTGCACAGGCTGAAGACCGAAACTCAGGGCCTTACACGCTCTTACCGTGCTAAAACGATACACAGCAGAAGCACATAGCTCCTTTTCTCTTCACTGTCTCACCTCATCTGATCTTTCCAGTAGACAGAGCCAAGCATTTCCTTTGAGTTCCTCCCAGTTCAGTTGGCTGGTTTGGCTGTCACTCACAATCAGACTCTCCCTGTTGGTGCAAAAAGGCGGCGAAGTCCAAACTACAATTCCCAGAAGCAGTGGCCATACAGTACACAGGTGGCTGGCTCCACAATGAGAGTTTCTGATTTGCGAGCAGCAGGCTCCATTTCAAAGGTCCCTCCACACTGATTGGTCCAGTTCAGCAGTTCAAAACCAGAGTGGAGGGCTAGGCAAACACAGTTCTGACTGCAAAGAAAAGCAGGTTAGACAAACTGTATTTTTGTTATTACTCTAAATGATTTCTGGCAAACAGTTACATCTTTGAAAAGTGCTCACTCTGCCCACTTAGCGACGGCAGAAATGGAGTGATTTGGCAGCAGCTCGAGTGGGACTCAAGCAGGGAAATACACAGTCCCCCCATAGAAACTAATTATGTCTGCAAGCAGACAGCTCTTAAAAAGACAGTACCAGTGGCTATAAAAGCACTCACAGATAAACGGCTTAAATGCCAAACACCATTCAGGCTTGGAGCATTCAAGCAAGCTCCTGGAAGACTTTTTGGGAACCCCCATTTGCAGGGGGGTTACACAGACAACCTGCAGTAGTCGGGTACTAATTTGCAGAAGATCGTTATAGGTGACTTTAGCATAAACTGGCACTCCCAGAAGGAGACAAAAGCCAGGGATCTAATATCCAGCCTGTTCTTAACCCAGATGGTAACCGATAACACTTGGATCAACTATAAAACAGGGAGCAGCTCCGTTATAGACTGGCTCCTTTCCACACATCCAAAGCATATATCAGATGTCACCATCCTGCCTGACAGCCTCAGTGATGACTCCCCAGTGATGTGCACCTGGACAAACAATTTCACCAAAGGCCCACCTAAGGTGTCCAAAAATTGCTGCCCAAGGCCGGGGCTACTTGACCTTTTCAAACGGTACCTATCACAACTGGACTGGTCTCCTTTGGCAGGAGATATTGATGGTAATGAGGCCTTGAATTATTTCATAATGAACTTCAGTCGTGCTTGTGATATTTTTGCTCCATACAAAACAAAGAAAGTCAGGGATACCTCTAACCCATGGTTCACTAACCCCATGATCAGTTTAATGAAGAATAGAGACAATCTCTGGCACATTGCAAAATCATCTGGAACTCCTGCGTCACTCATTGCCTACAGGGCAGCTAGAAACACCTGCACCAAGCTCATTCAGCAGGCAAAAGCTTCCTACTATAAGGACCTCTTAAGCAATAGCTGGAGCTCTGGTAGGGAATTCTGGAACTCTATCAGATCCCTAAGAGGAAAGACCCCTAAGGCCCCACCCGATCTTCTAGTAACAAGGGAGGGTCCCCTACAGGAACCCATTGACATCGCAAATGAGCTCAACCATGCATTCACAGACCTATCTGGAGTACTCCCTGCTGACTACTATAAAGATCAGCTTGGGCAACAACACCCCACTACCCCTCTTAACCCCCCAAAGGATGCAATACCACCATTCTACTTTAAGCAGGTCACCAAGTCTGAAACCACCAAGCACACTAAGAGGGTTTTGGGCAAGACCAGGATGGGGGCTGAGCTAGTGGATGTGAAACTCGTGGGTCTTCTCCTAAATTAATTGGCTGGTCCCCTCTCAATGGTGTTTTAATGCTTCTCTAAGAATGGGGGTGTTTCCAAAACTATGGAAGTTACCAATGCTATGCCTGTCTTTAAAGCCGGGGACAAAACTCTAACGTCCAACTACAGACCAATATCCATTCTACCACCCCTCTCTAAAGCACTCGAAAGAATGGTCTCAGAGCAGCTTACAGAGTATCTTGATGAATATAACCTACTTTGCCCACAGCAGCATGGGTTCCGAAAAAAGCACTCCACACTCACCACCCTTGTTGATTACTCTTCCCAGCTTTATGATACCTTAGATAATCGGGAGGCAGTTGGCTCAATCTTCATCGACCTTACGAAGGCCTTTGACTCTGTTAACCACAAACTACTCCTAAACTGCCTCCATTCAACAGGTCTATCCCAGGACACGGTACTGTGGTTCAGAAGCTACCTCACAAATAAATCACAACGAGTCAAAATTGGAGACACCCTATCATCTGCTAGGGAAGTGTCCCTCGGGGTCCCACAGGGCTCTATTCTTGCCCCACTGCTTTTCAGCCTTGTCATCAACTCTGCACCATCTGCATGTACAGCATGCAGTATTCTCTGTGCTAATGATGCAGTGATATCGGTTGCTGGGAAAGATCACAACTACATCACAACTGAACTCCAAGACAGCTTCCTCAAGCTTGAATCCTGGTTCACACAAAACAAACTACTACTAAACCATAAAAAAACCAAAAGTCTACTCTTCTCTACCTCCCAAAGCAAAAAGAAATACCAGCCTTTGCTCATCCAGAACCATAATCGTGAAACACTGGAACAAGTAACAAAGTTCAAATACTTGTCCATCACCTTTGACGATACACTAAACTTCTCCGGCCATATAGACTCAGTCGTCAAGTCAGTGAATACAAAACTTGGGGCCCTCTACTGCCATAGGCACTCTTATGACACCAAATGCTCTGAAACTTGCCATCAGTAGTCCAGTGATATCCTCCATAGATTATGGGCTGCCTATCTAAGGGGCAGGCACTAAAAATGCCCTAAACAGGGTCAGCACACTACTAAATAAGGCCTGTCAGCTAGCCATAGGGGCTGCCCAGGACATCCACACCTGCACGCTCTACATCGAAACTGGGTGGCTCCCACTCCATCTTAAAGCACAATACCAAGTCTGCCTACTTCTGAAAAAAGTGCTTCTTGGGCTTTCTCCCCCTGCACTGGGTTGCCTCTTTACACCGGCAGTTCCCACCAAATCAACAAGAAGCATGGCTACAGACAGGTTGGTAATTCCCTTCAAAAGGACGAAACTCGCCCAGAACTCCATCCTGTACCAAGGACCAAAATGGTACAATGAGTTACCTGCTAACCTTACAGAATCACCCAAGATTAGTACCTTCAAAATTTGGGCTCTGATCCCTTCTTGACACAAAAAAGAATTGTGCTTGCCTGCACTAATATGGCAGAATTTCAGCCACCCAATCCTCTCCTTTTCACCCCCCCCCCCTTTTATCTCATCAACCCCCCATCCCCGAACGAGGCCCACTCGGTTGACAAACCACTTCCGCCTTGACAATGCCATCCCTGGCTGACCCCCTATCCCCCTTAGGCTAGACTGACCAACTAATAGTGAACTACAAGGCTGAACCCTATTTACCCTATCCTCTTCAACCTTCAGTTGGATATATATGATCTCTTTGGTATTTGAATGTCTGTGTAACTGTTTTCTGTTCTCTGTAAACACTGTTATATTTGTAATGTTTGTTCAACAATGACCTGGAACCTTTGAAAACGAGTCATGGACTCAAAGGTATTAATCCTAAACTGAAATAAATAAATAAATAAAATATAAGTATGGTTGTGCAATCCTGAATTGCTCTATCCTACTACTTTTAGTTTGTGGAGCATATATATTGATCAAGCGGAGTTTAAAATTGCTGATCTTAATGTCAAATAATAAGGTTCTATTGGGTATTAAATCTACCAGAGACTGGACAGAGACAGCAGAGTTAGAAGACAGGATCCCCAGCCCTGAGCTACGGTCTTCCCCAAAGACCAGAATGAAGACCCATGATGCCACACTCTTTGTTGCAGCGACTTCATTTAATTTACGTAGTCTAGTGTCTTGTAAGGAAATAATATCTGCATTCCTATCTCTTAAAACTGATAATGTAACTATCCTTTTCTTAACGTTACAAATACTATTAATATTCAAAGTGGAAATCTGTGAGTCAAATGTGTGCATAATATTCACACTACTAATTAGAAAAAAAAAAAAACATCAGCCAGAAGACCATCATTTATTCCCTACCCCCCAGCCCATCACCCTACAAGAAAATGTACGCTTCTTTTTTATGTTGGCTGCACTTGCATACCCAAAGTTTGTGGCAAGGAATAGAGGATACCGGGGGGGGCGGGGGTGTCACAAACTAGTCTGTTGCAGTTCGCAGAAGCAGAGACTCAGCAGTCTACACCAATGACCACTCGCTGTGGTCCTGACATCACTCGCTGCTTGCTGAGTGGTAACTTCGTGTACTTCAAAGGACCAAAGCTGCTCCAATCAGAGAGAGCTGCAGTCCTTTGATTTGCATGAAGTCGGTCAGTAAACAGCAGAGTGACTTTCAACGTCAGAAGCCTGTCAGTCTGTGAGAAAGAAAACCATCTATGCTGCCCACCTGTAACCATCCCCTGCACCTGACCCTCCCTCTCAGCACCCACTTCCCCCAAACATAAGACTGACAGTGGGGGTGCCCAGTCCCTCGAAGTCGCCACCTCATATTTTTTATTTCTTTTTTATTTTGTGTACTGTATGTAGCGTATGACAAAGAAAACTGTCAATCGATGTCTGTAGCTGGTGCCCCTGTAACTGTTCCCGGGACCACCTGAACTTCCCTCTCAGCACCCACCCCCAACAAACATAACACTGACACTGGGGGTGTCCAATCCCCCAGTGTCGCCACCTCATATTTTTTGTAGTTTAATTTTATTTATGTAACTAGATTTCTTGTAACAAAGAAACCCATCTATCGATGTCTGTTGCAGGTGCCCCGTAACTGTAACCCCCCATTCGACCCTCCCTCTCAGTGCCCACAACCCCACACCCCCATAAACGTAACACTGACACTGGGGGTGCCGAATCCCCCAGTATCACCCCCTGCAATATAGAAAACCATCCTTCATCGTTGTCTTTTTTTAACCTTATAAAACTGAAAACCATCTATTATTGTCTGTTGTGCCATTAGTCTCCCCACTCGACCCTCCCACTTGGCATCTACCACCCTACACCCCCCAAACCCTTAATTACTCAACGGGGGTCCGACGTCGTAATCTTCTCCGGACCGCAGATATGTTATCACTCTTCAAAGCTGGACCGCAAACTGAGGAAATCAGGTATGCAGTTCAATGTATTTCAATGGGGTTTTGAACTTAGTGGCATAACATGGCCATTTTTGAATATTTTTGCCCCAAATTTTCAACATACAGTACCTTTTTGGGACCCCACCTTATGAACAATTACAGTGACATTAGGCAAATCTGTCCTGAAAGGTTATTTTGCAGTTGCTGTGTGAAATCTCCTTTTTGGCAAGAGTTGAGCAGTTTTTCTGCCCTTGTTCGTACATTGAAATTTACCAATGCGGTCTTGTAAATTTTGGTCATTTTCAATATTTTGACCCCAAATTTTCAACATAGCCATTTCTTCGTGCACATCATGAATGTGACAGCTGTCATTTTTCGAATCCTGGCCAAAATGTGTTTTTGAACCTGTGGCACAGGATGACGTTTTGCGGAGGATTTGAACATTTTCACCTACCATGTTCATAAGATAAGGTAATAAGGAGGCTATACTGAAAACTTTTTTTGTACAAATATGGTACAATTCCCAGGTTATGACTGAATGTTATACTGTTTCAACTTTCACTCATAACTTCACTAATTTTCAATATTTTGACTCCAGCCTTTCGACATAGCTATTTTTCTACACCACCTCATAAATGTGACGTATCATTCTTAAAATCCTGGACAAGGTGTTTGCTTGCACCTCTGGCCAATACACCGTAAATGCCACATGTCATGTCTATAAGGCCTAAGACAAGTATCTTCAAAATGTGGGGTCAGAATTGCAAAAAACAAATTGTTTAACAAGCAGCCAACATTTAGCATTGGCAACGCTTGTCTGTATAGGTTGCTATCCTCCCGGCAGGTATGGGCAGCTTGTTCAGCCCTGTCCCTGTCATCCGTGGCCATCTTGGGTCTCTTCCAGTCTCAGGAGACTTTTGTCCCCCTGTGGATTGCCCCTCCTCTACCACCTGGAGACACAAATGCAAATTACCCCTGGAGCAGAAGAGACCGAGCGGGTCATCAGCATGAGCAGGCAGAGCTTCATGAAGCCCATCCTCCATTTCCATCCTAGTTTTCTGCCCTTGGGCAGCACAGATGTGCAATGAGCACAGTGTGAGAGTTCTGTCTCTGTGGAGACACCCCTGATGCTCTGAATGCCCTTCTCAATTACTCTGCCTCGCTTGCGCTACCCATATGGATTCCTCCAGATGGCTGTTAAGCAGCGAGGCATGAGATACCTCCTCCCCTAGGGAGGAGAGCAGACCAGCTGATAATAAATCCTTCCTCCCCCAGCAGACCCCCTAGCAAACCCAAGTCCATTCCCAAATGTGGGTTGCCAGCGTGGGACAAGATAAGGCACTCATGGCGCCTTAACCCTCTGTACCACTGGGCCAGCTTAGATTTACACTTTTTTGTTAAGGTAACAGAGTCAACATCTGGGAATGAATTTTCAGCTTCTGTAGAGGGGTCTTGCTGAAAAGATGGGTCTGAAGCCTGTGACTCTTCCCCACTACCACCCCAGTCCCTATCTGTGGCTAGTTCTTTAAATGGGTTTTGTTGATCCGCTGAATCTTTCCTGGACTGTTTAGGTTTTGGATGGTCCTTCTGTTTTCTCTGTTAGGTCACCATTCTAAACGCCTCTGTCTCCAGTGCAGAAGGGGGTGACATATTCAAAGGAAGTTTTCCCTATATGACAGCTTTCTCCTAGGACACCTTCAGACCTCATAATTCCTGCAGAGTTTCTTGTACATCCAGGAATTCCAGGTCTTGTTCTGCACGTGTGTCAACCTCAGAATGTACCTCGATTGGAGCCTCCCCAAGAGGCATTGCCAGGTCTGTGGGCAGAGTGAGTGTGAGGTCATCCTGTGCAGTACTGGTGCTTGGCTGATCAGCTGGAGTCTCTCTTTGTCTGTGTGAAGGCTGGGCAGAGGGGCCAGGTTCTTGTGCTGAAGGGCAGGGGCTGCTTCTCTTGAACCCTGTCTTTTGTGCAGTGTTAACATAAAAATCTTGTTCTGCTACATCCATCTCATCCCCCCTGTTGTGGGATGCCCATGGACACAAGTGAAAAGAATGCTCTTCTTTGCAAAGATTGCCCCTGAGGGGATTAGTACATGTTCTACTGGTCTGACTTATTTCTGCAGAGTCCACATCTCATGGTCTCACAAGTGCTATTCAAATGGAATTTTGAGCCACATTTGTAACATGCCCTAGTTTGTCCCATGTAAAATACGACCTCTCTTTCTCTCCCCAGAAAAAAAAATCTGGGAAGCTGCTTCTCCCCAGTGTTAGCGTACAGTAATTTGACTCTGATACGCCATTCCCAGTTCACATGTTTTCAGAATCTCTTATAGTCTCTGGTGAGTCAGCTACTTTGCATCTCTGCTTAAGCCAGTGGAGAATATTCACTTACATCTCCACTTACCCCTTCACTTTTAAAAAGTATGTTCAGTTTTTATCTTGTGCTTGGTAAGGGGGATAACAAAGAAAGGTATCCATAGAGGGATATCTTTTAGCTGGTGATATTTTGTGCAGAACTATTTAAGACATTCAGCCTTCTTAAAGCTGACATCAAAAATGGCATCCTTGCAGGTGTTGATTAGGGTGTGCAGTTCAGAGGCAAAAAATGGCATAAATGTCCTTGAGGAGGGTTTTAGTCATATAGATATAGTCTGTGGATTCTGGCAGCGCTCCTTTGTATTTAATGCACACTGCATTCCACCTATTGTATGTGTAGGTTCCATAGAAGGTTAAAAAAAAAAACAACTTGAGTATTTTTTCCTGGGGTTTGGACCTGTCTCTGCCTCTGATCTGTCCACCCTCATATGACCTGCAGAGGGGGAAGGGGGTCAAGAGGTTCTCTAGCTATCTGATAGGACAGGTCTCCATCAGTTCCCAAATACAAGTTTAGTTGGGAATCAGTTATGTATTGGTTCCTGCTTGTAGAAAAAAACCCTCTATGGAGAGTTCTTCTGCCTCTGAGCCTTGTAATGCCAATGTAGGAAACTCCTCCAGCAATTCTCTATTAATTTCCACCGCTGTCTGATAGGGCATATTGTCTTTATTTGGGGGGGGCTGATGATGGAAAAAGGTTCAAACTGGACTGGCCCTGGTACTATGCCTACTGTTTGTCTGGGGGGGGACCTGAAAAACCAAAGCAGAACCAAGATGTACGTTTCATATAGTATGGGTTCCTGTGCTTTGGATAACTCAAAACTTTCTGGGAGGGATGAATTAAATGGGCATGGGGTGCTGTCAAGGCCCCTTTCTCTCACTGTATTCTGCACCCCTCCCCAAGTACCCCCAGACGATCCTGCATTGTCTTTATGTAAAAAACTTTGGAAACCAGATACTGACCTTTATGCTTGGGAGACAGTTTTCTTCAGCTGTACGGCACTAACAAGGCCTGATGAGAACCAGCTGGTGCCATCCTCCACCCTTATTCAGCCTTCTTGTTGCAAGGCTTCCTCCGTTCCCTGTTTGTTGGGTTTTGATGGCACCAGAAGTCTCCGTTTTGCAGATTTTTCAATGCGACCTGTTTTGGTCATGTTCAGATCCCTATACATCTTATAGGTGATCCTTTGTGGGTGACTGACACACCACACTTCCTCCCAGCTGAAACGGTTTGATCTTTGCCACTGTGCTGTGATAGCCACTGCCTGAGTGTCATCCTGAGCTGTCAAGCTGGGAGTGTGGATCAAAGCAGTCACTATTTGCTGGGCAGCGATACTTTCAGGTTTGTGTTTTTGTTTTTCTGTCGTGCCCTGCATTGTTTGTATTTCTTCAGAAACTGCACTGGGAGCCAGTGTGCTGTTTGAAGCTCCCAGTTGGTGCCATGGAGTTCATATGGGGTTTGCAGGCATACTGCTGCTACCAGTATCTGTAACCTCCATTTGAGACGGAGCCTGTTGTTGTGGGGAAAAACGTGTATTTCTAAACTGTTGAATTTTGCTTTCTTCACACTGTCATTTTTCTTCCTTCTCTGCTATTAGTTTCAAGAGGGCTGCCCGTTTCAACTCCAAATGTTGGTCCAGTCTTAATTCCTCTTCAGGCACTGTTGTTTATGAGTCCATCACTAGATAAGGGGAAACTCCAGGTGAGTCCACCATGGTTGTTCCAACTGCCATCTTCCTTTCTTCTCTATTGCCAGGGGCAGGTACAGGTGATACCTCCTGCCGAGACATCTTCTCTTCCAACGTGGTTATTGCTTCCTGGTCTCTCGATTCAGCATCCATTGTCATAGTCATAGCATCAAAATCAGACCCCTGGTCTTCGGTACTAATCTGTGCTTCCAAATTACCCTGGGTGGGGAGGGAAGCAGTCTCCTCCACTCGGGCAGCCATCTTGCCCTCCTCACCAGTCTTTTCCATCTTCCCCTCCAGGAAGCGGGCAGAGTCCTCTGCAGGAAGAGTAGTGGAGTTTCCCCACTGTCCTGGCCAACAATCCCCTTCCCTTAAAACTGGTTCATGCAGCTGTCCAGGGTTGTGTGTGGGTGCAGATTTGCAATATGGCACGTTTATAGTCACTTCACTACTAGTCTCTCATCGCTTGTAAAGGGTAGTACACCACCACAATGACAATTTTATAGCAAAGACCACCACAGTGACAAATCTCGCAAGGTCGCTGTGATGGTCTCGCGTTACACTGCCACTCTCTTTCCAGGTGTTGCGCCCCCACCCTGAACCAACTCTGACTTGGAGTTGGATTTTCAGAGATGGGAGGGTGTGGGGGAGCAAAGCCCCCCACAAACAAATACTTCATCCCAACTGGAACATTGCCGACAGTCAGCATTGTTGCCATCGCTGTTGTGCATGTCAACAACACTGTTGTTGATGTGTTGACATGGAACCCTTGTAAAGTGCTTTGGAATACAGCGTGCATGAAAAGCACTATATAAATGCTAATTATTCTTCTCATTCTTCAACACTGATATCTCCTTCTATAATACTAGTGTAACCCCCTGCAAATGGGGGTTCCCAAAAAATCTTCTAGGAGCTTGCTTGAATGCTCCAAGCCTGAATGGTGTTTGGCATTTAAGCCGTTTATCTGTGAGTGCTTTTAGAGCCTCTGGTACTGTCTCTTTAAGAGCTGTCTGCTTTCAGACATAATTAGTTTGTATGGGGGGACTGTGTGTTTTCCTGCTTGAGTCCCGCTCGAGCTACTGCCAAATCGCTCCATTTCAGCCATCGCTAAGTGGGCAGAAGGAGCACTCTTCAAAGATGTAATTGTTTGCTTGTAACCTGTTAGAGTAATAATGAAAATGCAGTTTGATTTAACCTGCTTTCTTGTAGCAAGGACAGTGCAAAGTAGCTCCCTCATGTTGGTTCTGAACTGCTGAATTGGACCAGTCATGGTGGGGATCCTTTAAAATGGAGCTTGCTCTGGGCGAATCAGAACTTGGACTGTCCTCTGGAGCCTGCTGTAAGGGGATTGTAAGGGCAGTGACTCTGGGAAATGTAGTTTTGACTTTGGCGCCTTTTTTCCACCAACAGGGGGAGTTTACTGTGAGTGACAGCCAAACCAGCCAACTGAACTGAGAGGAACTCAAAATGCCGCTCTGTCTACTGGAAAGATCAGATCAGTTTGGGCTGTGAAGACAGGAGCTGTGTGCTTCTTCGTGTGTAGTTTTAGCGCGGGAATCTCGTGTAAGGCCCTAAGTCTCGGTCTGCAGTTTGTGCAAGCGCCTGTTCGGACTGAAACCGACCTGTGAAGAGAATCAAGGAGCTCTGAAGAGTAGAAACCAGGCTCACCCTGTAGAAGACTGGAGAAATTGCTGAATCGCACTCGGTCTGTCAGGAACTGAATCTGCTGTGTGTTCTCCCAGTTATTGTGCAGTAATTGCGATCGGGATAGAGAAGCAGCCTGCCTGGTATAGTACTTTCCTTTTACATATAAATGTGTGTAGTGCTTGTGGGGAATCGCGTTTCAAATCCCCTGTACAGTGAACAGAGTGCATGAAGCTGGAAGTAAACCCCAGTTTAATCCAGACTACATCCATTTGCTGTAAATTGCAGTGGGGTCCAGTCACAAGGACCTTGTCCACATGGTCTGCTCCTCCTGGCAATCCAGGACAATCTGTCTTCCATCCAGTTCCCAGCATTGAGTTTGTGAGTACAAAGCAGGGTAGCTCCCTGCCATCTGTTTATCGAATTGCAAGTGTGTCATCTAATTGTTTTTTTTTTTTTTTCATTTCTTCACGAACTGAGCCAACCGGCTCCGGTTACAATTTGGGTGTTGTGCCAGTGTTTTTCCATCACAGGGCCCCAACCAGCTGCAACCAATCCTGGCTAGCCCCCATCCTGGGTACCCAGTGAAAGCGACAATTTGGGACTCTGAATATGAGCACAGTACTGTGATTATTAATGTGTTTAACGTAATTAACCTGATTTCCCCCTTCCTTGTTACAGCTCCTTAAATAAATCAGATCTGTTGGTTTCAGCAAAGTTACACTGGCTGAGGTATTCGTTTATGTTAAAGTATTGTACTGTGGTTTTTGCACTGTATCATCTTGTTCTAGGAGCGTGGATATGTTGTTTATCCACACTGTCTGGCATTGTCCCTTTCCCCTTTAAATCTTGCCGGAAGTCTTCAAGCTGGCTCCTCCCACCCACCCGGGTGGTAAATACCTCGGCTCCGCCCCATGACGCCAGATCTTCCTTTCCGCTGGAAGATTCAGGTTCCCTCATGCTTTCTGCAGTGTTGAGGCCCTGGATTCGTTTCGACGGTTTTCACCGCATCTTCTCGCTCTGAAACTCGTTAGAGTTTACGACTCTGATTCGGACATGGATGACAAGTCGTCCCCCGGGTTTCGCCGGTGTCCTTGCGGACAGAAAATGTTGCGCACCGATCCCCACCTCTCGTGCGTTTACTGCCTCGGTTCTAGTCACGATACCTCGCAGTGCTCCATTTGCGCTTCCTTCCACCCCAACGTCCTGGAAGATCGTCAGGCGCGCCTGAAGCTGGGTAGACTGGAGCTCCGCAACCCACCGGTAAAATCCAAGGAGGCCAGGTGGGCAGTTTCTGCAGCTGCGGGATCCGCCGAACAGCTCGAGCGCATGGCGGCTTTCGAGAAAGAAGCCGCCCAAGCCTCGGCTAGCCGAGGTTTCTTCGTGCTGCTCAACCTGGGCTCTTCCTTCTCAGGATCCTTTTGGGATTTGTGCCAGTCTCTCCCTACCAAGGGTGAGGCGCCCTTGGGCTCACACTCTTCCCATCCGAAGGAAAAGGATCCTAAATCTTCTTCGAGTCGAAGAAGAGCTCCTGGGATCAGGAGGCGGTTGAATCTCGACTTCAGTCGAAATTGCCTCCTCGGCCGCTGGGTTTTCAGACCTTCCGTCTGTGCTGGGCATAGAAGCCGAGGAGTCGGCTGATCCGGCTGAGATTATTCTCAACCCGATCGAGCCGTTATCACCGGCTCCTGTCGATGATTCTTTGGAGAGAACGCTGATTCTCTCCTTCCCCGACGAGACCTGCCCCTGACCTCGATCGAGGGAAAGAACGAGACCTCGGTTTTCACGGGCCAGTCTCTCCGATCGACAAAGCCGACACCGTCCAGTCTCGATCAGAGCAAGTCCTTTCGGTCGATCGACCTAAAAGGACACAAGCACTCCGCAAGAGGCGCCACCGTTGTCCCCTTCCTCCTCGGACGAGGAGGGCTCAGCGAAAAATTCGTCGGCGCTCTGAAAGGATCTCGTAATGGCAGCAATTCCTGCTAGCAGGTCAGAAGCCAGCTCCTCGGTGGTCCGGCTATCTCTTGGCCTCAGCCTCTTGCCGCTTCAGACACCGGTGCTCCGGTGCCGGTCTCTTGAGGGCTCCGGTGCGTCTTCCACCGCAACGGTTTCAGGTTCCCCACCAATTTGGTGGAACCTCCACCTAAGCTGCCCCTCGAGAGTTCCCTCAAGGAGGCACGACAGTCTTGGTCTCCCACAGACTGTCAATTACACGGTCACCTCTGATCGCCTAGTGCGTGATCGAGGAGACTTAGGTGGGCAGCCTTTATATCGGGACTCCTCCGACTCCGATAACACTGGCCTTCACTCTCTCTCGATGAGCTTTCGGCGTCAGGCTTGGAAGAAGGGCCTTCCTCCTTCCAGGGCATCCTCCGGCTCATTTCTGAATCGACCGGGATGGCCCTACAGCCTATCCAGAAAAAGGCGGAATATCCCCTTACGGATATTCTTAAGAGGGGGGATACCCCTCGGAGGCATTTCAGTTGCTGAAGCCATTATTGGTCCAGCCTTGGAACTCTAGCAGCGTCCAGCCTCCTGCCCAGCTCCTTCTGCCGCATGTGCACACAAATGCAGCTTGGTGCCCACAGGGTCTTTAGGCGAGGTTTACTGAGCACCCCTCAGCAGAAAGCCTTGTGACTGCCTCAGTATTTCAGGTGGACAGGCAGCTCAGCCCGTACTGACCGCCCTCCAGACAAAGTCCAAACTTATGGACCACTCGGCCGGAAGGTCTATGCTGCATCATCTTTGGGCCTTCGTCCAGGCAAGCTCAGCGGTGATTATGGCACACTTCTCTCCACGCCCTCTTGGGGTTGCTGGACGAAGTTCTCCCCCACCTCCCAGCTGACATGCAGACCACGGTCAAGCAGGTCAGGGACCAGGGCAGAGCTGTTGCTAAACAACAACTCCAGACTGCTCTGGACGTGGGTGATTCCTGTGCCCGTTCACTAGCTGCAGCGGTATCCACTCGCCGCAGGGCTTGGCTGAGGTTATCCTCCTTTCCGTGGATACTCAGCACAAGCTAGCTGATGTGCCCTTCCTTGGCACCGACTTCTTCGGGCCAGGAGTGGCAGGTCACCTGCAGCGTATCGAGCAATCTAATGCCACCTTAGATGCTACATCTGCTAAGGGTTCTTCAAGTAAGAACCAGCAGAAGCACAGGAAGAAGCCTTTTCGTCATTCTTCCCCTGCGGTCAGACAACCACCCTTCCAGGGGGGTCAACAACAGCAGCAGGCTCAGGCTTGGCGCCCTAGGCCCAAGCAAGGTCCCAACAGCCCGCAAAGGAGGCAGCGCTGGTCCAGGTGCCCCCCTCCTCCTCTAAGCCTGCCCAGTGACGGGCGGTGTTCTCCCCGTACCCGTCACTTCAGCTCGGGGTCCTCCCGTGGGGGGCCGGCTCCGCCACTTCATTTCCGCCTGGTCCAGTATCACCATGGACAGATGGGTTCTAGAAGTGGTCGGGCAGGGTCTGCCCTTAGAATTCGAGCAGTACCCTCCCAGCCGAGCCCGTGCCCCACGAGAGGAGCGGATCTCAGTCGCCCAGTCTGTCTTCGAGGCGACATTGCGCTGCTCCTCCTCAAAGGTGGTGGCCCAGTGACAGATCCTCCTTCAGACCCAGGCTTCGTCTCCAGGTATTTCCTGGTGCCCAAACGGACGGGGGGTTGGCGCCCCATTCTAGATCTGCATGACCTGAATCGGTATCTCAGGTCCCGCACCTTTCGGATGGTAACTCTAAATCAGATCATACCATCCCTGGAGCGAAACATGTAGTTTTGAACACTGGATCTTCAGGACACTTTTTTCCACGTCCCTATCCGTCCGTCTCATCAGCGGTTCCTCCGCTTCAGGGTCGAAGGGACCCTGTACGAGTTCAGAGCCATGCCGTTCGGCCTGTCATCGGCCCCAAGGGTCTTCACCAAATGCATTGCAGTGGTGGCAGCCCATCTTCGGCGTCAGGGGGTTCGTATTTACCCCTACCTGGACGATTGGCTCCTGGCGGGATCCTCCCTTCAGGAGGTGGAGAGGTCCAGGGACCTGACCTCGAACCTGCTCACACTTGGGCCTTCTGATCAACGAGGCCAAATCGAACTCGTACCTTCTCAGGTGATGGGCTTCATCGGGGCAGAGCTCGACTCTCGTCAAGCCAGAGCTCGGCTCGCCGGCGGACAGGGGAGGTCTCTCCTCTTGCCCAATCATTTTGGTTGGGCACTCCGCCTACCTGGGACTTCCTGCACCTCCTGGGCTACATGGCGGCATGCACGTCGGTGGTCCGCTGGGCCAGACTGCACATGCGCCCCCTCCAGTGGGAGCTCGCCGCCCAGTGGTCTCAGCGTCAGAGTCTTTTCGACCAGCTGGTCACGGTCACCCAGAGGATGTGGGACGCTCTCCAATGGTGGACCGTCCCGAGTCATCTGCAGGAAGGGATCCCGTTTGTCCGCCCGAGCCGACGGTCGTCCTTACGACCGATGCCTCTCTCATGGGCTGGGGAGCCCACATGGGGGACCACAGAGCTCATGGGCTCTGGACCCCAGAGGAGTCCCGATGCCACATCAACCTGTTGGAGCTCAGGGCAGTCAGACTGGCTCTGTCAGCTTTAGCTCCTCAGCTCCGGGGTCAAGTGGTTCAAGTCCAGGCGGACAATACCACAACCATGTACTACCTCAACAAACAGGCGGCACGCACTCCGTCTGCTATGCAAGGAGGCGCTCGGATCTGGACCTTCATCAGCCGGCTGGAGCGGATCTCCTAGCCATCCATGTGCGGGAGTCATGAACCAACTGGCGGATGCTCTCAGCCCGCTTAGGCCAGACATCCCAGTGGTCTCTCCATCCAGAGGTAGCCTACTACCTGTTCTCTCGTTAGGGCAAACCGTTGGTGGACCTGTTTGCCTCCGGGAGAACACCAAGCTGAGCTGTTCCATGCCCGCCCCCTCAGCAGGGCTCACTGCAGGATGCCTTCCGAGGCCGTGGACCCCAGGCCTCTTTTGTACCCTTTCCTCCATTTCCCTTGATCCACAGGTGTTACTCAAGGTGAGGCAGGACAAGGCGAAGGTGATCCTGGTAACCCCAGATTCACCATGCCAGTTCTGGTATCCAGATCTCCTCAGCCTCAGCTGCAGGACCCCAGGCGGCTCAGTACACGCAGACCTGATTTTTCTGAACCAGGGAAGGTCCTTCATCCGGACCTTCATCCTGCACCTCACAGCCTGGTTCCTGAGTGGCTAGAGTTCCAGGCTTTGGGTCTTTCTGAGGATGTCTATACCGTGGTGGAGGCATCTCGAAAAGAATCAACCAGGAAATGTTATGCCTTCAAATGGAAGAGATTTTCCATTTGGTGTCAGGGTAAAGGTCTGGACCCCTTATCCTGCTCGATGGCTAACATTCTAGACTACCTTTGGTCCCTCTCCAAAGGGGGTCTTCGGTCATCGACCCTTAGGGTGCACCTAGCAGCCATATCGGCTTACCGGTCGTGGGTCGGTCAGCCGACATTGGCTCAGGAAAAGGTGGTAGGGCGCTTTTTCCAAGGCCTGGACCACATATCCCCTCTGGTGCATGAACCTCCACCTCCGTGGGATCTTTTGCTGGTTTTGGCAAAGCTCATGGGCAAGCCATTGAACCCATGCACAAGTCTGCACTTTCGCACTTATCGTGGAAGGCGGCCTTCTTGGTAGCTATCACGTCAGCCAGAAGGACAGGGGAGCTCAGGCGCTTTCAGTGGACTCCCCTATCTGGTCTTTCACAGGGACAAAGTTGTCCTTAGCCCCCACCTGGAATTCCTTCCGAAGGTGGTATCAGGGGTTTCACCTTAACCAGGTGTTGACCCTGCCAGTATATTACCTAATTCCACCTCGGACGCCGAGTATAGGCTCCATACTCTGGACCTCAGGCGTGCTCTCTCCTATTATAAGGAAGGGCAGGCGGAGAAGTCGAGAGAGGTTAGCCAGCTGTTTGTCACTTACGCTGAAGCACTTCTGGCAGACCTGCAGCCAAGTGGACTATTGCAGATGGATCACATCATGCATAGGTCTGTGCTATGAATTGGCGGGTGAGCCTCCCAAAGGGCTAAGGGCTCATTCTACCCGTCATACTGCTAACCCGGTGGCTGCTTCAGGGACATCCCTATCCAGGAAATCTGTCGGGCGCTACCTGAAGTCAGCAAGCACCTTTATTACCCATTACCATTGACCTAGAGTCACGTCGGGATGCTGGTTTTGGGGCCTCGGTTCTCCAATCTCTATTCCTAAGTAGGGGTGTACGCTTGCCTCCCTCCTCCCGGAGAACTGCTTGAGTCTGCCAGACAGTGTGGATGAACAACATATCCGCTCCTAGAAGAACAGGTTACTCACCTCTAACAGTAGTTCTAGGAGTGGTATATGTTGTTCATCCTGCACCCACCGACCTCCCGGCTTTAGGCGCACAGCCTGGCTTCCAGGGGCTGATCTGGCGTCATGGGGAGCCGAGTATTACCACCGGGTGGGTGGGAGGAGCCAACTTGAAGACTTCCGGCAAGATTTAAAGGGAAAGGGACAATGCCAGACAGTGTGGATGAACAACATATACCACTCCTAGAACTACTGTTACAGGTGAGTAACCTGTTCTTTTGCAGGGGGTTCCCGGGGTCCAGTCGACGGAGTCAGTCCTGGGGGTAAGTGTACATTGTGAAGATATTTCTAATGCATTGTGTGGGCCACTAGTGGGAAGAAAGGGGGGGTTACAGTGTCCCAGAGGGCTGTGACCAAGTTAGTTTAACTACTGCAAACCCTGACCTCTGGGTGGAGGCACCCGCCATTGGACCTAGGCCCCTCAACCTGTTAGTAGTTAAGCAGGCAGGGGTAGTAGCCCTTGGGATAGCACCACCTAGGGGTTACACTAGCATCTCCTTCTCCAGGTTGTGTCTCTTTTCTCAATGGGAAGAAAGTGTTGTGTCCATCAGTCATTTGTGCTTTTAGCTTCTTCCCTAAGATACCTTTGGTCTAAGGGGACTTCATCCCTGTGGCACCTTTAGGGATTGAACCCTGCTCAAGAGGGTTCTAGGGTCTTTCTGGCACCGCAGAAGGATGGTAGTCCCTGTAGCATTGAGAGAGAGAGAGAGAGAGAGAGCATACACCAATGTTCACTCTATGTTGCACAAGCATTCTACATTTTACCTGCCTTCTCTGACTATCTCAATACCTACCAGTCCCACACTCTACAAACTGCTTGCCTTCCAGACAACCTTATATCTACCTTTCCCTTACCAGTTATCTGAGCATTCCAACATAAGGCTCTGATGGTCCACTGAATTAAGGAGGTATCCTCTGTGTTTTTTGGGGGGACAGCAGGTATTGAATGGCAAGCCCACTGAGTGGTACTTAAACCATGCATGCCCAAGGATCCTTGGGATGCTTGTTTCTTTGCTCCCACCACCCACCTCATCTACTCTGTTGACAGTTTTCTTTCCTTGCTGGGTAGGACTTGTTCATTAAAATAACTTTGGTCTAAGGGGACCTTGTCCCTGCAGTACCACTAATGGTGGAATTCTCCTAAAGAAGGTGTGTGTGTCTTCAAGGCACCTCAAAAGAGTAGTAGTCCCTGCAACAGGGACAGAGAGAATGCACACTAAAGTTCACTCTTTGTTGCACAAGCATTCTACATACTACCTGCCTTCCTCAACTACTTCAATAACTTCCAGTACTGCACCCTACAAACTACCTCATACCTACCTTTCCTTACCAGTCATATCCATCCCATCATCATTCCAATCCTACCAAACTTTCCAGTCATTCCCTACATTGCCTAAGCATTCCAACATCAAAGGGTCCGCTAATCCACAGAGCTATTGTTTAAGAGGGAAAAAGCCAAGCTAGGGGAAATGGTAGTTCATACACATGGTGTTCAAGGTACACTTCAGCAGGACCTCAGTAATGTTCTACACTGGTTCGATGTCAACCAATTCCAGGTCAACACCAAAAAAATGGTTTCCATGACCTACGGCACCATCCAGAAATTGGCCAGACTATAACCTTCCCCTATCTGGCACCCCACTTGACATAGTCCTCGCCTTAAATATCTTGGTGTGTGGCTTTATAGTAAGCTTGACTTTTCCGCCCACATTGATACCATCCACACCAAAATCCTCCCTAAAGTAGGTGTCCTGTATGGCAGCAGGGATCGTCTGTCCCCCCAGATCCACCAGGAGCTGGTCATCAGAATGGTTTCCGCAGTCTTTGACTATGCGGACATGGTCTATGGCACTGACCCTCCTCCCTTGCCAGACTGGACACCCTCTGCAATGCTACAAATTCATCCCTTTGTACTCATCACTGCTCACTTCATTCTTCCATTTCTATCCTCCCTCTTCCCTCACATCGCCAATCCCACTGCACCTCATTGATATCTAAATGCTGATGTGGGTCTCTGTCGTCTCTCCCTCTTCTGTCTCTCCTCACTCCTCTCTCCCATGCCCTCCTCCTCTCAATCTGTCCACTGTAGGGATCGTCATACCTTCGCCATCCCCCACTCTCACACTGCTAATGTCCAAGTTGCCTTTTCCTACTGCCTAACCTCCCTCTGGAACCCTCTCCCCTCTGCTGTCTGCTATTCCTCCTCTGTCTTGTCCCTTAGATACCACCTAATGCACCTTCCCAGTCCCACCTGTTACTGTCAACCCCCCTCTTGACTCTACTCTCCACCTCCTATCCACATCTAGCAATCTTCTCCCTGTACTTGACTGCAAAAGAGGCAGACTTCTTTCATTCTATGACACTATAACCACCTCCTCAGGCACTATGCACTGTATTTCATACTTACAAGATTATATTGTATTTACTATGCATTTGTCATGAAAATTTAATAATTGTTGTATGCTGTACTACCTCCAGTAGCTGTTGCCTGTTAGAGTGTGCTGCAATCTATGCTGTCACTGAACTGCTCACTGATACGTCATAATGTATTGTTCTGCTTATACTCCCTCCCCCTTAGGTAGCACCTGGAAACAAGCCTTGGCTCAGTGTGCCTTTCCCAGTTACCAATTTTCAATAAGTAATAAATAAATAGCAATGTTTGATATATTCCTAGGAACACATTAAAAATTATGGATGGGAAAAACATGGGTAGCCTAGCAAGACTTGCTTCTTCTGCAGCTGTTAAACCAGTGTCCATTTATCTCTGCATAAGTGACAGAAACACATACAAGTTGAAGAGAGAAAGAAGTAAGTGCCTCAGCTGGGTCTTGAACCCAGGCTGCCCCAAATACCATTCTAGTTGCGCCACCAAGGCAAGTGGAAACTGGACTGTCCTGGGGCACATTACTCTTTCTCTAATGCACAACCTGGTACTGCACATATAATTACATTTTCAATCACAAGAGTGCAGTGTGCATATTTATGGAACACATACAAACAGAAGAAAGAAAGAAGTAAGGGCCTCAGCTGGGCCTTGAACCCAGGCAGCCAGAATACAATTCCAGTTGCACTACCAGCTGCGCCACCAAGGCAACTGGAAACTGGCTTGTCTTGGGGCACATTACTCTTTCTTTAATGCACAACCTGGTTCTGCATAGATAACTACATCCCAAGTGGCATGGGGTCAAGTCCCAGCTGAGGATGATTGAAATTGTAATTCTAGGAGTGTGGATATGTTGTTCATCCACACTCATTGGCATGTCCCCTTCCGCTTTAAATCTCACCGGAAGTCTTCAAGCTGGCTCCTGCCACCCACCCAGGTGGTATATACCTCGGCTCTGCCCCATGACGCCAGATCTTCCTTTCCGCTGGAAGATTCAGGTTGCCTCCCTCGTGCTCTCGCATCTTGTAGGCCCTGGCTTTCAAACCTTTGGTTATTCTGAAAATTTGCATTGTTATGCATGCGATCACAATTTTGTTGCCGATTATGGAAGACAAGTCTTCCCTAGTTTCAGCGGTACCCTTCGGCCCAGAAAATGCCGGCACTGATCCCCATATCGCATGTGTCTTTGCCTTGGTGTCAACCATGACACCTTGAAATGTGTCTTGCTTTTCACCCCAGCGTCCTTGATGATCGTCTCGCACGACTGAAACTAGGGAGGCCGGAGAAGAGGAACACTCCAGTGAAATTCAAGGAGGCTCAGTGGGCGGTTTCCATGGCTGCGGGATCTGCTGAACAATTGGAACGCATGCAAGCATTCAAGGAGGAAGCAGCTCATGCTGCAGAGACTTCTCGGAGCTTCTTTGTTCCGCTCAACCTGGGCTTCACCTTCTCGGGTTCCTTCTGAGAGCTGTGCCAGTCTCTCCCGACCAAGGGAGAGGCACCCGCAGGCTCACACTCCTCTCTATCCAGTAAGCAGGAGAAGGACCCGGATTCTCTTCATCTCAATGGAGACGTTCTTGGGAGTGGGAGAGATCTCAATCCCAGGAACATGCAGTCTCCACTTCGGTCGAGATCGCTTCTTCAGCCGTTGGCTTCTCAGTCTTGCCGTCAGGTCAGTTGACCAAATTATCAATCGATGATGTTGAGATCTTGATCGATCCTATCAATCCAATTTTACTGACTCCAGTTGCCGATTCTCTCAATCGAACCCCTAATCTGGTCTTTCCAGATGAGGAGACCCAGCCTGCTGCGACTCCTATCGAAGAAGTGGTCCCTGATCCCGGAAAATCACTGGTTCTGCCGATGTCTCCCGAGCGACTGAGTCGGCGCCCCTGATCTCGATCGAGGTCTAGGACCCCCTCGACCGACAGGCTGAGGAAGAGCCATATGCGCTCTAAAAAGAGGTGACTCCATCGGTCGTCCTCATCCTCCTCGGATGAGGAAAGGCTCCAGCGGAAACTCCATCGGCGCTACAAGGACCTCATGTGGCAACAGCTAATTTTGACCAGGCATAAGCTGACTCCGGCCTCTACCCTGGCCATTACCTGGCTTTCTCCTCCTAGGCCAAAGCCGACTCCTCCAGAGCGAACTATAATGGTTTCTCCGCCCTTGGAGCTGGCAAAACCACCAGCTCGGCCTAAGACGTTCTCTCTTCTGATTGTGGTGGAACCACCACCCAAACAGCCTGTGGGAGGGTCTCCTTCCAAGGAAGATAGACCAGACACCGGGCTTCCCCTGCGGTTGTTGGTCACAGTCACCCCAGACTGCCCTCGGCGGGTTGAAGGCGACCTGGGCGGTCTGCCATTATACCCAGATTCCTCAGATTTGGATATCACTGGCTTGCATTCTCATCCAGGGGATGATGAATCAACCATTGGCTTAGAGACAGAGGAGGGTCCCTCATCTTTCCAAGGGTTTCTTCACCTCATCTCTGAATCTACAGGGATGCCCCTGGAGTCCATCCAGAAAAAGGTGGAGTACCCTCTTATGGACATCCTTAAGAGAGGGGATACCCCGATGGAGGCCTTTCCTGTGGCCGAGGCTATTGTTGGCCCAGTCCTAGAACTTTGGCAGTGCCCTGCCTCTTGTCCAGCTCCATTTGCCCGCATGGCCCGCAAGTATGTGATGCCCATGGGGTCCCTTGCGGGGTTCACAGAGCACCCTTCGGCCAAGAGCCTGGTGACCACCTCTGTGTTCAGGCATACTGGCAGTTCTGCTGACACTGACCGACCTGATAAAGAGTCCAAGCTCTTGGACCATTCAGCCAGGAAGGTCTGTGTGGGTTCCTCCTTGGGCCTTCATCAGGCAAGTTTGGCTGTCATCATGGCACACTTCTCTCATGCCCTTTTAGGATCACTGGATGAAGTCCTCCCACATCTCCCCAAGGACATGCAGACCACGGTCAAGCAGGTCTGGGACCAGGGCCGAGCTGTTGCCAAACAGCAGCTTCAGATGGCCCTGGACATTGGGGATTCTTGTGCCCGCTCGATGGCCGCCGCAGTTGCCTCTTGTCGCAGGGCTTGGCTGAGGCTTTCCTCCTTTCTGGCGAATACCCAGCATAAACTAGCTGACGTGTCCTTCCTCAGGACCAACTTGTTCGGCCCAGGAGTGGCTGGTCACCTTTAGCACATTGAGCAGTCTAGTGCCACCTTGGATGCCACTTCTACCAAGGGTTCTTCGGGCAAGAACTAGCAGAAGAAGAAGAAGAAGAAGCCTTTTCGGCATTCTTCCCCTGCGGCTCAGCAGTTCTCCTTTAAGAATGGACAGCAACAACAACGGCAGGCTCAAGCTTGGTGCTCCCAACTCAAGTCCAGGCCTCCCCAGGCCCGTAAAGGAGGCCGAAGCTCAGGTCCTGGAACCTCTTCCTCCAAGACTGCTTAGTGATGGGGCAGGGGCTGTCAACCACTCTCCCATCACCTCAGCTCTGGGTCCTCCTGTGGGGGGCCGGCTCCGCCACTTTCTTTCCATCTGGTCCGTTATCACCACAGACAGGTGGGTCTTGAAAGTGGTCGGTCAGGGTCTGCCTCTGGAATTCAAGCAGTACCCTCCAAGCCGAGCCTGCGCCCCCTTGGGAGGAAAGAGTATCCACCCAGACTCAGTCGGCTCTGAGAGACGACATTGCTCGGCTCCTCCTCAAGGAGGCGGTAGCTCCAGTGGCGGATCCTCCAGCAGACCCAGGCTTTGTCTCCAGGTACTTCCTGGTGCCCCATTCTAGATCTGCATGATCTGAATCAATATCTCAGGTCACGCACCTTTCAGATGGTCACTCTGTCCCAGATCATACCATCCTTGGAGCGAAACATGTGGTTCTGTTCACTGGATCTGCAGGATGCATTCTTTCACATCCCAATCCATCCATCCCATCAGCAGTTTCTCCGCTTCAGGGCCGAAGGAACCCTGTATGAGTTCTGAGCCATGCCATTCGGTCTGTCATCGGCCCCACTGGTCTTCACTAAATGCATTGCAGTGGTGGCAGCTCATCTCAGGCGTTTGGGGGTCAGGATTTATCCTTACCTCAATGATTGGCTCCTAGCAAGTTCCACCCAACAGGAGGTGGAGAGGTCCAGGGACCTGGCCCTCCAGATCTGCTCCCAACTCGGCCTCCTGATCAGTGAGGACAAGTCGGAACTCATGCCTTCTCTGGTGATGGGCTTCATCGGAGCAGAGCTTGACTCTTGTCAAGCCAGAGCTCGGCTCCCGGCGGACAGGGCAGAGGTTCTTTCCTCCTTTGCCCAATCATTTCTGGTTGGGCAATTGCGCCCTGCCCGGGACTTTCTATGCCTTCTGGGTTACATGGCAGCATGCACCTCAGTGGTCCATTGGGCCCGGTTGCACATGTGCCCCCATCCAGTGGGAGCTGGCCACCCAGTGGACTCAGCGCCACGTCATTTCGACCAGCTGATCACTATAACCCAGAAGATGTGGGACGCTCTTCAGTGGTGGACCACCCCAGAACAGTTGCAGGAAGGGATCCCATTTGTCCGCCCTGAGTTGACGGTCATCCTCATGACCGATGCCTCTCTCATGGGCTGGGGAGCCCACATAGGGGACAAAAGGGCCCATGGGCTCTGGACCCCTGAGGAGTCCCCGATGCCACATCAATCTGTTGGAGCTCAGAGCAGTCAGACTGGCATTGTCAGCTTTCACTCCTCAGCTCTGGGGTCAAGTGGTTCAAGTCCAGACAGACAATAACATGACCATGTACTACCTCAACAAACAGGGCAGCACGCACTCCAGTCTGCTGTGCAAGGAGGCGATCCACATCTGGACCCTTGTGAGCCAATTGGAGGTGGATCTCCTAGCCATCCATGTGGCAGGAGCCTCAAACCATCTGGCGGATGCTCTCAGCTGCTTAGGCAAGACATCCCATGAGTGGTCTCTCCATCCAGAGGTAGCTTACAGCCTGTTCTCCCCATTGGGGCAAACTGATGGTGGACCTGTTTGCCTCCAGGGAAAACACCAAGCTGAGGCTGTTTCATGCCTGCCCTGTCAGCAGGGCTCACTGCAGGGGGATGCCTTCTCAAGGCCATGGACCCCAGGCCTCTTCTACACCTTCCCTCCATTTCCCTTGATCCACAAGGTGCTCCTCAAGGTGAGGAGGGACAAGACGAAGGTGATCCTGGTAGCGCCAGACTGTCCACGCCAGTTCTGGCATCCAGATCTCCTCAGCCTCAGCTGCAGGCCCCCGGAGTGGCTTTGCACATGCCCGGACCTCATCTTTCTCAATCAGGGGAAGGTATTCCATCCAGACCTTCAATCCCTGCACCTCACAGCCTGGTTCCTGAGCAGCTAGAGTTCCAGGCTTTGGGTCTTTCTGAAGATGTCTACACCGTGGTGGAGGCATCCAGAAAGGAATTGACCAAGAAATGTTATGCCTTCAAATGGAAAAGGTTTTCCATTTGGTGTCATGGCAAGAGCCTGGACCCTCTGTCCTGTCCAGTGGCTAACATTCTTGACTACCTTTGGTCTCTCTCCAAAGGGGGTCTACAGTCATCGACCCTTAGGGTGCACCTGGCAGCCATCTCTGCTTTCTGGGCTTGGGCCGGTCAGCCAACATTGACACAAGAGACAGTGGTCGGGCACTTTTTCAAAGGCCTGGATCATATATCCCCTCTGGTGCGTGAACCTCCACATCTGTGGGATCTACTGCTGGTATTGGCAAAGCTCACGGGCAAGCCATTCGAACCAATGCACAAGTGTGCCTTGTCACAAGTGTCATGGAAGACGGCCTTCCTGGTGGTAATCACGTCTGCCAGAAGGACAGGGGAGCTCCAGGTGCTTTCGGTGAACTCCCCTCATCTGGTCTTCCACAGGGACAAGGTTGTCCTACACCCCCACCTGAAATTCCTTCCGAAGGTGGTGTCAGAGTTTCACCTTAACCAGGTGTTAACTCTGCTGGTATACTACCCTGATTTCACCTCAGAGGCCGAGTACAGACTCCATACCTTGGATCTGAGACGTGCTCTCTCCTACTAAAAGGAGAGGACGGCAGAAATTCAGGGAGAGGTTCACCAGCTATTTGTCACCTACACTGAAGCTGCTTCTGGCAGACCTGTAGCAAAGTGCACCATTGCAAGGTGGATTACATCATGCATAGGTCTGTGCTACAAGTTGGTGGGCAAGGAGCCTCCCAGAGGGATAAGAGCTCATTCTACCCACCATACCGCTGCATCGATGGCTACTTCCAGGGACATTCCTATCCACGAAATCTGCTGGGCTGCTACCTGGAAGTCAGCAAACACCTTTATCACCCATTACCACATTGACCTTGAGTCACGCCAGGATGCTGGTTTTGGGGCCTCAGTTCTCCAATCTCTGTTTCCCAAGTAAGTATTCTGTGGGGGTGTGCGCCTTGCCTCCCTCCTCCTGGAGAACTGCTAGGAGTCTGCCAATGAGTGTGGATGAACAGCATATCCACGCTCCTAGAAGAACAGGTTACTCACCTGTAGCAGTAGTTCTAGGAGTGGTATATGTTGTTCATCCACACGGACCAACTTGACCTTCCCAGCTGCAGACGACAACACCTGGCTTCCAGCGGGCTAAGATCTGGTGTCATGGTATGTACCGCGTGGGTGGGTGGGAGGAGCCAGCTTGAAAACTTCCAGTGAGATTTAAAGTGGAAGGGGACATGCCAATGAGTGCGGATGAACAACATGTACCACTCCTAGAACTACTGTTACAGGTGAGTAACCTGTTCTTATCTGTGCAGCACCAAGTTGTGCATTAGAGAACGAGTAATGTGCTCTGGGATGGCCCAATTTCCTTTTGCCTCAGTGGCACAGCTGGTAGTACAATCTGAATGGTATTCTGGGTGGCCTGGGTTCAAGTCCCAGCTGAAGTACTTACTTCTTTCTCTCTTTGGTTTGTATGTGTTCCATAAGTATGCACACTACACTCTTGTGATTGAAAATGAGTGAGAGAAATGATAATGACTGTTCCTTCCAGTTCTAGAGAAAATTCTTGTTACAAAAGAACATTTAAATTGGCCAACTGAAACAAGTCACAACTTGCGATAACATGGCCCCCACCTACAGCATTGTTAAACCCAAACTTAGGAGGCAGATTATCAAGAGCTTTGATTTGCTCAGTTTACTATTTTTCATTGGTCAGATGCCCATTTTCCACGTTTTCCAGTTCTCATATGCCATATTAGGTAACCCAAATTCCACTTGCTGAGATGGTGAGTGACAGGCTACCATTACAGCTGATCTGTCTGTTCTCCTGCTAGTCCCATGCATGAGCTTAGGTCTCCCAGTTAGTTGGCAGTGCTAGTGCCCCACCCCACTGAGGTACAGTCATTTTCTAATTAGAATGACAGTTCTGTTTCAGAACAAACATACAGGGTGGTTGTGCCATTTTGGTTGCTTACAGTTCAGCTGACTCTCCTAGACATAACCACTTATAGAAAAATTCAGCAGGCTTCTATTTTTCGCCTTACAGTGATATGATCCCTCTCTCACCTTGATTTTTTCCTTCCCCATTGTAGCAACTGAAAGGTAAGATTCTGGTGAAGGCTAAGCTGCAGGATCAACAGAGAAGCAGCGGTGACAGTGGCTCATCAGACGAATCATCAGATGACTCCAAAAACAAGGGAGCAGAAAAAAAAGTGAACAACATCAAGAAGGTAGAAGATGTTATCAGCCTAGAGTTCTTTTCAAACCTGAAGTGTATTCTGATAATTTTGACAGGTTAAAAAACAAAGTGGTATATATGGCATAAGGAACAGAGTTACACTTTAAACAAAGAGCAACAGTTCTTTTATTTTGAAAACACACCATATTCAGAGTCAAACATGTGCACAACCCAGACAGAAGTGCAATGTGGCATGTACCATGCTTCTGGCAATATTCAGACAACTAGCACTGTCTGACTGTGGGGCCATGCCAGCACATAGTGACTTATGCTGTGTTGATACAGCCTGAGATTAAATATGGCCCAAGGGAACCCAGTGAAGAGAGCGTGTCCCAAATGGGATCACGTCTGGGCTCCTGTGAGTCGCACTCAACCGTAGCATGCTAATGTGACTATTGGGCATGCAAGGCACCAAGGAGCCATTACCATACCCATTATAGGCTCAGTAGCAGGGACTGACCTGCCCCAGCAAAAAAAAAGACATGCCATGCAATCTCACACAGTTTACACCCCCTCCATTGTTTTGTACCATGGCCTCCCTCTCTTCCTCCTTCTATGTCCCCCCAAATCAGATGATCCCACAGCAGCAGATATTCAGTCAAACAGCCCTGTCCCTTCAGACACAATAGCCGACATCATCATATACCTCACCACAGTCTCACCCCACCCACAGGGCAGTGAACAGAGTCAGGTAGAGAAAGACATGCTCAGCCACTCTGCTGTGACCAGCTGGAGACCTGCACATCTGGAAGTGCTCAAGCTGCATCACATAAGCCAGATGCAGCTCTAGGATTTCTTCAGGTATAGTCAGACAATCCTAGGGACATGTGCAACATTTTTAATATATATACCAGGCACAACATTATTGATTTTAACATGCTCTTCCTCAACAATAATAGCATTTTTTTAAACATTGCACTTTCATCGGCCCAGGGGAAACAGTACCAAGGCATGAACCTCTGCCACTTTTATTTTTATTTAGGAGGCTTTGTGCACCCCATAAATGCCTGATTAAGCTACATTTCTACCAATAGCATGCATACTATATACTGTATTTTATAGATTATTACATTAATTTCTGGGTGTATATATTTTACAGTTTTACAAAACTGGGTTGGATTATTTAGCAGATTTTTAATAATAATGGTTAAAATCGTGTGTCTTTTTGTGTGTGTTAAATATGATATTCAGACACAGTCCTTCACTGAGTGCATTTAACATGCACGTATGCTGCTAATCACTTGAAAAGCGCACATGTAACTGTACATTAATACAGCTTAGTACGTAAAGGAGGGATTAGAATGTGTAAGGGAGGAGGGAGATGAAGGAGATACAGAAGCACTGTAGGTGCAACTACAGGATCCCAAAAACAGATCACTAAGACAGGGGGTGGTGTACAGACCAGTCTCTCAGTCTGAAGGGATGGACAGGGTACTGGCAGAACAGATCAGGAGGAAATGCAAGAAGGGGGATGGTGATAATAGGGGACTTCAACCTGCCAGGGGTGGAGTGGGACACACCTACCACAAAGAACAGAAGGGAGCAGGTAATGCTGGCTGCCTTCCAGGAAAGCTTTTTAGTACAGTTGGAACCAACTAGGGAAAGGAACACCCTTGACCTCGTACTTATGAATGGGGAGTGGGTGAGGGATGTGAGGGTGGAGGAACCACTGGGGGGGAGTGACCACCGGACAGTATGGGTCCAGTTATAGATAGCTAAAGGGGGGGGGGCATCTGGCACAAGGGTGCTGGATTTCAGGAACACCAACTTTAAGATGCTAGGGAAGTGGTACAGGGGTTGCTGTGCAAAATTCAACCATGTATGGACACACAACAAAGGTGGGAACTGATAAGACAGGGGATAGTGGAGACAATAGAAACTTGCTGTAGGGCCACAAAATGGAGAATTAGAATTGGTCAAAGTACCTAGATTGGATTCAACATCACCAAACAAATCAAGAAGATGAAAAGGTAGAAAAGGGAGAGTCAGGAGAGATAATTGTGATATAAGTAAGCTAACATAATATTCTATATGAAACAATTCATTCATTTTAAGAACACCTAAAAGCGTAATGTTGGATGATGTAGCAAAGGTGGAATTCATTAAACTGTTTGAAAACAGAAAATCAGTTTCAGAGACTGTGTCCCAAAATCCTGAGCAGTCATGACTGTTTGAATCAAAATTTAAATAGGCTAGACCACAGTCCAGCACTATTAACCCCAAAATAGTACAATATAAAATTCCCTTCATTTCAGTATTAAAAGGAGGCAAAGACCCCAATCAAGATACAGATAGTAACAAATTAAAAATAATAAATCAAAACTTACTATAATAAAATAAATTCAAGAAATAATTCCTAAATACAGAAGACAAAATTGGGACTGGACTAAGGCTCGTGCCCGCATGCTTGTGCCTTGGGCCAGCGCAAGCTTTTAAAGTGCTCAGCAGCTCCGCTTCTTGCTCCCAATTGGCTGTTTGGCTTAATGATGTTATGTATTATTATGTAATGTAATTAACCCTTCATAACTACAGTCATTAAAAAGTTTTTTAAAAAACTGAATGCATGTAACAATCGTTAACACATGTGCAACTAACATGTTGAAAAAAGGATTAATTTATGTATATAAAAATATATATTTTATGCAGGTCAACTCGCATCACAGAACAAACTAAAAACAATTTTTTAGAATGATTTCATCATTAAGGATTTTTTTCTATTTTTGTTATTTAACTGATGTACTGAAACTTGCATGCAGGTCATTTAGATTAAAATAGCACACATTTCACTCTAAAAAACGTTTGTACTTTAGTTTTGTTTAATGTGAGAAGTTATCACTGAAGTTTTTAAGATATAACATACTGTATAGCAATTAATAAAAAAATAGGTGAATAAAACACATGGGCCCAGATATCCAGAAATGCACCAAAGGTAGGCGCAGGTCCAGCGCAGTGCAAGTCTGATGAGCCATGGCACAATGGGTGCCATATTCAGAGTTTGCACACGCTGAACTGCGCCAGCACAATGCAGCTGAATATGGCACACTTGCGCCATGACGCAACCAGAGTTGCGCCATGGCTCAACCAGAGGTGTGCCATTATGCAACCAGAGGTGTGCCATTATGCAATCAGAGGTGTGCCATTGCGCAACCGTGGAAGTGCTGAGCAAAGCAGAGCAACAACAGTGGGGGGCAGCGCAGAGACAAGTGGCCCAAGGACACAGCTGGGGAAGGACAGTGACAATGGGCACAGGGCCATGCCAGCAGAGCACACCAGTGCATACCAGGCACAGTGCAGGGTGGAAGAACAGACCACAAGCGATGGAGCATGGCCACCTGCAGTAGTGCTGTGCACCACAGCACCCAAAGGCAGTCCACTGGCGGTGGACAGGAGCCAGCCTAGGAACCAGAACCCAGAACCCAGAACACAGACATGGCACAGGCGAAAGGAGGGGAGGATGGCCACCACAGGGCACCCCACGGTGGCCCCCCCACCAACTGCAAGGCTGCCATACCCGCCACCATGCTGTAATGGATGGCCACCCCCAGGACCATGATGCCAAACACACCCAGGCCCCACATTCGCACAGGCAGCCACATGCTGGGCAGTGAAGGAAGCAGGACCCAGGCAGAGTGCAGCCCACACGGGACTGGGAGTCCAACAGGGGATGCAGACACCCCTACCCCAGTGGGAGGACAGGACCAGAAGGAGCACCATGGCAGTGTGGCAACACCATGCACACACCCGCTGCCCACCCCTCACCAGAGCCCCATGGCGAGCCTGATGCCATATGGCAAAGCCACCAAACTGGGCGATGACCACAGCACAATGTGACACACCACAGCACACAGCAGGGAACCACAGTAGCACCACACAGCCCCATCCCCAAATGCCATGGACAGAGACAAGAACAATGCGGCATGGCTGCACACACCACCCGCAAAACAGACACGGACACAGGCATGTAGGTGGAGAAGTTTTATACAACAGAAACAAGAATACAAAAACAGGAGCAGCGGTCAGGGACAAGGAAGGTACAAAGAGGGATGGAGACAGGGAACAGGGGCTATATAACAGGACAGGGGACTGTGGGGGAACAGGGCCAACAAGGGTAAAGGGGCTATATACAGTGCAGCTATCTGCGGCCATGGCTGGATGCCCCACCAACACACTGTCTCCTTCTGTTGGCCGTCAAAACACAGTGGATTGCCACCACCACATCCAGCACCCTCGTGATCATGCTGAGTATCCACACAGCAATCTCGTATGGGCCCTCCGCAGCTTCCAACCTGCAGTCCGCCTGACACCTGTGGCATGGGACAAGACAGGTAATCAGTGAAATGGGCCAGGGAACCATGCCCACTCCCAGAGCACAGTGGTCAGCATGCGGACACACCCCTGGAGAGTTCTGTATGGACCATCGCAGGTGGGACAATGGCTGCCCATGTCACGGAACACCATGCCAGTGCAGAGAGGCGGACGTCGGCACACAGTGGCCACAGGACCGCACAGTGTCGGCCACATGGCACACAGCAACAACAGCACCACAGCACTACTGGTGGCATCCGGGTGCATGCCCACCCCACCAACAGCCGGTACATGTGGCCAATGTCCAAGCCACTGTGGTGGGCACGACAGACCGTGCACCACACACAGCTCTCAAGGCACATGGTACAGGTGGCCATACACCTGCCCCACTGCCCCTCCCAGTCACAGTGACAAACAACAAGAGAGTACTCACCAGCACCAGACTGCACTGCTGGCACTGGTTTCCCACCATCAGTGGAGCGCGTTGCCCTGGCCTGCTCCGCCACCGCCCTGGCCCTCCTGAGGTCCTCTGGCCCTGGGATGGGAAAGATGAGAGATGGACATTAATACACAAGCATGCCAGCAGTGCCCCCCCAACAGCCCGCTGTGCGCAGGGTGCACCTCCGTCTGCCCTGTGGCCCGCATGCCAGCACGGCCACAGCACATGCAGCAGCTGGGCATGACACGTGGTGCATGGCTGGACAGCTATGTAACCTACTGTAGCCCATGCCAAGCAGCAATGCTAACAGGACAGTAATGCACCTGGCCATACAGGCAACGTGCAAGAACCTACCTAACTGTGGCACCACACCAATCTGCAGGTGTGCCTGCATCCTCTGGAGATACCCAGGTGCCCTCCACCACGGATCACCATAGAGGTGCCTGCACTGCTCAGCAGTGCATCACACATCCATCCTCCTCTCCAGGGCCACAACAACTGTGTGCCAGACCTCTCCCCTGGCCTGCTGCTGGGTCTCCGACCCAAACAGTTGCCCCTCAAAGGGCTGGACAACTGCCACCAGGTTTACCAGCTCCACCTCACTCCAGTTCACTGCCCTGTGCTGCACCATGACTGTTATCCAAAGTGGCAATTCACATGGCGGTGTGTAGCATACATGTCTGCCACATGCAGGATGTGCAGTGTGCAACACACTGCCTCAATTGTGCAGCACATGGATGCGCGATGAGCTGAACGATGCAGGACCATTGTGCAATGCTGGGCATGCGCACAATGCCGGGGCCTAGCGGGGTCACATAGGTGACCCAGGGGTCAGAGGTCATCAACCATCATGCAGTGTGCATGTGCCCACTAGGGTGCCTGGCATGATGCATGGGCATGCATGGAGCTGCTTCAGCACCACATGCGCAGTGCCAATGCATTATGCATCCACGCGGTGTGCACAATTGAACCATGGGATGTGCAGAACACTTGTGCACTGCAGGCACGTGAACCACGCATATGTGAGTTATGCGCCACGGGATTGCTCCAGTGCATCACCAATGCACACGGTGCAGTTCTGCGATATTCAGACGCACTATGCTACTGGGCTCATCAGCCAATGCGCAGCGCAGTAGAGTGCATTGGCATATCATTACCATTGCACACAACCTAATTTGCATGCGTCACACCTTATAAGCATCATGGCACGGCATAGCCCATGAACCGGTATTGCAACCTGGACAGGTAAGTTGAGGATGCCTTAACAATGCAGGGAGACAGCTGCACTGCAGGGTGGGACTGCCCAGGACTATGCTGCCGCTGATACACTGTGCTGTCCATGTTCACAGGAGGCAACATGTTGGAACAGGATGAGGGCAAGGAAAGTGGGCCTGCACACAAGCGCAGGCCCAACTTCACAAAGGGAGAGACAGATGCCCTGTTCAAGGCCTACCTTGACAGGGAGGCCCTGTTGAGCGGTGCCACGGGCACACCACATGACAGGGCCATCAGATGAGATGAGGTGGCGGCCTACATCAACCAGCATGGCAGCCACCAGCGGTCAGCACAGGAGCACTGCAAGAAGGTTGGGACAGACAGGCACTGCATAAAGGAAAAGGTAGCGGCCATCAGAGCATCCTGGAATGCCAGTGGCAGAGGGCCAGCAGACACACCCACACTGACACCTACAGAAGAGTTGGTGGTGGCCACCATCTGCCACATCTCGGTGGAGGGTGTGCCTGGCGAGGGCTTCCAGATGAGTGGCAGCCCATCACTGCATGGTATGTATGTCAGTCACACACAGGGAGCGAGCCAGGGCATGCTGGTGTGCATGCTGCCGTCCCGCATGCCATATGCATGTGTGCACACTCACGCGCATGGCACACTGCTGGACACATATGGCAGCAGCGTACATGGGGGGGCACATGGGGCACCATATCACTGACACTACCTCCTTCTCTTGCAGCACCAGCTCGGCTCCGTGCAGAGGATGGGGTGCCGGCTGCAGCCTGTGTGGATGGCAGAACAGCCCCTGAGGATGGCCCATCGACATCCACTGGCATCCGTGGCCCCAACAGGCTGTGCCCAGGCACCACAATGCCTGTGGATGTCCTCAACCTAGGGGCGGATGAGGCCCTGGATGTGTTTCAGCAGGATGACAGCCTTGGTATGCTGTGTGCAGAGGCATTTCGGGGCAGGGTCCGACTCCGATGACGATGTAACATTGATCCTGGAAGACATGGGTGACATTGTGGGGGAGTCACCACTGCCAGCAGCACAGGCAGCATCAGGCACAGTGCCATGTCTGCGTCTGCACAGCTACTTGCCAGCACTGTGGGTACAGTGGTGTGTGGTGCTACTGCTGTGCCCTGCCTAGGTGGTGGCGCTGCCACGTAGGCTCAGGGCAGCAGTGAGAAGCAGGACAGGAGGCAGCAGTAGGCTGCGGGTGCCACTGGGCAGCTGGACACGGGGTCCACTGCCGGTACACCAGCCATACACCCTCCCACAGTAGACCCCACTGTGCAGCGCTCACCAGAGCGGGGGTCTGGACAGCGTGGCAAGTTACCCCCTGCCAATCAGTGGCCTGACCAGGGGGCGCAGGATGTGGACCGGCTAGCGGTGCACACCCAGCTGCTGTGGGCATTCGTTGAGCAACAGGTGCTGCTCGGCACTGGGGTGTGTGCATTGTGGGTGGAGGTGCACCAGCTGGTGGAGCAGCAAGATGGGGCACTGGGCACATCCTGGAGGGGCTGCAATGCATGCAGGAGGCCACGACTGTGTCCATGGATCGCATAGCCAGTGCAGTGGTGGATGCCTTTGCATTGCTGGCTGCCACTGGGCATGCACAGGGGACCCACCCCCACAGTGTGCTGTTCACCCCCATGGACCCGGCATCCGGCGACCCCATTACAGTGGATACCGGGTTTGGATGTAGGCATCCCTGGCACACCTGGGGCTGGCCTGTTTGGCTGCCTACACACCCCCGCAGGGCCATGGTCATGGTCCCCCACATCCACTCCTGGGGGGACCTCTGACACCCCCCCCCATGGCTGATGCACAGCCTGCAGCTGCTGATTGGCCATGGCGTGGCCACCCATGTGGCTGTGGTGGCCATGGGGCCACGCAGACGCCTTGAGGTGTGTGTTGCCCTGCCCGCAGTCTGCTTCTGCTGCCCTGTGTGCACATGGGCAGTGTGTGTGCATCGCACATCTGGTTGCGTACATGTGTGCTGTGCTGCATGCTGCATGTGTATGCCTGCCAGCTGCTGGGACATGTGGTGTGGGCGTGATGAGGGCAGACAAGCACCAGTTGCACCTGTGCACTGGTACAATGCATCAGACCCATGCCACGTTCCTCTGCGTGTGTGTGTGTGTGTGTGTGTGTGTGTGTGTGTGCACATACCTGTGCAGCATGTGTGTGTTTCTTGCTGTGTGTTGGTGTGTGCCACTGCCTCCCCAGCTGAGCACCACTGTCCATATATGCTGCTCACAGTGCATGTCCCTGCATGTGTGTGTTTTGCTGGTCTGTGTGGCCCGTGCATGTGTGTGTTTTGCTGGTCTGTGTGGCCCATGCATGTATGCTACACCACCTACCTGCGTCCTCCAAAGTGTTCTTGTGTGATTGTGTCGCATTGCTGCACTATTCAGGGGTTCCTCCACCCAGGGGTTGGCTGCACAACCCCCTCCGGACCACTGTCACCATCGTCCCTGCTACTCTCGCCCTCCTCAGCCGCGACAGCTATCCCACGGTTAATGGCCACGTTGTGCAGTATGCAGCAGGCCAGGAATACACCACAGGCTTTCAAGGGGTGTATTGTAAGGCACCGCCTGACCTGTCTAGGCAACTGAATCGTACCTTCAACATGCCAAAGACACACTAAATGATGTGCATGCTGGTGTATGCCTCGTTGTACTGTTCCTCTTCTGGGGACGACGGTCGCTGGTAGAGTGTAAGCAGCCAGGGCCTCAGCAGGTACACACTGTCACCTGTGTGGAGATTGACATGGTTAGCCCTCTGCTTTGCTGTTCTGCACCCCTTGCCCTGTCCCTAGCACACCCACCACCACGGCCTATCTGCCGTCCCCCACTCCAGATCTGCACTGCTCCCTCACCCCTGGCCTGTGCCATACTGACCCACTAGGTGGCCCATGTGTGGTAGGGCGCAGGTTTATGTGGGCAAATCAAGTAGCTTGACACATGTAGCCTCTTTCCAAAGTTCCACATTTATTCTCAATTCTCCAGAAAAATTATTCAGAGGCAGATCAATACTTAATTTAGTGCATCAGTTCAACATCAGGTTCTCAGTTTTAGTACAGAAATTGTATACCTTCGCTCCATAGAGCACTTTGTCAAAGCTTTTCTGGAACTCACAGCAGAAATACCACAGCAGACAAATTCATCTGGCATTTATAAATCTTCCTTTCAGAGCAGTAGATAGCACAGAGCATTATGACTCCATAGAGCACTTTGAAAAACAGCTTCCAGAGCATAGCTCCAGACCCACAGCAAGCAGAATGACCTTGCACTCTCCCTTGATCTCAAACAAAACTTTGACTCTAATCCAAAGAGTCTGAATTTATATCCCAAAAGGGTCATGTGATCATTCAACTCCTCCCCAATATTTTAATTTTAAACTTTAAATCTTTATTTGCCAAGTATTTATTTTATTTATATACACACTGCTCCTTTAAATTACCAAAGCAAAACATTTATTATGCTACCAGCAGTTTAAACTCTTTAATAGTGATTTAAACATTATTTCTGAAAATTATAGCACCTCCCTTCCTATACCTGATAAAGGATAGGAAATGAGGTCGGCTGGCTCCTAGAAGAAGAAGAAGGAGCCAGGACTCGAACTCAGGACTCCATTACCACTGCAAACACCCTTGTTCCAGAAAGAGTCTGGAATCACTTCCAAACCTCCCCACCTAATTCAAAAGGTTAGTGAAGTTCAAAACAATTGTGCTTTGTTGGAATAATCCGTTTTAAAGAAGGTTTTAAAAGTAAATATCTTTGTGATAGTGCTTACAATCGCATCCATCGGAAAAAGCTCAGAAATATATAACAAAAACCTTTTATACAGAGAGCCAATATAACACTGATTTAAAGGCATTCAATCTGGCACTGGCTTATGGCTAAAATATAACACTTTTAAACTGAACCATTGGATGTTTCCACTGTATTTAAATTAGAATACAGATGCTACAAAATTATATTAAACACCAAGAGGCACTCACCCAGAGAATAACAAAGCGGCTCAAAATAGCTATTAGCCATGAGAGAAGAGCACACAGAAAAGGAGCCCCAAAAGTCTCCTGACCCTTTTAGCCATGATACATTCAGCAAATAAATGTGAGACTAATGAGACCAGCTGACTCATATTAGCGAGCAAACCAGAGCCAAAATTAAATGAAACCCCTGAGCTTACAAAATGTCGTAAATACAAAATCTCGCTCTACTAAAGTCCCAAAACCACCACAAACAGCCTACCTCAACTCCGAGGGCAAGTAGAACATTCCATTGATTTTCAAGGGAAACATGAAATTTAAACACCACTAGAAGGCTAAATGCCTTCACGACTCTCTGCACAGTCCGAGCAGGGAAGCCGCTAGTTTACTTACTGTTGCGCTAAAGCCTCAAAGCAATTTTAATCGCGGACAGCACATTTTAAATACACTTTAGGAATAAAGAACATAACGGAGAATATTAAGGAGAACCAGATAATTCTCCACACCATTTTTAAACCTGACATCGTAGCTTGAAAGACTGCAAGGCTACATCACAAGGAAAAAAAATACCTAATCAAAAGTGCATACCCTCACACAGTAATTTTACCGGCAATTCATGATGCCGACCGGACTCTCAGTATGACGACTGACCCTGGGCAAGAGATTGAATTTAAGTATGCTTTCACAAAAGCTCTACACTTCAGTTTCTCCACCCAGAGAAAGTGTCATGAAATATTTTTTTTTTTTATTAATCTAACAACTATCCCTTCGTTTGATTTTTATTTTTATTCATTACATTTTTTTAAACACTATTACTAAACAGATGCTGTCTTTTATTTTAATGAAATTAGCAGCTGCCAGACTTCAAACTGACAGCCTAACTGAAAACTATAAGTACATAGACAGCACCTTCAGACCAAAATTCAACATAGCTTGTAGGTTCCCTCCTATTTTTATATATAACAGCTCGGGGCTCTAAACCCTTCACAGGAGCACCCTGTGACACCATGGGGATGTCCCCATGTTCATGGCACTGCACAGAGCTGTGCCAGATGAATGTGTCATGTGTACTCCCAGGGTGTGTGGCGCAGACATTGATGATATGCCCTGTGGCATCACACACCACGTGGTAGTTGGCAGTCGGGCTCCCCTTCCTATTGATGTACACAATGCCCTCAGGGCAAGGTGGCACGTGGATGCCCATGTGGGTGCAGTCAATGGCCCCAAGCACACCAGGCATGCGTGCAACCCTGTGGAAGGCCTGCATGTTTGCTGTATGCTCTGCCTGTGTGCTGGGGAGACATATGAAATCTGAAGCACGTGGCAGCAGGGCATTGAGGAACTGTGAGAGGAGGCGGGACATGGCCAACTGGGTGATACCCATGGTGTCCTCTGTTGGTTGTTGGAAGGTACCCGTGGCAAGCAGGCACATGACGGTGGTCACATTGGTCTCCACGGACATGGCATGGCAAAGTCTGGTGGGTGCCTGCATCTCCTCACTGTACAGCTCGCAGAGCTGCCTCAGAATGGCCCTGTTCAGGTGGTACCAGCTCACGATCTCTGTGTCACTATAGTTCTTGAATGTGATGCGGGCACGGCACCACCTGTGTCGGGCATACCACCACCGGGTCCTTCATTGGCCACACAGCTGTTTCTCCTGCCTCCTCACACTCCTCATTACTGCGTCCATCAGGAACGGTGCACTCTCCATCCCTCCTTCACCTTGTGTGTCCTCCTAGGTGGTTCGCTGCCTGTCTGTGGCCCTGGTGCTCTGTTTCTCAGTGTGTATCTCTCTCTCTCTCTCTCACTCTCTCTCTCTGCCCCTCTCTCCCTCTCCCATGCCACCTCTCTGTCTCTCTCACCCTCTGTATTTGTTGCCCCGTCTCTCTCTGTCTGTCTGTCTCTCTCTCTCTCTCAGTGCAACTGCTGTCTGTCTGTTTGAGCCCTGTTTTTATAGGAAGAAGTCTGGTTGGCGCATCTTGGGTTTGCTCCAGACTTGCTCCATGGCTTCCCGGTTGAATATCCCGTTGCGCCACATATTCATAGGAACGCCCCTGCACTTGCGTGACATATATTTTAGTTGTGCATTGGCACAATTGAATTTGCACTGTGTCACGGCTCCCTCTGAATATTGCTCAGTGGCGCATCTTCGTACTTGCACTGGCGCAACTCAGTTGTGCCATGTGCAACTGCTCTGAATATCCAGGCCACAAATTATGACATTTTCCTAAAACAATCATGCATTTCTAAAGTTTGCATTGTGTTGGGAGCTATCTTTACAAAAAATACCTTTTTACACAGTAAAATTAGTCATTATATACATACATATAATTTTTCTTTTTCAAACAATTTCTCTAACATATCAATGTCACATGCATTCATGAATTATCACGTTCTCATCTTTTTAACAATTTTGAATGGATTTACCTATGGACTTTTTAATTCTGTAGCATTCTAATAAATAGCATTATTACAATAAGTTTTATGAGAGTTCATTTCCTCATTTTAAGTTTTTAGCTCTCTTGGATAATAGTAACATACAAAATATGAGTTCTTACATTGGACAATTGTATGTGTGCAAATAACAACTGAAAGTTGCTGTGTAAAATACCACAGAGATAAATGATGTGCTAGGTTTCAATTTGCAGAGAAAAAAAATAAATATGAAGGAAACAAAGTTTACAGGGAGATAAGGACCATGAAAGGACACATCACATGCGTAACACAGAAGCCTTATATGATCTAAAGCATTATGTATCTGAAAAAGAAAAAATATTATTCTCAGATTGACATTTGATCATCACCTGTAATCACTACAAATGATATATGCAGTGATACTGTAATTTGGATCTAGCTTTTTTTAACTAAATGTCACACAAATTGCTTCACATTAGCTGAGAATGAACCATATAGCTTGTCTAGTTATCGGGGGAGTCATGGAGGGGGAGAGGGGATAAAAAATGTAAATCGGATTCTGTTCCAACCTCATCTCTACCTCTCCTGTTTTCCCCACCATCCATCGATGCCCTTCTTAGCTCAGGGTACAAAGTTGTTGTCATATCGCATCACATGCGTCCCCCAGGTGTTCATCTTGAGGGGCTTAGTCAATCTTTTGACACTCAGTAACGCAGTTGAGAGATTTATGGCTGTTGCATGCATGTGAAGATGAAAGCAGATGAAAGAAAAACATTCAGAAATCAAAGTACCAATGGTACTGAGAGAGTTCAAGGTGTCCCAAACAAAAACAGGACCCCACTGGAATGAGATGAGATGTGGCATCTCAGCTGCATTGTTGTGTGTCAGTAAATTGCCTGTAAAGTACTTTGGGATATAGTGCATGAACAGTATTACAAATGGTACTGAAATGTGCCAAGACCATGTCATGATGCAGACTGCACCTTAGTGAGGCCTTGCACACTAAAAAAATAACATTGAGCTTCTTAAAACACACACTCTTCTCACCTACTAAGATCCACAAGAATTGACATAGCTTCAAGGAAGGGGTGAAGTATGGAAATGGTATAAGCAGCCTACAACTGAAAATCCAAGATCAGACATTTAAGAGAACTAGTAATAAATTGGAACTCCTCTCTATTGTTGTAGTGAGTAAAAAGTGGCGCATTAATTTAAATGTTAAGAAGAAAAATAATATGTACTGTGGCATGCATAAATTATACAAGAAATACAAGAAAGCAGCTGCTTCCTAGTTTGTGTGGTTTCTATAAACACACACAGTCGAAAGCTTCAAAATCAGTGCAGTGCATCATGGGTATACGTGTGTGTCTGTTTGTTTGTTTCTGTCTATCTGTCAGTGTCATGGGTGTAATATGATTAGAAAATAATTGAACTTTTTTCCCTAGTAAAATCTATAAGAATGAGATGAAGGATGCTAGAGAGAGAAGACCAGCTTCTGGTATTTGGTCTGCTAACTAAAATACACTACTTAACACAACATAGGGATGCACCATGGTTTTCCCACCTCAACTTCAAGAACTGGGTGAAATCTGACAATATTAAACTAGCCCCTAACCACATTCGAAGCATGTGGATTTCAGTGTCAGAATAAAACATTATCTCCCTAATAAGCAATAAGGCATGATGGGTGAATTATAATGGGGTAACATGGCCCCTCAGGTGAGTTGAAGGATGAGGCAAAGTCAAGTGCTTCCACCATTCGAGAAGAGCTGTTAGCCCTCCATAATGCATCCTGGAGTGCCTTATTGCTGTTATATAACATGTACCTCTCTACCCCCGTCTCAAAAATCAGGGACAAAATCAAGAACACATGACAGAAACCAGGGGCACATCTTAAAAAGGGTAATATCAGTGCATTAAGCTGTTACAATAAGTGGTTCAGTGATTACAGCATTTTCTGATGGAGAACTAGACTGTAAGTCTATTGCCTGGTATGGCATCACCATCTACCTTTTCTCCTCCATTCAGTCAACCCCAGTGCTGACCGTCTCATCCCCTGCAGCCTATGAACTTCTCATCCTATAACTCTCCTTCCCTTCTTATTTTCATGGCAGGTGTATATTGCCACCCAGGGCTTTCTCCAGCTTCTGTTACAGAACTACTAACTACTATCTCTACTCATGCCTCCACTTTGGAGCTTCTTATCTTAGGTGATTTCAACTTTAATTGGCTTTCACAGTCTAACTCTGAACTCTGCCAAAGCATAAAGTTCCTGCATCTTACGCAACTCATTTCTGTCACTACCCGTCACAATCACCGTTCTCAAAACCACTCTTTACTGGACTGGGTTCTTGCTGCTCACCCTCATCATATCATTGATGATGGTACACTCCCTGGCACACTCAGTGACCATCATATGGTTTACTGTGTGTGCAAAACTTACCACCCCAGAGTCCCGCCAAAATGATCCTAATCAGGTCCTTCCAATCAATTAACTTATCCTGCTTTCCACTGACTCGTCCCCTATTTCTACGGCCAGTAATATCAATCAAGCCCTACAATATTTCCAATCAAAATTTTTACTAGTCTGGGATCAGCATGCCCCACTCAGGAAAACCAGGGTCAGAGGATCTCACCTTCCCTGCATCTCGGCTGAACTTTTGGCCTGCCTCTGTTCACGTGACCTGGTGTGGAAGTCTTACAAGTCCTCTAGCACTCCTGCTATCAAAGTACCATGCTTTGAGGAACTCTTGTACTACAGTAACCAGGTTAGCTAAGGCTGAATTCTTTTCCTCCACATTTCAGAACAATCTTAGTAACCCCTCGAAGTTCTGGAAAGTAATACACGCCCTCTTCTCTCCCTCCCCTGTTCTCAAGGTAGGTGACGCCACCATCTCAGACCCTCCTTCTGTCGCCTCAGCTTTCAACTCCTATTTCACCACCTGTGCTTCCTCACTCCTCTCCGCACTCCCCACTACTCCCCCCTGTCATCAAGGCACAGATCAGGGAGCATAGGAAAAACCAGGAGCAGTTGTAAAATTCACAAAAAATATTTATTTACACTAGCAGTAACATAAAAAAAAAACTTGTTCAGAATAACTATTTACAAAGGCCAAATAAACAGAAAAAGTCAATCTGAGTTTTTCTTCAATCTCTGTGTCCATTTTCCTCCTCTTCTTCAGCAATTAAAACTCAGCTCTCTTATAAGTCCTTCCAACTCCCATTCTTAACAAGCATCCTGTTCTTGTAAGTATCAGGAAGGTGCAAGGCAGGAACACAGTGTGCCTGAGCTGAGGCTCCCTTTTCCCAGCTCTTCTGCAAAAGACTTAAATATTTACATTCAAGTAACCTCTTGAGTTTCCAATAGCTTTTTTAGCATCTCAAACTATATATATATTTATAATTTCTTAACAAAGGGATCCCAACATCAGTTACATTTCCATGTAATGATTTACATATATTTTTATACCAGCAGATATGCAAGGGAGAAAAAGCCAGCAACAGCGACTGAGGGAATGCGAGAGGCAAAGAATTGTGAGACTGTCAGGGTGATCAAATCGTAGGTCTCACGAGAAAATTTGGTTACGCAACCAGACAGATGAGAGACAGGAAAGGAACAGAACAGATCCTTGCATTTAAACTCTTTCTATAACAACTGGGACAGGGTCCTATCCCACCAATGGAGATGACCAAGCACTCCTCAACTCCTCTATGATACCCAATTCTTTCATTTTTTGTATTTCCTTAACCACATCAGCTCTTAACCGCTCTGCTAACCTGTATATCTTTGGCCTAATAGGATGAGCATTCCTTGTCCCTATGACATGCTCAACCCCTTTTGCTCAGCCTGGTATGATGGTAAAAGTACTGTTAAATGTCTTTAGCACATTACAAATGTCTGCAGTTTGTTCTGAGGTTAAGGAAACATTCACCTTTACAGCATCAGCAGTTACAGTTTGTTCCGGTCTGTCATAAGCTACATCAATATCTTCCTTATCAGTTTCTGGTAAAAGTAGCAAAGCAGCTTTTGGCATGTTTTCAAACCATTTTTTTGAGGCGGTTAGCATGGTATAACTTAGTAGGATTTTTCCTGTCAGGGGTCTCAGTCTCGTAGTTAACTGTGCCAGCACATCTAAGAACCTTATAAGGCCCTTGCCACATCATTAACAGTTTATTTTCTGTTGTGGGTAATAGTAGCAAAACCTTTTCACCTACCTCAAAAACCTTTTCTTTTACCCAATGGTCATAATATGCCTTTTGCTGGTTTGGGGCCGATTCCTGATTACTATGGGCAATCTCAACATATTTTGCCAGTTTCTTTCTTAGGGCACACATATAAGACATTATAGATCATTTCTGAGTAGGGTTATCTTCCCATGTTTCTTTTATCGCATCCAGTGGCCCTCTTGGCTGCCTACCATACAGCATTTCAAATGGTGAAAACTCTGTTGATGCCTGTGGCACTTCTCTATAAGTAAAAAGTAGGAAAGGCAAGTATTGGTCCCAATCTTTCCCTTCCCCTTTTACAAACCTTTTTAACATGCGTTTTAGGGTTTGGTTAAAATGCTCTACAAGGCTGTCTGTCTGAGGGTGATAGGGGGAGGTTCGTATGGCAGTGATACCTAGTAGTCTGTACAGCTCCTTAAGTAATGCAGCACCAAAATTACTACCCTGATCAGTAATAATCTTTTTAGGTAAACCCATTCTGCTGAAAATTTTTGAAAGCTCTGCTGCCACTTTTGAGGCTATGACAGCACGCATTGGAACTGCTTCTGAGTATCGAGTAGCATAGTCGCATACTACCAGGATAAATCTATTACCCTTTTTACTTTTGTTTAAAGGACCAACCACATCCATTGCAATTCTTTCAAAAGGCACATCTATCAAGGGTAGGGAACACTAGGGGCACCTTGTCTTTTCCAGTGACTGGGGCTACTTTCTGACACTCAGCACAGGAATTACAATAAGTAGCAACATCTTCATGAATTCCAGGCCAGTAAAATCTATACAGCAATCTGGCAAGGGTGTGATCCCTCTCTGAGTGACCAGCCATAGGAGTATCATGTGCTATCTGTAGCAACTCTGTTCTATATTTCTGTGTTCTGTCTGTTTCTGTGTCAGGATTAACCCAAACTCTGTACAGTAACCCATTACATTTTTTAAACATTGGTCCACCCTGTTTTGGTTTCACCCCCAGCTGTTTAAAATAACCCTGGAGATAAACATTGTTAGCTTGTTCAGAAAGAAAATCACAATCAGTTATCAGTTTAGCTTCAGCATTTTCATATTTTTCAACGCTTTATGTCCATCAGTTATTTGTTGCAACAGTTTCTTCAGGCATCATCTTACTTTTCTGGATTTCCGGATCTTGGAGCTGTGCTCAAGCAAGTCGGAATCAAAATTGGTGAAAGGAAAAGAGTCCCCACCATCTGAAATTTTCTTTGCCTGCGCTCTTGTCACCATAGCTGCTGAAACATCAAGAATTACTTCCTCTTTGATTAACTTGCAATATGGCCTGACTTATTACAATTATAGCAAATAACGTCTTTGAGCACGCATTTGTTACCCCCACCAGAGTTCTTATCAGGTTTGGAGTTTAAATGGGAAAAAGAGTGTCTTATTGGTGGTTGGCTGTTACCTCGCTTCTGTGGTGTCTGTCTGGCCATTTGGTAGTCCTTGGCCAAAGAAACAGCCTTTTCCCCATTCTCTAGTTAGTGTTCCTTTACCCAAAGCTGCACATCTTTAGGAAGGATGTTGATGAATTGCTCCATGGCAAATGTGTCGATGATCTGTGGGACTGTTTTGCTCTCTGGTTGGAGCCATTTTATCAGGAGTTCTCAGAGTTGGGTGAAGGCTTCTTGAGTATTGTCAATCGAGTTGTACCTCAGAGATCGAAATCTCTGCCTGTAGGTCTCTCCTGAGATGTCATACCTTTTCAGGATTTTGCTTTTCACTAGGTCATAGTTTTCTGACTGTGCAGTGTCCATATTGCTGTAGGCAAGTTGGTCTTTCCCTGTCAGGTAGGGTACCAGTCTGATTGTCCATTGCTGCTTTGGCCATTGGCAGGCTGCAGCAACCCTTTTAAAAGTTGTCAGGTATGCCTCAATATCATCCAAGGGACACAACTTTGTAAGTTTAATGGCTTTTAAGTTGGTTCTGTTTTCTTGCTTGTCTGTGTCTGTGCCAGATACTCTGCCTTTGATAGCTTGCAAGGCATCCAGCCATCGCTGCTCCCGTCGCTGCATCTTTTATCTCCTCTGCGCTTCTAAACATTGAATCTCTTTTCCTCTGTGCTTCTCAGACTCTTTTTGTTGTATAGCCCACCATTTGAAAAAGTTTGTCAGGCTTTCGGGTTCTGTCACAATCCTGTTCTTTTCCATAACTTGTGCTGGCTGTACAATCTCAGCTTGCACTTCTGTCTCTGCTAATTTGGCTGCCATTTTCCTGATAACCAGTCCCGGACTTGCTGCTGCAGAATACATACCTTTCTTCATGCTTCCCTGGTAAGCAATGCAGTCATGTTGGAGTAGTTCAGGCTGCAGCCTGTGATAAAGCTAATATTCCACTGGCTTCACATCCTCCTGACAAGGATTCCAGGAAGATTGATGCCACGGCCAAAAAACAATACATGGCAGCATCCTTGGGACTCAGACAAGCTAACTATATGGCTTATGTTGCAAGATACCAGAAATCTAGATGGGATACTGTCATGGCCTTAGCCAAACAGGTCCCTGGCCGGCTCGCAAAGGAGCTGGAGCAGGTGGCCCTTGATGGTATTGAGGCATCTAAGGTGCAATTCCATGCTGCAGTGGATTCTAATGATGTATCCTCTAGAGTCATGGCTACATCTGTGGCTTTTCAGATTGGCCTGGCTCAGGTGTGTACTACTTTGTCACAGGATACCCAGTCTAAGGCTATGATTTTCCTGTGGTGGGAAATTCTCTGTTTGGGAGCAGACAGAGAATTATATGAAGAAAATGGATGAATATAGAACCACTTACAGGAGTGCACAAGCCAAGGAACGGCAAGCCACTCCTCAGAGGCAGCCCCCAGGGGTAGGGGTAGGCCTTTTCACAGGCCTTTTTACCAGACTCAGGCCCCCTCCTCTTCAGCCTATGTACAGAGGGGGTTCTTCAGAGGGAGAGGCAGACGGGTTCGAGCAGGCCTGCTCCCACCCCTCAGCCTAAAGCCCTGCCAAACAGGCACCCTGATGGGATGCCCAGGGTCAGCTCTCCACTACCTGTAGGGGGCAGGTTGGCTCACTTCGTCCAGGACTGGCAGTCTTTAACTTCAGACAGGTGGGTCCTGGAAGTAGTGAGCCAGGGTCTGGTTCTCAGCTTCAAGAAATTTCCAAAGATGAGAGCCAGATCTTTTCCACCTACAAACCCTTTAGAGACTCTTGCTTTGGAAATATAAGTCTCAACCCTCCTGGCTCTCAGAGCTGTAGAAAAGGTTTCTCCCCTTCACCAGGGCAAGGGTCTGTACTCCAGGTACTTCCTTACCCCAAAAAAGACAGGAGAGTGGCAGCCTATCCTGGATCTAAGATATCTAAACAAGCATCTTTTAAAGCCAAAGTTCAAAATGGTGACACTGGGAATGATTTTACCCTCCCTAAGGCCAGGGGACTGGCTAGCCTCCCTGGACCTCAAAGATGCCTACTTCCATGTTCTTATCAGAAGCTCCCATCGAAAGTACCTCAGATTCGAACTGCCCTCAGGCCATTATCAGTTCAGAGCAATGCCCTTCGGCCTTACTTCTGCCCCAAGGGTGTTCACAAAGTGTCTGGCAGTAGCAGTTGCTCACCTAAGAAGGCAAAAGATTGCCATTTTTCCCTACCTGGACGACTGGCTCATTGTGGGTCAGTCTCCAGACCAGGTCAAATCACACCTGCTAGTTACCCACAATGCTCCTCCTCCTGGGGCTGTGTGGGTGGCTGTTTGTGCTTGTCTGTGTCTGTAGGTTAGTTTTTGTTCATTTACATGTTTTTCTGCTGGGAATACCTGTGCCATTCTTGCACACAACATTGGTGAAAGTCTCCTGGACTGAATTTCTGCAAATCGCCATCATCAGGTATCAGCCTTTTAATTTTAAATCAACTTTCTTGAAGCCTCCCAAGGAAGCATATGCCTTACAACTAGTCTTACAAACATGGTGATGCTGGGTCCTGCAACTGAATCAACATTTTCAACATTCTCATCTGACCACTCTTAAAGCAACTGCACTTGTGGACTTTAAAGAACAAAGGAATTTTAACACATTTTGTGACCGAATCAACATTTTTGTCTGACCTTTTCCAAAGGTATTGTACTTGTCTCTGAGGACTTTGAAGATCATAGGAAACATACAGACAAAAGGATTTCACACATTGCATATGCCTACTGTCTGACCTACTCCCAAGGTATTGTACTTATCTCTGAGGACTTTGAAGAACAAAGGAAACATATAGACAAAAGGATTTTAACATTGCATATGCCCAGGCCACAGTTTATCACCTTTCAGGAACTTTAACATATTATGTGATCCTGGATCTCAACAGTACTATAGTACTTCTCTTAAACCCTCTGGCACCAAACCCTCCCAGTCTTTTTTTTTTCAGTTTTCTCTGTACTTCGCCATAGTGCTTAGCTATCCACCTTACCCCTAAAATCCTCCACTTCGACTGCCTGCCCACACTACTTCTCGGTTGTCTCGTGCCTCGCTAAAAATGCGCTGGCTTAGTCCCCACCACCTGTTCCTGCTCACCCTCACCCTCCTTTTCCCTTTATGCCAACTCCCCATCCGCCTACCCTACCCCTCCACCTACTCTCATCTTTCTATACTACTACCCGAAACATTGTACCATGGCTTTTCCTCTGGAAGTCTTAAACAAACATCACCCAATTAATACCTGGGTGCAAAGAGCCATATTTCCTAATTGGAAACTGCCACATCATTATAACTCACTAACGATCACCCTCTACTGGGACTCCAGAAGACAATCCAAGCATCTTAAAAGTACAAGCAGAAACTCACTCCAACCTATTATGAACTCACGAATGGCATCGCTGAAACTCCTGCTCCTCCTACTTTTAATATCTGGTGGGATACACCCAAACCCTGGTCCTGTTGCACTGAAGCTGACAAAACAGGGAAAGTTGGTAGTGGTCTCTCCATTATCACTCTAAATATCTGCAGCCTCCTTCCCAAATTGGCATCTCTTCAAACTCTCGCTGGACAAAAAACCTGATATACTAGCCATTGTGGAAACCTGGCTATCTCCCAGCACCCGGATCATGCGGTCTCGCTTGAAGGCTACAATCTTTCAGACTCGACCGGGCAGGAAGAAAGGTGGGGGCTGTGCTATCTACATAAGGACAACCTCTCCTGTCAACGCCGCAGCTTCACCCCCACAACACGCAGATGCAACTCCTCCCTATCAAACTGCTTCTTGGTGCACAAAACAAAGTTCTCACAGTGGCACGTAGTCTATATCCTCCAAAGACCACCGTCCAGTATTAAGTCTGCACTTGATTTTGTTAGTCTGCAGCCCTCTGAAATGAGCTCCTCCTCCTCGGGATTTCAACATAAACTGGCTCGCCTCTGACACTGGCTCTTACAAAGATGACATCCTAGCAGCAAACCTGACTCAGATGGTAACCTCCCCACCCGAAAAATTACAAAACTGGTACAAGCACCTTATTGACTGGGTTCTCACAAATCACCCTGACCGGATAAAAACATTAAAGTCCTCCCTGACTCCTCAGTGACCACTCTCCAGTGTCCTGTACCTGGTCTAATAAATTTCTCAAGCCACCCCAAAGTTATAACAAGCAGAGTATTGCCTTATGGGAATCTTATCGTTGAAAACCCATCTCCTACAACAGGACTGGACGCCAATCCTTGAATCAACTGATAGTAATACCGCACAGAATACTTCATTAAATCTTTCCAACTCTGCATCGACTTATAACTTAGTAAAAAATGTAAAATCAAAGCGCTTATCAAATCCATGGTGGATTACTGCCAAACTACTTGCCGAGCTCAAGGTTCGGGACCACCTTCCAAGCAGTTGCCAGAGACACAGGCTCACCTCATGATACCCTAAAATACAAGCAGGTAACGAATAGATGTACCTCACAAATTAGGCAAATGAAGAGCCTATTTCAAAATGCCCTTGAATCCACCTGGGTGATGGAAGAGCTTTTTGGGATCAACATCCGAAACATAATGGGTAAACAATCAAAATCGTCACCTACCATTATGAAAGTTGATGGATCCACCACTCTGACCCAAAGTCTATTGCAGATCTTAATAAGACATTCACAGACCTTAGTGGGGTCCTCCCCCAGATTTCTTCTCGGACTTACATGTGCCTAGCCTAGTATCACAAAACACCCCTCGTGGACAAACCACAATTTTACTTCAAGAAAATTAAGGTGCACGAAGCACACAAGTACATAAGAAAGGCCTGCTCAAATCCAGAACAAGTAGTGACACGCTAGAGCTAAAATCCTGTCTCTCACCCTGGATGAAGTAATTCACCCCTTGCAAAATTCTTAATCTGTCACTTTGCCAAAGTCAATTTCCAAGAATGGAAATCTGCCATAGTTACCAGTGTACAAAGGGGGACAAACCTCAATAGGAAACTATCGACCAATATCAATACTCCTCCCTCTCCAAAGCACTTGAACGAATAGTGGCAGACCAATCTCTGATTACCTGGACAAATACAATCTACTCTGTAATCAACAGCACGGCTTTAGGAAAGGACATAGTACAACAACAGCCTTACTTGATTTCTCTGGAGAAGTCCACTCAGCCCTGGACAAAGGGTGCTAAACAGGTGCAGTCTTCATCGATCTTACAAAAGCTTTCGACACAGTCCATCATGGCCTACTTACCTCCCTACTTTCTAGCCTAGGCCTGGTCGAAGGTCCTTGTGCTTGGGTCAAAAGTTACCTGACCAATCGGTCACAGGCTGTAAAAATCTCTAATGAACCTCCGACTTCAAACCAGTTCTCTGGTGTACCACAGGGATCAATTCTTGACCGCCTCTTTAGCCTGTTCCTTAACTCCCTCCCAGATATCTGCCAGGAGAAAATAATCTTATACGCTGATGATGCTGTAATTCTCTTCCCACAAGGATCCAAACTCCCTACGAAAAAGCCTGCAACTTGCTTTCTAGTGTTGAAAGGTGGTTCTGGATAGTAAACTTGTGCTAAACCACAATAAAACAAAAGCCATGCTCTTCTCCAATCACCAAAACAAAAATAGGCATACTCCACTCACCATACAAACCTCTCGTGGAATTACACTGGACCAAGTAAATACTTTCAAATACCTTGGCATCACTTTTGACCAAGGGCTCACCTTTGCAACCCACATTGACAACACTGTAAAACAGTGAACCAACGCTTGAATACTATTCAGAATCACAATTGCTAAATCATGCTGCATTGAGAATAGCTATACAGAGTTCCATAATCTCAATCATTGACTATGGCCTTATTATTTATGGCTCAGCTACTCCACTGCTCTAAGGCGTATCTCAATCACTCTAAATAAGGCCTGCCGGCTCCTCACGGGGCTCAAAGACTGACTCACATGTGTGATCTGTACTATGAATCAGGCTGGTTGAACCTATCAAATCGTCTTATTCATCTCACCTGCACAATGGCAAAAAATCTATCTTGGGACTGACTCCATTATGTATTCAAACCCACTCCGACTGAATCCTGGCTCACGACCCTCCACCAGATCTGAACGCCAACCTTTCCTGGTTCCGAGATGCCGGACTGCACAGGGACAAAGATCTTTCGCATACAGGGCCCCGACATGGTTCAATGCGCTTAGTCCACCTACTCTATCCTCAACCTCGCTTGAAGCTTTCAAATCCATGCTCTATGCCCACCTCACCACCACTAGCAACTGTGATTGCGCTAGATAAAGACTACTACTCCTCATGTCCATCCTCACATCTGAGGCTTCTTCCTCCCTGACTAATGAACCCTCTGGTACCTCTACTACTTCCTGTCTCCCACCCAAACTCACTCCCCCCCTTTTTTCCTGTCCCCTCTCACTTACTCTCCGCTCACCACCTTTCCCTCCTCTCAGCCTCCTTTGGCGCTAATGATCACCCTCTCTGAAGTTTCTTAACCTCGAAATTGTCTACCCGCTTTGAACCTGTTATAGCTTGTTTTTCTATGAAACTTAAAAACGTTACTGCCTTAAACTGTTAATAGCAAATTTATGATGTAACTTTCCTATCTGGTTTTACCTGTAATGTGTATCGTGCTTTGTGAAATGTTCTTTGTGACGTGGAACCTTTGTAAAAGAGCCCTGGCTCAAAGGTATTAATTCCTAGACTAATAAACTAAACTAAACCCAGCAGCTGCTTACCTCTCTGGGATTTCTTCTCAATCTTCCAAAGTCAGTTTTGGAACCTGTCCAGGTACTCACCTTTATAGGTGCAGAACTGGATACAAAGCAGGCCAGAGCCTTCCTTCCCTTGGAAAGGGTAAGGACCTTAGTGGCCCTGGCCTCCTCCTTCACTCTGCAGGTTTCTCGACTAGCAAGGCATTTTCTGCAGATCCTAGGGCACATGGCTGCCTCCACAGCTGTGGTGCAAGGAGCAAGATTTCAGATGAGGGACATTCAGTTCCATTTGAGAGCTTTCTGGTCTCAAAGAAGAGATCCTCTATCCAAGTTAATCCCAGTGACTCGAACCCTGATCCAGGCCTTTCAGTGGTGGCAGGATCAGAGCAATCTGAGACAGGGGGTGCCTTTCATCCCTCTGTCCCATTCCTTGACCCTTACTACAGATGCATCCCTTTGGGATGGGGAGCTCACATGGGCACCTCTCCACCCAGGGATTATGGTCCCCTCAGGAATCTCTGCTCCACATCAATCTGTTGGAACTCAGAGCTGTTTTTCTAGCACTTCAGGTTTTCTCTGCATCTGTTCAGAACAAGGTGGTACAGGTCAGAACAGACAATACCACTACAATATGGTACATCAACAAACAAGGGGGCACTCGGTCTTCGGCCTTGTGCACCGAGGCGATGAAGTTGTGGTCTCTGGCTTACTCCCTGAACACTTCCCTCATAGCAGTTCACCTCCCAGGCAAGAACAATGTCCTGGCAGATGCCCTCAGCAGGATTTCCCCGGGCCATCACGAATGGTCACTGGATCCCCTAGTACTGGGGATAGTGTTTGCCAGATGGGGCACCCCTCAGATAGATCTTTTCGCAGCCCCAGACAATTATCAACTTCCACTGTTTTGTTGCAGGCCCCCAGTGTTGGGCTCAGTTCCCCTGGATGCCTTTCTCCTCGATTGGGAAGGGAAGCTTCTTTATGCCTTTCGGGTCCATCTTAATTCTTTGGGACTGAGACCAGCCACCCTGAAAGTGCACTTGGCTGCTGTCTCTGCCTTCATTTCAGCAGGAAGCCCTCTTCTCTCTGCTCATCCTGTATTTTCAAGTTTTTAAAGGATTGCTTCACACCAATCCTCCATTCAGGGACCCTGCCCCAGCTTGGGATCTTAATGTATGCATTGCTCAGCTAATGCAACCCCTTTGAGCCTCTGTCTTGGCAGAGCTTAAGTATTTGACTTGGAAAACTGTATTTCTGGTAGCCATCACTTCTGCCAGGTGTATAAGGAGTTACAGGCTTTATCAGTAGAAACTGACTTTATTTCCTTTCACAGGGATAAAGTGGTCCTCAGGACTAACAGGAAGTTTTGCCTAAGGTGGTTTCAGATTTCCACCTTAACCAATCTATTTCACTTCCAGTGTTCTTCACTGACCATTCCTCCTCTGGTGAGAGGAGGCTGCACAGCTTAGATGTTAAGAGGGCCTCAGTTACTACATAGAGCGTACTAGGGTCACAGGTTTGACCTTCCAACTGTTTCTCACTTATGGTGAGGTTGGGAAAGGAGACCTGCCACTAAAGATCCATTGCCAGGTGGATCGTTTCTTGTATCCAATTTTGCTATCAAAAGCTGGGTAAGGTTCCCCTCAGGCCTGAGGGCTCACTCTACCAGAGGTACAGCTGCATCTCTAGCTGCTGCTAGAGACATCCCTATCTTGGAGATATGTCAGACAGCTACTTGGAAGACAGTACACACTTTCACCAAGCATTACTCCCTGGATATTCAGGCCAGGAGGGATGCTCGGTTTGGCACAGCCGTGCTTCAGAGCCTATTCCCTAAGTAGGTTCTGTCCTCCTCCATGGAGGTACTGCTGTGTAGTCTGCAATAGTCATAATATAGCAAGACTTCATGTTGTTTGAAGAAAAAATTACTCACCTTAGTAATGTTGTTTCTTCTAATGGAATCTTGCTATATTATGACCTCCCCCCCAGCCTGCCCCTCTCAGAACTCCTACTTTGGGGTATGGGGTGGGTAGTCCTCTGTTGGCATTTATTGATGCCCTCTTTCATGTTTGGGTGTTGTGTTTATTTACTTATTTTATCTTAATTTTCTGGTCCACTGACTTGAGTCTTTGTGTTGGGACCAGTAAAAATGTGTTAATATATTAGTAGCCAGTTGGCTAGTGTAGGTTACAGCTTCCACACAGAACCTTAGTGAGTTTTTGCTCGTAAAGATCTGACGGTTTCGGTTTGAAACCAGCCAAACAGAGCTTCTGAACCGAGCTCGCGCTCTAAGCTCCATACTCTGCATGGAAGTTAACTCTTTCACCTCTGGAGCAGTTCTAAGGCTGGGGCAAACTGCAATGGTCATAATATAGCAAGACTCCATTAGAAGAAACAACATTACTAAGGTGAGTAATTTTTTCTTATTGTACATACTGTGTATTGTTGAATTGTTATTACTGTGCTTCTACTTGTTTGTACTTATCCCTCCCCAGGCTTCGTGGCTCAGTATATCTTTCCTGGTAAATTGCTTTTAAATAAATACATTTATTTTATTATTCACATCTCTACTCTTCAGTGGCAAAATTGCCAAATTTAGGAGGGACAGAGGAAATCTGTAATGCAAAATCAGGGACATCCCTGAAAATCAGGGACAGTTGAGAGGTACAATGAAATGGGTCCTTTTTAGTAAATTGGACATATTTTTAAGCATATTTTTCTTGAGCTACTTTTAGCTGGGCTGTTGTGCTGAGATAAAGGCATGGCTGAAAATACATCTTGGCCAATCTGGAGCCAGTATTCTTTCTACCCATTTTTATGTTGTCTTGCACACACGTGCAAGCAACATCCTGTGGTAGTAGCACATTCAGATGTGTGTCAGTGTTGTGGCGAATGCAGGGAACGCTTTAGTGGGTGTGTCCCTCAGCCACCAGTTAGCAAGCATGCTGGCGATGACAGCAGTTTCAGAGAGAGCCATGGAGTTGAAAGAAATCTGCCACTCCAGTGAGGTGCAGTTTCCTCATTGGAACATCAGATGACAAGGCTCCATTATGTGCCTTTCCTGGTGAAACATTCCAATAAATATGGCGGCTCCTGCCGTCCACCACACAATCCCCACAAAGCCGACACTGGGTATGCCCAATCCCCGTGTCAGCATGCCCCCCCAGTTCAGTTTGTTTGCTGATGGGGGGCCCAGTCCCATCAGCATTATGTCCCCCACACACACACACACACTTTCTTCACTTTCTTGCCGACGGGCTGCCCAATCCCCATTGGCATCATGTCCCCACCCCCAACTCATGACACACTGGGATCCCACCCCAGTGTGCCTGAAATAATTTTTTTTACCTGTAAATAAAGAGAACAGTCCCCCTAAGTCTGGTTTATTTTTTTTTTTACCTGTGAAAACAAAATGGTCCCTCATCATCCTGCCATGCCCCGTCCCCCATTCCGCACCCACCATCTGCAGACCCCACCTCCCCACACCACCCGCACCGCATAATTACCTCCGGAGGGCCAGCACTGTGATCTTCTGTGGAGTGGGAACATGTCTGCACTTTTCCAAAGCTGACCGGGACTGAACAAAATGCAGTAAGCTTTATAATGGCAGGCAATGGGGGTTTTCAACTTAGGTGGATATCTCAGCCATTTTTGGGAATTTTGATATCAGATTTTCAACATGGGGTTCTTGGCACCCCACCTCATGAACACATGCACTGTCATCTTGTTACTCGGTCCCAAAAGGTGATTTCATGGTCACTGTACGGAATCACCTTTCGGGGCAGATTAATGAAATGACAGTGCCACTGTTCTTGAGGTGGGGTCCTAAAAAGCCCATGTTGCAAATTGGTGAAAAAATTCCAAAAATGACTGCGTTACAGCGTGCATTGTGCAGTTTCCACAGCTATCTCGACAGTTTTTGTATTTCTACCCAGGTTTTCAACATTGCATTTTTCACCTTCTTATGAACAGTACAGCTGTCATTTTTCACATCCTGCCCAAATGTGTTTTCGCACCTGTGGCTCACAATAGCACAGTCGCTGTGGAAAATCAACTTTCGGGATAGATTAACAAAATCATGTTCATGAGGGGGAGATCCCAAAATGCCTATGTTGAAAATGTGGTAAAAAAAATCTCAAACATAATTGGGTTACGGGTGTGCGTTGTGCTGTTTCTATGCATGCTCGTGACTTCACCAATTTTTCATATTTTCACTCCAGATTTTAAACATTTAAGTTTTTTTTACACCTCCTCATGAACAGTACAGTTGTCATTTTTCACATCCTGCCTGAAATGTGTTTTCACACCTGTGGTGCCAAATGGCGCAGTTGCTGTGCAGAATCACCTTTTGGCTAATGAACTGATAGAGCCACTCTTCATGAGGTGGGTCACAAAAAGCCCAATGTTGAAAATTTGGAGTGAAAATACCAACAAATGCCTGCAGTGTTAGGGTTTCCAACCATAACGCTCCAACCTGTAGAGACTGACAGGCATCAGCGGTATGACTTGGGATCGTCGGCTGTAATGCTCATGCCATTCCACCCACACCCACACCCTTCAGCCAGAGACAGGCATCAAGGTGTGCCTTGGAGTCTTCAGCCCCAAAATTCACCCTATTCTCCTATACTGCACCCATCTCAGCATATTTCCTTATGGAATGGGGTGAGCGTAAGGCCTGAAGACCCCAAGGCACACCGTGGCACTTGTCAGTGTCTGCAGGGTGGAGTGAGGCAAAATGGCATAAGTGTTATGGCTGACGAACCAAAGGCACACCCCAACACCTGTCAGCCTCTGCAGGGTGGGGGTAGGGTTGGCATCACTTCAGTACTTCACTGCCATTTCTATTATGCATCTCTCTAACTCCTGCACTACCAGTGCCAATGCCAGCAAGACAACATTCGGCACTGACAAATGCTTGTATAATTACTGACTGCTCCATTTCAACCAAAACATGAAACATAGAAACAGAATTTGTTAGCAGAAAAGGACCGCTTGGCCCACCCAGTCTGCCCAGATGTTTCCTGCCTAATCTGTCTCTGCAGACTGTAACTGGTCTCCAGTGACCCTCCCACCTCCTTGCCTCTTTTCTAATACACCCCATGTCTACCCCATGCATGCTTGAAGCCTCCCACTGTTTTACCTCCACCACTTCTGCAAGCATTCTGTTCCAGACATCTACCACCCTTGCTATGAAGAAATAGTTACTCACACCTCTTAAACTCCCCCCTACCAGCTTCATCACTTGTCCCCTGGACCTGGTGCTCCTTCTCATTAGAAAGAGAGTTCCTTCCTGCACCCTGTTCACCATGGTGAGGTACTTGTAGGTCTCTATCATGTCAACTCTCCCTCTCCTTTCTTGTAGGGTGTACATGTTGAGATCCCTCAGTCTCTCTTCATAGCGCTTCTCTTGTAACACCAACACTATTTTAGTTGCCCTCCTCTGGACTCCTACCCTGTCTATGTCCTTTCTGGGGTGCAGCATCCAAAACTGGACATGGTGCTGCAGGTGGGATCTCACTAGCAAGCGATACAGTGGCATCACCACCTCCCTCCTCCTGCTGGAGATACCTCTCCCTATGCCTACAAGTATCCCACTGGCCCTACTCACTGCTTTGTCATACTGCCCCGCCACCATGAGCTCCTCAGATATGATACCCAAAGGTTTCTTTCCTGTTTAGTGACTGTCAGTACCCCCCCCTTATATTCAGTGCCTGGGTTCACATGCCCTTGTGCATGACTTTATTCATTTTGGCACTGAACCCCAACTGCCATGATTTAGACCATTCCTCGAGTTTTCTGTAGATCCATGCTCATTTTCTCCACCCCTCGTGAATCCCATAAGCAGCATCTACTGTTACTTTGACTGCCTGACAGCATTTACATTTGAACTTTTCTTTTTAATGTTAAAGTACCTTCCCAAAGGGCTGAGAGTTGCCCATTAGAAGTCTCCTCTCCAAAACTGACCAACTACAAGATATCATGCGTAACCTGTGGCCAGATGTACTAGTCATATCTGAATCCTGGCTGTCGTCTAAGGTCTCTGATACCACTGGTCCAATGCTGTTAAGGTGATTTGTCCCCTTGTGTTCACTATGACTATTTCTGCAGCTTACTTGTGATATATTGCATGCTGCAGTATTGCACAAACCCTGCACTTTGTCCTCTTAGTCTATATCTATGAATTCTTATACCCATTGTTGCGTTATGACTTTATTTATTTGTTTATTTTATTTATTTGTATTTTGGATGACAACTTTGAGCTGAGGGCTCTTTTACAAAGGTTTCACATCAAGCAATAAGGACAATAAGGTACAAAACATAACATGATCATTACAATGGAACTTCCCCAAAAAAAAAAAGACAAGTATGGTTACAATAATAGCAACCAAAGGCATTGTCAAGGAATTGTGTTGTGAGTTAATTATACAGTACATGTCATAGGAAGCTCAGTGAAGCTTTGTTAGGAGTGGGTTAGTGGGAAAAGAGAAAGAAGAGTGGTGGTGAGGGGGTGGTATGGGAGAGAGAGAGAGAAGGGGACGGGAGAAATAGGGAGGGCATTGCGTTGGGTTTGTGGTAGATGGGAAATAGCAAGGGAGGAGGAATGGGGGAGATGAAAAGGAAGAGGAGACAGATTCATCCTATACCCAGTAATGGGGGGGTAGGAGAGGAGGAGGAGCTGAGGCAGTGAGGAGGGATGCTTGAGGGTAGTATGCCTGGAAGGGATTATGAGAAGCAATCACAGAAAGCACTAGCCACGAGGTGTTGACATAGGTTGCACTTAAAAGCACCAATCATGGCAATGTTGGAGATTTCTGTAGATAACAAGTTGAACCAGGTGGAGGGTCTAAAAAGGTAAGAATGCTGAGCTTGAGAGATCCGGCAGCGAGGTACTGTAAAGGTTAGACTGTCCGATCTTCTAGTTAGGAGGCAGACATGCTGCGGGGTCAGTATTGATTGGATTCCAGGGGGCATAAAGGCCCAGTGATGTCTTCTTAGCTAGGATGCAGGTCTGGTACTTTAGCCTGCCAGATAGCTGGAGCCAGTTAGCCTGCTTGTACATGTCACATGTGTGAGAAAGGTGGGCAGCTGCAATAAGGAGTCTACATGCCTTATTAAGGGTTACAGCTATGTGCCAGAGTGCAGTATCAGTAGTGGATCCATAGATAACGAGCCCATGATCAATAGTTGAAATAACAGAGCTCTGGATAGTGAAGTTCAAGGCTTTAGCCATTAGGCAATGTTTATGCTTGTATAGTAGCCCTATGCGGGAGTTCACAATTTTAGCAATATTGTAAATGTGTTTGGTATATGAGAGGGAGCAGTCAAGGGTCAGGCCCAAATATTTAAACATATCTACCTGCTCAAGGGCGATGCCTTCGTGGTTGTTAATTATGAGCTCATGGTCCTTGTACTTGTTGTGGGTTCCATGGAGCAACATTGTTTTCGTTTTTTGTGGTTAAGGATGAGTTTATGTGGGCAAAACCAGTCTTCCACTTCTGTGAAACTTTTCTGTAGTTGAGACTGAAGGGAGGTGGAGTCAGTGTGGCAAGTACAGATTACTGCATCATCTGCATACAGTAACATTCTGTCATGGCAGGAGGCAGGGAGATTGTTCAGGAATATGCTGAATAACAAGGGACCCAGGCTAGAACCTTGGAGTATTCCAGAGTGGATTGGTAGGGATGATGAGAGGAATTCACCAATCCTGACCTATTGGGTACAGTTACTGAGGTAGCTTTGAAACCAGAGGGTAGTTTCATTTGAAAGACCAAGGAGGGATAATTGTTCAAGGAGAATGGAGTGACTGACAGTGTCAAATGCCTTAGTCAGGTCAATAAAAGAGACGCAGACTAACTGGCCCTGATCAAGTGCATGATGGATATGTCTGGTGAATTTAAGGAGTGCTATGGTAGTGCTGTGCCCTTTGTGGAAGCCATGCTGCTGGGAACATTGCAGGCTGTATTTTACAAGGTACTCCATGAGCTGATCAGCCACTATCCGTTCCAGTGCTTTGGATAGAAGAGGGAGGATGGATATAGGCCTGTAGTTGTTTGTGAGAGTCTTGTCACTGCTTTTATGGATTGGAGTCTCCACTGCCAGTCTCCACTTTTGGGAGAACTGGGAGAGCATGAGGGAACGGTTGAGGATTTTGGTTAGTGGGAGCAGGACTTCGTCAATGGTGAGGGTGAGAAGTTTCATATCCAGTGAATCGCCACTGACCCTAGACTTTCCAAGCACTTTAAGAATGTATTTTTTAGCTAGGCTTTCCAGGATTGCTTTGAAATGGAAAGGAGGGTGCCCTGGTGGCAAACCTGAACTAACAGGAGCCGAGTTGACTGTGGTGGGATCAAGAAAGTTACGGGGTAGCACATGACTAAGGTCAGCAAAAGTGGTGTTAAATGCGTTAGCAATGATTACATGGTCAAGAGTGATCGTACCATCTATGTTCAACATTGTGGGTGTTGTTTTGGGATCCTTTCCAGTCACTTCAGCAAGGTTACGCCAGAATTTACTCTTGTCATTCCAGGTGCTGGCTAAGGTGTTCCTGTAATAGTTAGCCTTCTCATGACGGATTGCTCTGGTGCATGCATTCCTCACTGTTTTGTAGGCCTAGATGTCAGTCTGGGTGCCAGTAGCCTTAGCACGATACCAGAGCTGGTTTCAAGATTTCATTTGTGTAAGGAGGCATAGTGTCATCCATGGGTTATTGACAGGGCCACTGGAAAATTGTGGAAAAGGTTACCCAAAATTGTGGAGCATTTTGCAATAATTGCTGGAAATTACAGGGGGTTCTACTATAGAACCTGAGTGCTTCACAATAAATCTTTTAATGTTTTCTGCAGCATATATTAGTCAGTATAAACTGCTAAATGAATACACTGACACCTGAATATGTTTTAAAAATAAAGAAAAGTTCATGTTCCTAAAATGAATACTAAACTGATAGGCAACGCTTATGATAGCTTATCTTCCAAAATTTAAAAGCATCTGCCTCATACAATGCTAAATAGATTCTATAAAGTGAGCCACAGCAAAATAATATTAAATAAAGCCAGAATAAATATATATTTTTGTTTCTGGCTGTAGAATAATGCAACCTAATCAAAAGCTGTTTAAAGTGCTCTGCCAGCTATTCGCCCACTTTGGTACAAGAAAAAATAAGCAGATAGAGTGGTGAATAATTGAGTTTTAGTAAAATGTTGTCAAACTGTTTAATGATCATAATTTATACTGTAAGCACTGTACACTATTTTTGAAATCACATATTTAAACATTAAATCTGGGGGTTATTGGGGGCTGGCAGTATAATCTAAAAGATAGCGTAACAAACTGTGAATGAACTGACGACATCTAGCAGACCTGAGTTTGATTCCCATTACCTCCACTTGTATACTGTGCGAGTCTGAGCAAGTCACTTAACCTCCGCAGTGCTCCTGGGTTGTACCTGAAAACAGGCACTTGTGCCTAGTGGGCCTTACGTGGTTACCAAAAAATGTAAAAAAATACCAATATACTTTTACTGCATCATGCAGTAGTCAGGGTACCCTCTAATTTACCTTTGTTTTACTCTGGCTGCAATGATTTTGTTTAGTCAAAGATAAATGTTCAGATACATTTTGTGTTTTATAAGTTTGTTTTTAGACTTTAGTTAGGTTTTTATTGTAGTCTTTGCATGTGAGCATCTAGGGGTAGTTGCTAAGAGTGAGATCATTGTTACCAACTAGCTTATTCAAGTTTGAAATCGGCAGGGCCATGCAACAATCCTCAGCTGTTTGAATTAAAACTAGTCTGAATGAAAGTATGCTCACAAGGAAAAACTTGCCCTGCCACTTACAAAAAGGCTTCATAGTTGGCACCCATTTAAGTGAACGGGATAATCTGCACCTTTTATCCCATCTTTTGTTTATCTGTGTGGCAACAAAAAGTTTTCTGATAGACTGCTTCAATGCAGAACAAATGTTAAGTGTTTAAGTGTACTTATGCTTGGCCAGTGGATTATGAAACCAAACAAGACAAGGATTCAAAAGAAATCAGTGTCACATAAAACCCTTGCCCTACCTTGCACTGCATTGTTTCGGCCAAATCCAAGTCTGCATGCAAAATTGTCAATATATTTGAGAGTATTTTATTAAAAATGTTAATACTTTTTACACAGTTCAATATAAAAACTCAAAAACTGCAAGAAATTGCAGAACATGTCAGTTTTTGTGGAGAATGGCGAAAATTGTGTATTTTGCAAAAAAATTGCGGGCACAATTTTCCAGTGACCCTGGTTATTGACACCCTTGATCTTATGCTTCTTGAACGGAGCATAAACATTGCATGCTGAGTTGAAACAGGTGATAAGGTATTCAAGTGCTGTGTCTACATCGGGGACTATATCAATTGGTGACCAGTCATGTTCACAAAAGAGTGCTTTAAGTGACTCAAGATGACCGGGGATCAGCATTCTCCTGTTACTAGTTTTGGGGGGGGAGTTTGGTGTATTTGTTGATCCAGATACTGTACACAAGATAGGGGAATGATCACTTAAGGAGTCTGGGAGGACTGTAGCTTCAGAGATATGCTCTGGATGATTAGTTAACACCCAGTCCAGAAGTGTACAGGTTCCTGTTCTGTAGTTTACTCTAGTAGGTGATTTGACCATTTGTGAGAAGTTAGCAGCAGCTAGGACATCCTTATAACTATTCAAGCTGGAGACCAGCCAGTTGACGTTAAAATCGCCAAGCAGGATAACTTCTGTATTCTAATCCAGTGAGTTGATACAGTCAAGGAGGGAGTGAAAGCCCAGATTGCTCAACTTGGGTGGTATATAGACAGAGACAACAGCCAGGATCTTGTTATGAGTTCCGAGAAGTACTTTGGCAGCAAGGATTTGGATGTCATTTCTGGAGATGGGCACGGGCATGACATGACCCATGAGGGACTCTTTAAGGTAGAGGGGCACAGCCTCCTCCTTTCTTGGTAAGTCTGTCCTGTCTGAAAACGACATATCCGGGAATTGCTATTGCGGAGTCAAGCATCTTCGGAGACAGCCATGTTTCCAGCACTGATAGGATGTCTGGATTGTGCTGAGAAACCCAGGCAGAGAGGGTATCAAGTTTGGAGAGGAAGCTGCAGATGTTAATGCTTGCCAAGGAGAGTGACCCTGCACTGCTGGTAACCTTGTGGCCAAGTTGTGGTGGGCCCGGGGTTACAGTGAATGTTGCCTGAGAGGAGCAACAGCAGCAGTATTAGATGGTTTAAAAGGGGTTTAAAGTTGCTTCTGTGGGGCAGCAGGGCCTTTTTTTTAACAGGTTCCTTTCCATAAGGATGATGCATGAGGTAGTGGCCAGTTAGTAATAGCGAGGAGCTGTAAGGGCACAGTTGCAGTGGTTTTGAGAACAGGCCAAAAGTTCCATTTGTTCTTCAAAACTGATGGATAGATAGCCATTAGAGACAAGTACATTAAGAGTTGATTGCACTTGAAAATGTTTGATACCTGGTGGTTAAGTCAAAAGCAAAAAGAAATGATCAACAGCTGAGGTCCAGAGTCACTCTACTAGAGTGTTAAAGTGTAACTACCATTATCAAGCTGTCTCAAATGGCATTACTATATCTCACTTTGTAACAGTCAAATGGCATTCTGTTTTATGTAATTTATCCAAGATAGCTCCTGGTTAACAAAATCCAATAAATAAAATTAAAAATAAATAAATAATAAAACAAATAAAGGTCCAGGACTCTGCTGTGACTGGCCTTGGCTAAATCTTAGACAAGCAGCATCACACAGAGTGGTTCAGTGGATTTGCAGTTTGCATATCAGAGCATCCAATTTGTGTCTGTGCTTGTTATTTTCCCCCTCCTCCTATAGCTGCTGCTCCTCAAACTCTCCCCTCCTTTCTCTGTTCACATCTTTATTGCTGGTGTTTATTGTGGCCCTGGCATATCCCCTGCTTTGATTACTGAGCTGCTTTCCTCTATCTGTTCAAAGTCTTCCAGAGGTGAGGTACTTATCCTTGGTGACTTTAATATAAATTGACTTGCTCTCCTGGAATACAAATACATTTTCCCAAAATGTAAAGTCCCTTCAATTGACTCAATTGACTTCTGACCCTACATGTCTCAATTTTAAATATTTAAATCTCTCTGTTCCAGCCTAGGTCCCCTTGTCTCATCCCTGCCTCCTCTCCCTATTTAATAGGTCTCCTTCCCAGAAGCCCTTTTAAAACCCTCTATTGTCTAGTCCATATTGGTCCCTCTACAAACCTCCTCCTACAGTAACCTCCACCCTGTACTATGGGCAACTCTGCTTCTTGCCAGTCAAATATCCTGCAAATATCTGTATCTCACTCACCTAACCTTCAGTTTAGTCACTTGAAAAGGACTCAGTTGACTCACCACCAACTACTTATTATTGGCTCTGTCCGTCTCCTTCCCAATTCATCCACATCTCCTGGGCTGCAACCCTCACCCATAATACCCCCACTAGACAATCACCATCAAACAATGTCACTCCTCTACCTAATTAGAGGACTTCTTATCTGTTGATCCCTCCTGGCACAACTACAGTTTAATGTGCATGACGCCTCTGGAATTTCTTTGACACACATCAATGGGTCCATGTTACCTCTTACCCAAGCCACTCTGTGCAGTGCACTAATGTGTCTCTGCCCCACCTCAGTCTGCTGGCCTTGGCACAGCATAATAAAACAATTTTAATTAGGCACCATAGCAAGCGCATGCATAAAATACCTTTTCTCCGTCCACCCTCTTATCACTCCCTTATGTGCCTCCTACTACTATCAGGTGACATTGAAATAAACCTGGGACCCTGCCGAGTACTAAACAGTAATAATATAAAAAGGTCTAAGTCAAATCCCCTAACCTCAAGTCCCACGTTGTCCAACACAAAAGGGCTCAAAATAGCCCATATGAACAAAGTATTGGGGTAAAATGGCAGGACTAGAACTCTGGACTCTGCACTACAGACCTGATGTCCTCTGTATTACGGAATCTGGTTAACACCAATCATCCTGACACACGAGATTGCTGCCCAGGCTACTCCTACTGGAGAGATCGGTCACACAAAAAGGGAGGTGGGGTTATGATATATACCAGGTCTGGGCTGGTGGTCAGTGAACTGGCTGACCCTAAAATCAATTCAGCTGTGGATGTGGAACACCTATTCATTACAGTTACCCTAGGCTGTGTTAAACACATTGCAATTGGATGTACATATCTACTTCCTTCTCTAGTTTTAATAACCTACACACACTGACGTTATACAGTGTGGTGACTCTAACCTAGATTGGGCTGAACCAAAAAGACCTCAGTACCGTGCTGCACTCCTTAACGTTACACTTTGAGCAGCCATTAAACCAACCCACTAGACTTAATATGAAGTCAGGTAGGCATAGCCTATTAGACTGAATCATAACTAATTAACTTTCCTTTATTACGGCCGTGGGAGTTCTTCCAGACTCCTTAAACAACCATTCCCCAATCTTTTGCGTCTGGAAAAACAGTGCTCCACATCCCCCCCCCCCATATTACTCTCAAAACCAGGGATCTAACTAACTTCGTCATTGATGCATTCCTGCAAAGTCTTGCCTTGGTCAACTGATCCCCCATAACCACCCTCCCTGACATAGACCAAGCATTAGATTATCTTATCAATACTTTCACCTCTATACTAGACTCACATGCCCTGTACAAACACAGAAGATCCAAAGATTTCCATTCCCCCTGGCTTACCCAGGAATTGAGGCACCTCATGTGCTCCCATGATAAATCCTGGAAGGCCTACAAAAGATTGGGACTACAGTCAGATTGGTTGATCTGTCATCAACTTCAGAACACATGCAAAGCATGTATAAACAAGTTAAAAAAGGAACACTTCCATTCCCTACAGGAAAAACACCTTGCCAACCCTAAAACTTCTGGAAGCAAATTAGCACACTCATTAAGGGCAAAGAGAGAATTATACCCCAAAGCATGACCACACCTTTGGACATAGCCACTAGTATCAACCACTTCTTTACTGACCTCGGTGGTTACAAGACTGGCCTTCCCGCTGTCTGCCCGCCACAGTTAGGCACTCACCCAGAAGTTTCCCACCCCTACGTCCATCTAAAAATTACTTCCCAAAGGGATGTACTCAAACTCTTACAAGGTCTCAACCCTGACAGCTCTCCTGGTTTCGACTCCCTGCCACCCAAATTTCTCAAGATAGGAGCACCTGCTCTAGCTTATCCTATTACCCTACTAATGAACAGATCCTTCCTCACTCAATCCATCTCTAGTAAATGGAAGACTGCAGTCGTCGTTCCTGTACAAAAGAGTGGACCAACCAACATCATTGATAACTACCAAACCATATCCATTTTATGCCCACTCGCTAAAATTCAAGAAAGAATACTATATAACCAACTATATTCTTATCTAGAATTGATCCATGCCCTCACCATTCACCAACATGGATTTCGTTAACTACACGGTACAGAATCTGCTCTCCTAAGAGTCACCACCGACATATTTCAGGCCATGTACCATGGTAAAGCCACGTGGGTGGTCTTCGTGGACCTTATGATGGCTTTTGACCTCGTTAGCCACCCTATTCTCATCTCCAAGCTCCACCACCTTGGTCTCGATGATGAATCACTTTCCTGGATCTTATGCTATTTAACAAATCGGACCCAGTGCATCAAATGGGCAGGAGCAGTATCATCCTTATCCCCCATAACTGACGGAGTCCCTCAAGGGTCAATCCATGGACCACTTTTATTTTTGATCTTCATCAATAATTTGCCTCAAAACTGTGGAGAGGCTCCTGTTCAGCTCTATGCCGATGATGCCATATTCTACAGATCCTCTTGTGATGTCAATTATATAAACTTGGACCTGGACAATGACTTCTAGACCCTTGAAAAATGGTTCAAGGAAAACCTGTTGGTCCTGAACACCAAAAAAGACCAAATCCATGCTGTTCCATCATACCTCCTTTGATACTGACTCATCTAGTAATCAAATCCTCCTCAGGAACATTGCTGGAAGGGGTTACATCTTTCAAATATCTGGGACTTATTCTTGATGAACACCTATCCTTCGAAGCACATGTAACTAACACAGTTAAGATCACTAACCAAAAAATTGGTCTCCTATACCGCACTGCTCCCTACCTCTCCAACCATGTGAGGAGGACCATCACCTAAGCTACCCTCATCACAGGCCTCTTTTATGGGGCCCCAAGAATTCACTCAGCCAAAACAACACTTCTGGACAAACTAAAAGTGCCCCATCACTGAATTGCTCATTTCACATCTAAGGGCCTAGCTCGGGAACACCACTGTAATCTTTTAAGTACACTGGGGTGGCCGTCTTTTGAAGCCAGGATGAATTTCCTGGTGGTCTGCACCACCTTCAAATTCATCCATCTACCTTCCCCTCCCAGCCTATCAAATATTCTCACCCTGAAAACCTCCCATAGGACCCTCAGATCTTCCCACCTTCCTATCTTAAGCTTACCTAGAACACGACTAACCACAGGTAGAAGTTCCTTCTTCATGTCAACACCCCAAAAATGAAACAACCTCCCACATTCGCTATTCACTTGTAAGTCTCTCCCCTTATTCAAACTATGATATAAAGAAACTTTCTTCTTGACACCTATCTGCAATGCATACTGCCACTAAATATCATCTCTGACTACTTAGTTCCCCCCAGCCCAACTGGGCAGTCCCATCCTGACCTCCCCCCCCCTTTCCTCCTCTTTCAAACCTCTCTCTCTCTACCCCTTATTTTTCCCTATGCCTCCTTTACCTTCTTACTCTCTCATGACTCTGCCTTCACTCCTGTAGGAACAAATGCGAAAGTCATAACTGCTTAACTCCAGCGTGTGTTTGTACCTTATACTTACAATGTAAACTGTTGTCAAATTATGCTACATATAACTATATCTGTTTTGCACAATGAAGCCTTTCGCCTGTATGCTCCTTTTACTGTACTTCCTGTAAATTGTATTACTGTAAAATTGCATCATCATGTACTGTAATGCTTGTTCAAGATTTGTATGGAATGTACTGTTCCCTGGGTCGCCCCTGAAAAGGGACTTGTTTGTCTCAGTCAGGCCCACCCAGTCATCAAAATTCTAATAAATAAATAAATAAATCATCCTCCCCATGTTGTGGATGCAGTAATCCTTTCTGATGTCCTCAGTGAACATCACCTGGTTTACTCAAGCACACGATACATCATCCTAAGACCTCCTAAATTCATCCATCTCAGGTCCATTAGGTCACTGGACTTGTCCTCCCTCCTAGCTGACCTATGGGCATCTGATTGCACCCCTTCTCTGCAGCCAGTAATATATATTTTGCCCTTCAGTACTTTCAGTCCAAGTTTATGGAAGCATGGGATCGTCATGCACCCTGAGGGGAAACCAGAGTACAGGGCTCTCATCTCCCCTGGATAACAGCTGAGGTCTTAGCTTGCCTCCATACCAGAGACCTTGCCTGGTGATCTTTTAAAATCACTGGCTCCTCGATTGTTTTAGCCAGCTATCATCTCCCTCACAATGACTAGAGACCCGTGTTTTTCTTAAATAAGAAATAACAAGAAATTAAGGTATAAAAAGAAATAACAAGAAATTCAAGGTATAACAAGAAATAGCAAGAAATTTAGCATATAAAAGGAATAAAACAAAAAAAAAACACACAAATAAAGTGAAAAAAACTGCTTTTTGGCAGGCAAAATCTAAATAAATGCTTGCAGCAGTTGATGTTTAGGTTCCCTTGTTACCACAGAGATGGTCACAAGGAAGTGGCAGCTGAATCGTTTCAGTCACAAAACCTTGCAAGACCATAGCATAATGCAGCTTAATACAATGTAGTATACTAGGAATGTGATTGCTAGTGTGTATAAGGTCATTTTGAGGTAGTTTATGAATGTAAATATGATAACAAGAAACAAAACAAAATTTTCAATGAATAAAAAGAAATAACAAGAAATTCCAGAAAAATAAAAAGAAAAATTATAGAAAATAAAAAAATTTCACAGGTCTCTAACAACGACTATATCAAAGCTATCAGACTTGTGAAGTCTGAGTAGTTTACATCCACACTACAGAACAACATTAATCACCCCTCCAAGTTCTGGAAGGTTATGCATTCCCTTTTCTGTCTTCTGATCCAGTCTCCTTCCCCTGTCCTCAAGGTTGGTGACTTCCTCATCTCTAACCCTTCTACTGTTGCCTCTTCCTATAACTCCTACTTCATCACCTATGCTCTCTCTCGCTCTCTCATCCCTCTCTCACCATTTTCTTTCCTCACTCTGGCTTCTCCCTCTCTCATTTTGTTTCTCTTCTACCACTCTCTCTGCTTTCCTTAAGGCCCTGCTTTACCTTAATCCTTGTAAGGGAGGTAGCCCTGATGGCCTTGATGCTAAGCTTCTACTTCTTTTGGTTCCTGTCACCACACTGCCTTTTTACCCTTCTCCTCGACCTCACTTTTTTCTATGCAACTATCCCTGAAGCCTGGAAGCAGGCTAATGTTATCCCTCTCCCTAAAGATGGTGATCCTTCTTCTCCTGGTAGCTTCCACCCTAGCTCTCTCCTTCCTACCCTGGCTAACTTATGAGAACAATTTGTACACTCTCCACTTGCTTCCTTCCTTGACTCCTCCTTCACCCCTTTTCAGTCTCATTTTAGGACATTCCACTCCATTTCCACCTCTCTCCTCTCGCTCACTGACTCCATCCTTTCAGGTATGGGTCAGGGACTGATCTCCTCCACCATATTTTTTGGTCTTGCAAAAGCTTTTGACACTGTGGCACATCCCCTCCTTCTGAACAAGCTTAAAGCAGTGGGTCTCTCTGACTCTGCAGTCAGCTGATTTCATTCCTACCTTGAGGAAAGGTCTCAAGTTGTCTGGATAGGTAGCTCCATTTCACCACCACTCCCCAAATGCTCAGGCATTCCTCGATGGTCTGTCTTGAGCCATATTCACTTTTCTATATTCATGAATGACCGCCCCTCTTCCTCTGCATCCATTCATATGTATGCTAATGATACAGTACTTTTTGTATCTGGCTTATCTTCCTATGACCTAACCTCACAGCTACAGCTGGATTTTGACAACATTCATCACTAATTCCAATCTAACCAACTGTCCCCTAATGCTAAAAAAAAAGTTTCCATGACTTTTGGCAATCCAACAAAAGCTTACCAGACTCACCTCCCTCCCTTTATTTCAGACCCTTGATGGTGCTGTGATTAAGGATGTAGCCTTGTTTAAGTACCTTGGGATCTGGTTCGACTGACATCTTGATTTCTCAATGCATATTGATGCCATACATCATAAGCTCCACCCCAAGCTTGGTGCACTATACAGGAACAAAGCGAGTATCTTGCTTCCTGCCCACTGAGAGATTGTTTTAAAGATGATTTCTCCCTACTATTGACTGTGGTGACATAGTTTACAGTGGAGTTCCCAAATCCTCCCTTGCCAAACTCTATCCCCTCTTTCACTCTTTTTGTCATTTTGCCTTAGACTGTCCACCTTGTATCCATCAATGCTCATTCAGCTCTGCCCTTTCACCCCTCTCTCTTGCTGACAGACACCTTTCCCATTGTGCATCCTTTATATCCAAATTCTGGTTTGGTTTCCTTCCCTCATAGTTTACATCCCTATAATCCAATCTCCTTCTTCCTTTTGCCCTCTGCAGTAATATTTCCCATAACCTCTCTATTCCGTTTAGGGAATCTACTATTGGTCAATCTGCTTTCTCATATCACTTTCCTAAACTCTGGTCATCCCTTCCCTGTCAATCCATTCTGCTTTCTGTCTTAAGTATCTTCTTTGTGACTTTTCTATTCCCACTTCCAACTGTCCATGACCCTTTACCTCTTGACTTCCTCCCCCCCCCCACTTGTATTACCCTGGCCATTTTGCTCCCCTCATTCCCAGGCTATACCTGTAATATTAGTTTACCCCTGCCTATCAAACTAAGATTTTATTTTCTACATGTATTTGTTGCACTGATTTACCTTACAATGTTTGTAATTATGCATCTCTGATATACTGTATTGCTGTATGTGACTTCTATTTTTGTAATATTGTTAATACTATTCAGTTTTTCCCACCTATTAATCTATTTCCACTTCCCCTCACCCCAGGATGCATCTGGAAATGAGCTGTTAACAGCTCAGGATATCTTTCCTGATGAAACATTTGCATTAATAAATAAATAAATCATGTTGTGGTGTGTAAAAAGAGATGATGTAGTTTAAATGCTGATAAGATAGACGTACAGTATTTAAGAAGCATTAATGATACATTAAGGCAAACACCTGTCAACACACATGCAGTCAAAAGCCTCAGATAGCACAAAGCATCAAGGGTATGAAAACCTGTGTGTGTGGGGAGGGTCATTTGAGTACGTTCTGTTCAGTTTGTCACTATACTTAGACCTCATAACAGCCGACTGTTGCACTCTAAACATAACAATAATCTTTAAAATCTGCACAAGAGTATGCATGGTGACAATAGACAGAATACAGTAGCTGCCATTAATGCCTTTAGTTCAGATCTAGCACTACAGCACAGACTTCAGCCATGGCATGCACACCTTCCTGCTCCCTCCTGAAGGCAGCTTTAGACCCACCTCACCACTGAGCAGCAGCAGCATGCTGTCCTCTGCATCTCTCTCCAGCTGGGTCCCCATCACCTGCTATGGAGAGGTCCCTTGGTGTACCGTGTTTCTGGTTCAGTTGGAGTCTGCCCTTTGTTGTGCAACATAGCACAGCATACCCAGGTCTCAATTGGCACTTGTATCATCTTTTGTGTACTGCAGGAGTGGAACAGCCTGTAGTGCCATTGGTGACGAGCATAGAAAGACAGAGATCCAGCCACCATGGTTAAGGCAGCATGTGGGCTGCCACACAATGCAGGACCTGCCGCAAATGCATCTCTTGCAGTGCCTGGTCCCCCTCCGCCCCCCGATGCTTTAACTGCATGAACAATATTATGACAGTAGTTCTTTATGTCAAATCATTAAACGTGCCACATTCAAGCTAAGAATAGTTTTACTCACATTAAACACACAGTTCAATGCACCAAACACACAGAAACATAAGTTCTCCAAACATCAGGTCATAGGTTCACAGGGGGAATTCAAGTTCAGGAGGCCATTGACTTTTTGTGAACTTGCCACTACTGAGATCAGTGGTGGAAAGATAATGTATCATTATCCATGTACACATCTAGGTTTTTCTTGAACATATTCACACTTTCACTTTCAACTACATTTGTAGGTAACGTATTCCAGGTAGTAATTATTCTATGTGTGTACCACTGGCTCCTTTTAAATGTTTTATTAGTTTCAGTTGATGTGATTTGGTCTTGCTATTACTTGTGTGTCTTACTAGTCCTATTGTTTCCATGACTGACTCATCCTGAAATGCCTTGAATGTTAGGCAGAGATCCCCCCTAAGTCTCCTGCAGTCCATGGAATAGAGTCCTAGCCTTTTAAGTCTTTTACCATACTCTAAGTTTTCCAAGTTCTTAATTCTTTTGGCCACTCTTCTTTGTACCCTCTCTATCATTTTTTTCCACCTATTGTGATAGGGGCACAAAGGGGTGAACAATAATCAAAATGTGGTCTAAGCAAGCTGGAATATAAGGGAATAATAACCTCTGGCTCTCTACTTTTAATATTTCTAAAGATACATCCAAGGATGCCTTGACATTTTTTATCAGTGCTTCTGGTATGCTCATCAAAGGTTAAATTATCTGAAATATTAACCCCTTGGTCCCTTTCTTCTGTAGTTGCTTGTAGGCTAATGTTATTAAGCTTGTATATTGTACTTGGATTGTTGTGCCCCAAATGCATTACTTTACATTTATTTTCATTAAACTGCATTTTATTGCTCATTGCCCAATCCTCCAGTAATCTTAGGTTATCATGGAGTTTCTGTATAGCTTGTTGATTGTTCACTATTCCTCCAGTTTTGCAGTCATCAGCGTACTTACACTGCCAGGCATCATTTGATGATTGCATTGTGGACACCGAGATGTTAAAAAGGCTAGGACTCTGAACAGACCCTTGCAGGACACCGCTTGTAACTTTACCCCAAGGTGACAAGTGACCAGGGGCGGACTGGCCCGGCATGCCTGGGATGCTAATTGCATCCTGGCCTGCGTAAGTAATGGCCTGCTGCCTGCACTTCTTGCGTTTTCTTTTTTTTTTTTTTCTCCACTGCCCCGAGCCCCCGACCGTGGGTTTGGTCACTAATTTTTTTTTCAGGGGGGCGGGGGGTCAGGTCTGTAATTGTAAAGTTAAGTAGTCACAGGAGAGTGCCGCGCTGCCTAGCTCTTTCCATTGGTTTCGATGAGCCATGAGCGGCAGCTGCGGCACACTAAAGTCATGCGCGTCCACCCCTTCCCCTGCCTGAGAGAGACTGCTGCAGTGTCACTTGTGCCTAAACAGGGAACAGAGGACGGTGATTGGTGAAGACAGTCACAGGCAGGGCTGCGGGTGCGCACGCGCTGTTTGGTTGGCGGCAATTGTTCTAAGGCAGAGGGACTTCTGCGTGAGAGCGCCAGCCGCCATTGTTGCTTGTGGAGATCAGTCAGCCCTCCCTCAGTGCCGCCTAATCAGCCACTCGCAGCTTGCTTGCCGCCCAGAATCCAGATCGATCAATTCATGATCGCTCACTGAGACAGTGTTGCTTGCTGTTGCCTTAAGTGTGGAGGAGATCAGCCCTCCCTCAGTGCCGCCTAATCAGCTGCTCGCAGCTCGCTTGCCGCCCAGATCGATCAATTCATGATGGCTGAGACAGTGTTACTGTTGCCTTAAGTGTGAAGGACTGCTGGTTCGGTGAGTGTGTGTGGTGGGTGGGAGTCATCGCGGGACAGGCAGGGCAGGGACATGAAATTATTGGATTTTTTTTTGTTGTATTTTGTTACTGTATTGTTTTTGTCAATTGTGTATTTTGTTGCCTTTGCATTTTCCTGTAAAGTGCTCTGAGCTGACCCTGGAAGGCCTCTGTATTACATCTCTGTCTAGTAGACATCTTACTGTATAATTATGGTATTTACCTAACCTGGAAGACATACATAAATGCAGACCAATCAGGTTCCATGGAGAGTCCTCTGGATGGGCTGAAGGGTGCAGAGGAGCTACAGCCTCCCCTTATGCTGTGTAGCTTCTACCCCTACCATCAGTCCTCTGTGCTCTGTGGCACAGAGTAGGGCTCTCCTGCCCTTGACCAAGCCATGTGCATGGCAGGGGATCAGGTGTGGTGGGGCACATGGCCAGGGCTGGGGATAGGCAGAAGTCTTCTCATGTGTGGAACAGGACCACTGTACACATCACCTCCATATAGGCGCACCTCCACAGGCACAGATCTCCCACATTCTAAAATGGATTTTAAAGGTATGATGAGCTACTAAATTACCTCTTCACTTTTTTGAAACAGTTTTGTAGCACATACCTCCCAAATCAAGTTTTTTTTAAGAAAAGATGTAAAACAGTGCTCTAGTTCGATGCACACAAGTTCTCCACCAAATAAAGCTGTAAAATATTAACATTACATAACTGAGTAGCTTTACACAGTGACTCTACGTTTTTTCTGTTAATTTCTGTTTTTTTATTGTAACTTTATGTGGGTTATTTTAAGATAATAATTTGGGGCTGGTTAGGATAGGGAAGGTTTCTTTTTGCTTGTTACTTATTTCCTGTAGCAAGAAGAATTTTGTTTTAAGATTTGGGTGGTTGGCATGGGTGGACTGGCAAGGGTGCCTGGCATGCTGATTGCATCTTGGCCTGTGTCAGTATATAGCCCGACTGTGCAGTGGCTGTTTGTGGGTTTTTATTTTTTCCCCCTCCCTGACCATCACCTAGTCTAAGTGCATTTTTCTGGGGGGGGTTGTCTGCCTGTTGAGTTGGTGGGTGCGGGCTCAAACAATCAGTCAAAACACTTAATTCATTTTGAATTGAATGGTGCCAAGACAAATAATTAGCCACCTTTGTCACCAATTAACTACCACAGACAGTCAAATATTGGTATGTTGTTGGTGTCCCTCCCAGTCCTCCCTCCTAGCTAGCCCATGCACCACAAGTCAGCTTAGCAGCCAAATTAGCCAACCAAGAACCCCAAAGCAAGACAAAATATTGCATGGTGCAGTGCCTGTAGGTGCAGTATGTCATTGGGTGTGGCCGAGGCTGCTAGCTGCGTGCGCTGCTCATATGTTCCTGAATCCTGCTGCTTCTCATTGGTGCCAAAGCTACAAACCTGAGTGGTGAGCAAGCGCCATTTCTCAATCACAGTCACACTGTGAATTCCCTCGGTCGCCTCTGTGCACTCTCAATATTTGCCTCCCTGGCTCACCTTTTTTGTTGGTGTTGGTGTGGGGTGGGCCAGGGTATTGAGCTGGAGTCCATCACTCACCATGCCACCATGATTTCCCACAATGAGTCAGTCTGTCAGCTCCAGTGAAGCCCATCACAACTTCACTGTCTCACACCAGTCACCAGAGTCAGATGGTCAGAGAAGTAGAGGAGGTGGCGGCGGTGACTGCAGACTGCACTGCAGAGTCTAAGGCAGCAGGCGCAGACCAAGCAGGCTGAGAAATATAGAGGAGCAGGGCAGCAGAGCCAGCCTGGAGCAGCAGGAGCCAGGAGGTGAGTTGGCTCGGAAATGGAATGGGACAGGAGTACTACTACTCGAGTCGGGAGTGGCCTGGGACACAGTCAGTGGGACTGGACTGTAATTGTTGTATTGTATTTCTTTGCTTAGGACCAGGAATCTGTTTTTTATAGATATTTCCCCACCTACTGTTCTATGTCCCTTTTTAATTCTCCTGTTATGCTTCATAACACACCAGTCTGAATCATCTGTGAATGTGATCAATCTACAGTACGTTTCCACACAATACCCACATCTACCAGTGCCTGAAGTCAGACACCACAATATGCCATCAGAGGAGGGACAGTTTGGTAAAAGCTATGAGTTGTGAGAACAGAAGCTCTTTTATAAACATAAATTAACGTGAGAAATAGGAATACCATAGTAGTGTGAACGTGGTAAGGAGTAAGTAAAGGGAGATGATCTTTCCCCTTCCTCTGTAAAAGACATTGGTTGTACCACTATTACTCAAAAGAGATGATACGCATGCATTAATACATACATCAATTTTTTTCCCAAAAGTACCAAGATCATGTCCAAAGTCACATAATACATAGTACAAAAAAATAGCTCTATGAGATTACAATGACCGGAAAGCGCTTGCATTTATAAAGTGATATAAAAATTATTTTTCAAAATGTTATACAGCCTGCACTGATTCTTGACTGGCCTGCTTGAACCAAATCAACCTGGGGAAGTCACTTTATCATGATGGAGCTGTTTAAAGTCATAAAAGGGAAAGTGGTAAGGGGGAGTGGGACAGGGGTCACTCAGTCAGATGGAGTCACAGAGTAGTGGAAGATCCAAGAGAAGAAGGTGGATCTGTGTTGGTACGACTCTGAGCACCACCCATTAAGTAATAAGGAAGGGAGGGGGCAGGGGCAGCAGGGAGCAACGTAACCATCTGGGGAATTTGCAAATGGTGGAGGAGGATTAATTGAATGCCACTGCGTCTAGAGCATGCTAGCTTAAGTGAGCGGAGAGATGCTGTCTGATAAGCTTGGAGGGAGCAGCCGCCGTGCCACCTCCAGTGAGTGGCACCAAACAGTATAACAAGTATTAAATGATGAGATCCCATCAGGCACTGTTTTGGAGACTCATGATGTGCTACTTCCCACTACCACCTGCAGTCTCCTCACTGGGTTGGGTTCTTCTCCATCTTGGTTTGGTTTGAGTTTGGCACAGTGACAGTCGTGGGTGGCCCACCTCAGGACAAGGGTGTAAGTCCCTGTGGTTGGAAGGAAGGAGAATGCTTTATAAAATATCAGAAATGAAATGTGCACATTATATTTGAGAGGTGCACCAAAAGACCTGCCTGTCTCTGTATCATATTGATCCCAGTTTAGTTTTAGAATAAATGCTTTCTGGGTAGAGCCATAGGGTTAAAATTATTACCAGCTATCTGCATTTGTTCATAAAATCATTGGTAGAGCATGCTAAGGTCTACAAAAAAAAAAAGAAAATAATTTTACGTCTTTAAAATGACCAGTAAATGATATATGAACAAGTTCAGTCTAGTAAATCATAAAATATAAAACAAAAAAAAATCAATTTTAGGCCACATGGGGCTAGGTTCCCAAAACTTCTATTTAGCATAAAATAGTAAGCGTTATAATTTTTGTTGGTCTATAAAATCTCAGCCAGCATAATTTCTCTGAAGCCCAATCATTAAAGTGTGGACGTCGTGGTGTGTATATTCTCAAGTTCTTACTGAGACTCTGACATGTACATTTCTACCTGTTCTCAAAACAGATTTGGTTAAATTCATTCCTTAAAGATGCATGGAAACAAACATAGTGGTAGTTAGCAGAAATGGTTCCCCTGGCTCATCTAGTCTGCCCTAAAAATATCCTACCTATTGTATCACTGCAGACCCTGCTTGATCTGCGGCTTTACCCTCCCCCTCCCAAACAAGCAAGCCCTATTACCGAGGTCACCCTGTGTGTATCCTATGCATGCATGGATCCATAATGGTTTTCAGTCTCCACCACCTCTGCTGGTAGTGTGATCCATGCATCCACCACCCTTTCCGTGAAGAAGCATTTCCTCACATCTCCGCTGAGCTTCCCGCCCCCGGCCCTTCCAGCTTCATATCATGCCCCCTTGTCCTTGAGCATCTCTCTCTGTAAAATGCCACCCTTCAGTGCCTTATTGATACCCCTAAGGTTTTTGAATGTTTCCATCATGTCTCCCCTATAAATAAAACCTAATTGGGAGGCAGCAGCATTTGTAGTAGTATACTGTTTATTATTTAAGCAATAATGCATGACAGGGTGTGGGTTGTGCTGGTATAACATCACGCCTGGCTGGTTGGGCGAGGCTGGGCAGAGTTTGTCCAGTGTCCCAGAAGTGAGGTTATCCCAGCACAACCCACACCCTGTCGTGCATTATTGCTATCCTACAATGGCTCATTGTTATATAAAATGTTTTTTTTTTTTTTAAATGCTTTAGTAGATTTTTATTTCTTTTTTCTTTGGTAACCAGGTAAGGCCACTGGGCAAAAGGCCTGTATACTATGAGACAGAAGATCTCTCCACCTCATACATTTTATTTTTTTTGCTGTGCTGTGGCTCTGCTGCTGCCCATCTGAATCCACCCAGTACGGATGAGTTCTACTGATTCTATTGTAATAAGTATGTTGTTCTTTAATTTCAATCCGTTCATGTCAGCAGGTTGCTTTCTAAATGTCTGAGACCGAGTGCAGATATTTCCTATTTTCAATATTATTCTGTACTTAAAATTGTTTAAAATGTATTGTCAACCACCAATGTAAGAATAACAAAAGACCCTCTATATCTGCTATGTTTTTTTGGATGGGGGAGAGACCATGAGGGCTTCTGTGTAGCACTGCAAACAAAAGAAGCACTAAAATAAATGTTTTGTGTTTTTTTTTTTTTTTTTTTTACAGGAGGTGAAAAGCAGGATACCGTACCCCTCCAGTCAGGTTTATGTTATGTTCTTGATTTTTATGTCAGACTTTTTTAAGCGTCTTTATGCAGGTAACTGAGCTGTGTAGCCTTGCTGGAGTAAAACTGAGAGGGAGGAGCTATTCAAGTTTGTATATGTTTATATGGAGGGGTATGTTGATTATAGATGGATGAACTGTGTGCGGCATGATGTGGGATGGGGGGGTGTCAGTGATGGTATGTTTTTGTTGGTTAGGAATTTGATATGCGCAGTGACTCAACAGTATCGCTTGTGTTTGAGGAAGAACCCCTTGGCAGCCAGCAAGAGATATCCTTGTTTTGTTTGTTTTATTTTATTTGAGGGGGGGTCCTGCTGCCAGATAACTGTGGAAGTGGTGGGGTTGGTGTGTGCATGTGTGTATATGTGTGTGTGTGTGTGTGTGTGTATGCGTTTGATTTTTGTGTCCAACTTATGTGGGTGGATATAGTAGTCCACCATCATAGGGAGTTAACCGTGGCCTGTGGAAGTCTGGAGGTTGTCTGTACTTGGGCCATACTGGAGAGGTGCATTGTCCCTCATTTTTTCCCCTTTGGGAACACATTGGTTTTGCCAGTTCTTTGGTTGCCTGCCCCCCCCCCCCCATGAGGCACTGGGCACACTAGTTGCTACTGCTGGGTTTCTGTCAGGTGGCGCCAAGAGCAGCCATCGCATGGATTGAATTTCTGATTGGCAGGGGTTTGCCATCACTAACTGACTGCCTTTTGGTTCTGTGCTTGGTTGTGCATTGTTCGTCCATATACATGGTTTGATTTCTTTTGTATTGACAGATGTGTGCTGGCTGCTTCTTCACTGTCTATCCCACTCCATCTGGATTGCACATTTCATCCAGTGGGCTGTGTGGTCTTGGTCTGTCTTGTCTTGGGATTTTTTTTAATGTAGAAAAGCTTGGACTTTGTGGATGGATGTGATGTGTATGACCTAGAGTGGAAACAGTGGGTGAGGGTGGTCTGTGATAGTATATTTTTTTGGTTTGGAATTTGATCAGCTCAGTGGCTGCTCTGTAGCACTCACTTGTGTTTTGGGGAGGACCCCTTGGCAGCAGTTGGTTGATGTGTTTGGTGCTTTGTGTGTGGTGGGTGGCTGCTGCTGGGTATCTGAGAGAGTGATGTGGTTTCTCTGCTTTTTGGGAGGGAGGAGAGGAGGCGTGGTGGTGGTGTTAGTGTGCCACTAAGATCCAGTTTGTATGTTGACTTTTGACATTTTTGGAGGGGCCAACTTGATATGTGGGTGGATGAAGTCCACCACCATATGGAGTTGGCCGTGGAAAATCAGAGGCTGGCTCTCAGGCCGGGCTGGAGGTGCATTGACCTGATGGGTCCTTTATAATGGCGTCCTGACTAACTTGGAATGAAAAGACTTTCGGTGTTAGTGAGGGACACAGAACTCAAGCAGAATGATGTTTTGCAGTGTGTATTTCCATACACAACCATACCACCTTACACTAAAACACTGTATGGACACTACTCTAGAGAAGAAAGCAGTTGTCTATGGTAAAATATTTCATAACATGTTAACTGGCTGGAAAAACTGTGTTGAAGGTTTGCACTTTGATTTCAAGTGGTACACATAAACTGACCCATTTACTAATGGAAGCCCTGTTACCTCATACCTACTATGTTTGCAAATCTTTATAATATATAGGTGATTTGTCCCATTGGTGCAGTGGTTGGATTTCCGGTTGTGATGCCAGTGACCCGAGTTTGGGAACGGTTGTGGGGAGAAGGTTGGAGTGTCTGACTGCTTGCCTTCTCTCAGTGGGATCGGGGGGTAGATGACCTGGTTCTTGCGGACTCCTGGCAGAGGCCGGGGAATGGCAACACATTGGGTCATGTTGAATAGAGGGGCTAATTCATCCTCTTTTAAATACTAGTCCGTGTAAGTGTTTTTATTTTTACTTGGCTTGATCCATATTCTAGTTTTGATCTAGCAGTACATATAAGCCATAACTGAGGTGGTGTGATAGATTTCCTGTAAAAATATCATTTATAAAAGGGAAGTGGCCTGTCCTCCTTATGTAGCATCCTGGCCTGTGATCCAGCCAGTCCGTCCCTGCAAGTGACCCCTAATAGCTACTCTCTGTCTCCATGATATTACCTGCTTCATTATATTAGGATGAAAATTAAGTCTTATTAGTTGTTCTGCTAGTATCTTGTGGGACACAGTATCAAAAGCCTTTGAGAAGTCTAGAAAGATTATATCAATTGGGAAACCTTTGTCTAATGCTGCACTAACTGGCTCAAAGAACTGTAGTAAATTTGTCAGGCATGATCTTCCAGGAAAGAAACCATATTGGGTGATGTCAGTGTGTCCATTTTCTTGCATGTGAGTTGTTATATGCTGTTGTATGAGTCTCTCAAGTATTTTTCCTAGGACAGATGTCAAGCTTATAGGCCTGTAATTTCTAATGTCCTGCCTACTACCGCCCTTGTGTATGGGGGTTATTATTGCCGCATTCCATTCAGGTAATGTCTTACCCTCTTTTAATGATGTGTTAAATAATAAAGTAATGGGAACACTCAATTGGTCAGATAATTCTTTAATAAATTTTGGTGTAATACTATCAGAACCTGGTGAGCTGTTTTCTTTTATAGTTTTTATTGTCTTTACTATTTCTTTTATTGTGAATGAGGTAAATTCTTCAGCATCAGTTTTATTGTTTATGCAAATATTTTGTTTTTCTTTATATACACTGAGGAAGTATTTGTTTAACTCCATTATCATGTCAGTCTCATTGCTTATTATTCCCTCATCTGTTTGTATTGGTCCTACACTGTTTTTATTTCCTCTCAAGGAGCCAACATGGGGGTGCGGAGCCAGCAGTCTAGCCAGAAGCAGCACTTTTCTGGAGCTCCTACTAACTGCCTAAATATTTGAATATAAACTTTTACTTCTTCCTGAAAACCACCTTAACTTAAGACATAAGTCCGGGGATTTCATTCCTGCATCTTCTGGAAGATATTGGAGGTCGTTATGGGGAAAACTAAACCGCCTAAGCAGGATTTATTTCAATCATGCGCTCCTCCATTGAAACACTTGGAGCAAAACGATGGCGCATCTAACTCAGTAGGCCCTGAGCAGACATCAGCATCTTTGAACTCGCTCCAGATAGCATTAAATGCCTTGACTAAGACAGTCCAAGGGATGGATCAAAAGTTTGATGCCTTTTTGCAACATTTCCAGGCGATGGAATCTTGGATTGATGCCATGGGGGGAGTCAACAAAAAACGCAGAGGTCACTGCAGGGAAGGCCCTGGCAGCATCAGCTAAGGCCACTAAGGAACAGGCAGTATTACGAAGGCGGATTGAGCAATTGGAGAATATGGTGCAGGCTGCAAGCATTCGTATACTCGGTCTCCCAGAAGACACAGAGGGAGACAATTTAACTGCTTTCCTTGATCAATGGCTAAAGGGTATCACAGGACTGGAGGCTGTAAATATCCAACATAGAAACATAACATAATAGAAACATAGAATTTGACGGCAGATAAGGACCACTTGGCCCACCCAGTCTGCCCATTTCCCTACCTACTGGATAAGCTGCAGATCCTAGTTAACCAGCAGCCTACTTCATCCTACCCCCAACCCCTAGAATTGCCTTATGAGTGTCCCATGCATGCTTGAATTCACACTGATTTTGACTTCACCTCCTCCTCGGGAAGGCCATTCCATGCATCCACAACCCTCTCTGTGAAAAAAATACTTCCTTAAATTACCTCTGAGCCGCCCCCTCTATCTTCAAATTGTGCCCCTTGTTCTTGCACACCTCTTTTTTGAAAGATGCTACCCTCTTGGACTTTGTTGATTCTCTTGAGGTACTTGAATGTTTCTATCATGTCCCCCTCTCCTCCTTTCCTCAAAGCTATACATATTAGCTCCTTTCATCTCTCTTCATATGTCTTCCGGTGCAGACCCTGCACCATTTAGTGCCCTCCTCTGGACAGCTTCCATCCTGTCTGTGTCTTTATGGAGATTGGGTTTCAGAACTGCACACAATACTCCAGATGGGGTCTCACCAGCTGTCTGTACAGAGGGATAATAACTTCCTGTTTTCTACTGGTGATGCCTCTTCCTTGCATCCCAGTATTCCCCAACCCTCCTTGCTGCCCTCTCCATTGTTTGCCCACCTTTAGGTCATCTGATATGACTACCCCAGGTCCCTTTCCATTTTTGTTGTTGTTAGTATCTCACCCCCATTGTGTACTCTTCCCTGGGTTTTGTTTCCCAGGTGCATTACCTGCACTTCTTAGCATTGAATCTAGCTGCCATACATTTGACCATTCCTCTAACCTTGCCAAGTCCTTCTCATCCTTTCCACCCACCCTGTGCATCAACTCTGTTGCAGATCTTTGTATCATCTGCAAGAGCCATACTTTTCCTTCCAGTCCTTCTGCAATGTAAACATAAAGACATTGAAGGACGATCCTAATACTAGACCCTGCAGTACCCACTAGTAACCCTCCTTTCTTCTGAGTGGACTCCATTTACTATTACTCTCTGTGTCCTATTCTACAGCCAATTCTTTACCCAGGCTGTCATCTTGGGACCCATTCCCAGGCTGGCTAACTTGTATGTTAATCTTTTGTGTGGGACTGTGTCAAATGCCTTGCTAAAGTCTAGGTAAGCCACGTCCACAGCCCCTCCCTGATCTACTACTTTAGTCACCCAGTCAAAGAAATCTATCAGATTCGTCTGGCATGACCTTCCCACTGTGAATCCATGCTGCCTAGGGTCCTGTGCCCCATGGCCTCTAGATACTCGACAATTCTTTCCTTTAGAAGTGATTCCATCATTTTCCCTATCACTGAGGTTAAACTAACAGGTCTGTAGTTTCCTGCTTCTGCCTTGCTCCCACTTTTGTGAAGGGGAATCACATCTGCCCTCCTCCAGCCCTCGGGTACCACCCCATCCTCCCATGATTTGTTAAAAAACATGCATACAGAATTACCCCTCGCAGACCAGTATCTAACCTCAAGAATCCCCGTACTATCCTGGTTACCACAACCTCAGCAGCAGAGAGGGACTTGGTACTAGGAGCAATCCAGTCTAAAAGCCCAGTATATGAAGAGGACTCTGGCATACTTTTTTTCCCAGATTTAGCTTATGCAACAAGAATGTGTTGTAAAGCTTTTGATGGTGTTAAAAGAAAGCTTCGTGACTTGGGGATTACCTATGCCATGGTCTTTTCTGCCCAACTATGTTTCACCAAAGGCCATCGTCAATTCCGATTCACTGACCCTAAAGAAGCAGGAGCATGTGTCGAGAGAATAGCAGCTCGAAGAATACAAGAGGATCAACCGTTAGATGAGGAACTGGAGGAGGACTGAACAACAGGGACTTTCGTGGAATATCCTGACCGCGGACTTATCGGGCTGGTTCGTTGTCTATTTTGCTATCTATCCATACAGAACTTTATTTTTTACCTGACCTGACGTTCTCCATTAATAGATGTTGGAAAAGACTGCACAGGTTGGATGCTATCCAGATATATAAATGTAGTGCTGTTAATGAACATCTTGTTAACTAGAACCAGCGCTTAGTGAAATCTAACATCTTTAATTAAACATATTCAGGAAAAGTTATTTTTGAATAACAACTAGAACTGCTGAGATAACAAGTTGGCTTTATACTTCCACCATGATGTAATCTATCAATCAATCAATCAATCAATCAAAATCTTTATTTATTCAGGTGAACATCATTGAGCATAGCTCATTTACAAGATGGACCTGAGTGGTCATAACAATATAGGGTTACAAATTTTGCACAAAAAACATGGTACTGAATAAACACAGATACAATGTTTTATGAATGAGACAGATATACAAATATTTACATATATACAAGGCAAAATGACAATAAACCTAAATCATATTAAAAGGAAAGAAACAAACAGTATAGTAGGGATAAAGCTCGGATAGTTGGACTTTTGTATTGTTTTACTCAGGCTGATTAATATCTTATAATTAGTTTCCTAAAGAAGTGCCTATAATTTTTAGTAGGCACATTGTGAAGCCGTAAAGATGTGTTTACTTCTAGTAATTGATGGTTTGAGGAGCTTTAGAAAATAGTGAAAGTCTCTTTTTTAATTATATGTGAACAACATAGGACCTAGTGGTCAGCTAAGATATTTCTCAATTGAATTTCTTCTTTTTCTAGACATGAAAACCTGGGGCTTTGACTGCATATAGCTCCTAATGTTGCTTATTAATCTGTATAGATTCTCTTTTTTGCTCATTACCTTAACTCCCAAAGATGTACCAAATGTAGTATGTGATCACATCTCCTTTGTCTCCTTTGTAATGTATATCGATATAGAATGATTCTTTCCACATACTCTGTAAAAATTATTTTATGCATATGTATAAAATTTTAAATAAAAATTAAAAAAAAAAAGAGCCAACATAATTATAAACAGGTTTCTTGTTATCTTTAGTTGATGTTGCTAACTGCATTTCCAGATTTTGTTTTGCCTTTAAGATTGAATTGTTTGTTGTATTAATTATCTTTTTACATTTCAACCCGTTACCCTCAGTAGGCTGTTTCTTGTATTTGCTGTATAATTTCTTCTTTGTCCTTATATTTTTCCTGATATTGTTTCGCCACCATAAAGGCACTCTATGGTTGTTACTATATTTTGTCCTTATAGGTACCCAAGTTTCTATACAGTGGTTTATTTTTTGACTCAGTTTATTCCAAATATTTATGAAGTCTGAATTACTTAGGCCCTCTTTCCAATTCCATGTCATGAGATATTTTATTATAATCTTCCTTATGGTAATCCTTAATTAATACTTTCCCTGGTATATATTTGTTGTTAATATTTATGCTAAATTGGACTATTCTGTGGTCACTGTCACCAAGTGGATGTAATAGAGTAGGTTTGGTTGTAACCTCCATGTTGGTGAATAGTAGGTCCAAGATATTATTTACTCTTGTATTTTCTTCTACTAGTTGTTGTAGGTTTTGTTGATTAGTAATATCAATAAAACGTTGTTCTGGTTTACCTGTTCCCTCTAGTGTCTGCCAGTTTATTGCAGGAAAATTGAAGTCGGCTATTGGGATATAGTCTCCCATTATCTCCATGTTTTCTATTTCATCAAGAAACAGGTTACTGCCATTTGCATCCAATCTTGGTAGCTCGGTCACGCTATCTTCCAGTTCATCTCCGCAGCTCCACAAAACTGTATTTACAGCAATTGGAAATCATTATCTAGATAACTAATTCACCACCGCATTTGCAAGATTGACACCAGTGCTGCACCTAACAACAGACAGGCTGAAATATATCTCAGCTGTGAATAGCTTTCCCCACTGGTCACCTCATGCTAACTCCTCATTCATCTGCACACCTATGAGAAACAGTGTTTTCAGCAATTGGATCTTCTAATCTGGATATATAATTCTGCTAGATCTTCAACATTTACACCACATCACTCCGCTGATGTAAAATCTGTGAGACGTCACACTGAACCATCTTAAAAAAAGTCAATGGGTCTTGCTGTCTACACAATCACTTTGGGATACAAAATAGCTGAGTGTCAACAGTAGGCTCCAAACTTCATTTTGTGACTAACAAAAACATACCAGTGTTGAAATCTGTATCAGGGAGGGAACAAAAGTGCTTTTAAACCACTGGAGACTATGCCATCAGCTTGTAAGCTGGCTACATATTAATTTGTCTAGTTTTGTATAAAGACATTTGTTGTAAGGAAATGGTTTTGCTTATGTTGCTTGCCTGTGGCTAAAGGCACTAATTTGTAATGTGTCAGCCTAAATGTTATTAATTTGACTGCCCTTTTATTTCTTTTATAGAGCAAAAAACCACCCCTGGCCAAGGAGCTCTTTGACCTTATGGTTTACTGCAAGAGTGTCCATTTCAAAGGATTTACACAGTCTGTGGAACAAAATGCCTGCCATGAGATGATTTCCTTTTCTGAGGCCAAGGCCATCAAGTTAGCAAAGGAGTCAGGTAAATGTCACCACTGGGCAATTGACAATTCTCTGCTGTGTCAATGAACCTCTTTTACTAGACCTACTGATATTAATAGGACATGTCTTAGAGACCAATCGACGAAGAGATATATACTTTGATACTAGAAAAAGACTGTAATTGGGTTTTTATTGAACCAGTAGTACACTTCAGGATTTTTCTTACTGATCATGGTTAACTACTTTTTCAAGGTCCATCTTGAAATAGTATTTCACTGTGTTACATTTACTCCCATGATGCTGCACCATCATGATTTAGTGTCTCCTTGTGTTGTGGTGAGCATTCCTAAGAAGCAGTAGTGAAGTGAGAAGTGTGGTCAGTATGTTCTGTATTGAACACCAAGCCTGTAAACACCATTATCATTTTGACTCTCTCGCCTGTGTGGCTTAGTAACCCCCAAACATTTTTTCTCTGGTAGGGTACTGCAAAGCACTGCAGAATACTAGGTTTACTAGGTTTTGTAGGAAAAGAAGAAGGCCGATGCCCATCAAGATTGTCCACCACATACATATGAAGAAATGGGGTGGGAAATGAACCACATATCAAATCAAATAATCTTTATTTTTATAGCGCCTTTCAAAACCAAGGCACTGTACATAAAAACCATATACATAAAAATAAAATTCTAAAACAGACATTAAAACAAATCATCCATAGCTAGAAAACTAAACTAAATAAATATGTCTAATATCTAATTTATTTTTGAATGCATTAAAGTATTTGGTACTTACTAAGTCGTGAGACAGTGAGTTCTATATTCTAGGTGCCTGGAGAGTAAAATAATTATTTCTTAAATCAGTATTGACCTTCTTGATCCTAATTTGTTTATTATGGAGCCTAAGGACTCTTCAATTTGTAGAAAAGAAAAGACCACATTGCTCCATTAATTCAGGGGATTGTAAAATCTTATAGATGAAGAGGATATCAACCATACATCTCCTATGTTGCAGGGAATGTAAATCTGTGGCATGCAGTCTCTCCTGGTAGTTTTTGTGAGACAGCCCAGAAACCATTTTGGTAGCACGCTTCTGGATGCGTTCTATTTGAAATATGTCACTCTTAAGTTAAGGATTTCAAAAGGGTGACCTGTAGTCCATATGAAGTCTGATATAGGATCTGTACAGGGGTATTAGGCATTGATCAGTCCTAGACACAAAGGAACATTTGATTTGCCTAAGGAGGGAATTAGCTACACTAGTTATTTTAGAACAATGGTCGTTCGAGGAAACTTTGTTATTTACCAAGATACCAAGATCTCTCTCCTTGCAGGATGCTTTTAATGGGATAGTGTTAATATAATATATATTTTTCAGATTTTTTGAGCCAAAATGGAGAACAACACATTTTTAGACATTAAACTTCATGTTATTGCACATCACCCACTGTTCAATGCTTTTTAGGTCTGAGATAAAACTATATAGGTTATCATGGATATCCATTTTCCCACCCAATTTTTAATCATCTGCAAATTTAGGTAGCCAATTATGAGAAGCAATCTGCATGTCACTAATGTATAAATTAAACAGTGTGGGCCCCAGGACAGAACCCTGGGGAACCCCACTGGTTACATGACATTGGTCTGAAAGAGAGTTACTAATATTTACTCTTTGAGACCCATTTGTTAACCATTGTCTTACCCAGTTAGAAAGACATGGTGAAAATCCTAGAGATTCAAACTTGGTTACTAATTACCCATGGGGGACTTTATCAAAGGCCTTGCTGTAATCCAACAGTACAACGTCCATTGGGATGTTGTTGTCCAAATCTATTACTATAGAGAGCAACCAAGCTTGTAGTGCATAAGTGCCCCATTTTAAAACCATGCTGGATTTTATCATTAAGCTGGAGTGCTACCATTTCCTTTTCCATAAAGGATTTAGTAATTTTTTCCATGGTTTTACATAAGATGGAAGTAAGGCTAATGGGGTGATAATTCTGAACATTACATTTGTTACCCTTCTTTAATATTAGGGTTACATTTGCTATTAGCCAATCTAAGGGAATCTGGGAGCTTTCAAGGGATTTATTAAAAAGTAATCTTTAAGGGAGTAACTATAGATTCAGTCGTTTCAATCAGAAATCTTAGGTTAATATTATCAGTGCCCAGATTAGTGGGTTTTTTTACGGTACTTAAAAAAGAAAGTACCATAGTAGTGGAGATGAGGTAGGTGTGAGAGCAGTTAGGTAGCCGGGGTGTGTGGGAGGGATATAAGAATCCTTTTGCGAGACTACAGAGGCAAAGTAAGAATTAAATATATTGGCAGTATCCGTGTCAGAGTGGACAATGGTATTATCATGGGTAAGGGGTCCAACCTTTCTAGTGTTTCCTTTTTTATGGTTTAAATAGGAATATAGAGATATCTAGGAGTCCTTTGTATGGGCTAGTCCAAATTCAAGCTTTGCTTTGTCTTTCTTGATCAAATGCTTTAGGGAACATAGTGCTATTTGGTATTTAACATATATATAGAGGCTCTGTTTATTATGGAGAGCTTCCTCAAGTTTTTAAATAGCTTTTGTTTAAGCCACCTCCACTCTGTCTGTGTCCTTTCCAAGAAGTGGTCTCCAGAACTGTACACAGTATTCCAGATCAGGTCTAACCAGTGACCTATACAGAGGCAACGCCACTTCCCTCCTTCTGCTGATGATACCCCTCCCTAAGCAACCTAGCATCCCATTAGTCTTCCCAACTGCCTTGTCACACTGCCTGACTACCTAGTCAGGTGGCTTAGTGACAAATAGACACCTAGGTCTGTCTCCTGTTTGTTTTTTGTCAATAACACTCCTCCCATTTTATATTCATTCACTGTGTTTCTGTACCCCAAGTGCATTTTTTTGCACTTTAACTCATTGAACCCTAATTGCCATACCCTTGACCACTCCTTGAGTTTTTTCAGGTCTGTGTTCATCCTTTCCACCTGCCAGAGTGTCCACCCTATTGCAGATTTTGGAATCATCTGCAAACTGGCAGACCATCCCCTCTAGCTCCTCTTCAATATCACTTATAAATACATTAAACAGGACTGGCCCTAGCACCAATCCTTGTGGCACCCTACTGGTCACCTTCCCCTCCTCTGAATGAACTCCATTTACCACCACCTTCTGTCTCCTATCCTCTAACTCATTTCTTACTCAGGTTAACATCTTTGAACCCACTCCTAAGCTCCACAGCTTGTTTAGTAGTCTCCTGTGTTGAATGGTGTCAAATGCCTTACTGAAATCTAGATACGCCACATTCACTGCACCACCCTGATCTAATTCCTTTGTCACCCAAAGAACTCTGTCAGATTTGTTTGACATGACCTCCCTTTCAGGGAACCCATGCTAAGAAAGTCCCTATGCCCCACCATGGTCTTGCTCAGCTACCCTGATAATCTGTGCACCACAGAGGAGACTGTTTACCTTCCTCCATTTGGCAGTCTCTGTGCTACATGAAAGGGGACCTATGGCTACCCTGCTCCCTGAACTGTCACACCATTCCCCAATTTTATAATAATATGCAAATGTGTCAGTGAGTGGAAGTACTGGTGCCAAATGGGAGGCCCTGCAGTGGTGCAAAACAGAGGCAGTGACCATATGCAGCCCCCTAGCCAACAAGGCAAGAGGGTTGTTACAGTAGTTGAAGGCCTCTTTGCTTGTTCAGAGAATGCCAGGGAAGTTAAGGGAATATAGGAGGGCTTATGATACATAAAAGGATTCTGGAAACAAAGCTAGAGAAGCAGAGCATACTGTATAACAGAAGGCATACAGAACAAGTACTCTCAGTAAGATGGCAAGACAGCCAAATGCCTGCTCTGAGAGAAACAGCTCTTTTTTTTTTTAATTCAGGAAACTTTATTAAAATTTTCAACCAACAATACAAGATCAAAAACAGCGAAAAATAATACAACACAAACAAATCTGTCGGAACAAAGGCTTATAATATTACTTTTTATAATGCACTTAGATTCACCTTGGGCCTTACCCAAAAATTATTTCATAAATTACCAAAAATGATAAAAATTCACATATGATATTATCCTATGCTCTCCAGATTCAAAAATAACAGCAAATTACACTGCTTTCCACACTTTTGATTAAAAAAAAATATGATTTATCAACACCTAGACAATAGTTCTAAATAGTCCTCATTAATATAAATATCAAGCCAAATAACTATAAACATCAACAAAATTGTTTCAAATAATCCAGCAAACTAATTAAAACAAATTTTAGCAAATAATGCAAAGGAATAAGCAATACTCAGCATAATAAATTGTAATAGTTATACTAAACTTTTATCATACTTAGGGCCAAATATTCAAAACATTGCCCCTGGGATAAGCTAACACTGCTTGGCAGGCAAACTTAGCCTGGAGCACAAAGCAAGCTATATTCAAAAGGAATAGCCCGGGCCAAACAGCTTCTGAATATAGCATGGAAATGAGGCCGTGCAAACTGGGCTGGGAATGCAGGGCAAATGTAGCCCTGGAATAAGACAGCACTGAATATAGCAACTAGGAAGTGCAAACCACAACAACAACACAGTGCACAGCGATGTGAGGGCAGGTAGAGATGCACTATGTGGCCAATGTGTGTGCCAGCAAATGCGTGGACCCAGTACAGCTGCAGGCAGCAGCAGATGTGAAAGAACAGAGATCAAAACTGTATAATAGTCCCCGAACTGTTAGCGCCTCGCTAACACGTTAGTGCGGCTTTAGCGTGAGCCAAGCTGTTTGCCCAGTGCAAACACATTAGCCCCATGCTAAACTTTGCCATATTCAAAAGTGACATGCAAATGAGCCTACTTAGATAGTTTCTGGGCAAACAGCCACATTAGCATTTCATCATGCCCTGATTTGCATGCAGTTTGCACAGCGTTACTACAGGCTCCCACAGCTCCACCTGTAGGTCAGTCTGGAGGTACAGGGCCTGGCCAGGTCTGACTGCAGTTCCACCTGTAGGTCAGTCAGGCAGTGCATGATGATAGCTGCAGGCTACATGTGAACAGTACAGCATACCATAATATATCATACCCCAGGGGTCAACACAGCATAGGCACAGGTGGTGGTGCTGCATGCAACCATCACACTGTAGGTCATGCTACAGTGCACAGCAGACACTACAGTAGCAAGGGGGCTGGTAGTGTGAGGGACACAGCAATGCCTATGGTATATGGGGCAGTGATGACCACTGCACTGTACCAGTGACAGGCCCAGCTTGCAGATAAGTACTGACAGTAGACAGTACTATTATGCTGTTGTGTGATCCACAGATGCTGCACCTGTGGCATGGGATGCACACAGCATCATGTACATGGCCGGCAGGGTGTACTGTGGCATCTGTACAGTTGTGTGGTAGGTGGCTGGGGGGCATGTAAGATCCAACAGGCACACAGGTGGTGGCATACACCCACTACTGGCCCATGTGCACTGGGTGATGTGTCCCAGCCTTGTGGCCACACCTGGGCTGTGGTGAGGTCTGGCCACCCACACACCATCCCCTCACTGGCCACCATGCCCACAGTGCTGCATGTGTGTGCTGGCATCTGTAACACACCATAGACGTATGGTCTACAGGTGTGTGCTATATGGCCACACTACCATGCTGTCCCCTGTGTGTCGGACTACCCCTTGCTGTCTGTGCTTGGCTGGGACTGGTGGCAGCTGCTGGCATCATGGTGGTGCCATCAGTGAGCAGCATGTGTCCTCCATGTCTGGCATTTTCTAAGTGTTGTTCTCCTATGCTAGGGTTGCACAAGCCGCGCAAATCCCACGCAAACACCGTGCAATGCACCAATGGTGTCAAATGCTGTTTGCCCAGGGTTAAGACCATCTTTTCCTGGGCAGTAAATTGTACCGCACTAAGGGTCACGCTATGTCATGCTAAACACCTTAGCGTGGCACTAGTCACTGAATATCTCATAGTGCCTTTATTCATGTTCACTGTGCCCCTTGCATATCATTATGCTTTGCCTGGTGGTACTGCTGTTTGCCCGCGTTAGTTGGCCTTTTAAATATGGCAAACCCATGCTAATGCTGCGCTATTCCCTTGCAAACTGTTTGTGAACCTTGCAAAGCTTTGAATATCTGGCCCTTAGTATCTAATATAACCTTCATGCATAAGAACATGCAACTCATATGATCAATATCTCAGATTATTTCTGTATAAAACTTGTTTTAAAACTTCATAGCATGTAAAATATATTTTGTATGAGTACAGACAACTCATTACAGTAGTGTTTTTACTACACTTTTATAAAACTTAGTTTTAACTTTTCAGATCATGCAAAATATTTCTTAGTTTGAAGCTTAAACTAGATACCCAGATTCTATAGTTAAAAGTAAGTTTCCTTGTTACTTTCCCAGATGAGCCAATTTAAATTACTAATATTATTAATTGAAATTAATTAGTAATCAAAGTCATACTTAAATTTCTGGTTATAGAAGTGGTTCTTCTTCTCCTAACTTAAAACTCTTGGTTGAGTCTGGCTCTTGACGAGACGTTTCTTTGTCAGCTAACCTTCTTGACCCTGGAACTTATTTTGGCATGGACAGACACTGGTAAATTTCCTTTGCTGAAAGTCGCTTTACCAAATGTCAGTTGTTGGATTTGTAGAACACAGCTTCAATCTGCACAGTCCGTAGCAATATTGGATTCAAATAACTTTCTTGTGGATAGCAAAGTTGTTTCAATAACTGGAACTTAGTGACTTTTTATGTTTCATCTGCTTTTAAAACCTTAGGACACTAGACTTTCTTCTGCTCAGCACACTGAATAGCTTGTGCGAGTTTCAAAGTTAAGTCTGTGTCTAGGCGTCAACAGGCAACTTTACTTCAGTCAAAATGCTCAGCAAATAAAACACAGACCTTGCTTCATACACAATGAGAATGTCCCTGCATCTGTTTTTTTGTACCTGGATCGTCTGGCAGCACTGCATAAGTTTTGGCTAGCTTTAGGCTAGACCCTGTGTTCCGAACAGGCATGGCCCAAAGCTACAGTGTGAAGCCATTAGAATTCTTAGTTAGACTAACATAGGTTCTTCTGCATTGATATTCTGGCTCAGACTGAGGTGTGACCAGATAAATTGACTAATATAAAGCTGCTCTGGTGATGACATCACCGGATTTTGATTGACCTGAGTCACTAAAAAGGTAGGACTTCTGAGATGATAAATGATGACATACAGACATACATCTTAAGACACCCCTTTTTTTCTTAGAACTTATACTCAAAACTATGATTCTTAATAGCATTCTTATTTAACCTAATTTAAACATTAAACTTACATATTCAGGTGTTTTTCCTCAAGCAGATCATATTGGTAAAAGTCTGATATTTGTAGTATTTATATTTCCTAAGTTACACTATTAAGGTTTATAACTTCATAATTTTAATAAAACGTCTTAAAATAAAGTGATAGTCATGCTCTAAATATTCTAACCTACAAAATGATATAAGATTTGTAAGAAAAATCTATTCTTAAAGTCCTTAAAACATTACTTTTTTGTTGAAACACATGACTTCTTTGTTCTGCTTAAAGACATAAATCTTAAACTGTCACAAAGAGTATTTTATACATTTTTTCTCACTATAGCAACAAAATACCAATTTAAGAGTCATTTTCTTAGATTGCTTAAGCTGTGAGCTATCATGAGATGCTAGATTAGTTTAGTGTTCTAATAAGAAAAGAATATTAAAATACGTTTTAAACATAGCTCCTGAACTATTGGTCCTGCATTCATGAAACTTGGTAAGCTTATTTATTATACTAGTGTATAATAACTGTCCAATTTTCGTAGTGGCAGTACATTGCATATTTAAAATATGAATAACACTTCTTATTCTAATGTAAAGTAATGGGACTCTCAGACTCACTTTTTTAAGGCAAGTTTTTTCCAAGCTGTACCAGTCACATAACCTTCTGTCTGATTGTAGTCATGGTTACCTAGCTCTGAAATGTCCACTCTAGCCTGGATTTAGAAACATGGCTATAAATCAGTCAGACCACAGTGATGCTTCTCTGGTACTGAGATAGCTCCAGCTGAAGTCTCCTTGGAATGTGGCTAGGCCCCTAAGAAAACATTATATTACAAGGCTTTATCTCTGTTCTACAGCTAGAGCACAGAGCCTTGAAGCAAATTTTAAGCCAGTCTTTTTCAGACTTTTTTTTCTAAACTCTGAGACTGTCTCCATTTTAAATGCATCACTCCTCCATTTTAATGTTGTCAAGATTTAATCAACAGTAATCTTGACCAGAAATTAGAGTAAACATTTTCCATATTAGTCCCATATAAAAATAACATAAAACAATAATAATAATAATTAAAAATCTATTTTTGATAATAAAAATGAAATAATTTTTCCATCAAGGGGTTTGTCCCTACATTCCCCTCTTTGAATTAAAATGCATCCCAAAAATGCATTTGTAATTCAAAATGATAATCCTACTATATATGGGTATATAGTTTTAAGCATTGCAGTGAAAATAAAACATAAAAGACAAAGTTGTGCATCATGTGGTAACTTATGACATCATCAGCACATTACATCATCACATATTACATCAGATGTGGCATCACTAGATGACATCATTGGAGATGTACTTTTTGCATAGAATTGTATACAGTACTACATGAACTAACATAATTAAACATGATTACAACTATGTACACTTTCAAAATAACAATATTTTACATTGTTTTGAACATTTTACAAATACAACAAATTATCTTTGTTCATGAACTTCAAAGATCAACATTACAATTAACTTTTTTAGTTTAACTCTTGTTCAGCATTTCCACTCTTAAATTTTTGTACCTTTTTAAAATTTTAGTATTACAGTACAGATTAGGCTAGAAATACAAAATCACACATGCTCCCACAATGCAAAGCATAGTGGGCTGAATATGCAAATCAGCACAGAATATTATGCTGGTTCAGCGTTAAGCAGAAATGCATGATGCCAAAAGGACTCTCACACAGTTTTCAAAGGGTGCCAACAGAAGACATAGACACGTGTTTCATCCTACCAGGACTCATCAGTATGCCTCGTTTGTTTGACACCCCAGTGGAATGAACCAGCTACCCTAAGATCTGGGTTATGTTGTGGTGAACCCAATTAAAACAAAAAACAATTTAAAAGACAAAAAAAAAACTCTATATGCAAGCACTGAAGCAATGGTTACCCTAAAGGGCATTTGGCCGGGAAGCCAAGTTTCAAAGAAATACAAAATCACACATGCCCCCATAATGCAAAGCATCATGGGCTGCATATGCAAATCACCACTGAATATCATGCTGGTTCAACTTTAAGCAGAAATGCAAGGTGCCAAAAGGTTAGTACTTACTTATTGTTGTATTTCATAAGTTCTGTCCCCCTTTGTACTGAAGGCACTACTAAGCTGGCACTTGTAACTTTTACCAGTGTCTAGCAAAATATCGTTCCTTCATTGGAAGTTACCTTTTTGGTATTACACAGATTTAAGTTTAAGCTCTTTGTAGTTTACCTTTATAGCAATCATAGTTCCATTGGGATTACTTAAATGAAATTACAAAAGTTTTTTACCTTTTTTGTTACCTCATTATACTTGTACTAAATCAAAATCAGACCTTTGACTGGTTCTTTGTGCATTTCTTTGAAATCAAAATTAACATCAATCAAAAACGTTTTTACCTGAATTTACCTTATTTCTCAACATTTTATTTTCCTCATTGTTTATCACTTTAGTTTTACATCATTAACTACATATGCCTTTTTTTTTCTAGGATCGTGGATATGTTGTTCATCCACACTCTTTGGCAAGTCCCCTTCCACTTTAAATTTTGCCAGCAGTCTTCAAACTGGCTCCTCCCACCCACCTGGGTGGTATAGCCCTCGGCTCCGCCCCATGATGCCAGATCTTCCTTTCCGCTGGAAGATAACAGCTTGCCTCTCTCATGCTCACGCATTTTGTAGGCCCTGGCTTCAAAACCTTTGGTCATTCCAAAAATCTGTCTAGTTCGTATTAGCTGAGAGGGACTTGGGGGTGGTGGTTGTTGTCAAGATGAACAACTCGGAGACTTGTAGGAGGGCAGCGGCAAAGGCCAACAGGATGCTTGGATGCATTGCTAGGGGCTCATCTCCAGAAGGAGGGAAGTGATACTCCCACTGTATAACTGCTTGGTGAGGCCGCACCTCGAGTACTGCGTGCAGTTTTGGAGGCCACATTTAAAGAGGGACATTGAACTCCCGGAGAGGGTCCAGAGGAGGGCAACCAAAATGATTTGGGGCTTTGGGGATAGTACCTATGGGGAGAGGCTCGAAGAGCTAAATATGTACACATTGGAAGAGAGAAGGAACCGGGGGGACATGATAGAGGTCTTCAGGTACATGAAGGGGGTAAATAGGGGAGGAGCAGTCAGGGTGCTCCGAAGGAAGGAGGGGGAGCAACTAGAGGGCAAGGATGGAAGCTGGAGGGAGGGAGATTCAGGGGAGAAAGGAGGAGGTGCTACTTCACTGAGAGGGTGGTGGAGCCATGGAATGCGCTGTCCAGGAGGCTGGTGGAGGCAGAAATGGGGGAGGGGTTCAAAAGGGGGTGGGACAGGTACAGTGGAAGGGTTCTGGAGGCAAAAACCAGTGCAGTGAGAATATCCAGGACTGGGAAGGCAGAATCCAGAGAGGGAGAGGGGGCAGCAAGGTCAGCTCCCAGGGTGGGGGCTGACCAAACGAGCAGACACGAAAGACCATTGGGCCTATTCTGCTGGCATTTTAATATGTTAGTATGATTATGGAAGACAAGTCTTCCTCCGGATTTCACCGGTGTCCGTGTGGCCAGAAGATGTCACACACCGATTCCCACAGCATGTGCATCTACTGTCTCAGTGTCAACCATAACACCTAAAAGTGAAATTTTTGTCTCACTTTTCACCCTAACGTCCTCGATGACCATCTCGCACTCCTGAAGTTGGGGAGGCTGGAGAAATGGAACTCTCCATTTAAATCTAAGGAGGCTCAGTGGGCGGTTTCCATGGCTGCAGGATACGCCAAGCAATTGGAACGCATGCAAGCATTTGAAGAGGAAGTGGCTCAGGCTGCAGAAACTACTCGGAGCTTCTTTGTTCCACTCAACCTGGGCTCCACCTTCTCGGGTTCTTTCTGAGAGTTGTACCAGTCTTTCCCGACCAAAGGGAGAAGGTCCTGTGGGCATGCACTCCTCTCGGTCCCATAAGCAGGAAAAGGACCTGGGGTTGTCTTCGTCCTGATGGAGACGCTCTTGGGATGGGAAGAGATCTCGATCCCAGGAACTGGTGGTCTCGACTTCGGTCATGATTGCCTCTGTGGCCACTGGTTTCTTGGCTTTGCTGTCTGGCCAGTCTACCGAAGTGTTGGTTGACAACATGAAAATCATCAATACAATCGACCCACTATCGCCGACTCCGGTCAACAACTCACTGGATCAGACTCCGGTCCTTACTTTCCCTGATGAGGAGACCCAACCTGCTGGGATTCCCATCAAGGAAATAGTCCCAGACCCCAGGAAATCATCGGTCCTGCCAGTGTCTCCCGAGTGACAGAGTTGGCTGTCCAATCTCGATCAAGGTCTAGGACCCCCTCGACCGACAGGCCAAGGAAGAGCCATAAGCACTCTAAAAAGAGGTGATTCCATTGATTGTCCTCATCCTCCTCAGACAAGGAGAGGCTCCGGCTGAAACTCCGTCGGCGCTACAAGGACCTCATGTGGCGACAGGTAGTTTTGACTTGACACAAGCTGACCCTGGCTTCCACCCTGGCCATTACTTGGCTCTCACCTCCTAGGCCGAAGCCGACTCCTTCAGAGCTGATCAAGTCACTTCCCTCACCTGCGGAGCCAGTGAAACCTCTGGTTCAGCCTAAACCGGCCTCTCCACCAATAGTGGTGGAACCACCACTCAAGCAGCCTGTAGGAGGGGCTCCTTCTAAGGAAGATAGGCCAGTCACTGGGCTTCCCCAGCATCTTTTGGTCACCGTCACCCCAGACCGCCATCGGCGGGTCAAGGGTGACCTGGGCGGTCGACTGTTATACCCATATTCCTCGGATTTGGATGAGACCAGCCTGCATTCTCATCCTGAGGATGACGAATCAGCCGGTGGGTTAGAGACAAAGGAATGTCCTTCGTCCTTTCAGGGCATTCTTCACCTCATCTCTGAGTCCACAGGGATGCCCCTGGAGCCCATCCAGAAAAAGGCAGCGTACTCTGTCATGGACATCCTCAAGAGAGGAGATACCCCGACGGAGGCTTTTCCTGTGGCCGAGACCATCGTTGGCCTGGCCTTAGAACTCTGGCAGTGCCCTGCCTCTTGTCCAGTGCCATCTGCCCACATGGCCCGCAAGTATGCAGTGCCCATAGGGTCTCTTGTGGGGTTCACAGAGCACCCTTCAGCCGAGAGCCTGGTAACTGCATCTGTGTTCAGGCATACTGGCAGTTTTGCTGACACTGACCATCCTCCCAAGAAAGAATCCAAACTCCTGGACCATTCAGCCAGGAAGCTCTATGCAGCTTCTTCCTTGGGCCTTCGTCAGGCAAGTTCGACTGTCATCATGGCACACTTCTCCCATGCCTTCTTGGGGTCTTTGAATGAAGTCCTCCCACACCTCCCTGCAGACATCTAGACCACGGTCAAGCAGGTCCAGGATCAGGTCTGAGCTGTTGCCAAACAGCAGCTTCAGACAGCACTGGATATTGGGGATTCTTGTGCCCGTTCGATGGCAGCCGCAGTTGCCTCTCATCTTAGGGCTTGGCTGAGACTCTCTTCCTTCTTGGGGAATACTCAGCACAAACTGGCTGATGTGCCTTTCCTGGGCATCAGTCTTTTTGTCCCAGGTGTGTCAGGTCATCTTCAGTGTATTGAACAGTCCAGTGCCACCTTAGATGCTACTTCTGCCAACAGTTCTTCGGGCAAGAGCCAGAAGAAGAAAAAGAAGCCTTTTTGGCACTCTTCCCCTGTAGCACAGCAGTCCTTCTTTCAATGAGGACAGCAGCAACAGCAGCAGCAGGCTCAAGTTTGGCACCCCTGGCCCAAGTCTGGGCCCTCCCAGGCTCGTAAAGGAGGCCGAGGGTCTGGTCCTGGATCCTCCTCCTCTAAGCTTGCTCAGTGATGGGACAGGGGCTGCCAGCCCCACTCCCGTCACACCAGCTCTGGGTCCCCTGGTGGGGGGCCAACTCCACCACTTCCTTTCTGCCTGGTCCACTATCACCACAGACATGTGGGTTCTCGAGGTGGTCGGTCAAGGACTGCCTCTAGAATTTGAGCAGTACCCTCCAGGCTGAGTCTGTGCCCCTCAGGAGGAAAGAGCATCCACCCAGACTTAATCGGCTCTCCGAGATGACATTGCTCAGCTCCTCCTCAAGGAGGCAGTAGCTCTAGTGGTGTGTCCTCCAGCAGACCCAGGCTGTGTCTCCAGGTATTTCCTGGTGCCCAAGTGGACGGGGGGCTGGAGATCCATTCCAGATCTGCATGACCTGAATCAATATCTCAGGACGTACACCTTTTGGATGGTCACTGTGTCTCAGATCATACCATCCTTGGAGTGAAAAATATGGTTCTGTTCACTGGATCTACAGGACGTATTCTTTCACATCCTAATCCATCCATGTCATCAGCGGTTCCTCCACTTTAGAGCTGAAGGGACCCTGTACGAGTTCCAAGTCATGCCGTTTGGCCTTTCATTGGCCCCATGGGTCTTCACCAAATGCATCGTACTGGTGGTAGCCCATCACAGGTGTCGGGGGTCAGAATTTACCCCTACCTCGGTGATTGGCTCCTGGCAGGTCCTATCCCACAGGAGGTGGAGAGCCCCTTCAGACCTGCTCCCAGCTTGGCCTCCTGATCAACGAGGCCAAGTCAGAACTCGTGCTTTCCCAGGTGACGTGCTTCATCGGGGCAGAGCTTGACTCTCGTCAAGCCAGAGCTCAGCTCCCTGCAGACAGGGCAGAGGTTCTCTCCTCCTTTGATCAATCATTTCTGATTGGGCAATTGCGCCCTGCCCGGGACTTTCTGCGCTTTCTGAGTTACATGACAGCATGCACCTCAGTGGTCCATTGGGCCCAGTTGCATATGCGCCCCCTCCAATGGGAGCTGGCTGCCCAGTGGACTCAGAGCCATGGTCATTTCAACCAGCTGATCATTGTAACCCAGAAGATATGGGATGCTCTCCAGTAGTGGACTGCCCCAGAACAGTTGCAGGAAGGGATCCCATTTGTTTGCCCCGAGTCGACAGCCGTCCTTACGACCAGTGCCTCTCTCATGGGCTGGGGAGCCCACATGGGGGACAACAGGGCCCATGAGTTCTGGACCTCTGAGGAATCCTGATACCACATCAACCTGTTGGAGCTCAGAGCAGTCAGACTGGCACTGTCAGCTTTCACTCCTCAGTTCTGGGGTCAAGTGGTTCAAGTCCGAATGGACAATACCACAACCATGTAATACCTCAAAACAAACAGGGTGGCATACATTCCTGTCTGCTTTGCAGAGAGGTGCTCAACATCAGGACACTCATGAGCCATCTGGAGGCAGATCTCCTAACCATCCATGTGGTAGGAGCCTCGAACCATCTGGCGGATGCTCTCAGCCACTTAGGCAAGACATCCCATGAGTGGTCTCTCCATCCAGAGGTAGCTTACAGCCTGTTCTCCCACTGGGGCAGACCGATGGTGGACCTGTTTGTCTCCAAGGAAAACACCAAGCTGAGGCTGTTTCCAGCCCACCCCCCTCAGCAGGGCTTGCTGCAGGGGGATGCCTTTTCGAGGCCATGGACCCTAGACCTCCTCTGCGCCTTCCCTTCATGTCCCCTGATCTACAAGGTGCTCCTCAAGGTGAGGAGGGACAAGGCGAAGATGATCCTGGTAGCCCCAGATTGGCCACACCAGTTCTGGTATCCAGATATCCTCAGCCTAAGCTGCAGGCCCCTGGAGTGGCTTTGCACATGCCTAGACCTGATCTCTCTCAATCAAGGGAAGGTATACCATCCAGACCTTCAATCCCTGCACCTCACAGCCTGGTACTGGAGCGGCTAGAGTTCCAGGCTTTGGGTCTTTCCAAGGATGTCCTTACCATGGTGGAGGCATCCAGAAAGGAATCGACCAGGAAACATTATGCCTTCAAATGGAAAAGATTTTGTGTTTGGTGTCAGGCCAAGGGCCTGGACCCTCTGTCCTGTCCAGTGGCTAACATCCTCGACTACCTTTGCTCTCTCTCCAAAGGGGGTCTTCAGTCATCGACCCTTAGGGTGCACCTGGCAGCCATCTCTGCTTACCGGGCGCAGCCCGGTCAGCCGACGGTGGTGCAGGAGACAGTGGTCGGGTGCTTCTTCAAAGACCTGCATCACATATCCCCTCCAATGAGTGAACCTACATCTCCATGGGATCTTCTGCTGGTACTGGCAAAGCTAATGGGCAAGTCATTTGAACCAATGCAAGAGTGTGCCTTGTCACACTTGTGGAAGATGGCCTTCCTGGTGGCTATCATGTCTGCCGGAAGGACAGGGGAGCTCCAGGTGCTTTCGGTGGACTCCCCTTATCTGGTCTTCCACAGGGACAAGGTTGTCCTGCGCCCCCACCCAAAATTCCTTCCGAAGGTAGTGTCAGAGTTTCACCTTAACCAGGTGCTAACTCTGCCAGTATACCACCCCAAGTACACCTTGGAGGCCGAATACAGGCTCCATACTTTGGTCCTGAGATGTGCTCTCTCCTATTATAAGACGAGCACAGTGGAAATTCGGGGAGAGGTGCGCCAGCTGTTTGTCACCTACGCTGAAGCCACTTCTGGCAGTCCTGCAGCAAAATGGACTATTGCAAGGTGGTTTACATCATGCATCAGTCTGTGTTATGAGTTGGTGGACAAGTAGCCTCCCAGAGGGATAAGAGCTCATTCTACCCACCATACCGCTGCTTCGGTGGCTGCTTCCAGGGACATCCCTATCCAGGAAATCTGTCGGGCTGCTACCTGAAAGTCAACAAACACCTTCATTACCCATTACCACTTCGATCTTGAGTCACATCGTGATGCTGGTTTTGGTGCCTCAGTTCTCCAATCTCTGTTTCCTAAGTAGGGGTCTACCTACCTTGCCTCCCTCCTCCCAGAGAACTGCTAGGAGTCTGCCAAAGGTTACTCACCTGTAACAGTAGTTCTAGGAGTTGTGTATCTTGTTCATCCACATGGACCCAGCCGACCTCCCCGGCTGCAGACACACAACACCTGGCTTCCAACTGGCTAAGATCTGGTGTTATAGGGTAGAGCCGAGGGTTATACCACCTGGGTGGGTGGGAGAAGCCAGCTTAAAGACTTCTGGCAAGATTTAAAATGGAAGAGGACATGCCAAAGAGTGTGGATGAACAACATATACCACTCCTAGAACTACTGTTACAGATGAGTAACCGGTTCTTTTATGCTCCTGTAAAAGCTTTTCTAAAATGTCTACCTGGCCTGCAAATCTACCACACTTAAAACATTTATCTTCCAACATTTTCTCCAGTTGATGTATTTTTTCATTTTTACTTAAATAGAAGTCAGCTGTGCTGGGGTATAAATTACTATCTCAGTGCTAGGCATATTTGCAGTTACAGCTAAAGTTGTCATGGCTATGCAGTAGTGATTACTGACTTTTACAACAACAATTAAGTATTCTTTGGAAAAACAGTTACAATAGCAATAACTTCTTACATAACAATTTAAACAAACAAAATCTTGTTTCCTGAGGCTTTAAAAGTTATTTTTTTCTTTTTCTTGTTGCTTTACTGTTAGTCAGAGATTCTATTCTGTTCACTTCTAGGCTTTAGCTCCCTTTTATTTTGCTTAAGGTAGCTTCAGACTCAAAAACAAAACAGAAAAGTAGCATTTCTGCAACTTAGAAATATTGCAAGTACTAACAATAATAACATTCATTTTTCATAAACTGTAAGTGTGGAGTGTTATTTACTAACAGTTATATCACAGACAAGAACCCCAAAGATGTTAGAACAAATGCTTATAATATATTTTTTTATAATAATGCACTTAGATTCACCTCGTACCTTACCCAAAAATTATTTAATAAATTACCAAAAATAATAAAAATTCACATATGACATTATCCTGTGCTCTCCAAATTCAAATATAATGGCAAATGTCAGCACTTTCCACACTTTTGATGATTAAAAAATATATAATTTATTAACACCTGTACAGTAGTTCTAAATATTCCTCATTAGCATAAATATCAAGCCTAATAACTATAAACATCAACAAAATTGTTTCAAATAATCCAGCAAACTAATACAACTTTTAGCAAATAAACAATGCAAAGGAATAAGCAATACTCAGCGTACATAGACGGTACGGTTTGGGTTTTCACTGCTATGCAGGTGATACCCAGCTGTATATGTCTTTTGTGCCCGGTCAGGACGCTGCCTTGTCGGTATTTAATAACTGCCTTGAAGAAATCCAAGAATGGATGAATGGGAGTTGGCTGTGAGGCGGGTCTGCCAGAGGGATCACCCTCAGGCCTATGGCTTGGAGGTGTCCAGCTGACGACCTAAGACCAGGTGCGAAATCTTGGCGTAGTACTTGATGACCGTTTGACACTTAAATCCCAGGTGTCAGCGGTTATAAAGACTTCCTTTTTCATCTGAGGAATATTGCCAGGGTGAAGCACTTGGTTCCTCCAGAGGACCTTCCAACATTGATCCATGCCTTTGTTACCTCCGGCTTGACTACTGTAACTCCCTATACCTAGGGCTATCGGGGTTGAATCTCGCCGCCTGCAGCTGGTGCAGAATGCGGCAGCCAGGCTGTTGACTGGAGTTTCTAGATCCAGTCACATAATGCCTGTGCTCCGTGGACTGCACTGGCTGCCAGTGTTTCATGCATCACTTCAAGGTCAGGTTTGCTGACCTATAAAGCCCTCACATGATCTGGGACCTGCCTACCTGAAAGAGCTCCTGTGCCCCTATAGTCCCTCTCGCCCCCTCCGATCCACTGACGAGGGATTGCTAGAGATTCCCAGGGTACGCTTGAAAACATCTGGTGCTAGATCGTTTAGTTTTATGGCACCTACCCTGTGGAATTCTCTACCTCGTCAGGTGCGAGACTGCCCGACCGTCCTTAGTTTTAAAGAGCGCTGAAGACCCACCTTTTAATATAGCTTTGAAGGATTTTGTTAATTTGATTTATTATATTTATTGTTATATTTATTTGTACAGGCGCTTTGATTTAAGAAAAGCGCCTTTTAAAAATAAAGTTGATATTGATATTGATATTGATGATATTGATACTAAATGGTAATAGTTATACTAAACGTTTGTCATACTTAGTATTTAACATAACCTTCATGCATAAGAACATGCAACTCATAAAATCAGTATCTCAGATTATTTCTGTATAAAACTTGTTTTAAAACTTCATAGCATGTGACATGTATTTTGTATGAGAACTAGCGACAACTCATTACATTGGTGTTTTTACTACACTTTTATAAAACTCAGTTTTAACTTTTCAGATGATGCAAAATATTTCTTAGTTTAAAGCTTAAACTAGATAGCCATATTTTATAGTGAAAAGTAAATTCCCTTGTTACTTTCCCAGATAAGCCAATTTAAATTACTAAGACTATTAATTGAAATTAATTAGTAATCAAAGTCATACTTCAATTTCTGGTTGTAGAAGTGGTTCTTCTCCTCCCAACTTAGAACTTTTCATTGAGTCTGGCTCTTGATGAGACGTTTCTTTGTCAGCTAACCTTCTTTGCCCTGGAACTTATTTTGGCGTGGACAGACACTGGTAAATTTCCTTTTCTGAAAGTCACTTTACCAAAAGTCAGTTCTTGGATTTGTAGAACACAGCTTCAATCTGCACAGTCCATAGCAATACTGGATGCAAAGAACTTTCTTGTGGATAGCAAAGTTGTTTCAATAACTGGAACTTAATGACTTTTTATGTTTCATCTGCTTTTAAAAGCTTACAACACTAGACTTTCTTCTGCTCAGCATGCTGTATAGCTTGTGCAAGTTTTAAAGTTAAGTCTGTGTCTAGGCATCAGCAATCAACGTTACTTCATTCAGAATGCTCAGCAAATAAAACACAGACCTTGCTTCATACACAATGAGAATGTCCTTGCATCTGTTTTTTTGCACCTGGATCTTCTGGCAGCACTGCATAAGCTTTTGGCTATCCTTAGGCTGGACCCTGTGTTCTGAACAGGTGTGGCCCAAAGTTCTTTGGCCTTGCTACAGTATAAAGCCATTAGAATTCTTAGTTAGACTAACATAGGTCCTTCTGCATTGATATTTTGGCTCAGACCGAGGTATGACCAGACAAATTGACTAATATACAACTGCCCTGGTGATGACATCACCAGATTTTGATTGGCCTGCGTCACTAAAAAGGTAGGACTTCTTAAATGGTAAATGATGACAGACAGACATTCTTCTTAAGATATCCCCTGTTTCCTTAGAACTTATTTTATACTCAAAACTATGATTCTTAATAGCATTCTTATTTAATCTAATTTAAACATTAAACTTGCATATTTAGGTGTTTTACATACAAGCAGATCATATTGGTATAAGTTTGATATTTGTAGCATTTATATTTCCTGTTACACTATTAAGGGTTATAACTTCATAATTTTAATAAAACTTATTAAACTAAAGTGATGGTCCTGCTCTGAATATTCTAAGCTATAGAATGATATAAGATTTGTAAGAAAAATTAATTCTTAAAGTCCTTAAATCATTACCTTGTTGTAGAAATACATGAGTTCTTTGTTCTGCTTAAAGACATAAATCTTAAACTGTCATAAAGATTCTTTTAGACAGTTTTTTTCTCTATAGCAACAAAATATAGACAAGAGTAATTTTCTTAGACTGCTTAAGGTGTGAGCTATCACGAGATACTAGATTTATTTAGTTTTCTGATAAGAAAATTATATTAAAATAAGTTTTAAACATAACTCCTGAAGTACTGGTCCAGCACTCATAAAACTTGGTAAGCTTAATTGTTATACTAGTATATAACTGTCAATTTTTTGTTGCAGCAGTGCATTGTATCTTTAAACTATGAATAACACTTCTTATTCTAATGTAAAGGAATGGGACTCTCAAACTCACTTTTTTAAGGCAAGTTTTTTGCAAGCTGTACCAGTCACATAATCTCCTATCTGATTGTAGTCATGGTTATCTAGCTCTGAAGTGTCCACTCTAGCCTGGATTTAGAAACATGGCTATAAATCAGTCAGATCACAGGGATGCTTCTCTGGTACTGAGATAGCTTCAGCTGAAGTCTACTTGGAATGTGGCTAGACCCCTAAGAAAATATTATACTACAGGGCGTTATCTCTGTTCTACAGCTAGAGCACAAAGCCTTGAAGCAAATTTTAAAAGTCTTTTTCAGACAATTTTTTTCTAAACTCTGAGACTGTCTCTATTTTAAATGCGTCATTCCTCCATTTTAACGTTAAGATTTAATCAACAGTAATCTTTACCAGAAATTAGAGTAAACATTTTCCATATTAGTCCCATATAAAAATCACATAAAATAATAATAATTAAAAATCAATTCTTGATAATAAAAATAAAATAATTTTTCCATCAAGGGTTTTGTCCCTACAAATCCATAACACTCAATACAAGCATTAAATCAAAAGAAATAACCCCCTGTTATAACAGAAGATTCCAGTTGCTTGCGATATTTACCACCCCACCCCAATTCACCCGCTCACACGACTCAGCAATATCAGTTGACCAAAAGAATCCTAAGGGGCCACAGGCATATCTCTGGTAATTGGACTAGGGAGGAAGAAGAAAGGAATCCAACTTAAAGCCTACTTCTTTGCATTAATAGATAGGAGAGCAAAGAGGGATTCCCATTGAGAAGTAAATATATGAGGGTGCTTTCTCTGGCTTGCAGTGTGCATTTCCAGCATAAGAGCATTCATAATCTCACTATGCCACTCATGGAAAGGTGGAGTCAAGACATCCAACCAGTGCCACATAGTCACGAGTTTAGCAACCAATGAAATAAGCACCACGTGGGTTTTCCCAATGCTAAATAGTCCCTGCAGAAAAAGACCCACAAGGCAAACTGAGAGGTGAAACAGACCATCTAGACCGAGAAGTGGGTCTAGGGAATTCCTGATAGTGGTCCAGAAGGGTGTGATCTTTACACAATCCCACAGCATGTGACATAAATTACCTTCAGTTTGGAGACATCTAGTACAGAATGGAGTAGATGATTTACCCATTTTATACACTCTACAAGGGGAATAATAAAGATTCTGCAAAATCTGGAACTAAATGAATCGAAGCCTGCCGGCCCATCTGCGCAGCGGCTGGATTTCTGCTTGCGACGCCAATGACCCAGGTTTGGGAATGGACCTGGGAGTCAGAGGGCCAGGGGGAGAGAAGGATTGAGCATCCTAGGGACTGCTCTCCATCTCTGGGGAAGGGATGGGAAGAGTGTCTGGCACATCACAGCCCCCTAGCGAAGGTTGGGGTACCACCATGACCGGTACCAGTATGTTTGGGGGAGGGGTGGATGCCGGATGTCATTGCATGTCCCTGACCCCAAAGGATGCAGCATTTGAAAAAAGCCAGCCCCCAGCATGATGACTCGCCCTCTCTACCACTCTCTGATGTCTGCTGGAGGGTTCCTGCTCCCATGGCCCTGATCCATGGGGTAAGCTGGGGCTTTGTCCACATGTGCCTTTGGGAGGGGAGCCCCCCAGAGGCCCTATACAGGTGGGCAAGGCTGGGCGTGGGGGCGGCAGGTGGAGTGAGAGGGAGCCAGAACCAAAAAAAATGAATGAGTTGAAGCCTGTTTTGCTTTACATATTTATAAAGATTCTACCAAATACCTTGCCAGAGCTTAGGATATGCAGAAATATTGAGAGCTTGCATCCAATAATAACAGACTCCTGATGGTGAGGCTACATCTAGTGACTGGAAGAGTTTGTAAAAGGCTGACACCGGGTATGGCTGAGATGTTGTCAACCAACACAAACTTATCTAACAAAGAGGCATCTACAAAAGTGCAGGGTTTGGGGTCCAGCATAGATGACACTGCATGGGTGATCTGCAGAAACTTGAAGTAAGAATTATTGGGGAGTGTGAAAAGCAGCTTAGCCAACTGGAAATCCAAGACCTTATACCCAGCAAACAATTGAGAGACTACTATTCCGTGGAGTTGTGGGCAAAATGAAAGTGGGATCGGCCGTTCAGCGATCTTGATATTTGGAAGAAGCAGCTCTATTAAAGGAAAACTAAACCCTAATTTCTTGTCAATTATATTTGTTTACATGTCAACAGACAACTCTTTTCGTGTAGCTGTTGGGGATATACATGTTTGCTTCCATGTATTTTCACTGCTCGTGCTAGTCCCCTGTGTTGGAGGTCATAAGGTCATGCGCATATCATTAGTTGGACTACATGACCACAGCATATGACATAAATGCTGTGACAGCTAGAGCTGGTTAGTTTAAGCATACTAATAGCCCAAACATATTTTCTGCATACACAGAACTTATTAATACTTATTAGATTTGTAGGATAGGCACATTTTAGGATACATCACTAGAAAGGATAACACAGTTAGAAAAGAGGCAAAATACCTCAGATTGTTAAAGGCCTTGAAGAAGGAGTGGTGGAAAAATATTATGAGGAGTAAGACATCTACTTAAGTCTAACTACCCATCACTCAGACAGTACCATACAGTTCTGCTGATAAAGCTGTCCTGTTTTGACAAAGTTCAGATGTCTTGTCTCCTTCTCTAAAAAACATGCTATTCTGTACCAGAAGGAGGGGGACACTTATGAGGTCATTTCTGACCCTCAAGAAAAACTAAGATTTAAGAATCTTTGACATTGAAGATAAGGATAATATTACAAGTGCATCATGGAGAGAAATAGAATCCTGCTTCCACTTTTACTTCAAGTCTAATAATCAATGGTTTTACGTCAGAAGAGTGAGAAAAAGCGAAGACAATAATGGCGCATGAATATCAGTGCCACCAGAATTAGCAACATGAATAACAGAAAACAGTAAAAATGCCACAAAGCACAAGAGGTTCAAGGAATAGAATGCCACTTGGGTGGCGGGGGACACAGGACGGGGGTCATATACA